>CM061490.1:82199565-83694565 GCA_030867185.1 Tagetes erecta | reverse complement strand
ATTAGGTTAATAACTTGTGTGTTATACGAGTTAAAAAGTGTTAACGATATGTAATACAAAATTAATATTAATAAAAACAAAGGTATGAATACGTATATATGTTTCGAATAATTAAAAAAAGCTCAAATTTTGTGTTAAAACTTGCGCATAAGCCCTACTAATAATTATTCTCTACCTTTTTTACTCAGTTAATAGCAATCATACTAATAAGATTTTAGTATTAGAGACTTTTGTATGCTTACTAGGTATAATGTCAAATAAAAAAATATTAAAATTTACATGAGTTAAATACAAGATATATTAATATTAAGTGGAAAAAGCATGTTCATAATATATATATAAGTGACTAAGTGTCATATAGTTAATATGTCAATGCAAACGTAAACCAAATGTGACATAATATCAAACGATTAGACGATATATATGTGTGCATGTATTCTGAGTAGGGCTGACAAATCATGTCTTATCGTGCTTAACAGGTTTCCGATGATGCGAGTAACACAATTATCAAACACGAAAATGACCCATTTAAAAAATGGCTTTGATTGTTTAGGCATGTCAGTTATCTATTTTATGCACCAAGAAGGAGATGTGTTAAACCCTAAGCTTCTTTTCAATTATATTAAAAAATAAGAAAATTACATGTTGTACTTTTTTGCTTAACAGGTCTTATCATGTCTAAACAAGTGACCCAATTGCCGGCCCTAATTCTGAGTATATGTAAATATATTGGTCGATGTCTTGCGGTTAAAAGATAAATATTTCACGTGTACATATATACATAACTATTATATATATATGTACGTACAGATACGGTATATACTTTGGGTAGAACTATTTTTAAAAAAATTTAAAAGTGTAAAAAGGGAAATTGCAAATTATCGTCTATTCTCACACCCATCATTTATATCCCCACATCTTCTTAGCATAACCCTATGGGCATAACTTCACGCTAAGTCCATTAAAATTTTTATTTTTATTTTTTGTAAAATGTTAATTTTTATAAATAAAAAAAATTTGTGTGAGGGTTGGTTTTTTAAACATTTTATATAAGACTACACATGTTTTTGGGGTTATTTTTGTTAAAAAGTTGTAGTTTTTAATTTAAAAAAAACGTTAACTATTCAATATAAAAACGTTAATTATTTAATATAAAAACGTTAACTATGTTGGGAAACTAACATTCGAAACTAACGTGTCGCTTTTTATATTGAATAGTTGACATTTAACTATTCAATATAAAAGAGTTAACTATGTTGTGAAACAAACATTGAAACAATCGTGTGTTAATCTTTTATATTGAATAATTAACGTTTTTATAATTAAAAGCTACAAATTTTTAACAAAAACAACCAAAAAAACATATGTATTTTTATGAAAATGTTAAAAAAAACACTACTCAAATATTAACATAAAACAACCCAAACAACACATGTTTTTTAATAAAAAATACATGTTAAAAAAATAATAAATAAATAATAAAAAGCATAGCGAGACGCATTGGGTCTTACCAGCATTTAATGCATACGAGTTGAGGTACGAGGCTTGACTAATGGTTGACTGAGGGCAATGCGTCACGCTATAACTACATCACGGCGCCTAAAGAGCATGTGAAATAACGATGGGTGTGAAAATATCATGACAGAATTACAAATGTGTCAACTGTCAAGTGAACAAAAGATTCCTCATATATAAAAGTCACATGCTACTTCCCCATCTTTTTTTAAACCTTATTATTTTGTTACACGTCAAATTATTATTTTTCAAATTAAATCATAAAATCAAGTATTAATAAGACGATTGTCCATTAATAAAGAAAAAGTCTTTAAAACACCTGAAACGGGTCTTCCCGTCATACATCTCATTGGGTTTAAATAAACATCTCTAAAAAATACATGGGTCAAAATCCAAACCTATGAGCCTTTTCCTCAACTATATTATGTCACACAAATAAAAAAACTAAAAAAACAAATAGAGTTTACATCACACATCATTTATTTATATTTATATATTTACAACAATATATATAATCCAAAACATTTGTGAATAACCAATTAAAACCAACATAAAAAGTCCAAGGCAGCAAACAAGACAACAATGCCTCATCACCATCATCCTTAACATAACCACTTCTCCGGTCACCATTACTCCACCACCACAATGCCACCATATTCCATCCTCTTCGTCCTCCTTCTCCGCCTCTCGGTCCATCGCGCCGCACACCCCGACCTCGCCCCGTTACTCTCTTTCAAATCATCCTCCGATGTCTCCAACAAGCTCTCCTCTTGGACGACCAACTCATCAAACCCATGTCACCCCATCACCACTCGTTTCCACGGTGTCACATGTTTACATAACCGAGTCACGGGACTCGTACTCGAAGAACTTAATCTACACGGTCGTTTCGACTCGCTTACATTGCTAAGGAAACTTCGTGTCCTCTCGCTAAAACATAACCAACTTAACGGGTCAATTCCTGATTTAACAAAGCTAAGTTCGTTAAAGCTTTTGTTTCTATCGTATAACCGATTCTCGGGTGAGTTTCCGCCTTCGTTACCCTCATTGTTTCGTCTTGATCTTTCGTATAATAACATTTCCGGTGAAGTTCCGGTCATGGTCAATCGGTTGACTCGTTTGTTGACTTTACGTCTTGAACGAAATCAGTTTTCGGGTTCGATTGGTTTTTTGAGTTTACCCAATTTGCAGGATTTTAATATTTCGATGAATAATTTTTCCGGTGAAATTCCGGTGAGCGTTTCGAGGTTTCCGGCATCGGTGTTTATGAACAATTCTGTTGATTTATGTGGGTTACCGGTTCGGGAATGTACGCTACCGAAGATACCGTCTCCAGTAGTGTCGTCTTCCCCTACGTCATTACCCTGGACCGCGGCTGTTCCTGGTAAAAAACCTGGGAACAGCCGTGGTGGGGGTAAAATTAGTACGTTAGCTATCGTGGGGATTATAATTGGGGATGTGTTGGTATTGGCGTTAATTTCGTTACTTTTGTATTGTTATTTCGCTCGAGAATCAATTTTCGGGAAAAAAGAGGTGATAAAATCGGAGAAATCAGTGTATCCGAGTTCGACGGGAAGTTCGTTTGAGAAGGGTAGAATGGTCTTTTTCGAGGGGACAAGGAGGTTTGAGTTGGAGGATTTGTTAAGGGCGTCAGCAGAGATGTTGGGAAAAGGCGGGTTAGGGACCGCGTATAAGGCGGTGTTGGATGATGGTAATTTGGTGGCGGTGAAGCGATTGAAGGAGATGGCGGGTGGTGGTAAGCGGGAGTTTGAACAACAAATGGAAGTTTTAGGGAGGTTACGACATCCGAATGTCGTTAGTTTGAAGGCTTATTATTTCGCGAAAGATGAGAAGTTGCTTGTCTATGAGTACATGAGTAACGGTAACTTGTTTTGGCTTCTACACGGTAAGTTAAATATCACAACTATTTTTTTTTTATAAATTAGCCTATGTGATTATTTTTCATGCAATGGCTATAATCATTTATCTAGAGTTATACATAAAATTAGATGTGTTGAAAGTAACCTTATATAATATAATAACAAGAAACGATTGTAACACATATATTTTTAAAACGTCACAATACGTATGTAAATAAGGAATATTAAGATATATTTTTTGAAATGAAAGTGATTGGTCCATGTTACTTAGTTGGTTATGATGTTGATTTTTATTTTGTTTGTTATTGAAAATATGGTAATATTTTTCTTTAATAATTAAATTTTAGCGTTGAATTAAAGCTTGGGACCAAAAAAACTTGATATATGTAAGGTCAAGAAAGGTAAAAGAACATGAAGTCAGAAGTTGTTAAGTAAAGTAGGTTGAGAAGTTAATGTACATTAAGAGAAGTTATTATTATTCTTATTAAATAATAACTTATAAATATATTTAACTTATTTGAAAAGCATAAGTACATAACTTATCTAATTTTTCTAGCATATGGCCCTATGTGACATTGGCAATTGTGACATACAAAAGAGATATACAAGTATAAGTTGATTAGATTGTATTTAAAAATATTTTTTTAAGAACATAGTTTTTCTATGTTATTTAAAGTGTCGTCAACAATGCATATATGCTATTTAACTAATGCATGTTAGGTCGTTAAAAAAAACTAATAACTGTTAAGCTGAGTGAACGTGCACATGCTAAACCTAGTGTTGGGTTCGATTCGTTGCTGATTTCAGTTGTTAGTGTCGAATTCAAAATCTCCTTGTCTTAATGTAGTTTTTATCATATAATAAATTATAATAAATAAGTTATCAATTTGTAGATTTTTCTTACATAACACGTGTAATTAAATACGTCAACATATAAACATGACCTCTTATTAGACAAGTTACCAACAATCTGATTATATTCATTGTTAGTTTTTGAGACGTAAGCAAATACTCAAATACACCCTTAATAATTTTTATCATCTTTGAGGGAACATGCAAACTCTTTTTATTATTGTTTGTTCTATGTTTCAAATGTATCATCTTTGTGCTTTACGTATTATAATAAACTTTCATCTTTTTCTTTATGTGTCCCCACATTCCCTCTTTTGTATTAACGACGCCATTAGTCATCCACGTAACACTTTTCATGCATATGCATTAAGTTTTTCAGTGTCACTTTTTCTTAAATAAACTTATAAATGTATAATTTGTTTTTATATAGCCGAATTTTAATAATTTAAACTATTAGCGATTGCTAATAGTAATCTATGCTTATAGTTTTCAAAGCTTTTGTTTTTGTTACCGTGGGCAAAATTCAGTAACGGATCTAGAAAAAAAATTCAGTAACGGATCTAGAAAAAAAATTCAGGCGTAGCGAAAAATTGGATTTTTGGACCTAAAGACATAGCGATACATAAAACGAATAGAAAAACTGAATTTTTACACTAGTTTTACACTTCGCCGGAAAAATTGAGGGGTAGTGGCCGCTACCCCCCGCTAATACTGTAGATCCGTCCCTGGGGCAAATTGACCCAGTAACATAATATATTATCATAGATTTATACTTGATTTCCACTCGATTTCAGTTGTATGTTTCACATTTTTTCCTAAAGTCATCGTTGCATGTAACAAAATTAAGTGGATATTGCGCGTAAGTATGTGAAAAATATGCTACTGAAATTGTCATTAGTAAAAAGTTAAAAAATGAAACTTTTATTGCTTATAACTGTTAATAAGAAATCGGTCGATAGATCATAGCTTGAATTATTAAAATATAAGAAGATCAATTATTTTCCTTTCATTATTTATGCTTTTTTTCATAAAATACATAACTTTTGTTAAAAAAACATGTAACAAAAGTTGATATGAATGTTTTGTTTCCTATGGAACAGGAAACAGAGGACCAGGAAGAACACCATTGGAGTGGTCAACAAGGTTAAAAATAGCTGCCGGAGCAGCTAATGGTCTAGCCTTTATTCACACCTCCGGCGCCACAAATAAACTCACCCACGGCAACATCAAATCCACGAACATCCTCCTCGACAAATCAGGCAATGCTTGCATCTCCGACGTAGGGCACTACGCCATAACACCACTAACCGCTGCCCCAAGATCTATAGGCTACCGTGCACCCGAACTATCATCATCAAACAACCGGAAGCCTACTCATAAATCTGATGTTTATTCATTCGGGGTCCTGTTGATGGAGATTCTGACTGGAAAATGTCCGTCCGTGATGGACACTAGTGGGGTTCTGGACCTACCTAGGTGGGTCCGGTCGGTTGTGAGAGAAGAATGGACAGCAGAGCTGTTTGATTTAGAGTTGATGAGGTATAAAGATATCGAAGAGGAAATGGCGGCATTGTTACATGTTGCGTTATCATGTACCTTAGCAGCTCCTGATGAGCGGCCTACCATGGACTATGTCGCGAAAATGATTCATGACATAGCAAGAGTCGAGGTGTCACCGAGGCGTGACACGCTTAACACATCATCTAACTCCCCTTAGGTTAAGACTTAAAAGGGTATGATGAGTGATGAGTCTATTAATTTTGTTGGTTTGTCGCTTTATGTAATGTAAATTTAAATTATATTTATTCCTTGTGTTGAATCATTGTAAATCAAACGTAAATTATCTTAATTTACGTTTAATATTGTGTGTTAATGATTTATTAATTTGTTCTTTTAAGGGACCGTGTGGTTTTTTTATTTGAAATTATAAACATATGTTTGTACTATGCAAATCAAAAACTATGATTTAATGCTCAATTCCATTGGAAAAAGAAAATGAGGACACACAAACATGGATAACAATATAGCATTTAGAACAAAGTGATTATGAATTACACACATATATAGGTTAAATACATGATCGATCTACTCAAGTTATTAATTTGTTCAAATAATAAAAAAGAACATGTCTACTATAACCCGACTATGACCATTATAAAACAATTGGTCAAACATAAAACAAACTGTATAAATACCATACCTCCGTCATCAGACAAAACCACTTTATGTTTTATATTTCTTGGAAAAATGTATAATGAGCCTTATCCTTTGTATAAAGCCTCTATAATTCTTCTAAACAAAACCCCTAAACGTTACAGAGAATAAAGTTATGGGTCCTATGTGATGGTTTTTACCAAACTAGTATAATTAGAAAAATTATTTACCAAATAGGTGTACTTAAAAAAGTATTTACCAAAATGGGTGTTTTATTATGTTTATTTATTTCAACTAATTTATTATTACTTCTCACTCTTAAATTTATTAAGTAACTTTATATCATTAAATGTCTATGACTTATAGTATTTTTTAATTAATTAGTTAAACACTTATTAATCACTTTTCTTTAATTAAAAATAGAATCAGTTGTAAATATGCATATATACAAGTCTGTTTTGAACAAAATATGTAAACCAATTTATATCCATCACGCTCATACAGTAAATCGAATATATTATTTCATTTTTCTTAATAGTACATATATATATATATATATATATATATATATATATTAATCATTAAACAGCTATTAATATAATACTATTTGTTAACTCTTTAATACTTACTAATCGATGTTAATTATTAAAATATAAAAGTAACAGTCCTTCAAAAAGTTATTGTTTTTAATAAAGTTATCGTAATGTCACAAACGTAACACGTGCAACTAAGTCATTAATATGACGTAAGCACTACATGTTAAAGGCAACAATGTACATTACAATAAAACACAACCATGCTGACGAAATACGTACGTAGCTTTGTTCTCATTCCCAACGAAGTGCGAATGTGTCACATTGCATGCCAACGGATCTAACAAGTTCTTATTATTAAACATCTTGTATTTAAGTGGGTTCTAAGCTCTTAATATTTTATAAATGTTTGTTTTCATTCAAAAATCATATAAGATAAGAAAAATGCAAGAACTTTTGTTTTATATATGTACGACTACATGTCATTTGCTTCCATACGGTGCAGTTAATATATTACGATGATACACATGATTATATTTTTCATTGATAAAGTGATTAATAAGTGTTTAACTAAATTAAAAAATATATACTAAAGTCATAGATATTTAATGATATAAAGCTAGCCAATAAGTTTAGGAGTGAGAAGTAATAATAAATTAGTTGAAAAAGAAAACATAATAAAACACCCATTTTGGTAAATACTTTTATAAGTACACCTATTTGGTAAATAATTTTTCTAACTACACTATTTTGGTTAAAAACTCCTATGTGATGAGTATGACGTCACCCACACCACATTGATCACTTTCACTCCACCCAATCATATCTTTTTAATGTTTTTTACTTAACTTCAAATTAACAAAAGTTAATAAATATTGGTAGGGGGTTATGATGCTTTATGGTTATATCATATTTTTTATATGTAGCCCTTCGATTATATGACTTATATACATGACACATAACGTCCCTAAAATTTTTTATTAAACAATGCACTTATACCTTTTGTTTATTTGTTAAATGGTAAAAAGGTATTAACTATGTGAATCGGCAAGACGCTAGATAAATATATACTTCATGATAAGCTCAGAGTCATAGGTTGATGATTAGTTTTCGGTATATTGTTTTTAACAGTCTCAACTATCACTTTTGGTTTCTATCGGTTGTAACTATCAAATTGGCTGGTAACGGTCCAAACTTTAATCAGTTTGGCAACAAACAGACCGCCATATATACAATTTTTTTTAACAGAGTTAACTTTTTCTCGTTCCAAATCAACGTTCTAGGACTTTTGATCGGAAGAAAAATATGAGTCGATTCATGTAAAAGCTACCTTGAAATGGCACTCCGAAAGATGAAATGGTGCATCAATCGGGTGTTTAAACCTAACGGTGCTTTAATCGGTTGTAAATATTTTGTCATTCGGAGCACCGTTTCAAGATAACTTTTACATCCAACGACTTGTATTCTCATTGTGATTAAAAACCTCAAAACGTCAGTCTTGAATTCGAAAAAAAACTTAACGACGTTAAATATTTTTTAACGACAATCTGTTGGTTGTCAAAGTGATAAATGTTGGAACCATTACTAGCCAATTCAATAGTTATGACCGGTAGAAACTAAAATGTGATAATTCAAACCGTTTAAAACCAATATACTTTAGTTTTCTTTTAATAGTACTTGTTAAACTAGCCGTGCACAAAAAAACCGGTTCTGGAACCGACCCGGTGTACCCGAACCGTAGGGTACACATGGGTTCCGGTTCCTCCAAGAAAGTGGAACCGTACCCGGAACCGAACTGGAATAGCCGGAACCGGTTCCACATCAACCCGGTCAAACCCGGACCCGACCCGGAACCGAAAAAACCCGGTTAAACCGGTCAAATACCCGATCATACCTGGAACCGAACCCGACCTTACCCGATTCTTGACTTTGTTGACCAAAACCGAAACCGATTCCTAAAAAAACCCGATTTGTGCATGGCTATGTTAAACCGTTCAACAGATTTTTATTCTTCTTTAGGCTTTGTTAGCAGCCCAAGCCCAGCTAGTTAATCAGCTCATTCTTGTAACCCAAAGTAATATTACTCAGCTACTCTTATTTCCAGTATGCTCCCCTTAACTCCTTAAGTTTCCTTTTGTGCTTTAAACTCTCAAGTCTCAACTCGTACGCAAAAATTAACATGATTGAGTTAGTCGGTTTCTTTCTGAAACGAGCTGCCTAAATTTTCGTACGTCAAAGTAATAATTCACGCTTGAAATCTCGTTCAAGGTATGAAAATACCTAGATATAATAAAGCATGTCACTGACCCTTGAGTTATCATCGCTATTACAAAACAAAATTAACCCAAATTCAAATTTCAGGGGTCCTAAAAAAGTTTTGAATTCAATTCGTAAATCGTAACCCAATTCAAAGCCATTTTGAAAATGTTAAAATTCTAATAAGTTACAACCTCTTGATTCTGGCTCACAAGTGCCAACTGTTGAGGAATATATGTAATATATGTACGCACATGCTAGATAAGTTCAATGTGGTGTAGTGGTAAGAGGCTTGGATTCTCCAAAAGAGACCCAAGTTTTAGTCCCACTACCACCACTTTGAAAGGGGCAAATGGGGGCAATGAAGGGAGACTTGTGGCCAACATAAGTTCGATCTCTGAGCCAAACGGGTTTTACCGCTAGCTTGTTGTCGTGCCTACGGGCGAACGGGCTAGTGGGTTTCCCCCGAATTGGAGTTGGTTTAATAGGTGGGCTTCGGCTACCCAGCGCTGTCTGTGTTCGCAGAGCGTTTGGGGTCGCCTTTCGCCATTGGGTTACCCCGGGTAGCCGGGCTTTATTCGTTTCGCTGTCCAAAAAAAAAGATAGGTTCAAATGTTCAATTAAGTATATACTAATACTTGGTGTTTGTCAAGCAATAAAACACGCCTTTTAGATTTTATCAACATATTTCTAGATTCTATTGTTTTCTTTACGACCGACAAATATTGGAGCGTTTGGAACGAGAGTTTTTTTTTTGTTTCCGAAAGCGAATTCAAGCTGAAGACGTTCTTAATATATTTAAGTTGTCTTTTTTTTTTCTTTGGATTATTAGTAGGGGAAGGGATGCCAATCGAGTTGGGTCAAAGGTGTAACTTTCAGTTCTAAATGTCCTCTAAGTTGTCATTCCTAACGCCTTGTTAGTTAAATAAAATTACAAAAGTTAAAAAAACAAATATCGTTAAGTTGCATAAGCTTAGGTGTTAAGTTATTATTGCATATATAGGTAAGTTAATATCATAACTACTACAAACTCATCATTTATTGATATGAAAATATCAATATATCAAAATATATCCCTGAAACAACATAACAGGAAAAAGCTTTCCCTTTGAATTCAACTTTTAATCAATATGTATACAAGAATAAAATAATTTGAAGAAAAAAATAAAAAATAAGTATTTAAAAAAATGTTATAGATTAAATTGCATAAGCTTTGGTGCAATTCTTAACAATCTATCCAAAGCATGAGATGTGAACTTCCTTGCAAACAAGTGGCATATTTGGTTTTTCTTTCCATTATATTCGCAACTCCTATCGTTTCTTAACTTTTGTAAAAACTCTTCAGTCACATCGTTTCTGTTATACTTTGTTGGGTGGGGGCCCCCTTTCGCCCAGTCAACAAAAGTCAAAGTCCTGTTAGAATTCGTTTCCCCGAATAACTTGGTGACAAATGTTGGCAAGTAATGCTCATCTGCGTAACACTGACCATCACAAAAGTCATGGAAAACCGAGAAATACTTTTTGTCAGAGATAACCTCAACAGCTAAGTCACGATCCATCTCAAACCATTGAGACCCTTTTCGCCATTCCTCAATATCTACAATCGGGGCCATTTTTGGGCTATAACGCCCACGCCCAACAGGTCCCTCTAAATCATAAGACTCCACAAAGTTATGTTTTGAGTTCATTAGATACGTGTAAACAGTGGAAAAGTTGAACAAAGGAATGCAAGCTTCAGATAGAAGGACAAATCGTTGGTTCGAAAAATCTAAAAGCGCATTTGCTAGTAATCGTCTTTCGGCTTCAATCATGTTGACTTTTCCCCATTCAACTTCCTACAATGCATAACTCAAAAAGTCAAAAAAATTGCACTAGATATCATTTACAATGGTCTCTTTTATTATTAAAAGAAGATTGTTAACAATTCTGATTATAGTTATAACTATACGAATCAATGTTCTCAATATTATATCATATGTATAAAAAAAATGTTTCCACAATGTACTTTAAATAAAATAGTAATAAATGTGACTAAAGTATTTTAGCAAGCTTTTAAAAAGAAGACCAACATGGCACCAAGCTTGCATCCAGCTTGGATTCATCATACACGTTAATGGCTCTGCTTTCAATCTACACCTTTTTTTTTTCTTTTTATAAACTATTGTAAATTCAACATTTATTTAAAAAAAATTATTAGCTTGTTTGTAATTCCAATAATGAAATAATTATAGAATTTATAGTTGTCATGATATTGGTGAGGCCGTGAGGGTTAAGACTTCCTTTTTTTTTATTATTATTATTTCAAAACATTCATACTAATTAATTATAACTCCAAACACATTAAAACGATTGCTTAAAATGTAAGAAAAATCTAATATGATTTGGGACAATAATAAAGAAAGAATTATTACGTTATGACCACCGATAATAAATTGCAATTATTAAAACGATTTTTTTTCTTAATCTTTCTAGTTAGTTATCTACCTTCTAATCAACGCATTGATAATGCATGAATCATTTACATTGCACTTTTTGTGATCTTACATGTTAACATTTTTAAAAATACACTATATATATATATTTTAATTTATTTTATATAAGAAAATTAATATATACAATATAAGAAAATAGTTAACAGTACTTTATACATACTGGATTACGTACAACTAATTATGTTGAACAGGAATCATTTCCTTTAATTAAATGATTAAATAATATGTTTTTATTGTATTTTAGTAAAAGATCACATTGAGATCAATGTCCTAATTATTATTCTTAATTAACTTCAGCCCATTATAACTAAAATATTCAAAGCAAGATCTCTATAGTGTACAAAATATAAAAATATCAAAACATAAATTCGATTTCTCTAAAAAAATAACTATTTTCCTTCAATAAAACAGTTTTCTAAAACTTTTCATTATTTGTTTCAATTTTAGTTCAAAATTTTCATTTGTTTACATAAAGTGAAATATTCGATTGAAACTTAGAGCATATATAGCGGTGAGTTTTCAAAGAGTCTTATGGGCAGGTCCACATCAGCATGGTAAAGTTTTGGGTGCCTTTTATACAGCGTCAAGAAGGAATTTTCCCTTCAAAGCGCCCCTACGTAGTGGCAAGGGGGCGTTTTTAGGTGTTTTTTAGCTGTAATGAGGCGTTTTTTAGTGATAAAAAGCCCAAAAACGCCCCATTACATATGGTCTTATAAACTAAAACCGAAATATTTCTGAAGGTCAATTGACGTTTTTAATCTTTTAGAACGTACCTTGCTAGGAATTCTCCGTCCATAAAACACGGAATCTTCGGGCACGGTCACGTTCGCGGATGAATCAGAGCTATGAACATAAATGGTAAAAAGACCATCATACCCTTTAAAAAACATTTCCCACATCTCCGACAACACCACCGGCCCTCTCGTCAAAAACATAAACGCCACTTTCGGCGTTCGTGGGTACGGATACTCCCTCACTTTCGGCACCACGGACGCTCTCCATATCAACTCTTCATCCGTCATATCATGCATCATTTTTTCCGGCGTTAGATACGTTTTCAACCCAACTCTCTCCGGCGCCGGTGGCGGCGATGTTACCGGAACCGAAATGTTGCCGTTGCCGTTGCCGGATCCGGCGTCGGCACCGGCAGTGGAGTTGAATTGAGTGAATTGGAGATTGAATTGGACGTTTTTGAGATGAAAAGTTAATATGATGCCGAAACATAAACCGAAAAGGAAGAAGAGGGTTAGAGATAAAAGATTTGATAAGTGTAATGGGGCGTTAAAGAGCTTAAAAAGTGAAGTTATTGACGGGTTTTGATTGTTCTTCATTGTTGCACAATCAACAAAACCAGCAGTGACGGAGCTTGACAGTTTATATAAACGGGTGAAACGAAAGGTGGTTTCGGTTTTTTTTTTTTTTTTTGATGAAGGTAGCAACTAACTAGCAATGGTGGATGAAGAAGAATTGAAGGGGTTTATGTAATGAAGATGTGTGTGAATGGGTCAAATAGTGAAGTCAAACAACGTCCATGAAAGAGAGAAAGAAAATTCAATGATTTTGGTTTTTAAAAAAGACATCGACACGGCACAATAGCAGCCGGTTTTGACAGTTTTTTTTTTTCAAGTTTTTTAGAATTTTATACGCGTCGGTGTGTGCATTTTGATGGTAATTGTCATCTTGTAGCTAAATTAAGTAACGTGTGTGAGTATAGGTCACATACATAAGTTGAAAAGCCAGAATTTAATGAATATAAAAAAAATGTTTATTTTTGTGTTAGTAGCGTAATTTTAAGGACGATATTTTAAAACATCTTACAAAGCGTGTGAGGTTATGATGGTATATATATTAGTTTTGATGTATCTATTGTGAGAGCGAGTATTTGATAATTTTATATGTTGTGCCAGCCGTAGGGGTATGGGCTTCTTTGTACAAGCCGAGAATGTTAAGAAATTTTGGACGTCGTTCTTTATTGGTATTTTAGGTAATGTCCTGTAAATTTAACATATAACGTTGTTTGATGCCATGCTTGTAGTTTGTTTGGACCGGTGGACGTATAACCATATACCATAGCAGAGTACTAATGTATATTATTTAACTACATATGATTTTCGTGTACTAAAAAGCAAGGCTGGTTTTAGGTTTTTTAAGGCTAGGTGAAAATGAAAGAAAGAATTTTTTTAACTTTATCGTTATTTAGTTCTTCCTTTTGAGTTTTTCATCATGACTTATATATTTTTTTTAGGTATTTTAACATTGACTATATTTAGGTTAAAATTAATGTTTCATGTTCACTTTTTATTTTATCCTTTGTCCAGCCCACTTCATGTTTTTTAAATTGTTTCATACTTTAATCAAATCTAAACAAATCCTAATTCACAAACCAATTATTCAAACCGATTTTTTTTGTAACTTTTCTTTACAAAGTATTAGACTATAGAATCCGATGTTTTATTAGAATTTGATGATCTAAGACACGTGTATGTTTTTCTTAAACCGTAAAACACCTCAATCAAAAAAGACATAAAAAAACGATTAGTTTAGATGAAAATTATTATATTTAAATAATTGAAGAAAATGAAAATTTGTTACTTTGTATGTCTAGTATTGATTGGATGCATCGACATTATGGACAAACGTGATGGGATTAAATAAAAATAAATACACGTCAGCTACTTTTTCGTAACATATTAATGGGAAGCAACTTGATTATGGGCAATAAACAAATAAAGCCTACACCAAATTGGAAAGTTATAAATAAATTAAAAAGCATATATATAAATTCAAACGAAAAAGCCGTTGCTTTTTTGAAAGCATTATTTTTTCCTATAAACTTTTTTTCTAAATGTTAACGGTACCAAAATTTATATGTCCCAGTCCCACGTAGGACCAATGTAATTTGTAGTTATTTACTATCATAGAAAATATTAAGCAAGAAGGATTAAATAATTACATATGCTATTCTAATTTTTTTAATGACAATTTACTCTCTATACTACTCTATATTAATTTACTCTACGTCAATGTTTGAACCATAACCTTCCTATCTATGAGACAAAGTTTCTACTAAATGCGTTATTTACACAGTGGTAAATCTAATTTAATTGATTAAGAAATGTGAAATTATAATGAACATGCGATAACCACCGATTCTTGTCATCAGTTACATCATGTTTTAGCATCTATGACCACTCCTTATTTATTCTTAAATCTTAAACTACACAAATTGTACCTAGATTATCATCATTAAACATAATTTAATGTTGGTGTTTTTACAGATAAAAACATTGGCGTTTCTATAGACTAAAAATAGGTCTAGTTCTCATGGTTTGTGTTTGGAAAACTCGGATACTTTTTCATTTCCTGTTGCTTGACTTTTCTTATCTCTTGGTGATTTTAAAGATCTAGCTACTCATTTGTTAGTTTTTCCTGCTTGACAACATATATCTACTATTCTACTGTAAATTGTTAAAAAAGCCATACAGTATATATTTTTGAAAGGTTTTTAAAAATCCTATCAAAACGTTTAAATAAAAGTATCCCTAGTAATGATCAATCACAAATGCCCTTCATAAACCGTCACTTCAACCACAAACCGACAAGAAAATTAACACCACATACACCTTGTAGATGCTCTAATAACTTAAGCATTTAACATTTAAACAAGTTCTTTGAAAATCTTACTTTGTAAAACATGATTTGCAAACTAATACTTTTAGGAAAAACAAATTTACAAACAGTTGGCAAATAGACATTGTGAGATGTAAATGTGAACAAGAAATAGACAATGCAAAATATTTGTGCGGTTGTGGTTTAATTCGCCGCCTCAAATAAGCTGGAACCGGCCAGGAAGGTTCGATGCTATACATATGAACCGGTCCGGTAAATACGATGAAACATGCATCAATTAAGACATGGTCAGAATATTTTATTTTATTTAATGTTGATTAAAAAACAATTGTCAAATATGTAACAAGAAACAAACACTAAATGATGTGGGGAAATAACTTGAGAAAATTAAATAAGTGGTTATAGTTTAGTTGATGACAATAGGTTAGACAAAAGATGAAACTTGATCTGATGTGATAATGAATGCACATTGTATATTATATAGTTTTTTTTAATTAGTTTATCTATGCATTGAGAACCTTTTTATTTAAAAATTGTTTATAGGAGGTTATGAGTTATGGCAAACTACAATGCAAAGTTAATGTTTATAGTGTAGTTAATTATATGGAAAAAGTTTGTCAATGGGGTGGTTGAGGTAAAACTTAAGATTATTAAGAATCCAGATTTGATTTTTTTCTTTTATTTATTTGATTTGTGGCAGTGAGACTCATTAAAAGAAGACTGAGATATTTGTGATCTTCGGTTCGATCCTAAGGTAACTAGGTTAATTTTACCACTAGTGGGTCTTCGGGTATATGGATTTTACCTGAAACTAAAGATAACTTGGAACGCTTAATGTTATTGTACGGATGAGTTAGGCTAGCGGACGGTAGCGTTTTATACTTTTATCATTGGGTCACCCCACCCCGTACGTAGTTAGGGATGGCAGTCAGACCCGAACATGATGAGAAAACCCGAAACCCGAGACATCTGGGACGGGTCTGGGGTCGGGTCTGGGGCTTAAGAAAAAAACTTTCGCGGGTCTGAGTCGGGTCTGGGTTTACCTGTTAGACCCTATTACCCGACCCGATTACCCGATAACATAGACCCGTAGACCCGTTAGCATACCCAAAAATAATTTAATATTTTTCATATATATGTTTAATTGTTTTTTATATTATGTAAATTAAAATATATATGTTTCCTATAGTTCATTCATGTTTTTAACTTTTAAGTCTCGACCAAACGTTCAAACCAATCTTTTTTAGTAAGATTTTGTAAAGGCTCAAGCACATTTTGACATTGTGAATTTATGATATAATGTTAATTTGAAGTATCATTTTAATTATATAGTATGATGTATTTTATAAAACTACCGACGACAAACTCGACGGGAATACCCAACGCGTAAGTTTTATGTCATAAACGGGTATATCCGAGTACCCACGGGTAGACCCGAAACCCGACGGGTAAATACCCGACATAGACCCGACGGGTTTTAGGTCGGGTCTGTGACACCCATTTCTAATCGGGTCTGGGGTTGAGATTACTTAGACCCGTCCCAGACCCGACCCATTGCCATCCCTATATGTAGTACTTAGGTAATTCTCTGTTTATAGGTCGTTAAAAGATAAAAGGACGTTATTTTCTTTCACTTAAGTGTTTGCTTGTTCTTTAAAATTAATGAAAGAACACAAACTAATTAACAAATATTCATGTTTACTAGGTTTAACACTCGTGTGTTACACACGGGTTAAATAATAATATTTATAAAAGCATAATCATTTTGTTTAAAAATTTATAAATAATTCATATTTAAAGATATTTTGTTTCATCAACTCATGCATGATATTTCATATATTCCCTCTAAAACTTCCTTTTATAAAAAATTGCCCCTAAAAATTGCCCCCTTAAAACCATGAATTATTATATAGATTCGATACGTTTTTAGTCATACGTCTACATGTGCATTTTACCCGCTACATGTTTTTTTCTACATATAAACTCAAGGGTATTATTGGGTATATATCTATTATTCTACTAGATTAGTACCCGTGTATTACACGGATTTTAGTTTTATAGGTTTTAACTCAATTTACATATCAAATTTATTTTTAACATATCTCTTATTAAATCGATTTGGATATTTACAAATATATTCATATAAAAAATTATATGTTATAATAAAGGATATGATTTATAATAGTTGGTAAATTTTTATTGGAACATATTGGGTTAGGAGATAATTCATGATAATTGTTAATTTTTTTATTTGAACATATATCAAGTTATGAAATAATTAATGATAATTGGTAAAACTTTAATTTGAACATATCGGGTTAGGATAAATCATAATAATTGATAAGTTTTTTATTTGAACATATCAGGTTATGAGATAATTCATGATACTTGGTACATATCGGGTTAAGATATAGATCATGATAATTGATAAATTTTGTATTTGAACATATCAGGTTAGGAGATAATTGATGATAATTTGTGAATTTTTAATTTAAACATATCGGGTTATTTCGAATATGGAGCATACCATGACCCGTCTAAAAATTCTCCATCAAATTAATTAAGAACATGACACATAAGCAAAATCTTATGTGGAGTGGTTAAAATGATGACATGTAGATGTATTACTCAATTATTAGAATAGGTAGATATATATATTTAAAAGTGAAGGGATGGTGGAGCTATGGTAGTTAGATTAGCGATGGTTGGAGATCTGTATATGGGTGGTACGTTAGGGTTTTGTTATGGTTGCGCTCGGTTCTCTGTGTTTCTATCATTTTGCAGACTTGTTATGATGAGTTCTAAATTTTTTTAGAAACTAGGCGAAGATGACATGACAAAGATGGTGGATGGAAGGTCTAGACATGCAACCCGCGTTGCAACCATGATTTTTTGGAACTCTAAGCCTTAGAAAGCTCAATTTTGTCTTCGTGCATGTCTGACTTCTTTTGTGGTTTTTTTGTTGATTTGTACTTTGCATTAGTCACGTAATCCTCGATCAATCGAATATGGTTTTGATAGATTGACTGTTACTGGCTTGTGCGAAAGATAGGTTGGACTTGACAAATATGAATCACTTGATAGAAAATCCATTCATGTAGTCTTGATGAGCTACAATTTAGTTTTGATAGATTTGATTGTTACTCGCTTCTGTGAAAGATGGGTTTGCGTGACTAGCTCACCCGCTCCTCAACCTGCAGTTTAGGGAGAGATAGAGAGACTAGATCGGAGAAGTGTTTGGTAGAATGGCACGTGCCAACTTTGGGTCAAGACTACCATTCTTGTCGTCACGATTTCTTTGGCTTGATGGTGGCGCCGCTCCCAAGTGGCAAAGTCCCAACCGTCATTCACTATCTTCACCCTAATATAATAACATAGACAAACAACTAAGACCAAAACTTCTCAAACATGATAAAGTAAACAATCTTAACACATTACATGGAATATTTGTGTAATTAACTTAATATTATTAATAAAATTACATACCTAACAGTTTAAAAATCAAATATGTACAAGAAATGAAAAAAACAAGTCATGCTATGCTAGCCCAATAATTAGGTGATCGATCGTGTGACACCTATCATTTATCCCTTTCCTGTTTATGTAGGTAACCATCTTTCTCATCGAATTGGCTTAACATAGAAAAAAGATATATTGTAGCCTTTTACACTTCATGTCTTATTCTTTAACTTTTCCTACAAATTCATCAAAGATAAGGAGATTGCTTTCTTATCTCGTCTAAACATCATGCACAAAAAAACTATTTATTATAACTCTAAAAACAATATAAATGTACGTATAATCTATCTAACAATTCTAAGTTTTAGGGGCTATTTTTGGAGGGATTTTTTTTATATTAGGAAATTTGGGTGGGAAATTGAATGCAATTTTAATCATGCATGCATAAGTTGATAGAGTAAAATTTCTTAAATATAAAATATTTACAAATTGTTAAACATAATAATTATAATTTCTTTACAAATATTATTATTTAACCCGTGTGTAACACACAGGTATTAAACCTAGTATCTAATGAAACACCGCTATTTTGGTTGTTAGGCAAACTAACACAACGAAAGCACGCAATTAGCACACACACTCGCAAGAAAACAAATAAGAAGACGAGAAGATAACATGGTTCGTTTGAGGTGACATACGTCAACGGGCTGCAACCAGCTAGGGTTTATATTATTAGCTCTCAATTTTTGTTACCTGCAATGAAGTGAGCGAATCAACAGATGAATTTGAACAACCATTTGCTTCGATTGGAGAATTTGAGTTGAAGTAAGATGAAGATTGTTTGTTACCGATTATTATCTCTCGTTTTCAAACTCGTTGTCTAGAAGCTTCGATTTGGAAGGAATAAGGAAGAACAAATGGAAATGCATTTTCAGAAGATTGATTAAAAAGCAACAAGATTCTAGTATAATGATATGAGGTAACTTGTACAGTGGACATACGTCAACGGGTTTCAACAAGATTGCAATTAAGCGTCCATTACGAGGGTAGATGGAAACTTCTGTTGGAAAATTTTGTAATACACAAATTATATTTTGTGAAAAGTACAAAATAATAAATTAGTTGGTGTTATAAGTTTGAATATTTTGTGGGTTTCAACTAATTATTTATGTTGAATAGAAGTTTCAACTCATAATTATGTTGAATAGGTGTTTCAACTCATGTTTATGGACAATGAATGATGAGTTTCAACTCATTCTTGTCATATAAATACCAAGGTGAACCTTGGTTGAAAAGACACTAAAGACACACCAAATACAAAACCAAAGAACTCCAACTATGAAAAGTTCTCTCATTCTTTCTCTTCTAATTTTTCTAACATGTAGTTGATCTTCTTCATCTCTTTTCTTTAAATATAATTTGGGTTGTGAGTCAATCCCAGCAGTACATACTGCTTCGGCTGTTGTACCCTGGGAAACAAACGAGTTCTCTTGGGAGACTCGGAATTTGTTTTAAGGGACATGTGTTGAACACGAATCCTCAGCCATGTTTTTGCTTATGCTTCTACTCATTTCTGTATTGTATTTTATTTCGGTTGTAATCATATTGTAATTTACCTATTTTCTTTATTTTCTTTGTATTGTAAATGAATTTAAAGAATAATATTGTGTTTTTGTACGGACGGTTCCTACAACTTTAAACTCGGTTATTGCATTGTAACTCTTGAGTGTAACAGTTTTATCATTGCGCCGTGTGTAACACACGGTTATCAATCTAGTTAATCATAAATTATACCCTTTTATTTATCACATATAGCAAGAAATTTTATAACCTTACATGAATAGCAAAAATTAAAAAAATAATAATAATTACATCATACAAGTGAGTTTCTACCTACTCATTACTCACCTTAGATAATATTTGACTTTTTATTTCTATTGTCAAACCATGAAAATGAATACTTAAGAATGTGAAGTCAAGACGAATCGAAACCCTTTTGGTGCAACACTAAGAAAGGTTTCTAACCACTCATATCACACAAGGTTTTACTTTCTATTTCTATTGATCGCGTAAGTTCATCAAAGCATTGAATTAAACTTCTTTAATCAGGTATCAGTCCGTTGATAAAACTCTTATGTTTAAAGCATCAGATCTTGAATTCCAATCTCACAAGTGAGAATTATTGTGTAACATATGCCTAATATATATTGTTGTTAAAAAAACACGAATGGGCCGTCTCTAGTTCCAAAACATCATCTACCCCTCCCCCTCTCCCCCACCCACCCTAATCTTGCAATCCTTGTCCAATTCAAGAGAATAAAGTCTAGAAATTACAAAATCACACAACTGGGAGTCGTCTAACCACACATCCTCACCCAAACTTTGTTGTCTTTTAAGACGACTAAACTGCTTTTTAAAACGACTATATACGTTAAAAACTCATGCTTTGTTATTTTCATCTTCACTTCTTCATTTAAAATCAAACAATCCTTAGGGAATGATTATGGGTGTAACTGGCTTGAGTTAACACTAAGCGTGTGTATATATACCTTCTAATAAAATAAGGTTTTAATTGTCACTTGTCATTCAATAGAGCCATGTATACCCTCTAATTCCCGCCAAACGAGAATCCTCAAGACTTTTGTGGGCGGATCTTGGATTTACCCAGTTCAATGTTACACGCGGAGCAACAACCTGCTTTTGTACCCGGATATATATAACCCCTTCTTTTTTTCGAATCAACTCTCCTTCACATTTCAATATTTTACTGCATTGAAACCCTAACATGTTTCCTTGCCGTCGTTCTTCATTAGACATCTTGCTTCCAAATCCGAATTTCATGTAATTTATTTGAGAAGGATATGAAGCTTGGAGATTTAGTAGTTTACATCTTCAATTCGTGTAACACACGGACAAATAAACTAGTTGATAATAAAGTACATGATACACTAATATTACATGTTTTAATATAGTATTTATATATCTGTTTTCTAAAATAACACATCAAAATCACACAAAGCTACTAAAATTTACTTTTGATTTTGGTAAATAAGAAAAGCTGAGTTTCGTTGCTAGTTTATAACTTTATATAAAGTTTTTCTTTTCTGAAAATCTTTGTAATTGATTATTTACTTATTTATTTATTTACTAAGAAAGTGGACTTCCAATGAAATTCATGTTCATTGGCTCTTTAGAAAAGTCAAAGTGTTCAACTCTTTTATACTTTTAAAATAGTATTTTAATAGAAAAATATATAAATACCTTCTTATCTTCCTTTAGAGTAAATTTTTTCAAAGGTATTTGCCTCAAACATGATATCATTTTATTTTATGTCTTAATTTGATTTTAATCATCTCAATTAAATTAAAAATTTAGTTATTTACTGAATTAGTTTTACATAAATAATTATTAAAATTCATTTATTTTAATATTATAAAGGTTGATTTAAAATTCAATTAAGATTTTTATTATCTATTTTAAACCACTTTAAGGGATTTTATATGTACAATTGAATCTGAATGGTTTAGCAAATAATTCATACAATCTCATCATCATAATAATAATTTAAATCTTGTTTTGTTTTATTAAATTTAAAGTTTAATTTAACTTGGAAAATCTATATATATATACACTTCAAATTTTTTTAAGAAATAGAGTTTTGGTTTTTAATATCTAAACACTTAACTATAGTATAATGGAGACAAGTACGTTTTGGTTTCTATTTTTAATACATCAAATTTTTATGTTTGAAAATTTAACGTCAAGTTATTTAATAAGAAAAATACACGATTATCTAAATATATAATTTAATATATTTTTATATAACTTGTATGTTACATGGGTATATAACCTACTATTTAATATAATTTTAAAATTACTTTTAACTATGCCATTAAGTCTTTTTATCTTTACAAAACCATCTAACACAAATCATAATAATGGTCTCATATATACATATTATATGCAAATTGATAATGGACATGCTATTCCAAATTCCCATTATTCATACAAATATAATTATTTTAACTATAGCTGTTAAAATATGATCAACAATTGTTTCTACTTAAAATGTACAATGTGATCAACAATTGTTTTTACTTCAATCATATATACTCTTGAATCATCACACCCTATCATTCTCTCATTCAAGATTCCATTGAATCTCATTTTTAAATTCATCCACTTATTCTTATTCCATCCAACCCCCTTTTCCACTAATTCTCCTTCAATCCCTTTTCATGTGTATGCTTTAGTGGCACACCATAATGAACCATTTTTCAAAATTATTCAATATTATTTTAATACTTTGTATCCAAATAAACTTTTTTTTTTTTTTGTCTTTTTTAAGTATCCCAAATTAAATAAACTAAAACTTTCCTTTTTTGCCATAGTTAATTTTCATTATAGAAACATATATGTCATACTAACATACATAACTCTACTAGTTAAACACAAACAACATAAGCCATCCTAGGCGTCGAGTTTAAAGCGTTCAGATAAAATTTCCCAATAAACACGAAGCAAATAGACCTATCAGGCTATCACCACCATATTTTATAAGTACAGCTGGACCGATATCTAACTTGATCAGGAAACGTCTATGTGAATTGTGATATCATTTGCCATGAATGTCATGGTGATTGCAGTCGAATAAGGACGGAGCTAGGTAAGTAATGTTCACGGCACACAAGGGTTTTGAAACACATTATAATAATAGTTATTTAGTTGAAATAAACCAAGGACAGTTGAGTTGGTTTCTTAAGTCGTGTTTGTAGTGCATTCACTCAAAGTCGTCTTTGTACCAATGATGATTGGTCCTGGTCCATCAACATTCAACACCACACACACCCAAAAGCCCCATCTTCAATTGAACACATGTTGTGGAAAAAGTGATAGAAGAAGTATCATATTAAAAGTTAGTTCTTTGTTGGTGTTCTAGTGGGCATGCATGTTAAAAAAGAATAAAGGGAAAGTTAAATTGATTTTTAATTTTGAAATCTTGTTTTTTAAGTTGGAATTTAGATTTTTTTTTAAACACGATGAGTCTAAAGATATATGAATGAAAGTTAAAATAAGCTTTATGAAATGAACCCGATGACTAACATTCCTTCGTCAATAACATACTTAGCAACAATGGCGAAGAATTTGTAATTCAGGGGGGGCCAAAGTAAAAAACCAATAAATTTTTTTAATAATGATTTGTTTTCACGTCGGGGGGGGGGGGGGGGGATAAACCCAATATATTTATAAAAAAACAACTACCGACCAACAAAACAACACTTCGAACAGAAAAAGTGGGAGGTCGTGACCCTCCCCCATCCCTTATATGCTTCGCCCTTGTTTAGCAAGGAGCAAGACTAGAACTCACAATCCTTTTGACTACTAGACAATAGTATAGATAAAACTAAAAATAACTTTTAGGGTAACTTGGATCTTAATAGTTTGGTACTTTGGTAGTTTGGTTTATTGTCCTTTATGTGAGAAAGCATTGGATCAAGTCTAATGAGTTGGGTTAGATTGGGCTTAAGCCCACACATAAGGCCCAATAATAGTATTTTTTTAGAGTGGATCATGACAACTATTTTCTTTGTTTTGTAGTTTTACATCCATAGTAATTTAAAAATAAACTAAAAAATGCCAGTCGAATGTTTATGCTGTCTTTTTTTTTTAATAGCAAAGGTGAAAACCACTAATCCGCTAGTAAAGGATCACACTCAATTAAACTTAATAATTAACTAGTAGAGACCCGCGCGATGCAGCGGGACTGATATTATCAACGGTACATGTTTAATGTTTATGCGTGTCTAACTCTCTGCTTACTTTTTTTTACTAAAGATGTGCATGGTTCAATTCGGTTCGGTTATTAGCCTCTACTAAAATTGGTCTCCAATTAATCTGCCAGGTTTATCTGGTTAGATTGTTGGTTTTCGGTTCGGTGTTGCGGGTGAAACAGTTTACAACATGAAGCTCGTTCATGTTAATTTATAACCCCTTGTGATATATTTTATAGGACTGTAATTTAATCGACTCAATTTCTTTCTTACTACACATTCATACATTAGGTTTAGGTATCTATGTGATAAGTGCAACCTTCTAATTATAATTAGCTCCGAGTTCAACGTGCGATATATGACATCAGGTTAAACACTTTATAAAGCATACTAACATGCAAAATGGTAACTATTTTGGCTTCTAACACTTTATTCTCTTCCATTGGCTTTTATGTTTCACCTTTTCACTTAGCACAAACTAACACCTTTATAAATTATAAATTGGCTAGCAATCATAAACTATCATCACTATATAGATGCTACCGATAATTCAAACTATTTAATTTATATTATTTTTTAGTTTTTTTTGCGACAACTTTATTACAACTTATATACAAACTATTTGTCAACGATCTTTTAGCACGGTGTTTAAGAGGAAGGTGAGAGGATTTGCATCTTGGAGGTTCTGGTTTCTAGTCCAGACATTAACGTATTTTGTGTAAATAATTATAAATTTCTGCCGTTCAAAAAAGATATACAAAGTGTTTATAAAAATTCGTAGAATATATACATTTGTGAGAAAACTATACAAACTAAAAAAACAAATTTTTTTGGCTAAAAAATAATAAAAATCCAATTACATAAAGGTATATACAGCATACCACAAACAACTACATTACAATGTTTAAATTAACACATATAAATATATAAGTATAGACAACATATGTGGAAAGCCAAAACAATCAATGTTTTCGTGCCTCCCATTCTTCCAAGATAAGTTAAGTTATCTTTATAAGATATTTCGGCCGTTCTTTTCCCGCTCAACTCAAGTGGTTTTTGAAGTATTCTCCGGCCTCCTATTCTTTTTCTAGTTCCGATCGGACACCTTCGACCTATAAATTGTTAATACATATATAATTAATACATTTCATTGTAAGAATATGAAACTATAGGCCAAAATATTGTACCGCTTAGCAATAAATTCAACTAAAACTATTTTATTTCAATTTGAACAAAATGACCTAAACCCACTTCGTGAAGCAAAAATTATTTTACTACATTCAAACCGATTAAATTGATTAAATCCACTTCATGAAGCTAAAACTATCAAATCTAAATTCAAACGGGTCAAAATGATCCGAAATGCATACCTTCTCATGAAGCCTGGGAAGTTGATTAACACCGCACTTTGGCTAGATGTAGTGTCCGACACATCATCAAACTTGGTAACCATCCCATTTGTGCAATTGCCAAATGAGCATAGTAGATAGAAGCAATTGCACAACAGATCATTAATTTGTTAATTTCGATCAATAATCAGTTTGTAAGTTGCTTTTCCAAAAGAGAACATAAGCACTTTGGTATAAAAATTTAGCATAGGTACCAATAGATATAACCTGTGCTCATTTGATACGTGGATATTACAATAAACCAGTCAACATTCTTGAATTTTAGGTTCTCGCATGTAAATTATATATCTAATGACTTACACATATGAAAGTGAGTAAACAAGCTCTTGCAACTCATCTGCGGAGAAACCAACCTGATTGAGAAGCCCATGATAATGTGTAGGCTGCATTGTTCCCTAAATCAAAATCAAGAAACCAACTCATACTTGTTAGTTTCAAAATAAGTATAAACATAAAACTATATGGTTTGGTTATAAAATACTCATAATTGGCATCGGTAATGTGGGTTTTAATGTCTCATATAAGAACACTTGTAGGCCTCTATTATCTGCTCGAGTTCAATATTTAGATATTGGTTAAACTGAGACTTACACACACTGTCTCTGAAGCCTCCACAACCAGTAGTGTTTTCCTATAAAAATTGGTTTTCAATCACTTAACCTACTGGAGTGTTGACTTAGTTTAGATAATTATGGGATGGGGCTGCAGATTGGTCTTCAGGTTGCAACAAATGCAAAAGCCAATATTTTTTTAAATGTAAGTGTTGATAACATCATTCCTTATTGGTCAAACAGATAACCTGCTTCAAAATTTGACTCTAATATAGTTGACTTCACCATTCAAATAACCATTATCATTGACCAAAATCCTCATGTAATTTAATTGTGCAGTAAGTGATTCTTTAAAGCAAGTGATCTTTCTTTATAACCACGTTAGCATTGCATCAGACTTATTAATCCAAAGAAAACAGAAGGCTAGGGGCTACACACCAGTTCATATAACTTGTTTAACTTAACTTATAAGTGTACAAAAACACAATAGTGACTAAACTATTTAATAAATAATGAAATATTTTCATAACCAATTTTAGTATGTAATTTCTGAAATGTAAGTGTGAATGTCAATCGTGTATTAGGAGACCCAAAAGGTAACATCATAGGCAAGATCAAAAAGAAAGAACCAGCATGCGACTTGTGAATGCAAGTTATATATCGTCACCCGAATAGGTCAGTGATCACAACTAACTGAGCTTTCAACGTCTACAGAATATGAACATAGAATTGAACTGATTACCTTAAGTGTTAGAAAGGACTGGTCGGATTGGGTAGCAACCCTCAGTGAACATAAGGATTAGATATTGGTCCCGGTGCATAATAATAATATTATATGACAATGCACAGACCTGCCCATTATTAACAAAGAGATGTTAAAAAACAATACATTATAGGACAGTACATGTGCTCTCCAAATTGACCATTTGACTCATACTCGTTTTACTCATACTCATTTTATTAAGTGAATCTGTCTAATTACTTCAACCCAAATTGACCCATTTCAAATATAAATTGACCTATTTCTTTTATCTTGCTTCCAACAGGTTAATTACTTCAATCCAGATTCACCCATTTGACTCATAGTCGTTTTACTCATACTTATTTTATTAAGTGAAATAAATAGTGGTGCTAATATGTACCTCATCCTTTGTCATTAATATTGATTTTATATACTTTGCATTAAAGAACATAATCAATCTACAAGTATAAGCATTGCCAAAATCTAACTGAGTCACCCTTGTCTTTCTCTACGTCTTTATATATCAGTTTCAATTTCGTATTATATTTCAAATGACCAAATTTGATTCATAAAAGAACATTAAATTAAAAGACCAAAGGCATAAATAAAATAAATTCATAAAATAAAACTGGATTGTAGTATTACCCTTATAACATACTAAGGGTTTGAACCTTTTGTACTGATCTCTTCCTTTGTTGAAGTAGATGAAGTCTAGTCATGCATCTAATCCAAAACTGGCTAATATAAAAACAGAGAGAAAGACAATTTGATAAATACAATGGGAGGTGCACACATGGATTGCAGTCAAACAAAAATACAATTTAACATGAAATACATTAAACAAAACTGAATGACCTTACCAATGATTTAGTTACATATGTTTAACCCATAACAATGCTTATGATTATAGTTCTACCAAGATTAATGTGGCAATGACATTAAAGAATTCGAACAAACAACCATAATTAAAACAAAATCGCTAATAATGTAACGTTATAAACACATACAAACAATGATCGACAATCTAAAAACTATAAAATAATAAGACCCTTTCTTTAAATAGTAGCACAACATGATAATCAAAACCTAAAACAAATCGTTACTCATGTATAGCAATACCAATAAAGAAATGTAATAACTAAAGAACCATATACAACCAACTCAACCAGGGTAATCACCAACACTAACAAGAAATAACAAACCATTTACATAGATTCAATGAAAGCAACCTGCAGCTTCCAAGAGTTCTAATCCTGATAGTCGCTTTCAAACTTACTAACCAACATATATGAGGCCTAAGCTTGAAAACATTTAAAAAAAAACAACACAGCATAATAATCAAATTTGAAAAGTAAGTGTTACCTAACTCATTCCACAAGCCCATCAAGTAAAGAGCAACTCTGAAATTACCTGAAATCCTTTCAGTACTCACCAAACCAAAGCCTGCACCAATGAAACAGTGAAAATTAAATACCCAACCTAGAAAGCAATAGGGAAACAAAGCAATTTTCCTTATTTAAGTAGCTTACCTTTGACATGTGCTTGATCCAGTTTCATCAAACACCATGTCTTTATTGCTACTTTTTAAAAAGTCTAACCATTCCTATATAAAACGATAAAAGTAGAAACTCACATGAAGATTCAAGAGATAACAACCAAGTCAGAAACTCAACATCAAAAGTTCAATCATTGCTTTACTTTACTCAATAACAAACTAATTCATAAACGAATCAATAAAATTACAGTTATGCTTACTCCAATGAACTCGTTAGCTGACGCAATTGTTGAACTTTCATATTCACCTGCGGATTACTTGTATCAAATGTAGACAAACATAAGATAAGTAAACTTCAAATCAAAATGTAATACACTTTTTTATAGAATTAACATATTCATATTATATATCTGTGGTATTTTCCATATCCAGTTTAATGTACTTTATGAAGAATATGAAACACCACCATACACACAAACTGTGCTCAAATATGGGGCAGACGCTTTGATCTCAGTTTCTACTTGCTTTGCTAATTCCCTTGTAGGTGCAAGTACTAAAACTCTAGGAAGACGTTGACCACACCTTCATTTTAACAAATTATATATATAAGTACCAAATGTTGTAATATAAAGATGAAAAAGAAAACTTGGTTCACGGGTACCTTGGAGAAATTCTTTCTTCATCATCTTCAGCAAGTCTTTTGATTATAGGTATCCCAAAAGCTAAGGTCTTTCCGGTTCCGGTTTTGGCACGCGCAATAATATCTCTACCTTCTAATGCAGGGACCAATACGGCTCTCTACATGATTAACAAAAATAAGCCAACACGTATTTGACTTGAAAATCATAACAATAAAGACTCTATATGCAATAAAAAGATAACCTAAAATGAAGATAAGAACATTATGTCTATGCACTATTTCTCATTGTCATTGTCACTTGATATTTTCGGTTGTTTATCAAATGAAACTTGTTAAACCAAGTCAAAAAACTTAAATTCACTAAAAACAAACATAAATTTCAATTATCTTCCTTTAAACAGCACGAGAAACTTACATAGTTCACCTTATTTAGAGCAAAACATGCTTTCAATTACTCATATGATTACATAAACTCTGACAACTATATAGTGCACACATACTATAATTAACTACAAGCTAAACATTTATATAAGCATTAACAAAAGATGATAAGGTTACATGATAAAAACTGCAAACAGTATTCACAATTGCAAGACATATAAAAAGAAAGAAATTAAGAAATTTTTACTTGAATTGGAAACAGCCTTGTAATTTCTCTTTTCTCAAGAGACTGAACAAGCTTTTGAGGCAAACCTAATTTAGTAATCGCTAATTCATCATCATCACCACCAACAATCCCATTTAGTTACAAGGCGTTATTGATAAAACGTGCAGCTGAAGTGATCTTGGTGACTCTAGTTGCTTTCCAAATTAGTTTGCATCTACATTAACTCTATTTTGTCAACTTGAATCTGCAAACATGACACAACAAAAACATCAATAGGTGAACAATAGTATATAAAGAAAGAAGGTGCAAGTAACTGTACAGAACTTCATAACTAAGAATGTACAAGTTGAATCTGCAAACATGACATAACAAAACACCCTACAACACCAAAGTTTCAAACTTTCAACAATCAAACAAAAATCTGTCAAAAAAAGTAAAAAACAGGGAGTATGTAAGAGTGAAACAAATATTTACCTGCACTCATGAACTGGAAGCAGAACAACCAGATTGGGGTAACTTCAAAACAGTCCAATAAAAAATAGTCAAACTGGTAACTTGAAACACAAATTAATTCCTTGTCAACCACGTATAACATACTTGGAACATACATGTCAAGAACAAAAACAACAACAAAAACAACAACAAAAACAAAACTAAAAAAAAAAGATCAACAAGTGTGATTTGTTGCTTACATGAAAGATTCATCATTGAATCAATGATGAACATCAACTTCATGCTTCCTGCAAACTCTTTGCACCCTCAACCTCCATTGCAACAAGCTTATGCAAATGTGCCAAAGCACCACAATTCACCATCCGTTTACGGCATTTCTCCAAAAACCTATCAAAGTTAATACTCAATAGTCAAAACTACATACATACAACTATAATGTTGGGACCCTTAACGGAGATTGGAATATAAATATCCCAAATATGTAAACAAAATCTATAGAACCACAAATCTTTAAATAAGAGTTTTTGAACCTGATGTTGAATCAAACTTGGTTCGAACATTGGAGAGTTAAACCGGATCGATTGGTCATATAGAAATAAATCAAATACTTGAAATTAAGCATTAAATATAAGCATTCTTGCAATAATACAAAGGCTGGAGATATAAATTACAGGTTAATCATGCTGTTAAAAAAATAAGAACATGATTCGAGTTCCTCATCTGAACGAAGGAGGAAAACAAAAAATCAACCTTGAAGAACAAAACTCAACATCGATTCCTTTAAAGAAAAAAAATCAAGAACATGATACAGCAATCAAAGACATCATTTATGGGAATATAAAAGTTTTATACACATATATCAAAGCAAGATTGTAAAAATTAAACCTCTTACCTTAAGTTGCAGGCAGACTTGTTCTTGCAGCCTTCAAAAGCAAAAAAAAAAAACTACAACCTGCAAACCTATAATAGCTTATGAACGCATTGTAGCAAATGCTCAAACTAATATAGGCAAAGAATACAAGAAGTTTCGATTATACGTTTCAATTTCATGTTTTCGTAAGTAAAGTAGTGTTTAGAACTTTTGATTAAGAAAATTTGCAAACATATTTTCGTGAATTTGCAACCTCCTATCTCTATGCAACATATATCAAAATGTAACATCCTAAATATAATAAAAATTTGAAATGACACAACCCATTAAACACAAACAATTGAAATAGTCAATAAAAACAAAAGAGGCCAACCAAACCATTACGGAAATTCCAAAGCAAGGACTATATATGAAAAAAAAACCATAAACTTTCAAGCAAGTTAACACAAACAACAGTAAAAAAAAGAGAATTTAGCCTACGGACTAACATGAAGCAAAAATATTGATCTGGATGTTGAAGGGCTTGTTGTGAGAAAAAATAAAGATCACTAATCAACCTAGGAAAACTAAAGAGGCAAACCAAACTATTAACGATTCATGTTTCTTATGTGTTGTTTTAATCCGCTTTCTCCTCCAAATGCACTAACACAAGGTTAGAATGATTTCATCTCCAGTTATAGGCAATGGTAATGTTATAGAACTAAGTGAGTCACCACAAAGATTACCTATTATCGGCTATTGTTATGCGCACTCTGTATTTATGCTTCTGGACATGTTGAAATGAAGTGACAAAAAAGATGAATGTCTTGAAATGAACTATCACGCCAAACACACATCATTAGAACAATCTGTTATGTGATTGTACATATTATAACAACAAAATTTTATGTTTTTAACCTTTTCACTCTGTAAAAACAATGCATCCAACTAAAGCTGTACAACATCAATCATAAAAAGCACAAAGTTATAACCACAAATGAATCCATCTATGTTTCTTCTCTTTTGGCCAAGATCAAACTTCATAGCCTGGTGGATCAAATCTGCTGAACAAAAACCGGTTAAAACAATTGTTCAATAGGAGACCAGGTTTGAGTTGTATTAAAACAATTGTTCACAATCATCATCATAACCAAATGCAATGATCAAATCTGGTCCATCTTTGCTCACACAGTACGCAGGCTGAGACCACCAAATCACAATTTTTAACCCTAAATTAGATGAACTTCAGTTTAAAATCATTGATTTTCATAGCAAATAAAGTTTAAGAATTGAGAATCACATACCTGTGATGCTTATTTTTTACCGATTTCAAATGGTTGTGACGATGAACAGGAACAACGGTGGTGGTAGTTCAGTGCAGAGGACAAACCTGATGGGGGTGCGATAGTGTGACGTTGTGCGAAATCAACAATGGGGAGAAGGCGATGAATGAAAAAGAAAGTTGATTTGAATTTGGTGGAAATAACTTCAGTATATGATGCCTTTGAAATAGGAGAAAAAAGAGGATGCAGGTTAACGGTACATATAGTTTGAGAGATAACTGATAATGAGAGAGATGAAGATGATGGAGTTGGAGGCGAATGCTAGGGTTTACTGAGAGAGCGTGTACTGAGGAAGATTTCAACGGGTTATTTCGAAAATTAAGGACTTGGGTTAAATTAAACTTAGGCCAAAAAGACCTAATTACCCCTGAAATACCCCTGAAAGTGTTTGTACATTATGCATTAAACAGCGGTACGTGGTTGACAAGTTAGGTATCCTTCCAATCTGCTTTATAGATAGTATAGATAGTTGTTTATATTATTTTATTGCCATTTAATTAAACTATTTTTGACTTTTGTTAATCTTCAGCTAGATTAACTAACACGCATTCATTTTAATTAAATTTAACGTAATCCTTATATAATATACCAAAACAAAAAAAATCCTATGTGGCATCTTTTCATAGCTTTTAGCTTATGTGGCATTATTTGAGAGATTATCTCACAATAATGATTTTTTATTTAAAATATGTATATAAAATTTATTATAATAAAACTAATTACATTTTTGGTCCCTAATATTTTGGAGAATTCTGAAAAATTTAAGAGTATTTATATTTTTAACCCTTTACTACAAGGGGTGTACGTTAGTCGGTTTATATTTGATAGGGTTTAAAAATAAAACTTATGAATAAAGTTAATAATAACATACAAGTGATTTATAAATATACATAACATTTTTATATGATTTTTTAAAAATAAGCTACACCATAAAACTAAGTACTTTATTCTCTTTAATTTGAGTATAATATTGCTATACTAAAAATCTAATTTTTAAAAATATATCATGTGTTTCATTTTACCACGTTTTTGTCTCAAAACTAAATGGATCATTCTTAAAAGCATCACTTGAATTGTGTTTCCGAGCGTAGCGCGGGCACTAAACTAGTAAACTTAATATTTATTCTTAAAATCAAAGAAACGCATTAAATATATAGTTATTTAACTCTATAGACCCTAATCTATCTATCTAATCAAATAATCGAATACCTTATTTACTTGTCAACATTTTAAATATAACACATAGAACTAAATTTATATTCTTTTGTATCAACTTCGTTTAAATTTTAAAATGTTTTATTATCCATATTAACTGGTGGATTACATAGTAACACATATCTTTTCCTAGTAATTAAATTTATCTTTTTCTGTATATATCTACTTAGTTTAAATTTTAAAATATTTTATTTACGGTGAATTACATACTAATTATAATCCTTTTAGAATTCAATTTTCATATTACATCTATATTACACACATTTTTTTTAATAAGAATATAATTTAATAATATACTGTTTTCCTCCCAAAATCATGTGTTACACGAGACGCTAAACTAGTCTTTCATTTGTTTTCTTTAAAATGACATAAAGCAAGTTGGTCTCATTCCTTGTAAGTTGTAATTGGCCTTTTCCCTTTGTAAATGTAGGTAGAGTGGTTGTGGGGTGGGTCTTGTGTAAAACCACACCCCACCAAGTCTATAGGCTACAAATTAAGGATTCATTTGGTGCGTTTTCATTGATCTCAACCCTGCCCCAATATGAACATTTGAGTGGCCCCCTTTCCAAAGGCTACTTTGCGCTCTTAAAAAAAACGTTTTAAAAATTAAAATCAATAAAGAAACCAGTTAGGATTGAAACTGCAACCTCGATTTGTAACACACTCTTTTGAAACTGAACCAAATAAAACTAGGTTTAAAGCTCAACTAGTTACCAATCAAACTAATCATTTTTCACTTTAAAATCAAGTTTGAACACGAGTTGGCTTTACCTAAAACTAGTTTTGACCGACCCAAACCAAACTGGTTTGCACTTGAACCGATTTAAAGAAAAAAACCAAAATGTGCCAATCTAGCTTAGATTACATTCTCCACTAATTTAAATACAAATCGAAATCGATTTGAGATAAAACCAAACCTTTAGTCTATGACCAGTTTGAAACCTACTTATTTGAAACTTGTTTATTTGAAACCAATTTAAACCGATTAACACCATATTAGATAAAATCAAGTTTAAAGACGAATAGATTTTCCGACTAAACCAATCAATTTTCTCTTTAAATGCTAATTAAACCTTAGCTCGTTTCACTAAAACCCTTATTAACCGTATCAAACCAAACCGAACCAAATCAAATCGGTTTAAGCTCGATCGAACTAGATGGAGAAAAAACCAAAATGTGCAAATCTAAACTCATCATTACACTAATTTCTTCACCTGAAAACAAATTACATCCAAAATTTTCAAACTACAAATACCCAAATCAGCATTATTCATACATACGCATCTAGTTTCCAATTTTGGCATTTTTCGCTTTTATTTCTAGGTTCGATTATCAATCTATCATCACTCCCAAACGAAATCGATACTGGGATTTGTTCTACACTTGTTCTGCAATCGATCTTTACAATACACCTGATTTGATTGATTGAAAAAACTCAAGAAAAATAAAAATCAAGAAATAGGATGAAAGGTTCAAAGACTGAAGGTGGCAATGGTTCATCAACATCAACAACAACATCTTTAATTGCAAATCGAAGAGACCCATATGAAGTTTTGAGTGTTTCAAAAGATTCATCTGATCAAGAGATTAAATCTGCTTACAGAAAACTTGCTCTCAAGTTAGTTGTTTCCCTTTACTAAAACTTTCTTTAAATAATTTTATTTTATTTTATTTGATTTGGGAATTTAGTTTTTTGTGTTAAAGTTCATTTTTTTGATAGTGAATTTGGTGTTGTGTGGGTTGTGATTTCACTAATTTGTGCATATATATCATTTAACATTTAAGTTTCTTACATAGAGATGTAAAGCAAAAGCAAAGCTACATTTTTTAATAGCAAAACTAAGTCTTTTAAGAACCACGTTCGTTCGTAGATGTTAGGGTCATAACATTGGTATGCATGATGTGTAATGTGTTTGATTTGATTAAGTAGCTCAAAAGCCCAGGTGGAAGGAAAGTTAAAGTATCAAATGTAAATGGTGTAAACACGTGTTGGTTAATTTGCGTAAGTTGTTAAAGTGTTTTAAGGTGTAATTTGATTGAATATGGAATTGTTGTAGTTTTGTGTATGAGGTTAGAAATAATTTAATAACCTTTTATAATGAAAGCTTATGATCATTATAAGTCAATGTAAATTGGTGTATCATGTCATCATTCATGTGGTTATATATGTTAGTTTTGTGTTTGAATGGATTGTGGTTCTTGTTAAAGAAATAATAAATTTCTATAGTGAAAGGTTAGATTCACCATGAATCAATGTTATGTGTTTGTATCGGGTATGTTACAATTTGTACTAAAAGATACATTGTTCATGTGTTTATATCTGGCGTGTCACACCTTCACAAAAAAGAAACTATAATGCTACATTAGCTTACATATATGAATATTATTAATATCGATGAAAATACAGGTATCACCCTGACAAAAATGCCAGTAACCCCGAAGCCTCGGAACTATTCAAAGAGGTTGCATATTCTTACAGCATTTTATCTGATCCAGAAAAACGAAGGCAATATGATAATTCAGGGTTTGAGGTTGTCTGCTTTTTTAACTACATATACTATCTGAATATATATTTATTTTTATGGTTTATGTTTCATTTCATTACATTTATTCAACTGAATAGGCTATTGACGCTGAAGGCATGGATATGGAAATCGATTTATCAAACCTTGGAACCGTCAATACAATGTTTGCAGCATTATTCAGGTAGTTAGTTTTTTTAACAAAAAAATTTCCCTTTTTTGTTTCCTCAGTTATTCATTCTTTTTTCCATTTCCGTCTTTTTAATCTTTAAGTAAGCTTGGGGTTCCTATTAAGACGACCATTTCAGTCAATGTTCTTGAAGAAGCGTTAAGTGGAACCGTCACTGTCAGACCCCTTCCGATAGGAACATCAGTTAGCGGAAAGGTGTGCATTTATTTGTTACAAAATCACATTTTTTAGCAAGTTTATTACCTTAATTGAATAAAATTTTATGTCGAGAAAAAAATCATACTTTAGCAGCTTTGTTAGCTTACTTGAATTGACTTTTAGGTGGACAAACAATGTGCACATTTTTTTAGTGTTACAATAAGCGAAGAACAAGCTCAATCGGGAATTGTTGTTAGAGTTACTTCAGCTGCACAAAGCAAATTTAAGGTACTTCAAATTTTCAGTGTTATTTGGTTTATCATACTTTTTAGTGAAATGCTAATACTAATCTTTATGTTAATTTTACATTGCAGCTACTTTATTTTGAGCAAGATAACGGCGGGGGATACTCTCTCGCATTACAGGTAAATCCACTTTTATTATCTATAACCGTTTTCATGTTTCTTTTTCATAATCAACGCCATGATAATGTTTAATGATCGTTTATGACATCTTGTGCAGGAAGATAGTGATAAGGCGGGTAAAGTGACGTCAGCTGGGATGTATTTCTTGCATTTTCAAGTATACAGAATGGATTCGGTTGTTAATACCGTAAGCATCCACCGATATTTTTAATTTATTTTATGTAAAAAGTTTTTTTTTATTTTGAACTCTATAAAGTTATAAAATTAATGGTGTAGTTAGCAATGGCTAAGGACCCTGAAACTACCTTCTTTAAAAAGTTGGAAGGTCTTCAACCGTGTGAGGTCTCGGAACTAAAATCGGGCACTCACATATTTGCTGTTTACGGTTAGAAACTTTTATATTTATCTATTTCTTTCATGGGCTTTATCTTTATGCAGAATGTTACATTTATGTTTTTATGCAGGAGACAATTTTTTCAAAACAGCATCATATACAATTGAAGCTATTTGTGCGAATACATATAATGATTCAACTCTTAAACTCAAGGATATTGAGCAGCAGATTTTGAGAAAAAGAACCGAGCTACGTCAGTTTGAGACAGAATACAGACATGTATTATTTCGACCCGTTTACTTTTGACCTGGTTTTTACCTGACCCTGCAGGATTTGAACCCCCAACCTTTTGACCCGTTATCTGATCTATAAGTTCGCATAGATGTGGCTCATAGAAGTTTTCAGCTATTTAATTAGTTGACTAAAATAAAGTGTTTCATGTTTGATATTTTGCAGGCTTTGGCCAAATTTCAAGAAGTGACCAATAGATACAGCCAAGAAAAACAGAATGTATGTGCTTTTTTGCTTGCATAATAAATCTATTTATTTTCATCTTCAATATAAGATTTTGATCAAAGTTTGACCAAAATATTCGGCTCTAAACGACACAAACACATCCAGAAACTTTCTTCCAAACCGCACATGAAAACAAAATTCTAAAAAGATTTTTATGGTGATAAATATACAGGTGGACGAGCTTCTAAAAGAACGAGAAAGTATCCAATCATCGTTTACAGTAAACAGATCTGTGGTTGTTAGTAATGGCGGAAATCACAGCAAAGTTCCTGGCGGTGATGGTGAAAACAGCAACAGTCCAAACGAAGAATCGACATCTGATCACAAATCTAAGAAAAAATGGTTCAATCTTAACCTCAAAGGCGATAAGAAAACCGGTTGACGGCTTTCCAACAGTTTTATTCGCTTGAGTCATGCATTTTTTTCATTTGTTTTTTTTACTTCTCTATCAATGTAGGTTCAGGTTCATGTTCATGTTCATAATGGTTTTAATTATCAAAATGCAAAATTGTTTCAATAGATTATGGGGACCTTTTAGTACCTGTAAGTGTTTGATTGATTATTAATTGAAGGATAATTGATGGCTTTTGGTTATTATTTCTGGATTTTTTCTCTGTTTTTTTCACTATTATTTGCATATCAGAACACATAATATTATTATATTATCGGATAGTGTCTAGCCAATGATCTTCTAGTCTATCTATTTAACAACTTGCTATAACTAACTTCTAACATATAAACTGACAATTTATTTGCTAATTTAATGTGATTAACTTTTGACATATAATTATTGCTGTTAAAAAAATATATTATAAACTGTTCATGGATCAGTGATCCTAGACTTTCCAATCTAAATGGATCAGTGATCCCAACTTTTCCAATCTAAAGGTTTATTTGGGTAATATACCGTTGCGAGAGCTTAGATCCTGATAAAGATATCGAAGCAGTGTACATGAAATGATCCCTGAAAGATACCATCTATATTAGCCTATATGTTTTAATGTTTTATAGATGCATATCTCTAATATAATAAAGTAAAAACGGAAAAGCTTACGTGTCATCTTTTTAAAGCCTCTCGCTTATGTGACATTATTTGAGAGTTTTTCTCACAATAATGATTTTTTATTTAAAATATATTATAATAACACTTATATTTTGGTCCCCTAATATATAGGAGAATTTGAGTAAACTGCAATTTTGGTCCTTATATTATGATACCATTAACAGTTTCAGTCACATCTTAACAGTTTTGGTCCCTGTGTTTTTATTTTCTAACAGAAATGGTCCCGAACACTAACTCCATCCAATTTTCCGTTAAATATATCTCACATGCGAAGTAAAAATGTCATTTTTCCCACTCTTTTTGGCATGCGACAGAATACAAATATTAACCTAAATGATGACCTAGATAAAAGAGGGGGAGAAATGACATTTTTACCCCTCAAATTCGGGGCACGTGTGAGAGACTTAACGGAAAATTGGATTGTGTTAGTGTTCGGGACCATTTTTGTTAGAAAACAAAAACACATGGACCAAAACTGTTAAGGTGGGACTAAAACTGTTAATGATATCAAAGCAAATGGACCAAAAGTGCAGTTTACTCGGAGAATTTTGAAAAATTACAACCCTCTCCTACTAGGGGTGCACATAAGTCGGTTTGTATTTGATAGAGTATAAAAATGAAACTTAGAGATAAAGTTGATAATAACATACAATTAAAGACCTCAGTGTTTTACAAACATACATAGCTTTTTCATACAAAATTATTTTTAAAAATAAAGTACACCATAAAAACGGGCACGTAATTATAAAAACGGGGACGTAATTGTCTTTAGTTTGAGTATAATATTGTTATACTAAAAATAATTTAAAATAAATCTTGTGTTCTAGTTTACCATGGATTTATTTCAAAATTTATTCAAACCGTCATGAATATCGTTAAAATCACCACTTGTGTTCTTAATCGTAACGCGGGCACGAAAGTAGTATCGTATAAAACATAATAATAAATGTATTAATAATAGAGAATGTAGGCTGGATTGGGCATAATGGGTCGGCCTTGTATGAGTCTAAGCCCAAATGTAAAGCCCAATTCTAGGCTTTTAAAAGTCTTGTTTGTTTGCCACAAATTTTTTTCCAATTAATTACTGATTTTCATATACAAAGCCATGCCTGTTGTTTCACTTTCACATGTGTTTAGCTCAAATGGTTAAGTAGATGTAGGCATCTAGCTACTTTTGTTTGGTTATAACCATGGCATAAGAAACGGGCCAAATAGATAAAAAGAAATTTAGCAACGATTCAAATCCTCGACTTTTTTAAAAAGGAAAATGGGTCGGGTACAAAGAACTTAATAAAAAAGATGAAAAAAGAAACGTGTTAAACAAATGAAATGATTTTAGAAGTGATTTTAATAGAAGAAATTACTTAGAAAGGAAATTGATTGAATGTGTCAAACATTTTAGTAATGTTTTAAATCAAAGAAATTAGTCTCATATTATTAAAGGGCCAAACTTTAGCAAGACTTTATATAAATTGCAAGCTACACAAAAATGTATGAAGTTTTAAAAGTTTTGCTATTGTATACATCAAGTAGCAAATGTATATTTTGACATAACAAACATACAAAACTTATCTTTAAACGTATCTTGCTCGTTGCCTTATTATAAATAATATAGACTTAATATATTATTTATAGGTTATCTAGTACAAGCTATAGGTTAGACATGCATATAAATTAGAAAGTAAAATAAAACAAATTGATCCATAATTTAAGCAAAAAAGAATTTTTAGTTTAATTTAAGTACATAATGTGACCTAAGGTCTACACACAAATTAAGGCAGTGAACTAGCTGAGTTATGATTCTTTTATGATCAAGAACTAAGAACCAATCTTGACTATTGTTGAACATGAATAAAAAGTCTTTGGATCTTAGACCTAAAAAACAATATCCATCTACTTAGATTCTTTATGGGACACATGCTTCAAGCACTTGTTTGATTCCTTTATCATAATTAAACCCTTTTTTAATTAAAAAAAATTTACTAAAAAAGTAGGCCAAGACATCATGCAAGAACATGCATGTATGTAGAACTTACAAGAATTTCATATATCATTTGAGTCCCAAAAGAGTATATTAATTATTGATGTGCATTATGTTTGCTTATATTTTATACATGCATGCATGCATGCTTTATAAGGTTTAGATTTCTACTTGTTTGGCCATTGTTGGTATCTTGAAAATGTGGTAATATTTGTTAACATGTGGCAGTCTTTTTTGTTGGAACTCATTTGTCTTGTATGGTTGAATGAATGAGAAATGATTATTAGAGACATAACATGATATATTGTTACGGGAAATGATTTAGAATTAGAAGGCTTAATATTTATAAAAAGACTTGTTACAAATCATAAATGCAGAAAAAAAAATATGTTAACCTTTTATTACAAATCATAAAGAGTAAATTGCAGTTTTGGTCCTTATGTTTTGATATCATTAACAGTTTTACCCACCTTAACAGTTTTGGTCACTTTGTTTTTATTTCTAACAGAAATGGTCCAGAACACTCAAACTATCAAATATTACGTTAAGTCTCTCACACGCACCCCGTATCTGAGGGGTAAAATTTTCATTTTCTCTCTTTTTTATCTAAGTTATCATGCATGTTAACATTTTTATTCAGCCGCATGTCAAAAAAGAGTGGGAGAAATGACATTTTTACTATGCATATGAGAGAGCCTTAACGAAAAGTTAGATGGAGTTAGTGTTCCGGACCATTACTGTTAGAAAATAAAAACACAAGGATCAAAACTGTTAAAATAAGACTGAAACTGTTAATAGTATCAAAACATAGAGACCACAAGTACAACTTACTCAATCATAAATGCATAAACTCTAATCAATCCTTTCTACACGCTTCTTATATGCTTCAGAAACATATAGTAATTAATATCAACTAGACGCATATCAAGTATGTCTCATCATATCATATGATAGATAACATGATACCAAAAACTTATTGCAACCATCATAGAAGAATAAACCTTTTTGTTATCATCAATTCTAAATATTTGTAATGATAAGAATAGAGGGTTTAGGTTTTTTTATTTAATTAACTCTCATACTTACAAAGAACAATTTATATAATAGTATCATGTGCTATGTTCCCCACAAATGCACAAGCAATGCCTTGTGGTTTACATGTCATGTGGTGTTTATGTAGCCGTTTATGTGTTTTCTTTAATGTGAAAAGCTCCAACCAAAACCACTTTCAATGTGTCTCATTTGCTTGACTAAGTCTACCCAATCCCAACCCTATTAATTGTTTTTATATAAAGTCTATATATCTAATCTACCATGCTATGTTCATTTTATTATAACAATTCATATCATCAATGTTCAAATTTTATATAAATAAATAACCATTTATTTAAATGCATCCTTGTGTACTTCTTTCTGTCCATATCTCTAAACACAAATAATTAAACCTATTAAAGATTGTTTTTGATTGAAATGGTAGTCATAGACTAACACATCCATGTATACTATTGTAATATGTGATTCTTGCATTTTCTTTCTCTTTCATATACATAAAAAACAAAGAGAGGAGGATATCAATTTTCAAAGTTCACATGACTTAAAGTTAACTCCACGTCTTCATCCATCTTCTATATATATTAGTTTATTAATAATAATTAAAATAAAGGAGAGAAGTAGGTGGTGTCACTTGGAATACATGGAAGGACTTATTGAGTCATACCCACATTGTTTGGAATACTTTGAGAAAAATATGCTTTAGACATATCCAAAAAAGGGAGATTACAACTTGAAAACTAAGTCACCTATTTGGATGGTTTATCTTTTTGGACTCTTTCAAAGCAATTGGTTAACAAAAAGATTGGTTAGAAAGTTAATGGAGTTGTATCATGATGTGGGATATCATTTTGATTTCATAGAATAAAATATTACAATCAAGGTATGATGCATAATTAGTTTCTGGTTTTAATTTAGTCAAACATAAAGTTTTCTTTTTAATTTTTACATCCATTAATGTTTCATTACAAATAACACTTGTTATTGGTTTATTTGACAAGATTCTTGAATTGTGTTTTTTAAAACCAAGTTAGTATTCGACTTCTTTTTTGAACCTATTGTAACCTTTTTATAATCTTTTTGCAACCTTTTTTTTCAAAACAGTTGCATTAGAAGAAGTTGCATTAGATCTAATGCAACTTTTTTGTTACCTATTGCAACTCTTATTTAAAGAGTTGCATTAAAAAAAGGTTGCATTTGAATAAAAATTGCATTATGTAAAAAAAACAGTTGCATTATGTAAAAAACAGTTGCATTATGTAATAAAAAAAGTTGCAATTGATCTAATGCAACTTCACCTAATGCAACCTTTTTTTACCAAAAAAAGTTGCAATAGGCTTTTACTTCCCGTCAGTGTTTTAAACATAATATCATATTAGCCGGTCCGATGGGTTATAATGGTAACCTATTGACAATTCGGTTACAAAATAGTGGACATGACATAGATGAGCCACCAATGAATATTTGATCTAGTGATTAAGAGTGGAGTGAAAAACTTGATCTTTTTTGAAGGTCTAGAGAATATCAAAGTTACTGTCTCTCGGTTGTGAAAATATTGATTTAAAGTATAATTAGAGTTCAATTATGATTTTTATTGGTTGATATTTGGCTTGACAAGCACAACTTGGTGGGGTACATGAAGATTTAGGCAATCTTAAGATGATAATATAGGGATCAATTTCAATCACATCAATAAAGTAAGCTTGATTAATGGCCTTTAAAAGTGTTTAATAGTATTTGATTAATTTATTTTCAAAAATGGGATGGAAACCATTACAATCTATTTGTTTATAGAAAATTCTTGATGAAATGGAGATCTTTGATTGGACAAAATGCTAATTAATCACCTCTCTAGCCCCTACAAAAATTCCAAACAAGGAGGTTAGTTCAAGTGGGTCCTAATACCATATGTGGGTCCCATGTAAGACCAATATACTATATGTAGACCCTACTATGGATGGATGATGCATGTGTTTCCCCTTCATCAATGGTGTTAGACCATGTGCTTCATTTGCTCTCTCTTAAACACAATTTGTTTTCATCAAGGTGTTGTATTTCTTTATTTGTACATGATATATGATTGATTTCATATGCAACTTCAAGTTTAACTTTCAATCCAGTCCCTAATATAACTTTCAATTTATGAATCATGATTATTCTATAATTTTGCTCATTTCATAAGTAAATATATTTAATAATTGTTGTTTCAATTCATAATTAAATATATATATTTAACAAATAATCTAGTGATATATATTCAACTTCTTGTTGTTTTAATAAGACACGTTGAATATAATTAATTACAAACTATGACTCCATAATGGAAATCTCATTCACAACTAAAATCAACTATGAAGAAACATGAGACACGTGGAATCCCTTGTGAATGTTTGTTACTTTATGACTTTATAGAAAGAATGGTGGAACATTAGGTTAATCAAGTTCGGCTAGTAAACCATCACCGTTCGTTTATTTGGTTCGACGGGTTTAGGTTCAAAAGGTTGATTAACCTGGTGAACCTTTCTTCTTTGTGACTGTTAAATCTGAACGCTGAATGGCAACAACCTGATTTCGACCGACTATTTTAGGGGGAGGGGTTGGGTAATTAGTTTAAAAAAATGCTCTTATTTTAAATTTTTAACAATAAATATTTAAATATGTTATTTTACAAAAAAAAATAATAATTACATTTTTCTCAATATTTCAATTATATAATTGTCACGAAAATACATTTTTCTAAATGACATCAAAATAAAAGTCCACCCAAACACTCATGACACGTAAAAATCCACAATCGTCATCACACTTGAATATGTTTTAAACATGTTGAGTTAAAACTTATGAGTTTTCATGTAAAAATCACGAAAATACATTTTTGAAAAGTTTTCACTTATGGTGTTTATTGAGTGAAAACTTATGAGTATAATTGTCAATAAACAGGTTGACTATGTCCATGTGATATCTTTTTGTTTGGTTATTTTCATGTGATTCTTTGAAACGATTAAATGTTACTAAGTTATAACTAATCTAACTGATCATATACAAATATAAATCCTTGATACAGTTTATTTCTAGTTAATTACAGGTTCTATCATCGATGATTGTCGTCAATATAACCTGAATATATACACAAAACTTGTGACCTAACTAAATGGAATATGAATTTTATGTTTTGTGTTTCCATACTTAAACCATAAGTAGAGCTTCTCCATAATTGTAACTGTCGTTGTTAAATTGATGGACATGTCACGACTTCTAAACAAATTGCAAGGGTCTAGTTTGGTAGTTTATTTGAGTTATGTATATCCTTATTGTTTATAGTTAACTTTATTGGAAACTAGGTTTAATACCCGTGTGTTACACATGAGTTAAATAAGAATATTTATAAATAAATTATAATCATTATGTTTAATTATTTGTAAATATATAATTATTACCGATTTAACTCTATTAACTCATGCATGATGGTGAATAATTTCCTTAATTTACTTCTTAATTAAGTGTGAGAATTGTAAACTATTCTATTGATTGTGTGCATGAGGTTTCAAGAAGTGTGTTTATCATATTTACGAAACTTATCGTTTATATAACTGTAACAAGATTAGTACTCGTGTACTGCACGAGATTTTGTTTTATAGATTTTAACTAAATTTAGGTATCAAATTTATTTTTAACATGTCTCATATTAAATCGGTTTGGATATTTACAAATATTTTTCTAGCAAAAATCATATGTTAAAACAAAGGAGATGATCTATAATAACTGGTAAATTTTTTATTTTAACATATTAAGTTAGGAGACAATTCATGATAATCGGTGAACTTTTTTATTTGAACATATCAGCTTATATCGAATATGGAACATACCATGACCCACCTTGAAATCCTCCATCAACTTAAATTAGAGTGTGACACCTAAGCAAAATCCTATATAAAATAGTTAAAATGTTGACAAGTGGATTAGTTACTCAATTATTAGACTACTAGGTTACTACCCTGTGTAGCATACGGGTTTGGGTAAAAAACACTTTTAAATTATATATTTTTTTTAATAAAAAAACACATGTAATATAGATACAACATGAAATTTAATAAATAAATTAGTTACTTAATTATTAAAATAATAAAAACGGAGAAGATGAACATTACAATCATTCGATCGAATTATCTATCAATTCAAAATTTAAATAAAAAAAACTACATGATTGATTAACTATGTCTTGTACGAGCCTATATTGATAGCCAAAATAAATAAAAGCAAACACCAAACATTCTAGTAGTTAAAATGTTATTTCTTTCCCTTTTGTCATTGTCAATCAAACTCAAGAAACCTCCAAACTTCATGAAATATTTATTTTTAAATTCAAGACCTAAAAGCCATCATAATATATCTATTCAACTTTTTTTTGGTGAAACAAATAAAATCTGGTTACTCGGGATAACCCGACGACGAAAGGTAACCTCATACGCCTTGTAAACAAAAACAATTGTACAGCCCAAACCCACTAACAACTATTCGGAGAAAACTCAAATTCAATTCAACAAAAACCCACTAACTCGTATACTCGAAGGCATTAGGGGTGTTTAAAAAGCTCGTGGCTCGCTCGGAAAAGGCTCGACTTGGAAAAAGCTCTTCTCTAAACGAGCCGAGTCGGCTCGGCTCGACATCTAAATGAGCCAAGCTTGAGCTAGGGTAGGTTCGGCTCATGGCTCGCTCGGGGCTCGGCTCGTTGGCTCAGCTCATGGCTCGACTCGTGGCTTGATATAATATACATATATACAGATAGAAGATAGATAGATACATGTATATTACCATTTATTTAAATATAGATCATTACTTATTACTTCATTTTTATAAATAATTCAATACTAAAAATTAAACAAAATAAAAGATTTGTTGCTCTAATCTTTTTACGTTTTCAACAATTTAACTTTTCAGTCACTCCATCCTTCTAATTGTCGCCTCATCTAATCTTTCACATCAAGTTTCAATTTTAGAAGTTCAAACCCTAATTTTCTATTTCATTCTCTTTTTAAGCAGCTACTTCCAAAGCAGATAATGATTATTTCCTTTATAAATTTTAACCTAATCCTTGAATGTTCTAATTATGTGTAAAAAACCAAGTTGGCTCGATGAGCCATTAGCCGAGCTCGAGCTTTTTACGAGCGGAGCCCGAGCCCAAAATTCAAGCTCGTTAAAAAAACGAGCCGGCTCGAGCCGAGCTCGTATCTTTGAGCCCGAGCCTAAGCCCAACCTGACTCGGCTCAAGCCGGCTCGTTTGCACCCCTAAAAGGCATCATGAAGAATTAATGGTAAAACTCGTTTGGCTCAAAGATTAAACCTGCGTTGGCACTAGAAGTGTGTTGACAATCATATATATATCTCCATTGTGGGGTTGCAATACCCCGATTTAAGACACTCGTCCTTCGAAAAAAATAGTATTACTCTATACTTCGAGTATATGATTTTGGGCTATTGGATTTTAATAATTTGAACTTTCATTTACTGACCGATATTCATATCAATTTAGGAAATTCCATGTCTTAGTCTAAACTTGTAACTATTTTTTCTTTGATGGTCTGCGTTACCATTAAGGTTTTTTTCGAATTTTAATTAAACTGATGTTTAGGGTTTTTGATCGGGAGAATGATATGAGCCAATTGATGTAAAACTTACATTGAATCGGTGCTCCAAATGTCGAAACGGTCTTCAATCGGGTGTTTAAACCTAACGATGCATCAACTGGATGTTAAAATTGTCTCGTTTGGAGAACCACTTAAAGGTAAGTTTTACATCAGTTAACTCATATCCTCCTCTCGATAAAAAACTGTAAAACATCAGTTTAATATTTCGAAAAAACTTAACAGCGTTAACTTAACTTTAACGACAGACCATTGTAAGAATAATAGTTATAAGTTATGACTGACACAGAGAATTTCCTAAGTTGAGATTAATATCGTCTAGTAAACCAAAGTTCAGATCAATAGAAACTTAATAAACTTAAAGTGAAAAATATATAATATTGTACAAAGTTCAGATTAACAAATAAACAAATATCCTAATATTATTAGTTAGTTTTCTATGAAAACAATATCCTAATACTAAATAATCTAATAAGTTTACATCACTATTAGAAAATAGTTTTTTATTGAAAATTTGTGACAAGTTTCATCACAAAATTGTTGAAAAATATTTTACAACGTGATTTTTTTCCATAACTATGTTTTTGTGGCAAAATGTAGCTCATTGTGTTTTTGTGACAACTTTGCCAAGAATATGTGCATATAAAAAATTACTACTTTTGGTACACATAATCGTGGCAAAGTTGTCACAAGACTCGATCCTACAGAGACAAATTTGCCATAGAAACAGAAGAGTTGGGAAAAAAAATCATGTTGCTAAATTATTTTTTGATAATTTTGCTACAAAATTTTTTATAAAGTTCCAAAAAAAACATCTGTCACTGAAATTTACAATAGAAAATGCACAATATAATATTTATTGATAATTAACTAATCTAACACGTACATATGCAAATATAAATCCTTGATATCCTCTTTAATTTAATTTAAATCCAATCTTAGTGATTGACTCTAAGTTTCTTACACCTATTTTTATCATTATTTTTATCATTCTTTATCGATGAGCTTGTCCAAGTCGTGTTTTATTACAATTTGTTTTCTAGTTACATGTTCTATCATCGATGGTTGTCGTCAATATAACCTGAATATCTACACAAAACTTGTGACCTAACTAAATGGAATATATATGAATTTTATGTTTTGTGTTTCCATACTTAAATCATAACTAGAGCTTCTCCATAACTATATAATCTAATAAGTTAACATCACTACTAATTTTTTTTCTACAGCTCTCTGCCTCAAGACAATATTTCAAATTAACAAATTTTTGGCAGAGTAGTTACAAGATCAAATAATGTTATAACTTTATTGCAAAACGAATAAATATTAGATTTTGTATCAAATTTGTCACAAATTTTAATAAACAAAATATAATAACTATTAAGTTTTATGGAAAATATGAACATTACAAGAAAATATTCGATTGTGCAGTTTTTGTTACAAAATTTAGTGATAAATGCATTTTGTTAGAAATTTGTGACAAGTTTCGTGACAAAATTGTTGGAAAATGTTTTGTAACGTGATTTTTCTCACAATCATGTTTTTGTGGCAAAACCGTCGCTCGTTGTGTAATTGTGACAACTTTGCCATGAATATTATTTGCATACAAAAAATGGCTACTTTTGGTACACACACAATCGTGTTGTGGTAAACTTGTGACAAATATTTTGTTGTGGTAAACTTGTAGCAAAGAGTTATAGAAAAAAAAACTATTTTCTAGTAATGCATTAATAGAAAATAAAGTCGATTAGCATATATCAACTTAGTTGTCTTTCGGATGACGTACAACATTGTTACATTATATGTATGTACACAATCTAACTAATTGATGGTTCAATGCATCTTAACATATGATACAATGAATCATAACAAAAATGTTAATAAGTCCAAAGAAAGAAGTAAAAACCACCTATAAAAGTCCTAACAAAACTTCATGTCTAAAATCAAAGCTTTATGAGGAAGATGAGAATGTCACTTCAATTCATGAAGCATGTTGTATGAGTAAGACCAACTTCATTAAAACCCTAACTGTGGGTCATGGTGACCCAACCTCTTTTCAGATTTATGTGGTTAGTTGGTTAATAAACACAAACCATTGGATCCACATATATGTATGTATGTATGTATAATATAATAATAATGCAAAAGTTGAAAAAAGGTGATGATTAGGTTTAAATAAATGTTATGGAGGATCCTAATTTATGTCTTCAAATCTACAACCATGATTTCAGGTCCCCTAGGAGCCATGTTAGAGGACTCAAGTTCTCACCATTAGCTAATTAATAGGTCCCACAAACCATCTCATCTCTCACCTACTTATGGAAATTTGAAACAATAGACATATTAGTCACTAGAATTTTCAGCCACAGTTTGTGTACCTTATAACACAAGTGGTATTGGATGAATGATGTGATGATCCATAATTATATAACGGTAGGTACATGTTAATGTTATGTTATCTACTAATGATTATGGGATGGTACACATGGTGTGCCGACTATTTTTTTAGTGATGTAACGATAAACCTCATAGTGCTTGTGTTATTTTACATCTGAATGACCTTATTAATAGATTTTTATGACTAGAGAATTATGGTTAATTATGATATGGCGGTACATGTACGTTGCATGTCATGTCACCCACCGTAACATGTCATGCCACCTATTTTGATAACGTATTGGTACACATGATATTATACGTATAATCTTACATGTGAATATATAGCTTGTCAATTAGGATGTTCTTTTTTTTTCTTACTTGGGGATATTCAGAAGACGCATTACTATATTTTTACTTTAAGTTTATAGCACAAAATAAGTGTCTTAAACGAAAAAATTACATGAAGTTTATTAATTTTTTACAAAATTTTATTTAAAATAGAAATGATACATATCCTCATTAACATCGATCGATCTACTTTTCCAAAAAGATGTTTGAATTTCACCAATCTAAAAAAGCAAGGTTTGAAACTCAAGTTATAAATTTGAATTGGAAAATGAATAAGATCACTTTACATGATCATTCACGATTTAAATCATAGCTTTTGTTACTACTTTAACAACTTAATTTACAATGCATATCACACGTTCACATAGAAAATCTCTACATCATCCATACTAACATTACATCATAATCTAAAGACATTTATATTTCACACCACCAACGTTGTTGAAACATAAGAAAGTGTGTTTTACACTCACAATTTACAATTGGTTGAAAGTGGATAGGTTGGTATTTATCATCTATAGCATAAAAAAGCTTTCCACTACCAATATTAATCAAAAAGAGGTTGTAGGGGAAAGGAAATTTGATTTGGGTTCCTTAAAGCTTCAAATCTTTATTAATTTGATTGTTCAATATTTCGAACTGATTTTAATATTTATTATTTGTCTTATATCATGGTCATGGATGATTGGTTGATAGATTTCTAAAATACTTACTTTCATATAAGCTCATAGGTCCCATACGAGTGAAAGATGTGTGAAAATGTAATACACGACAAGCGGGCAACCTAGTAAAACTCACATCTTTTCACATCAGAAGGGATATGCTGGTATGACTATGAGTTCTTATTATCACCAAACCTACATCTCTTCCTTCACACTCGAGAACTTTTTCACATTAAGAGAGGCGGTGTTTCATGTGATGAAAGGAAATCCACACGGCTCACGCCTCTTTTCACTAGTTATAGTTTCATATATTTAAACAAAATAGCATAGACCTACATTTTATAAAAATAAAAAAAAAAATCTTATAAAGGTTAATTATTCATGAAGTTGATTTTTGAAAAGAAGTTTGAAAAAGGAAAGGGGGAGGGAGGGAACAAAGGTGGGTCATGTTTGGAGTTGTAGTGAAGTCTTTAAAAGTGGTTTGATTGATGCATAATAATAATAATAATAATAATAATATAAGTATTTAAAAAAACATAAATATATACTAATAAAATGAAAAATGTAAAGTGTTTGATGTTGGAGTAAGATTTGGGTAGATTTTGGGAAACCTTATTAAATTCCAATCTACATATATACATCTCAACGTCAATCACGCAAACCAAAACTTATATTTCATTTTATGGTGGGTCCAACACCACCTGAACAATCCAATCTAAATACCATGTATCAATCTATTCCATACTTGATGTATATATATATATCTATGCACACACATGCATGCATGCTTCTTTTATAATTTTACATTACATGCTTAGTTTTTAAATCATGAGATCTTAATTATGTATTTCCTCAAATTGAACAACACCGACCAGAATAATTAACCATGCTATATATACATTTAGAGGTGGTTTGTTTTACCTTTTAATCATTCAGCATTTAGAGCATTTGTTTTATAAAAAAAACATCTGAATGGTTCAGTTAACTGCTGAATGGTTAAGAGACATAAAGATACTGAATGGAGCATATACCAACTTTATCCTAATCTGAAGTTCTACTCTAACATCATTTCCATTGATAGAGCCTCTTAATGGTTAAATTTTTAATCATTCAACACTTTATGATTTAGATTTTTGCCAAACAGCCCCTTAAACTAGTGTCTAAAAGTTTTATCGTAACGAAATAGGTTTTGCTCTAGCTGTCCGAACCGGATTTCATCATTTGGAGCCCAAATTAATTACAGATCAGCTCGAAAAATTTTCCTAATTTCTACAATTTTGTTTTCTTTCCTTCCTATTCTAATAACACCTGAATTTCTCATAACTTAACGTGTTTACTTAGGAAGTCAATCAACTTAATTAATATTCAATCATTTTTTAACGAATGATTAATTGTTAGAAGTTAGCAGTATACTAGGTTAATTATTATCACCAAATGTCATATTGTCTATATTCAAACTCAGGATCTTCAAGAAGACAAATTAATTAAGTCACTCATGTACCTCACCCTTGACTACTAGACCAAAATATCATTGGAATTATTAGGGAGCGTCGTGTACAACTTTAACTCCGTTAAAGTCTACTTCAAACTGAATTTTCAAATGTCACGTTTGTTTGTTTGAGTCGGGTTAAGATCGTGTACTCTAAGCAATTACTTTTGCAAATTAAAGTCTACTTCAAACTGTATTTTCTGATATCAAATCAGTCTGGGTCGGGTCAAGATCATCTAGAGTAAGTATCAATTATTATTATATATTTGTGTATGAACAATATATAAAATAAGATGAAAAGAGATGTCTAGAGGTGGAAGTGGTAAACATATATATATGTTGTAGATACGGAAGATATATGATGGTGAAACATGGGGTCCATTTTATGACTTATTAAGTTTCAACCGACGCTCTTTTTTAACTCTTTCCTTAATTAATTACTTGTTTATTTATTTAAACATATATATATATATATATAATTTTGACAACTTTCTATAAGATTCTGATCTAAATTAGTTATATATATAGGCATTGTCGTCTTCATATTTTATAATCAATTAAGGTGTTAATTTGCATCTTCTTAAATCAAGTCATATGTTAAAATATATAGTTTTTGTTCTTACCAAATAACCAATTATTGATAGCAAATGTAAAATAATATTAACCAAGCAAGCAATCATAAAAAAAGCTTAATGTGGTTAAGTTGATTTATTTTAAGTTTTACTAAGGGTGTTTAATTATTGTTTAAAAAACAAATGGATTTTTTGTCTAGAGATATCTGTATCTATCTATACCTTCTAATAAAAAAGGATTTTGAAGGACGCTTGTCATTAAATGAAGAGGGTGTTAGAACTTTTTTCCCGCCAAAACTAAAAATCTATATTTTAAACTATGTATGGAAAGAAATAGATAAAATTAAAACACTCATAATTTTCTCTTCCAAAGTTTCAATTTATCTTATTTACATCCCTAATTTTCTCTTCCAAAGTTTCAATTTATCTTATTTACATCCCTAAAATAACTATTAAAACAGAAAACAAACAACTTAAACAAATAAATGTATTGAAATTTACGATCCAGACCAATGCATGCCGACCCGTACGCTCGGCTCGGTACATATGAGTGTCACCATGAATTTTTCCGGATATCTATCATCTGGATTATTTTTTTAACGGCAAATGTGGGACCTCCTCATTTTTATAAATCTTGGATACCTCACCGGCTCACCTTAATTACTTGAGCTAAGGATCCTTGGTATCTGGATTATTTATATGTCTGTTTTTCTTAATCTTTTTTTAATTAATTGGTAGGATTTATAAGATATCAGTTTAAAAGCGTCAATATCTAATTTGCTACCAATAGTGTATTTGTAGTTTAGAATATATTTATTGAAAGCTCATATTTGTTTATGTAATATGTAGTTTACTTTTAAATGTTACTTTTCATAAAATTTTAGAATTGTGTTTTTATGTTTACATTGTTAGTGTTTAGCTCTTGTAACACACGGGAAATAACCTAGTATTATATATACTCATGTGTTTAAGAGTTGTCCCTTTGTATAAGTCTTATGACGGTAATTAATAATGCAAAAATAAATTGTTTAAAAGAAATTTATTTATTGTTTAAAGTTTTACTTCAAGTTTTGCACTCAAATGTGGGATGTTATTGATGATGTAATAGTTATGTATTCATTTTGTTTTGATTAACTACGAATTATTTAAAACCGGCCACGTTAGAAATCTAAATATACATTAATATGAGTTATAAGGAAGATACGTCGTATACATACATTCATTCAAAACTATTTTGATTTTTGGCACCTAGTCCATGGGGCGACACCTAGATGTGTCTAAGGGACTGAGTCACTGAGCCCCATGATAGGGGTTGCGTATGGTCCAGATTTGTGTGTTGAAAAGACACTGAAAGTTGCTTCGAATTTGCATGATTAATGAATGTTGAAAAAAGTAATCAATAGTAGAAATTAAATGATTAGTGGTAGTTGATCATTAGTGATAACTAAGATTAGTAGCAAACGTTCATCAATGGTAACCGAGATTAGTAACAACTGACCATCAATTGTAACACGCGTGATGGTAACTTCATCACCGGTGGCATCTTAGTCCAATTACAACTACAACTAGGTGATTAGTACGTAGTAACGTACTATGTTACGTGTAATAAAGATACGTTTGATGTAAGTTGATTTATGACCATCAATCATTCCAACACCTATCTAACATACCCTTTTCATGAAGAGTTGTGTTGTTTCAACTTATTTACGACCCTTAAAATAAAGCATTGTGTGTGTATAGGAGCTCTTTCTATGATCCTAACATGAAACTATAGTGTATGTCTATGTTCATCTTAGAATCCCTAACAAAAAAATTATACTCCCTCTGTCGTATTTTAAATGTATATTCATTTAACAACAAAAACACAGAATATTAGTACTAGTGTATGTGTATATATATTACAAGTAGGAACAAAATACATAAAAGGATGATAATTCTAAAAAGGCAGTTAATATATAAAGTTATCTAACATATGGTTGATTTTGAAAGAAAAAAAGAAAGACATATCTAACAAGAAAAATTAATGAAAAAAAAACTATATATATATATATAGTGGCCGGCATCTGAATTATTCTCTTACTAGTATATATATAATCCGGCTTTTTTTTTGTTTTTTAAACTACGGTTCCTGCAACAATGTTATATAACTTATGTTTGTGGAAAATTGTATTTTAGAAATGACATGTATATACGTCATACGTGTGTGTGTTTTTCTTTTATAGTATATATTGTTTTCATAAAAATGATGTGTTGTAGTATTATTGACTAAATATCATAATTATGAAAAACATAAATATAACGTGTTTGAAAATGATCGATTGTAGTAGACCAATAATTTGTAATTGTTACATTACAGAAGGAAGAGGTGTTGCTTTGATTTAACTCAGCTTGTTTAAGTTAACATGCATTTTATTTAAGAGTTACTGGATTTAAACAACTTAAACTATTGATCATTGGCCGTTGTCATTACATGTATCACTTTAGCCATTATAACTCATAACTAAACACTTTAGTATTCGTATCACCAAAAGCTAACAAAACCACTAAAGTCATTAAAAAAAATGCTAATTAACTTATGGTTAATAACATCAACATATATACATACATACATGCATAAAGCGGTGATCGAGAAAGAAAATTGAGTCGGTTTTGCTGCCTATATCATCATCGACTTTCGAATTGTCCCCGTGAGTTCCATCTAAAGTGAATGTGTTTGCATGGAGATAAACGCCTTGGATCGTATACCTTCCAAACTCGCTCTTTCAAAAGAAACATAGTCGATCTAGCTAGGATTCAATATATTTGGCTTGTGGATACATAGAGGAAAATGCGAATCATATCCTTCTTAATTGCCATGTTGCTCACCATAATTTGCGCGTTGTAGCTTCTTGGTGCAAAACACCAACTTTCTTGGTTCATAACATAACGGATCTTTTGGTTCTCCCCAACTCGTGGCCTCTACAAGCGGGTCGGGAAAAAGGAAAATAATTCAAACCATAATCCTCACTGCATTATGGGTTATCTGTAAAGCTAGAAATGAATGAAGCTTCAACAACAAACAAAAGACAGATCGTGAAATAGTGATAGAAATAAAATCTCTATTGTTTTTATATATGGATCAAAACTAAAGCAAAAATTGACACTCTCACTTTGAATCAATGGTGTAAACTTATATTGTAATATTTTTAACCTAGCATAGTTTTTAATAAAATTTAGCCATTAAAAAATACATACATATGTATATATATAACATTATTTTTATGTATATATGTATATATACGTAAAAATACCATTATTTTGCATTTTATGCGAATAATTACGAATAACATGTGTTAGATTAAAAACGAATGTGAATTTGCATAAATGCATAAGCATTGTGTATTTGTAATGATGTTGATCCAACAAAAAAAAACAATAATAATCGAAGATCTAGGTCTAGGTGTATTGGTTTACATTTTAATGAGTGGTTTACATTTCACATTATATATATATATAATTATATATACAGCTTCTGATGGATTTGGTTTTATATAAATTTCTTTGCAGTTAAAAAAAGTTGGCGTTTATATAGGTTGCAAAGTCAGCATCAAAAGTAATAAGAATGATGAATAATAGTGCATATTAACTCATACATATGAAAGTTTATAGCTGACAACTTTTGAAAAGGTATAGTAACATGGTGATTTGAACAGCATAAAATGTACCACATTGAAATCAATCAATTATATTTGATAGTTCAACAACCCTACAACCATCACATGCATCACATTCTTTAACCTTCATTCACCCCTTCAAATTTGGATATATATTACTCTCATCATCCAACCTTTTTTATTACTTTTACACATTAATCCATTATATTTATTTAAATCTTTTACAAAATTGAAACCAAATCTTTAATTAACAGTTATATATATATATATCATATCACAAAATAATATGAATATATACACATGATTCAACTTAATTATAATAAGTATGTTATCCTTTAATTCTTCTTATTATGGTATCCAACTAGATCATGTTATATGTCCACTACTTAAATCTAACTAATTATCTTTCCTTTGCCCCCCACCAACTTTGTTATTATCTTTTTTTACTTTCACATCACCTCTAACATATTGGACATAAGTTAGCGGTATATATATAATAATAAACATTTAATTAATTAAGAACAAATCTATACATTATAATAAAAGAGGGTTTGGAGGACACATGTCATTCATTGGAGAGAGTGTTGGAAAAATTTTCACGCTCAAAACTAAGAATTTTTTTTCTAAGCTATGTATGAAAACAAATCAAAAACATTAAATCACTCATAAATTTTTTTCCAAAGTTTTAATATACCTTATTTACATCCCTTACATCACTGTGGAATCGGAAATAAATAACATAAAAAAATAACTCATCGTAATACCTAGACCCATGCATGACGACCCGCATGCTCAACCCGGTACATATGAGTGTCACAGTGAATTTTGCCGGAAATCTATCATCTGGATTATTTATATGTCTGTTTTTCTTAATTTTTTAATAAGATTTATAAGTCATCCAGTTTAAAAGCATAAATATCTAATTTGGTTCTAATAGAGTAATAGTATATTTGTAGTTTAAATCTATTTGTTTAAAGCTCAAATTACAATTTGAATGCAATTTTTGTTTTTATTTTCATATATATTTTTCTTGTAATGGATAGTTTATTTTGAATTGTTATTTTTTCATAAAGTTTTAAAATTGTGTTTTTTTAATCTTTCTACTTGTGTAACACACGGGGTATAATCTAGTATATCTTTATATAATATAGGAAAATGAAAAAAGCTTACTTGTCATCTTTTTAAAGACTATTCGCTTATGTGGCATCACTTGAGAGTTTTTCTCACAATATGTTATTTTATTTAAAAAATATATAAAAAATATATTATAATAACACTAATTACATTTTGGTCCCCTAATACGTAGGATAATTTAGAAAAATTTAAGAGTAGTTACATTTTGAACCCCTCCTACTAGGGGTGTACACAAGTCGGTTTGTATTTCATAGGATATAAAAATTAAAATTAGGGATAAACTTGATAATAACATACAATTAAAACCTCAGTGTTTTAGAAACATACATAATTATTTTAAAAAGTAAACCACACCATAAAAACAACATTTTCAACCCCTCCTACTACGGGTGTACACAAGTTAGTTTATATTTGATAGGGTATAAACATAAAACTTAGGAATAAACTTGATAATAACATACATTTAAAGACCTCAGTGTTTTAGAAACATACATAACCTTTTCATAAGAAATTATTTTAAAAAATAAACTACACCAAAAAAACGAGCACTTAATTATTTTTAATTTGAGTATAGTATTGTTATACTAAAAACAATTTAAAATACATCTTGTGTTACGCTTAACCACGATTTTGTCTCAAAATTTATTGGAAACGTCATGAATATCGTTAAAATAACCATTTAAATGTTGTATTTCCGAGCATAGCGCGGACCCTAAACTAGTATATATATAAGAGTCAAAGAGTGCGTTTAAATATATCAAAATTGAAGTATAAAATATATTTTGAAACCATGATACATGTGTAGATAGTGCATGCAACATAATAAAAAAAGAGAGAAAAAGAAAGTCATATACAATAATCATATTTATAACAAATACATATAAATATTTAACCAATTCTTTTTATTATCTCTTCTGCGCACACGTATGTTTGCATACAAATAAACACACAAAGTCTTGTATCCTATAAACAGTACAAAGTAATATATCTAGATCATCAATCACGTACACTATATTAACTAGTGGTTAAGATTGAGATGATAACAAATTGGTAAACCACAAGTAGGTAAAATTCAATGAGCCCTAATTAGTTTGTTTGAGTTAAAACTCATGGGTTCGAGTCGATCTTATTTGAGACAATATGTTTCAGGTGGGCTAGCTAGGGTTTTATCACAGTGAGCATTCACGGGCGGTGAATTTCCTCTGAAATGGTGGATGAGCTGGGTCACCAGCGATGTTTGTGTTATCACAGGATGTTAGTGATCGACCTTTAGCCATTGATCAGTTCGACTCATATAAAGTACCCATTGAAAGTCTAAAAAAGACAAGTAGTTAATAAATGATTGAAATGGTTAAAATGTAAGCAACAAACATTTTTTTTTCGTTTAAACACACAAGCATAGCTTTTTTATATTTGAAGTAGTTGGTTGTAAGTGGCGTGTAGGTTAGATGATGTTAATTTCTTCTAAAGGTCTACATGTTAAAAAAATAATAACTTTTACAACAAAACAAACCCCGTGTAACATAGAAATATACTCAACTCGAATCAGCTCGTTTACACCCGTCTCGTTAAAAATATAAACATACACATCAAGGAAGTGGATTCCCAATAGACAAGTGCATCTAAAGTGGGACCATGTTGTGTTTTTTGTTCCTCTTCTTCCTAAATTTACACTCACTTTTCTTCTCTTCTTGGTATGTCCGCAACCATCTCTCTTTCTCATTCTCTCTCCAAAAAAAACCCTTATAAATACCTTCATCCATGCAACATCTCTCCTAGTCCTTGCTTGTACACACATCGATCTCATGTTCTCTCCTTAAACATCAAACCACCTATTTTATTTCTACTCATATTTTCTACCTATATTGTTTACTTATTATATATATACTACACACACACACACACAAAGGCTAGCTTGTGTATAGTTGATTTGCATACATACAACATATATATGTATAAGATGGCCGAAATTGATCATGATTATCATCAACCAAAGCCCACAAACAACAACAACACAAGTTTAAAGATTTTTGGTTTCAATGTATATGAAGATGATCAAGAAGTTGACTCAACAAAAACACCCACCGGATCTTTAGATTCCGGCAACTGTTTCCCAACTTCCGATGGCCGGAAATATGAGTGTCAATATTGCTGCCGTGAGTTTGCTAATTCACAAGCTTTAGGTGGTCATCAAAACGCTCATAAAAAAGAACGTCAACAGTTAAAACGTGCACAAATGCAAGCAACACGAAACGCTGCCGTTTCATACATACGAAACCCTATTATCTCCGCCTTTGCACCACCGCCTCACCTCCTTACTCACTCTGGTCCGATGGTCATACCATCGTCGGCTGTCGCATCTCCGTCCTGGGTTTATGTTCCACGCGCCGCCCCGAACTTCCACGTGTCGCATGGATGTGTTTTGCCGTCGGGTTCATCTCCACCGTCCGTTGGGAGAGGTCCAGGATCGTTTTCGTATGCCGGCAGTGTAGGGGATTCGTCGGCGCATCAGCCCAATAACACTTCGTTGAGTAGGTTTTCTAAAGGTGATGGTGGGCCTAGCTTTGATGATACATTTGGGCTTGATTTGCATTTGAGCCTTTAGCCAAGCCATCACTTGTCGGCTTGAGTTTAGCCGAGCCGTACTTCGTTGAGGCTTGTTGGCTGCGTTGAGGCTTGAGTTCACCCTTTAGAGTTAAGCTGAGTTGAGGCTTGTCGGCTTCAACTGTTAGAGTTTAGCCAAGCTGCGGGTTTTCAGCTTCAGTCGTTAGAGTTTAGCTCAGCCGCGGCTTATCGGCTTTAGATGGTTCCATTGTTCAATATTTTAGATTAGTATAAAAAGATCACATCTATTACGCTTTGATGTAAACTTGGCTTGGAGAAGCCAGTGTCGAATTTTCACCTACTCGGATCTTGTAAATTATGATTTATTTATTTATTTACTTGAATTTAATTACTGATATAGCAAGAAGATTTAGATGTCTAATTTTCTCTAGAATTCATTTTTATTTTTTATTTTTAGGCTTACTAATAAAATGGCCATGATACTCCATCGGAAACAACCGGTAACCGGAAAACACTACGACAAAGCAAACAGAGGTGACCTGGTACGTCAAAAACCACAGTTCATCAGTGCAAACCATATAAACATCTCTGGTATGCAAGAGAGAGAATATGCTACGATGCAAGGTTTTATACTCTTAAATGTAAATGTGAAATACCCAAACACCCCTTATATTACTGTTCCTTTTTATTGTTTTTCAATTAAAAGAAAAATTTAACGTGTCAATACGTTTATGTTTGATGTGAAAGACAATTAAATATAAAAAAGCATGTAACAATGTGTCACAAAACTAGAGATTATCTACAAGAAAAAGGATCAAGTCAAATGTGGATCCAACAAAGTTGTGTATAAAATATGGAAGAAAGTAATATGGTTTGCAAATTACATAATATAGCATGAATATTTGTGTTTTTTATAAATCATTTAATTATACATATATAAAAGTAAATATACCTTTTGGTAATGAAGTAAGGAAAAAGGTATAACCACCTACATAATAAATATACTTATTATTATTATTACACAACATAAAGTCCGGCTAAAATAAGCTAGAGACTATTTTGTTTTATCATGAATATTTTGTTTGTTTTAATATATTTGGCTAAGAATTATAATTAGGTGTTTTAATATACATAAAAGTCTTTTGAATAAATTGTAAGAGTCGATCAAATGAACTTTAATTTAACTGATTTTAACGTTCGAACTACCTTGTCAAACATTTCAACGACATCATTCGAATTGATCTAAACCTCAAGCCATCCATAATGAGAAGAGTAAGTTATAGTTTTCGTTCTTAATTAGATTCTAATTTTTTATATAACAAGTAGATCAATCTAAAAGAAATTTTGTCTTAGAGCAAGATTAGTACAGCCTTAACACTTTAGTTCTTTAAAATTCAATGTTTTAACATAAACATTCTCTAATCAATTTTTCATTCTAGATATCATTACTTTCCCGCCCCCACATACTCGCATGTGATGGATTAATTGTATTTTCTTCATATGTCTTTAAACAAGAGATGAAAACAGTAATATACTACTCCCTCCGTCTCATTAGAAGTGTCTTAGTTTGAAAAACACAAAGTTTTAGGCACATTAAATGATTGTTATTTTTGCTTGTCATTTGACATTAATACCCTTGACAATAAATATTATTGTGGGTCCATCACATTGTTTGTTTTATGTTATCAAGGGCAAATTTGGAAATTTACCAATAAATTTTAAAAGTGAACACTTTAAATGGGACAATTAAAAAAGTCAATATGAACACTTAGACTGCACGTAGTGGGCGTTATGCCCACAAGATAACGCCCCATAACGCACCGCACACCACTACGCAGGGGCGTTATGTGGGCGTTATGGGCGTGGGCGTTTTCCTTATCACGCCCCTGCCCCTCTCTCTCTTACCCACTTCTCTCACACTCTCTCTCTCATTTATCTCTCTTGGTAATAATTAAGGGGCATTATCCCATTACGCCACTTTTTGATATAACGCCCCTTGCCTAGTCACCGTCCACATGGCGGAAAATGCCCCTTAAGGGCCTTAACCATTACACAGAGTCTTATAATGGGACGGAGGAAGTATAATGATTATACCAATGATAACAACATGAAAAAAGCAAGTATATCTTAACTAACAACCTTTCAAAAAACAAATGTTAATATTTTTATATTTTTTGATCGACAAATGTACTTCGAATGATAGGTGTTTATCTTAATCAGGTCCAACTATCCAATTCCAGCCGGGACCACACCCTAACCCCATCAGAAGGAAACCCACTTTTTATGAAAAAACCTCCTTATCCAACCTAAAATCTCATATCTTTTTTATTTTTTTTATAGTGACACATTTTAAAAAGTGACATTATCAAGTTTTAGTGGTGTATATAATCTCAACTCTTACAAACGTATAGATAAAAATGTCTATCAACACAACCACTAATATATGCTCATGCTTATTTTGAAACGTGATGCGTCTGTTGTTATCCAACCATCTTAAAAATATTCATAAGTCAATTGTCATGTTTACTTTAGTTTAATAATAACTACCACCTAGTACCCTGTATTGCCACCCATCGAAACCAAATAATCACTTGTCAAGTCATGACACAACATTATATGTTATGTCAAAGTCTATGTTGGTAGTTAAATGAAAACTCACGGTTGGTTGGTTGGTTGTAGCCGGTATGAGCGTTAAATATACGTTACTACAACGAAAAAGACGTTCTAGAAACAATGACAAATGACTAACATCTAGCGTACGTACACACGAATCTTTAAATCAGATAAGAAAAACCGTGACGTTATATAAAAGTATGAAATGGGTATTATTTGACTTTATGGTTTTGGGATTAACAATGTGAAAGGTTAAACCTAGGATCCAAGTATGGCTGCCATAAATCAAGTGTTGTCACCCAAAAGATGTTTTGCTTTGATGATATATTTCATATGTATTTTGAAAAATCAACATATATCTTTGATCACTTTGCTTTAGACAAAACCTTTTGACTTTATTTCATGCATGGGTATACTCCACTACCTTACTTCCTACTCAAGCAACCTGATTAATTTGCTTTTCAAATAGATATATAGATGCTTACAAATATGAAAGTATAAAAAAAGCAAGTTTTTATAGTTCACTTATCAAGATTTATCCTTTTCTGACTGGAGAGTTGTTGTTGACTGTCTGATGTGTCGGGTGGGTCTTGTGGTTTACCTTTTTTTGGGACGGTTGTCTGGTTTACTGTTTGATGGCTTTGCAGGGTTGACGGGTACACAAGGCCGCCAAATGGTGTCATTGCCAACATCCATCAAAGTAATCCCCTTTGATGCCAAATCACTTCTAATTTGATCAACTAATTTGAAAGCAGATTGTTTCACATCTTTTTCATTTCTAAGTGATGCTCGTTCTAATGCTCGTTCTTCTATTCGTTGCAGTATGTATTCTTCGGTTAAGTCTGCTCTTTTTAACGCTTTCTCTTTTAGTTGCTTTAAAACCTGTATAATAAAACAAGCACCAAGTTAAAAAATTTATATTTTCTTAAAGAAATTTAAAAAAAAAGGAAGTTTACGAGCTAACCGCGGTATAAGTTGAACTGGAGAGCAGTCCCAGCACGTCCAAAACGTTTCTCACTTCTTTCTCCAGATGAATAAGAGACTCAATGTTCGATAATTTCTGTGGTTTTTGAAGCCTCTTCTGCAAATAAGTAAAAATAATCTAAATGGGTCAAACGGGTTAAATAAAAAATAGCTTAAAAGATAAAAGGGTTAACAGGCCGAAAGTCACTGTTTTGACCCGTTACCCAACCTGCCCATTTACGCCACCTTTATGGAAATGGGATTTTGGGACAGTTCAACATCTCACCTTAAGCATGCTTAAAATTTTGTTCATCAATACTAAAACGTCGTGAAACACACTATTCAGGATGGCAGGCGTGTGTAAATCATCAGACATTTTTTCTTTAAAGTGACTTCTCAGATCGTCGATGCATTTTTGTGCAACGTTAGTAATAGAATATTTCTTCTCACTAGTTTTAATTTCCTCTTGAAACCGAGAGATAGCACTGCTACAATCTTCCAGCGTCTACCAACAAAAAAGAGTCAACGCACGAAAAATATATATAAGTAGGTAAAAAAAACTTGCATGTACCTGATATAAGTAAAAGATAGCCTCTGAGGAAAACTCGAGCTGTGCAACTGAGTAATTAACTGCTGATCGATAATGTGTGCACATTAAGAAATGCCTTAACGCAAGTGGGTGATATAGTTTTGTAACCTCACGAATAGTGAAGAAGTTTCCAATAGATTTCGACATTTTTTCATCATTTGCAGTCACAAAACCGTTATGCATCCAATAAGTTATATTGCTATTTGGGCATGCAGCACAACTTTGTGCGATTTCATTTTCATGATGCGGAAATATTAAGTCCATCCCACCACCATGAATATCAAACGTTTCTGTTAAATAAGTTGCACTCATTGCACTGCACTCGATGTGCCATCCGGGCCTTCCAGGCCCCCACGGGCTGTCCCAACTGATCTCCCCTGGCTTCGCAGCCTGAAAAATTATTCCTAAAATACTTTAAAATGCATCATTTTTCTCTCTTTATCAAAACAAGTTTAAAAACATACCTTCCAAAGGGCAAAATCAGCCGGATTTCGCTTCCTTGAATCAACAGCGATCCGCTCGCCAGCTCTATTGTCTTCAAGCTTTCGTCCTGATAACCGTCCATATTTTGGAAAATTATCAACAGAAAAATAGACATCACCGTCAACAGTGTACGCACAATCATTGTCAATAATCTGCAGACAGAAAATAAGCGTTAAATGTGCATCTCTCTTATTCATATTGTTGAAATCGGAAAAATATGGCACCTTTTGTATCATATCCCTTATTTGATCTATATGATCTGAAACTCGTGGCTGTTCATTAGCAGGCAAGCACTGGAGATCAGCCATGTCAACTAAAAATTCTTTGCAAAACCGATCACTTAACGCTAACGGATTCTCCCCAACCTCATTGGCCCTTTTAATAATCTGCATTAACATGACTTAAATTTGTATTAGAAGTAAAGCAAGTCAACCTGCAACATAATATTATTTGTCACGAGTCTTGTTTAGAGCTGTTTACATAAGTGTAATTGTTATTATTTCATATGGGTAAGTTAGATAGTTAATGGGTCATATGGATAAAGAAGTTCCACGGTAAAACAGTTAGTATTCAACCGCCAAAACAGTTATGTTTGACGGCAGTTTTACCTGTAAAACTCAACCATCACGACCTTTATGATATTATATAAATGTGTCGTATGAATTGATAATCATAGGTTCTATTATATCAATTCAAGTTTGTTATTATCATTGTTGTATTGTTCTTCATGTCATTCGCAAATCACGAAACACATACACACACTCATCCACGCACATCACAATCCTCATATGGTGCCAACACTTTAAATTTTCTAACTTCATAAGGTTTGAGCATCTTACCTTGTCATCTACGTCAGTGAAGTTCCGCACGTATTTAACTTCATAGCCCAAATGTTTCAAATACCTTATAGATTGTATATCATGAAATAAATGTTAGTCATAATACACAAAAAAATACCAATAATTAATATAAAAACTTTACACCATCCAACTAAGTACCTACATTCAGTTGTTACTTATTAATGAAACATGTTATAATAAACCCAAAATAGGATTAGTCATTTGTTTATGTAATATGTTTATTTGTATATGTTTGTATAAGGTTAATTAAAACAATCCGGGCTAGCTGTTAGGTTAGCATATGGTTCAAGTATTAGCATTATGGGTCAAAACGGGTTGCCGGGAAACAGTTAACTAAACCGTTTGACATAGGTCTTTAAATGATATATGTAATTAAAGAAACTGGTCAAACGGGTTCGACTGAACACCTACTGTTTAGCTAATAGTGTTTACGGATTCGACCTAAAGTTGACCCAAACTCGTTTACGACGCCCCTAGTGAAATTACATACTCCAGTTAACTGAATGTCAAAACACAAACCGTTAAGTGAGTAAAACTCATGCACATACGTTGTTTCCACTGATCATTAATGAACGTATGTGGAAGAGATAAACGGTATGCATACCGAAAGAGGACATCAAAGGCGACGTAGGCTCGAGCATGGCCGATATGACTGTAATCATAAGATGTAACGCCGCAGACGTACATGGAGACTTTGCCTTCAACTATGGGGATGAACTTCTCCTTTTGTTTGGTCATGGAGTTGTATATTTGAAACTTGAACTCGCGTGTTTCCGCCATTGTTGTCTTCTTCGATTGATTACGTAAGGTTTGTAATGAAGAAAACGTATGAGGGTAAAATTGCATATATATATATATATATATAGATAGATTTGATCGTATAAAGAAGGATTTGATTGTGTTTATTGATATAGCTTGATCCATAACTTAAGTTTTTTTTTTTTTTAATTGTGTATATACCGATCAATGAAACGCGTCTCTTTTTTTCTATGGTTCTACTCATAGACAGATGCTATTAGACTAGTTTTACAATATATTTAAGTATTATTACTGGCATAAATTACGTGACTTTTTCGTGATTAGTGGATTTTAAACACATATCATGTGAAAAGATTAAATATTAGAATTTTGATACGTTTAAACTGATGAGTTAAAAATAAGTTATAAGTAAAAAAGATTTTAGACAATAGTTAATGATAAGATTTAATGTGTTCCATTCAATATTAATCGCCGATAATCGGTTGAAATCGTCAATTGGGAACAAATAATCCTCAATTTTAAAGTAGAGCTTTATGTAAAGGTGCAATAGAAATCGGTGTTGACTTCTGATGATCGTTTACACCGTCTTTCTATCGTTTTGCACACTTTATACAATAACGTCTTCACCTTTTGTAATCAATGTTGTAGAAGTTGTTAGGAGCTAGTCGGGCGGTGAGATACCAAAAAAGTAAAATCTTATATCTTGGTTAAAACACTATATTAAATAAAGCCTTGGCCCAATTTGAAGAGCATGCATTAGCCCCTCCTCTAGGTGTTAACGGTTAAAACACTATATTTAATAAAGCTTGGCCCAATTTGAAGGCATCCACTAGCCCACTACTGGTATCACTAATTTATTAAATAGATTTAGTGTTAATTAAACCTTAGAGTTAGCCGTGCACAAACCGGGTTTTTTTAGGAACCGGTTCCGGTTTTGGTCAACAAAGTCAAGAACCGGGTAGGGTCGGATTCGGTTCCGGGTATGATCGGGTATTTGACCGGGTTTTGACCGGTTTAGCCGGGTTTTTTTCGGTTCCGGATAGGTTCGGGTCCGGTTTTGACCGGGTTGAGGTGGAACCGGTTCCAGCGGTTCCGGTTCGGTTCCGGGTACGGTTCCACTTTCTGGGAGAAACCGGAACCCATGTGTACCCTACGGTTCGGGTACAACCGGTTCCGGTTCCGGTTCGGTTACACCGGGTCGGTTCCGGAACCGGTTTTTTTTGTGCATGGCTAGAGTTAGACCACCTCCATCGCTTCATCCATATTCCTTTTCATCGCGTGCTTTTTATAATGTTGTGTTTCCGAGTTTATTTAACGAAATAAAAGAAGAATAAAAATTCATTAAGCATCCCCATTTCATCATCACCCGCCCTTCTCATGGGCTGCTCATGAGTAAGTGATTGTAGGACACTTAGACCCACTTAACTAAACTAGAAGGGAAAGTCATTTGTTTTTTTTAATATTTTGTTGTAATAGGTGATTGTGGGAATGAATGAATCATCGAATGATGTTGTTAGAGGTAAAAGTTGATTGTAGGAAGAATGAGTGAAAATGAGTAAAAAATATGCCGACTAAGCTGATTTTTGAAAGGACAACGTCTCGATCTTACGGACAGTCTTACAATATTGAAAGGTATTTTAGACCTCCTGCCTAGTAATTTTGTTATGCCACGTAAAAAAAACTATAATCTTATTCCTTTGTTTATAAAAGAAGTAGCATTTGACTAAGATTTTTAGGTCAAACAAACTTGGTACAAGAAAAAAGGGCCTTTGTAAGGTAATAAAATTTTTAAGGTGTTTATTCCCTTATAAAAGAGTTCAATTTTCACTCCGGACACCAATATAAAATGCAATTGCATTAAAACAAAATAATAACACACGAGAAAAAAAAAAGTTTGGAGTTCGATTCTCATTTATGAGAAAAAAACGATGTTTCGAGATTGGATCAAATGATTTTTCCAACTAAGATGAGTTTCCTCCTTATAGAAAAATAAAGATGATAGTGTGGCCTTTGGCTCGTTATAAATTATCCATATACGTAAATTATTTTTTAAATCTAAAACTTGACCAACTTTTTATCACTTTATTTTTTATTTATTTATACGTTAAACTTCTAGCATCTATATTTTTTCGTGAAAACATGACTTTATCTATATATATATGTTTTGTTTTCTTAAAAAGTGGATCATGTTTCCACATTTCAAAGCTTTCTAAATTAAAAGATATACAAATATGTTCGCAAATTTAATTTATAACTATAAAAGTGAAATCTTATTTCATGTGCACATCATCGTAGTACACTTGGTCTTCAAAAGTATTAAGGGACATGCAATTATTAAAGGACCATAGTTTGTAAAGAAAAAGAATGGGAATTATGAGAAATTTATAAGTTACCGTAAAACAAGGTTACATATTCTATTTTTGTTTACGAGATATTTGACATGTAACACATTTGTTTCAACCATTCTATTGGTACATTTGTTGTTCTAGTTTCAAAACTCTTTATGACGTTTTACTCATATTTTAATATGATTTAACCATCTTATAAATATTCATGTTAAAATTTTAATGGCATCACTACCTTCGTCTATCCATACCGCACTAGCCTTAATTAATGCACTAATGGATTAAAAAAGTTGGTGTTGTAAGTAGCTCATGGGTACGAAACCCCCCACTTTTTTCCGGCCAAAGTGTTGGTTTGTTGTTCGGTAGTTGATTTTTTATATATATATTGGGTTTGGCCCCATGAAACAAAACGTTTTAAGATTTAGCCTCCCGAAGCAAAACGTTAATAAGATTTGACCCCCCTTGACTCCAAATCTTGGCTTCGCCATTGCCTCCACCTCTACTCGTACATGTTCCCACAGACACTCCCACCCGTCACAACTTTTCTGTTTAAAGTTACTGAAAATTCATATTGTCGTAAATAACTTTTATGTAAATAACTTTTTTGTTTAGTGACTTAAAGTCATATTTTCAATCATTTGTATTATCTAAGAAACAAAAATATACACATACAAGAAAAAATGCTTTACATGTTACAATAATTTATTTGGTTTTGCTTTTCGGTTTACCCTTACAAAATAATGAACCATACCCAAACAAGTTCATATTATAACCCGTTGAAATGTTCAAAACCGGATTGATTTGTATCCCGCCACCGGTATCCTTCTTTGTTAGTAACCGACGTCGCGAATCATCACTGTTACAACCAGAAGTTGTGGGTGACGTATGAATTGAACTAAAACAGCTTGATGTCGCGGGTAAGGTATGAATTGAACTAAAACAGCTTGATGACATTAATGATTCTTTTCGTGAATTCGACTTTTTTATAACATTGTTGGGTTTCAGTGGTATCTTTAGATTTTAATTGTATCAAAACGGGTTTGACAATTGTAATAATTAAACCGGTAATTATTAACGCAGCGGAAATTTAATATTAAAACCTATACCAAAAGTGAAACCGACAGGATCCGGTTACAGACATGCAAATACGGTTAATAATAATTAATCTACCGATGAGATGAATTATACCTTTGGTTAATTTAATAACCGTTTGAGACACCGAGGTACAACGAACGATTGCTAGACTGACACGAACGGTTCGCGTAACGGAATCAAACGTGAGTGGAATAACAACTTGTTCCAATCTATGTTCAAAAGGGCTTTCTTTCCTTCTTGTTCTTTGCGGCAGAATGTCAAAAGAAAGCAAAAGTGATACACACTTTTATTTATTGTTTTGAGTCTTTGTATTGCGGCCAAAAAGAAAAGTAAAACATGAGTCTTTGTTTTCTTTTTCCTTTCAACGGCAATTTCAAGGGTGAAGGGATTAACCCTAATGATCTCTTTTAATACAAAGTAATCTAATTACCGAGCCCTAAGCCCGGTTAGATTAGTTTGAGCCCAACACAATAATAAACCCGTTATTCGTTTAATTAAGTTAAACGAATAAATATAATTTATAAATAGTATAAATTATATACGCGTCTTTCGTTCGTGATTACCAATTAAATGAGTTAAGTGGATTTTATGTTCGTTGCCCTTGGTGTAACTCTTACGGGTCATAACTCGGTTAGCCACGTTAATTTATCGGGTCCGAACATATCAAATCCAACAGTCTCCCACTTGGTTGGACCACGATAAAATCTCAACGCAAACAGTCAGCGGCGCTCTAGCTACACATGACTGCCCCTAACAAGTTATGATACTTTAAAGTCATTAACCAAGCAATGTGTAAATAGTAACAACTTACTATGACAAGAAATAGACTTATGGTAATTGTCGTCATTTATCCTTTCTGTAAAAGACATCAATTGAAACAATGAGACATGGATTAAGTTCATTCTCATATGAGGTTCAATCATTTTAGTTCTCGATCAAGATTCAAAATGGTCCATTCAAACACACAGTCTGTTTGGGTAAGGCCTTACACTTCTCCAGTTTGAATCAACGAGGGCGCCAAGATGTCTAACTGTTACATAGCATGTAAGAGTACAGAATCCCTTAATGATTACATACAGCTCCCACTGAACTTCAGAATTATTCCTAATTAAAGCCTTTATAACTGGCAGTTACGCGACAGCGGTTGACTATAATTAAAGAATATTCCTTTAGTAAACAGGAGTTCCAATATATATCTCAGGTCAGAGGATACTAAATGAGTATACCAATATATCAAAAACATCTTATGATTACAATCCATGAAGATGATTTGAAACGAGTTACTTCCAATGTCATTCACAATGAGGTCTGTGAATTTGGATGTCAACTACTTGAGCCCAAATTCAGAATAGTCTTAATTCAGAATCATTCCCATGAGTCTGATCGACTACGGATAATTTAGAATACAATATTCATGGATTAAACGTATTAAAATCGAACACAGTTATAAACTTTAGAATTCAAGTAAATAAGTTCAAACGAATTCAGAAACTGTTAAATGTTCGTACATCCAAATACTAAATCAAAACTCAAAGTTAGCTACTCTAAGCCCGATGGCATTCCTATGCTCATCATGTTTGTCCTGTGTCATGGGCTTAGTAAACGGGTCTGCTAAGTTTTGATCTGTGTTTACTTTGCTTATCATAATGTCTCCATGTTCCACAATTTCCCGTATCAAGTGGAACTTCCTGTGAATGTGCCTTGCCTTTTGATGAGATCTGGGCTCTTTGGCTTGGGCAATAGCACCAGTATTATCACAAAATATCTCGATTGGTTTTCGTATACACGGAACCACATCGAGATCGGTTATGAATTTCTTCATCCACACTGCTTCCTTAGCAGCATCTGAGGCAGCAATATATACGGATTCGGTGGTTGAATCTACCACAACACTCTGCTTGGAGCTTTTCCATGAAACAGCTCCTCCATTTAGAGTGAACACGAATCCTGATTGAGAGCGAGAATCATCTCGGTCAGTTTGAAAACTAGCATCAGTGTAACATCTTACAGTGAGCTCTTCTTCCACTCCTCCAAAGATTAAGGACATATCTTTAGTTATTCTCAAGTACTTAAGAATGTTCTTGACAGCAGTCCAATGGGCCATGCCAGGACTTTGCTGGTAACGACTAGTCATGCTTAAGGCACACGAGACGTCAGGTCTTGTACATAACATTGCATACATGATAGAACCAATCGCTGAAGCGTATGGAACTGCTTCCATTCGCTTATTTTCAATGTCCGTAGAAGGAGATTACGATTTGTTCAGCACAGTTCCTTTAGTCATAGGAACACCTCCTTTCTTGGAGATTTCCATCTTAAAGCATGTCATCATTTTGTCAATGTATGTGCTTTGATTTAGCCATAGAAGCCGCTTGGATCTATTTCTGTAGATCCTGATTCCTAGAATGTAAGCTGCTTCTCCAAGATCTTTCATTGCAAAACAAGATCCCAACCATTGTTTAACTTCATTAAGCATAGGGATGTTGTTTCCAATGATCAGTATATCATCTACATACAAGATGAGGAATGATATAGAGCTCCCACTAGCTTTCCTGTAAACACAAGGCTCATCTTCATTTTTGACAAAACCAAACTCTTTGATTTTTTTGGTCAAAACGAAGATTCCAGCTACGAGATGCCTGTTTAAGTCCATAAATGGACTTATTCAGTTTGCACACCCTTTTAGGATATTTTGGATCGATAAAACCTTCAGGCTGAACCATATAGACATCTTCAGAAAGATGTCCATTAAGAAAAGCGGTTTTGACATCCATTTGCCATATCTCATAGTCATAGTATGCAGCGATGGCAAGTAATATCCTGATCGACTTGATCATAGCAACGGGCGAAAAGGTTTCTTCATAATCAATACCCTCAATCTGAGTGTAACCTTTCGCAACTAGCCGTGCTTTATAAGTGTGTACCTTTCCATGCATGTCGGGTTTTCTTTTGAAAAGCCATTTGCTTCCTATTGCCCGAGATTCGGGAGGTAACTCAACCAAGTCCCAGACTTGATTTTCACGCATGGATTGCATCTCAACATTCATGGCTTCCCGCCATTTCTCAGATTCTAGATCTGAGATAGCAGATTTGTAGTTAGTAGGTGCGTCATTAGAGTCAGCTACTACCAGAACTTCAGCACCCTCAAGATTCCAAAGATATCTTTCAGGTTCCTTACGAGTCCTGCTACTTCTGCGAATGCTAGTGTTCTCGTCTGATTCATTTGCAACGAATTCTGGTGCATCAGACTTTCCGACTTCATCAGCGGTAGTTTGTGACTCTCGAACTTCTTCGAGGTCCACAACATTGTTTCCTGTTCCTCGATCAAGAGCTTCTTTCTCGAGGAAGTGTCCCCCTTTTGATGGAAATGATGTTTGCATCAGGAAGGTAGAAATATAATCCGCTTTTGTTACAGTATCCGACGAAAACAACTTTTTCGCCTCGAGGATCGAGCTTGTCATCAGAATCGCTGGTGACGTAAGCATCACATCCCCATACTCTAAGGTAAGACAAATTGGGTTTATGCCATATCTCATATGGGGTTTTGTCTACCTTTTTAGTCGGTACAAGATTGATAATGCGAGCGGCGGTCATAAGAGCATAACTCCATAAGGAGTGAGGCAAGTTTGTCCTACACATCATCGATCGGACCATGTTTAGCAGGGTTCGATTTCTCCTCTCGCACACGCCATTGAGCTGGGGTGTACCAGGTGGAGTGAGTTGTGAAATTATTTCACGTTCCTTTAGATGATTGAGGAATTCTGAACTGAGATATTCACCACCTCGATCTGATCGAAGTGTTTTTATCGTTTTGCCGAGTTGATTTTCTACTTCGTTTTGAAACTCTTTGAACTTTTCAAAAGTTTCATGCTTGTGTTTCATCAAATAGACATAAGCATGTCGACTGTAATCGTCGATGAATGTAACAAAGTATCTTTCATGATTTCTAGACATCGTTCTGAAAGGACCACATACATCAGTATGTATGAGTGCTAGCAGATCGTTAGCCCGTTCACCTACATGGGTGAAGGGGTGTTTAGTGAGTTTGCCAGCTAAGCAAGACTCGCAGTCATCAAAGGAGTCAGGTCCAGTGGATTCAAGAATTCCATCAGATTGAAGCCTTTTCAAACGTGCCTTGCTTATATGGCCAAGTCTACAATGCCATAGATAAGTATCATTCGTACCAGATTTGGCACGTTTAGAAAGATTATAAATGTTATTGTTTGTGTGAACATCTACCTCGTAGATACCATTTCGAGGATTAGCCTCAAAATAAAAAACATCATTCAAGTAAGCAGAAATGGAAATCCCATTAAAAACATACTTGAAACCTTGTTCAAACAATAAAGAAACTGAAATAATGTTTCTGGTTAAACCAGGTGCAAACAAACAATTATTCAAAATAACTACAAGGCCAGAAGGACATGAAAGATGATATGTTCCAGTTGCAAGAACTGGTACTCTCTTCCCATCACCAACGATGAGCTCCATGTCGCCTTGTTTCAGCTTCTTCCACTTTTCAGGCTCCTGCAAGACATTAACGATGTGGTAACCACATCCGGTATCAAATACCCATGTGTTGCTAGAGACAGTAAAAAGTTCAATAACATAAATAGAAGTACCTGAAGCGCCTTCTCCGGAGGCCTTCATTTTTCTCAGCTTAGCCAGATATTCAGGGCAGTTTCTTTTCCAGTGCCCCGACTTGTTGCATTCAAAACACTGACGCTCTTCAGGAGGGGGTGGTTTTGGTTTTGCAACAACCTTGTTATTGTTGGTGGCGCGATTGACAGCAACATTAACTTTGTTCTTGCCTTTGCTGTTATAACCCCTTTTCTTGGGGTTGGGCTTCTTAACACCACCAGATCTGACCATCAAAACTTGGTTCTGCTTTGGGATATTCATCTCGGCTGTTTTGAGCATACCATGTAGCTCAGCAACAGGCTTTACCCATGCATTCATGTTGTAGTTCATTACGAACTGGTCGTAAGAGCTAGGGAGGGAGTTCAAGATGAAGTCACCTGCCATTTCATCTTGCATAGGGTTACCAAGTTTGGTCATCTGGTCAATATAACCTTTCATCTTAAGCACATGAGCGCTAACTGATGAGCCCTCTTGCATTTTACAGCTAATGAGCTGTTTCATGGTGTCATGGCGTTCTTGTCGGGCCTGTTTCTGAAACATGCCCTTAAGTTGCTCAATCATGTCAAATGCAGTCATGTCTTCCATGTTCTTCTGGAGATCAGGAGACATGGTGGCTTGCATAAGGCAGGCTACCTCAACGGCATCCTCGTTATGCTTATCCCAGGCCTTACGCGCAGCAGCGGTATTAGCCTCGGGCTGATCAGGAACTGGGGCTTCCAGAATATAGAGCTTTTTCGCAAACTTGAGAACTATTTTCAAGTTGCGGTGCCACTCGATGAAATTGGTGTTATCGAGTTTTTCTTTCTCAAGTATAGACTTGAGAGCGAAGGAGTGATTGTTTTCAGAAGACATCTGACAAATAAGCAAAATAATATAGTTAGTATTATCGATGTATTATTCCTTATTTAATTAATGACCCATTAACAGTAATAAGAATAAGGAATGAGAATCTAGCTATGTCAATTGCTAATGGCAGCTGGGGCATACAACATTAGCAAGTGGGTAGGTAGACTGACAACGATTGTCAATTGTGAGAAATGCACAACTCTCCAATATGAGGCCGCTATGACAACTTTTGTCAATGCATTGATACGTTTAGCCTCATCTATGCTCACTTTTATTCTCTAGACAGCTGGGGCATGTAGCAAGAGAGGAAAAGTAATAGTCGTCCTAGAACTAGGTACGTGTGGAAGGGTCCGGATGTGTCAACGAAACCCTTGCACCTTGAAAGGATACAACTACACATCAAATGCGGTGCTGTGGCTCCAAACATTGATGTTTCGCTTTATGCTCCAAGTGTTCCTTATAATAGGATAGCATAGACTATTGATTTTAAATATGGGTTTCAATTTTAGTAATTACCGAATAGGGTTAAGATCCAGTTTTACTAAATTAATTCGGGACAGTTAGATGAACCCTTTCATCTCTCAGGACACTTAGTTTAAATAACTTATTAAAACTAAGTCTTGTCGCGACATAAATAACCGATTAAAAGTTAATAGTTAAACTATTAAGTTACAAGTTTTAGAAAGTCAAAATTAGTTTAAGTTTCCAAAACGTGGTGGTTATTTTAATTATAAAACAAACTTGTCGTTTTATAAAATTTTTCACAAGTTGTAAAAATATGTTTAGAACTTGTTTTTATCTGATTGTGAAATTATTTTAAAACTCTTTTAAAAAACGGTTTGGTATTAGGTTGGTATGTTACAACACTTATAAAATAAAGCAACCACAATAGCAAAGCAAATAAATATGTAAATCTTTATGGCCAAAAATTTGTTTGGTCTTGCCAGAGCCTTTTAGCAAGACCAAACTAGGTCACGGGGTCACAACACATAAACAACCACAATGATGGACTTGAGTGCATCTTGTTGTCTTGAGTATCTCCCACTGACTCCTAGATCCGTGTTGTCTTCAGTCTTTCTTCCGGGTCTTTAATGTTACAATTTTACAAAAAAAAAATATATAAAATAAAAGAACCCTAATCTATTACAACTTTGAACCATCAAAGTGGCCAAAACCATAAAACCAAAAACTGAATTGTATTACAACACAACCACAAGGTCTGGCCAGATTTACATATTTTTATCATAATCACAATAATCATTCAGGCAAACTATTGGTCAAGAATAATAAAATTGTTGACCACAATTTTGTTGCCCAATATTATACATAGATCGGAAACTTAAAAAAAAAACTTTAAGTTTGTGATCTATAACCGGTTAAAAGGAGACCGGTACCGATTTGCATGTTGTAAACAAGGCTCTGATACCACTGTTGGGTTTCAGTGGTATCTTTAGATTTTAATTGTATCAAAACGGGTTTGACAATTGTAATAATTAAACCGGTAATTATTAACGCAGCGGAAATTTAATATTAAAACCTATACCAAAAGTGAAACCGACAGGATCCGGTTACAGACATGCAAATACGGTTAATAATAATTAATCTACCGATGAGATGAATTATACATTTGGTTAATTTAATAACCGTTTGAGACACCGAGGTACAACGAACGATTGCTAGACTGACACGAACGGTTCGCGTAACGGAATCAAACGTGAGTGGAATAACAACTTGTTCCAATCTATGTTCAAAAGGGCTTTCTTTCCTTCTTGTTCTTTGCGGCAGAATGTCAAAAGAAAGCAAAAGTGATACACACTTTTATTTATTGTTTTGAGTCTTTGTATTGCGGCCAAAAAGAAAAGTAAAACATGAGTCTTTGTTTTCTTTTTCCTTTCAACGGCAATTTCAAGGGTGAAGGGATTAACCCTAATGATCTCTTTTAATACAAAGTAATCTAATTACCGAGCCCTAAGCCCGGTTAGATTAGTTTGAGCCCAACACAATAATAAACCCGTTATTCGTTTAATTAAGTTAAACGAATAAATATAATTTATAAATAGTATAAATTATATACGCGTCTTTCGTTCGTGATTACCAATTAAATGAGTTAAGTGGATTTTATGTTCGTTGCCCTTGGTGTAACTCTTACGGGTCATAACTCGGTTAGCCACGTTAATTTATCGGGTCCGAACATATCAAATCCAACAAACATTTGTGTCGTCATTCCCCCTTGGATGATTTAGTGTCAAATTACTATGTAACAAACGTTTCAACGACAAAGACCGAAGCAACCTTTTTGGTCGTGTATCGTTACTAGAGTTCAAACTTGTGGTTCGTGTAAACTTCCAAAATGATCTAGACGAAGATCTTTCTTGTTTATCGTCATTTTCAGTTAAAAGTTCTTTTAGACGTTTTCTGTCTGGAGCAGTCTCATTATCTCTTGTGGTAAATGTAAGACTTGTTATCCCATCTTCCTCCTCAGTCTCTTCTAATAAAAAAGATTTTGCTGTGTATGTTTGTTTTACGTCACTGACTGCATGTTCTGACACTACCACTTTCGGTTTAATAGGTAGGAGTACACCATCTAGGAATAACTCATCCGCGGATGTGATTGGTGGCAACTTACGGTTTGACGTGGTGCAAAAGTCGAAGGTGGTGGTGATGGCGGCGATGGTGGAGCTAACGGTGGCGGTTTCGGGTGATTGGTTGTTGAGATCATGTGAAAAAGATATTCTAGGGCTTATGAAGGGTTCAGAGGAAGAACAAACATCAACTGCCATGATGGGAATGTGAATGAAAAATAGGATATGAGGGAATTTATAGGAAAAAAATTGTTTGTGTGGAGTTGAAGTAAAAATGATTGGATAAAACTTTATACGAAGCCAATAAGCATGTGGAAGAATATTTGATTACTTCTTTAAAGTTTAAATGGTTAATTATTAGAAATTATATATATGTCGTGCAAGTGTGAAAGAAGCATATTAATCATCATGAACATTGACATTTTGTCATAGAGACAATTGTATATGATTGCACATGTATATTATAGCCATCATCGTATATAACATTAACGCCGCATTGCTAACATTAACCTTTTTTGTTATGTTTTAGAATTAACGACTGCCTCGCACACCACTAACTTAGTATTAACTTACATGTTACTGTCTAGATTTGAACCCAATACGTCTTAGTAGTATTTATTACACTTTATATATTGCCAAAATTTAAATTAAGAACCTCTCAGGAGAGACAAAACCATAAGCCATATTTCTCTTTGACCTCTAAAGCAAAATGTCGTTGACATATGTCAACTAATATAGTTTATTTTTAATGTATTTAGTGACATAACACGACTACTAAAGTCACAATATTTGAAAATTTCATAATTCGTATGCCTTCTAACATTGAAGGTCGCTGCTTCGCACCTCCGTCTCACATGACCACTTTCACAAATTTTGACCCCTAATGTTTTTAAGTGATGGCATTTTACCTATCAACTCAACATTGACATCTTTATGTTTTTTACCCTTAACTTTGACTTATTATCATTTTGACTCCTGATTATAACTTCGATAGTTTATAACTATAAACCCCATAGTTAACACATGTAACGAAGTGAAAAAAACTATTCCACCGCAACGCATGACGTGTGTCACAGTTACGCACCGCACATGTTGAATTTGAAAATGTTGTCTCCACAACGTGCGACAAATGTCAAAATCCTAATGTCACTATTGTAACGTCTGTGACGAGGTAAAAAATGTGAGACCCATCTGTCCATAAAATTAGTTTATCTGTAAGTAACAATTTATAAACATATGTAAACAAAATGTGTTTGTTTTAGAAACTATTATCATATAAATTAAAAGTTTGCACCTTTTAATTTATTTGCTTTTGATAACTTGTGATGAGGTAACACTTAAGTACATAACTTGATCGAAAGGGGACGTGCACAAATATATATTGGATACCTTACTTTGAATTTTGGGAAGTAATGGGAGACAAACTTAAGGTCAAAGAGTCAGAAAGCCAAAATACAATGACATTGTTACCTACTTTCAAATACCTATGCATGACACTTTGTAGACAAGGTAACAAAAAAACTAAAAAAGTCAATATAGATAACTCCTTTTGCCTCTAATGTTTTCTACATTATAATTGCATCTTTTATGTATATGTAGTTTTCATATAATGTTAGTTTTCTTTTATTTGTTTTGAGTTAAAAAAATTAATTTTATTCTTTACTTTTAATAGGGTTGGAAAAATGAGTGTAGAACAAAATCTACAAGTCATCTCAAGTGATTAGGCAGGAGAGGATTCGATGATGTAGTATTCAGATTATGAACCTGATGAGTTGATCGTTCGTCTACCCGCTTCATCTCCACCTGCTGCATCAGTACCTATTTCAAAAAGCTCTTAATCTAAAGGTGTGTTAAACATATATATAATCATTCGGGTTACACATACACATATTTGATCTGTAAAACTAAGAGGTTAAATTTTGATATGTGTCATAACCCCTTGTTCGGTGCACATTAAATTTTAACTTGTTACTTTATTAGACTTATTAACTTAACTAAAACCCTCCGAACGTGTGTTATGCATCACATATTTCATTGCAAACCTCATTAATCTCATTTTTCTTAATGGCTAGTACAAATCAACAAAATTTGAACCACTCATGACGTAACATTAACGAATAACGTTTAATAAATCTGATTATATATACCTCTTACACAATAACCTCATGATTTATTTCTCATGCACCTTCTATGACAAAGTAGAACAAGTTAGATTTATTTTATGTTTTAATTTGATTGTTTATGATTCTTTTTATATTGTCACGTTTTTTTATTGAATCCTTTCAAGTTAGTGTAAAGAGTATATGTGTGTTAAATAAAACTTTTTTAACACCACAAGTAAATTAATTTAAGGGTTATTGGATTTAAACACCTTCAACTATTGGTCATTGGCCGTTGTCACCTCCAAGTATCACTTTGGCCAATAACACTCCCAACTAAATACTTTGGTGTCCGTATCACCAAAAGTTAACCAAATTACTAACGTCGTTAAGTTTTGCTGACGTGGCACGGTGACGTGTCCTATCTCTCCTTACGTGGCACGGTGATATCGGCCAATGGTCAATAGTTAAGGGTGTTTAAATCCAATAAGGCAATAACCCATTATTTATCTATATTTAGCTAGGAATTGACCTGTGTCACGTGATGCGACGACCGGGTTTTAGTTGGTGCATATGTCGTGTAATATTTGTGACTTCGTTACATGCGTTATGTTATTGATTATCTCTTGCACGTTATGGTGTAATATTATGTTTTGTACCTTGCAACGTAATGCCGTTAAAGTAATTAAAAAAACTAACTAAAACAAAAGAATATACAAAGAAAAAAAAGTTTAAAAAGAAGAAAAAAACGAAAATATCCAGCCCTCGTGTAGATGTTCAATGCACATCATGACCACTTAATCCAATTTGACACTGTTAACTAGGATTTTTTTGTACAATATAATGGTATAAATAAATTTCCGCTTTTATGGTGTTTATGGATTAAATGTTGTCTTAATTCTGCCAAGTCATCAATTTTATTAAATAGGTCGCTTACTCGGAAGTTCACTTGAAAAGATGATCGATACAGGGCGACCCCTTTCTCGCTTTTTGTTCTTGCTGGTGATGGAAGCATTTAATTACTTTGACATGTTACATTGCAAGGTACGAGGCATTATACTACACCAGAACGTGCATGAGATAATCAATAACGTAAAGCATGTAACGAAGTCACAAATATGACACGACATATGCACCAACTAAAACCTGGTCGTCGCATCACGTGACACAGGTCAATTCTTAGTTAAATATAGATAAATAATGGGTTATTGCCTTATTGGATTTAAACACCCTTAACCATTGATCATTGGCCGCCATCACCGTGCCACCTAAGCAGAGATAGGACACGTCACTGTGCCACGTCAGCAAAACTTAACGGCGTTAGTGATTTGGTTAACTTTTGGTGATACGGACACCAAAGTATTTAGTTGGGGGTGTTATTGGCCAAAGTGATACTTGGAGGTGACAACGGCCAATGACCAATAGTTGGGGGTGTTTAAATCCAATAACCCTTAATTTAAAGTAAAATAACAAAAGATGTGTGTATAAGTGTAGAGGTGCACAAAAAAACCGGAACCCGAACCGGAACCGATTAAATAACCGAAAACCGGTTCTACAAGAACCGAACCAGAACCGGAACTGAACCGTAGGTTCTGAATAGGTTCTACTATTTTTTCCAAATTATAGGTTCCAAAAGAACCGGAACCGGTTCTTAAAAAAACCGGTTCTTGGAAAAACCGGTTCTTGAAAAACCGGTATGTTTTAGTGTTGTTATTTTTTTAATGTTTTAAAAGCTATATATCTTGTAATATTTAAAATTTTTAATGTTACTTCCGGCCCATATCATAGAAAAAAGGTATTTTTTTAAGAACCTGAACCGGTTTTTTAGGAACCGGAACTGGTTCTTTGAGAACCGAAACTGGTTCTTTAGGAACCGGAACCGATTACTAGATTCTAGTTTTTTCACCAAAAACCGATTCTAAAACCGAACCGGTTCTTGTAAGAACCGGTTCTTTTAACACCAACAAGAACCGGAACCAGTTCTAAAACCGGAACCGGTTCTTCAAAAAAACCGATTTGTGCACCTCTATATAAGTGTATCGTAAACATGAGTCATGACTCATGAGAATTGAGAAATAACGTAGATTAAAAATGGGTCTTTACTGGGCTTATAGTAGGCCTTGCTTTATTTAACTGGGCCTTTGTTTGTTTGTTGGGTTCTCAAATCTGTATAAGATAGAGGTGTATAAAAAAACCGAAAGCGAAAACGAAACCGATTCAATAACCAAAAACTTCAAAAGAACCGAATCAAACCGTAGGTTCTGAATATGTTATACTATTTTTTTCCAAATTATAGGTTCTAATAGAACCGGAACCGGTTCCTACAAAAAACCGGTTCAATTCCTAGAAGAACCGGTCCCTAAAAACTGGTATGTTTTAGTGTTGTTACTTATTTAATGTTTTAAGAGCTATATATCTTCTAATATTTAACGTTTTTAATGTTATTACTTATTTAGTCTAAAATAATATAAAAATATTATGACCATATACTCTAAATAAAAACCCAATGAAAAGTGAACGTTTGCAACAACCCAACGTTAATTTCTGCCCATCTAATAGAAAAGAACCGGTTCTATAGGAACCGGTAACATAGGTTATAGTTTTTACACCAAAAACCGGTTCCAGAACCGAACCGGTTCTTGTAAGAATCGGTTCCTTTACCGCCAACAAGAACCGGAACCGATTCTTAAAAAACCAATTTATGCACCTCTATGCTTTAGTGTACACGGGCCCACGTTCATGGATTTGTTGATTAAAGGTGAAAAAAATTTGGTTCTAGACCTGACCTGATGTACATGACTCGGAACGTACAGAATTCGACCAGTCAACCTTATCCGAAATTCTGAACCAACCGTCAGGCATAAACAGGTTCCAATTCCTTCAAAAAAAGAAATATCGGACTCAAAACTGAACCAGTTTAGGATTCCAACTACATTTGTTTTTCTTACATACATTACATATACCATAAAAATGTTTAAATCTACCTTAAAATGTAAATATAGTGATAATATAAAATTATAAATACAGAAGATTTGGTCATATAAAGCTAGACACTAGCTGTATATATATGCAAGTACAATAAAACAAAAACACCATATAAAGAAATTAAAAAAACAGTGATGCATGGATATGTAGGGGATCCAAACCATACAACTTTAGTGGTAACCGGTCTCGAGAACTTATAGTAAGCTCCTAACAAGTTTCATAAGCCAATGAAACTAGGGAACTTAAGTTGAGAAGTCGATCAAGCTTGGTTTTATTCTTATTGTTTAGTGATAAGTATTTTACATCATGTCTCTAACAACCAGGTTTGATACTAAAGTCTAGCAATCCTAATTGTGTTCAAATAAGTTTAGTTCTGACTGATATATATTGATTTTATGGTATACACGATTTAAAAAGTGGTCTAACAAACTTCGTTAATCTTATAAACACCAAAGCTGATATATATGAAATCAAAATTTTGAGTATTTTTTTTGGTTATAATAAAGAGTTTTGGATTGTCACATATTTCTAAATTTACCGATTCAGGACTTCAGAATAGAACTCATGAACCACAAGTATTACAAAGTCGTTGAAATAACTTATTTTAGTGCATACATCCATTTTTTTGTCATGCATTGTTACCTTTCATGGTATGTAGCTAGCAAGACAAAATTAATAATCAAGGTAGTGTAGATACATTAAATTTGTGTGAAAAAACCCATGCAATCAATGAATTGATAACTTATTATTCACATCTTACCAAATTAAGATACACCCATTAGAGTTTTGATACAAAAATAATCTAATGTGTAGAAAGCTTGATAGATATGGGTATAAAGATTAAAGACTAGTTAGGCCCCATTCCCTTTCCAAGAAATTCATGCCCTAAAACCCTAACAATGGCAATACATCCTCAAAATTCCCCATGCTTGATCAAAAGCCATAATGTGGTCCTTTTCACTAAATCTATGAGTTTGAACATCTACCCACAACACTTTTACACCATATTATGGTAAAATGAGAAAGCACAAACTTTCTAAATATAGAAACCCTAGTAAGTTTGATGAAGTTTGGAACTTAAAAGTAGGAAAACCTAATTATTGCATCAAGGCCAACCAATCAACAAACTTTATGTACCATGCATCTATCTTTTGCTATTTTCCTATGTCCTATTACATAAGTACCATTTCAATCTCTTGTGTCTTCAAAACTTGTTTAATTTTACAAAGAAACTCAATCTTGCATGATTGATGAATTGATTTTACAAGACAACAATATGAATTGTGATCAAGAAGTTGAAAATTTGATCTCATCTAGTGCTAATCTTCATGGGTTTATACCTATGTTCGGTGACAATTTCTCAAATAATCATCAATATCATCACCATCAATCTAGTTTAGTTTATGATCCTATGATCAACCATTTCCCTACAATGATAGAAATGTTTGGGGTTCAACGCGATAGTACTATAGCACCAAGAGTTGATAGCTTCATGAATATTTCTGATCCTCCTGTATTTGATCCTGCAGGGTTTATCGGAGAAATTAAGGTAACGAAACATTTGTTAACTTTATCTTTCTTGATTTAGTTTGATCTCATTTTTGTGGGATTAGTAATTTGTTCGTTGTTTGCGTGACTAATGGCTTGGTATACATATAGGGCCATGGTGGTAAAAAGAGAAAGAAAATCGATGAATCGTCACAAGTGGTGAAACCAAGAGAAGTTGTTCATGTGAGAGCAAAGAGAGGTGAAGCAACTGATAGTCACAGTTTGGCTGAAAGGGTTTGTTTCATATCATTCAATTATATACAATTAATTAAGAAGCTTTTGTTAGTGTTTAAAAAAAAACCAAAAATATAAAACCTTGGAGCTAATTTTATGTTTTCATATCATTGTTTTCGTCTAATTTTGGATCTCTTTTTTGCATTAGATGAGAAGAGAAAAAATAAATGAAAAATTACGACGCTTGCAAGATCTTGTTCCAGGCTGCTACAAAGTATGAACATATATATTACATATAACATATGAATGAATATTTATATTTTTTATGTAATTTTTTGTTCTTGTATCCGTTTGTCGTGTGGATTTTTGTTACAGACGATGGGAATGTCAGTGATGTTGGATGTGATAATCAACTATGTTCAATCTTTGCAGAATCAAATTGAGGTACTTCACATGATCATTAATTACTTGCATAATTAAACATTCAAAATTCAAGATTAAGAAGCTTAATTTTCAAGATCAGTGCTTTTTTAATCAACTTTTTTCTCTTGTTTTGTTGTTAGTTTCTGTCAATGAAGCTTACAGCAGCCAGCATGTTCTATGACTTCAACTCCACTGATATGGATGAGATGGGTGCCAAGGTAATTAAAATCTTAGTTAACTTGGTTTAAATTTCATGTTAGATGTAATAAAAATTTCAAATAAAACATATATACGAGTCAGGCACCTCGTCTCTGACGAGCGTGTGTTAATTAAGCTTTTGGTGAATTGGTGTTTTGGGTTAGAGGACAACCTGTCACCGGCTGGTCAGTGGGCCTAGAGTTAACACCCATTTTTTATATGAATATATATGGTTGCATGTATCTATAAAATGTTAGTTTTAAATTAATATAACTTTAGTTTAATGCATGGGATGAAAGTTGATGTTGCAGGGAACAAATGGACATGAAGCACAGATGATGGAGAGGATGGTAGGAGAAGGGTATGGTGGAGACTTTGCTCACTTTTAATCAACATGAATTAACTCCATGATATAACATGTTCTATATATGCATGCTCAATTTATATAAATAAATTTACACTTCAAGATATATATGATATGTATGTTATTTCTGTCTTTATTTTTAAATAATTGTTAAAGTTGCTTGCTAAAAACTTAAGTGTGTTTCTTAAGAGTTTTCAAGGTCTTTAATTTGCTGTATTAATGTTCTTGTGTTTTGAATTGTAATAATGGCATGGAGAGATAAATGATATATCAAGGGTTATTTCCCCATATACACTTTGCTTTTGACTATTATGTTTACAATCAAATAAAAACACTAAGGTGAAGGCACTTGTACGTTATTTTTTTATCAAAAAAATATATCTTTTCGAATAACATTTTGTAAAAATCTGTAGGTAGTACGTAACATTGTAACAATACAATACCATGGATAGAAAAGAATGTAAAATACATATTTCCATAGACATAACATTATACATAAGATCAGTGGTGGATCCTGAACGTTTGTAGAAAGGGGGCGGAAAATCGCAGGACCCATAAATTGTATTTTACACAGGGTCGAAATCAATATATACATACAAATTTAAGGTATCTGGATAAAATCGGCAATTCTGTCAAAAAAAAAAAGTGCGGGGCAGCGGCCATCTCGGCACCCATAAGGATGCGCCAATGCATAAGATACATAATGTAATGGATCGATTCAAATCGGGTTCAACAATTACAAGATTCGATAAAAAGAAAAGGAACTTAACATTTGGTTGAGTTTTTTTTAATATAAATAAATCTCACTGAAACATATTTCACATCTTCTATCACTATAGAGTCATGAGATGAATTCATGACTTATCATATATTGTTTTTGCCAATGTTTGTAAATTAGTTCGCCTTTTGCCTAGTGCTTAATTAATGCGTCTCCTCAATGTGTTTATGATTAAATCTTGTGTAGATCGAACATATATATAGAGATATAGACAAAAGTTTTATATTTGTTGTTCAGAACTTCAGATTAACAACAAATGTTTTTTACACGGTTTAAGTTAGTCATTGTAATCCCTGACAATATAAAATAGGTATATTGGTTTTTATTATGAAACTTAAAACTTGTTCTCTTTTACTCTAAATATAAATTAACTCCTTAAATGTACGAGTCCTTAATTTAGTAGTTCTAATTAAGTGAGTTGACGTACAAATGTCACATTTTAACAAAATTAAATTGAGAAAAGTTAGGCAAACTGGATTTCAATGATCTCAATCTGTTGCAGTTGGCTAATAATAATGATCAAAACTCTGAATATTTTTGTCATCGGTCCTAACTTTTTCACTAGTTTTATTTTCTCATTGGACATCCGTTAAAAAAACATAACTTTGTTAATTTATTAAATTTTAACACCCGATTAGCTAGTTTTAAAACTTAATTAATTGAAAGTTTGAAAACCTGATTGAAGTACAATTTCGTCGTTTTTAAAACTTACAAGGCCCTTCAAGCTTAAAGACTAGCAGTTCCTCTCTTTCATGTCATGAAGCAACTGGCCAATATTTCTTATTTTTTCCATTTTTATTTTTTGTTTTTATTAATTTTTAAAATTAATTAGTTTTACAGTTTTACTCTGCAACATGCAAGACATACACATACACATCATGTCTATCTTACAACATTTGTCGAAGTAAAAAAATACGTTAACTATAACCCGACCGCCAATAATGCAAAATTCCATGATTTAAGCTCTAAGAAATTCCAAACCAATTTTGACACACAGGGGTTAATTCTTACATATTGAGAAACTTTAGGGATGTGTTTGTACTTTTCACAACCACCAACACTCTAATGGTGTTTTAACACCCAAATTAAAACAGATACAAATTGATCAAATCAGGTTCGATAATAACAAAGATGAAGAAGATGTTACAAACATTCATCTCCACCGGTCACGTGATCACTCCGGCAACACGTGCCACTTCATCATCCACCGTCTTCCTCCGTCATCCACCATCAAACAACCACTTACTTCCACCAACAAACCACCGCCGGCAGCTAAAGTTACGGTCACTCACAACGCCGATCAAAAACAGTAATAATTTCTCAATTGATCTCAAAAGTGGCACAGGGTAATTAATTTACTACCAATTAATTCATTTATTTAGCTTTCAATTCGATTATTTGTTCAATTGTTGTCATTGCATTTGGAAATTTTGTTTATTTAGCATTCAATCCCCAATTCATAACTTGTATGTTTAATTAGCTTAAAATTGATTGTTCTTCCAATTGGAACAAAGTTTTGTGTGTAAGTTTGTGACAGCATTTTCGAAATTTGAGATAGAACAAAAAAAAATTGGTGCTTTTGACTTTGTTGGGTCAATCTTTATACAATTTACTTTAGAAATTTGCTATGAAATTTGTTGCAAGTTTAACACTTGAAAGGTGTTAGTTTTAGGATTTGTAAAGAAGATTGGTATGGGGTCATAATTTTTTAGATAGTAAAAGAAACACATATGAGATTTGAAGTTAATTAGTACTCACTTTGACCATTAAAAGTCAAAGTGATACTCGTTTCCAGGCGATAAGGGGTTTGAAATTTGAATCTTTGTTCATAGACTAAGTATACATCTTTTTGGTCTTAATTCTTGGCAGAATGAGTGGATTTCTTGAGGTTGAATTCGACGTTCGAGATTATGAATTGGATCAGTACGGAGTTGTGAACAATGCAATCTATGCAAACTACTGTCAGCATTGTAAGTATTTGATGCAACATGGTTATACATTAACATGGACTTATTCGTCATGATGGAAATCATTATTTTTACAGCGCGTCGTCAACTTATGGAAAAGATTGGAATCAATATTGATACAATTGCTCATACTGGTAATGCAGTTGCATTATCAGAATTGTCAATAAAATACATTGCACCTCTAAGGGTACGCTTTTAAATCCGTCAAGTTAAAAAATGTGAACTCTAAAAAAGTTGCGGTTTGTTTGATGGCTTTCTTGTATAAACAGATTGGAGATAAATTTGTTGTGAGAGTGAGGATATCAGATACATCGGCTGCTCGTGTATACTTTGAACACTTCATTTTCAAGATCCCAAATGAAGAGGTTGCATGCTTTTGCTTACTAAGATAGTAACATATAGAAAATCAAAAATCCCGTTGAGGGTTTTTGTTATCTTTTTATAGTTGTGTTCTGCTGATTTTTGTGAACGTGTTTTCTTTTCTGGTGTAGCCCATTTTGGAGGCCCGTGCGACAGTAGTTTGGCTTGACAAAAGTTATCGTCCGATTCGTATTCCTCCAGATGTTAGATCCAGAATTGTCCAGTTTATTCGTCATGATGTGTCCAATTAAATGTATCATATCAAAAAAGGTTTGATAAACATTTCACAGGTAGTTTACAGGATAAATATTATCTTTCATTAAGGTGGAAGGTTTCTTTTGCTGTAACTATTGTTCATCATGCAAGGAAATATAAGATTTTTATTCGATTGCTATATTAATATCATGCTATATGCTCTTGGAAGAGTACCATGATGGTGAAACTGGCCAAACCGGTCATCGGTTTGGTTTTACGGTGATGCGTAAATAATAAAATCATTTTTTTTTCTTTTTTTAAACTTGTATTTAATTTCTTAATGGGCCAACAAAGACGCATATGCATAGAGATAAGCTTGTATCACACAGAAACAAGACAAGGATGACATATCTAGTTACACATGAAGACAATCTTAACCTCTTCTCAGACATTGCAAAGGTGAGATCAAAAGGTGGCACAAAATACAATTCTAACATCTTGCGGTGTCGCTTATATTGATAAAAACCTTGATTTTTCAAACTTGTTTTTGTTCTTCTTAAGAAACCATTCAAGAAAGATAAGGTTGTATGTGTTTGTGCAGATGGCAGAAGAGGTTTTTGAAGCTGCAACCATGGAGGGCAACATGAAGAATAAGGTGATGGTGGCGATTGACGAAAGTGAGTACAGTCAGTATGCCCTTAAATGGGCCCTCGAAACTCTTGCCTCTACTATCGCAGATTGTGAAGTTGTTATCTATACCGCCCGAGCACCGGTTGATATCGGCTACTTGTATGCATCTTCATGGGGAAGTAAATTTCTCTCCCTCTGTATATATGCATCCTTATCAATCTATATGATAAAAAGTACCCGTATATATGATATTCATATTACAGCATGACCCTTGTATTGAAGTTAGGGATGATGTGCGGGTTACGTAAAGTAAATAACTTTTTCAGTAAAGTCACTGATATAGGACAAGTTCGACAAATTAAAACATGTTCTGAGTATTGTAAGAGGACAAAAACAACTTCGTTTTGTTTTAATGTTCAATCTTTTATCTTTGGTTTTGATAGGTCGATACAAGGGTATTTTCCCATCTGAAATTTTAAGGGTATTTTCCCACATGCAGCTAAACATATCGTGTTCGGGTTGACCTGGCGGGCTCATGAGTTAACCTGTCTAACCTGTTTATTCTTAAAGAATGTGTTAATGGGTTTATTCTTATGAACATCAACTTTATGGTTTAAAGTTTAAACTCAACTATTGTCTCAACACTTGAAATGAAGTTTGTAATTATAGAGTTTTATAATCCAAAAGTATCCTATAAAATTTTAGGCTAAACAGGTGAAGTTCATGTGGACACGAAAAAATGCATGCCATGTTCGGATCCATGTGTTTGACAATTGATTTGATTTTCATGTTCAGTTTTATGTCGGGTTAGACATGCCAACCAATGAATGTGTCCCATCTAACATATATAACGGTGACCTCTATATGTATTATCCCTCAAATTGGCATGCCACTGCATCATTTTCCGTCATGGATCAACACCAAAACTTGTGTGTTTTGTTAGAGTTTTATAAAACAAATGAAAATGGCTGATTTTGATTGCGTTATTTATGGTACTTGCAGCAGCTGAGCTAATAAAGGAGCTTAAAGAAAACGACAAGAAGGCGGCTCTTGATTTGCTGAATAAAGCTAAAGCTACATGTGCCGATTACGGGGTGGGTTCCAACTTCCATTTCACTTTTACTCTTGTCAAAATTATGGTTTACATTTGGTGGGACCCGTCAATATCCTGTTAATGCTACGGTATCTTATTAACATGCAGATCACTGCAGAAGGAATGACAGAGATTGGAGACCCTAAAGTGGCTATATGCAATGCGATTGAGAAACTAAACATTCAGTTGCTTGTGGTCGGTAGTCATGGTCGGGGAGCCGTTACGAGGTTAGCCTGTGTTTTATTATGAACTATTTTCGGACTTCTATAATTTATAAACGATTTCTTGATTTTAATCGACAGAGCGTTCTTGGGGAGTGTCAGCAATTACTGTGTCAATCATGCAAAGTGCCCTGTTCTTGTTGTCAAGAAAGCAGATTGAATCAGTAACATCATATATTATCATCATGGTACTTTGATTAACTGAACAGGATTAAGTCAAAGTCAGATAAGTTGTTCTTCAGCTTCAAAAGTCAAAACCAGTATGATTTCTGTACTTATATTGGTTTGAAATTTGAAACTTATGTCTTTATTAAGGTCAAAGATGGGTAACTAGATATATGAGTGAGTTTATGTTAACGTCAATTTGAATTTCGAAAGTACCAAGTTTGACTTCTAAAGTCAAAATTCCATAAACATGCAACCAAAAGACAAACGGCATGTAACAACTAACAAGTTGATCCATGTACCTATTTTAACAACAAACACTCTAAGGAGTTAGGGCCACCTCCAAATTATTATAACTTATAGTAAAATATTAACTACAATATAAAAAAAGCAATAATTGGGTGACATAAATGTGGCATAAATGTACAATGTAGGACAGAGAAAAATAAAGACGCAATATAACATGATGTGTTTCCCTTATGCCAGCTAAGTTAAGCTCATGAGTTAAGGTTGAATAAAATTATTTTTGGCCGACAAACAAGAGACTGTTGTTTGGCAACGTCAAGACTTTCGTATAAGAGTGATCGACGCTAAGTCTTAAAAAAATTGATAAAAGGGTGCCGAATAACATCATTGTAACCACCATGGTGATCTTTATGATCGTTTCTACCACCTTTGATCAAACAAGAGACTCTTTAGGGATCCTGTTGATTTTGTTGCCCTAGCGGATATACAGGTGAAAAGTGAAAAAAAGGTTTACGACGTTAAGTGTTTTTTAAGGTGATGCAAATGTAGGCAAAATACCTATTGACGTTTTCTTAAAGATCTTAACGATGACCATCGAAAAGTTATCTACTCGTTTCTTATTTTTTTGACGTGTCCTCATCAATCTATATATGACTTTATGAATTATCGGTCTCTAATCACTCGTATTTGAGAACAAAAGTTTAAAACAAGATAGACGTATGACAAACAACCCTTTATTTTACAAAAAAAAAAAAAAACTTTATTTGCAAAATGATTATTGTGCATTTTCCGCATACAAATCCAACCACAAATGAAATGCACGCTACAAACTTTATTTATAAAATAAAACTCTTTTAAAATTCTAATATATGTGGCTATGGTTATTCTAGAATTAAAATATATAATTTCAGAAATAATCACCGACCGCTTTCAATTCATGTGTTTTTTTAACCACCGGCCACACAAATCAATTACGTGTATTTTAACTTTTTTATTATTATTATTATACATTACGATTAGAAATTTAAAAGGAGTACAAAATATAATATAATCAAAATGTTTACGTTTAAACTTTAAACAATAAAGCTTGATACTTATTTGTCTTTCATGTTTTTAAGTATTTGTTAACATAAATTATACTTTTAAATATGTAAAATAAACAAATAAAACAAACCGACTTGTGAATATGTGGGTCGAACCGAACACAACTCATTTAGCTATATGTTTTGTGGGTTTGACATGTACTATTTTAATCTGGTTTACTTGTTATTTAATAGTAATTGTATAAATCTGCTTTAGAAGATATGTATTATCTCAATCTGGTTTATTTGTCCGTTTCTCACACGGGAGCAACGCACTTTAGGTAAGAAAATCATATGGGCTAACTTGAAACCTCATCTTTTTCGTCTCAGTGAGACTTGAACCCAAAAATTCTTATTTTTTGAAGTTTTAGTTAGGTCACATTAACAATTTAGACTGAGAATTATTAGTACTAACATTGAACTACTAATAACAATTTAAAGAAACCTTCTCATTCACGAAGTGTTGCACCTAGGAGTGCTTTCTTTCTTACAAAAGAGGTTACTTCGTCGATTATATTCCATGACACATATGAACTAGTAGTGTCTAAAAGAATGGATTTTTCCGCATCTCTTGATAGCCTTTTAACGATCTCATTTATATACTATCATTTGAATCATTCATAAATAAATGTGTTTGATTCACAAAAGAAACATACTATAATAGTTCATTTGACTTATTAATGCTTAAGTGACAAGATGATATTCAATAATTAAGAGACGGATTTACATTTACACTAATAAACTCTCACTAACCCAAAACTTCAACCACAAAGGGTGAAGGATAACCCCTCTCCTTTTACGTTACTAGTATTTACTTTTTGCTCAATCACTTGTATTCGCTCTCTATATTTGTATGGAAAAAAAATGTCCCCTCTATATATACTCTTAAGCTCCGTCACTACAAACCACCACCACCAAACACTAGCACCACCCTCGACAACTTACCACCACTATCACCACTCGTCACTATCACTACCAATAACAGCGCCAACCACCATCACCCATCCACAACACCCCTAGCCACCACCATCACCCACCAATATGTTAACCACCATTACTACCACTCACCACCACTAACCGGTATCAACCGCCGTTAACCATCACCAGATTTCATTCAGCACAAAATATTTCAAAAGGGTAATTTGCATAGTTATTCAAATGTTTATCCAAACAACATTTACCGGCTCGACATTTACTGGTTCAGAGTCTTTTACCCAATTCGACGTTTTTCCGATTCCGCACTTATTAGTTCAGAGCTTTTTACCCAGTTAGACATTAACCGATCCCGCACTTACTGGTTTACATGTTTACGAAAATCCCTTTACTTTTTTTATTTAAACAACGTTGGTGCAATAGTCTATGATCGATGGACTCAGAGGTGTAAGAACCAAGATCGAAACCTCACTTCTAATACCAATAGGTGTTTTTTGTCGGTATTAGGTCCCCCCATTACTGCGATTGCAGCGCAGACTCACCACAACCCTCCTTACGGATCAAGTTGATCGAAGTCGAAACTCGTCAACCAACTGTTCAGAGGAAAAACCAGACAATAACCTTTAATCATACCACTTAAAACCTTAGGCTTGGACATCTAGCCTGAGACGAGCTTCATTACTATAATCCACCAAAAATACATAAGAATTAAACTTGAGTCTCCTATGATAGAACCGCATACTTAGACACGTGTGGTGCTTGATACGAGTTCATATATTTTGCAATGCAGTGATAGCAAATCAACCAATACAATATTCAATATTAAATTATGAACCTAGCATTTTCTTTCGGTGAGACGATGACCACTTGTCAAACCGGTTCAAATAAATGTTACATCATATATAATATCACCGTCCACACTTTGGTACTTGTTTTTATTATTTTAAAAATGCATCTCAATTTATAGTTTGAAGTGAACTTGTGGATAACAAAGACATAAACAAACTCAAATTTTCAACATATTTATCTTAATGTGGTCCAAGACATCTACTACTCGATCATGCTCAACTTTTATTTTTAAATGTGTCTGTTGTTAATTTAACGTTATATTTGTATTTTTCTATATACGATAAAAATCTGTTTCTTTGTCTATTTGTGCATAGTGTCATTATTTTACAAATCTCATAGTCCAATGTGATGTATACAAATCGTTTATAAGTTACCTAAGCATTTTACTACTGGAACTTTTATGCATGTGACTTGCGAGATATTTAACTTTTTTTAATCAGTACATGTGACGTAGTCACACGTACAAAATCTGATCACATGACCCGATTGTTGTATCGTATGACCCGGTTTTAAATCTATTTAAGAAAGAAATTGGAATATGAATAATGAAAATAGCATATACTTCTTTGTGGCTTGAGATAGATCCATCACTACTACCACAAAAAAACATATAGGTGATGGGCCCGGTCCAGCCAAGAACCGGCCAGAAAATGTGTAGAAGTAGCTAGTAAAACCCACGTGGCATCTTTGCCACCATATGCCGTAAATGTAATTTTCAAGGGATAAAATGGATCAATATCACGAGTTTCAAAATGTTTATACACATTATGAAGTTTCTTTTCATTTGGGTTTCAAAACCTTAGACGCAAGAATAACTTATTATTAGTTGTGAAATGACTTTGAGTAGTAGTTTATTACAAAACAACAAGTTGATTTGTTAGTCACATACAATCATTAGTGGCAACTAGATATCAACATCAACTAGTTAGTGGAAACTATGAAGAGTGGTAACTACATATGTGATGACATATGAAGTTTTTACCGATAGATATATTTTTTAGACAAACTTATAGTTTAATAAATGCATAATACTCTAAAACAAGCATAAATTAAAACTTTTACTTTTTAGATGTAGGTACGCTACTTTTTTTTTTTTGAACGGCAATTTTTATTAACAAAATAAAAAGCCACTAGCAAGAAGCTAGGACCAAAGAAACAAACAAGGCACCCAATATTACAACATAGGATTGTCAAACCACCTGTGCCACATAACACTCAACCTATTCGTCCTATATTTAAGCCATAAATAAGAATGTACTTTAATCTTCTCCATGACTCCATTCACATTTAACGGAATAGAGTTGAATATGAGGTCATTTCTAGCGAGCCAGATGAACCACACGGTTGCCAAAAGAATAGTAGCCGCCTTTTCTTTTGACATTTCCGAACCGCTTAAGTTTGTGTGACAATCGATTCGGTCTCTAGCTGTCTCTCCCATGGCTCCACTCCAACCACACCATTTAAAAATTCTTTCCCAAACCTTTGTGGCAAAAAAACAATGAACTAACGCATGATCTGGGGTCTCTAAATGATTAAAACACATCGAGCATTCTTCCGACCCCACTTGAACACCACGCCTCGCAAGAGCCGTTTTAGCCGGAATTTTATTTAACCTCGCCTTCCAACCAAAACATCTCACTTTCAACGGTATCCAATTAGACCATGTAATCGGATTTAGATCAATCGGCACTCTGTTTAGTTCCAACACATGTCTAAGACTTTTGACCGAGTACAACCCCTCCTCATTTGCTTCCCAACTCCACTTGTCTGAATCACCCGAGGCCACGAAGCCCTGCAGCAGCTGGAAGCAATGCTGAAACTGCATCGTTTCGGCTCCTAAAGATGGAGACCGAACCCATTCCCAACGCCAATCATTTCTCCCAACCTGCATCACTCTTTTTTCGGATACTTTGCACATTTTGTTTTTTTCTAACAAGAACAAGTCAGGGAACAAATCTTTTAAAGGACCCGGCCCAATCCACCAGTCCCACCAAAACAACACCGAGCTATCAATTCCCACCGTAGCTTTTACAAACTTATTGATATCGATATTTTCAGTTTTTAAATCATCTTCAACACTTATAATACTGTTCCAGGGACTACAGAGAGATTTGTTATTTGGATACTGAGTTTTCTTCCTCGGTTGCCAATGCACCGACTTTACCACTTTAACCAAAGATCTTCCGACTTGACTTTGAATGACCATTTCCATTTAGTTAAAAGCGCTAGGTTAAGGTCTCTAATGCTACCAACCCCGAGGCCACCCGCCTCTCTTGGCGCCATTACACTATCCCATTTAACCCATGGGATTGTTTTTTTATCCGCACCTCCTCCCCATAAAAAATCATGTCTCAAGCCTTCAAGCTTTCGCACTACCGTGCTTGGCATGTAGGTACGCTACTTGACCACCGGGTGATCAGCATGTTCCTTGAGGACGATATAACCGAATAACTAATCATAGTTTTAATTGTCAAATGTCACACTCTTTCACGGAGTTGTAACGTTTCAACACTAGTTGACCAAGATGTCCCATTTATTTTAACGTGTCTTAATAATTAATGTTCCTTAATTGCAGGATTAGGACGAATATTTCTGTACCGGTTAGTTTTGTTTACTTCAATATTCTTCCATGTGTCCAAAAAAAGTGGGTTCATTAAGGAAAAAAACTAGAATAGTTATTTAATAAATCACAATGGAATTGTTTATATAAGGATGAATCTCTGTATTTAACTATTTATATATATAAGAATATATATCAACGTATCTTGATAATTGAATTAAATATTAAATAATATTTTATTCTCTTAAACCAGAAAACAACAAAGTCGACTTACATTTTAGGATAAGAAAATGTTATTTCCGCAAGAAACATATACCATTGTTAGAGATTTGGATTATTGGTAGAATAATAACTGTACTAAATGTTTAAAAATATATAAAGAAAAGCCTTAGTGGGGTTGATAATTTTTTTAAAAGTTTTTTATTAAAAAATCATAATAATAATAATAATAATAATAATAATAAATTATTCGTAGTGGCTTGTCGAAAAGAAGATAAAGCTTTTTAACAAATAGAGCTATTCAAATATCTCTTAATTAATTTGATTTATATTTCTTTCTTTTCATGCATATCATTTTACATTTTTAGTCACAACTACAACTAATTTGTCACGCCTTTATACACATTTAAATTTTACAATTTGCAATGGGTGTGTCTATACACACATCCTTTACACTTGTTAAACGTTATATCCTCTAAAAAATATTTTTGTCAATATTTCCTCTTAATTTTTTATTGTCCTTATTTGTTATCAAAATTGTGTTATTTAATGAAATTAATATGCATACATCAAAGATGTTTGTTATGGGTGTTCAACAATACGGTTAATGGTTTGTTCGGTTCGGTTGATTTGGTTATGAAACTTTTTTTGCCTAACTAAATCGAATTCCACCGTTTTAGTAGGTTTATTCGGCTATAAACTTTTTTTACTTAACTGAACCGAATTCCATCACTTTAGTAGCTAGGTTTATTTGGTTTGGTTATCCGATTAAACCGGTTATTCAGATAAGCGTACCAAATAAGCCGTACTTTGTGTAACCCAAAACTGAAATCACAATTCGGATATGATTAGTAACTGAACCGAAAACCAAAATTGCAATTCGATTTGGTTTTTTCGGCTATTGATATGATTTGTTTCCGGATATTTTTGGTTTTCAGTTTGTTTGAATACCCCTGGTCGATACTTACCAAGTTACCAACTAAATGCATTTATTTAATGTCACCATTATAAGAAATGAAAAACAAATACAAAATGAAATCTAAATTCAAAAGAAATTAAAAAACATTTTTATAAAAAAAATGTTGAAATTGTACGTATTTTTTAAAACCTTAGAAAGAGGGTTTAACAAACATAATTTTTTTAAAAGGGAGCACGTATAGTAGCACCATTTGCAACCATAAATATAAGTTTTTCTTTTAATATTAGTTGACCGTTTTCCGCATGAATTCATTTAACTATAGTAAAATTCTTAAACGACACATCCGAGACCGTGGATATAGTACAAAGGATCGATTTTGTTTGAAGTCGAGCGGAAATTTCCTTTCTTTAGAAGAGAAGTGTAATATACTCTTTTGGTGATATATTTGACGATTACAAGCATTTTATTTTAATTTTTATTCTAATTGCTAAAGTAACTTGTTAATTTATATTATCATTATGATATTTGTTTACAAGCAAAAGTTCTTTTAAACCGACTTTGTTGATCAATATTATTTATTTCTCAAAAGGCCAAATATTTCTTTACTATATGTTAAGTCAATTAAAATTCTCAATTGATAATAAGAAGCTCGTATTAAATTTAAGATATATTGGTTTTTACTGGTCTCAATTATCACCTTTTGTCTTCTATCGGTCCCAACTATTGAATTGGTTGTCAACGGTCCAACTTTTATCACTTTGGAAACCACTGGTCCGTCGTTAAATTTTTTTAACTCCGTTAAGTTTTTTTCCAAATACAATGCCAATGTTTTAAGCATTTTGATCGGAAGGATAATACAAGTCGATTGATGGAAAAGTTATCTCGAAACGGCGCTCCGAACAACAAAATAGTGCTTCAATCGGGTGATTAAACCTAACGGTGTTTTAATCAGATGTAAAAAATTTATCGTTCAGAGAGCCTTTTCGAGAAAACTTTTACATCAATCGACTCGTATTATCCTTCCGATCAAAAAGCCTAAAACATCGGTTTTGAATTTGAAAAAAACTTAACGGCGTTAAAAAAAATTAACAACGGACCAGTGGTTACCAAAGTGATAAAAGTTGGGACCGTTGATAACCAATTCAATAGTTGGAACCGATAGAAGACAAAAGGTAATAGTTGGGACCAGTGAAAACTAATATTCCTAAATTTAATAATTTTTACGTATAGTAGAACCCACAAGAATCATCAATATTATTTTAAAACCATTTTAAAAATGAAATAATACGTATGTTATAAACTTGTTAACATTATCATTAAATAAGAAAGAAGAAATGAACGGAAAAAAGATTTTTCAACTATTAAATTAAAACACGTTACTTAAAATTGTCAAATATGTGGTTCTAAATATTTTTCAATAACCAAATCACGTCAACCTTTGCTATTTCATATGTATTAAATTTATTTTTCTTATTTTAAGATGACGGGTGGCACAACGGTAAAATTGTTACATTAAGTCCAGTGCAATAACAAGTTCAAAGCTTCAGTATATACCTCGTAATGGGCGCAATACAACTAGAAAGATGAACCATAACCATATTATCGTAAAAGTATGTGTTAAGAACCACGGGCATTACCATAATTATATAAACCAACAAGTTTACAATTTCACACACAAGTAGCTCGCGAGTAGCTCGATTTATTTACACCCTTAGCTTCGTTAAACTTAAACGAGCCGAGTTCAAGTCTAGACGAGCTCGAATTCAGCTCGGCTTGTTTACGTCTTTAATTTAGTCTTTAAAGTGGAAGTGTAAAAAAAATAAAGTGAAAGATGTAATAATAATAATAACCACAAGTGAGATGTGTCAGGCTTGTAAGATGATCTGAGCCACAAAATTTGATGGTGCTGACTCAACACAAACAAACCACTATTATTGGATCAACATGTACTGACTCACCATTTACGTGGGTCCCAATTCCACTTTTCCTATGTGTTTCAGTTTTTAATCTCATCTTATCCAACAAAAATCTGCCATGTCATCATCTAGTCTCACACGTTAGAAAAATATGTCATTTCTGACTATATATCCTTGAGCAAATTTTGTTGATGCTTATCAAATTTTGTTTATAAACTTATACATCTGTCACCCTAAAAGGTGATAGGGTTAAAAATAACCATGATAATCGACATCTGATATTAAAAAGACTCATTCAGATATTAAAATAGTTTATTATGTCATTAAAATATATAAAGTACTGAAAATCATACATTCTACTTGTAAGCTCCAACTGAAAATTAGATACAATGAGTTTTGTGTTTTTTTTCTTAATTAAGGTGAGATAAATATACATCAAAGCCGCCTAATGAATTAACGAAATACAAATAACTTGAGTGTGAACTTGCTCTATAGCATTTGTGGCAAATCTAATTTAAAAACTAAGTCTAAAGTGTGGGTTAGAACTTGAGTATGATCCGTTGAAAAGAGTTAAGAGGTAGAGACGTATGGTTTCTTACGGTAGAAAAGCCTCCTTTAAGATCTAGCTCACTAAGGTAAAAACACACACACATCAGCATCCCATACATAAGTTATATTGTGCAATACATGCATATTTTAGTATTGAGGTTCTTCTTGAGGCTTAAGGCCAGGCAACCACTCTAACATCATATAGTTAATTTGTTGTATGGTAGTTTTTTTTCTACTAAATGATTATTAAAAAAATACATATATTTTCACTTTTGGTTCTTTATATAGAATATATATTTATAGAAAAATAGTTTCACCTAACACCAGTATTAATCATTAGATTGAGCCATATATAATACAATCAAGTCCATCCAAAATAGAAAACTTATTTACTGATGCAAGACAAATTGAATAAGGACGCTTGGAGGTAAAATTTTCACTTTCTTTTCCATGGTGTTTATTCCGTGGTTGATTAATTGTATAATTTAAAACTCATCATGTGACCAATATTGTGTGGCCCATGAATAAAAGCAAAACCTAATCATGAAAAGTCATGAGTTTTAAGTCATATAATAAATTAAAATATTTACCGTTTATTTTTTTTTAATTCATGTGATTCAGCTTCTGGTTTTATAACATGAGTGTGATGATAAGTGATTCGAATTCATGAGGTCCTAGGTTTTAAGGTGGTCTTGCCACATTTAATGTTTTTCAATGAGTCAGATTTGAAGCGTCAAAATTAACATAGATGATCTGCTCATTTAGATGTTAGGATATTTCTAACATCGCTCACAAAAATGCATGTTGAATGGCATCTTTATTTATATTTACATATAAAGTACTACTAATTTAACCTTATTATAATTTAACTAAACTAGGTTTATTCTCTAGCTTGCGCGTTGCGAGAGCGTTGTTTACTATTAGTTATTACAAAGATTATAATTTTTCTAACAAATGAAGTTATACGAAATAAAACCACGCTCACAGCAATGTCCGTGTAACTATATAGGCGCAGATCGGGCCTACCAAAAAATACACCGCCATCAAGTACATCTAAGACATGTGAGACAGACTGGACCAAACCAAAAACAACGCAACCACCATGCCACCATCCACCGACGACCACTGCTATATGGTAAAAACACATTAAAAATTGGCCCGAATAAATACAACAACTACATCGGGCTAAACACCGTCATCACCATACCACCACCCACCACCAATTACTGTTATATGGACAACTCTAACACTTTGTTCCCGAGTTTAGTAACAGAAAGAAAAGAAAAGAAAGGAAGATTATGAGAGAAAAGAAGAGAAAGGATAGGTAAATATGAGAATTCATTTGGCGTTCCAGAGTTCGAAAGAAAGGAATGGAAATAAACATTTTAATATGATTTTCTTTCTTTCTCTCCACTTCCTTCCAATTTGGAAGGAAAGTTAGGAGGGGAAAATCATAATAAACTTTCCTTCCATATCCCATCTCTTCCTTTCATTTCTTTTCTTAAAAAAACTCTGGAACACCTATTTTTTATAATTTCCTTCCACTTCTTTCCCCTTTCACCCTTTAATGAAACTCTGGAACAGGGTGTAAGGAAATGAGCCGGCCAATGGGTAGAAATTAACCCTGTCGATAAGGTAGAGTAACAATACGAAAACAACCTTGTTTCTCAATAAACTTACAAACCTACTACAAATAGCCAATATTATTAAAATTAAAAAAACATATTGATGGTTCCTATTCATTCTCATGGTATTTCAATGAAGAGGATAATTTTACATTTTTTGTATTATATCGTATACCCCCGTAACTCAATTCTTATAGCCATTTTATTAGTTTAGTGTCTATGCTATGTTCGGGAATACAAACTCAAGTGGTGATTTTAATAATATTCATAACAGTTCCAATTAGTTTTAAGATAAAACCGTGGTAAACCAGAACACAAAAATTATTCTTTAAAAACTGTTAATTAGTATAACAATATTATACTCAAATTAAAGAGAATTAAATGTTAGTTTTAGGGTGTAGTATATTGTTAAAAATATGTTTGTATAAAAAGTTATGTGTGTTTGTAAAACAATGAGGTCTTTAATTGTATTTTAAACTAACTTTATCCATAAGTTTCATTTTTATAGCATATTAAATACAAACAAACTAATGTACACCCTTAGTAGCAAATGGATAAAAGTTTTATTATAATATATTTTATATATATGTTTTAAATAAAAAATTATTATTATAAGAAAAACATCAAATAATTCCACACAAGTTAAAAACATAAAAAAGGACACATAAGCTTTTTTTTCATTTATTATATTAGAGATTCATAAACATTTATTTTGCTTATTTTACAATTTCTTATACATTCACAAATGTATATAATGAATCTTTATATTTAAAATTACAACTTCTAATGGACATATATACAACGCGAAAGAAATCTTAAAATCTTGAAGAGATATAAAAATTTAAATGAGTATGAATGACAAAGCAAAGAAAAGAACTCATTGTCAAATAACTAGCATGTTATGTAAGGGAGTGTATTTGTTGTATAAACCTCTTATTTATTGTCTATATATGTTGGCGAAGCTAGCTCAACAATTCACGAGAATCCTAAAAAACTGTTGGATATTTTCATATAATAATAAAAAACTAACTTTTTTGCTACACATTTATATAATAAAGATTTTTTTATTACGTTAGTAATCCACTCTAACCACATATATTCACCAGGTCATTTTCAAGCAAAATTGTCTTAGTTTACCACTTTACCATAATGGTCTTGTATACAATTATCAATATCCTAACTTTATCATTATTTACTTGCATATCGTTAGTAATATTTGAAGCTCTACTATTATTTTTTTAAATATCATTACTTATGGGTATCCTTTTAACTGCTCAAATGTACCTAAACATAAAAAAAATTAAAAAAAGTTACGCTACGCATGAATAATTTGAGATGTAGCATACGGCTCAATCGTAAATAGACATGCCCCTACCTATACAACTATTATGAGACAAGTCTCGTTCTTTGAAACAACTTTAGTCCATAACATTCACCGGTGCACACGTCCTCGTCGATCACGCTAGCCTCAACCATTGTTCCCACTTAGAGATAGTACTGATATCACAACTGCAACCATTTATAAACCCCACATCTATTACAAATATAAACTAAATATTAGACACCTTTATTTTTTTAACGGCATTTGTGATCACCTCAATACCCGAGTGATTCTTCTCAAGACAAGATAGGGATAAGCGTTTGGTACCCGAATACCGTACCGGTAACGGTACCGTACCGATAGATTCGGTACCGGTATCGGTACCTATTTTTCTATAAATTCGGTATCGGTATTTTCGGTATCGGTACCGGTTCGGTACCAATATCTTAAATTTACCTAAAAGTACTTGTTTCGTTCTTACTTTTCCATGTACCCACTTTTTCATGTTTTCGGTACCGGTATTTTCGGTATCGGTACCGGTTCATTACCGGTACGGTACCGAGCTCATCCCTAAGACAAGATATATCAATCGTCCATATTAATTTTGATGTACTAAGTTTGAGTCACTTAAAAACATCATTAAAAAGCAAACTCACCAGTTTAAAAAACGTCTTAAGCTCAACTTAAAACCTCATTATGTTCTAGTTAAGACTTTTTAATTTTAAAAAATTTTAAGTACATCATCTCAACCATTTACACCAAAAATCATTAGTGCCAAATGTTTCATACCTTACAATGATTTCAATCCACACAGTATCTATATTTAAGGGTTGTGTGTTTTAGCCTCTTAATGATTCAGACTGTTTATTTCGCGAGCAGATGTCTGAATGGTTAAGACATTTACGTTTGAATAATTAAGTATTATAGAGAGTCTGAATAGTTAAAAGCTATTATTTAAATTTGCCAAATCTTATATTAATTTAACACTAATCCATTCAGATGTTATAATCTTAATAGTTTGCACTAACCCATGTCTCTTTTTTTAACCATTCTTCTTCAACCCCTCCACTAAACACACACACCTACCCACCATTATAAATCCCCAAATCACCCTTCTCTTCAAACCCTCCCACCTCATTTCAATCTTCCAAATTTCTCTCTTTAACCTCATCAAAACTTAAAACCATCAACATCTTCTCATCACCATGGAAATTGCAGACCTCAATCTCATCGCCGATTTCGAAGCCGGAATAAAATGCTTACAAAACCCATCTCTAATTTCAAAACTTTCATCACTCGACAAAATCCCCAAACTTTACAGTTTCTGGACATTCACCGCTTTAATCATCGCCGTTTTCGCCACTTTCACCAACACATTCAACAAAATCAAACTCTTCATTCACCAAATCCGTCTCAAGTTCTTAAATTCATGTCAAAATTCATACCCGGAACGAATCTTTGACGATGATGATTTCGATTTTGACTTTTCCGACGATGATGATCAAGATTTCGATACACCGTCGTCGGTGGCTGAATCGGATAATGAAGATCATGAATTGGATTCGGAAGATGATGAATCGAATCGGGTCGGTGCGGTTTTTCGGGCTGAGGGTCTGGATTGTTGGGGGAATGATGAAGGGTACGATGGTAATTTCACTCTTCGTCGGAGAAACAGGTTTTCATGGTCGGATTTTTCCGCTGGAAAAAGTGTTGTACAGCTGTGGGATAGTTTTGGTTTAGGGTTAGATTTTGAAGATGATGAATATGATTACAAGGGTAAAATCGGGATTTTAGATTTAAATTTAAATCGGGATTTGTGCCAAATTCCGGCAGCGGCGGAGAACAGTGGCGCGTGTACGGAGATTTGTGCTTCGTGGCGGCCACGGAGGAGGAATTGGGTGGTTTGCGACGGTGACGGCGGTGTGAAGGAGGAGTGAGCGCGTGGATGTCGTGACTGAAAGTAATTGGCTGTTGTTGTTTTACAGCTAAGGACATTATTGGTCCACGTCACGATGAGTGAAACGATGTCGTTCGGAACATTGTTTAATTTTTAATTTTCATATTTTTATTGGGAATAATTGGTTTCTCAATATCTTATGGTTTATATCTTACCAAACACATTGTTGTACATACAATAAAAATGTTTGATTAGCCGTTTGTCTCAAAGAAACAAATTCTATAAAAATGAAAAAAATAAAAATAATCGATATGTAAGTAATGGTTTAAAGTTTATTTGAGTATATTCATGACTAAAAGAAGATGGTGACATAACGGGTTACATGTAATTAGCTCGTAGTTTTACTTATCTAACTTTTAGACTTGTAGTTACATAAACGTAACTTGTGGTTTTTCAAAGCTAATAATTGAGATGTAAACATGTGATGAGTAAAAATAAAAAATAGTTAGCATGATTAACAAACAATTAAATAAAACTATTAATCTATTATAAACTTAATTATATGATTAACAAAGTTGTGGTTGGGAAAACCCATACAATTGAAATTAGTAGTTTGGTACAACCTTTATGGTGTAGGTTAAGGTTCTAAAACATGTTAGGTTGGTCCTCTTTGTTTTATTATGCATGACTTCTCTATTAAGTATAAATCACGCTTTATTTGATTTTAAACAAAGTTTATTTTGTCATTATTTTAAGTAATAAGGTCTAATATCAAAATCGGAAGGATCGAGTCTCCATCGGAAAAGCGACGAGAGATGACAAACAACCAAAACTAAAATCCGAATCGGGTTAATAGTTGATATCCATAGTTGAGCTTAGAGGATTTTTTTTATATAATAAAACTAAAATACTGATTAAAATTAACCTGAGTGTTATTTTCATTATGACAAGTTGGGGCCAGTGAACTTATTCCAATAGAAGAATCTAAAATACTTACGACACACACTTAATTGGTGGCTCAGATTTCTCAAACGTTGTCCATCACTTTTAAATTTCAAAACATTATCTATATTATATTGTACCTAAACCAAATAACCTAAAACATATTAATTCATTCTTACTTTTCAAATATGTTTGAATTGATATGTGTATATATAGAAGCTTAATTAAAATGTAATTTTAGAAACAAGTGATACCAAAAGTGTGTTGACATTATACTATACTAAAAGTGCCATTTAAATATCAAATTAGATGTTACATCTTTTTAAAAGGAGTAAAGGTGTCACACCTTATATTATTAAATAGAAACATTGTCGAGAAATTTCGATGACGGGCCTAGAAAAAATTGATTAATGATTGGACAGCGTCAATTTTCTTACAAATATTGATAGTGAGGTCTTCGCATAAACTTTGTTGTTTGATCTTTATAAAAAATAAATATAAATTTTTCGTAAAACTATAACAAAATTCAGTTTTGCTCGTTATATTTGGTTTGCTGTTTTTTAAAAGTTTTTTACACATTGTAGGTGTCTTTAGATACACGTGAATATAGTAAATTAGTACTTAAATCAAATGTTATTATTTAGATCATTAACTATTTTTTTATTACTAGGTTGAACGATAAATATGAAAGTTTTATATATTATGGTTTTTAAAAGTCAAAGGTATTTGAATGACTGATTATATAATTGATAATTAATTTTTTAAAAAAATGAGAATTATGGAAATAGTTATAAAATAATTTTCATCGAAATGGTCCCTAATTGGTGAGCATTAGGGTGTTGCGACCTAAAATTAGGCGGGTCGTGACAACATGCTCACATTAAATAAATTCACTTATATGTCTATGCATGTAGAACATGGATGGTCAATGAGTCAATGACTCATGGTTATGACTTATGAGCAACCATGAACATCATAATTCAAAAACGTCTCTTTATACTAGAATTTAATAAACTAACTTTTTATGATTCATTAATAAATTAATATTTTATACCGTTAAAGTAATTTATGACCGTCTGAACGGTTTGTGATCAAGATCTTCTTTACAGTTTTGTGTAAACGAGATACAAACAAGTTTTTATTACCGCTTTTTACACAAAGAAAGCAAAACTTAAAAACATTGTCGTTAAAAAAAAACTATATACTAATACCCGGATTTAAGTAGAGATATTACAAAAAATAATATTTAAATTGTTATCTAAAATGAAATATGACACAATTGTCTGTTGAGTTTTTTTTAATTTACATAAGTTTTATAAAAAATTTAAATAGTTAAAAGCCTATTTGGGCTCATGATTGGTTTATGGCTTTGAGTTAAAGAAAAACCCCAAAGTGTTATTTGGCCCAACTCAAACCCTTTAAGTATCCAACTCAACACAACATGGCACATGATCATGATGAGATGTTTTTTTCCCTCGAGAACACCGTAAACTATATCTCCAGATTAAAGTAGATATATTACACACATAAGAATGAATAGAAAAATTCATGAGAATAATTTGATATCAAGTTAAATTTTTATAGTCACAACTATAAAGTTACAAGTTCAAATCTTGCATAGTCACAACCATAAAGTTAGGAGTTCAAATCTTGCATGTGCAAGTTGTGTATTTTACATGAAATATCAAGGAATCGTTAATGATAAAAGTAAAATTCTGTAAATAATTTATAACAACTAGTGAACTTTAATAATGTGTTGTGACACCTTTTTTTTCTTTCTAATACAATGTATAGTAAACATAGATAGAAATAAATGTGTTGCGACTTGCGAGTTGCAATAATACTTCTCTTGTGGGTTTTTACTGAGCATAATGATTTTTAATGAAAGTTATATCTGAATGTATTTAAATATGAACATGCCATGATGGTATGCTTATATCTTAATGCTTATTTGGCCCTTGTGGGTCTCGAATAAAATACATAACGGAATGTTGATAGAAAGTTTATTAATCATATTTAAAAATTTATAAAAGTAGATCTTAACTTTTTTCTGAAATTAGACATCACATCCTATCGCAAAACAATAACTTTTTTTCAAATTCTGTACTCCTAATTTATAAGTTGTAATCTATATCTATACCTTTTAATAAAAGAGGGTTTTAGATGACACATGTCATTCATTGGAGAGGGTGTTGGAGCATTTTTTCCACTCAAAATTAAAAATCTTTTCTTTTAAACTATGTATAGAAACAAATCGATAACATTAAATCACCAAAATTGTTTTTTAAAAGTTTCAATCTACCTTATTTACATCCCTGAAATCACCATGAAAATAAAAAAAAACAACTTAAACAAATAATTCATCAAAATTTACGACCTAGGCTCGACCCAGTACATATGAGTGTCACCGTGAATATTGTCGGATATCTATCATCTGGATTATTTGTATGTCTATTTCTCTAAATCTTTTTTAAATTAATTCTTAGGATTTATAAGGCACTCATTTTAAAAGCGTAGATATCTAATTTAGTACTTATAGTGTATTTGTAGTTTAAATCTATTTGTTCAAGGCTCAAATTAGAGTTTAAATGCAATTTGTGTTTCTATTTTCATATATCTTTTATGTAAAGTGTAGTTTTTTTCATATGTTACTTTTTCTTAACATTTTAGAATTGTGTTTTTATGTTTATGTCAGTGTAACACATGGGGTTAAATCTAGTTACTAATAACTAATTTAGACTAGAGAATTTTAGATGTCCATAATAATCCAATTTTTTCTTAAGGCCCAAATATAAGAAAAAAAACTTAAAACGGAAAATGGGCTTTTTATGTAAAACTACAAAAGCCCAATACATGTTAAAAGAAACTTTTGATGGGCTAGATCAATTAAAAATATAAAGGGTTATAAAAAAGAAATCAGATTTAGTCGATCTTTAATCTTTATTTAACCTTTTGTTTAAATCCACTTATATGTTTTATTTGTTTCAACTAGTTTTACAAACAATAAATTAAAAGATCATGACATTCTTTGAAAATGTTGAAGGTTTAGCAAACCCATCTCTAGTTTCGCCTTGACAAGTATTAAAAAAGTTGCATTTAACAAATATTAACATGAACTTTAAATTGAGTCTAAATCCATCACCCCAAAACATCTCAAGTTCCCAAAATTGTGTTTGGGAGACAGATTTAGATTAAATAAGATAAAATTGGTGTTGGTACAAGTGACAAGAGTACAAGATGAAAAAGAAAATAACTAGTTTGTGGTTGAGTTGTAAAACCCAAGAGAGTGGGGGGCTAAAAGTAAACAAATAAAAATGGGCATGCAATTGACCACCTCTACACCCTCATCCAATAGCAATAGCTACCACCTTTTCTAAGTTACAAATGTGTGATGTGATTCATTAAAAAACAAACTTACAACCTTTTATTATTACTACTACTATTATATAAACTATTTTCTTATCAAAAAGGTTATTAAAAGTTTTTATAGATTATAGATAAAGGATGTACTAAATACAAGGTATACCTTTTTCTAAACTTACAACTTTAGAGACCATGAGTTCAATTTTATCAAATTATTTAATAGTTAAAATTTCTAAAAAGTAAAGCCGGTGTGTTCTCACATGATTTTTCACATCGTTCCATCTTTGATAATTATTGTCTTTTTTTTTTGTCTTTCTCGGCGTCATGTGTCATAGATCTTTCTCTGGTGCGATGTCATCCATGGAGTGTGTTTTTTCTCGTGGTTCTTGATTGTCTAATGATTCAGACGTGTTCTTCTTCTATTATGAAAGATATGACAGGGAATCCGCTTTTTTTTACAACAAATACACACCCATAAATCTAATGCGAAACTATATCATTCATTTTTTCACAATAGGAATTGAACTCTTACCACTTGAAACTTAAAAGGGAGACCATCATTAAACACATTGGTATAATTAGGCTATAAGTCCTTTGTTATCCGTCTTTTGAAACCTTTTCCACTAAAGCCTACTTATATCAACGTTTATATCTGAATTATAATTATATACTTACTAAAAAGTTATAAAATAAAATATATAATAAATCGAAATTTAATTTTCTTTTAGATTAAAAAACTTAACTTTTAAAGGTATAAGGATGGTCGTAGACTCGGAGCCCCCTGTGACGAGTTTACGAGGATAGTGGAGGCGAGAATGCTCACGAGATAGAAAACTCGTGAGTGAACTCGCGAGAAAATTAAAGGTTTTGTGAGAGGGGATCTTGTGGACTGGTACATGAGCTCACGAAATAAACCTCGACCATCAAGACTCGTGAGCTCGTGCACTTCTTGTGGTTGTGCTCTCGAGCCCTAATGCATTATTAGAGAAATGGTACATGCTTTAACCGATTTACATGAGGTTGTTGTGTACTCATGTTTGTAATGTGCGGTGTTATGGTTACATTATTACATACTAGGTTTAATACCCGTGTGTTATACACGGGTTAAATAGTAATATTTATAAAGAAATTATAACCATTATATTTAACAATTTGTAAATATATACTCCCTCCGTCCCATTAAAAGTGTTCATATTGCCATTTTTAGTTGTCCCACTTAAAGTGTCCACTTTTAAAATTTATTAGTAAACTTCCAAATTTGCCCTTAATAACATAAAACAAACAATATGATGGACCCACAATAATATTTATTATCAAGGGTATTATTGTCAAATAACAAACAAAAATACCAATCATTTATTGTGCCTAAAACTTTGTGTTTTTCAAACTAAGACTATTGTAATGGGACGGAGGAAGTAACATTTAAGGAGTTGGCTCCATCAACTTGCATGGTGAAAAATTTAGCTAAATTTTACCTCTCAAACTTCCTATTATAGAAAAAAAAATCCCTTCAAAAATTGCTCCCTAAAAGTTTGATTTATTAGATAGATTTGCTATGGTAGGCATGTGTGTGTCAAAAACATGCTTTGCAAAAATAGATAAATAAAAACCAACATGTACCTAGTACTCATGTCGTCTTGTGATTACATGTACATGTATAAAAAAAACTATATATGCACATATATATGTAAATTAATCCACTTGTACGCATTATATATATTAATTTATATTTACAAGCTAGGAAAAAAACAAAATAGATGAATGTTAGTGGAGCATGCGCCACCTTAGTTGTGCATACTGCCATCACCACTCTCTATATATATATGTAACCATACTTTTCATAGTTTTAAAATGATAATTGTTAAGCTTCTTATAAGCGTTTTTTTTTTCAATGTGGACGTCATCTCAACGACGTTGTTATGCAAACATTCAACGTCCTCTATACAAGGTCTTATATATGTTATAGTTAACATATTTTTAGTTCCGAAACAAACGTGATGCTATGTAGTTAGTAGGACCGATCCTTGTATGGTGTGAGGTGGGCGACTGCTCCGGGCTCGGTAGTTAAAAATCATTTTATAAAAAAATAAAAAGTTTATAATTAACCGATAATAACCATTTAAGAATGATGTTATAGCTCAAAAATAAACATTTTTAAAAGGGCTAATTATACAAAACATTAACGCGAGTTATTTGGATTTTAAAAATCACAACTTTCACCTTTTGGCCAGAAAAAAGCACAATTGAAAAAATTCTTGCTTGAGATCTCAACTTTCAAACATATTTTTTAAAGAGCCTTCGTTAGAAAACACTTGACGCCGTTAAGTTTTTTTCGAATTTGAAATTAATATATTAGGGCTTTTGATCGGAAGTAGGATACGAATGGAGTAATGTAACATTTATTCCTAACTGGTGCTCCAAACGATGAAACGCTTTAATGATACGTTAAATCATACATCAATTGAAGCGTCGTTTCATCATTTGGATTACCGGTTCGAGGTGACTTTTACATCAATCGATTCGTATCCTCCTCCCGATCAAAAGCCCTTAAACATTAGTTTCTAATTCGAAAAATACTAACCCCGTTAAATGTTTTTTTAATTGAGGCTCTTCAAAACATATGTTCGAAAGTTGGGATTTTAACAAGAATTTTTTTAGTTGAGATTGTTTCCAGCCAACAGGTGAAATTTGAGATTTTTAAAATCCAATTTTCCAAAAAAAAAAATTAAGAACAACTTAAATAAAACCGAAAAACTACTTTCGTTTAACCAATTTTCATAAAATAAATAAGCTCTCAAGCCCATCACATGATTAAATCAGAAACTTAATCCACCTTTATTGATAATGCACTTTAAATAAAACAAAAATAAGTGGCATCACCGAATAGAAGTTTTTTAAAGTTTAAGTTGTTAAAGTCTTACCTGAGGTCTATAATGTCATAAGAAATACTTAATGGGTTGGCGATGATTGCAATTGAAATTGATGTATTAGAGTGTATGAATTATCAAGACTTGATAGAGAACTTTGTCTCCGAAAACGCTAAGATAGTGATCCAGTCCGGTTAGGTAAGTAAACCAAAAATTCGAAAACAATACTTTGTTTTATTTACTGTTATGTCAGTTATCCCCGTCTTATATATTTGTGTTAGTTATTACATTTTGTTACGAGTTAATAGTTTATACTCAAGGCCCAAATTTATTTTCGCTAACGATCCGATGAAAAATAATGACACGTAAGACCGGCCCAGGTAGTTACACCATTCAACTATTATGTCCTCATAAAAATACGTGTGAAAGTTTATATGAAGTAAATGAGATATTATAAAGTAAACATTTGGGATAATTTATTTTATCAAAGGATATGACAAAACATCCTAGTATTGATATAATTAAATTACATGATAAGTAAAGATAAACTACAATTAATCAACGTCATTAGTTAAAGATCGAAAGGTGATATATGCAACCGTAAATCAATAGTACTAGTTAAGGCCAAGTGAAAGATGCAATTCATTCTTTTAGTTTTAGATAAAATACTAAGTAGATGAATGCAACGTATGACGTATGGGTGTTTTATTTGTTTATATGATATATGTGTGTACATGTGTTGTGACTTATGTGTATATATACGGTGTGGGGTGCACTAATATCAATAAAATAATAAGAAAAGACACGTTAACATTAAATGCAAATAACATAATTTAACTTTTTTTTAACGGTGATTTTTGTTTATAAATCAAACTCACTAGCAAAATGCTAGAAGACCAATACAATTACATGTATACACCCCAATAAAACAAACAGTTAAAATACAAAACCACAATAAATGATTACTACACCGTTTTCGGATGGTTCAAACCCTTTCAACTAAAAAATAAATTTTGATAATTTTACATTTCTGAGATTATTTATGTTATTTTTTTAACATCCAATAATCATTTTATGTTAATTACAATAGTTCTTTTCAACATATAAATCCGGACTCATCATGTTACACTGTGTTAGACTTAGGGGTGTTTGGTTGCCTTTTAATGATTATTCAGAGGATTACCTCTTACTAGTTATTTAACGGTTATTTGAATGTTACCAAAAAGCCCTTATACAGTTTCCTATTTTTTTCAAATTTAGTTAAAATTAGAAAATATTTATAACTTTATTCCTTCTATATATAACACTATATGTCATTGAATCGTATCTTCAATATCCTGAAGATAAATTAAAATAGCATTTTCATTATTATTTAAATTCTTATTAAAGCAAATAAATATTATTTCAAGTTAGCCACAAATCTAAAGAAAAATCCATCCTTGTTTTATAATATTTTACATGATTTCTTTTAATATAACCCATTCATCATTTTATGTAGATGTCACCAAACCAATCGCATTTTTTAATATTGGTATATTGGTTTTTTATTGGTTTCAACTATCATATTTTAGCTTACCAGTTCCAACTATTGAATTGGTTGTCAACGATCTCAACTTTTATCGACAACTAAAGGTCCGTCTTTAAATATTTTTTAACGCCGTTAATTTTTTTCGAATTCAAGATCGATGTCTTAGGTCTGTTGATCGGAAGGATAATACGAGTCGATTGATGTAAAAGTTTGCTTGAAACGGCTCTCTGAGCAATAAAATTTTTACAACCGATTGAAGCAACCTTAGATTTAAACACCCGATTGAAGCAACCTTAGGTTTAAACACCCAATTGAAGCACTGTTTCGATGTTCGAATCGTTGTTTCGAGGTAACTTTTCCATCAATCGACTTGTATTATCCTTCCGATCAAAAGGCTTAAAACATCGGTCTTGAATTCGAAAAAAACTAAACGGCATTAAAAAATTTAACGACGTACCATTGGTTGCCAAAGTAATAAAAGTTAGAACCGTTGGTTGCGAAAATGATAAAAGTTGGAACCGTTGACAACCAATTCTATAGTTGGGACCGGTAGAAACTAAAAGGTGATAGTTGAAACCAGTTATGTTGCTTAAAACATTTCACCGAAATTATAAACTTTTTAATATCATATATTGTGTATCGCAAAATGGTATTTACACTAGCTAGTTTCTAAAGTGGATAAAAGCATCAACTTAACACTTCATATCATATAAGTTAATAAAAAAAATACGTCATTAGTAATTTAGTATATTTATTTTTACAAATGCAGAATGCCAGAGTGACACAAATCCACAATAACGTGAATATCGTGCGAAAATAAAGTATTATTTTACCACATATTAAAAGGATATTAAGTGTTAATTATATTTAAATTCACGTTTTATAATAAAAGTGGACGAATTATTATTCTAATCTTAATTAAAAACTCTATAATTTTAAAAATGTCACTAGTATTTAGAATATTTATAATAGTGTTAACGATCGGTTGCCACCACATACCTTCATATAAAAAGCAACACAATATTTTTATAAAACATATATGAAAAGTTATTATATAGATCGATACTATATAGTGACTAATATATGCACTTTGTTTACTAGTCGAGGAAACGTAACTTTCACATTTTTATACTAAAAAATATACCGAAATTTATAGTATGGTGTGAGAAAAGTAGTCTGTAACAATTAAGATATCAATGTATTTTTTCCCTTAAGAGTGATAAAACAAACAAACAAGTTAAAATGAATTAGACAGGTTTCTTGTTAATGTTCTTTTTAGAGAAACTGAATATATTCATGTTTGTTTATGTTCGATCGTTATTATTGCTAATAAACAAATTTATGTATGTGAACAACGTCACGAGTGTATTCTTATTCGTTCCATCATTCGTAGGTTGCCCAATGTTTGTTGCTTAATGACCCAACTGACATAATAAATCAAATGGTGAAATGAATATTAATTTACCAAGCATAATGTGTTTATGTTCTTTCATTTAGTAAGTTAAAAAAAAAGTTTGTTCGTGTCTTTTCGTTTATACGAACATAAACCAATTTCTTGGCGCCCATTTACTAAACGTTTGGTTGGTTTATTGAACATTCAAACTTCAAAAATCCAGTTTTTAAAAAGGATTTGAAGATTTGAATAAACATTAATTATTGATTGAAATCATTGAATGTATAACAACGAACTTAACCATATTAAAACATGGTTGTTGGATCCTAGCTCCATGATCTTGTTCGAAACCTCATGAATTATGGGGTAGTTTTGCAAAACGTACCCAACAATATAAAATTTTGTTCCCAAATCACTTGTTTGTTACAATTAAGTCGAATAATTTTAACAAAATCGATCTCAGCTAGCTGAACAAATAATGATAACATGTGTATAAACAATATCAACCGTTAGAATATATATTTTGTCTTGCATCTTCAATAACTAACCGTATTATTGATTTATATATTGTCACAAGTAGTTTTGAGTTGAGATTTTTATAATATTAGTTGACCGCTTGTTTAACTCGCCTAGGTTCCAACTGACATTCTTGTCTTGTTGGAGAATCATAAAAAATTAATAATTAGAACAACATCATTAAGATTCGTTAACTACATGTTAATTAGTTTTTTACTTTAAAATTTTTATTTTGATTGTACCATAATAATTTTCATCGTGCTAAAGAATTTATATTAATTTGGATTCATGTTGTTGTATTCAAAGAGAAACGATCCACTAAATGGAAAAAGACAAGACATAAACATTAATTAGAGTTATTATTTATTTTATTAGGCTACACGTAGTGGGCGTGATAATACCCCATAACGCCCTTATATCATTACGTATGAGCGTTATGGGGCAAAAATTCATCCGGGCGTTTTACATTTAACACATGCGCCCCATCTCTCTTTTTCCCACTTCTCTCACATTTTCTTTCTCACTTCTCTCTCTTGGTAATGATTAAGGGACATTATCCCATTACGCCACTTTTTCGTTTAATGCTTATTACCTAGTCATCGTCCACATAACGGAAAATGACCCTTAAGGCATTAACCATTATAGAGAGTCATAGCACCTATAAATACAATATTATGCTTTTACTAACACGCATATTCCAATTTAGTTGTTACCATGGCGATGTTAACATTCGTAACGAGTTGCAATACGAATGATGTTTCAACGTGTGTAGAATTCGATCAAGCACTTGTTCCAGTCCAACCCCAGATTTTTTAAGGATGTTTATGTTACTATTTGCGTTATTATCACCCTATCGTAAAAGGTAGACGTGCGTATGAAATCTTTTTACTTAGTTGTTATCTTTAGAGGTGGTTTTTGCTTACTTGACATTAAAGAGAGTTTCTCTTACAATAGTATTTTTATATTTCAAATATATATATCTATAATAATAATAATATATTATTATAATAAACTTAATTACATTTTATATATATCTACTAAGGGTGTGTGTGAGTCATCTTATATTTAATATGGTATACAAATGAAACTTATAGATAAAGTTGGTAATATATAACATACAATTAAATAGTTCAAATTTTTAAACATACTTAACTTTATTTATACGACATTATTTTTTTTAAAATACACCATAAAAATCTTTTTAAAGTGAGTACATTGATTAATTAAAAAAATTGTATTTAGAAATAAAATATTGTATTATGATTTTACCAATGTTTTGTATAAAAACTTATTAAAATAATCCGTGTCCTATGAATATCCTTAAAATCATCATTTGTGTGTTTTGTTCCCGAGCGTAGCGCGGAAATTTAATGCAATTTGTTTAACGTGATTTCATTCAACATGACGTATATCATAAAAGTATAAGTTATTGTTCTTGATTAATGTATGAAATCTTACTTCTCTTCATTTATTTATGTCCAAAACCATGTCTCTTAATACTTCTACATATACTTACAATATAATATACAGTCAAATATCATGTCTATTGATAATACTAAAAAATAAGACATCTATATATAGGTGTGATAATTAAAACATTTTAATGTTTATTTGCACATAAATAAAGTGTGAAGGCAATTAAGTTACTTACAAACAATCCTTAATGACGCAACATTTTCTATTATAAGACTTAACAGTTATAAATACTTGAATACATAACAACAATGGAGGTGGAAACATCAATGATCGAGGTTCATTTTTTGCTACCTTTTTCTTCAATTCAAAACCTATATTTCCAATGTCGAATTCTTGAAACCAAATGGACAAATTACGTAAAAAACTTAGTGATCGATAAACGTTAATAAATGAAAGATAACTACTTAGGAAATTTCCATCAAAACAAAAGATAAATAGTACCAAAAGTTCAAATAAAGTGATATTTAAAGAGACATATGGTCTATCTGCATCACAATTTCGTGTTGCTATTTTTAGATCACCACAAAATAACTCTGTTTAGATCGAACAGGCTTAAAGTATATGATTTTTTTTTGTCAATGTGGGGCTAAGCCCACTTGGTAAAGACATTGTCTTTTAGATGGGAGGTCATGGATTTTATCCCTGGCAAGGTGTTATTTGGTGTAATTTAGTTTGCAGTGGTGTAATATAATAGTAGATGTAGTTTGCCATTCAAAAAAAAATATATGGTTTTTTACTACGAGTGCAAAGTATATTGAAATTATACTAATTATACTAGCCCTAAGTAGGTTAATTTCTATTGAAAAGTATTAAAATTTGAAACATATGTTAAAAATTGGTTTAATTTCATATATACCCTTACAAAGTTGCATAATATCATATATACCCAAAGTATAAGTTTTTAATGCATAATGTACAACACTTTTTAAGCATGATTTTGGTATATATGATATTATGCAACTTTGTAAGGATATATATGAAATTGCCCCTTAAAAATTTACCGAATTGATCTTTTGCTAACCAATAGATGAAAGTTTATTTTCCTAGTAACTAAGATTACATATCTAGCTTCCATATTAGTTACAAAATACATCAAAGTATTTCACATTATTGAAACAATATTACTGAATTTTATTATTAAAAAGTTAAGTCAATGATTTTTTTAAAAATATTAAACTTTTATAATTGTTTTAAAAGTTTATTTCAGAGAGAACATTAATGACATTAAATTTCGGACAATATAGTTCCAAGAAAAAGGTCTAGGGCTAGAATATTTAAAGAGACAGAAACTTGGGTTAAATGATCAGGAAAAAGAATTTGACAAGTTCCAAAATAATAGGAAAAGGTCCCCACATAATTTTCCTACACTAACAAAAATGTGAAAATTGTTACTTTTCTCTTTTTTTTTTAGTTCATGAAGAGACAATGACATTTTTTGGTTAATATATATAGCCTTCAAATACATCGCTACTCGTCTACTTTAAATTTATTACAAAAGTGGTTTAAACTTTTAAGTATTTTTAACATAGTTTTGAGCTACAATAAACCTTTGGATCGAGTGACTAAGTTTCAACAATTCAATTCTTTTGTGAATTGTTACGCTTTAAAAACTCAAATTTAAAGTCTTTTTAGAAAAAACCGTTTTTGAGTAACCTCCCCTACTGTTACGTTAGAAGCCCAATGACATTTTTTTCTATTCGATCGTGTCTTAATTTGGAACTTATTTTTTAAGAAAAGAAGTAGTTAAACAAACTTTCTACAACGTGCGATCCGGTCTCATAATATGAGACCGGGTCACACGTTGCATGAATTTTGTTTAACTTTTTAAATTCCAATATATCATATTTTCTCAAATCATTATTAAAGTGTATTAATTCTATGCTAACAAGGTAGAATTGTTTTGAGAAAATAGTTGTTTTAAGATTATAATGGAAATATAAAATGTCTGCTTATAATGTAAACGTAAAAAAAAATTAAAATGTTCCAGAAATTGCTCAGTTTTCAGTTAGTAGTTTTCTAGATTAGTTCCGTAGTTATATTTTCATTTTTTAACGGCCAAATTTATTAAAGATACCAAAAAAGAATACAAAGAATAGAAAATCATAATAAATAGTAATCTACCCTGCCATTTGAATCATATGAAAGGCTAGAAACAAAGCTACATTCAACAACACTCAGTTTATTTCAGAAAACATCAAGACAAATACCAAATCAAAGGCTTGTAATTGGGTTACTAGGAGATCTCATATAGTTAAAAAAAATGAGTGTTACCGGACCAATTAACCGGTCATGTGACACCCCGTCCCATAATTTCACAGGAAGCAATGCGAATGTTGGCAATTTTTTGTTGGTTTCTCTCCTATTTCTTGCATGAGTATATATGTTCTTTTTTTTTCTTTGTATATTTTCCATAATTTATTTGTTTTAATGAAATTGCTGTTGGAACAAAATATATGAATTTTATAGCACACTACTCACCAGTCACAAATTTAATGAGAATGGAACGCAATTGGTGGTGAAGGTGTGTTCATATATAGGCACACTTAAAACCCTACATACATCTATCTTCGATTTAGCTAGCTATATATTCATATCAAATACAAATAGTACGTACCTTCATTTCAATTCGTCTATGAGAACAGGTGTAAAGGATTGATAGTGCATTAAATTCAAAAATAAGTGTTCGAATTGACTCATTGAGGATTTCAACTTTCAAACCATACTATAGAAAAATATAAAGGTACATTAATAAGCATGGTAAGAGTATATATACTAATTCACCATATATAATATATAATAATAATAATAATAATAATAATAATAATTTATATATGCGCAAATGCCTCTAAGTAGGACAATAGGGAGAAGAAAAGAAATAAAGTCGTCACATATAGGTGACGACCGGCATTGACAGAGGAATGAGACATAACGATCACCGAGGATTTTGTGGCACGGAGAGATACAATGGCAAGAGAAGAAGGTAAGAAGCCCAATACTCGGGTACATAAGCTCATGTTATTATGAAATATAAGGGTAATTTGGTAGAAAAGTAACCAAGTTTTGATTTGTTTTGATTAAGTCACTAAACCTTTGTTTTGTTTCAACTACGTAACTTATTTTTAAGTTTTGTTCTAATTAAGTAACTTAAACTATGTTTTATTTCAATTAGGTAATGTATCTTTAAGTTTTATTTTAATTAAATCGCTCAAAATTTGTTTTGTTTCAATTAGGTAACTTATTTTTAAGTTTTGTTCTAATTAAGTCACATAAACTTTTTTTTTTATTTTGATTAAATAACTTAAGTTTACTTTAATGTTTCAATTCCATTCATATAAACAAAAAAAAGTTAAATTTATGAAATATTTTTAAAACTTAAAAAAAATCCTGAAATTCTAATAAAACGCAAAAAAAAGGCAAAAAACTGGTTTTTATAATTATTATTGAAATACTAAACAACAATATTTACATGTTATCCAAGTTCATTATTTAGGATTAAAACATCTTTCAAACGTAAAGTTAGTTAATTAAAACAAGGCAAATTGGCCTAAAATAATCCCAACTAACACCTATTGGCCGAAAATAATCCCAACTCAGTTTATTCCCTCCAGTGGTCCCAAATCAAACTTTTTTGGCCTATAGTGGTCCGCCGTTAAGTGCACTTAACGGCCGTTAACTTTTTTTCAATTTTTTTCGAATTTCAAACCGATATTTTAGGGATTTTGATCGGGAGGAGAATACGAGTCAGTTGATGTAAACCTTACTTTCAATTGTTGCTCCAAATGGTTTAATTTTGATATCCGGTTAAAGCACCGTTAGGTTTTAAACACCCGATTGAAGACCGTTATGTCGTTTGGAACACCAGTTCGAAATAAGGTTTACATCAATTGAATCGTATACTCCTCCCGATCAATATCCATAAAACCTTGTTTTCAAATTCGAAAAAAATAAAAAAAAAAGTTAACGGCCGTTAAGTGCACTTAACGGCGGACCATTGGAGGCCAAAAAAGTTGGATTTGGGACCACTGGAGTGAATAAACTGAGTTGGGATTATTCTCGGCCAATAGGTGTTAGTTGATAGGTGTTAGTTGGGATTATTTTTAGCCAATTTGCCTTAAAACAAAAAAAAGTTAATTGAAACAAAACAAAAATTTAGTGACTTAATTGAAAAAACTGAAAGATAAATTACCTGATAGATACAAAACAAAATTTAAGTGATCTAATTAAAACAAATCAAAAATTTGTTTATGTTTCTATGATATTTTTTAAATATATATCGGAGTATATACAAGGAAAACTAACTTATTTATATCACATAATTGTTTTACACTAAAACACTAAAACCTAACTAATTTGTTATATCTTCGGGGTAACTTTGTAAAAACATAACCAAGTTTCAATTTTGTTCTAATTAAGTCACTCAAGTTTAAAAATTGTTCCAATTAGGTCACTCACCTTCATATTTTATTCAAATTAGAGGTTTTAACATGTTGTTTTCACATGTTTTTCTTTACGTTTCAGTTAGGAATTATTTTTTACATTTTTTTATGCTAATGTGAAGCGGTAATGTGAATTGTAGATTTATTTTTTTATTTTTTATTATAATTAACATATTTTTAAATTTTTTAATATAATTACATATATTAAATACTCCGACCCCCACATTCTATCCCTAATTCCTTTCTTGACACAAACAAAATCCAACAATTGCTCGATTTGAAGGTTTAGTCATCCAATTCAAGTAAAATATGCTTGAGTGACCTAATTAGAACAAAACTGAAACTTGGTTATGTTTCTATGGCATTTTCCCTATATGGGGTAATTAGTTATCATGTCTAATTATCAAAAGAGCTTTTTATATGTTCTTAGCATCATGTTTATTTAATATGTGGTGCATTACGACGACTTAGACCGTAGTGTTCAAGACATAAATTTTTTTTTATTTACGCGTACGATAAAGTCACATACACGAGTCCCAACCGTCATATTCTCATTATCTAGTTATATATAAATCACTAAGAGTAATTTATGCCTTTACTCATTCTTAATAAGTTAATAGCCATTATAACATTCAAAGTTCGAATGTAGGTGATCTAGCTTGACCAACAAAAACTCACATTATCTTATTATCCATATCGCTTATGTCATCCATGACAACTATTAAAATACATGTTCTTATACATATAATAAAAAAATAATATAGGTTTCTATTTATCATGTGAGTTAAGAAAATACGAACCAGAAGTTCACATGGACAACAATAATACCTCACCAAACACTATGAATCAATCAACACCCTTTGATATAGTTTACACAAAATAAAATTATATGACTTAATTACTCAACTTGATTAATAGTTAAGAGTATATACCCTAACTTCTAAATCTTTTCAAGAAATGGAGAAAAAGAATTGAAGACTTTGAGCACAATATCTTAAAAGGAATATGTGGATGGCCACTATTCTAAGTATCAAAGGATCCTACTACATGGGGATTAGATTTGATGTCTATATAATAACTATTTTAGTATTTTGTTAGATATGTAATCGTATTTTATATTTTGGGTATTAGATATATTACTATTTTTTAAAATCGAAAACAACTAGTCATCATTATGTGGTAAAATATGTGACTAATGTAAGATATCAAAAGCAAGTAGGGATACTTCAAACTTCAATGGAAACATGTATCCTTACAAAAGATCTAAGGGGTAGTGTGTACTATAAAGACACGTGTCATGTTTTCATCCCATCTATAATTTGGTTCATTTGCAAAAAAAAATAAAAAATTAAGGGTGTTCAATCGATTCGAATTCAATATGAACTGGGCGAGTTGTATGGGTTGAATTGGAACTTTTAAAATCTGTTTTAGTGTTAGATGCACATTAGAATAAAAGTCTGTATATTCGATTCGATTAAGTTATTCGAATTCGAATAGATTCGAATGTATATGCAAAACGTAAATAAACAAGCACGTCAAAAAACAATACAAATGTAGCACGAACATAACATAAGTCTAAAATATCACCCAAAATATATGCAAAACATCACCCAAACAATAAGAAAAATTAGCACATCAACAAGCCTATAACTTGTAAAGAAGATTTAAAACTACATAATCAAGCACAAAAAAGACTTTAAACAGCTTCAAAACTGTAAAAACAATAATTAAGCAGCTGTCACAGCACCAAGTCATGTCCATATGCAGAAACAACGATTAAAGTTGGGTAATGGGTTGGGTTTGAGTATTATTAACTTACTTCAAGCCTATTAAGTCATATTTATATATAGATATATTAAAAATATATATTAAAAAATACTGAAAATCATATTCGTATTCAATCCACATTTGACAAAACTATTCGAATCGAATACGAATCGAATGACCAAAAGTCTATTTCGAATGGTCTTAATTGAATTCGAATCGAATAATTCAAATCGTGTTCGAATAATGAACACCCCTACTAAAATCGACACTAACAGTCACGAGCTATTTTGAAAATATGACATAGTAGTCGAGTTGATCAAAGCAAATACGTATTTAGGCTTACACCAATGTGGCCATCCGCATACCGCTTGTACTGAGGTGGCATCAATTTGTGGCAAAAAACGATCACAAGATCTAATATTTAAATAGGTATATTGGTTTTCACTGGTCCCAACTATCACCTTTTGTCTTCTATCGGTCCCAACTATTAAATTGGTTGTCAACGGTCCCAACTTTTATCACTTTGGTAACCACTGGTCCCATCGTTAAATTTTTTTAACGCCGTTACGTTTTTTCCAAATTCAAGACCGATGTTTTAGACCTTTTGATCGGAAGGATAATACGTGTCGATTGATGTAAAAGTTTTATCGAAAAGGCTCTCTGAACGATAAAATTTTTACATCCGATTGAAGCACCGTTAGATTTAAACACCCGATTGAAACACTATTTCGTTGTTCGGAGCGCCGTTTTGAGGTGACTTTTACATCAATCGACTTATATCATCGTTCCGATCATAAGGCTTATAACATCGGTATTGAATTTGGAAAAAACTTAACGGCGTTAAAAAAATTTAACGACAGGACCAGTGGTTACCAAGGTGATAAAAGTTGGGACCGTTGACAGCCAATTCAATAGTTGGGACCGGTAGAAGACAACAAGTGATAGTTGGGATCAATGAAAACCAATATACCATTTAAATATTATATAAAGGAGGTGGATGGAAGATTAAGTATAGTATTAATGTGGCTGAAATGTGTTTGTGAAAAAATTGTGTAAAAACTAATGACATGCTAACTAAGTTTTTGCATATGAAAATAATGACTTTGTACCATAAGAGATAAAAGGATGATAGTTTTCTTGTTCTAGCATCTTGCTTGCTAGAGTTATATGTTTAGTTTGTCTTAGTAGTGAAAAACAACCATTGGCTTGGAATAATGGAAAAAGAATATGACCCTCAATTAAATAGTTTTAGTTTCAAAAATAGTTTTAGTTTGAAGTCTTATTTTGAAACAAAAAAAAGGGATTTACATGTTGAGTGATGGGTTTTTTCTTACCTAATGTAAGTTTCTTATGATAAAGAAACGAAGATGATCATGTAAGTCATAATCTGTGAGCTTCATATCTTTTTATGACAAACTCTAAAATAGTAATTTTTCATCATACTGTCTAAAATATTACTAGACGTTATGTTGTTAAGACATGCACTCCATCTAATGTCTAACTAAGTGCAACTCATTTGTTATAAATAACCCGCTACAACGCTACTCTAATAAGCTCATATAGTTCGGATCTTAACATGCAGGTTGCGGTTCTAAAAGTACCGATTATAATCAAACACTCACGGTTTAATATGTTTAACTAGATTGTATGATTCCATAATAATCTTTGGGTTCTTAGACAAACACAAAGTACTATTTATTCATTTTATCAAAAATTAAAACTCTTTAAATTTTAAAACTAATATGTAATCGAAATAGATTTGAAGCTTATCTATGCATTTGGTTTTAGCAAATACGTTATAAATAAATAGCTAGCACCTCAAGAAACCAAATGACCGGTAAATATATTTATAACATAACTATAAATACATATAAATTTAGGGTCTGTTTGGTAAATCTAAAACATTAAGTGCTGAACTATTAAAAGGAAAGTTGATATATGCTATATTCAGTTACATTCAAAGGTGAATTAAACTAAACCATTCAGCACTATGTTAAACCATTTAAAGATTATTTTTAAATGAAACAAATGTTTTAAATGTAAAATAGTTAACACTAAATTAAACCATTAAAAACTAAACAAACAGTCCCTTACGAAAATAAATGAATGCATGTCATGTTTAATTTCGTATATAAAGTTATGATACGCCAACTAATCAATTTGTTTAACACGTTTAGATAAAGAGAGCATACACGTCACCTTAACATTACAAAATTTTATACGTGTCAAAATTACAATCATCATATTTCAATTCCAAAACAAAAAGCCATATATCAAGACAAAACAACCAACACTTTTAGTCACCTCAACAAATTCACATCTTGTTTGCATTTGCCAACTTTAGAGTGGTATAAAAAGTTCGAGAACAATATAATGCGTCCAAAGATACCCTTTTGGGCTACAAACAAAAAGGTCAACTTATGTTTATTTCTTGACTTTATATATTCCAATTCCATCTTTACACTTTACAAAACTTTTAATAAAACAAACCCATATATATGCACACTTTTTTTTTAGCATCTATAAATGACATTAAAATTTACCAAGACTTACACTCAATACTAACGAGACTAAAAAATTACACCATTTTAACCACGTAATATCATCTTGCTTCTCTATTACTAATCCACATCACCGGTCACTTGTATTTTCCTATTAACACACAATAAATACACCATTTTAACCACGTAATATCATCTTGCTTCTTTCTATTACTAATCCACATCACCGGACACTTGTATTTTCCTTCCAACACACAACGACGCACACTTACGAGAGGAGTTTGGGATTAAGAAAACAAAACAGTGAAATTTGCTATAAATTTATCAAAAATTATCAAAAAAACGATTCTAATACTTCAAAACTGGTCGAGCCAAATACCATCTGATCCGACATTTCAGACCCACATTCTAATCTACCTAAACCGCTAAACTGTTATGCAGCCTAAACCCATGTCATACCCTCCCAAATTATGAAGAAACTTTTACATTCAGTAGAAAAAAATAAATTAAAATTTAAAAAAAATATTAAAAAAAATTGAAATTTTTTGTTGTTGGCTGGAAATAGCTGTAAAACCTACTCATCCAAAAAATGCATCACGATCTTCATGCTTGGCTCGACCACCTGTTTTTCCCATATCTCCGCCACCCTACCACCACCGCAATCCGCCGTAACCACCGCCCTAAACGCCTCCGTCGCATCTATTTTCTTCAAATCCCAACCGGCGTCTCTCAACCGTAGGATCTTACTCACTTGTTTCTTCGCTAGCTGACACGTGTTCTCCTTTATCTTCTTCACCGCTTCACTGTAAACCTCACCGGAATCGGAACCATCACTCTCCGGCCGCCGGAACCCCGGAAATTTCTCAAAATACGTCTCAAACTCCGGCACACCAATCGCTTGACCCAAACCCGAACTTTTGACCCGTTTATGCTCCCCGGATCGGAAAAACTCACCCAGTTCTTCAAACATACCCGAATCCAACATCTCATCAACTCGTTTTGATAAATACTGGTTCAACACAGGTAAACAAACATCAACCCATATGAAACAACAATCGTACCGAAGTGGGTTTGGATCCGTATCCCTATCCGGATCCATGTTCGGGTCGGACTCAACAAAAAAGTTGGTTTTCGGGTCGTATCGTTTTGTAACGAGTGAGTGGATTAAAGAGTTTGATCCTCCGACGATGATTGGCAACCCACGGCGGGATTTGACGTCGGAGATAATCTCCGAAGCAAGTTTTCGAAAATCTGAAGGTGTGAAGATGGTTTTTGTTGGATCAATAACACCAAGAAGATGATGTGGGATATTGAGCTGTTGTTGTAATGTGATTTTGTTGGTGGTGATATCAAGCCCTTTGTAAACTTGCATTTTATCTGAGTTGATGATCTCGCAATTAGTGAACAACAACCGTGTAGCGATGTCGATTGACAGACGTGATTTTCCGGCGCCGGTTGGACCGAGGATTATTATAATCTTGCGTTTCCGGCGACGGAAACTGGGTGGTGTTGTTGAACAAATGGTGGGTGTTATTGTGGTCAGTTTTGATTGTTCCATGTGTGTTTGTGAAATATGAAACGATGATGATGATGATGAAGATGGTGATGGGTTTGAGTGATTTTGATGATGAAAAAAGGTTGAAACAGAAGAGAATAATTTGAAACGATGAAGATGAAGATGATGATGAGAATAAGTTGTTGAAAATGTTAGTCTCATAAGGATTAAGGTTTTGATATTGATGATGATGGTGATGATGATGGTGATGAATAGTGACACAACATTAACATTAGCATACAAATGACATGAATTAGAAAGAGAGAAGTTTTTTAGGACTTAAAATTTGGGTTTGTTACTAGTATTTATAAATATAAATGTAAATAATTATAATATTGTTTCATTGTTTCTCTCTCTATATATGTATATGTTAAGTATAAATATTGGATGCGTTTCACTTGGTTTGAGATTGTCGTTTTGGTGTTGGATGTGGGTAACAGTGATACGTGGGATGTGATGATAGAATGAAAAAAAGCTGCTGATGTAAATTCATTCATTCATTTCTAACAAAACGATGAAACAGAGGACAAATCATCATCAACGTCATTAATCTGTGAAATATGTTTGAAGTTGATTTTAATGTCATTGGATTTGATTTGCAGGGGTTTGGTCGGAGAAGATGATCGGAGAATTTAGAGGGGGGATGACTGTCGGAACAATGGGGTGGCCTTTGTTTTATAGGGCAAAAAATAACATGGGTAATAAATTTCTTTTCATGACAACTTTTTTGGTAGAGTTCAAAAATCAAATGTATTTATGTTTCCATTTGTCATTTCATTGCGAATTAGATTGGAGATTGGGTCGTATGATACGGCTGAGTCTTGGTTGTTTCTTGATTGTGTATTTGTTCCATGTATTACGATGAGGACATTTGGATCTTCACATGTGTTTCGCGTGTTATGGTGTCAATGTTGTGTCGTGCTGACGTAAAAAATAGTATTGTATCACACGTGAACATGACATTATTAACGTCTGTTACTGTGTAAAGTCATATATATATACATATATATTTAAAGTTAGAAGTAAAAAATGTAAATATATCAAAGTTGAGAGGGCCCTTGTTACACGCATTGATAAAAGAAAGTATCATGTCTTCCACATTACAGTATAAAGTTTTAATGCGCCACATATTAAAAGAAGGATGATACATCAAAACTTAAATGTCAAAACGATAACTAAGTCAAAGCCTGGGGATTAAAGTCGGAAATACGCCAAGAAGAGTAAGAGGTCAAAATTATATTTTGACTTAAGTCACTAGGTTTAAAATGATAGTAGGTTAAAGCGTAAATATGTCAAAATTATGTTGGAGGGCTATATCCATACATTGGTCAACGATTGAGGACTAAAACATAAGGTCTTAACCGACATTGTGTTTTAGTATATGAAGAAATACTAGCAATTTTTAGGTTGTGACACGTTTTGCATACGAAGAAAAAATTCATATACGATAAATGGCACACGTTTTCAAGCTTTAAAGTTTAAACCAACATGGAAATGTTGACGAAATCAAGTTCAACTTGAATTTCATAAAATTTAGCTGTTAGAATTGTGTGGTAACAAAGATAAACTAAAAAAAGTTGAGGGGTTGCATTCAAATTTTAGAAACTTAAGAAGTTGAGATGTGAGTTTTGACATCTTGTGACATTTAAGGCTAAATATACGGGATGATATGGTTGAGGTTGAAGGGCATATTAAAATCAGAAAAGTTGTGTGGTAAGTTCTGACACTTTAAAAATTTTTAGGATCTAAAGATGCAGCGATTTAGAGACAAAGTGTAATATTGAAAAATCAAGGGCGATAAATTATACTTGTGTAATATTGAAAAATCAAGGGGATAAGTTATACTTGTAAACCTTAGACATACTAAATTATAAATAAACAAAGAAGGATAATTAAACAAGTGTGTGGCTAATCACACATCTTGACAGGCTAACTATACATCCAATTATTACTGTTAATACGACTCGTATTGGAAAATATATGTCGTATTGATCTATATACCTCGTACTAGATTGAATATGGATCGTATTGATACAACATATGACTTGTATTGGATTAAATATGAGTCGTATTGATCCGTTATATGACTCGTATTGATTAAATGTGAGTCTTATTGGTCCAAACAATAATTTTTACTATATGTCCCCGACATATTTACCACCATAAAAATCGCCACTATACCGATTGTCGTAATTGCTAGTGTACTAAAAATAACTATCACTCTTATTTTCACCATTAAAGATATAGTTATCATCCCAGATATATATTTTTATAGGAAAAAGTTGTATAAATCTCGGTAATATAAATGTAGTAACAAATGAATTCGTTTTGAATATCGAATTCGAACGATTGTTTATATTTGAATTTTAACTGAATATTACATCGTGTCAATAAGTATTACGTTTTTCGAAATTTCATACGTTCAAATTATTTTTTTTACCACTTTGTAATACAACTCATATTAGATTTAATATGAGTCATATTGTCAGGTAATACAACTCATATCAAAATTAATACTAGTCATATTGTCAGTTAATACGACCTATATCAAATCTAATACGAGTCATATTGTTAGGTAATACGACTCATATCAAATCTAATAATACGAGTTGTATTACTGTCTGACTTTCAACCTCTGTAAGATGCAGCCTTTTCGTCTTACAACAAAGCAATACGACTCATATCACCTGATACGAGTCGTATTGAGTGTGAGTTGCTAGCCTATCAGGTGTCTAGTTAAAAGCACCCTCAAACAAACTATTTTATTTGTTTGTGTTTGTACAGTAAGAATCGTAAACACAACCAAACGAAAAGAGATGATAAAAATACGAGTAAACTGCAGTTTTGGTCTATGTGTTTTCATACCATTAACAGTTTCCGTCTTACCTTAACAGTTTCAGTCCCCGTGTTTTTATTTTCTAACAGAAATGGTCCCGAACACTAACTCTATCTAATTTTCCGTTAAGTCTCTCTCACATGCGGAGTAAAAATGTCATTTCACCCATCTTTTGACACGTGATGAATTAAATAAAATAGGTGGAGAAATGACATTTTTACCTCTCAGATGCAGGACGCGTGTGGAGACTTATCGAAAAATTGGATGAAGTTGGTGTTCAGGACCATTTATGTTAGAATATAAAAACACAGAGACCAAAACAATTAAGATAAAACTAAAACTGTTAATGATATCAAATCACACATATCAAAACTGCAGTTTACTCTAAAAATACATATCGAAATCAAACGAACAAACACATAAAGTACTCCACAAGTATAAACAATTTATCTTTTACACCTGTTAGCAAAGTCTATTTCTTCGTGTCACCAAACTCGTGTTCATAGGTGTTTCTATAACAAAAAAAATGGTGTTTCTATAAGAACAGGTTACATGTGAAATTATTATTATTATAATTGTTATAATAATAAGAATGTAGTGAATGGAGTATTAAAATAGGTAGGTATGTCGAAAAGCAATGATTAGGAAATAATAATATTGAAATTGAGTTGTAGGCATGCTGAATCGATAGTGGTGCCACCATGGGTGCGTGTGGGTTGCGCCATTACCGACCTGGTTCACAATTGGCTGGGGTTATATGGAGCACCGGTCCGGCATTTTTGTTTGCAGTTGCAGTGAGCGTGGTTGCTATTGCTTCCCACTGTCCCCACACAATCATATATATATGGTCCCACCTACTACTAATTAATTTCTATTTCACTTTCTTAACAAACAATTCTCCTCTATTTTAAACATTTTTAACTCTATATCAAATCCAATATTTTGAAAACCGGACCGGACACTGAACCATTATTTTATTTTATTAGTCGGACCGTGGTTAGACCGGGGTTTGACGAAATATATATTTATCAAAATAATACCATAAGAATTGTAATTTAAACACAACTTAAGTTTAATAATTTTAAGTTATAACACAAAAGTCATATGTCAAACAGATTTTAATACTAAGAATCACAAAAAGTTATAATTTAAACAAATTTTAACACCAAAATAAAACCAAATCATCATCATCATAAGTTCTAAGTTCAAATATGTATCTAATTATTCATCGTTAAGTAAAACTAATTCATCATCTTCATCACTCAGAACATCAACATATTGAGTTTCATCACCTAAAACACAAAAAATTATAGATATAAACATAAAATTCAAGAAAAAACGGTTCGATAGCGGTTCAAAACGGTCCGGTTCGAGCGGTTCGATAATGGTTCGAGCGGTTCGCAGCGGTTCACAAACACCTATCAGACCGTGACCTATCAAACCGTGATTCTTAAAAAACACGGTCCGACCGCGGTCCAACCGGTCGGACTGGCCGGTTTAAAAACACTGATCGAATCCACTAAATTGTAATTTTGATCTATGTGTTTTGTTATCATTAACAGTTTTATTTTTATTTTACTAGTTTTGGTCCTTTTGATTTTATTTTTTTCTACAAAAATAATCTTGAAAACTAGCTTTATCTAATTTTTCTATTAAATTTTTTTCACATGCTAAGTAAAATTGTCATTTTTCTCATTTTTTTTGACATACGACTGAATAAAAATGTTAACCTACATGATAACAAGATAAAATATGGGATAAATGACATTTTTACCTTCACATGCAATGCATGTAGAAGAGATTTAACGGAAAATTGGATGATGTTAGTGTTTATGATCAAATCTGTTAGAAAATAAAATTGCAATGACCAAAAGTATTAAGGTAAGACTGAAAATTTTAATGGTAGCAAAATACATAGATCAAAAATGCAGTTTACTCTATCGATTAAATTACGTTTTTTTGCTTTTATAATAGAGCAAATTATGAGTCGATGTCTTTTTAAATTTTTTTTGGGTATATTAGTTTTCACTAGTCCCAACTATCATCTTTTGTCTTCTACCGGTCCCAACTATTAAATTGGTTGTCAACGGTCCCAACTTTTATCACTTTGGTAACCACTGGTCCTGTCGTTAATTTTTTTCTAACGCCGTTAAGTTTTTTCCAAATTCAAGACCGATGTTTTAGACCTTTTGTTCGGAAGGATAATACGTGTCGATTAATGTAAAGGTTTTCTCGAAAAGGCTCTCTGAACGATAAAATTTTTACATTATTGAAGCACCGTTAGGTTTAAACACCCGATTGAATCACTATTTCGTTGTTCGGAGCGTCGTTTTGAGGTAAATTTTCCATCAATCGACTTATATTATCGTCCAGATCAAAAGGCTTATAACATCGGTATTGAATTTGGAAAAAACTTAACGGCGTTAAAAAAATTTAATGACGGGACCAGTGGTTACCAAAGTGATAAAAGTTGGGACCGTTGACAGCCAATTCAATAGTTGGGAACGGTAGAAGACAAAATGTGATAGTTGTGACTAATGAAAACCAATATACCATTTTTTTGTATTGATTGGCCTTTGTTTAAACATGGAGTAAATTACGTGTGTTGGGTATCTAAATTTTGATTTTCTGGATCGTGACAAAATTCCACATATACACCATGCACCTTAAATAAACACTTGGGGTCTGTTTGGTAGGGGGTAATGGAATGGACGAGGGAATGGAATGAATGATAGAAAGGAATAGACAAAGGAATGAAATGGACTATTCCATTCCATTATCATGTTTGATTACCTTACAAGAATGAAATGAATCAGTACTTGTTGTTTGGTAGGAAGGAAAAAACGAAAAAAAATACAAATCTCTAAAAGTAACAAAATATCTTGTCATGGTTATGGATCGGGTCTTGGTTCGGGCCATGAACCGGCGCATGGTTCGATACATGGATACATCAATTAGGACATGGATCAAGACATGGGTCGGCCATGGTTCGAGTCACGGTTCGAGGAATTGGTCGCCACATTGGTCGGTTCATGGTACGGTTCATGGGTCGGGTCTTGAGTCAGTTCATGGACCAAGTCATTAGTTGGTTCATGGATTGGGTCTTGGATCGGGACATGGGTCGGTCATGGTTTGAGACACGGGTTAGGCCATGAGTCGAATTTATGGTTGGGGTCATGGTTCAGGGCATGGATCGACATGGGTCGGATCACGGGTCAATTGATGGCTCGGATCATGAGTCAGTTCATGGGTTAGACCCTGGTTCGGTTCATTGGTTGGGTCATGGTTCAAGCCGTGGGTTAGGACACGGGTCTGTTCATGGGTACTTGTGTGTCGGGTCAAGGTTTGGGTCATGGGTCGGGTCATGGTTCTTGTCATGAATTAAAAAGTTATTCCATTCCTTGAGGGAATGAAAAAAAAACAAGGGGGATGAATGGAATGAAAAAGAGGTTTTTTCATTCTTTCGCAATGGTTCATTCCATTCCATTGAGCAACCAAACACGTTTTTTTCCATTCCCTCGTAATGGTCGATTCCATTCCACCTCTCATTCCTTCATACCAAACACTACCTTGTGTTTTCGTTACTAAACAATGATATAAATTCTTTTTTAATTATTTAGTTAGTGTCAAATAAGTTATCTTATTGAGCAACAACTATTATAACCGTTTGGTATTATCTTTGAGTAGATAACCTTTTCTTGTAAATATGTCTCCTAAAAAGGGTTGCCCGTTAAAAAACGGGTGAGAATAGTACTAGATATAGAAATAACTTTTCCTTTGGTGGTGTTTATTATGTGCACGTGTACTTCTTAACGTTATATTTGAATTATTCTGTCCAGGTTGGGTTAAATCGTAAAATAAAAATAGCTTGTTGTTACAACCGGCGAAATTAAAAGCTAGAATGAACTTTTTAGAACAGATATACGAAGTACTTTAATTGAAGTTTTTAGATATGTTCAAAGATAACGGTGTTATGAGGATTGTTCCATTAAATTGTTGTAAAGGGTATTATTTTATAATAATGTAAGTTTTTAGTAATTTTGTTAATACGAAAATATGATTTGTCGAATGAGCCTTATTATCTACTTTATTATCTACGAAAACATGCTAACATAACTATCACGCATGCAACTTAATTAGCACTTAACATATATCCACGAGTTTTGCAAGATAAACTAGATCAAATCTGTCATCAATCAAGTATTTTAAGATGAGTTTAATTAATTAACCGGTGTGCTCTACTACCCATTGGTTAATTATAAAGCTACATAATCAGGATTATGAGAGATAATTATGCCAAGTAAGCTGAGTATATATATTAGATAATTAGGCATCACGTAAGCTAAGTTGTATACTTGTATATTGGTTAGTTCTTGTCATTCTTAACTTCTTGTCATTTTCATCAAATGAAATGTAGTTGTTACAATTAATTATTTGCGATACTTAACCTAAATCAAGTTAATTAATTACTATCGCAGAGACGTTTTGTGGACAAGAATAAACTTCTTAAGTAAGCATAAGTTAACAAAACAAATATTAATAATAAAAAACTTGAAGTCAAATGGTGTTTTATTGAGCAACTTGTTAATTAAAATGATTACAAGACAAAAAAAAACTCTAACCATTTAAATAAATAAATATACTAAAGGATATACTAAAATAATAAGGTTTGATAAGGGTGGAGAGAGTGAGTGGTAAGGTGGTGGTGACGATGTGGTGGATGAGAGTGTGAGCTTGTTACTCACCACGTGGACGAAAAGGTGTAAGGGACGAGGTGATAGTTTCCTAGTCTTTCTCGTGAGGCACACCTCTCATTCAGCGAGCAGAAAGCTCGTTTGGCTCTTTAACCGGCACTCCTTGTGCTCTAATAAGTGATAAGTGTAAATAGAATTAGTAGAAAATTTTGAAGTGGGATAAACCCTATAGCAAATATAATTCATGATTTGTCATGTTAAATGTATAAGTATGTAGTATGTTTGTATTCATAGGATCATGTTCTCAAATGAAGCAATGTAACATTATGTAAGTACATAGGTACCTTTGTTTAAGGGTTTTCATTTGGTATCTTTTCATTACATATGATTTGTCTAACAATGTAATGATGTAAGTTTTTGTTTCGTATATGTTAATGATATTGAAAGCTTAATTTCACTTATTTTGTTAATTAACAACGAAGTTAGGTTTGACTGCATGTTTTTTTTATAGCCCAGATGGATTCATGAATCCCCTAGTAGCTCGACCCGACAACCCACATGTTGCTAGCACAGTACATACCAAAACCTGGTGGCAAAGGCCCAAGAGTTTTGGCGAGCGTCGACACCCGCAAACCCATCCCCACCCATTCAAGAGAAACTTATATACGCAGTAAAACTTCCTACATACCGATTTGACCAGGTTTTGAACCTATGTCCTCCTCAATTTGAGAAGACATGGAGTGTCGTTGGACCAAAAGGCCATTGGCTTAACTTCATTTATCTGTAGAATTCGTGGTAATTAGAATTTGATACATGCTAATGTCATGGAAATGGTTGTTATTGCAACCACTAAGTGATGGAAGTAACAAGGCCGGACGTCGTGGCATCAACTAGTGAGGGATGGCGCGACATGTTGGCGAGTGCGATTGTAGGTACTATCGAGTGATAGATTTCAATTCTTTTTATAATGGTTTTGTCATTCAAATGTATTTGTAAATCCCTTAAATTTCAAATCACTTTTACAAATTTACATTTTAATTATTTAAAATACATTTCGAATTAATCAAAAACGCATACGGTTTTTAAAGTTTGTATGTATGTGTCTATAACTGATTCCTTCTACAAATCGATTTTTTTAAAACATTTCAACAACTAATATGCATGCATGTACTATTTCATGTCCTTGTTAATTTGACGAGTTTTTTTTATTGCAAACTTATGTTAATCATTATATATTTGCTATATATGCATGGGACATGGATTTATATAATCTAAATGATTAGGTTTAAAAAACCATTAGTTATATTATATATTCGTGCACTTGGCTTCATTACAACTCAGTATAGCTATTAATCGTTTCATTAAGATAAATGATATTATTGATCAATCGTCAACTTGACAATCAATGGTTTTAAATAACTAGATTAGCTACTTCATTATTTTAATTTGTTAATAAAACTTGGCATGCTATGCTTACTTGTCAATCCAAAAACCGTACATATGTACACATTGGAAGGTTAAAATGATTATATAATACAAATGCAAACAAAATATAGCTTACATCACATGTTTGCACACTTTAATTAGAGATCAATGTAAACCTACGTACGCACATGATGTGATACACATAAAACCGATTTATATATTAACTTTTGTTATTAGTTTGAAATATTACATTATCATGATCACTTTGATAGCTTCCACAAGGTTACAATCTAAAATACTTTAGTTAAGTTTATTTCAAAAATTACACTATATATCGTGTTAACAATAATATATATGATTTAACACATGAAATGATTTACACCTCGTTGCTCAATAAAACATGTTACGTGTGGTGGCCTCGCGTGACATTACATGTTTTTTACATTGTTATACATGTTATATTCATAACATCAACTTTGTTAGATATATAAAAAAAATGTCTATGACGGTCACGTTACGGTGGTTAAAATGGTGGTGATTGGTGATGGGTTCATGTGGGTTTGAGAAATATGAAAAAGATGATGGTGGTGGCCGGTTTAAAAAAAGTGGAAATGGAAGAGAATAAATTTTGACGATGAAGATGATGATGGGAATAAGTTTTTGAAAATAGTATTGATCAAATAAGATGTAAAATTACTAATCTTATTCATCTTAAACTAGTTAGGGTAAGGAGAGCTGTCGAGCCATGTAAAATTAATGTTCAGTGTTTAAGTAAATTCATTTGTTAAAATAATAATAATTAATTATAGTCACTTGGCTATGAAAGTTTGAGATTGATTATTAAACTAATGATTTAGAAAAGACAATTGCAACAACGTCAATTGGATGGGATTTATAATTGGGAAAATGGATAAAATCTGAGTTTTAAGAAAGTGACCTAAATGTGCACTTAAGATTAACAAGTTGAGTTACATAGACATAATCCGTTTACCAATTCTGATGAAGTATGATTACCAACTAGATAACGGATTGTTTAATTAGATACTAGAACCAAAATCAACTAATATGTTTAGAATATTATGACTAACTAATGATGGACCTAGTTATTCCATTAGCAAACATTAATTGTAGCTGATGTAAAAGAAACTTATTAACTGGGTAATATTAGTCACTAGTAATTTTATGAACAATTTCTTAAACAAACAACCAAATCATTTTAATAAATGAAAATGATAAATACATAAACATTCCATAATGCAAGAACTTCTAATATTTATGCCAACTAGATAAAACCTTAAAACTCACTAACCATCCACCTAGAGATGGTAGTATGTGGTTTAGCCTTGCATTTTCACAACTGTAGCAACGATTCCAGTTCGAAATTGCATGATCTTCAACAGAATGATGACTGGAAGAAGGTGAATGGGGAAAGAATGCTCTAAAATTCATCCCTTTGCTCCCAATATTCAAACTAGGGTTTTTATAAAAAAAAATCACTTAAATATGGAAAAAAAATCTGGAACTTTGATGAAAGCTGTAACTTACGTCCTCCATGAAGTAAGCTACATCCCTCATATGCAAAATACTTGTGTGCTTCTACTTTACGATCCCTTTGGTTTTCTCCATTTCTTTGTTTTCAACTCCGTTTCTTGATTGATCATCATCCAATCTTCGATTAATCTCCATATATCACCAATTAAGCTTCAAGACCCACAAATCAAATATAATACAAAGTAAATGTGTTCGGAAATCGTAATGATAATTAAGCTAAACAAGTAAAGTTAATAACTTATAACAAAAACAAAACACTAACATATGGGTTTGTTACATGTACATACACTACTATATATAAATAATAATATTGTTATGTACTTTCTCTCATAATATATATAATATGGAATTGTGATTGTCGTTTTTGAGTTGGATGTGGGTGGTAGTATAATGTGGTTTGAATTCATTGGAGTGTTTCCAATGAAACATGGGACAAAAGATGATCTTCATCATGATGATGATTGTTATGTGTGAAATATTTGGACGTAATGTGTTATTGAATTTGGTTTCTGGTTTGATTTTAGATGAAATGTTAATTGTTTTGAAATTGGGTGGGAGGATTGCCGGATGAATAGGGTGTGGCTGTTTTTATATGACATTAGGACCAAAACTCACATGGGTGATAATCTTTGGAATTTTGGAGGAGTTATTTGTTTATTTAAGTTTCCATTTTTCATTTATTTATGTCATTATAAATAGCATTCTTTAATTCGGCCTCTAAGAATCTTATGAAATCATGAAATTGGACGTATGTGATCGATGTGGATGAAACACAACATCGATTGACGAGGGTAAAAGCACCCATCATGACCCGCATGAATACTTCATAAACGCATCATGACCCGTAAGGGTTTCCTTCAACCCACTTGGTCGATTGTTGACTCGTTTATAAGTTTCTCTAAAGCCCAAAGTAACATATAGAGAACTAGAGTTATAATGCGTGAGTTGACTAAACTTTTCATAGCATTCGTGGATTCAAGAAATCATTATAGTCTACTAATATTGGTCATATCCAGGTATTTTACTTACAGAGACAGTGAGAGCGATCGTGCTTGTCACATTAGTAGGTATTTTACTTACATAGACAATAAGAACGGTGGTGATTGTCACATAAGTAGTCATTTATCAGTAACATGATCACTAGATCTTGGGTTTAAATTTTGTTATAAATAAATTATAGTGTATTTCTTTTTTAAAATCAAGATCGTACTGTTTAAAAAATAAATAAAAAAATTTATCAGTGACGGGCCCATTGACTCATCTGGTCACAAGCCCATTAATCTGAGCTAACTATCATCTTCATTTCCAAAATCACTAAACAGCAGAAAACACAAAACAAACCCTAATCCCCCATTTCTGTCAACTCAAAGCTCGCCGATACGATAACAATTACAGTCAATGGTGGGACTATCAGTGGGAGAAAAACAGTTTATACAAGGCGGAATTGCTCAAGACCTTCGTACTGATGGCCGTAAACGCTTAACTTACCGCCCAATATTCATCGAAACCGGAGTTATTGCTCAGGTAAAAAAACACATCTTTATCATTATTATTTCATTCATTTCTCAGATTTGTAACATTGATTCATTGTTGCTGCAGGCAAATGGTTCAGCAAGAGTTAAGATGGGTCAAACTCATGTCATAGCTAGTGTCAAGGTCAGTTTTATTCAGTTAACTCTGTTTTTTTATTGATTTGTGTTTGTGTTGATTTAGGTTAAATGATGGTGTTTGATTATTGCAGGCTGAGCTTGGTAGACCAAGTTCTTCAGCACCTGATAAAGGAAAAGTTTCAATTTTTGTTGATTGTAGTGCAACAGCAGCTCCACAATTTGAGGTTTAAAGTTTAAATTTTTTTAGCTTTTTATAAAAATTTATGCAAATTTAGTGGAAATTTTGGTTTTTTGGTTGTTGCAGGGGAGAGGTGGTGAAGAAGTGTCAATGGAACTATCTGCAGCTCTTAGACAATGTCTACTGGGAGGTAAAACTGGGGCAGGTATGTATGTATATTATTTATCTAACACTATAATGTATCGTTGTAAGCTACGAAGAGCCGCCTGTACTGTTTGCATATCTTAATGAAACCTGTTTCGTTGGCATTACTATCTGCACTATAGAACACTATATTTCCTTATCGACTTATCACAGTCTCACACACACGACTTTTGTCAAATATGTAAAAACAATCCACAATAGTATGTGATTAGCATAATAGTAAAATAGTTTACTTAGAACGAAAAACCAACTGTGATAGTGGCCATTGTGTTTAAAACTATCATAAAGAAAGAAATTGTTATGGAAAATAACTAATTTAGCAATCAAGAGACTATCAAATGAAGCAACTTTCCATTAATCTAACACAATCCCATCAATATTTTAGTATTTGCTGACATAGTGACATGTCTCCATTAGCCTAACACAACTCTGTCAATATCACCACACTCAATCCTAAGTTTATTACATAGTGAATGCAACAAAGATAGCTTTGTTTCTTTGGTTGATTTACATTAGAAACTGCCATCCGCTCTCTTTGCTGGGCACAGAATCTTCCAGGAAATCTACTGCAAGGGTTCTCTGTTATTCATTAAAGAATCAGAATGAAGCAATATAAAACCGAAAAAAGGAAAATATAGAAAAATTACTACTTCCTCAATAAACAACATCCCTTCCAATATCTTTGAGTCATATGGGTCCAAGATTTTCATTAATTTTCATCACATAAGTTGTTTGCTTTGTTAGAGATCTCCTTACGGTGTGTTAGACAACTTTCCAAGTCCTCTCCATGCTTTGGCAGTGTGGTTAGTTTCATTTTTTGGAGCATAACAGGTAATGAACCCTAGAGTTATAAAAAGGCTGATAACAAAACCATTAGAATTTCAGTAAAACAACCACCTTAAGAAACTGATCATAAGCAACCAATAGCCATAGTTGTGACAAATTTGAAACAAACTAGGATGCGTAAACGATGATAGATATGTGGGTGGTATTTGACCTGAATAAGATTAGCATGAACGGTAGACTAAATGAAAGGAGGGTTTGACACATCAGATCTTGTTAACGTGGCCTACTTTAAAAAGCTGACAAGTGTACATTTGGTTAGTTATTTATTAGAAGAGGAAGATTGCGAGCCCTGTGTACGTTCGGGTACATGCTTGAGTCACTTGAACACAGGCTAAAGTTCGATTCCAACTTCCAGCTTGTTTTTTTCAATTAGTTTAAAGTTAAATTTATATCTATTATTTATTTAGTAACAAATGTGTTGATGATGTGACATTATTTTTCGGTCTCCTTATTGGGGTGGTTTTTGGTTTTTCTAAAACATGATGTTTTTCTTACGTGTCAGGTGACTACGCATGTTTTTTGTGTTTTTAAGGTTCCTTATTGTGGATGCTTTTATTAGAAAAAGAACATATTTTTTGTACTTATGAAACAGTTTTCATAACATTAATGTCAGGAGCTGGAATTAATCTTTCATCTTTGTCAATTGTTGATGGCAAGGTGTGTTGGGATTTATACATCGACGGTCTCGTGATTAGTATGGATGGAAATGTTCTTGATGCTTTAGGTGCTGCCATTAAGGTATATTAAATGTCTTACTTTGTTTTCAGCTCAAAACATATTAATTATTATATTTAATCTTTTGAATTTTGATTCTAATTATATCTTATCGCATAATCAAGGCTGCTTTAAGCAATACGGGTATTCCAAAAGTCAACATTGCATCAGCTGCGACATCCGATGAACAACCGGAGGTTGATGTAAGTGATGAAGAGTTTCTACAGTTCGACACCACAGCTGTCCCCGTCATAGTTACTTTAACTAAGGTGACACAATATTATTATTTCGCACTTATTAGTAAAGAAGGCAACTTATATATATTTACTGGTTTTATTTCTGTTTTTTATACAGGTTGGAAGGCATTATATTGTAGACGCCACTACAGAAGAGGAGTCGCAAATGAGCTCTGCTGTTTCGGTTTCAGTCAACAGACAAGGATTGGTATGTGGGCTGACCAAAAGAGGGGGTGCAGGTTTAGACCCGAGTGTGATTCTTGATATGATATCAGTGGCTAAACATGTAAGTGAACAGTTGATGAACAAATTGGATTCGGAGATTGCTGCAGCTGAGGCTATGGAAGAAGATTAATGACCATTATTAGTTAATGTAAAGAGATTTATGATATATTGTGTTAGTTTTTTGTTTCTATCTAGGCATGTATCATTCTCAAATTGATGATAGTTTGGTGAGGTTTAACTCACATTTTGAGGTCATTTCATCTTATACTTGAGGTTAGTGTTTTTCTCAGCTTGTCAATGTTTTGTGTCCTTACGTTAGAGTTGTAGCGGTGGTAAAATAGATGAGTTGGACGGGTTGAGTAACAAGTCAAAATGATTTTTTTTAAGCAACAAGATCTTCATACCATTAAAAATGCACACTAGAACTTTTACAAAGTACTGTTTTAAATGGTGACATGAAAAGTTTAACTAACATGACACATTTAACACGGTTCAAATCACATTTAATTTGATTCAACCGTTATTTATGACACGTTTAACACGTTTCAAATCACAATTTAACTAGATTCAACTATTATTCATCAACAATCCTCTAATCCGGCGAGACCCAAAAATATACTAATCGTTAACGATCACTCTCTTGATTCAGCCGCCTTCTTCAAAAGATGACTGAACGGCGGGTTAGCAAACCCGCCGTTCAAAAACAACCTAGAAACCACCCAATTCAACCCTTGGGTAGTATGCAACCCGTCCCAATTCGTATACCTCGACGGATGCTTACACGAACTCGTCCCAGGTGCCCCACACGTGCTCATCGGATTAAAATTATGCTCACCACCACCAATCCCGCAACACGCTTTAAACCTCTCGACGAAACCATACTTCGCCGGATTACCATAAACCTCCTTGTAAACACTCCAATCATCTCCGTAAACAATCACCGCCTCCGGAAACTCTCGACGGAGATCGTCAATCTTTTGTTGTAAAACCACATTATGTTCATAACTTTCCTTGTTCTTGCTCCCAACACATCCGATTTCATCGCGGTCCGTTGGAGGTAACCCTAACGAAAACGCTAACGGGAAACAACCCGTTGCGGGTAACCCTTGTACCACAACATATTTAGCTCCCATTGATAACAACTCTTTGATTAAATTAGTTTGGTATGTTATTGCAAGCTTTTGGACAGTTTTGCTAGTGGCTTTTGTTCCTGAGATGTACGTGTAATCATTTGCACCAATTTGACCAATCCATACTAATGCATTGTTGAATAAAGCCTTGCATTGTTTTGGCGTTGAAACTTTTGATTTGCAACCTGATTTTTTTACGTAAAGTTTGAACCATGCAAGCTGTGTTGTGAGTGATTGTGGGATTGTGTCAAGTGTTGAGTTGTGTTTAACGAAAAAGGAGAAGGGTATGGCGGTGCAACCACCAACGGCGAAGTTGACACCGTGGGTGGTGTCGGAGGAAGGGTTGAGGTACGGTGGGAAGTATGGTAAGTTTAAAGATTCGGCGATGAAGTCGATGACGAGACGGCCGTCGGAGTAGCGGTTTGTGGGGTGGTGGAAGAAGGAACGGCCGTATGGGAGGGAGGAGATTTGCCGGAAAATGAGAGGGGCGGTGGAGTCGTTGGTGTTGCCGGTGTCGGTGTACGAGTCGCCGAAGACGAAGACTTTGGTGAAAGGACGGTGGCCGGTGGTGGAGGTGGCGGAGGACAGTGGGAGGAGGAGGAGGAGGAGGAGGAGGGTGGTGATGAGGGTAAAATGGGAAAAGGAAATGGTTGTTGAGGATGACATGGTTGTAGATGTTGAGGTGATTTGGGGTTCAATGGGTTTGTGATGGTTTATATACACTTGTGAAGGAAGTGAAATTCCGGTTTTGCCCTTGGAAATAATGTTGAATGTTAATTTGGACTTGGTTTCAGGTTAATTTTGTGGAAGAAATAGTAATTAAATGAGTTGATTAGATATAAGTTTATGTGTGTCGATGTGTCATCCTAAATTTCTTAAAATTTACTAATGTAACCTAAATTTTATAAAGTTTGATGTATATAGTTGAAAATAATTGTCAATAAAATAAATTTGAAGGTAAGTAAAATTGAGGTTATTATCTATTCATGTTTCACGTTTGGTCAATTCAAGTCGGTTCAGTTTAGGTGACCTAAAGATGTGTATAATACGAGCAACCTATGAAACCCAACACATGACTTTGCAACCGGCCCATTCCTTATACATGTTGTCATTGGTCCTATGTTAGAAGTTATTTTAGTTCTCGGTTCGATTTCTATAAGCCGTAGCTTCCGAGTTTGACCTGTTGCACATCTCTATGTCTTTCTATGTAAGACACTATGACAATACAAAAAGAAATGTTAGTAAAGTATTTTATTGTTTACAGAATGAAAGAAAATTAGGTTTCAAATAATTGAAGTATGTGTTATGTGTATACATTATACATATGAGTTATAATATATATATCATAATAAAAACAAAAGGAAAATTATATATTGACTTTTTTAATAGACACTAAAAAAATAATATGAACAAACTCTACCATGATCCACATGAGACTTTTGTTTATGAAGAAATTATGTTCCCTCATCAACTACTATTCGTTTGTCGGATTGCAAAAATAGTTTTATATATATTTTATGCATAAAGTTAGTTTTACAGACGAGTTTATATATATATAATATTGAGTATTGGATTTTATTAAATAAAAAAATTTAGTTTGGTTACATGGTGTTATTAAAATGTTGTGCTAACTATCATTTCGTATTGAATTAACCGGTTAACATGTCCACAAACATTTGCTGAGAATATTTTAGTAGCTTTTGAGGCTATTTGACAAGTGTTAAATGATTTAAGTTTCTTGATACCCGTACAACATGCGGACATGAATGCAACTCTAAAACCCTATGTCTGATTCGGTCAGACATACACCTACAATTTGAATCACTTTATTCTAAGGAGACGGTACTGGTCATGATCATCCATATTATTTATGACATTTTAAACATCTTATTCATTCATTTTTCAGAAGACTCTTAAGGTAGAAAATTTTACCAGCATGGCTTACACATGCGTGAGGGCCGAAGGGTAGGCCCCGGTAGGAAAGATCTAAATACTTTTTTTACTTTGTGTAGTGGATGAAGTACTTCATTTACAATCCATTGTATTATGCGGCTTTTGACGATTTATCATACAATTTTACAACATGTGACATTTGAATAATTTCTTGTATTTTACTTATTACTACGGTTGAGTCTTTAGGTTGTCGAAATCATGTTCTTTAAATCATTGGTATTTAACTCAAACATTTTCTAAAGGGTGAAGCTATTTCGAGTTGTTTGTTGACATGAAAATATCATACTCGCGTAAAGCATATAAATTTTTTTGTGTATATATATTTAGCCTCTAAATCTCTAATATATATAATACAACTTTTAGACAAAGAACTAACACTATTAGCTAGGTGTATTTATTCTGAAAAAAGATTATCATGTTGTAAAAAAAACGTTATAATGAATTAAAAGGTTTGTTTATGGTTTGTTGGCGTTCTCCCTCTTGGCTTGACTCGACTCATGGGCCGTCAATTTAGACTCATAAAGCAAATAAATATTTTTACTTCATACTTGTCTAAATTTTGTTTTCTTCTTTAGATACATATTCACTTGATATATAGCCTCAATAATTTGTTACATACATTTTAAACGTTACATCATCAAATTTAACCTCCTTTAAACGATAAAATATAATTACTTTGACCATTTTACAAGTGAATATACTCGATTAAGTTAAAAATTATTTTTATACCAAAACTAGTATAGATTATTTTTACGTTTACAGTTTAAACAAAAAATATATGTCACATCTTTTATAATGTTAAACCAACAAAAGATGGTTTGACATAATTAATGAAAGACTATATACATGTTCATGCCTCACACGTTGTGGTGTAAAACCGTAATACGTCGTGATACAATAAAGATGAAGTCTAAAAGTATATATATTCGAAGTTAAGAGTTCAATGATCATTAGGTGAAATTCATAAATATGTACAAAGTTAAGTTAGAAGGTCAAAAATATAAATAACCTAAGTTGAGGGACTAAAAAAGAGTGTCATCACTTACACTCTCTTTTATAATATATACAATATCATATATTTACTTACAAAGCTTACATGTAAAGTGATCAAACACGAGAAAACACGCATTGCAACCAAGCAGGGCCGGCTCAACTAGTTTGAAGGCCTAAAGCGAATAAAAAATCCGGGGCCTTTTTTCATTTTCCGGGTGTATAATATGCAAACCGATCACTAGTTAAACCTGGCTATATCGTACGTGGACATCACCAGTGTAGCCGGCGGTTCGAACCATTTTTTAAAACACTGCATTTAGATTAAATTTATATAAGTTATCGGTTATAACTAAATATGTGTATCTGAAAAATATATTAAAAATGTGATTCATTTTTTTGCTCGTTTGTCTTTTATTTCGATGTAAATAAGTACTTCAAAAATCGTACATTTAAAAAGTTTAAGAAAATATTTTATCGTTTTTTTAAACATCTTTAGTTAGAATAGTGAATATTTTTTTCTTCGGAGTTTCTTCAATACCTTTTCTTTGTCAGCCACATGCCCACATGTATCCCAACAGCCATGTAAGGATGTGTTTGTTTGTATATGTTATCTATCTTAGCTTAATTGACGATGGGAAAGGGAATTTAGGCCATAAAATTTTAATAGGTCATAAAATTTTAAAGCCCAATATTATGTAAATAAAAGTTATATAAATTGAAAATTTTAAGTTAAACATCTGATTTATGAATTTGTATTTATTTAGATTTGATTAAAGTATGAAACGATTTAAAAAACAAAAAGTTATCTAGACAAAGTGGAAAGCAAAAAAGTGAACAAGAAACGTTAATCAAATCTAATTAAAAGTCAAATCTTAAAAGAGAAATGTTCATATACAAAGTTTGATTTTGATACAAAGTGTAAGAGGGATTTATAGCCATTAGATCTACTTTTAAAAATTAAGATGAATCAATTGGTGGAGGGGTATTTTTGTCATAGTCACGTTTGTTGACTTTTTCTCTCTCCACATGCAAGGCACATGTCAATTCCTCCATTTTTTAAAACGTTAATAACTTTTACATACGACATTATTTTTTAATAAAAATTACACCAAAAAACAAGCGTTTTTTTATCTTCAAAACGCGTATAGTATTGATATATAAAAAAAGATATTTTTTTTTCAAAATTTTCAGCTCATTGTGTTATATTATAAGTTGTGTAATATCATTGTGTTATATTATAATATCATTGTGATATATAAAAAAAAGAATTGTTTTTAGATTTTTCAGCTCATTGTGTAATATCATTGTGTTATATTATAAGTTGTGTAAAACCATGTTTCGAAGAATCGGAAAAAAAAAATTTCTTTTTTTATATATTAATATTATACGCGTTTCGAAGACAAAAAAACGCTTGTTTTTTTGGTGCATTTTTTATCAAAAACTAACGTCGTATGTAAAAGTTATTAACGTTTCAAAAAAGTGGGGGAATTGACATGTGTCTTGCATGTGGAGAGAGAAAGTCAACAAAAGTGACTATGACAAAAATACCCCTCCACCAACATGTATTACCACAAATTGATCTCAACCATTAAAAATTAATCTAATGGTTAAAAATCCTTCTTACACTTTGTACCATTTTTATCCTTTGTAGAATAATCTAGACCTGGCAAAACGGGCGGGTCGGGTCGGGTCAACTGTCCGGGTCATAACGGGTCCGGGTCAGAACGGGTCCGGGTCGAGATGGGTTGTTATAAAAACGGGTCAGAACGGGTCGGGTCAGAATGGGTCCGGGTTAAAATAGGTCGGGTCAAAACGGGTCGGGTTATAAAATCACATAAAAATTTACAACCAATTAGAAGAGTATAGTATTTAGAAGAGCTTTATGTTTCATAACAATAACCACTTCCTGATTGTTTCATCCAGCAGCCCACTTAAAAAAACTAATCAAATTCTCCCTTGGAACATTTGAAGCTTCCAACACTCTCACCACACTCAGGTTCAAATTCATATCATCAAGTCTAGGCTCTAATGACCTACTAACCACATCAACATCATCACTTTCACTCTTAAGCAGATACATATCTATCTAACTCATTATTATCAACCACATGACCTTCATCACTAACCGATTGAAACAAATATTAGCAATTGTTTTCATTAGCAGTTCACAAATCATAGTAACATATAATAAGCATCCAACCGAATAAACACAATCGAAGGTTACGTACTTCGTCGGAGTTGGAAGATGTTGAGTTCACCGGAGATGAGTTCTTGTCGCAATCGGTTGTCGGATAAAAAAAACATAGCCATATCTCTTCAATCGATTATAGGGATGATGAAAATCCATGTAAAAATCAAACAACTAATCGATTTTAGGGTTAATGAATCGATTGTAAACCACGATTGTAAACCAGGAAGGAGACAATTGTTCTGAGAAGATGACGAACAGCTGAATCGATTGAGTTCTGAGTATAGAGGATGAACCGATGAAAGGCAGTAATGGATTTTAGAGATTTTAGGCTTGACCCATTATGACCCGTAGACTATTTCCCTAAACCCATCCTAACCCGTAAGTATTTTTTTTCAGCCCACTGGGTTAAGTTTTGACCCGCTATTGAGTTTTCTATGGCCCAAACTAACCCAATATGGATTAATAGATTACCCAATATGACCCAAAACTATAAACATGGGTCTATTTTGCCAGGCCTAGAATAATCTAACTCATCTTAAAATACCTAAAAAGAAAAAATTATGATGAAAAACATAAAATAGAGAACCAAACAATGATAAAGTAAAAAAAAAAAAGTCTCTTGTTTTATTTTTCCTTAGACCTCCAAAAAACTTAAGCTGGGCCGAGCATTGGAGATGTTAAAATAAAAATATTATTTTTATAAACCCAATCAAATCCACTTTTCTGTTTAATTTTTTTAGAAAGGCGATTGACACAACAAAAAGACCGTTATACTAAGATGAAGTGCAATAACCAAATTTAAAACCCCAACTTTACCCCTATATAATGGACGCTTACTCCAAAATAAAGATTCACCTCAACCATTTATTTCAAAGCCAAGTTACAATAATATGATTTATAGATACACTCTAGTTCTAACCAGGCCCTTATTCATGATTCATTAGAGTTTAGACCATGACCCTTTGGTTACTCATAAATCATGTAGGTCAATATTACTTGGGCCTCAATAGAGTGGGCCTTGTAGCCGACAGAACTTGGACTAAGTTTAAAGGCAACTTGATGCAAGTTACTTAGTTACACTCGTCTCTCAAGTAATATTGTAGTTTTGAATTTTTAGCAATCATGACTTTACGGGCAACAACACTTTTATTTATAAGGCACGTAAAACTTTAAAAGAAAATAAGTTACCCAAACCATGAAATCAAAACGTTTGGTTCGGTTTTCAAGTTCAACGGTTTGCTTTCGGTTTTAAGAATCAACGGTTTGATTTTGATTTTCAAATAATAAAAAACCGTTGGTGAGAATTTGACTCACAGTTTAACCTAAAATCAGTTAAAACCAAACCGTGAACATCTCTAATGTCCAACGGTTGATAATTGAAATAACACTGAATCAAGTATCAAGTAGATGTCTAGATAGCCGTGCACAAAAAAACCGGTTCCGGAACCGACCCGGTGTACCCGAACCGGAACCAGTCGTACCCGAACCGTAGGATACACATGGGTTCCGGTTCCTCCAAGAAAGTGGAACCGTACCGGGAACCGAACCGGAACCGCCAGAACCGGTTCCACCTCAACCCGGTCAAAACCAGACCCGACCCTACCCGGAACCGGAAAAAACCCGGTTAAACCGGTCAAAACCCGGTCAAATACCCGATCATACCCGGAACCAAACCCGACCCTACCCGATTTTTGGCTTTATTGACCAACACCGTAACTGGTTCCTAAAAAAACCCGGTTTGTGCACAGCTACGTCTAGATGTGCCTAAAAAGCCCAACAAGTTGTTCAAGTTACTAGGCATAAAGAAGAACAAGGGCCTACAAAACAACAAATACATGTCTAACAAAATCTTACAACAAAAAATATTGTACTAATAAACAACAGCCCATGTGGTCAAAGTTCTAGCAACAACAAACAAACCATGTGGTCAATGTTCAAACCAACAACAAACCACATGGTCATCAAGGTTTGTTTGAACCAACTGCATTTCAATTTCTTATAACCAGAACATTAACAATCTTTTCCTTATCAGTAAAAGTTAAAAAAATAAATAAACAAATTTGTAAATATGCCCATTTCTTTAACGGCTACATGATTTTACTTGTATCATATCATCCTAAAAACCATATCTTTTGTTCAGTTAGTACCCAAACAACCCTGCTTCAAAGCCTTCGAAAGACCGCGGATGGTTGAAGGTGTGGTTCGGCAACAACCACCGATAAGTTTGGCTCCAGAATCACGCCATTTTGTCGCTAAAACGTTAAACTTGTCGTCATTAAAACACTTGGATGGCTACATAAGTAAACAAAAACATCATCATAAATATAAATAATCACCTTCAATAACTTACAGAACATATTCATTTCTATGTTCAAACAAACTCACCAGCCATCTTTTCGCAACACCATCCCAAATTTCACCACTATTCGGATAAACAACAATCACTTTCTTAGTTAACTGCACAAAACAAAACAAACAAAACAAACTTTTACAAAAACAAAACACAAAAACAGGCTGTTGAAGTCGAATAACCGATCATGATCTACCTCATTAAACTTTTGAACAAGACTATGAACAAACTGTGGTGGTGCACAGTTGATCCCGACTGCAGCGATTCGGTCACTAGTGTTAATAACTTGCAGACAATCTGCAAAGCTCTCACCTGAAGGTGCATTGACACCATCAACAGAACTGAAACAAATCCAAGATGGGATTTGAACATCTTCTTCTTCGAGTAAATCAACGATCGCCTGTAAAGTTAACATCTTTAGAATCTTGATTTTGTTCAATAATTTCAAGAAACTGTAAAAAAAAGTGAATGAGTGGTTACTTGAGTTTCAAGCTTATTTGGAATGGTTTCAAAAGCAAGCAGATCAGGACCCGATTCGACGAGAACTTGCAGCCTGCGTCTATGGAAGTCTTTAAGCTTATTCAAATCAACATCTTTTCCATAATAACCACTGAAAAACAATGCATATCAGCAAAAATGTTGTAAAAATATGTGAAAAAAAGTTTAAAAAAAAACTCAAAAACTAATCTTTTTACCTGTATTCAGAACCATCAGCAAGATATGCACCATAGCTACCAATGGAAGCTGCAACAAGAGCTCGATTATACGAATGATCCCCAATTCGTTCCACCGATTCCCAAAACTCATCGCGAGCATTCGTCGCTAATTCAACACTCAGTTCCAACAATCTTTCCCCTTGTTCAATTGACATCCCCCTCGATACGAATCCCGGTATACTCGCCTGAAATCAACCACAATTTTAACTTTTTAAAAGACCAAATCTTGTTATTAAAAAACACTGCAACAGCTGCGCAGCTTATTGCCCGTTTGTCTACTGTTTAAAGTTTAAAGATAATTTTTTTTTTAATTTTAAAAAGATTGAATCAATTTTTCATCAATTTAATAAAACTTAAATGTTGAATTGATACAAAATTAGCACCAATTGCACACACCTGATACGAAGATGTTACAATTATATCAGCACCAGCTTCCAAATACTCCAAATGAACCTGCATTTTCAAATCAATCAATACACAGTTTGTTACCGTTTACAAAACTTAAAAATTGAATGTAAACTTCAATTTATGTTAACGGGTTAGAAAAAAAATCAAAACTTGACATTCAATTCATCCCCAATTTAAAAAAATCTGTGTAATTAGGTGGGATAAATTTAGACCTTGGAGATGAGATTAGGGTTATTGATCAAACAAAGTGCACTCCATAACGGATCTTTAATGTCAGCGCCGTGAATTTCAAGCTGTGTAGCAAAACCACCGTCGATGATGGCACATCCACCGGCTTTTTGTATGAAGTTTTGGAGCAATTTTGCTCTGTTTTGGTTGTGGTTGTTTTTATTAGGGTTGAAGATGACACCCATTGTGTGTTTAGTTGTGAAAAATGGGTTGAGTTCGAATTGGGATGATGAAATGAGATGTGTTTATATAGAAAGAAAAAGATTGTGTGTTGTAAAAGCAAGAAACAGGGTGTATGTGTATGTGTATTTAAAGGCGTTGATGACGGAGCAAGGTGGCACCGGCACCGCCGCACCGGTGAATGGAGACGCGTTTTTTGTACTAGATTCTTACTTGTCTTCCACTTTGCCCTATTTTATTACACAATTCTTAATTCGGTTTTTAAAATTTTTTTAACAGCTATTTTAAATTACTGATGAGTCATTAGTTTATATGATTTTTTTATTTTTGTTGTGAAACTTTGAGGCTTGGAGTTGACACGCTTTTGAAGTGAAGCTTGTAGATAAGCTCGTCATTATTAGGGGGGAGGGAGTGGTTGAGCGAGGAAGCCGGCGAGGAGAAGAAGAGGTGAGCTTGTGGACGAGGTTTGGTCCTCGGCTGGAGGCAAAACGAGGCTGGAGAAGAAGAGGCGAGCTCGTGTGACAGACGAGATTGACACCGGCTCCGGCGAGGAGGTGATCATGACGAGCTCCCACCTCGTCTTCCTCCTCGCCACCCACTCCCTGCTCCCTTAGACCTGAGCATGAGTCCACAATCAGTAAGATATCATGTTAGATGAGAAAACTTCTTGTACAGCTCGAACTCATATTTTGTTATACGTAAGACTTGAAACTAAGATATCTATGTTTTAATAACTTTTTAATGTCGTATCTCAATCAGTGATGAAGCCTGAGTCTTTTTCCAAGGGGGGCTAAAATTTATAACGTTTTGTTTCGGTGGCGGGGCTAAACCCAATATATATATATATATAAAAAATCAACTACCGACCAACATATTAACACTTCGAACGTAAAAAATTGGAAGGGTCGTGACCCTCTCTAGTCTCAATGAAGCTTCGCCGATGTCAATCACCTGAGTTAAACATCATTTGTTTTTTTAGACCTCGTGTTTTAGTAATTAAGTATTTTTTTATATAGACAAACAAACCTAATTAAAACTATGTAAATTGTTTTAAAACTCCTACATCCTAATTGTTAACTATTTAATTATTATGTTAAAACGTGAAATGCACTGTTTTTAACCTAGTTTTAAGATTTAGAAAAAAAAAAATCTTCTTAATTAGTAGCATTTTTTATAATTTTATAAGTAGACAAAATTTAACCTAGTTTTTAGATTTAGAAAAAAAAAATCTTCTTAATTAGTAGCATTTTTTTATATTTTTATAAGTAAACAAAAATAATAAATATTTATGATACATTAAATTTCAAATTATATTGCATTACATATAATTACATGTGCTTTAAATGTTGGAAATTGTCATGGAAACCAAAGTAGTTATCTGTTATCACGTGTCTGTTATTTATTATTTATTTATTTTCTTAAATACAAACTAGTGAGTAGAACAAAATAGGAAAAAGTGGTTTAAACCATAATCATCAAAATATAAAAATTGAACTCTTAATCTGTAAACGGATAAAAACACAATGTCCTAAAAGAATGTCAAAAACTATTGGACTTTGAATTCAAATGATATTAAGTTTAATTTTATTTTAATCTTAACAATAGTAATTAATAAGTAGAAATTTAGAAAATAAATGTTGATTAACGAGGGCGCAAAATAGAGTCTAATTCAACGGTCTCACCAACTTATTTGGTTGGTCCCCACTTCCATAATCTAGAGTCGACATTTGTAGTCATTTTAATTTTAAACAACTATTCTTATATAATATAAGAAAATGTAAAAAGCTTATGTGACATAATTTTAAACTTTCTAGTTTATGTGGCATAACATGAGAATTTATCTCACAATAATGATTTTTATTTAAAATATGTATATAAAATATATTATAATAAAACTAATTACATTTTTGGTCCCCTAATATTTTAAAGAATTCTGAAAAATTTAAGAGTATTTATATTTTTAACCCTCTACTACAAGGGATGTACATGAGTCGGTTTATATTTGATAGGGTCTAAAAATAAACTTATGGATAAAGTTAATAATAACATACAATTAAAAACCTAGGTGTTTTATAAATATACATAACATTTTTCTACGATTTAAAAAAAAATAAACTACACCATAAAACTGAGCACTTTATGGTGTAGTAAATTTGAGTATAATATTACTATACTAAAAGTCTAATTTTAAAAGTATATCATGTGTTCCGGTTTACCACGGTTTTGTCTCAAAACTGATTGGAACATTCATGAATATTATCTTTAAAAACATCACTTTAATGTTGTGTTACCGAGCGTAGCGCGAACACTAAACTAGTACTTTAATATTTAGAATTTATTAAATTTACCCTTTCATTCTACAATAAAATAGACATGATGTCATTTTCCATAAAGTTACATTAAGACGTGTTAACTTGAGTTTTTTCTTAAACAAATTAATATGTAAATTTCGTTACCAACAAATACATTGATCATTTATAGAACAATTGAGAAGAGACCAATCATCTTACCGGACACCATAGTCCATAGGTATGAAAATTGAGAAATAAAGCATCAATGAAAGCAACATGGGGGTTGGTGAGTCATGACATTTTAGTAGCTTTGACTTGGAACTTGTCCAATACATGCTAAATCAAATTTTGACTATATACATTTGCTTATTTTAAATGACTTTGATCTTAATATATAAATAAACTATATAAACATAGGTGTATCTGGTGTTGAATGCAGATTCATTTAAACCCATCATGTTTTAAATTTTTAATAAAAATAAAATGTACCTATACAGATTATTAGAAGTAAATGTTGTTAAGTAAGTTCTCATAGATCGTTCGATAAGGGCCATTGTTTATCACCTAATGGTCAAACTAGGGATGGCAATAAAACCCGAGCCCGATGGAAAAAACCAAAACCCGAAGTATTCGGGCCGGGTAATGGCCCGGATTTTCGGGTATTGGACCGGGTATGGGATTTGTTTTTTAAAAAAATCCGGGTTCAGGTACGGGTATGGGATCATATGAACCTGTCCCATACCCGGCCCGAAGATATATATATATATATGTATAACTACAACAACAACAACAAATCATAAACACTAAACAACTATAATATACAAAACAATAAAACAAAAACTACAACAGCCACATGTAAAAAACTCAAGACTAAAAAGCGTGAGGGGGTAAAGTGTAAAAGAAACCTAATACTTGTGATCAAAGTTATAATCATGAGGGGTAATAATATAAAAAAAGTTAACACTTGTGTCCAAACTTACAATCCACAAACTTTATTATTCAATGCACTTTTCTGGTATATATTATAATGTTTCGTTAGAATTATTTTTATTTTTTCATATTTAAGTGAGTTTTATACAAATGTTAAAAGGTTTAAGTGGGGCATGCATTGAAACTTCGTTAGTGATTATTTTTTTTGAAGTTCAACCTAAAATATTGGAACAACATTGGATCTGAATTGTTTTTTATTGTTAAGAAAAATACGAGTGGTTGGTGAAATAATATTAAAACTTTATTCTTAATTCGTGATTTTATTCGTTCCTTTTTCAGTTTGTTCTATTGAAACTTATTGGGCTGATAGCCAAAATATGTACGGTCCATTATATTTAGCCTTATTGCCCCCTATCCTACTAGTATATGTTTTAAAGCTTAATCCATACTGACTCATGGGCCTGATAGTCACGTTAATATTAACAACGAAACACGATTAAGGATGTCATAAATGCTTATCAATGTATTGTGTGTAACAAGATCACAAAGGTGCCACGCGATGCCAAACACTGCATGCTAATGTCACAAACATAAGATGCCCAACAATACCATTAACACGCCACAAACATAAGGCGTCCAACAATATCATTAATCTTTGCACTTAACAGAAAAATGTTAACAAAGTAAGTGTAGCGGGCCAAAACAGTTATAAAATAAAATGTTAGGGGTGATATGTTCAAAGTAGAGTAAGAGATCAAAGTCGAATATTCAGGGCTAAAATGACAATTAGTAAAGTCGTGGATTAAAACCGTAAATACGTCAAAAGTTAGGGATTAAAACAGTAAATACGTTAAAAGTTAGGGATTAGAACAGTAAAACGTCAAAGTAAAAAAGTTAAAACGGCATGTGATGCAACACGAGTATGCAAAATAGGAGATATATAAGTTATTAAACCTAATATATAAAAAACAAACAAGCACCATTTTTAAACAAGAGTAAATTTTTGTTTTACTTGTACGTGGTGTTGGTCGGGTCACTTTCTATTAAGAACGTTTTTCTTGAGAACAACCTAAAAATCGTTTTAACTATTTTATTTTTATAATATAGATTGACAAAAATTTTCTAATTCAACTAATTTTAGCATTTATTTAAAACAAATTCGATTTGTGTAGTCGTTTGTTAAAATGCATATACACACCCACGTTACTTGTACACATACACACATTATGGGTGCATATATGCATTTGCATTGAAACAAATGACTTCACAAATCATATTTTTTTAAAATAAAAGTTGAAATTAATTGAATTATAAGCATTTTAGTCAATCTAAATTAGAAAAATTCAACAACTTACCCCATATATGATTTGTTAAAGTTGTACTTTATATTCTTAAAGAAAAATAGGTTCTCAATTGATAGTGAGCCTAATTCGGTCAAAATAACTTTGTGCATCTAAACTTTTAAAATTGTCATTTACCTCAAACCTAGACAATTTATTCCTGTTAACTTCAATCCACTAACACTTCGCTAAATAGTTTTGTTAGTTAAAGGTAGGGGTGTGCATAGGTCGGTTTGGGTCGGTTTTTGACTTAATCCGAACCCAAACCCAAATATTCGGTTTTTGTGTTTTTAAAACCCATGGGTTTTGGGTTTTTCGGTTTTGGGTTTTGGGTTTGCGGACTGGGTTTGGGTTTGGGTTCGGTTTTTTCGGTTTTTTCAACTTGGATTTAAATTTATTTTTTTTAGTACTAAATACAAGTTGTAAACATAACTCTTAATGATTCAAGAAAACATGTTATAATACTGAAGTTTAAATTTATGATTTCATAAGTGTAAACATTAAAAATCAGCCACATTTCAAAAGAAAAATTACTCAGAAAACAATAACCATAAACAAAATTTTGAATGTCATCTTGTTTCGACAAAAAACCACCAATAAATCATAGATAAAATGTAATATGATCATATAATAATGTATTACAATATAGGGTTTTACATAACATAGGTCATGAGTCTTACATATATGAAATTTAGCATACACATAAACATTATTGGGTCGGTTCGGTTTTTACGGATCGGTTTTTTAACAAAACCCAAACCCAACCCAAAAGTTCGGTTTTTTTATAAATTAAACCCAAAACCCATGGTTTCTATGTGGGTTCGGTTTTTTGGGTTTGGGTTTTCGGTTTTTTCGGTTTCGGATAGGTTTTTTCGGTTTCATGCTCACCTCTAGTTAAAGGGGTTGTTAGGTCATTTTACTGGATAAAAACTGATTGTGTAATTTCGTTAGTGATTGACATCACAAGTCACAACATTCCAACACGTACGTAACAATGTATACCAACACATTGACAATATTGGTACCATTTGACTAGGTTTTCTTTTGTTATACTATATATATGTGTGTATTTAATAAAGACCAAAATGAAATTAAACCTCATTTAATCTTCTCATCTACCTCATGCCCACTATATTCAAACAAATATTAAATCTTCACCTTCCCTTTCCTTCTTATATATTCCCTTGATCATCTTCACCTTATCCCCACACACATTTCTTCACAATGTTCAACTCCACAAAACAACTTTACAACTATTTCATCAAACATGTCACCAAACTCTTCATCATAACCCTAATCTTTGCAATCACCATTCAAACATTCAATCAACTCCCATACAATCTTTTCAACCATTTTTCTTTAATCCACACACTCACTATCACTTCACTAACCATCACCATTCTCACATTCTACTTCTTCAACAAACCTCGAACCGTCTACCTAATCGATTTCGCTTGTTTCAAGCCGCCTTCGATCCTCCGAGTGCCATTTGCAACCGCAGCCGAACATGGTCGCATCATTTTAGCCTCACAACCTAAAAGCATTGCCTTCCAAGTAAAGATCTTTGAAAGATCCGGTTTGGGTGAAGAAACATGTTTACCACATCCATTGCATTATCTTCCACCCGACCCGTATATGATCGATGCAAGAGACGAATCCGAAATAGTCATTTTCTCAGCAATGGATTCGTTGTTTAAACAAACCGGGATCAACCCGAAAGATATTGATATCTTGATTGTAAATTGTAGCCTCTTTGCACCAACTCCTTCTCTTTCAGCCATGGTGGCTAACAAGTATAAAATGAGAAGTAATGTAAAGAGTTTTAACTTATCTGGTATGGGTTGTAGCGCGGGTTTAATATCGATAGATTTAGCGAATAATCTACTTCAAGTCCACCCTGAGTCGAACGCAGTAGTGATTAGTACTGAAATAATCACCCCGAATTCTTATATAGGAAAAGAACGGTCAATGCTTCTCCCAAACTGTCTGTTCAGAATGGGAGGAGCATGTGTTCTTTTGACCAATAAAAGATCACAAAAGAAACATGCAAAGTACAGTCTTGTGCATGTTGTTCGGACCCACAAAGGGTCTGAAGACAAATCTTACCGTTGTGTAACACAAGAAGAGGACAAAGAAGGTCATGTTGGGATCGCGTTAAACCTCGATCTCATGGTGATCGCGGCCAACTCGTTAAAATCAAACATTAGCACCATCGGGCCGTTGGTACTTCCGATATCCGAGCAACTCTTGTTTCTTTTCAATCTTTTGGGGAGAAAAATACTCAAACTAGATTTAAAACTCTACATTCCTGACTTTAAAAAGGCGTTCGATCACTTTTGCATCCACGCAGGTGGACGTGCAGTGATCGATGAGCTTCAGAAGCGGCTCCGGCTATCTTCGGAGCACGTGGAAGCATCGAGGATGACGTTGCACCGATTTGGAAACACGTCATCCTCTTCATTGTGGTATGAGTTAGGTTACATGGAAGCAAAAGGTAAAATGAAAAAAGGTGATAGGGTTTGGCAAATAGGGTTTGGAAGTGGGTTTAAGTGTAATAGTGCGGTTTGGGAGTGTAATAAGGATATCGGGGCTCCGAATAACAGTGCATGGGATGATTGCATTCATAGGTACCCGGTTAATGAACCGGAGATTGTGAAGATCTAGCCCGGGGCAGTATTGTTATTTTGTTTTTGTGTGATTTGGTCAAAAGTTTTAATAATATGATTTCAGGTGCTTTTTATGAGTTTTAATTAGCTGGATCCGGTTATGAAAATAGTTGAATATTGAAAAGAACACAAAAAATGAAACAATATATGATTTTATTTTTATTTGTAAAAGAGTAGACTATAATTTTAGTAAATAATTTTTTATACTATTAACAGTTATGGACTTTTGGTTTTTGTGATTTATTTTTAACAGAAATGATCCCAAATATTAATTCATCTAATTTTTCATTAAATCCTTCCACGTGGCCTAAATCTGAGAAATAAAAATATCATTTTCCTCTTCTTTTATCTATGTCATTATGTAGGTTATCATTTTTATTCAGTCGCATATAAAAAGGGGTTATTGGATTTAATCACCTCCAACTATTGATTATTGGCCGCTGTCACCTTCAAGTATCACTTTGGCCAATATAACCCCCAACTAAACACTTTGGTGTCCGTATCACCAAAAGTTAACCAATTCAAGTCACTTTTGTTAACTTTTGGTTAGTTTTTGGTTAACCTTTGGTGATACGGACATCGTATCACCAAAAGTTAACCAATTCAAGTCACTTTTGGTTAACTTTACGTTAATTTTTCGTTAACTTTTGGTGATACGAACACCAAAGTGTTTAGTTGGGAGTTATATTGGCCAAAGTGATACTTGAGGGTGACATCGGCCAATCACCAATAGTTGGGGGTGTTAAAATCCAATAACCCTATAAAAAGGAGTGAGAGAAATGACATTTTACTTTGCATGTGAAGAAGACTTAACGAAAATTAAATAATACCAAAGGGGAGTTAGGAACACGAACAAGAAGAAGTGAGAACCACTTAAATGGAGGTTCGATAGCATCTTTATTGGAAAATAAAATCATAAGGCCCAAAACTTTGAAGTTAAAATAAAATTGTTAATTATGTTAAAATACAGGGATAAAAATTATAGTTTACTATCCTTGGAGAATGTTTGAAAGAAAAAATCTTGCATGTGTTTTTATTTATGGTAAATTGGCTTAAAATAATCTCAACTAACACCTATTGGCCGAAAATAATCCCAAATCAGTTTATTCTCTCCAGTGGTCCCAAATCCAACTTTTTTGGCCTATAGTGGTCCGTCGTTAACTTTTTTTCTATTTTTTTCGAATTTCAAACTGATATTTTAAAGATTTTGATAGGGGTAAGAATGTGATTCAATTTATGTAAACCTTACCGCCAATTGTTGCTTCAAATGATTTAATTTTGACATCCGGTTGAAGCACCGTTAGGGTTTAAACACCTGATTGAAGACCGTTTTGTCGTTTGGAACAACGGTTCGATGTAAGGTTTACATCAATTGAATCGTATCCTCCTCCAGATCAATATCCATAAAACGTTGTTTTGAAATTCGAAAAAAAAAGTTAACGACCGTTAAATGCACTTAACGGCGGACCACTGAAGGCCAAAAAAGTCGGATTTGGAACCACTGGAGGGAATAAAATGAGTTGGATTATTGTCGGCCAATAGGTGTTAGTTGGAATTATTTTAAGCCAATTTACTATTATTTTAAGTCAATTTGCCCTTATTTATCAAATGAATGATCCAGATGATTTGTTCACAAAAGATAAGTGAAAAAAAATAGATAATAATGTGAAAGTATATGACTGTTTGAAAAAGAATGTTGGAGTTAAAAAGTAAAGATAGATTCTTTTTTATTTTTTATTTTTTTTTTTGAAAAAAATAGATAATGATACGAAACTAATGAAAATAAGACTTTTAGAAGTCACAAAAGATAAATGAAAAAAATAGATAATTAAATGCCGTTTGACTTATAACAGGCGCTAAACAATAAACCCAATCTAACTGCCGTTAGATGTATAACGGTAAACGGCCTATATAAATCCTTCAAATCTAGGGTTATTGGATTTTAATAATCCAAACTTTGTTTAATTGGCCGATATTAATCCCAACTTAAAAAATTCCCTGTGACAGTCCGAACTTGTGACCTATTTTTCTACACCGAACCTTTTACTAACGAGTCTAACTCCGTTAGTTTTTGTTGATGTGGAGGGCTAAGGAGTAAAATATACAAGTGTAGGGACCATTTGTAAACTCAATCTATCATCTTCCATTACCAACACCACACCACTGCCACCACCTGCAACTCAACAACTCCGGTGAACCACCACCACCGGCGAACCACCACCACCGACGAACAGCCACCAGCGGAAGTAAATGGTTGAAATTGATTAGATCGATTGTGGAACTAAAGGCGGAATGATACATGTGAAGAAATTATGGTTTAGAAATACTGTTTTGAGGTTAACAAGTCCGGCGAAATCAGGAATTGGTCCGGTGAGATGATTATTTTGTAAGCTTTAAACTTGTAACTTATCAAGGCGAGTAAATGTGTTTTGGGAAAAAAACTCCGGCGAGGTTTAGTTTTTCGAAAACAACACGAATGACTTTATTATTGGAATCATATTGTACTCCTTGCCATTTGCAGTGGCTAGAAATGATGTGAATGGGGAACATGGATTTATAATGGAGACAACTTTTGATTTGAATGCTAGAATTGATAAAGCGTTGTTTGGTGGTGAAAAGAGATTGAATGGTGAGAGAGATACGATGTGGATTATGATGATAAGAATGATGGTTGATTTCATGGTGTAATGGAGGATGTTGTTCGTCGCTGGTGGTGGTTCATCGGTGGTGGTAGTTCACCGGAGTTGCAGGTGGCGGCGGCAATAGGGCGGTGGTGATAATAGTGGTGTGGTGGTAATGGAAGATGATAGATTAACTTTACAAATGGTCCATGAACTTGTTGATTTTACTCTTTAGCCCTCCATATTAATAAAAACTAACGGAGTTAGACTTCGTTAAGAAAAGGTTCGTTGGAGGAAAATAGTTTACAAGTTGGGACTGCCACAGGGAATTTTTTAAGTTAGGATTAATATCGGCCAATAAACCAAAGTTCGGATTATTAAAATCCAATAACCCTCAAATCTAATATAACATGTCATATTATCTTCCCGTTTTCTGATAGACTGATAGTTTTAAAATCTAATTTTTTTTATTTATAACAGCAACACTTTAATTTTTAAGAAGAAATACATCAAATCTGTAGTCAGCAAAACTAGAACCCCTGACCTGAATGTTTCTAACACAATTGTGTTACCAATGGACCACTAACCCCATTGGCTTCAAAATCTAATGGGTACGTGATTCAAGCTAACCGGTGTTTTCTCCAAAAAAACGCTCGCGGACTCAATTTAACAGGTTTTTTTTCTTTGTTTTTCATTCCCTACTCGTATTCGGTACGTTTTCTACTCATTTGAATCATCATTTGGTTTTTGAAAAGTGTATGAATGGTTGTGCATATCTTGATTTTATGTTTGCAAATGTATATCTTGAATGAATCTTAATTTTTGTTTGTGAATGAATCTAGGTTTTTTTTTTTTTTTTTTTTTTCAGATGTTGGTTTTTGAGCATATGGCATCTAACGACCGTTAAGCATTTAACAGCCGTTAATTGATTATTTTAGTCATGACATGAAAAAAATAATTTAATTCAGTAGGAAAAATACATAAGAACTTCATGCATAAAATACTATATGTGGAAATGATAAATCTTGGTTGTTATTTATGAACATTTTGAAGTTGTGACATGCTTACCTTAGAGTAGTAATGGTATATTACATTCTTACCTACCCACTATCCACGTGTTTCTAATAAATTTAATAACCTCACCTACAACATATTTGATATTTCCATCTTCTGATATATTATTTTTTTAGAAAATTGTTTGATGAAACAACATTTGACTGAATGTAATTAAAGGTATAAGGATAAAGATTGAAACTCATTTTTAAAATCAATATGTGTTTTTTTTTATTGAGTTCTTTATTTAAATTTTTAAATGTAATATTGACTTATGGTATTACATTGTCTAACTTCATTAAAATCAAAATACCTAAAAATAATGAGTCTACTGATAAAAGTTTCTAGATCCATCACTAGTCTTCTATTTTATTTCTTAATAATATCATCCCACTAAAAACAGCTCATAAAAAACATTTTATTCCTTATAATAAGAGGTTATATATAAATGCATAAAGGTTTGGGTTAGTTAATTTTAGTCTCTCGATTCAACCAATCATTTTGAGTCTAACCTGCCGGGTCACACTTAAAATTCAAATCCCAAAAAACTTCAAATCCTAAAACGGACAGATTCAAATTCCAAACCGAACAAGTTCAATGTCCGGTTCATGAAACCGTTCTGGTTTTCAAAACAACGGAATTTTAAAATCTAAAATAATCCAATCCATCTGCGAATGTTGTAGTGAATGTAATTCAACAACTCATTCTACCACTCTGACACACCCATCCCCTGCTATTTTTTCATCAATCATCACACAGGTTTACTCTCTTTCATTTTATTATCTCTTTTTCTACCAACTTACCCTTTATATTCAATGTTTCATCCATTAAAGGTTCAATTTTTATTTTTAGCAGACTCGGTTTTGCTATTCAAAAACAAGTTGCAACACAACATGTTGTCCGTTTACCTGCCACCTATAAAATCAACTCATTTTCAGTAGAGATACCAAAATTGTTCATGAGTTTGAGCACAATCCTTTATTCTTATAGCATTAAGTGTAGAGTTAATCTTGATGGGTCAAGAACGTTGAATTAAAGTCGTGTCAAAGAACGGAAGATGGAGCAGATCGATAGTGTAGCGTGACTAGATCATGGGTAGTAGAGTCATATAGTAGCAACTTAGGAGTTGGTTTATGTTTCTTTCCTTTTGTACTCAAATAGGTCATCTTGACACATGTGTTATTGGTCAGGATATAAGCAACTATTGCACTATAAAGTATAATACAAGTATACAACCTGGAAAACAATGAATTGTCATTGCTGCCAAACAATGAGCACTTGAATTGGTAGAGTGTGCGATGACATTGATAACGAACTCAAAATTTGACAGCTAGAACTTATTCTTGAACTGTTTCGATTTTATTAAACTGAAATGGACACATACAAATATTAGCTATAAGTTATGACTTTTGGACACAACGAGCCAGATCCGTTTCTTCTACATTTAGTCTTCTGCTGTTGAATTCATCCGCCTCGTTCCTCATTTAAGTCGAATCTTGTTCTTTTTTCTACCAAAATCTTTCCTAAATTCACTTAAATTCCTTCGTTCATCATCGTCTTCACACATCATTAAAAGGCTCTTGCTTTTCTCTTTAAAGACAAAACCACAAGAAACATCACAATCCAAATGCCTAACTTTGTTACACCTCGAATCAACCAAATCCCGATTACCCATCGCCTGTTCTTTGACCATATCCACCTCATTGGTTAAGAGCATACCCTTCAACATTTCACACATCCAATTCTTGCACAAATGTTCATTTCTCACAAAAGTATGCAGCTTTACTTAAATCTTGATGATTTTGCAATGTTAGAAAAACTTCCATTTCGTCTTCTAATCGACACGAATGACAAAAAATTGGGATCTAACCACATTAATGAAAATAACAGATTGAAAATAAACACACAAGCTGCTAAAAATTGCAGTTATTAAAACAATCTTTAAACTTCATATTTACCATCACTAACATTTACAATCACTAATACTGTAACATATGCAATTAATTACAATCATCCGCTCAAAATTTTCAAACCCTAATTTGCAAAAAAAGAACATACCTTTTTCAGGAAAATTGTTGGCTAAATCGCAAATTGAGTGATTGATTAATCGCAAATCCTGAGATCATCATCCAATCGACTAAAATCCCCCAACAAAAACCCATGATTATCAATCATAACCGAATTATTGGAAACCGTTTGAGCCCTAATTTGTGATTCAAATTCGGTCTTTTTGGCGAAATAAGCAGAAACAGCGGCTTCATTGGATGCAAATTTGCCTAAAAAGATACGTGAATTGGTGAATGGATTTCGAATTCGAGCAATGTATCTGCCGTTTTTTCTCCAAACGCATTTGTAGCGTTTTGTTGTGGATTTTGTTGAGAAATTTGTTGTTTCTGTTTCTTCTGGGTTTTTGGTGTCGGCATTGTAGGTGTAGATAAGTGTTAATTCATCTCTTGATTTTGATTTTGATTTTGATTTTGGTTCTTGTTGTTGTTGTTGTTGTTGTTGTTCCCGCTCGATGTTATCGTTTGAATCCATAAAAGATTGTGGTCACTAATGTGGATCTTGAATAGTGGTTGGTATTGACCAATATCAATTGAATAACACAACTAGAAATTATAAAATAAGAATAATGGAGAAGGTGAGGAATAACCGAATTGAACCGAACTAAACCGAACAATTAACTGATAATTTGGTTAAGGCTTAATCGATTAAGTCATTCCCAACGGTCTTTTGTATCGACAAAAGTCATTTCAAGTAAGACCTTTAGACAAACTTACAGTTAGGTGTTGCTGTATTTGAGACCAATACATTCGTCTTTCAATCCCTGTTACTTGTCAGCCCGACCCAGTCACTCTAAATCTGTCCACAACCTTACACGGCTTGTTATTGTTTGTTGAGTCCTTCCATCTAGTTATCAGAGCAGAAGGAAATAATATTATGTCTCACATGTTATGTTGTAAATATTATCTAACATTGAAATATCTAACTTGTTAAAGAAGTTAGTAAAAATAAAATAAAATAATTCAAAAAATAGAAAAGTTAATTCAAAAAATAAAAATAATAACAAAAGAATAAAGGCCAATAAAAACATATATAAGTGGAGGCTATAAACCGGGCCACGGAGGAAGAAACGCCACATCTTGCCACTAGAAAAATGTTGGGCCTTTAGTTTAGACATGTCTAAGAGGAACCCCTTGTAGACCTTTGCTATTGAAAATTTTATTATTAAGGTTTTTCATATAGATCATAGTGTCTCCAAGTATATCACTTTGAATAATTTGATTGTGAGTGTTTGGTATAACAATTGCTTTTAATATGTCTTATAACTCTTTAACCGTGTTACAAATGTAGGAACCGTTCGTATAAAAAACTAAATATTCTTTTATAAATTTAAATACAATACAATGAAAGTAAAGAACACAAATATATTACAATACAATTACAACTGAAATAAAACAAGATACAAAAAATGAGAAGAAACATAAGTATAATTGTGGCTGAGGATTCGTGTTCAACACGGGTTCCTTAAAACAAATTCTGAGTCTCCCAAGAGAACTCGTTTGTTTCCCAGGGTATAACAGCCGAAGCAGTATGTACTGCCGGGATTGACCCACAACCCAAATTATACTTTAAAGAAAAAAGATGAAGAAGATCAACTACATGTTGGAAAAATTAGAAGAGAAAGAATGAGAGAATTTTAGAGAGTTGGTTCTTTGGTGTTGTATTTGGTGTGTCTTCTAACCAAGTTCACCTTGGTATTTATAAGACATAAAAGAGTTCAAACACCTTATTCAATGTCCATAAACATGAGTTGAAACATCCAATTAAATTTGAATAATGAGATGAAACATCTCATGTAGTAAAACACTCACATTGAATAAAGAATTGAAACACTAATAAATTTATTATTTTGTATTTTTCACAAAATATAATTTGTGTTTTACAAAATATTCCAACAAGTGATACAGGTAGTCTGTGGTTTCAATAGCATCTTCACAATTTTAATATTCATATGATTTTCTTTTTACGTGACTGACATCTCTGTATTCTAAAGCTTCCTTTGTTAGGATTTTACTAAAATTTATAACGACACTCCGTAAAAAATCACTTTCAACGCTTCTCATTTTATCCACACATGAAAATATACACCTCCCGTCTAGACATTGTGTTCTTCAATTGTAGTTCAAGATGACTTAACTAGAATAAATTTGAATATCGTCCCGACCAAACCCGGCCACATATTTTTTTCTTGCATGGTTCCACAAGATATATAATGATTTGAATCAGTAAGTGTACCTATTCCACACAACGACTTGGTCTGTGTTATTCTTCTGACCATTTTATACGTTTCCAAAAAATAATATTTCACTTTACTCTTATCCTATGCAAATGTAGATACGTAATTGGCCTCTCAATCTTTTTGACTTGTTGCTCCAATACTTTATGAAGTTCCAGTCGAACCACCTACTTAACTAGTTTGAGACAGGAGATAAATATATAATATATTTATTTAATTTTTTTGGACGGCAAATAATATTAGATAGATAGGGGGCTAACAACTAGCTAAAACCCCAAAAAAACACACAAGTACGAAGAAACAAAAAAAGACAAAAAACACATCCATCACAAAACGAACATAATTAACCGGGATCAAAAGGAAGGTTGCGCAAAAATGGAATGCCTTTGTTGTTGCTGCGGGTCTTTATCCACAGCGTCGCCAAAGCCATGGATCACACAAAACCATGTTCACTGCAGGCGTGACCATATCAAAGAGGACTCTATTCCTATGCTTCCATATATTAATGTGATTTTCTTTAACTTACAATGTGGTGGAGTCGTATAACAGACTTCAATCCTTCAAAATAGACTAAAGTTCTATTTTTACTACAGAAGATAGAACAGACTTGAATCCTTCAAAATAGACTCAAGTTCTATTTACCCAATATATAACAGACTTGAATCCTTCAATATATATATATATATATATTGGGGATTTTCTAAAAAGACTCACAACTCTAAGAAGTGTAGGAAGCAATAACAATCAAACACGTGTCCATGAGGCTAAAAACAGGTGGAGGGGCGTTATCGTCATTTTACACGTTGTGTTATCGATTACATTTGAAAGACCGGCGTTATCTTCTGAATCATGGTGTTTTTAACATTTGAACTAGTTACAGAAAACAACATGGTGTTTTATTTGTCACACTATTTTTTTGGCGTTTCTAACTTTTTTTCTGCGTTATATCATGGTGTTTCTTAGCAATATCAAATGAGGAGTAGGTCTTCCGGATCATGGTGTTTTTTACATTTGAACTGATCACAGAAAACAACAATTGACGTTTTTGGTGTTTTATTTTTCACATATTTTTTCTTGGCGTTTCTAACTTTTCTCATCACTGAATCATGATGTTTCTTAGCGATGATGTTTTTGTTTGTTTTTTACGTTTTCGTTTACTATTTACGAACGTCCCGATCAATGTTTTTGACGTTTTCGTTTATTTAATTATTAACATCTGATCATGTATGACGTGTTTTTGACGTATTAATCATTGTTATGACGTTTTCTTCGACTTCAGTGTTTACTCTATTGCAGGTAAGTTATGACGTTTTTTATTAGTTAATTTTTTCATCAGAGTGGTGTTATTTTTTAGAGCCAGTTTATGCATGGTGTTTTTTATATGCACGACGGTGAAAACGCACAATGACTAATATACCTCGAAACAAAAAATCGCGTCATTAAAAACATCATAATATTTATAAAACTGCCAGTCTGCCACCGCGTCCATTTGGGCCGTAAACACCATAATCCGACGCCCCAGATTCTTTCTTAGCCTTTTTAGAGTTTTGGCCCTTTATAGAGAATCCTCCTTTATATATAAGTGGTCGGATATAAAGTTACGAACAATAAACAAAGACGATTCAACACCAACAACGTTCTATATAACTTTTAATCATCTTATTCAAAGTCTAGATACAAAAAAAAATCCACAAATTAACCTTCATTAACTATGCATTAACTAAATAATCCAGTATTATTAATGAATATTATAAAATACAAAGCTCTTGATCCAATCGACTAAATTCACCAAGAAGAAACCCATTATGATCAACAATATTCATCTCAATCCAATTCATCACTTCATCTTCTTTCGTCCATCCAACATCCGGCCACCGCAACTCCGCGATATCCGTTTGCAATCCATCTCCCGCAACAACTTCTATGTCAGAACGTGACGATTCAACCTCGTCGTCATCCGAAAGAGTTTTCACGTCAAGAATAGGGTAATTGGACCCGACTGAACTAGTACATTTGTCACAAAAGATGTTTTCATTTAATCCTTGAACCGGAACTGGAACTGGAACTGATACCGAAACCCTTTTTGATTCTCTGTGATCGTTTGAAGAAAATTCGGTTGATGATCTTTTCGGCATTGTGGAGTTTGTGTTTGTGTTTGTGTTTGATTGTAGAAACTTAACGGATTGTTACTTGGGGAGGAGTATATATAAGGAGACTTTGGGTCAATAACAAAACTATTGTTTATTTGATGGTGATAAGATTAATTTCTAACCCTTTGTTATGAATGAATTGTAAACTTTAACCCTTAAGTTACTATGTTTACTAACTTAAATGTGTATAATCAAACAGTTCAAGATTAATTAAACGTGTATAAACTTTAAGAGCAAGTTTACTAGTACAAGTACCGTAAAAACATGACTTGTTCCTAGTTTTATCTTTTTATCTCTTTAATAAAAGTTTTTTTGAAATTAATAAAATGACTTTTTATCTCTTTATTTTTTTTATCTCTTTATATTTAAAAGTTAATACTCCTAACTGTTGGGTATTGACCGTTGTCGCTTTCAACTAATTAATACTCTCACTCTCACAACTCTAACTTAACATTACACTTGTTGTGACACTTCGGTTTTATCCACGTGACATTTTTATCTTACGTGACATAAATTATATGACATAAAAACGGGGTGATACAGCAAGTGTAATGTTAAGTTTGAAGTGGTGAGAGTGAGAGACTTAGTTGAGAGTGACAACGTCCAATTCCCCTATAAGTATTAAAATCCAATAACCCTATATTTTATTCTGATTTTATTTATTTTCAATCTTTTTATGGACTTCCTTTAATTATGTTCACCAATGTTTCAACAATCTTGAGTAATAAAGAATTTGGTCATTAACTTGTTTAAGAAATTAACATTAATTTTGGGTTCAGAGATGTAATTGACATCTTTAATGTGATAAAACAATAAAGAAAATTTTGATACATAAAAGAGAAATTAACATGACTACCAAAGGCCGAGAGGGGGCGCAACGGGTTCAAGTACTGGATTCATTAGGTTTGACGGGTACACTGTCACAGTCCCAATGGGTTCGTTCTTTTGATGCTTGGTGGGTTCATGAACCCGCTCAACCTTAGCTTCTCTTCCTTAATACATCTCAAATCTTATTTATTTGTTATTGATCGTTATCAGTTCTAACAACTGAAATATGTAATGATGATTCGATTTCAATTATTATAATGAACGCAGCAGTACATAGCAACTATTTGGGACTTTTAAAATAAGTTTAACATAAATTTATGTTAAAACTGCTCATGAATAAAGTTGATTTATAGTATTTGCTACATGCATTTTAACCGATAATTTTGAGTTAAATACACACATACTAGAACCAAGTTTCTAAATCACACCCTTTTAATCATATTTGCAGGATATAATGATTAGTGAATAACATAACAAATTCATTCTATAATATTGATGTCTTCTATATCTTTTTCCATACCTCAAATATTTTTTTCAGACCTCAAAAAGTCATTTTATTAATTTCAAAATAATAATTCCATTTTAGCTTATGCAACATGAGAGTTCAATGTTTAGTTTAAAAAGTTAGGCAACCTATAAATAGCCTTTTCATTAAACTATCATGCATGACACTAGCTATTACATGACAAAATCATTTTTGTTAACATTTTTATGGCAATTAAATGTAAATTTCATTTTCCTTTACGATCTACTTTTTATAAAATTAAGGTATTAGTTTAATAGTTTTTATAAAAAAAAGGTTTTGTTTTTGAATTCATTGATGTTAGTATGTTACTAATTTATAAATTGAACCTTAAACTCAACAATTGTAACTTTTGAAATAGTATTTGGAATTGGGAACCATTAAACATATGTGAGACTGAGAAACCTTAAACTCCCACATCGCTACAACAAAGATTTTCAATTCCTTTTGCACTATCCGAATATTTTGGATATCTAAAAATTCAGATATCCGAAATCCGGATACCTGACTTCCCTAAATTGTTTATCTCACATTGCTCAAGATAAACTTCCAACAACTTCTCATTAATCTTTGAGAACACTCATGTTCGTTTAGAAACTTACACATGAAATAAAACCATTTTCTTGTGGATATATAAAAGATATATCCTCATTAATTTAGATCTATTACTTGCAGAAATTAGGGTAATTTTCCGTTTAACTTTGTATTTATGGTTTGCTAGCTGCTTGCTAGGTTTTGTTTAAATGAAAGTCAATGCTTGAGTCTTTATAAATGTCACTAAGCATGTTCCTCTTAATCGAAATAAGAGTATTGAAGGAAAAAAAAACTTGATCTGGTCTGACATCTAGAACAAGTTACTTGTGTTTTTTCTTGAGTAAGTGAGTCATAACTTTATATCAAACATTTGACGTATGAAAATAAGGAGTTGCAGCGATTGGAGCTTCGAGTGTTCGTTCGTAGTGTTGGGCATACTAGCCGAAGCTCATTAGTCGAACCGTAAGAATGAGAAAAATAATCAGCAACATTATTATATTTTTGGACTTGATCAACAGATTGTAGATAGTAAGGAGTTGATGTCGAGAGGTCTATCTTCAATGATCAATCCAATAATCGATCCCTAGATGATATGAATTTTAAATCTTACAACGATCATAAATTTATAATTACAATATAATTTACTAGTTAATAAGAATAAAAGAATATTTTAAAATATAAATAAGTAGATAGCTAGATTCAAACTAAGATAAGTGTAATTATTAGAAAAAGATACGCGGGTAGTATTTGACCCGAATGTGATCCGTGTGCTAAATGAAATGGAAGTTTGACACATAAGATTTTTCCGAATGTGAACGAGTTACTCAATTATTAGAACATATATATTAAAAGTCAATACTACACTTTTCTATCACCGTCTTTATAGTAACACTAGTTTAGTGCCCGCGCTACGCTCGGGAACATAACATTCAAGTGATGCTTTTAAGGATATTCATGAACGTTCCAATAAGTTTTGAAACAAAACCGTAGTAAACCGGAACACGAAATATATTTTAAAAAATTAAATTTTTAGTATAACAATATTATACTCAAATTAAAGAGAATAAAATGCTCAGTTTTATGGTGTAGTTTAATTTTTTTTTTTAAATCCATATAAAAAAGTTTGTATATTTATAAAACACTGAGGTCTTTAATTGTATATTATTATTAATTTTATCCAAAAGTTTCATTTTCACACCCTATCAAATATAAACCGGCTCATCTACACCCCTTGTAGTAGAGGGTTAAAAGTATAAATACTTGTAAATTTTTCTGAATCTCCAAAATATTAAGGGACTAAAAATGTAATTAGTTTTATTATAATATATTTTATATACATATTTTAAATAAAAAAATTGTTATTATGAGATAATCTCTCAAATGATGCCACATAAGCCAAAAGCTTTAAAATGGTGCCACATAAGCTTTTTGAGTTTTGCTATATTATATAAAGATTTAATCACTACATTTTTTTATCTCTCTTTTAAAGTAAATAATATTTTTATACACTTATCATTTCCTTTTTCTTTAATCTACTCCCAACCAATTTTGAAAACTATTCAACTATTATAGAGGATGAACATAGTTTTTCAAATATAGATTTTTCTATCTTTTACCACCAACTAAAGGTTGAGAAAATTAATATTAAAGAGCATTTCCCAACTGGTAACAAGTGTGCGTCCCCCATATTTTTACCTGGGTTCGAATCCCATCTCCCTTTTTTATTTATTTTAGATGCATCGATTGCGTTTATGTACTTCAGCTATCATTCTCGCCTTGACGATAACCTTGTTATGATATATTATGATATCTGGATTATGCGGTAAAATAACTATACTCTTAGCGTTGAGGGCATTTGTGAGAGCTACCTTTCTATACTAAAGAAAAGGTTTGCCCTTACTCTATCTCACCCATACCTTACAATGTTATAATGTTTGGTTTTTTTTTCATAATGTTATAATGTTAAAGTGTAATGTGTGTATTGTGTCTAGTTTTTTTTCATAGCACCTTATACACCCAGAACAAAATGAAACTTGTAAATCATAACCATACAATAGACTGATAAAGAGAATACTTGTTCTTATTGATCTCAAAAACTTCGCACGGCATCCTAAAACAAAGGACTCATGTTAACATCACATGCCTTTAATTTGACATGTTCTACATGTTTAACATATAATTTCATAAATAGATGTTATATATTTTATTTATTTATATTTAGAAAATATAATGCATACACGAAAATATAATCCCTAAACTTTTTAATAACTATTTTTAAACATTGATGGTGGTTGGGCGGTGACGGTGGTGGTTGTTGGAAAGATAATTGACAGTTAAAGGAAAATTGATATGATATGTTAACTGGACTGATTTTTTTTTTAAACACTGACGGTGATGGATCCGTGATGGTTTCAAACAGGCCCAACTCATAGTATAAATAACTTAGATATTGCTCTAAGGCCTCGTATCGTATGTTTGGGGGCCCCAAATTTATATAATCTGTTTTATATATTTTATGTGATAGCTAGACTAATAGCTTGAGTTTTATATGCTTATGCATACTATATGTCATTCTAATTTGTTTGCATGTATGCTTTCTTAATATTTTTTTAACAACGTTTCTCAATATTTAAGTGAGTCTTCTTGAAACGAGATGTCAACCGTCCATATTAATTTTGACGCTTCATGCGTTAATATGATTTGATGTTTGGTTTATTTTTCACGTCCAAGAACCCAATGGTCCCGAAAACCAGTTAGCTAGATAGCCTGCGCCACAAACCTAGTAAATTTTTTATTACATTTTTTAAATTTTCTATTATTTTTTTCACTTGTTTCACCTCATGTCTCAAGTGAAACTAGAACTCAATCATTTGAATGATGACCATACACATGTGTCACTAGATTAAGCTAGTGGTTATCGCACCCCTAGTTTATATCAATAGTATTTGGGAAAAACCAAAAGGAGCCTTAAAAGTTACTTTATTTAGGGCTCTGAAAACAGTTGAGCCGTCCCTGGTTTCGAATGGTGGTTACGGGAAAAAAAAAGTGATAGTTAATGGAAACATGTGTTGAAAGGATTTACTTTTGGTTGGATGGTTTATGAGGGACATTCTTATTGATGCATTTTTTTATTTACGTACATGTTATAATACCAAATTTCAATAATAAAATATTATATAACATGGTCTTTATTTTATATTTTTTGATGACTTTTGAGCTGTTTTCCAATAAAATAACTATAGCATTGTTGACCATACAATCAACCGACTTAATTGTACTAGGAATAGAATTTATAGCATCTCAACTGTTCACTATGATAAAGACAGTTATGATTCCCAGCAAATTCTTTTGGCTTGTTTTTTCACACATTACTTGTACTTTATGCATTAAAAACAGTACAACACCAACATCAAAACTAACAAGAAAATAAAACACAAACAACTCTCATTATTCTCAATTTCTAGTTCCTTACAATGAACATTTGACTAAAATCAAACTCACTGCAAATCTCTTCCGTACTAACAAAAATTAACCAATTTTTTTCCTTGAAATTTTAAATTAAACTCTACTAATTACCAATTAATTACTAGCTGCAAAACTCATGGGTAATGTCCCATTTGTGGCTCATCAACTCTTAACGTGTTGATCCAAGCAAGTTCTTCATTGTTCAACTCCCCAAAATCCCAATCAGGCAAATCGCTTGGCGCTTGATCGAGTCCGTGAATCTCCAAATCGTCGATACTCTCGAACCCACCATCAAATGGGCCGATGAAATCGTCGAAAAAGGGTGCGCCCATTTCCAACCCGATGTCCAAATCGTTACCGATTTCGGCCAATGTCAACGCGTCATCGACAGGTTCAGTATAACCCAAACCCAGATCAGGGATCATGTTAAAATCTTGATTACTTGTATTGCCAAAAGGTTGCATCTTTTTGTCCTCGTTTATAAAGATTTTCGACCCGGATGAGGATTCGACTTCGAGAACCGAAGAGGGTGATGCGTGTGCAATCACACCCGATGATTCTTCGGAAACCGACTGTTTTTGGCTGCTGGTTGCTCGGGTTTTGTTCTTGTTCACTGGAGCCTTTAAAGACTGACCCCTTTGTTCAAACTCAAGTTTCTTGATTTCGTAAGCTCGAGCCGCGTCTTCTGCTGTATCAAACGTCCCAAGCCAGATCCGTTTAAACTGAAACGGGTCACGAATCTCCGCAGCCCATTTCCCCCATTTTCGTTGTCGAACTCCTCTGTATTTCAAACCACCACCAGCTGTTTTCCCAACATTTGAGCCTCTTATCAAACCCTCTTTAGTTTTTCTTGAAATCTTTTCAACATTCGTCACATTCGACACATTTGCCACATTTGTTTTCATTTTCAACAAATTGTTGTTACTATCTTGAAAAGATCCGGTGGGAAAACAATTCATCGGTATCTTTAATTCCCGGACAAAAGTTTTAGTTTTTGGTTCATCATCATCAGATGAATCAGTCATATCCGGATCATGACAGACGATCCGAACCGTTTTCACCGGGTAACCCGGTTCAGTTGCTGTTATCATTCCCCTTTTTCTATGTTTCTTGATTCCGCCGGTTTCTTGATTTTCCGGCGACTTCTCCGGGAAGACAGACATTTTTCAGTCAAAAGTTAAGCAAATACTATAAAAAATTGTATCTTTTTGAACAAGATTTTGTTAAAAAGATTGGTTTGTGATTATGTAAAACCACTGTATATGAAAACAACCAAAACACTCGAATCCAGAACAAGTCCTGCAAAAAAAACACAAATATCAAAGATCTGTCAGAACAAGACATAATAAAACTTTAAAATTCAAAGATTTTGAAAGTTTTAAAGATTAAATTGTTCACCTTTTTGGCCTCAAACGCATCGAAACTGATGGCAAACAAAAATAAAAACTCTGCTGATTCAAACAGCAGAGATAAAACAGAGCAAAAAAACTCCAGAGCTTCAACAACGCCCTAATTTCAGTCAAAAAACTTGCCGACATAAATCACTCACTTCCCACCTTCTAAAACCCTTCTCCAACTAAAAAATCAATGAAACAAACATCAGATTCATAATAATCATACTTCAATTTCGACAAAAATTGAAAGATTTGACCTTTTTGGTCAAAATTGGACTCTGTAACAGCAAAAACTAAAAACCCCTAATTAAAAATAATGAAATTGAATGAATTGATGATGAAAGAGACATACCAGTGAGTGAAATCGAGTGAATTTGTGATGTGATGATATGAAACTCACCACCGAAGATGTGATGATGATTTTGATTTTATGTTTGATTTGTTCTTGTTTATTGTTCAGTGTTAATGACTCCGTTTTTCAAGCGGTCAAAACGCAAATATGGGGTGGGTATATATAAGGACTTTTTATTTATTTCAAATTTATTCGGAAAGTAAATAATACTTCATAAATAATTTAATTTAATTTTTTTTATTTGTAAAATTTGGTACGTGCAACCTAACCAAACATGAGAAATGTGTATGGAAAATCAAACACATGTTTATACAATTTTTACTTGATATTTTATGTTTTTTGGTGACCTGTTGAATTATTTATTCAGGTCTAGGAGGATCATGCATAGTAATATTGTGATCTTAAGATTTGTTATTGCAGTTTTTCAAGATTAAAAGAGGGTTGTGACGCATTTAGCTTTTTATTTTGATGTGTGAAAGCTTTTTTTTATTTGTAACGGTAAATTTATTTAAACCAATACGACCACTAGCAAAACATTAAAACCAAAACAAACATACATAAAAAAAACACCCACAAGACCAAGTAAAATTACCACGACATGTAACACACTAACACCAATTTTTTTTTTTGATTGCGAAACGAATAAAGCCCGGCTACCCGGGGTAACCCAATGGCGAAAGGCGACCCCAAACGCTCTGCGAACACAAACAGCGCTGGGTAGCCGAAGTCCACCTATTAAACCAACTCCAATTCAGGGGAAACCCACTAGCCCGTCCGCCCGTAGACACGACAACAAACTAGCGGTAAAACCCGTTTGGCTCAGAGATCGAACTTATGTGTACTACATTTACTCTCTTAACGTGTGAAACTTAAAAAATAGTATGATATTTTTAAAAAAAATATTCAAATATGAATGTTTGATGAGTTGTCATGACCATACATCATGCATGATCTTCACCATCCATAGGTCATGCATATCATGCACATTTTGGCCGCCATATGTTCTAGTGCACGCACCTACACTTGAATGTGTAACGCACGCGCCATTTTGTTTCCTTACAGGCGACAATCTCGAGGTGTGTTTTGGCTAAAACACAATCGTGCAATGCACGCGCAGAGATTGCAAGTGGGTAGTGTTTTGCATATTTTTGTTTCTTAGGTTTGAGGTAACGCTGCGAATCGGAGACGTTGATGACAGCTAATATATTTTTGGACGGTTTTAGGTTTGCTAGTTGAATCTTATTACGAAAATGCCACGGTGATATATTGGTATTAATTATTATTCTTTGTTAAAATGGAAATTATTCTTTTTTGTAGAAATTTGTTTAAATAATATATTCTCAAATTTTTATTAATTACGTAAGTTTTAGTTAATTATTAGCTAGGATTTTTTCATATCTTAGGTGTAGTGTTTATTTTTATACCATTAATGAATGATTTTGTTTTCTTTTAAAGATTTCGCTATCAAGAATTTGATGATTATTTAGTACCTTTTTTTAAATTATGCATGTATGCAATATCAATTTAAATATACATCTAATTTAGTCACGTGTTTTAAATACCTTCTCTTATTTCTTTTTATTATGTGTCTAACATCTTTATAAAAACTTAGTTAGTTGTATCTTGGTATACAAGATGAGTAAAAAGGATCATTTTTGATAATATTATTTACCTAATAACAATTTATCAATTTTAGCGGAACTATAGTGTGACCTTATCAATTACATTTTCAAAATAGTGGTATATTGTCACGTGATGTAATATGACTAGCTTTATATCATCAAGTCTTGGATATATTGTCAACCTTTGGATCATTAGCTTTGGAAGTTATTTTGCAAAAGCATTAATTATTCTTGAAACTAATGTTGCTCCACACATGTGAAGGATAACATTTTGATGGGTAAAGAGTGAAGACACACCACACATGTGTTGTGTTGTCTAAAAAGTTTTAAGACTTGGTCATATATATATATAAGTAGTAAATGTGTTCCAAGCATGTGCTAATGTGTCTTTATAGAAAGAAAACCAAAGTGTCATAACTTAAACGCCTGGATGACTACATCGTTGTGTGAGACGGTAGCATGACCCGAGCGGGCATGTGACAATGCATGTACTCCCAGTACTCGAGTGACCGCTTAAAATCTTTATAATTTCTTCCAAAATGAAAGTATGTAATGCTTAAATAAAGTTTCGAACAAGGCTTTTATTTTTATTTTATGATCAGGAAGAAACTTTGTATATATCAAAGGAACTTAGCAAGAAATATCTAGGAACCAAAAGTACATCCACCAAACAAGACTTTTATTTAAAATCATAAAGAACAGAACAAAGCAGGACAGTGAGTTATATATAATAAACATGCAGGAGTAGAAATACTTTATTTGTACGAAACAAAATACAAACTACAGAATAGTAATTGCTAATCAATTGTTTGTAGATATGACAATAACCACATTGAGTTATATAAAAACAGCAATACTAATACTTCATTTAAACGGTTTTGACGTGCAATGATCCACCAGTCTACTGTTTCAAGGAAGAGGTGGGAGACTTTGTTTTTTTTGAACGTTCTGACATCTAGTCAAGACACAACATTTATTTATTCACTTTGTGTAACTAACTTTTAGCATATAAACTGTTGTCGTTAAAAATAAGAGCTGTGAAATAATACATTTTACTAATTAATCAATTTTGTTGAAAACATTGATTATACATAATTTCTGATATACTACCAAGTACCACCATTCACATAATATGCCCATCCACTATTGCAAACACGATAATAGGACCCTCATAAGCTTCATTTGCTTCAGTAGTCGGGAATGATATTGCCTAATACATCAACCTTGCATCTGTATTTGCACTCCTTTTTCTATTCGTAAACGTCTCTGAATTCCCCCATAACATCAATTGTTATATTTTCAAGGATAAATACATTATAACCTTTTAGGATTATATACCATTACATGCTCATTACAACTTACAAGATTTAAAGTAAAGATCTTAATGTTCTAAACACTAAAATGTTACTAATGTGTTACCAACCCCATTGACTTGTTCAGTTAATCATCATCGTGATTTCAAGATGACAAGATGTATTCCATTTTCACGTTCACGGGGTTCTTTTTCATGCAACTTCTAATTATATTATTAATGTTTATAACACCCTTATTTTACATGAAATGGCATTCTATGATATGATTAATATTTAATGGCGAAATTCTAGTCCATTTGATCGAATTATCAAGAGTCATAATGTTAAAAACAAACGTGTGTTAGGTGATCATATCAAAATAAGCATAAAATACAAAGGTTATAACACTAATTTTTTTTTTGTCAAGACTAGCATGTGACACCATTAAGTTTAGTGTCTAGACAATTAAGTGCATTCTTTATCTTCACTATCTTTATCATCTCTATCTTTTTCCTCGGTTTTGTTCATTAGATACAAACTTGATAATGAATGATCAATGTATGTGATTGTAATGCACATATAATTACATAACAAGGTATCACAATCATCGCATGTCATCATCATATAATATGTAAGCTAGAGGTAGTTTTCTTTTGTTTTAAAACTGATTAGTGATCGATAACAATCCGAATATTGATAAACACACATTAAGGAATGCAAAAAACAATAATAAATTAACAGTTTCATCAATACAAAAAGAGATGACCATTGCTTTGCGAATTGGGTTTAGTCAATCAATTTATTGACGCCTCTTATAAAGGACCAAATGACTCTAGTTGTGATATGTACGTATTGATAAACTTGGGGTTTTGAAAGAAAGTTTTTTTGATTAGCAAATACCCAGTTGAACATAACTCAAGTAAGAAATAAGTTTCATACTTTCATTACTTAAACATTATAATTTATTTTTTGTTGAAACAAAAAAGGGGCAAGGGCCTAGGTTATATATGATAATACAAGCAACATGCAAGGAGAATTTAATGAATTAATGTTTTAAAAGCTTTAATTTTGAAAGATGGTCTGTAACATATTGCATACATTGCTTTGTTCATCAACTTCAGTTAGTGATTTTGGTCGTTGCAAAAAAATACTAGTGTCAAAACGTTTTATGAATACCTTTTTATGGTTGTTAATAGGGTTCTTGCAAACGAAAAGGTGCTACAAGAGACAAAAAGAAGAAAGTGGAAAAAGAAATTCTTAAATGTGAAATTAAGAGTGGAAAATGAACTAAATCAAGAGGTTTCACTCGTCCAGTGGCGGAAACTAAAAAAATCGTTCGTTGGTTCATCAGAATTTGAAGCTTGCGTTGGTTTATTGCTTGGGATCGCAATCGTTGAAAGATGTTTGCCTAATTTAAGCTTCTCAGGACGGATTTACACAACCGAACGAGTGAAGAATATTTGAACAATGCTTTCGTTTGCGTAGTCAAAAGAGAAACGATTGATAAAGTAAAATATGACAGTGTAATTACTCGATTTTAAGCAAAATATGGCAAATCTATTACGTATTATTTTAACTTTATTTATTATCGTGTTTTGTTTCATTGTTGTAAACTAGTTATATGCGATTGCTTGCGCGTTGCGTGAACGTTTTATTTGACGGTTTTACAAACGTATAAAGAAAACAATTATAAAGAGCTCAGAATTAGTGACTACATCGTGTCACAACTCGATATCATACTTCATAGCCCCACCAACAACAAAAAACATAAACAATCAAATAAACAAAGCGACAACATTCATAAGTGACTTAAAATCAGCAAGCATAGCGTGATCATGTTGTAATGTCTTTTACAGAACAATGATTACAGAAAAAGATTTGTTTAAATAGATCTTTTGAAAGAAATTTGTAATGATCTTGTTATAGGACACACTACACACCATGTGATGAAGCGGGTCCTGTCTCATGGACTTAAGGTTGCTTCATTTCTTTCAAAACAATAGCCAAAGAACTTTGTACATGTAATTTTCTTTAAAATTTCATTTTTAGCCTTAATTTTAGTTAAAATGCACATTACATAAGATAATTAATATTTAACTCTTTTTTATCTCTCATTTATAACATTTCCAGGAAGAGTTTGAACTTTAATACATATAAGACTATTAAACTATCCTCATTGGTGACCATGTCAAAGGTTGTCACACTATTTCAAAAAGAAAAAAGTACCCCCAATTGCTCAAGCAACCAAGATTGAGCTCATGTTTGGTGACACATGTCACGTTTCCATTGGTTGCTTTTTCTTTTTCATTATTTCTTTATATATCATTGTAATTAGTTTTAGCTATAATCTAGTTTATTAATAATATTTTTTTACTAATTAACATTTTTGAACAATCTAATAATACCATCTTGATCAGTTTTTTATTACGAACGTGCTGGTATAAATATTATTAAAAACAGAGTTCATTTAAAAAATATATTTTTTAATACAAGAAATATTATTATCTAAAAAATCAAATATTATCTGTTTAAATTTTAATACAAAATAAATACTTTTTCTAATAACTTTTAATAAAAAACCAAATTCATAAATTATATTTTTTATGTAATAAATATAGTGAAGATTGGGTTGTTAATGAGAGTGAAAAATTGGGTATGGTTGAATTGTGTAGATGAAAGAGAGAAATTAGTTTTTTATTAAAAAGTTAGGTTGAATTAAATTGTAAATGAGGATAGTCTTAATGACATTGACATCTGTAAAGATGAAACAATACATTTTTGTAGCACGAAGTGTAGTGTTTTTAGTTCCTATATTTGATGCAATTTTTATTTCAAGTAAAGTATGATATGCATAATTACTTATTTCATATTTTTTATTTTTTTATTATTTTAAACTATTTAAATCCTATCATTTGTTTGGTTTCATAATCGGTTTTTTTATGAATTCTAGTTAGTAGCCTTACAAATATGGGGCATTTGCATATATCCCCCTCTAAATCTTATTAATTGCATATTTATCCAACAAAAAAATTTTATTGCAAATTTCCCCTTATTAGGAAATAATATTGCATATTTACCCTTTTTGATATATTTTAGGAAAAACTAAATTATACATTTACTATTTTACCCTTACTTAATTAGCTTATAAAAATATTGCATATTCAATCATAATTGGATATTGAAAACCACCATACAACAAAAACATCCAAAATATTAATCTCAAGCACACACTAATACTAATTAAATGATGGATACGTATGCGTGATACATAGAAGACGATATAGGTGGAGGAGACTTCGACATTTGGTTATATGGTGTTTTTTAGATGATTAATAGTAGGGTTTTTAGTATTTGAAAGGGTAGTTTGGTCAACATAATAATTATCATAAAGGATGGGTATATACGCAATATTAAATTTGAGTTGGGTAAATACGCAAATACATTGGTTTGTAGGGGGATATATGCAAAAAGTCCTACAAATATTACTCTTAAGAATAACGTCTTATTCTACTTTTATTAATAAATTAAATTAGTACCCATATATTACACGAGATTTTGATTATATTGGTTTTACTAAATTTATATATCAAATTTATTTTTAATATATTCCCTATTAAATCGGTTTGGATATTTACAAATATTTTCCTAACAAAAATCATATGTTGAAATAAAGGAGATGATTTATAATAACTGGTGAATTTTTTATTTGAACATATCGGTTTAGTAGATAATTTGTGATAAATCGTAAATTTTTAATTTGAACATATCACGTTAGTAGGTAGATCATGATAAGTGAAAATTTGTATTTGAACATATCAGGTTAGTAGATAATTAATAAATTTTGTATTTGAACATATCGGATTATTTCAAATATGAATCATACTGTGACCCGCCTTGAAGTCCTTCATCATATAAAATTAAAGCATGACACATAAACAAAATCTTACGTGTATTAATTAAAATGTTGACATGTGTATAAGTTACTTAATTATTAGAATAGGTAGATTATACTAATAAAAAAAACGTTTACGTAGTCATAATTAAATCCATAAAACTGGAAATAAAACTCCCTTAATAGTTAACAGTATCTTTAATTTTAATATTTAGTGTTAACAACTTTTAAGATATATTGCCTTCAAATTCACCCAATAAAATTAGGGTTGCTTGTATTTTCCGCCATCAGTGTCTTACGTGGCATTCCACCTCACCATTCCACTTTCGCTAAACCGCCTTCATATGCCACGCTATCAGTTTCTTAAGCCAACGTGTCCTCTTCTCTACCAGCCTTTTTTTTGCTGACATTGACACCCAATAAAATGCTACCATGTCATTTTCATGTTTGTTTCTATAATATTTTCTTTTCCAATATTTCTACACAATTATTTTTCAACATTTTAACACACCACTCTACTCACCAAAAAATTGGTTGTTAAAAAATAAATTCTGAAATGTGTAATCATGTGTCTTGCACATGTTTGATTTTAATAGAACAAATTGTTAAATTTTAATGGATGAATGAGTTGTGACTCAAATTGATAAAAAAAACTAATATCATAGGATTTAATTTGTTAAAGTTTTGAATTTGAGACTCAAATAATTAAAACTCAAAACCAACCACAGGTACTCAAAAATTAATTTACTCTAAAGACTAAAGTCATAATTAACAAATCCCACATTTACTAATGTATCAGGCTTTTTATCAGTGAAAGCCTTTTCGTGTCACTGTTTAATGGGTCTAACATTTTGTTGCTAATGAGATTTTGTAATAATGGTATCTGGGGTGGTGATAGGTGACCTTATTTCCATGGGACTTGGATTCGTGCCTTGAATTCAACGGGTTTACCTCTCCGCACTTGCGTGCCTTTGAACGATTTTCAAAAAGCCTTCGGCCCAAGGAGGGATGAATTTTATGATGAGGTGAATTTCGCTAGTAGCTCATTTGAAACGCTTGTTGGTCGTCCTAAAAAACGAAAAAATAAAGGTCTAACATTTGTAATTTAATTTTTAATTTTAATTTCCCCTCTTACTACTTATATTTTTATTTTTAAAGCCTTTTTTAATTGCTGACATAGCACAAGTGTAGGAACATTGTTTATGCGTGGAGCCGTGGGTTCGTTCTCATTCGGCACAAGTGTGTCTTCGTTCTGATCTCAAATACGTTTCTTTTGCGTGAAAAAAAGGTATCACAAATATGTGCAAGTAGATGGCCTTGTCGAAAGCGTGGTTAAAAAAACTCCATAACATGTTCTTTTACGCGTAACAAGGGTCGCAAACATGTGCATAGACAACCTCACCCGCACAACGAGGTTATGAAAACTCCGTTAACATTTTCACAACGACATTTCATTGTTGACTTAAAGGTTCGCAAACTCGCCCGTTGCCGTGTTAACGATATCATGTGGGTTCGTCACTTTCTGCCTCGGACCACAAGCCATATTGCTAGCTTTAACTCAAAAACGATCTAGGATTATTAATCAAAGGTATATTGGTTTTTACTGGTCCCAACTATCACATTTTGTCTTCTACCGGTCCCAACTATTAAATTGGTTGTCAATGGTCCCAACTTTTATCACTTTAGTAACCACTGGTCCCGTCGTTAAATTTTTTTAACGCCGTTACGTTTTTTCCAAATTCAAGACCGATGTTTTAGACCTTTTGATCGGAAGGATAATACGTGTCCATTGATGTAAAAGTTTTATCGAAAAGGCTCTCTGAACGATAAAATTTTTACATCCGATTGAAGCACCGTTAGGTTTAAACACCCGATTGAAGCACTATTTCGTTGTTCGGAGCGCCGTTTTGAGGTAACTTTTACATCAATCGACTTATATTATCGTTCTGATCAAAAAGCTTATAACATCGGTATTGAATTTGAAAAAAATCTAACGGCGTTAAAAAAATTTTAACGACGGGACCAGTAGTTACCAAGGTGATAAAAGTTAGAACCGTTGATAGCCAATTCAATAGTTGGGACCGATAAACATTGCATTGGCCCTTATATAAACATCGATTGACAACGGCTTGTTTGAGCCCATTGGCCTCACTCACTATAATATAGTGGCCCGTTAAGTTTTAACAAATAAAAGTTGTAACGTTTTAATCGTTCGTTATTTAATTTAACTCAATAAACATCTTAGACTCGACAATTCAACATCAAAGACACAGAAAACTTTACCCGATAATTAATCCCAACTTTTAACCATTGACCCGACAAAACGCACTCAAAAGAACTAACCGACGACTATTTTCCACGACATCAAAAACTTTTTACCGATCGGTATCTTCAACCCTTTTACCTCCACCATTTTACTCTTCTTGTTTCCTTTACCAACCAACTCATTCAAAAACAAATGCTCCGTTTCAACCATCTCCACCGTTGACACATCCTCATCACCGCCGTCCACCGCCACCGCGAATTCACCATGAACACCGCTCAACCCGACAACCGTAACCTTCTCAATAACCAACCCTTTTGAAACAGCAAACTCACCCTCTTCAACATCAGACCACATCTTCACATACCCATTTTCCACTTTCGCCGTAAACTCAACATACGTCGATTCACCATTCCCCAATCCCATCTCCGGATGCTCGTCATTATCGATATAAACCTTCCCTTTCGCTTCACTATTCGTCGCCCCAGCTGGGAAAGTTACAATCAAAGTAAATGGTGTTGTTCTTGCTTCTTTTGATATCATTCCCCCTCTTTGCATGGGAAGAATTGTGTTTTGATATAAATGGACGTTGATTACATGCAATGGAGCATCGAGTGAGAACGATTCGGTCTCTTTTGCGATAACAGCTCGAGTTAGATCGAATAGATTGTACCATGTACCCGGAGGGAACATTGCACTAATCTTGGTTTGGTGTTTATCGAGTACCGGTGACACCAATAGACTACTTCCGAGAAGAAACTGTGTGCTTAACTCGTAGAGTTTCGTGATGTTTGGGAACGAGAAGAATACGGGTCGGGCTATTGGAGCTCCGGTCGTGTGTGCTTCATATGTTAATGTGTATAAGTATGGAAGAAGTTTGTATCGCATGCCTAAAGCGTTTTTAGCGGATTTTGCGACGGATTTCCATTGGTAAAGCTCTTGTCTTGGTGAATAGTAGTTTGCGTGGTCGCGTGAAAATGGGTAGAATGCGCCCAGTTCGATCCAACGGTTGCATAGCTCTTCGGTTGGAGCGGGGTAGAATCCGCATATATCCGACCCAACCATTGGGACGCCGAATATACCGAAGTTTAACATGGTGGAGATCGAGTATTTTAGATCGTTCCATGTGCCCTTGTTGTCTCCGGTCCAATGAGCTGCGTAGTGACCCGATCCAACAAATGTGGAACGGGTCAGGATAAAAGGGCGTTTGCCTTGAAGATTTTGAAGACCTTTGTGTGTGGCGACGGTTTGAGAAAACCCGTATATGCTATGGGCATCGTATTCTCGAACTCCGTTATAGTGAACCGCGCTCGTTGCGATGGTTTTGTACCCGATGGGGATTTGGGTCCCCGATGCATTGATCTTGTAAGGTGGTTCGTCCCATCGTGTTTTGGTAATGTTTTTGCAATCCAAACAACAAATCCAACCGGGCCCGGTACCACTCGGACATTGCTTCCCTTTAGGGATCGAGCATAGGCCAGAACAAAAATTTGAAGCCTCGTTCATGTCGATCCATAACCCATCTACTGGCACGAGCTCGTGAAATCTCCGGATTTCATCAACCCACCAAGACACAGTCTTCGGGTTGAGGAAATCTGGGAAGTTAACGGGCCCGGGCCAAACTTGGGCTAGATACGGTTTACCTTCGTATTTGATGAAGACATCGTTAGCAAGACCTCGTTGGTAAGTACCATAACTCGAATTTACTCCTATCCCGGGGTCAATAATGACAATGTACTTCATCCCACGAGCATGTATCTTGTTCAAAAAATTCATCAATTTGGGATGCGGGTAATTTTTCTGATTAAGAGTGAAATCTTTGTGTCCGTCCATGTGATCGTCGTCATTCCAAATGACGTCGAGTGGAATTTCCGCTTTTTTATAGTTTTCGACAACGTCTTCAACTACCGACAAATTATGGTAACCCCATCTACATTGGTGAAATCCTACGATCATAAAATACTAAAACACAGTTAAAAATATATCATTGATCAACAATAAATATAGACACAACGAAACTAAATAGAAATAAAACCCAATCTAATCAAATCATATAAAATCTTATTACGAGTAACATAATCAAATAAACAGAAAATAAATATAACTAAATATTATTAAGATATTCATAAAAAACCTTTTTTTTATCAATCATTGCCTCATTGGTTTGAAAATAGATATTTTGACAATTAATTTATCAACATGTGTCTATGCATTCCAACATTTTATAATACTGGTGTCCTACACACATGTGTCTTTTGTATGGGCAGTCTGATTACAAAACATGAAAATCTTTAAAGATTTTTGTTTTTAACACCAATATATTTAAATTGTCTTTAATAGAACATTGATTGGAGATAAAAGATCATACAAATGAAAAAAATATATTTATAGTACGAATAAAATAATAGTGTTTTAATTTATAAAAACCTATTTGTATGTAAGATGAATATTTATCTGACTTATAAAATAACTTTCTTAAGAATGAATAGTCGATAAAAATACAAATTGACTTGAACTTTATAAAGATGTTTAACTAAATATAAAATACATCCGGTCTTTTAAAACTTTACGTTTTACAGTTTACAGCATTATTCAGTCTAATTTATCTGTATACTGTTTTAATAATCTAACCAAGCCGAAACATAGTTAAGTTAGTTTTCATAAAACCATATTGAGCCGAGATGATATAATTTAAAAGTTAAAACCAAACGAAAAGCACAAGTTTTCGTCTCGGTTCAAACTTTAAACCGAGTTTATTTCACAATAATCAACGTGTTGTGTTGGAAATGTATTATATTAAATTAATTAATATATATTAGGACCAAAAGTGTAGATACTCAAAACATCCCAACAAAACTTGTCACTTTCCTACGTTAATTACGCTTCTATTTTCTGTCGGTTGATGTGATCTAGTTCCCAAACAATTTTTTTCGAACCAAAATAAATGCAAAGCCATGTAACTATTCACCAAAATAAATGCAATGATCGACATGTAACTTACCGAGTGACCAATACGGCATAGGAGCAGGTCGACCAATGAGCTGAGTATACTGATCCACAACAGCAAGTGGTGTCGGCCCCGAGAAAAAATAAATGTCCAAAATACCCCCAATTATTTTATACGTCAACGACGTCCCTCTATACACCACGTCCATTCCATTACTGTTTAACAACAAAACCCCATGCGTTTTCGCTTCCCCACCGACATTATTTCTCAAATCCATATACACCGGATGTGATCCATACAAATCCATATTCAAGTTAATTGCCGATTGATCCGTTGTCCATAATGTATAAGGATCGTTCGGGAATAACTTTATCCCGTGTGGTTGTGTGTTTTCACCCAAACCGTATAATGAGGCGGTTTGTGGCAAAATTGTTGAGATTTCGAGGTATTGGTCTTTGAAAACTAGTGAATTGTAAGGACTAGATTCGTCGGAAGCCGAATCGAAGAGGGTTTCGCCGTTTGATCTTCGTTTTACGGAGAAGGAAAATGGGTCGGGGGTGTAGGTGAATATCAGTTCGTTTCCCGCAAACTCTGTTGTTGTGATCGGGTTTTTGAGTGATTGAGTGATGGTTTGTTTGGTTAATGTTGGTGGTTGTGATCGTGGTAAGAGGTTGTACGGTACTTCCCATCGTTGTTGTTTTGCGTCGGTAATGTGTACTCGTAATCGATCATCAGTTTCGTGCCTGAATATTTAGTTAAAATGTTTAATGAGTTTTTAAGTTTTAACACTCGTGGGTGTGTGTATAGACACCCCTTACTAAAAGGTATAAAATGTCCTATACTTTCAAATCAGAAGACGCTATGAGATTGGCATTGTACCGGTACAATGGGATCGTGGCCTACCAAAAACCGATATCAAATTTGAGGGTAAACAGTATAAAAAGTTATACTAATTTTAGAATTTGTCGGTTTGGTACCGGTTTTTTTTATGCTTTATCATTTTGATTTTGGTGTATTTAAAGTTCAAAATTAGATTTGTTTTTTATATAACTTTTAGACTTTTTTGTCACAAGTTACTAAATCAGCATTTTAAAACACGCCAAAAATTAACTTATCTTTAAATTTTATATAAGTATTATCAATACCGGTACCAGTACTTTTTAAGAAAAAAAAACGGTTGGTAACCACTTACCCTCAAATTCGGTATCGGTATTATCAGAAACGATTCATCCAATATCACACTAAGTGTGAACACTAGCATTGTAATATTATAGTACATAGAGGGCAAAATGGGAATAAAAAGAAGATGATGAAGTGGGTGCTTACTTGACGTATAATTGCAAGAGAGGGATATCAGGTCCATAAATGTTGTTTCTCCGGTTAACTTGAAGGTGGCCGATAAGTGCACCGTCGGCGGTTTTATCGACGGAGATGAGACGGTAGCCATTGCCGATCTTGGTGGCGGAGTTTGAAGAAGAAGAAGAAGATGAAGTGGTGATAATAGATGATATGATAATGAAGATGGTAAAAATGGATCTCAAACAAGAGATCATGTTGGTGGTTGGGTGTTGAGAGTATAGAGTAATAGGTACAGTGGTGTATGAGTGTGATTTGTGTATATATAGAACACTGGAGAGATTTTGGCAGCAGCGTTAGATTTAAATGTTATAGTCTTTTACTTTTACCATTCTCACATTCAAGTATATATATTTATTAGTCTTTTAATATACGATACAATCATAATGTGTGAGACATTGTGTAGCCTGGTATTAATTCTAGTTTTATATTAGGAATATTGGATTATAACGAAATTAACTATTAGTTTTTGGCCGTTAACGGTCTTAACTTTTAAAAGGTTTCAACTTTTATCAATTTGGTCACTAATGGATCCGCCGTTAAAAAAGTTAACGGCGTTAACCTTTTTTTTTGAATTTCATGTCGACGTTTTATGGTTTGATCGGAATAAGAATACGAGTTTATTGATATAAAAATTACATCGAAACGATGATCCAAACGACGAAATTTGTACATCCGGTTAAAGAACCGTTAGGTTTAAACACCCCGATAAAAAATCGTTTTGTCATTTGAAGCACCGTTTCGATGTAAATTATATATCAATCGACTCGTATTCTTTTTTCGATCAAAAACCATAAAACGTCGACCTGAAATTAAAAAAAAAGTTAACGCCGTTAACTTTTTTAACGGTGGGTTCATTAGTGGCCAAAAATGATAAAAGTTGGAACAATTAAAAAGGGCAATATGAACATTTATAATGGGACGGAGGAGTATATATATCATTTTATTTATTCCTAAACTATCATGTGACGCCACGTGTCTTTCCATGTCAAGTCCTCTAACAATTGTGTTTCATCAATAATCATCCGTCAATCGTCTTTCGTACGACTGCCCTTCCAAATATTGTGTAGGTGGATGGTTATGTTATCGTGTTCCACAACTAACGCCTAAGAATCGTTCTTTTTTTGTATAATTCGCTATCAATTCAAATGGACATTATTTGTGAACGATTTATAAAGACACCACGATATATAATTGAGAATTCACAAATAGACCAAGTATAAAATGTATGATGATTATTAAAGTGATATTGTCAACAAAGGTTAAAATTATGAATGGCATTAGCCAGAATTAGGGATGAGCATTTGGTACCGGAATACCGAATCGGTACTGGTACCGTACCCGTACCGTACCGAACCGTACCGTACCGATAAATTCGGTACCGGTATCGGTACCTATTTTCTCTAATTTCGGTATCGGTATTTTCGGTATCGGTACTGGTTCGGTACCAATACCTAAAATTTACCTAAAAGTACTTGTTCCGTACCTATACCGTACCGGTACCGTACCGAACCGGTACCGTACCGATAGATTCGGTATCGGTACCGGTACCCACTTTTCTATGTTTTCGGTACCGGTATTTTCGGTATCGGTACCGGTTCGGTACCGGTACTGTACCGATCTCATCCCTAGCCAGAATATGAACTATCTTTTGTCAATAAGTTGTACTTTATATTATCAAAATTTAATTTATTGGTTTTAATAGTGGATTATTTTCATATATTATTGGCACCTCTGAAAGTGAAAATCCTATTAACAAATTTTTAAATCATTTTTGAGTTATAAAACCCCACAAACATAGCATCCTTACACAATTAAGAACCAATTAAAAGTCATGGCTCAAGTATGGGAGTAGCATGGTGTTTGTGGATCGGTGGGGTTGTATGAATGAATTTAGATGGGTGACTCTATTAGAGAATGGATAGATCAAGTGAACAATCTAAATGGATCAGAGACAACTAGAGACATGGCGGCTATGATAATTATGACGACGGTTTGGTTCGTTTGGTTAGCAAGGAACGACTTAAAATTCAACTCAAGCTCCTTGTCGGTGGACGGAGTTGTTGAGAAAATTATAGTGAATACGTTTCTTTGGTTAAAATGTCGTGCTAAGAAAGTAGATGTTGTGTGGCATAAATAGTGTTATAGGCCGTGGTAGTTCGGGTTGATGGTGTGAGTGCTTTGTTGTGTATGTTTGTTCCGGTCTTAGCATCTTACTAGTGGTCGTGTTAGTTTTAATAAATTTGCTGCTAAAACAAAATTAGCCTTTTGAAAATCAAACACAAAATCACTATTCATTCCTATTAAATTAAAGATATTCTTTTTTATTTATCACCTATGATCCTATGTCATGTTATATTTGAAGAACGACATTTTACTATTTTAGTAGGTATATTTGTAAATGTGGTTAGTTTTAGTTATTTTCTCAACAGTTATAATAAACCCCCCATATATAATACATATATACGTGTTAGAATTATTGAATTTTTTTATTGTTTCAGTTTGAATTCAAATCTAGAATATTATATCTTTTACTTGAATTCATTTGATTATTTCAACTTATCATTCAATTTGATTGGAAGTTTCATCTTTTGATCAAGATGGTCATTATGTTACATCATTGGGTTGCACTATAAATACATAATGATTCATTGGTTGCAAGAGACATTTGATCTCTCTCATTCTCTACAAGTTCTAACAACACTTGATTCTTCTCAGTGTGTCCTTTTAGGTGTTAGAATCATCCCCGGTTGTACATATAACTTCGACCGTTATACCTTGGGAAGGATTCGAGCTCTCTTGGGAGACTCGGAATTTGTTTCAACGGACTCATGTCAATACACAAAGCCTAGGCCACCATCTTTTTCTTCTACTGTTCTTGTTATTTTCTTTGATTCAATTGTAATGGTCATACTGTAATGTATTGTTTTTCTATAATTAGCGAAACACAAAAAAACATCTTAGAAAAAATTGCAATAAACGAGTAAAAACACACCTGAAAAAACCAGTTAAAATGGAAAAATATGTAGTCTTTAAAGTTTTATTAAAAATAAGCGCAAAGTAGTCATTATATACACTATTTTTAATAAAATAAATCAGAATAAGTAAATTTACAAATTAAAGAGGTTTGAAGGGAGAAAATATGCAATTGATTTATTTGGTTGGGTAAATATACAATTAATGAGGATTTAAAATAGAATGCAAATACTGAATATTTGAAATGAGAAATATGTAATTGAATTTTTAAGTTGGATAAATATGTAATTAAGAATGTTCTAAGACTATTAAAAAATAATAAGTTTTAAGGGGAAATATGTTAAAGTCGTAAATATGTTAAAGTTGAATAGGAGACTAAAGTCACTAAAAGGACAAAATCATCAATGAATAGTAGGGTCAAACTTAAAAGTTGGGTAACTCATCACATGGTCAAAATGATAAAAAGTTACATTTAAGGGTTAAAGTCTTAAATATTCAAAGTTGAGTCGGTGGCTAAACACGCCAACTTACAAAAGTCGGTTGTGACACTGTAGCCACGTATCATCTTTCATGAGGAACACATTACTCCTGACTACTCTCATGAGGAACTTATAGTTTGATTTTGATGTATATCATGAATTGCATAAATCTTACCTTATTCTTTGTTAATGTTTACATTGTACTAAAAAATTCTTGAAAATATAAAAGAAAAAAAATATGATTGTTGTACTTGTAGTTGTACAACCCAACACTTAAAAAAGCCCAAAAAATAGAGACCAGTTGAGCAATACCATAAACCCGTTGATTTCATGGGCTGTCAAGGTTTTGTTTACTTTTTATAGAGATCTATTTATATGAAAATAATTCCTATAGTAAAAGCTAAAAGTAACTATTTAGAATGTTAAAGTTTTCTTTTTAAAGATTTATTTCCTTAAGCTTTTTATAAAAGAGATTTAAATAATATATAACAATTTGTCTGTTTATCTGTCACTTTATTATAAAAGAAGTTGTTTAATATATAAAAAACAATATATAAAAGTTAAGAGATATTTATCGGCTAAAAATAAATGTTGAATGTGAAATATAAAAAATACTTAACAATCCTATTAAATTTTATTATTTGTTAACTAATGACAATTTAAACTCTGTTATTGAAGTTACATATGATTTCTTAGGCGTACTGTTGACATGAAGACTAGCTTGGTAACTTTCACCTAGAAAGAGTGGAAATCATTCATGTTGGCATCTTATCTAATAAATCAAGAATTTTTGGGCAGCAAAACTGGCTAAAAAAAACTAGTTTGGGCGGCACATTTGAGGGGGGAAGAAAATTCGAGCGGGATTTTATGATGAATCGTTTTTAGGGGTGTGGGTGGAATAATACTTAAATGAATGGAAGAAAATGATATTGAGGGTTTCTAAAATATAATTCCTCAATTGATTTCAAATAAAAAATTATTGTTGTAATTGACTTCAAATTTAAAGTTGATTTCAATTAACCCAAATTTGTCGCCGATAAAATCAACAATTAATTAGTAACAATTAATTACAACAATCAATTGAAATTATCCGTTGTTGTTCGACCGACAAAAAAAATGTACATAATTGTTGATTTTATGTGATTTGATTAGTATGTTACGTTCTAATTTTGTATTCATACATTTTAATTTTAATCTGTGTGTAAACACGAGTTTTAATCCGTGTGTATACACGGAGTTTAAACCTAGTATATTTATAGACAAACCTATAACTTTTTTAGAACAACAATTAGTAATTAGTAGATTTTAATTGTAAAATAGTTTTATTTTTTTTAACTGCTTTGTATCATAAATTCACACAACCTGCAATTATATGTAAGAATGACACGTTTTTGTCGTAATAGAAACTTATAACTAATAGTATTGTTTACTAATTACAGAAGAAATTAAAATGCTACAACAATTTTGTGTAGATAATTTAGATATTGAAAAATATAAAACAAAAAAAAAGCATGAATTGATAATCAAACGATTAGTTTGACACAAGCGGTTCAAGCATTTTACCATTCTACATAGTTACATACAAAGATATTTAACATATACTTTTATTCTTATAACAAATATGGAAAAAAAAATGGTGCCTAATAACAAAATCTCTTAAGAATATATCCTGAAAAACTAATGTATAGAAAATAAGAAATAGAAAGAATAAAGTTAAAAGTGAAATAAGGAATAAAATGAATAAACTTTATTCAATAAAGTCAACTTTAACGACGTACTTTTGATAATTTCACCATATTCTTTTTCTTTAATTTTATAAATATATTAATATGCGTTTTAAAAAGTATTCAAGAAGCATGTAGGAATATTTGTTAGCATGGACTCATGGAGTCATCTATAGTCAACTTAAAACACTCATTTTCTCCATGTATTTATGAGAAAAGTTTTTATATTTTAAAAAGTTATTGTAAGTGATTGTGAGTATATAAGAGAATAATGTTTAAAAGTATATTGTTTATTAGTGTATTTGAGAAATTTTAGTTTATATTAATATTTTATTAAAATAGTTATGAGTGAAGACGAGAAAAAAATTAATGGTAAATGTAAAAAAATATTATCTATTTAAAATAAGAAAAACTGTATTAGTTTTTAATGTAATTATTACAGAGTATAAGTTTACCAGGAATAGTGTTTCATTTTCTGCTAAATTTTTCTTTGAAAAGACAAGACTATATATAAATATCTCATTGGCTTGGTTTACACCAACATTATGAAGAAAAAGAAATATTGTGCTTGTTTGTCTTTTGCTTACACATGACACTTCCAGTTCAGGGGAAAAAGACATATCTAATAACTACTAATTTTAAACTATTAATATCCAATAAATTTATAGAGGAAAAAAAGATTTTCCTTTTAACCTAATACCAATACCCACTTTTAACAATACCTACTTGGATCAAAACTCACTATTCATTATGAATATAACGTCCTTGACACCACGTATTTGATTCAACACACGTTATCTGTCTTCTCAACTAAAATGTTATCAGAAGCTCATCCTGATTTACCTGACGTCTTTACCCATTCCCGTCAATCAAGATTGGATCAGCCAAAGTTCTTAAAAATAACAAAACCATTCTCCTAAGCTAAACTAAACTAATACAACTTAATTAAACCAACAATACACATCAAATATATTTCATATCATACCGACCATATATAGTCAACCTTGAAAAACATTAGAGATACTATAACTATAAAATAATATTTTATAAAATAACAAAACATGAGACGCATGTTTTCAAATTTAACATAGACCAAACAAAGATGCTTTTGGTAGCAATCACTATGATGCATCATCACAAAGTATCTTTGACACGTTTAATGATTCAACGTCATATATTCTTCTACGCATGACGTCATCATTTCCCATATTTCATCACTTCATTATCATTATATATCACATAGACTATTCACCCACCCAAACAAACACATCAATAATTTCATTTCGTTTAATTTCTTCTCCGGCAATGGAAAACGTGAAGAAAAAAAGATTAGATGTGAGAACTTGTGACGGTAAATTATCCGGTAAGAAAATTCGGTCACAAAAAGAAGGTTTTAACGACGGAGTAACGACGTCAGAGGATGCTGAATTGGAGGAATTTTTGGCTATATTGAAGAGGTTACAAGCGGGGATTAATCAGTTTCGGGAGAAGAACACCGCAAACACCGGAGACTGTGTCCGTAAGTCTCCGGTGATGACGGGTTTGGGTTTATGGAAACCGGGGTTTGAGTTGGGTGATTTTAATCAGTTACATCACGCTGGAGATGTAGAAAATAAGAAGGATGTTGTTTTTGGGTTTGATTTGAATGTTGATCCGGTGTCGGATTAGTAAAGATGAGATCGGTATTGTACTGGTACTGAAAAATATGATACTATCAAGTTTATGGAAAAATGGGTAGCAGTGGTTGGTGTTAAATGTTGATCACTAATCAGAAGTGTGGTTGATTGTGGTTTGGTTTGTTTAATAATGATTATGTGTATTAATATTCAGCTAACACTTTTATGTAAAACATGAAACTGATGATCTATGGTGTTGTTTAATTCGTGTAATTTATTAGGATTTGATGTTTTGGTTTGTGAAGTTTTAGGGATGAGATCAGTATCATGATACCGGTACCTAAAAATCTAGAGTTTTAGGTACATAGCTTTGATAGGCCACCAAAATTTTTAAGGACAACATGCCCATGGAAAAAGAAACTATAAAACCGAAAGTAATAGCGAACATAATCGAAGACGGATACTCATCCCAACCCATTTTGTCATGGATGAGATTCAAGAAGACATGAACACTGAATTAATTACTTGTGCAGATGGTATTTGGTTGGGTGCTTATGCTAATCACTAAACCATCTCAAGATCTAAAGGTGTTCAGCGAGGTATCTGTTTGTACCGCACAACTGTGATGCGTTAGAAAAAAACAGCTAACGGATGTCAATTGTGGTTATAAATGACTGATATTTTTGGAAACGTGATTTGAATCACAATGCTGGTAGTTTTGTTAAGTCTTGTTAAATTGTTTTAGGGTTAAGCCAATATATTTAGTTATTAGGCTGTTAATGTAATTAAAAAAAGACCGCATTCTTAAGGTACTCGTTAGGTCTCCAAAAGGATTAAGCCGCTTCTGGTGGATGTTAGCCACCTTTGTTTTCTTTGTCGTCGTCATCAATGCTGTAGGAACCGTTCGCGTAAAAAACAAAGATACTTATATTATTTCATTTACAAAACAAAAATCAAATAAAACAGTAAGTTACAATACGAGAATTACAACTTAAATAAATGAAATAATAAGTACAAAAGAAGAAAAAGAACAAGGTGGCCGAGGCTTCGTGTATTGACACGGGTCCCTTAAAACAAATTTCAAATCTTTCAAGAGAACTCAAATGTTTCCCAGGTTACAACAGGCGAAACTGTATGTACAGCCGGGGAGGACTCTATATAGCACCCGAAAATACACTTAGAGAAGAAGAAAGAGTTGTTAAAACTTTAGAAGAATGAGAGAAATCAAGTATATGTTTTTAGTGAGTTCAAGTATATCTCACAAGTAGGTTCATCATAGTATTTATAGTGAGCCAAGAAGTTGAAACGTAATTGTCATCTTTACTCAAAAGATGTAACATACAATTGAATTTTAAGTTGAATAATCAAATGAATTTAAGTCAAAGATGTAACATCTTAGGCTTGAATTTTAATTGAAACAACAAACAATTCAATTTATTAGTTTGTTTTTTCACAAAATAATTACTATTTTGTTTTTACAAAAAATAGTTCCAACAAATGCAACACATATTTTTCACCGACCATGCCACCTCTACGGCCACTACTGCCTACCGTATCTTTCGATTATAAACTAGGGTTATTAAATTTTAATAATTCGAACTTTGTATAGTGGCCGATATTAATACTAACTTAAAAAATTCTTTGTGTCAATCCCAACTTGTAACTTATTTTCCTACAATGATCCTGTGTTAAAGTTAACTTAACGACGTTACTTTTTTTCGAATCTTAGACCAAAGTTTTAGGACTTTTGATCGGGAGGAGGATACGAGTTTATTGATGCAAAACTTAACTTGAGCTGGTGTTTTAAACGAAGAAATTTTAACATCTAATTTAAGCACCGTTAGGTTTAAAGACCCGATTAAAGACCGTTTGGATGTTTGTGACATCGACTCAAGGTAAGTCGTCTTTGAACTAAAATACCAAAACTGTCACTAAACACGTCTAGAACTTTGTCATGATTCTTGTTGGCGTACGATGAGGTCACGAATCACACCAAAATTAGCACAAAACATATATAAATGGCCATCAAAATTGCAGCTCAATGATCAAACCTAACACGTAGGACATGTCACTTTACGCTAACTCGCTAATGACCAAACGTTAAAATCAGATCAATTTTTCCAAAATTTAATTCCAAAATATACCAAAAACTCTAGTTACTTTTGTAAGTCCATCAATAGCCCAATGTAACCTACATGGGTCTAATATGGGCCTTGCCGATGCATATCCATAGTCCATCCGTAAGCAAACATAAAGAAAACAAATAACAATGAAGAAAAATCAAACATTAAATTCCTTTTTTTATTTAAAAAAAATTATATTAAAAAAATTAGAATTTGATAATTCAAACTATTAGCTACCCATCAATAGTAATCTATGATAAGCAACAACAAAACTATGTTGATTTTAGATGACATGACGTATGTCGTGTCGCAAAAAACAACTGCATCTGACAAAAAAATCGTATCAAAATCTTGTTGCTCACACCGGGAGTAAAAGAACAAAATTGTATATCATCACAAACGTTGGGAACAAAAGAAACTGATTTAAAACTTCATTTTTAAAAATTTCATTTGCACTTTTGAGTTGAAGAGACGAAACTAACTAGAAATACACTTAACGGTTGAATACCTATAATAAAATTTAAATTTAAAAAGTCCAAAGTCATTTTTATGTAGTTGTCACGTCGTTATTAGTTAATTACAAAAATCATAGGCCTAATGCCTTATGATCCAGCGGCAAGGAGAACGACGGATAGAGTTTGGGATCTCATATTCTAATCGGGGACATGCGACCTAATCTATTGCTGGTAAAAAAAATTACAAAACTAGTTGGTAACGTATCTTATCTAATATCTACACACTTTTTGTACCTCTCACATTTATGGTCACTTTATTTATTTTCCCCCTCATGCACAAACCATGATCATGATCACTAGTAACATGCAAATGACGAAATCCATGAGCTTATGGTGATAGTGATATCGGAAACGGTCAGTTAACCAATGAACAAATGGGTTAAATCCCACCTCATGATCCAAAGGACCACAACCCCACTCAACTATATGTTGCTTTTTCACTTAGGCATAAATACAAACAGATGGTGTGCATGATCTAGATATAGCCATACAGACCGGTGGATACAACACAATACAAGATTATGTACCTTGTTGATGTTAATTGGCATGTGGGTGTCGCATCAACATTTAACCGTGCATGCATATTCTTTGCGCATGCGGGGTGCAATCTTAGACAAAAAATTGACAATCTCTCTTTTTGATTTGGCTTGATGAAGATAGCGCCATAGCGGTTTAAACGTAGACTCGTAGGGTGTTAGTTTTTATCTAATTAAGACATGATTAAACATGTTTAATGAAAAGTACATTATTTACTTTTATATTCTTTTGAAAATAATTAAAATTAGAAGGTTAGGCGGTTAATTTGGTTTTAGATATTGAAATTAAATTAAGTTTAAAAAGTGTGTTGCACCGAAGTATGCTGGAATTATTTTGTAACACTTACTTTTTTAACTTCAGAGGTAACATGTGATGTAATTTATTTGATTTGATATACAATTGTTTTTGTTCAAAACAAAAATACTTAGAATTTATATACTTCCAACAAAGTATAGTAGGACCTTGCTTATTAGTCCTACTTTGTTACAAATACATACAAGTTACGTAGAGTTATCTTACAAAGTGTAAAAATGGTATAAAGTTTGAGGACACAATGGTATAAACTATAAAGAAGACACAATGAAAGGTTTAAAAATTCATGACTTAAAATTAAATCGAATTTAAAAAAGTGCTTCCAATACCTTGTTTTCCACGTCGTCTTTCTTCAGAAAACAAAAGTTAAAAAAATAAATAAAAATACAAGCGTTTTTTCATCTTGGCATTTTTTTAAATTTTATTGTGTTTTTTTGTAAATTGTTGGCCCATTGAATGTAAAAGAAAAAAGACACAACGAAAACACTATTTATTAATATTATAAATTTTTTTTGTTTTTAGTTTCTTTTAAAAAGGGCAATGTGTGTAACAAGGTCTCCAAAACATTTTTTGGAATTCCATTCATATTGTGAGTTATAATTTTTTTATTGTGTCATTCTGTCTTTTTTTATCATTGTGTATTTCTCACACTTTGTACTAAAAAATGACTTTGTATATGAACCTTTGTCTTACAAGTTTATCCCCAACTCAACTTTAATATATTAACGACTTTGATCCATCAATTTTGACCCCCGACACTAACTTATTATCATTTAGCCCCCTGATTACTTAGCCAAATTACAATTTTGATCTAATACTCTACTTTGACATATTTATGATTTTACTTTCTGGTTATGAGTTGGTTATCATTTTGACATTTAAGCTTGGATACATCTCAGTATTTTCGTACGTAAACATTACAACTTTACTATGTAAATGCGAGATATAAATTTTGTTTATCGACTTGCTACAAGACACTTAGACACGGTTGTTAGATCACAGAGCTCATTATATTCGCATTAAGGAAATACAAATAAGATATGTATGGCCGCCAAACTCGTGTTTGAGTTTGCTATTGTGTCTTTAAGCCAAACATATATCCCTTGATTACTTGAGTTGTGTGCCCTCACAAATCACAATGGTTAAAAGGATGAACTCACTCTCACTAAACGTACTAATTTATTTACACCGAGTATATTATTTGATAATAATCCGTATATTACACGAATTGAAAAATACAAACAATATTTAATAAAAAATAACATACATGAAAAAAGATTAAAATTAAAATAACAAAAAACAACGACAAATAAAAACAGGAAATGTAAGAACACAAATATTATTTGTTTTAAATATCTAGCGACTAAAAACTCACGAATCTAACACGGAGGTCATGAGTTTAAATGATGTGTTATTTTAATTTATTTATTTATTTTTTTGTAATAAATAGTTACTATATTAATAAGTATTTTAAAAATAATAAGTAGTCACTATATTAATAAGAAATTAAAAAATATTAATTAAATATAAGATTGATATTTAACATATCTTACATGGTAATAATCTGTCATCCTTCAGAGATAAAGATATAACAAATAATCAAATATTTATTTTTTATTAATATAAACAATGATGTATATGCCACTACTGTAAATACCGACACCAGATTTTAATATATTCATTTGAATGATGGAAATTGAATATTCCATAGTCATCCAAACAACTTACATGCAATGTATTAGAAGTGTTATCTTCCCATTGATGAAAAAATGAAGGTCCTATCAATCAGGACATGTACAATCTTCCCTACAAGCACTTATGGACAATTTTTGTTTTCACTAATATCCAACCCATTTTAAAACCTCATAGTAAATTATTTGCTTTTCATGTGTTGAGCATGTGGGTCCCTCAAATTCTCTACTTTGTACAATATAAATCTAGTTGATTTTTATTAGATTATATAATACTCTTCATTATGGGGTATTGGTCGCTGTCACTCCCAACTAAAATCATCACTCCCAACTATGGGGTATTGGCTGCTGTCACTCCCGTCGTTAAAAAACACTAACGTTAGTGTTTGGATAAAAAGTTTCACTTTGCAAACTTGAGTGGAAAATTTTATTTTTGTTTAATACATATATATTTCACCACTACCACCCACCACCCTCACCACCACCAACTCCGGTCACCACCACCAACTCCGACAAATTTCCGGCGACTCCGGTCACCACCACCATCTCCGGTGAATTTCCGGCGACTCCGGTCACCACTACCAACTCCGATCGGAGTCGCCGAAAATTCACCGGAGATGGTGGTAGTGACCGGAGCCACCGGAAAGTCGCCGGAGTTGGTGGTGGTGACCGGAGTTGATGATGGTGAGGGTGGTGGGTGGTAGTGGTGAAATATATATGTATTAAACAAAAATAAAATTTTCCCATCAAGTTTGCAAAGTGACACTTTTAACCCAAACACTAATGAAGTTAGTGTTTTTTAACGACGGGAGTGACAGCGGCCAATACCCCATAGTTGGGAATGACAGCGACCAATACCTCATAGTTGGAAGTGTTATAATCGAATAACCTTTGTATCATATTTTTAATCAATGTATATGAAAATCGATAAAAGAAATTCACGATGTCATTTGAGTTTCAAGATCTTACGATCTTGAAAAAAGTCGGGCCAAATGTTTACTTTGAATATATTTTTTATATCGACAAGTTAAAGACATCATGTTATCATTAATTTTACTCATAGACTGATTCTTATATATATCAATGTCTCTGCAACTCAGATATATATATATATATATATATCTGTATATGGTGCCCTTGAATAATCAAACACGACCAACACTTTAATGGTCAAGAGTGATGTGGGAGATTTTATCTTCCTGGAAGTCTTGACGTTTGATGATACTAACTTGGTGCTACTATTTTCTAACATTTAACCCATCGTTTAAACAAAAAAAATCACATCCCCCGTATAATTTTAACCTTGTTCTTCAAGAAAGTTTACCTCAAAAGCCTATATTCCTCTATCTTCTAGACTTCTACTACTTGAATTGACCATTGTTAGCAAAGTACTAAAATTATTATTTTTAGAGTCCTTAAAAATAATACAACTTAGAGTAAATTAGATATTCGTTCTTTAGGTATATAGTATTTTTTTTTAATTTTTATTTATAAACTAAGGAAATAACATACTCCGTATATCATTTTTACATTTATATTTTGCAACAACTTCAACGACTTTCTATAAGAAAGTAACAAAAATCACGATTAATACTCATATTCTAAAGTAAATTTTAATATTTTTCATTAAGATATAAATTAAAGATCAAAAAGAAAATTGTTATAAAATATTAATACATGGATACTCTTGATTATTTTTTTTGAACGGCGACTTTCAATTTATGTAACCAGTCGGTCGCATTCCCCGCAACCCACCACCCCACTCCGGTCAATATGTTGTCTTAATCGGACCCATTTGACATCAAAGTTTGGCTAGGCATTCAACCGGGAAAACCAATGGGGTTTTTCCTGGAAAATCTCACAGGCAGGGGGTGAGAGTCCTGGACCACCAATGTAAAACCGAGAGTCTTCAACCAGCTAGACTGAAATCATTAGACTGGATACTCTTGAATTGATGGGTGATAATTGAATCTCAAAAGTCATATGTGGGCTCTTTTGCGATGAACAGCGTAAAGAAGATAATGGACATTAATCTTAACTTTTTATGTGGAAATTAAACCAGCTACAGATGTATGATCCTCTCATGATTTGTTTATTTTATTATCTTTTTATTCTAATTAGTGCTAAATAGTATTAACTAGCTTTGTGTCCGAGCCGCGTGATGTGTCGGCAACTGGATTTTAGTCGGCGTTTGTTTGTAACTTCCTTACACTTGTGTCGCACGTTGTTGTCACGTCAGAGTCGTTACACATGTAAAAAACAGTATTGTTGTCTTGTACGTTAAACATGACATTAACCGCTAAACATGATATTAACATAGCTATAAGAAATTTTATGTCTCGCACGTCAAAGCCGTAAAAGTAGTTTAAAAAGGCAATAAAGTTGTGTTATATATTACGAATAAAAAAATATAGGTTAAAAATGTATATTTCAAAGTTGGAGATAAACATGTGTTTGTGTTTAAGAGCATTTACAATAGAGGAATCATTTATATCTCTAAATTTACACTAAAAATCACTATATTTTCTCTTTCCTTCTATTTAAATAATAATACTTTTATATATTTATCATTACAGTTTCTCTCTTCTCCACTCACAATACTTTCAAAAGATATTAAAAAATTATATGAGGTGAACAGACACATACATTTGATTCTCTATTGTGAATGCTCTAACACATAACAATACACCTTAGTAAACCAATAGTCTCATCAATGTGCGTATCACGTGCCATTTGTACTACATACCATTATATATTTGTGGCCATAAATTGTAGCTATCATTAGTTCATAAGGTTACAAAAAGATATTATTTAGCAAGTCTGGCATACCCTTTAGCCTATATAAAAACAACATTGATTCACCATTTTAACAACCAAAATGGTAGACATGAATAACAAAGCCAAAAACCATGATCAAAGAACTAAGGGTGGCCTCATCACTATGCCCTTTATCTTTGGTAATTAACTTTAATCCTTCATCTATGTTAATTTCTATGATCTTCATTTTAATGAATTTTTTTTAGCAAACGAGGTGGGCGAGAAGCTGGCCGTCGTCGGGTTTCAAACGAACATGATTAGCTACTTGACTCAACAACTTCATATGCCGATGACTAAAGCCGCCAACACTCTAACCAACTTTAGTGGTACCGCTAGCTTGACTCCGTTGCTAGGTGCATTCATAGCTGATTCGTTCGCTGGACGGTTTTGGACCATCACCGTCGCCTCCATCATTTACCAAATAGTAAGTCACTAACAACTTCAAAACATTTACTAAGGTTAAGAGGGTCTGCTGATCATTCAATCATCATAATTTAACACTATTTTACAAATAAAAGCCAACTTTTTTAACTAAAACATTACTTCGTCCTTTAGTTATCTTTATCTTTATTATATAATATAGCAAAACCAAAAAAGCTTATGTGACATCATTTTAAAGCTTCTGGCTTATGTGGCATCATTTGAGAGTTTATCTCATAATGATAATTTTTTTATTTAAAATATGTATATAAAATATATTATAATAAAACTAATTACATTTTTGGTCCCCTAATATTTTTGAGAATTCTGAAAAATTTAAAAGTATTTATACATTTAACCCTCTACTACAAGGGATGTACATGAGTCGGTTTATATTTGATAGGGTGTGAAAATGAAAATTATGAATAAAATTAATAATAATATACAATTAAATACCTCAGTGTTTTATAAATATACATAACTTTTTTATATGGATTTAAAAAAATTAAACTACACCATAAAACTGAGCATTTTATTCTCTTTAATTTGAGTATAATATTGCTATACTAAAAATTTAATTTTTAAAAATATATTTTGTGTTCCGGTTTACCATGGTTTTGTTTCAAAACATATTGGAACGTTCATGAATATCCTTAAAAGCATCACTAGAATGTTGTGTTCCCGAGCGTAGCACGGACACTAAACTAGTAACTAATAAAGAAAAAAATCTTATGATAACCATAACTGGTTAATAAATTAAGTCTGGTTTCATCAGCGTACTACATCACTAACCAATGATGAAACCAGTACTTTATGAAAACCCGGGTCGCAGTGGACCCTGACCATCCTTTGGTTTCGCCCCTTTCACTTACATCAATTTATGATGTAATCCACAACTAAAAGGTTACGAGTTCAAATCCCGCAGGGAATGGTATCTTTGACATTAGCAGCAGTGTTACCAAAATTAAGACCACCACCATGTAAAAACAATGAGATCTGCCAAGAAGCGAACACGGGTCAACTCGCAATCCTGTACATATCGCTATTGTTAACAGCAATCGGGTCGGGTGGGATCCGGCCTTGTGTAGTTGCATTCGGGGCAGACCAATTCGACGAAACAGACGAGAAACAAAAAACTAGCACATGGAAGTTTTTTAACTGGTATTATTTTTGTATGGGGGCATCTATGCTAGTGGCTGTAACAGTTATAGTGTACATTCAAGATAATGTTGGATGGGGTTGGGGACTTGGTGTACCATCTATAGCCATGGCGGTTTCGATTATCGGGTTTGTGATTGGGTACCCGTTGTATCGGAATATGGATCCGGCGGGTAGCCCGTTTACGCGGTTGGTTCAAGTGTGTGTTGCAGCTTATAAGAAGAGGAAGTTGCCTATGGTTTCTGATCCTAAGTTGCTATATGAAAATGATGAGCTTGATGCTTCTATTTCTGTTTCTGGAAAGCTTATGCATACTAAACATATGAGGTAAGTTTCTTTCTTTTATTAGCATTTTATAGTATTTTTTTTTCGTATAATTCACTTGTACATAAAGCTTGACCGATATAAAGAGACTTATAAAGATAGTAGCGTTATACATAACCCTCTTATGTATCATATCATAAACAAAAAGTTTACCATTTTATTAACATGTATTGAACGACCTATTATACTATTTTATTTAGTTATTAGGTTAGTTACATGTGTATTGCACGAGCTGAAAAACTTATAATGAATGATATTTTGACTATGTTTGACTTGTTTATACAATTTGATTAATATGTTTTCAAAGATATTACATTTAAATAAAAGAGTAATATAACTTTTTTAACTATATTATAAAATAATTGTTTTGATATTTGAATAAGAAGTAAGTATATTAAAAGTTAATCAAAGTTATAATTCAATTCATTTAAAACAAAATAAAATAAGTTTTTTTTGTTAAATATGTGTATTTGCTTTTTTTAGTTTCAAATACCGAACATAAATGCAAATCGCCTAATCTTTAGAGATAAAGTACAAGAAAAAAAACTACTTTGGAATTATTAGGTCATCTTAATTAAAGATTAGCCAAAACACATGTGTTAACTAACACATGAAAGTTAAGTTGCAAGTTGATGTGGTAAATGACATATATACCCTTGTGTTAACTTTTTTCTTTTTGACAAACTGGTGGTATAATGTGGGTAAGAAACATAGCCATTTCTTTAATTAGTTTGTTGATAAGCATATGTCACGTACATTGGTACCTTTTTCTCCTTTTCATTATGTTTCAAGGAAATTCATATTCCACTTTCAACAATAACAATTTTGACCTTTAAAGTCAAACTTTTTAATTTACAAAACGAGGAATAACATAACGTGTGCAAGATCATCAACACGGATCGATTTCTATATGTAGCATACATTACGAGGTTCAACAGGGGTATCGAAACTTTCACTTAACTTGACGAATCGTATTACTTTTTTGAAGTTGACTATATGCATGTTTGACCGCGAAAGTCAAAATGTAAAACTTTATTTACTCTTCACTTTCAGATTTCTGGATAAGGCTGCTATTGTGACAAAAGAAGACTTTCCAAAGGGCCAATCAAACCCAGATTTATGGAGACTAAACACAATCCACCGTGTTGAAGAACTAAAATCAGTAATTAGAATGGGCCCAATATGGGCCTCAGGGATATTACTTATACTAGCATATGCCCAACAAAGCACTTTTTCACTCCAACAAGCCAAAACAATGAATAGAAGCCTCACAAAATCATTTCAAATCCCAGCAGGATCAATGACTGTTTTCACCTTAACCACAATGCTAATGACAATAGTGTTTTATGACCGTGTATTCGTCCCGATCACACGTAGGATCACAGGGGTAGAACGGGGAATTTCGTTTCTTACTAGGATGGGAATCGGGTTTGCCATATCGGTTCTTGCAACATTAGTAGCTGGACTCGTTGAAACAAAACGCAAAAAATCCGCTTTTGACCATGGTTTGACTTACAAGCCTCATGAGACGATACCCATTTCGGTCTTTTGGTTAGTACCTCAGTATTCGCTTCATGGGATGGCTGAAGCGTTTATGTCAATCGGTCATCTTGAGTTTTTCTATGATCAAGCTCCCGAAAGCATGAGAAGTACTGCAACCGCGTTGTTTTGGATGGCGATCGCGGCTGGAAATTACGGTAGTACATTTTTGGTGACTTTAGTGCATAAATTGAGTGCGGGTCAAGACGGGTCAAACTGGCTACCGGATGATAACTTGAATAAGGGAAAGTTGGAGTATTTTTATTGGTTGATCACATTGCTTCAAGTTCTTAATTTGGTTTATTACTTGTTTTGTGCAAAGTTCTACACTTTAAAGCCCATTCAAGTTGCGAATAAAGATAAAGCGGATGGCGTTGAGCTAGGGCCCAACGTTGTCGCTACTCGCTAGGCAGTGTATTAAGTAGTAAAAAAAACATATATGTATGATTTTAAAGCTTTTATTAGTAACATAGTATTAGAAACACTTTGTATGCATCTTATGGAGTTGTGGGGCTAAATGTTTATAAGGCGTGTTTAAAAGCAAGCTCGATTATTGCTATTTCTTCATCTTGCTTTTAATTGTTTGATGAATGTTTACATGTTTGAATGTTATATCATACAATATTTTGAGGTATTGAAACCAAACCTGAAGAAAATGGAATAATAAACCGCAACGGAACTTGACAGTATATATATGGACGGATTATTTAGAACAAATTACATTTTTCATCCTTTACGTTTACATCTTTTTTACCAATCGTTTTTTTTTGCTAAATTTTTCACCAAACGTCCTTTATGTTTATAAAATGCGACAAAGTTAGTCCTTTACTCTAACATCTGTTAAAATATCTCGTTAAAGTGTGTCACGTGCGGATCATGTGAGGGAAAACATGTCTTTTCTCAACCCTTTTACAACTTATATTTGATATTAAGTTGTGGTTTTAATCAAAACATAAGTTGTACATGGGTTTGGAAAAACAAATTTGCCTTCACGTGACACACTTTAACAGGAATTTTTAACGGAGTTAGAGTAAAGGACTAACAATGTAATGTTTTTTAAACATAAAGGATGTTTGGTGAAAATTTTAGTAAAAAAGGACAAATAATGAGAAAATGTGTAAACTTAAAGGATGAAAAATGTAGTTTGTTCGATTATTTATTAAGCTATCGTATCGTTTTTAAGTCACCGGAGCTAAAATATACATTATAAAGAGAGAAAAATAAGAGACAACCCCTCTAGTTTCTATAATGATCAACCAATAATTAAAAAATACAAAAGGGCTAAATATTACACTAAACTTTACATGATATAGATCATCATATCAAACACAAACGAAAGAGAAACACGTCAAATAAGACTCGATTCATTTTTTTACAATCTCTCCATTTTCATATACTAATAAAGTACTAACTTTTTACCGTATGTTATTCTCTCAAATATGACACAACATTGCTGCAGCATTTTATCATATGTGTCACTCCCACGTTAACGCTCTCAATTAAATTAAAAAAGTTTAGGTACTGATAAAATCATCTTTGCATAACTATTTATTAAAAATCATTTCCTTTGATACAATTCTTATTACATATTTTAAATAACCTTATGTGATTCTATATATATTGTACAATCGAAATTGAATATTTAACGAATAATTTCTCTAATTTTAACATTATAATAGTAAATTTTAAACGAAGAATTCATGTAATTTCATCTAGTAAATTTAAAATTTGTTACTATAATATTTTAGATTTAATTTAAATTTAGAAAACTATATAATTTAACACCAATAATTAATAAAAAAATATATGATTGTCTAATTATTTATTTCAATATACTTTATTGTGTTACATGGGTATATAAAATACTAATTTGAAATATAATAAAAAATCTGATTGCATTAAGCTCATTATCTCTTCTTTTAATTTGATAAAATTTTGAAAATCTTTAGTCTGATTTGATCTCCAATTATATCGGATATTATCTGATGTTCCTTTTAAATTCATGAATGATATAATTTCCACGTTAATGTCGGTTTGATTTTAGTTTAAAAATAAAGAATTGACAAAATTTCGATATTTAATTCAAGAAAATCCCCCAATAACAACAACTTCCCAAAATTTGATTGCTTCCAAGGGTTTCGTGAGCTTCGATTTATTGTATGTTTTACTAAGTTTGTATATATTTCAAGTACATCGTTAATTTTGATCATGAATTTGTTGATAATTGCCAAGATTATTGAAAAAAAATATGATTATAAGTTGATTGCACTCTATGTGTTTGATGAAAGTCCTAAGAGAATGTGAATTGATCAAATCAATCAAATTTAAAAGCTTTGTATCTATGTGTATGAATTTTGATCTTTTTGTGTTGTGGGTCAGTGATCTTTGATCAGGGCTTGGTTCCACAAAGATAAGTTATGAACATTTTGATTAGAAGAATAAAAAATTACTGTGTAAAAGATTGTCTGTTGTTAAATAGTTTGCATAAGACTGATATGGCCTTTTAGTTAGTGTTTTTTTCTTAACTTAAATGGCAAATGTGACAATGGACCTTTTTTATGTGTGTTTCTTGGTATGAAAATACAGGTGGCGTTTATCGTTTAAGATGAGTTCAGTGGACGATTCCCTGCTGAACTCATCGAGCATTGATGATTTTGCCGCTTATCTAGATAGTGAGCTGGAATCCACGTCTGATACGTCTCCTGAACCGGAAGAATATGCCAACGAGATGCGTTGTTTAGATACAAACAGGTTCATATTAATAGGTTTTCACTTTAAGGGAAACTTTCATGCATTTTGATGTTTATTTAACTAAATTGATTTTTGGTACTTTGTAGGATCAGGAAGCGGAAACTAGAGGTGTTGGAAGGTGTCGTAGAAGCGAATGGTTCAACATCTCAGCACGAAACAATAAAAACATTAGGTGATTCTTATTCTATCTTGTATTTTTATGTTCATTAACTCATCCACTGGTTGCTTTATTTTAATGTTCAGAAGCATCAGCAAAGGAGTATACGTGCACGCATCCTGGTTTTATAGGGAGAATGTGCATAAAATGTGGAGAAGAAATGGTTAATCAATCCGGTGGGATTGCATTTGGATATATACATGAGGTTATTTTTCTTTTGTAAAAGAAAAGTTACATCTTTTTTTTCTTGTTTCTTGAAATATAATCTTATGTTCTTATTTCAATGTTGCAGGGTCTATGGCTTGCTAATGATGAAATTGTTCGATTGCGCAAAAGAAATCTAAAAAGTTTATTTAACCGTAAGAAGCTTTGCTTGGTTCTTGATTTGGATCACACCTTACTGAATTCAACTCCATTTTCGCATATAACTCAAGAAGAAGGTTATTTAATGAACAAAAGTGATCCTGTGCAAGGTAACATTCTCTTTGGTTGTTTTTCGTTCCTGTTGATATATCTTCTCCTTATAATTTATATTGCTATTTGGTAGGATTAGCATGTTGACGGGAGTGCTTGGAACTTTGGATATGCCTCTAGAAAGTGATTATGTGATATTGAATAATCGAGTGAGATAACTAATTGTACTAACTACTAAAAAGTGTTTCAAGAAGGTAGTGTTTAGATGTCCATAAGTTTCTTGAAATTATGAGCGTCAAATTCTTGCCGCCATTAACATGTGTTGCCAACTTGCTCTCTGGGCATAAGCATGTTAGGGGGTTTTGCAAGCTCGGTTTCCACCTGGAACGGGTCAGTGCCATCCTTGAGTGTCAAACTAACGATTGACAGTTGAAATCCCGTCTGATGTGTGCCAATACCTAGGCTATGAAGAGGCATGCGGTTTAGCCCGAATAGCCATCGCCCTTCCAAACAAATAACCAAAAAGATACATCTTAATATAAAGAGTTTTTTGTGAGATATGGAATAAAAGTCTCATAAACTTAGGTTAAGAATTGTTGGTATGGAACTGATTGTCCTGAACTGCATAGTTGCAATAATCAGTTTCAAGAACACAATCCCACTAATTTTTGTTAATTTTTACATGCTAAATTTTGTTGTTTGTATCATAGGCACACAACTGGCTTAATCATGTGATTTTTTCTTTATGACAGATGCATTAAAAGGCAGCCTCTTTAAATTAAAGTCCCTTCGAAAGTTGGTTAAGTTAAGACCTTTTGTTCACACATTCCTGAAAGAAGCAAGTCAACTCTTCGAAATGTATATTTACACCATGGCAGAACGTTCTTACGCCCTAGAAATGGCAAATCTTCTGGATCCGCAAAAGATTTACTTTGATTCAAGAATAATTGCAAGACATGATTGCACTCAAAGGCGTCAAAAAGGTCTCGATGTAGTTCTTGGACAAGAAAGTGCTGTTCTAATTCTTGATGATTCACACCAAGTAAGCTTTTCATATTCTTATTAGAAGCTGAAAGATGGGTGGGTTGGATAACAGGTCAAATATGCAACGTTTGGGTTGGGTCAACCCGAAAACACTTTTTTTCTTTTCCTTTTTTTATCTGTTTATGCTAAACGGTGATGTTGTTACTTGCATTGTTAGGTTTGGGCGAAAGACAAGGCGAATCTCATTTTAATGGAAAAGTATAACTATTTTGCGTCAAGCTATATAAATTTACCTTACAAATATAAATCACTTTCTGAATTGAAATATGACGAAAGTGAATCCGAGGGAACTCTTGCAATCGTTCTACAAGTGCTCAAAAGAATCCACAATTTGTTCTTTGACCCGGTATGTTCTAGCTAGCCGTTTATTTTTTATTTACCCTTTTGACACTTACAAAGTACATTTATTGCTCGTATTGATTAAATTTATCCTTGCATTATAGGAACTTGGTGACAATTTTGCAGGCCGAGACGTTAGGCAGGTGAGACAGTGTTTGGATTTGTTTTTGTTTGAAATTGTAATAATCAGATATTTACTTGTTTAAAAGTGTTTGGCAATTGACCAGAAATTTAACAGTCTATAATCAGTTTTGTTGCACTTGTAGGTGCTAATGGCTGTTCGTGGTGAAATATTAAAAGGGTGTAAAATTGCGTTCAGTTGCACCTTCCTACCAAAATCTCCGGAACAAAATCATCGATTGTGGAATATGGCAGAGCAGATGGGTGCCATGTGTGTAAAAGAAGTTGACCCGTCGGTGACCCATGTCGTTTCAGCTTTTGTTGGAACTAGGAAATCTTGTTGGGCAGTTGAACAAAACAAGTTTTTGGTTGAACCTAGATGGTTAGAAGCGGCTTATTACTTGTGGCAGAAGCAACCCGAAGACAAATTTACTGTGACCCGGATCAAAACTAACAAGTGATTTTTTCCTTCCTGAATTGTCCAGAGAAAAAGTTTTGATTTTTTACTTAGTTGATTTATTAACCAGAATTAGATACACATTAACCTGTTTTTTTTCTGATTTTTTATGTAATATTGGAAGTTTTTCTTAAATAATATTAGCTTATATTACTCTTGTAAACATGGTATATAAATGTCTTTGCTACAATAATAGTTTTCTTGAGTCCAAGGCGTCGTACGAGTTAAGATAATCCCGTCAAATAAACCTTTTGGTTGGGGTGTTTGGGCCCGACTCTGGTGTTTCTCTACTCGGGTAACCGTGTAAAGGTTTATAGAGCCGGGCCCTTCGTAGACTGTAGTTGATGGTAAAACAAAAAGGGACTATTATGTCATTTACTAAAAAGATAGGGGCCAAAACCGTTAGCAAAGTTACATATTATAAGGCGCCAAATCTCACACACACAAAATCACCTTTTTTCTAGGGTTTGCATTAAAAGATTGATCATCATATGCATATTTCATACGTACACAAATTCAATGGCTCGCATTCACATTCATCCATAGAGAAAATTATGCATGCATGCATTTCCTTTTTAGGTTTTAGATGATCGGAAAAAGCGTATGCTTATTGTTTCTGTTGATTTTTCTCGTGTTAGAATCAGAATCAGAAACATGAGTAGTAATGACGATGAAGGTTATAAACTCGCTAGAACGCAAACACCTCTTTCGTCGATCGCGCAAGCGTTTGAGGAGATTTCTGATTTGATCAAAAATGGGAATGGTAATGAGGTTGTTGTTGATTTGAAATTGAAGCCGTTTTGCGAAGCCTGTTCGTTGGTGTCGGTTCTTTTTGGTTGCCTTGGTATGGCTTTCAAATTTGCAGAAATGGAATACACTGCAAAGGTTTGATTTTGTTGTTTTTTCGGTTTTTTCGTTATCAAGTTTTAGCATTTTCCCCAATTTTGTGATCTGTTTAAGGTTAAAAGATTCATGCAAATTATATATGTGGATGTGTTAATCGTCGTATCTGTATAGCTTAAACTGCGAAACATAATATGTTTATGATATTGTGTTCAAGCGTCTAAACGGTTCTTTGATTTAAATTATATATGTGGTTGTGTTATTTGGTTGTATATATGTTGAAGACATGATGAAATATTTCTCTGGTTATGAATCAATATCTCAACTTGTATGTGTTAGTGTGATGATAAGGTTATAACTTGATGATTGATGGTTTTCAGCTGCGCGATCTTCTTGAAGCATCAAAGAGTTTCGACACTTTAAGCAGTGTAGTTGAGTTTGACTTAAAAAATAAGACGGTAAAATCACCTGGAAGCCATACTCGTAACCTTCGCAGAGTTAGGCAAGGTCTAGATCTCATCAAAGAATTATTTCAAAACTTCTTATCACCCGAGTAAGTCGTGTATTTTTATCATTTTTTTTGATATATTTGTATCATTTTTTATGATATTTTTGTAACATTTCAGGAACCTTACGCTTAAAACTGCAGCTACAACCGCATATCAACAAGTTTGTGCACCATATCACACATGGGCGGTTAGAACCGCGGCTTCTGCTGGAATGTGTACTCTTCCTTCAAGGGAACAACTTCTATTAAATCTAAATGAAACTGGTGAGTCAAATTAGTTAATAATTATTTGGTCATATATTATGTTATCTTTATATATCTTTTGTTTTGTTTAACAGATAAATCAGCAGACAAAGAAATGAGGAGGTACATAAAAGCATCACAAGATGTTATAAAAATCATTGATGATCTTTACATTTCTAGAGGTATAACATTGGATTGGTGATTTTGTATGATCCAACCTATAATAATCTCCAACTTTGCTGGTTTTTTTTTCGTTTTTTTTCTCGTCAAGATCGAACTCATGAAAATCTAAGTTGTACATATTTTCCTGAAAATCTTCTCACTTGGGTCACATGTTATAATATATAACACAAGGTGCTTGTTCTTGTTCATATATATACTTGTATATTTACAAACAAGTCATTGTTCATTATATTTCTCTTTGTTATCTTTCATGCATGGGTTTTTGTTAAGTATGTCATTACACAATGGGTAGATGTTTTACTTATTGAATATGAAGTACATTGTTAAGGGTTTTTAAGAGAGGAATTATTTTACATTTACTTTTGGTTTATGACCCTTTATTCTCATGCATGCATTAACTGTTTTTAAATATGTTCTGAACGTTTGTTATAAAGATCATGTGCAAGATTTACAGATGATGCAAGAAAGTTCAATAATAACTTGTCCTTGCATCTTCTTTTCATATTTTAATGTTTTCCTACAACCTAATTTTCTGGTTTTCAAAGCTAATAAATGGTTGTATTAATATCCATCAAATCAACGATATAGAAAAGTAAAATATAAATATCTTTTCAAACTTGATCAACTCCATCTAAATACAACAGTATATTTATGTTGTGTCAACCGTCGTTTTAAAAGAAATGCCTGGGAACATAACACCCATGTGATTTTAACGATATTCTGAGGCATAGAAGGTTCCAATCAATTTTTAGATAAAACCGTTGTAAAACCGGAACACAAGATTTATTTAAAAACTGTTTTTTAATGTAGCAATATTATACTCAAATTAAAAAGAATTAAAAGCTCAGCTGATATTCATGAGGCATGGAAGGTTCCAATCAATTTTTAGACAAAATTGTTGTAAAACCGGAACACGAGATTTGTTTAAAAAAAATTATTATAGCAATATTATTATCAAATTAAAGAGAAATAAATGCTCAGTTTTCTAAGTGTGATTTAAAGAAAATAATAATATCGTATAAAAAGTTATAGACGGTTAAAAGATACTAAGGTATTTAATTGTAGCATATATTACTAATTTTATTCTTAATTAAGTTTCATTTATATATCTTATCAAATATAAACCGATTCATGTGCACTTAAGTAAAAAGGGTTAAAATGTAACTAATGTTAAGTTTTTCAAATTTCTCTTAAATATTAGGGGTAAAAAAGTAATTCATGTTATTATAATATATTATTATAGATAACGTATACATATTTTAATTATAAAGTTATTATTATGAGAAAACTCTTAAATAATGTTAAGTAAAAAAAACAACTTTAAATAGTTGACACATAAAGAAAATTATAAAGAAGATAAGGCAATTTCAAGATAAAATTACATAAAAATTAAGCAAAACAAATCTATTTATAATTATTTTTGCAAACTTTGTAACATCGGAGATGATCGATTCATTATGTTCTTCCGTGTACGATTATGCTTCCATGGTGTGGGGCCATTGGTTGATTGACAAGAACAAGTATCGAATATATATGAGAGAATTGGTCTTACAAGTTACTAGCCATAAATCATATATATGTTATGATTAAGATTATTTTGTCAAGTTACTTAATAATTGTAGACAATATTATACTTCTTAGGGGCCATAAACTATACAAGTGTTTGGCTTTACAATTTATCCTAAAATTGTATAATTTTGGATATAAGGTTTTTATTCCGGTTAACTAGTTTTTCAGCTTAGGGTTGAGCATAGTTGGTATCACCTATCCTAAATTGATTTGACTAATTATAGATATTGAGATTGGATCTGGCTTAAACATGTAAAAAAAGTTATTAGAGGATACTAGGATAGTGATGGAGCCATGAATTTTTTCCTATGGTGTCATATTTTTTAGGTTCTTTGTTTTTTGACAACTGAGATTGCTAGACATTATTTTTTTGGTTTGGTCAAATTACGGGTTGGATCAGATTACGAAATAAGAAGACATGTGACATGACGTTTGACCATATAAATATAGAGAGCTAAACGAGTTACATGTCGATCAACTAAAAAAAGGCTCTTTTGGTGTGTAACTCTTTAACAAGTAATTGCAAGTTGCAACAAGCATATGTTAATTTAACAGTTAACACTGGTATGCAATATATGTGAATTGGAGGAAGAGGAACAAATAAAAACATGTGACAAAACGATATGATTATAAAGCAGGTAATTAGTTTTCTAATATGATTATGGTTTGTGGCAGAATATTCGGGTCTATAGTGACATTAAAATGTTAGTGATAGTAGTGATTAAAGGATATGACTTGGTGATGCTTATAATGATGACACACGTAGGTACATCGAGATGTTGAATTTATATTTTTTTTAAATTACAATGGTTTATGATTGATACACTCTCAGATGTGTAAAGATTGGGATCAAAACCTCGTCTCTAACACTAACATGTGTTTTTCATCATAACTTTCTTACGAGCCTGGATGATCGGATTAGAAACTCATCAACCAACTGTTTCAGAGAAAAATCAAGCATAAACCCATGTAAACTTGAGACTAGATTTATTGCCTAAATTCACAAAAAAACGAACATATAAAAATTAAATTTGAGTCTTTTATGAAGAACTCAAATTATTTTAACATTAAACACAAGTATGGATTTTAATATTGAATATTTGATGATAAAGTGAATATATATACATGAGCATGTCTCAAATTTATCTCAAATCTAATTTATGATTTTTAAAATATAATTTGATTTATTTATGTTTATCTCTAGGGTTGTTAGGATGAGTATATATAGTAGCTTTTTAGGTTTATGTTCAGTAAGTTTTTAATATTGAATTTAATGATAAGAACGTTGTTTTTGGAACCTTTGGTTCAGTTTTGGTCTTTGATTATCAATTGCGTTATCAATTGCGTTTGATTATCAGTTTTGGTCCGTGGAATCGGTATCATTTGGTATCAGAGCTTTGGTTTTAAATGGCTCTACGTGGAGACGGATGTTTTCTTGTTCGAAGAGTCGCCGCCGGAGGTATCGACAAGAACATTGGTGGTTCACGTGCCGGTGGAAGAGATAGATTTCTTATTTGCAGAGTCGACGCCCGAGGCAGCAATGGTTTCCCTGAGAAAGTGTGCTTCAAGATCAGGGAAACCGAACCAGAATGCTACGTTTGGAACGAAGACTTTGGGGAAGAGGAGCATCCTTGTGGTATGTGCAACGTTATCTATGATTCTTTGCCTTTGTATGATGAATATGAAGATGAAGATTGGTATACATGGTTTATTGGTGGTGTGGTTGAAGGATTTGAAGCATGTGAGTCGTCGTCGTCTACAAGTTCTACAAGTATCATTAACGGTGAGAATGTGCAATTTTGTTTGGAAGTGGCCATGGAATTATTGGTTGGTGGTGTGATGGTAGGGGTTGGATGCGAGACTTGTGGAGATGATAATCAAATATTAGGGTCGATAATTATGGGAATCCAAATGAAAAATGGTATCTATCTTGATGCCTTCAGTTTTAAAATCGAAGGGATTAAAGTCTGTAAACAAAGGCAAGATATGGATAAAGATGAATATGGACTTTGCAAACTCTTCATGCAAGTTCCACGTGTGAAGAGACCCATTATTAATGCTCATGTGATGTTCAAGGATCAACAAACTAATGGACTAGTTGGTAAAGAAAGTAGTGGCATTAAACGTAATTTTACACGTTGCCTGGAGGTGTTCGTAATGATCATGAAAACGGCGGTAGAGACACAGTCCGATATTCCTTTTGATCCAGGTGGCTTTGATTTAAAGACAAAACTCGAGGACGAGTTTTTTTTAAGACGGGGAGAATGATACGGAAAGGTTGAAGAATATCTAGAGATTAAATAATATTTTATTCCTTAGTTATCTAATCTTTTTATAGTTATCGTATCTTTTAATTATTTGATTTATTTATGTTTATCTCTAGGGTTGTTAGGATGAGTATATATAGTAGCTTTCTAGGTTTATGTTCAGTAAGTTTTTGAAATTGAATTTAATGATAAGAACGTTGTTCTTGGAACCTTTGGTTCAGTTTTGGTCTTTGATTATCAATTGCGTTTGAGCCATTTGGATATTCCGTGGAATCGGTATCAAAAACAATTAATATTTAACATAGGGGTTTGATTATAACATCAATCATGGGCTAACAAATGTTGAGTTTAAGAATTAATGCAACACCTCAAAATACCATCTAACATATTTTAGACGTATTATTTTTAAATAACATGAAAATTTTACATGAAACGAAATTGACTGAAATAAATGTAGAATTAGAATAAGTTATAAAACGAACTATATGAACCAACATTGACTACACATGTTATATATTAAGTTTGTCTTGGGTGTACAATTGTACATAGTTGAACTAATCATATATTTTATACATCAAGTGGTGTTGGTTTGATCTAGCAATGAGCATTTGGGCAAGTATGTATTATACCATTATTCTCCCTGCAAAAGAATATAATAAATAATATTAAATACAAACAAAAAAAATTTGTAGTAGGTGAGGCTTGAGAGGCAGCCAATGTTTTTGATGTATTTTTGTCAACCCTTTAGTCTTCAATACAATACCCCCCCCCCCCCCACCCCCATGTGGGATAGCCCAATACACTTAAATCATCACAAAATCGACCCTCACTTTTCATTTTAAGATTTTATCTTTTTACCCAAAATCTTCATACATCATCATATCCTCCATATCTATCTATGGCTGCCATTGATCAAAATGAAGAAGATGAAGAACATGAATTTGAAAAGAATAAGTTGGTCATTGTTCCCACAACACTTGCCACCATTGCATCCTTAAGCTTCCCTCTTGTAATCAATTCTTTATCTCACTTTATGATCATATTATTATATTATTCACTTTACATATATATATTTGTTTTGATAGCTAATGTGGTGTTTACTTTGTGAAAAAACAGGTTCAAGAAGTTGTTGTTTTAGCTGATTTTAGATGCAAAAGTTGTCAAGATAGAGTTGATAACATTGTCTCTAGATTAAATGGTATGCTTAATCTCACTTTTCAAGATTTCTTGATTTTCCGGCCATATATGTAAATATAAAATTTTCTTTATTTTCCGGTAACTAAGGCGATCATGTTTCACTTTTTCCGGTGGGATATATAAAGTGACATGTTTATCATTAGTCACCATCATATGTTAAAGAAACATCTAGCCGTTGTAATTTTGTTATCCATTTATGTTTTTTATTAAAGTATGGCCTACAAATTACCTCGAATTCATAAAACCATAACCTTTTTTTTAACTATTAGCATTATTTTATTATATAAAATCAAGGATGATTTATTTTTTAATTAAATACCTATAACAACATAAACATTTTTATATTTTGTTTTAGTCTAACGATATAAGTATTTGGATGTTTTGCTTTAGTTTTTTGTGCTCATTACATATTTAAGTCTAGTTAAATATGTCTATAAGTTATTATACGTATATAATAAAGTATGTATTGTCATTATTCTTATACAAAAGTTTACTATTGATGTGTAAACATTTCTTATATGAACATCATTATTGTTATTTATTTATTTACCATGAGAAATGTATTGACTATAACAAAATTTCAACATTGGATGTAGGGCTGGCAATTTCTGACACGGACACGATAACACGACACGAAACGACACGGAATTAACAGGTTTCGTGTTTGACCTTAACAGGTGCCGTGTCATTAACAGGTTAACACGATAAAGACACGTTAATTATCGTGTCTTAACAGGTTAAAGATCTGTTAACACGATAGGTCACCTGTTAATATTTATTTATATGAAATGTTAGTGGAGAATGGAGATGGAGATGGACTTTAATAGACTTTTAATCTTTTTTCATATTCGTTTATCAAGTATTATTATGGTTAAATACTATTTTTATGTAATTTTATTGTTTTGTGTCTTAAAAATTATCATATTAAGTCATATTTATTATTTAAGACTTATGAATTTTTTTGAAAATTTTAATTTTTTTTTAAAATGGGTTTTTATCGTGTCATATCGTGTCTTATCGTGTAACCTGCTTTTTATCGTGTTCGTGTCTGGAAAAAATGACACGATAAGTTATCGTGTCGTGTTCGTGTTTGACCTTATCGTGTTCGTGTCTTATCGTGTTCGTGTCTTATCGTGTCGTGTCTGATACGATATGCCAGCACTAATTGGATGCCCTTTGAGAATTATTTTTCTTGGTCCCATTTGATGCAATTTCAATTTCCTAAACATGTCTACTTTCACATTAGGTAATATATCATTTTGTTTTTCTTATATCTAAATCCTTAAGTTGGACGGTAATATTTTACCATAACATTGGTAAGATTTCATAATCATACAATTAACTATTAAGTTATAGTTTATCAAAATGTCATTAAATTAAGTAACTTAAATGACCAATGTTTGCTTAAATTATCATGACATATCTATGATTTTCAACCCACCAGGTGAAGTGGAATCTTTGGAGTTTAGCTTGACGGAAAAGAAGGTAACGATTACATTGTCACGTAGACTTACCAAACGGGTGATATTGACAAAAAACAAACTCCAACCCGTAGCAATGTATAAAAACCGAGTGAACAAATTTTCTTTGATGAGAAGGATATTCTGCTCTTCTAGCTGATTTCTAGACATGGTAAAGAAATTGTTGTATGTTATGTAAATGTTGAGTGGTCAATAGTTTAGAAAAAATATACTTGTAATAATCATTTTATTTGTTATTTGAGTAAAAATATATGCTAACAGGTAGGGTTTTTTCCACTAATAAATATATACTAACAGTAAATTTATGAATGTACCCTCAAATTTACGAAAGTATAAATAACTATAAGGGAAACTATTATAAAGAACTTTTTTAACACCAAACGTTTCATTAAAACAAAACACTAGCAAGAAGCTAGAAAAATACAAGAGTACAACGTAAGATTCACCGAGTGTATCAAAATAAAAATAGTCAAATTCTTATTGTTATAAATAAGTTTTTAAAAGAATAATGACATATTGTTAGGCATTTATTAATATGTTAGGTCTTGTCAATCAAATTCTGGATTCTGTAACATCATTAAAGGTCAAACATTAGCAAAAGTGAGATGATCAATGCCTAACACCATGTGTAATGGAACGTTTTACCCAACATAAAGCGCCTCTAAAACGCCCTCCAAACATTTACATAGGGACGCTTTCGGTGGTAAATTTGTACTTGGCGCTTTCTACAAAGCACCCATTTAAAGATACTTTCTCCCAAATGCTGACGTAGAGATAAAAATAGGGCTTTTTGGGGCTCTTTGTGTTTCACCACTACACATGGTCTAATTAGTTGAACTAAACTACCAAAAACTTACTAAAATGCTTCTCGTTTGGGTTCAAATTCTCATATGTGACAAAATAAGCGTTTAAGATTGGATTAGAGGTTTTCTCATCTAAGGTAGGTTTCTTTTTAAAAGTGCCTCAAGTTCGCTTGACAAATGAAGATATCAGGTGGGCTAGTGGCCGGTCAAAGATTCAAATTGGTTTAAAAAAAAGTTGTAGCATGAACGATAAGCTTATCAGCCAACTCCTTGCATTAATAACAACATGTAGCATATATATCAAACTGAATGAATAAATGTGTGACAATAAGTATAACCATCAAGATCATCCGGGTGCATAAAACAACATTTACATCATTAGCAAATTTGTAAAAAAAAGGTTCAAAATACACAGCTGCAACTTGAATGCATAAGGTTTGTAAAAGTGTCTGCTGCTGATTTTATAAACTGAACTATCTATTTCTTGTAGAAATTTAGTGGATCATGACCTCAAGGGTCCGATCCAAAATTTCTTAGGCGCGTAACAAGAGAACCTGATGCAGCATTTCAAAATATTAGACCCGGCAAAAAGAACAAAAGTTTCTTATTTTTGGATGATTTTGAGCTCCAAACAAAGATATAAACGGATTAAAGATACGCTTAATCGGTTCTACATAAAACTCATGGGACCGAGTGGGCTGGGGGAATTGATGTACAGCAGTACGGATGAGAACAGCAGTCAACATAACTCATCCAGGCACAAATGGTTTTTCTTTGATCGTCCACAAAGGTTCTATTATTATGATTATTGTATGGTTATATACTTACAAGGTGCTTGGTCTGTGAGACTGATTGAGTACAAATACAAATAATTATGAACTGTTTGCAGATTTTGTGTTTAATTTGTAAAGTCACTTCAGTTTTTGGAGATTAATGTGTATGAATTTGTTTGTTTACGGATTAATAGAATTGGGTTTATTGTTAAATTGATTCTTGATCCAATTAGCTGCTGCATTATGTTTCACGTTTAAGTGCATTTCTAGCTCATATGTATTTTTAATGTTAGTTGAAGGATAAACGGGATCAAATTCGAGTAGGTTTGAGTACAATTTACATTCTGGGTGATCATTCTAACCAAATTCAATACTTTCAAAACGGACCATTTTGATGCATACCCATTTTTGTCAAAACCCACTCTGACCAGAGACCATGCCCAGTCCGACCCGCCCCTTTTTTCAAGTCAACAAAATGTGCATTCATATGTACCTGGCTGTTAAAACTGTGCTCCCGTGACCCGTCCAGTGACCAAATTACTTGCATTCTAGCAGAGCAAAATATCAGCATGTTTACTCATCCTCTTCTTTCACAATCGCTTCTCCATTTATACTTAGTTCAGGCGATAAATTTTCTAGCATTGCATAGATACGCTCTGATTCAACGTGAGACTTATCCCCAGCCACAAATCGATGAACTACACCATCAATTTCAATCGAACTCGCACCTGGATTCTTCTCTATACCCATAGTTTTCATTCCCCTCCTCACTTTGCTTGCCATTCGCCAATCTCCTCCCGCAGCATATGTATTCGAAAGAAGAACATAATTAGAATCACCACTCGGGTCTAATTCACTAATAAACCTCATCATCTTTTCAGCTAATCTTATATCACCAGCTGCTTTACAGGCTGCAAGAACCGATCCCAACACAACTTCATTTGCTACCATGGGCATACTCTCTACAACATTCAACGCCTCTTCTAACATCCCCGCACGACTATAAAGATCCACTAAACATCCATAATGCTCGATTCTAGGAGATATTTTATAAACCTTTATCATCATCTCAAAAAGCTTCCTACCTTCATCCACCAAACCCGCGTGGCTACAAGCAGTTAAAGCTCCCGTAAAAGTCACTTCATCTGGTTTGAAACCCTCTTTCTGCATCCGATAAAAATACTCGAGAGTTTGTTCAGCATTTCCATTCAAAGCAAACCCAACAATAATCGAGTTCCAAGAAACCACATTGCGTTTACACATGCCACGAAACACTTGAACCGCGAATTCAATACACCCACATCTAGAATACATATCTATCAACGAATTATTAACCCGAACATTTTCTTTCATATTCCAATCCAAAACAACTCGATGAACCCATACCCCTAATCCCACAGCACCTAAATTAGCACAAGCCGAAAGCGCAGAAACAATAGTAACATCATCCGGCTCAATCCCACACACCTGCATTCGTTGAAACCACTCCAACGCTTGTTCATAACACCCTTTCTTCACAAACCCATCAATCAACACAGTATACGAAACAACATCTCGTTCAGGCATTTCATCAAACACTTGGAGTGCATTACTAATTTCCCCAATTCTCATCAACCCAGCAACCATAGTGTTCCAAGTCACCTTATTTTTAAAACCCATTTTACTAAACCACAAATAAGCAAGATCTACACGGTTACATTTACAATACATATCAATAACAGCCGTACTCACCTTCACATTGTTCATATCAAAACCTAATTTACAAACAAGAGCATGCAATGAAGCTCCAAACGAAAGATGATGAAACTTAGCACAGGTGGAGAGAAGAGTGACGAAGGTGATGTGATTGGGTTCAACTCCGGCGAGTCTCATGCGGGTGAATTCGTCGGCAGCAAGATGTAAGTGACCAGTTTTGCAATGGTGAGAAATAGATGATGTCCATGAAGAGACTGTGGAATTGGATTGTATAGCAGCAAGTTTAGCGTTGGGTTTTGTGGGGATTGAAAGGTTAACGTGGTGATAGTTTTCGTTGTTGGCATGTAATGATGCACCGGAGTGTTTTGTTATTGCAACTCCGGTTGAGACGAAGAGGCTCATTTCTTTCTGAATGTCAACTCTAAACCACGTTACTCGCGAACTTTTATTTTTGGTTCAGAGGTAACTGAGTCGTGTTGTCTCCTGTGTAATTTTTAAATAAATCGTTAGATGACTGGTTAATGAGCCGTCTCTTATTTTTATTCGTTTAGAGAAAATTACATTTTTTTTTGAACAGCCAAATTAGAGAAAATTACATGGATGGTTGGTTCACGTGGCTTGCGTCTGATTTTAGTTGCGCGGGTTATGAAAACAAAATATAGAAAGGTATTTTATTTGTGTTGGTTTGTTTAGAGTAGAACCTGTATCATTCAGATGTGAGTGAAACTGAAATTTTTTAACTTACATGATAGTATTATCAAGGGTTATTAGATTTAATCACCTCCAACTATTGGTTATTGGCCGTTGTCACCTTCAAGTATCACTTTGGCCAATATAACTCTCAACTAAACACTTTGGTGTCTGTATTACCAAAAGTTAACAAAAAATTAACCAAAAGTTAACCAAAAGTGACTTGAATTGGTTAAATTTTGATGATACGATGTCCGTATCACCAAAAGTTAACAAAAAGTTAACCAAAAGTGACTTAAATTGGTTAAATTTTGGTGATACAGACACCAAAGTGTTTAGTTGGGGGTTATATTAGCCAAAGTGATACTTGAAGGTGACAACGGCCAATAACCAATAGTTGGAGGTGATTAAATCCAATAATCCTATTATCAAAAAGTAGTATATAATATCTGTATGTACTAGAGCATTTCCCTTTGGTTTCTTTTTCTTATTATTATTAGAATTAGACTAACAATCATTATTTTTATCTTTCTTTTTTAATTAAATAATAATTTTATCATTACCTTCTTTTTTCATCTCTATTTCACAATTATTTTTAAAAAAATTTCTATTCACACAAAGCAAATACTTCTTGATGAATCACAAATTGGGCCTTTAACTGGGTTTAGTTGTTGCCTTCGAAATTTTCACATGTTTTTAAGCATCATGTTTGATTATTGGTTTGGATCGTCTCCTCGTAATCTTGCTTATTCGGTTATCGGAATTCAACTGAATCTAAGGCTCTAAGCTATGAGTTCAGTTTATTCGTTAAGCATATTTTTCATTCAGTTCGGTTAATAGATAGAACCAATAAGTTTTATAACTAAATAAAACATTAACTAAACTGTTAAGTTATCAGTGGCGTACCCAGGAATTTTTTTTATGGGGTGCAGATTTGTTTAGGCCATTTAACTAATGCTATATAATAATTTTTTCGGTCCATCAGTTCAGGTTTCGGGTTTGATTTATTGACGAAAACCATGGTGAAAACAGTTATAAACTACTATATTTGAACGTCTTTAATCATATTAATACAATAATGTTCATAATTAGTAAAAAAAATTGTTTATAATAATAGCTTTAAGCCTTTAACTTTCACATCGTATATTTGTAATTCCAGCAAAAGTGCTATAATTTGACATTATATAAAGGGAAAATATCATAAAAATATAATCAAGTTTACTCAATGTTTCAATTAAATACCTCAAATTTTTTTTGTCTCTCTAAAGTCACTGATGTTTCATAAATATTCCAATCCTATATAATATTTTTACAAGTGTTTAAATTTTTTAAAATTGAGTTGGGCATATGAAACATACATGAATTATGATTATAAAAAAGTAAAAGTTTTTTTTCCAATCAATTTGGCTCGGAATCTAAAAGTGAAGACTAATAATTTACAACTTAATAACAAATTACATTTTTACAAAGTTACCCCTTGTATGATCATATCTATTTCTTGCTATAACAAATTACACAACATCAATTAATCATGATGTTACCAAAAATGAATTTAATAGAAAAGATACTTGTGTGAATGAATAGTATACCTGCCTTAAATATCTAAAAAGTTAAAAAAAAAAAAAAATCAAATGAGATCGTAATATCGTAACAAATAAAATAGCAAATACATACATTTAAATTTAATTAATATGTTATTATTGCTAAACTTAAATACTTTTATACAATTTCATTACTTTTAAATTTAGAAAATATTTAAGCTCATTTTTCAAAATGTACTATACTGCAGGAGGATATGATGACTTATCCATCATTGAAAGTTGTAATAACAATTAAATATTTATAATTATAATTTTTTATATATAAACATCTCATTCTTTCTTCTTCTTCATTGTTCTTTCAAACACTTGCAGACCACCTTCAAACACTTGCCACCGTACGCCATCATATTGCCTTCGTATACCTGAAAATTTTGCTTTCTTCTTCGTTTTCTAAACTCCAAGGGGGACAGATACAAAAAAAATATGGGGGGCGTTAAGGATTCTTAAGTATGTATAACACTACAAGAAATATTTTAGGGGGAGCGGCCGCCCCCCATCGGGTACACATAGGTCCGCCCCTGTAAGTTATACTTATTTTTAGAGGTGCATAAATCGGTTTTTTTGAAGAACCGGTTCCGGTTCTAGAACCGGTTCCGGTTCTTGTTGGTGTTAAAAGAACCGGTTCTTACAAGAACCGGTTCGGTTCTAGAACCGGTTTTTGGTGAAAAAACTAGAACCTAGTAACCGGTTCCGGTTCCTAAAGAACCAGTTCCGGTTCTCAAAGAACCGGTTCCGGTTCCTAAAAACCGGTTCAGGTTCTTAAAAAATACCTTTTTTTCTACGATATGGGCCGGAAGTAACATTAAAAATTTAAAATATTACAAGATATATAGCTTTTAAAACATTAAATAAATAACAACACTAAAACATACCGGTTTTTCAAGAACCGGTTCTTCCAGGAACCGGTTTTTCCAAGAACCGGTTTTTTTAGGAACCGGTTCCGGTTCTTTTGGAACCTATAATTTGGAAAAAATAGTAGAACCTACGGTTCAGTTCCGGTTCGGTTCTTGTAGAACCGGTTCTTCGAAGAACCGGTTCTTCGAAGAACCGGTTTTCGGTTATTTGATCGGTTCCGGTTCCGGTTCCGGTTTTTTTGTGCACCTCTACTTATTTTCACAAAAAATAAATCTTCCTTTGGACTTAAGCCCATTGACGAGGCTTCATTTGGTCCACTGGGCCACCATTCCCTGCATTTTTTTTGTCTAGTAGAAAATTCAGGCTCTTTAGCTTAAAAAATTAGCATCGTTCCCTTAACAGTAATAAACGCTTATAAGCGGTATGATAAGACTCCTAAAACTGTAATTGCAACATAGACTCATCCCAACCTTCTTTCATATTAAGTTGGTTGAAGTCGAAGACTTTATGAAACGATTTTTTTATACGAGATGAAAGGCTGAAAGCGCTTTTGGAGTCTTTTGAAGTTTCTTGGTATTTACTAACTAGGATTTAATTTGACACGTAACCTTCCATGAAAAAAAAAACATCATGTAAGTGGTCCTTCTTGTGAGCACAATTCTTAAAAATAATGCCATTTTTCAAAAGAGATCTTGAAATTTTCCATTATATGATACAAACTATTGTAACACCTCACTTCAAGTTAAATTTTTATGTTAGATTTTTTTATCCAACATCAAGATTTGTGCTCACAAGCCAAGAGGACCCATTTATTGAATTTATTTGTATAATTTTTGTGATGCTCTAGTGGAAGGTTACATGTCAAAACTAGAGCCTAATCACCGCGAAACTAAAGCCCTGTTTGTTTTCAGTAAGAGAATTATGTCTTAATCTAAATACCACATCTGAATATGAAAAGCTGGTTCAAATGTCTGAAATCCAAATCAATAATGTTGTTTGTTTTTTCTAAAACATTTGAATATTAATAAACGTCTGTTTGACCATTTTAAATGTTAAAACCTTTTGCAGTTAATTTAAAATTAAAGTTGTCTTAACATAAAACGTTAAAAAGAAAAGTACAACCACAACTACAATGTTTCCAAAACATCGAAGCACTCAAATTCAATTTCGCATTAATTGTGTCGCGATTCCATCTCTCATGTTTATCATGTATTGTTGATCTGCACTACTCCCATGTGATTGAAGCTCATCATCATCAACATCATCATCATCATCATCATCATCATCATCATCATCATCATCATCATCATCATCATCATCATCATCATCATCATCATCATCATCATCATCATCACCACCGTTGTCGTCATCACCATCAATAGGCATTTGAGGTTGATCATATTGAAAGAATAGCTCATCACTTAAGCCTTCTTTTCGTATATAGTTATGAATTGCAAAGCATGCGATAGTGATGTCTCTTTGTTTAACCAAAGGATATGGTGGCATCTTCTTCAAGATAGGAAAACGTGCCTTTAACACACCAAAAGCACGTTCAATAACATTTCTAAGTTTAGCGTGTGCGTGGTTAAACTTTTCTTTGCTATTCAATCCACGTCTTCGACGAAAATCTCCAAGCCAATATCTAACATTGCGATATGATACCATAAATCCACGAGTGTGTTTATATGCAGCATCACAAAGATAATATTTATCTTGAAAGAAAATAGAAACCGTTAGTGTTTATATGCAGCATCACGAATATAATATTTGAAATCATAATTATACCTGTGGGAGGAAATGGGAACTCAAAATCAGGATCAACTAATGATTCATTCAATATTCTAGCATCATGTGCAGTGCCTTCCCATCCGGCCACAATGAATGTGAAGACCATATTGAAGTCACAAATTGCCAAAATATTTTGATAACATTCACTCCTACCTCTTGCTCTATACAAATGTTGTTTATCACGAGGGACAATAGCGTGTATCAATGTTCCATCAATGGCACCAACCGTTCCCTGATTGAAAAAGTTTATTACAATATACATATACATAATACAAAATATTAGAGTGGCATTTAAACTATTGTTACCTTGAAAATTCGTCGCTCCCTCCTATTATTTCCAGGAATATTTGGATTACGATTAAATGAAGTTGGTCGTATAACTTCTTCGGCAAATATCATCATTTTGTCCAATACTTCATGAAAATACTTATGAATTGTTTCTTTTGAGTGTTGAAACCTACGCTTCATCCATACAAAACCTTGCTTGTGACCAATTACCATCAAGAATGTAGCCATTTTCTCCTCGACTGTTACATGTTTGCTATCTTTTAACCAACCTTTTGCTTTGAAATGTTCACATAGTCGAACAAATGAATCACGTGACATGCGTAACAACTCGATGCATTGCGTATCATTTCCGTCCAAAAGCTCCATGGAAAATTCATGGCCAGACATAGCGGATGTATTATCCTTATTTCGTTTCATACACCTAGGCCGGAAGTACTTAAAATAAAAGTAAACAAAAATAACGAAAGCGAGCTTTTGAGTATTATCCATTAACCTGTTAACACAAATGCACAAAGTCACATAAATACCAAATAGCTCATAGGATAAGCACCAAAATAGTTCATGGAATAAGCACCAAATAGTTCATGGAACAAGCATCAAATAGTTTGTAGCATAAGCACAACTAGTTCAAAAAAAAATAACCAACTAGTTCACATAAAAGGTACCAACTAATTCTCAAAAAAGGTACCAACTAGTTCACAAAATGTATCATCTATTTCATAACAAAGTCACAAAACACGAAACAAAACTACTTCATAATCCCCAGAGTCTTCGCCATCATTGTAATCCATTTTTTTAAGACCTCCGGATCCGATGGTAGTGTCATCCATGCCTCTCTATAGTTGTTTGAAGGTTGGCTAAAGATACCAAATGCGGCTAAGAAAATTGGATCTGTGGCTTCCAACCCAAGTCCCTTTAACTTATCATGACATTCATCAATTGTCGGCCTCACCGGTTTGTTTTCAGCTAGATTGGCAATTACCTTTCTCATGTCTACCTCTAGGTCAGTCAAATTAATGGTGTGTTTAGCCTTTTTATTGGCCCGACCCCGATCTTCCTTACGAGCACTTGTGTGTTTAGGAACCCTTGTGTGTTCGGGAGCATTTGTGAGTTCAGGGATTGAGGAATCACCTTCAAAGCCTGTATCATAGCTGGTTTCTTCATATGTGTTTTCTTCGTATGTGTTTTCATCATCTAGACTCTCAATAGGACCATTATCAATCTGATGGAGTGGAATGACAGAAGTTTGGGAAGATGAGGAAGCTCGACGGGGAGTAATGGGACGACGGATAGAACCTGTTGCTGAATTCTTATCGAATAGAGTTGCACAAAGCTCATGATTAGCTAATGGCGTCGTTTTCAAGGAAGCTGCCTTAGGATGAACCTATATTTAATTTGGAGACGTTTACAACTAATAGGTAATATATATATTAGAAAAGTATACTTGTAAACGAACCTTGCAAACAGCGTCCCAATCTTCATTTGTTAGCGTAAACATATTTGTGCGAGGGTTATAAATGTTTCCGGTCTTTCTTTTCAGATAAGACCAAGCTAAATACTTTGCTCTGAGGTAATCATACTTGTTTTTTAATTGCTTTTGTTCAACCGCCATGCCATATGCTTCCAATAGTTTTTTACCAACAACAGCCCAAGATTCCCTTTGTAAGCTTACTCCCATATAGCCCACCCTAACCGTTTCTTCTATACATGTCTCTAAAAAGAGTTTTTCTTGCTCTGTCGTAAGTTTCAATCTCTTATCACCCATGCCTAAGATCAACAAAAAACAGGGCCGTTGACATAATATTTTTAGAAGGTTTCTAAGCATTTGACATTGAAAAAAGTTAAGAAATTAACACCTAAACTAGCTGTTACAATTGTGTACATATGTTTTTGTTTACCAACAGTCCATGGCATCCACCTAAAAAAACATTCCTAATTGATAATAACATTAATCATCAATACACCAACATGCTACAAAATTCACAAAAGCAAGTAGGGGCTGTTATATGTTTGTGTTTACCAACAGTCCATGGCATTAGGGGCTGTTATATGTTTTTGTTTACAAGTATAACATCTTCTTAACAATCAAAAATACAAAGTCATAGATAGTATTCAAAACCCTAACAAACCCATGAACAAAATAACCTTAAAACATCAAGAAATCAGCCATACTAATCAAGATTCAACTAGAAAATATAACCCAGATCTACACATTCATACCAATAATAAAGAATAGCATCGATCTCACCTGAAATTGGGGGAAAAAGGAAGACCGGTGGTGATGGAGGGCTGGCGGAGGTGAAGACCGGCGGAGGTGGAGGGGGAGGCGGTGGTGGAGGCAGCGAACCCTAGAGAGGGGAGGCAGTGGTGGTACAAAGAAACGTTGCTTTGACTGTGTTTTAAGAGGTTTGTTTACCTGTTTTTCGGTAAGAAGCCATTAAGAGGTTTTACCTCTTAATAATAAACAAAAAACAAACAGTCGAACCTCTTAATTCCTCTTACCGAATCAGACTTCAGAGGCCATTAAAAGGTTTTTCTGAAAAACAAACAGCCCTAAGCATTTGAAACAACACTCCCCACCATCAATTCACAAATATGAATTGGACATTATGTGTTGAGCAATTTCTATCATGAAAACATTGTTTCATCACATACTTACTTATTCAACAAAACATATAAATTCAATGGCTTTTAAAAATCTATTTTAGATATAATAAATTAAAAGACCATTTGAATTTCACTTGACAAAGAAAGTTATTTGACCATTTCCTTCCTTAATTAAACATTTACGATATAAAACCCGTAACGTATTGATATCGTACCAATAGATTCGTATTTTCAGTATTGGTACGATATCTTATATTTGATAAAAAGTACCTGATATTGTATACTGAACATGTACCGTTACCCACTTTTCCATTAATTCAATTCAATACCCCATGACCTAATCTTAATTAAAATCAAAGCTACTAATCATCGGTGCCGCTATTTTGTTATATCTCTAAAACGCGTATGTCTTATAATAATCATCTAGAGTTGATTGCTGAAATGGAATTTGACTAACCTTGATGTGGATACTGTTCTTTGTTGTTTGCTGGATCCACAATTCAGAACAAAAAATCACAACTCAGTGACAGTTACTGAAATTGGATTAAGGCGTTAAAACCTTGCCACCGTCATTCACCGGAGAAATTGTAACTCCGGTCACCACCGTCGATGATTTGGATAAAAGAAGCGCCGCTTCTGTCGTTTGTATACGTAGTAGGTTTTTTAACAAATTTTCACATTTGCTCCTTTAGTCCCTAAAGGATCATATTTCATATTTTAAACCCTCGACTTTATAACATAAGGTTTAACTTTCAGGTTTCTATTATTCCATTTTAACCCCTATGATTTCACTTTAATTGTAAAAAATGTTAAAAAGATGGACTTTAATAAAACTTTTTACTTTCACAATTTTAGTATTTTATTTTTGCTAAGATATATAAGTTTTATATTTATTTTTACTTCCGCCTCGGTTTACACATCGGTTCGCCTTGAGCCGTACGCCTCACGCCTCGAAAGGAAAACGCCTCAGGGCGCTTTTTTGTTTTTTAAAACCTTGCTTATTGGTGTTAGTTATGAGAAAAACCAAAACACAATCAATAACTCGTTGCATTAATAACATGTAGCATATATATATATATATATATATATATATATATATATATATATATATATATATATAGAGGAGAGTTATCCTACATAGTGTTGGAAATCTAAGAAGGCTAAGAAGGATTTATGACCTTTAGATCTCTTTTTTAATGGTTGAGATCAATTTGTAGGAAAAGAAATTGGTGGAAGGGTACATTAGTCATAGCCACTTTTGTTGACTTTCTCTCTCCACATGCAAGGCACATGCCAATTCCCCCACTTTTTTTAAAACTTTCATAACTTTTGGATACGATATTATTTTTTTAAAAAAATTACACCAAAAAAACAAGCGTTTTGTTATCTTTAAAACGCGTATAATATTGATATATAAAAAATAAAAAAAAATTTCGGCACTTGTCTAGTCTTTGTGTAATATCATGTGATTGTGTTTTATTATAACTAGTGAAATATCACTTTTATCGGTTCATTCTTAAGTCATTATATAATATCATCTTATTATAAATATTTGTTGTGTCGTATTATGTGTTTAGAAATTATCACCGTGTCACAAATTGTTAATATGTGTTTGAGAAATGTTCAAAGACAACGTCATTTTTTGTTACAAAGTGTGAGAATGACACAATGGTAAACAAAGACACAATGACACTTTTAAAAAAATTATAACTCACAATATAAATCAAATTTGAAAAAAGTGGTTCGGAGACCTTGTTCCCCATGTATTCCTCTTTCAGAAAATAAATAAACGAAAAATTAAAAAAAATTAAAAAAATTACCGTTTTTTTTATTTTTTAAATTAGACACAATGAAAAAAGACACAATGAGAAAATAGTAGTTTTTTTAAGTTTTGTTTATTTATTTTTTAAGGAGGATGATGTGAGAGCAAGATCTTTGAAATACTTTTTGTGTTATTGTGTAATTATTATTAGATCATTGTGTAATACTTGTCAAATAAGATTACACAATGACCCGATGAATGACACAACAACCTTACGGATGACACAATCACACAATGACCTGATGAAAGACACAATGACCTGACGGAAGACACAATGACCTGACGTTAGACACAATGAGCTGAAAAATTGTGAAAAAAAAGTTTGTTTTTTTATATATCAATATTATACGCGTTTTAAAGAGAAAAAAATTCTCGTTTTTATGGTGTAATTTGTTTAAAAAAATAATGTCGTATGTAAAAGTTATAAACGTTTTAAAAAAGTGGGGGAATTGACATGTGACTTGCATGTGGAGAGAGAATATTTAAAAAAGTGGGCATGACTAAAATACCCCCTCTCCTAATTTTCCTAGATGCCACTTGTCAATCTCTTATTGCTTCTTAGCCTTCTTAAATTTATAACACTATGTAGGTGAACCTCACTCTATATATATATATATATATATATATATATATATATATATATATATATATATCAAACTGTATGTATAAATGTGTGACACTAAACCATCAAGAACATCCAGGTGCATAAAAGTATAAAACAACATTTACATCGTTAGCAAACTAATCTATAAAACGGTTCAAAACACACAACTACAACTGAATGCATGATGTTTATAAAAGTGTATGCTGCTGATTTGGGAAAATGGACTATCTAGTTCTTCTCTATACCCCTAGTTTTCATTTCACTCCTCACTTTGCTTACCATTCATCAATCTCCTCCTGCAGCATATGTATTCGAAAGAAGAACAGAATTAGAATCACCACTCGGTAGGGGTGTAAACGAGCTGAGCCGAGCCCGAGCTCGTCTAGGCTCGAGTTCGGCTCGTTTAAGTTTAACCTGACTCGAGCTCGAGCTCGGCTCGATTCAAGTTTTAATTTCAAAGCTCGAGCTCATCACAAACTTCTAAAGCTCGAGCTCGGCTCAGGCTCGGCTCGTTTGATGATTTATTATTTTAATTTTAATTATTTATATTTAATTTTATATATCTTTTTTATTTTTTATATTTAATTTTATATAAACTTTTAATTATATGTATTTTATACATAACAAAATACATATTATATATTTTTAATCATAATTTATATATATTTTAACTAATAATAATATATATTTATAAAATAAATAAAAAACATATAAATGAAAAGCTCGATAAGGCTCGCGAGCCGGCTCGAGCTCGATGTGTAAAGCTCAAGCTCGGGCTCGATAGCTTAATGAGCTTTTTTCTTAGGCTCGGGTTCGAGCTCAAGCTCGAAAAAGCTCGGCTCGTTCGAGCTTTTTATCGATCCGATCTCGAGTAGCTCGCGAGTAGCTCGGTTCGTTTACACCCCTACCACTCGGGTCTAGTTCACTAATAAACCTCATCATCTTTTCAGCTAATCTTATATATAGACACAACAAGTTATATAACTGAATAAACCATTAACTAAACCGTTGTGTTAGACTTATTTTCAAAAAAATGAGATCTTCACTTGGACATTTTTTTTTTTTTTGTTTTTTTTGAACGGCAATTATATTAAAAAGAAAATCAAAAATACACAAGACCACTAGCAAGATGCTAGGATCCGAAACAAACAAAACAATGACAACAACGAAAACACCACAAGACTAAACCGCTTAAAGAACTCCTAATTCACGATCGGATCTTCACTTGGACATAAGCCCATTGGCAAAGCTTCATTAGGTATAGGGGCCATCATTCCTTGCTTTTTTTGTCAGTAGTATAAAACTTTGTGCCGATAGTTTAAAAAGTTTGCTTAGACCCCCTCAACTTTTATTGAAAGTAGTTTAGCAAGCTTCTTAGTAGTGTTTATAATATAATTGTAACACAACTACTCTGGTATATTTTTTTATATAAAGTATGTTAGCAAATCCAAGTTTTGGAAAATGAAAACATAATTTTGCATGTTAATACTTCCTTCTTATAGTAAAGATTAACTCAACTGACAACATTTTGTCCAAACAGTAACAGTATTTGTTTAGAACGAAGAGTCACTTAACAGTAAGTCAATTGGACACTTGGACTTAAGAGGTGAAGTGTAATGACCGAGTTTGAAACTCTGACTTGCTCTTGTAATGGGCGTTTATAAGCGGTCTAGTGATATTCCTCAAAGCTGCGATTGTAGCAGAAGCTCACCTGAAACTTCTTTCCGGTCAAGTTGGTGAGAGTCGAAGAGTTTATGAAATTATTTGTTTGATAGAGAATGAAAGCCATTTTAGTGTCTTTTGAAGCTTCTTGGTAATTACTAACTAGTATTTAATTTGTCACGTAACCTTCCATGAAAACAAAAGACTATTATGTAAGTGGTCCTTTTTGTGGGACAATTCTTGAAAATAATGCCATTTTTCAAACGGGATCTTGAAATTTTACATCATATGATACAAACTATTGTAACACCTCACTTCAAATTAAATTTTCAAGTTAGATTTTTCCATCCAACATTAATATATGTGCCCACAAGACAAGAGGACCCGGTTTCTTGAGTTTATATGATTTTTGTTTTGTTCTAGTGGAAGGTTACAACTTACATGTCAAAACTAGAGCCTAATTACCACGAAACTATCAATTCACAAATATGAATTGGACATTGTGTGTTGAGCATGTTCAATTATGAAAACATTGTTTCATCAACATAATTATTCAATGACTTTTAAAAAACTATTTTAGAGATAAAAGACCATTCGAATCTTCTTTGACACATCACTTATTTCAACATTTCCTTCCTTATTTCAACATTTACAATATAAAAACATAAGTAACATTGTGTTATAAAACCATAAGTAACATTGTGTCCTAAAAGTAGGGATGAACATTTGTTACTCGACTACCTATTTCGTATCGATATAGTACCAATAGGTTTCGTATTGCTTACAGTACTTATTTATCTATAAATTCAGTACTGATATTTTTGATATCGGTACCAATCTATTATATTTGGTAACAAGTATATATATGTTATATATTGATACTATGTTGGTCATGAATTCAATACCGGTACCGATACCATTTATTCATGAATTCAATACCGGTACGGTACCGATGTCTTTCTACCTAAGAATATACCTGAAATATTCCTACTTAACCTAAAATACATAAAAAAACAAATGATAACTTTAAGAAAAAATACAATGAAATGGAAAATTTACTTGTCAAATTTCTTCGTTGTAAGATTATAATGATGTTTTATTTAGTATTAAAGTTATGCATAATTTATCTTCTAATGTATGTTTTACAAAGTCAAATATATAATTTTCTTTTCTTTTCTTTTCTTTTCAGTCTTATCATTTTATATGTTTACCATTTGAATATTATATTATTTTATGTTCTTTACGTTCATATTTGAATATTTCACGTGCAATTTTCTGCGCAATACTTTATTTCTGTTTTTCTATAAGAAATATTCTAAGTATTAAGTAATTATAATACATTAGAATATGGATGCATTATAACCACTTAACCAGTCTACCAAAGCATTAAAAAATACAATTTCACACACGTTATTTCCAAAAAGATATAAATATCGAACGTAAGGTTATGTTACGTAGTCAATAAAAGCAAGATCTTACACCCTTCTTGTTGTAACTTGTAAAGTTTGAGAGTTTAATTACTTCCTTTTGAAAATGACTTTTTAAAAAATTATTTACAGTCAAAATTCATCATCAATTTGGGATAGTTTATGACAAATATAATAACATAAATTGTTGATTAAAAATTGAGAGCTAAATATATAATAGAAAGAAGATTAAAATCTTTTTGGTTATCAATAAATACGTTGTACTCTTTTAGAACCGGACTGGATTAAAAACCGACTATATAACCGGTTGAGCCTGTTTGAAGTGTCTTGTTATAAGATGTTTTTGTCTTCGGTTCACATAAAATGATAAAACAGCTTAATATTCTACTTTATTTATTTAAGGACTGTTTGGTAGCATCTGAATGGTTAAGTGCTGAACCAATAAGAGGTTTGAACCATTAAGTGTTGAATCATTAAAATGTCTTAACCATTAATAGCCAATATATTGCTTAACTATTCAAAGATAAATGTCGGACCAATTCAGATAAGAGGTCTTAACCATTCAGACTTTGTATAATGCTTAACCATTCAGAGGCTAATATCTGAACCATTTAGACATCTACTTGTGAAACAAATAGTCTGAACCATTAAGTGTTGAATCATTCAGACATCTGAACAATTAAGAGGCTGAAACAAACAGCTCCTTATATAGGAAAAAGGTGAACTTAAACTATATTTTATCATCATAATAAATTTAAGATCATTCATTGTTTTATTCTTTAGAAAAATAAAAAATGATAAGAACAACGAATTTAGCAAATGATGCCTAGTGATGAAAATTTTATGAAAGATGATAAAACGTTATAAGAGTTGTAATCACATTTTAATTAAGTCATATTCATTACTTTTTTTCAACATTACGGTAGATTTTTTCAATTTTTTCATTCTATAAAGCCCAAAAATGTTCACAAACTCACAATATCCTCATTGTCAAAAAAAAGTCACAAGGCCGTGTCTTTATTTTTATTTTTAATATTTGAATGCTTCTTCCCTTAGAACAATCAAACGAACATAACGTCATGGGAAGGAAGCTTGATGCTCTTCTTGGTCGGAAATTCAAAACCACCAAGTTCAAATCCACCGTCAACCTCGCCGTTTCCCGTCTCACCGTCCTCAAAAACAACCGTCAAGGTCGTCTCAAGGTGGCTCGCTCGGATGTCATCCAACTCCTCAACCATAATCACCATGAACACGCTCTTCATCGTGTAATTCGTCCTCTTTCTATGATTTGATAAAGTGATGATTTGTTTTTATTAACAATATATCATGTGTGATGTTAAAATTTTGAAATATGGTGTTTGATAGGTTGATCAAGTGATCAAGGAGCAGAACATGATAGATGTGTTTGACATGGTGGATGGTTATTGTCATCTATTGTTACAAATGATTAATCTAATAGAAAAAGAACGGTATATACTTTTTTTTTATTTGCCATTTTAGCATATTTTAATTTCTAGAAACTATTGACGTATATTCACCATTTATGATGGTTTTTAGATCATATCAAAATATTACTTTAGACAATTTCATAGTTTAAAACCGAATCATGAACGCTCCTATTAGCAATATGGCTTTTTTACTCATTAAGGATTTTAACGTGCAAATTTGCATTAGGGATTGTCCCGATGACTTGAAAGAAGCGGTATCGAGCTTGCTATTTGCAGCTCCAAGATGTGGGGAGTTCCCGGAGCTACAAGAGATTCGTGCGATTCTAACTGCTCGTTACGGGAAGGAATTTGCGTATGGTGCTATCGAATTGCGAAATAATTGTGGAGTTAGTCTTAGGGTAAGAAAAAAAAACATGATCCTTTTGATTCATAACTTACGAGATTGACTTGTGAGTTTTTTAAAATTGAAAGTGTGATATGAAATGTATGTTGTAACGGTGTTAGATGATACAAAAATTGTCACCACGTCAGGCGAGATTAGAGACCCGAATGAAGATCCTACAAGAAATCGCTATTGAAAACAACGTAGTTTTGAAATTCGAAGATTCTCAGTCTCTAGTTCTTGAAGAGGTAACAAAAGCATATTAGATTAATAGTTACAACTTGAATTTCGATTGTGAAAATGTTAATTCATGTTTGTAGGGGGAGGGTGAATCAACTAACGTTGAATTAGAGAAAACATCAAGTCTTGTGAGCGATGATTTTGATGAAATTTTGAGTTATTCGGAGTCTATTAAAGGAAAAAAGAAATACAAGGACGTTGAAGATGCTGCAAAGGCCGCCTTTGAATCAGCAGCCTATGCAGCAGCCGCCGCTAGAGCGGCGGTGGAGCTTTCCCGATCACGATCTTTTGGTTCTGATAACCTCAATAGCTCAAATTCTCAGTCTAGAAAATTACTCAATTCCAACCCTAATGATTCAAAACTTGAAATGAAATATGTGAAAACCGACGAGATTATAACTGATTCTGAATCTGAAGTTGAAGACGAGGGTGAAAGATCAAAAACCGATTATGATTTAGATAAGAGTGACAATGAGATTCAGATCTACGATTTAACAAAGAGCCCAATAACATCGATGACGACTAAACCAGTATACGGACATTAGCAAGCTGATTGTGTTCTATGTTTTATAATTTGCAGTTGAAGTCGTTATGTCAATAGATGATCTATTTCATTTGTTTGTTATTTTCTTTGGTTTTGAGGATCTTATGATTTTTTGTCGAGTTTTGTAAAAAGGAAACGGTTTTGCGTTTTATATTACACTTTCATGTGTTACATTTGAATCGATGCAAAAATATTATTTTGTATTGTACAATTCCTATTAATAACATGGAAAAAGTTTAAGGAAACAAAAGCTTTTCTAGGCCTTTGAATATGTAAATACTAAATAACAATTAAAAGTAATAATATGATATGTAAAGTATTCAACTTGTAGCCCAAATGTTAAAGTTAAAGGATATAGTCTTGATCACAGAAAATATGTGTGTAAAGTCTAACCAAGGATTTTTATTTACGAGAGGTCACCGATTAAGTCTTACTTAAGACAAGGTTTTACGTAGACTCATAAAGATTTTTTTAATTCATGACTTTTGGGCCATTGGTTTTTAGACTGCTCGCTTCTTATGGATATATATATCTTGCCTTATGGGTAGATTGTTAGTCAAAGAGCATATAACTAAAAATTATTTTTATATCTTTAACATGTATAGTACTTGAGCCAATGTTCTACTTAGACCCATAGAATTTTCTTAATTCGGTGACTTTCCTTTTGGGCCATGGATTTTTAGACGGCTCGCTTTTCATGGATGGATTGTTGGTCAAGAAACATCTAACTAAAATTTATTTTTATATCTTTGGCATGTATAGTTATATTAGAGCATTTGTGATTGAGGTTGTGGTGATGGTTGCCATGTGTAAAGTGGAGAGAGGGTGATATACTTAAAAAAAATTCTAACCAACTATTTTACCAAATCACATCAACTTTAATAATTATAAATCACACCCACCATCACATATTACTTATAGGGTTATTGGATTTAATCACCTCCAACTATTGGTTATTGGCCATTATCACCCTTAAGTATCACTTTGGCCAATATAACTCCCAACTAAACACTTTGGTGTCCGTATCACCAAAAGTCAACCAATTCAAGTCACTTTTGGTTAACTTTTGATTGTTTTTTGGTTAGCTTTTGGTGTTACGGACACCGTATCACCAAAAGTTAACCAATTCAAGTCACTTTTGGTTAATTTTTGTTAAATTTTGGTGATACAGACACCAAAGTGTTTAGTTGGGAGTTATATTGGTCAAAGTGATACTTAAAGGTGACAGAGACCAATAACCAATAGTTGAAGGTGATTAAATCCAATAACCCTTACTTATATAACTATTAACGTGACAACACTCTTTTTTCTATCATGTTTACCGCTATTTTACAAGAGAATAAAAAGAAGCTATTTTACATATTGTCATTAAATAAATATAATACGAGTTGTTTTAATTTTTCAATAAGATAAATTTCCTCATATTTCTTTTTAAAAAACATAAAATCCTCCCGTGCTCTACATGTTTTAATACCAATATATTATTTTTTAATCACATGTTAACAATCACAAAAGCTAAAAATATAGAGTTGGATGTAGATCATTCGATTGGGCTTTATGACGCCCCATAGCGTCCCACACACGCATTTAAAGGATCTAACAAACGTACAAGCTTTTGCGAAGGGTGAAGGAACTGCTGGATTTCACGTGAAAGAGATAAAGATTCTAATTGTTGAAAAACGCATAGTAGGAATGAGATTGGTACTGTACCGGTACCGAACCGTACCGATACCGAAAATACCGATACCGAAAACATGGAAAAGTGGGTACCGGTACCGATACCGAATCTATCGGTACGGTACCGGTTCGGTACGGTACCGGTACGGTATAGGTACGGAACAAGTACTTTTAGGTAAATTTAAGGTATTGGTACCGAACCGGTACCGATACCGAAAATACCGATACCGAAAACATGTAAAAGTGGGTACCGATACCGGTACCGAATCTATCGGTACGGTACCGGTTCGGTACGGTACCGGTACGGTACGGGTATCGGTTCGGTATTTCGGTACCAAACGCTCATCCCTAACGCATAGAAAGAAGATGGAGGCATTGGTATAATTTTAATTTTTTTTTTATTTTTAGGGTTTTGAATGTTTGAGAGTTTTTTTATAGGGGGGTTAGTATGGTTTTTTTAAATATTTTTATGTTTTTTAAAGTTATTTTTTACATGAAGACTTTTTTAGTATAAATACAAGGAAAAAATAAGCCATTAAAGTTTTTTTAAAGTTTTTATGAAATATTTAGGTAATTTACTTGGTTTGTGATGATTTACTTCATAGAGTGAGGTTTCTGGTTCAAGTCCAGGATAACCTAACTACGTCAGGGAAAAGAATAAAAGAAGCGTATGACTCAATGAATGCTCCATTTGGCTCGGGGTTTTTATGGCTTTATCAATTACACACATCATTTGCATAAAGCCTCTATGATGACATGTCGCCACATGATACATAATGCACCCATAAGTAGGGTTGTAAATGAACCTAAACAAACCGAATGAGACTCTGCTTATGTTCGTTTGTTAAGTTATTAGTGAACTAATGAACTGTTCACGAACACATAACGAAACAGAAGTTTATATATTAGATTAAAAATACAAAAAAACATTTATTAATACAAAAAAAATAGATAATCTACTTAGCAATTTAACATAACAATAGTTTTTCAAAAATAAACGAACATTCACGAAAACAATTGAACGAATGTGGACTTCGTTCATGTTCGTTTGTTTATCTTATTGAACAAAACTTCTTGTTAATGAAAGTAAACAAACTTCTCGCCGAACAATTCATCAAACATTTAATTTGTTTACGGTCCTACCCACAAGACTTCATCGACCACACATGGTGACTAGGCCACTAGAGTGATAAGATTTTCCTCCATTGATATTTTTACAATGAAAAATATCATTTTCCAATCAATCAAGGTTTTAAAAGTAACATTCCAAATCAATAATTCAACACCTTGCATAATTAAAAAACCCGAGGGGGGTGTTATGTAAATTACCATTTCTCTAGTTCCTGTTCAGTTTCTCTCGCAATACGCTTGAATCAACACAAACGACGATTTCATTTTCATCTCTTTCATTCTCTCTGTACTTAGATCCAGATTTGCTCCGATCACAATCCGGAAACGAATAAATACCGCCGGTAACATCTTCATTTCCTCCGATCAATCCTCTAATTGTTTCCGATTTATGTATCATTTGTTTACGTAACGTAATTTCACCGTTAATTTTGATTTGTTCCTTTCATTTTCCATTACAAGGTGCGATTATAGGATTTAGCCTGATTTGAATCGCGTTTGACATATTTTCCCCAAGTTTTAGTCCGCTAATTTGTTAATTTGTTATTCTAGGGTTAGTTGTTTTAGATCTCAGCTTTTGAATTAGGTTTTATACGTTTTTGCCGTTTAATCGTTTTTATTATGTTAAGTAACTTAAATTGAGTAAGCTACAATTGAATTTTAGCTGTTTAAATGTTTATTATGTTTTAGATCCGAGGCTTTTATGTTATGTACGCATTTTGCTATGTATATCACTTTATAGAGATAATCAACTTTGGTGCTGAATTACTCAGCTTTGAATTTGGCTGAAATTGTTATAGTGTTTCTTCTAGCTCGAGATAACTATGTCGATGGTGGACGAGCCGTTGTACCCTATAGCAGTACTGATTGATGAATTGAAGAATGATGACATTCAGTTGAGGTTAAATTCTATTAGGAAGCTTTCTACGATTGCACGTGCTTTAGGGGAGGAACGAACTAGGAAGGAGTTGATTCCTTTTTTGAGTGAAAACAATGATGATGATGATGAGGTTCTTCTTGCCATGGCTGAAGAATTAGGCGTGTTTATACCGTATGTTGGAGGATTAGAACACGCTCATGTGTTGCTACCTCCTTTGGAGACGCTTTGCACTGTTGAGGAAACGTGTGTGAGAGATAAAGCTGTTGAGTCTCTATGTAGGATTGGATCACAGATGAGAGAAAATGATTTGGTTGATTGGTTTATACCTCTTGTTAAGGTTTGTTTATTTGATTATTTTTTTTGTAATTTATATTTTTGTTGCTTTGTTGGAGTTTTTTTAAGGTATTTGTGGTTGCAGAGACTGGCAGCTGGTGAGTGGTTTACTGCTAGAGTTTCCGCTTGTGGACTGTTTCACATTGCTTATCCTAGTGCATCAGAGATTTTGAAGGCGGAACTGAGGACTATCTATAGTCAGTTATGTCAAGATGACATGCCTATGGTTAGGAGATCAGCTTCTACAAACTTGGGAAAATTTGCTGCTACTGTGGAAAAGGCTCATCTCAAGACAGATATCATGCAAATATTTGAGGACCTTACACAAGATGGTATGTTTTTGTTTCCTTTTTTACTTTTCACCACTTTGGTTATCTTGAAAGTGGTGAAATGATTTTTCTACTTGTTGATCTTGTATGCCTGATTTGATCTAAACCTTGGTTTAAAGGGTTAGGTGAAGCAAAGCGTTTTGGTAGCAAAATTCTAAGTGCCACGCTTCAAGTGCGAGGCGAGCGCTTCACATACGCGAAGCCCTAACACTAAAGTATATATAAAAAAATTATACATCACAAATTTGTCATAAACACACACACATAGTTAAATACTTAGAAGTTATAAGTTTAGAACATAATAAAAAATTCATAAAAACATAAATAATTGTGGCTTGATCGGCGACTGGAACTGGAGCAGATGAATGATGATTGGCGACTGCAGTTAGGGTTATGTGTATGATTTTTTTTTTGTTCAACTTTAATGGGCCATATATGTTAAACCAGTCTCAACCCAACTGGTTTAAAGTGCAAACTATTGGTAGTTTTGACCAGCCCTTTAAAAATTGACCAAAGTACATGAAGTGTTGCTTCGTGCATGAAGTGCCGCTTCATTTTTTCCGGCGCGTGAAGCGTTTTGCCCAGCGCTTCATGCTTTAAGTGTCACTTTACATAGCTTTTTTAAACTAGGATTTAGACTAGAAGCAAGTAGCATATTAAACATAGGGGCATTTACTCTTTTTAACTTTTTTGTTTTGTTGTTACCTTTCTAACATGAGGATAATGCACCCTGATGTGCAATTGTTAAGAAATGACTAGTAGGGTATAGAACTATCTTTGTTTTGTACGGGCCATAGAATTTACTTATAGGTGAAAATATACAACATTTTCAGCGGAAGATGGAAATTAGCTGGTTTGATGTAGACTAGAAGTAATTAACACGTCAATTGTATTCTTAAAAAAATTTCTTTTATAATGGAATTACCTTTCATCATTTTTTTTCTCTTTTTTAATGTGGTTGATGTTTTTTTTCTACAGATCAAGATTCTGTTCGCTTGCTTGCTGTCGAGGGCTGTGCTGCACTTGGGAAGTTGTTGGAACCCCAAGACTGTATTGCACATATTCTTCCTGTCATAGTCGTTTTCTCCCAGGTTAGTTTTTATTTGTTTCTTCTGGAAGTAATGTTTAAGTCATGATTATCCCATTTTCACATATCGCATAATCTTGATATGGTTTCATTTTATGTTCTGTGTTGTTGAAACAACATTGATATTTTATACAATTGATATTTTATACAATGTTTTTAATTTAAGATTGAACGGGTGTGTGTATAAATTGTAATCATCATATACATAGTTCATATCCATAATTTAGTTTTTCTTCTTATTCAATGGGTTCTCGATTTTAGGACAAATCATGGCGTGTTCGTTATATGGTTGCAAATCAGCTGTATGAGCTATGTGAAGCTGTGGGCCCTGAACCTACCAAGTATGCTTTCTCTAAATGTCTTGATGATGTCCTATTTTCCAAATACATTTGCTGATAAGATCATTTATTTATCTTTCTATATTTTTTTTATATATTTGTATTAATTTCATTTTGATTGCGTAAAAAAGGACGGATTTGGTTCCAGCATACGTGAGGCTACTTCGTGATAATGAAGCTGAAGTACGTATTGCAGCCGCTGGTAAAGTAACCAAATTTTCTCGCATTCTGAGTCCTGAACTTGCTGTTCAGCATATTCTTCCGTGCGTCAAGGTAATTATTTCTTTAATTAAGCATTTAAGCTTTCATTCCGTGGTTTATTTTTTCATTTCATCTTCTTACCGTTTCTTTCAATGGTATGCAGGAATTGTCTTCCGATTCTTCTCAGCATGTTAGGTCTGCTCTTGCTTCTGTTATTATGGGCATGGCCCCAGTTTTAGGCAAGGTAATTATTTTATAGTTTTATCTAGTATCTTTTATGGTTGATTAACTTCTCATGATTATACTGTTTCTGTTATTTATACAGGATGCGACTATTGAACAACTTCTGCCAATATTTTTGTCACTTCTGAAAGATGAGTTTCCAGATGTGCGTCTGAATATTATTAGTAAGCTGGATCAAGTGAACCAGGTAGAATGCCTTTTATTAGTTGTGCTTATTTATCAGTTTCAGACTGTATTAAATTTTATTAATCTTGTTATGTTATTGTTTTTGTTTCTGGTTCTGATTAATAGGTGATTGGAATTGATCTTTTGTCCCAATCATTACTTCCAGCAATTGTGGAACTGGCTGAAGATAGGCATTGGAGGGTTCGCTTGGCTATAATAGAATACATACCTTTATTAGCAAGTCAGTTAGGTGTTGGGTTTTTTGATGATAAACTGGGTGCTCTCTGCATGCAATGGTTACAGGACAAGGTATATATATATATATTTATAATTTTTTACAAAAAACAGAGTAATAGTATTTTTTTCATTAAAATATTTATTTTTCTTTGTCATTGGGCTTGTATATCCACAGGTTTACTCCATCAGAGAGGCCGCTGCTAACAACCTGAAACGTCTTGCAGAAGAATTCGGGCCAGAGTGGGCTATGCAGCATATTGTTCCACAGGTACATGCTAGTTTCTGTTCTGTTCACTTTTGTTCACATTTGTGGTGTTTTTTTTTCTGATCTTGTTTATATATTTGTTGGTTCACAGGTGTTGGAAATGGTTAACAATCCACATTACTTGTATCGCATGACAATTCTTGGTGCTATTTCGTTACTTGCTCCTGTTATGGGCTCTGAAATCACCTGTTCTAAATTGCTTCCTGTGGTTGTTACTCTAGCCAAAGACAGGTATTTATGTTTATTGCGTGATATTATTACCATTAATTACTGTTTTCACTAACTCACGATCCTTGTGGTAAGGCCTGATTGTTGTTTTGGTCTTTTTTTTCAATAATTACATTCATCAGTTGTAACACGTTTGTTGTGTTTTACTTGTTTGACGAGGGGCATAGTGTTCATTTCATGTAAACTTAACATATTTTCTATGTTAGAGAAACAGACCAAATTTGTTACAAAGTAAGTGAATCATGAGACGATGGATGTAATTTTTTAAAAATGCAAGGACCCAAATCACAACGGACCATCTGTGCAATACATAATTTGAGGCCATTTGTTAACATTTTCATTTTTGCAGAGTGGCAAATATCAGGTTTAATGTGGCGAAGGTGTTGCAATCTTTTATTCCTATAGTTGACCAATCTGTAAGCAACTTATCTTCTTTTATGGTTTGATTATGCATATCGACCGCCTTTGTGCATACAGAAGGAACTAATGTTATTTATATATTTGTTAGGTGATCGAGAAAACCGTCAGGCCATGCTTGGTTGAGCTGGCAGAGGATCCGGACGTCGATGTCCGTTACTTTTCAAAGCAAGCACTTGAAGCAATCGATCAAGTCATGATGACAAGCTAAAGCGAATTCCCTTCACATTTGGTGCCATCTTTTATCGACATTGTAGTAATGTCAATGTGCCCGCTTTTCTTACATAAGCACCGAACATAGATACAATTAGTTCCTCTTCCTCCTTTCTTTTTGTCTATTTTGGCCTGAGTTATTTTTTTTGTGCTCTTGAAATTTAGCAGACTATACTGTATGTCATGATTATGAATGCATATTAAGATCCTTGTTTTTGTAATCAAATCATGATGCTTGCTGTCATAGTTGGTTTTTTTACATACATATGTTGATAGCTTCTGTTAATTAATCAAAGAATGTGCTAGTTTGGTTGTTATGGGTTGATTTGCTTTCTGTAGTATAAAAACTTGCTTTATGACAATTCCTGGGGCTATACAAATCTATAAGTATTAGTATTCAAAAAATAATTATGATTACAATATTTATAAAAAGCTTGATTTAACTAGAGTTTTGTTAACTCAAGCTTCATTCACAAGGATGATTCATGAGCGAAATGGAAAAACATGCGTTCTTTAGAAAATGCAAATCTAGATAGAGAAACCGATGGAACAAAGGACATGTCGTGATAATTCCATAGTGTTTCATTGTAACACGTTTTGAGAATTAAGACATTTAGATTTAGACGGGTTTAATAATTCTTGAGAATTTCTTTAGCGAAAGCCAGTTAGAGTATTAAACTGATGTGAAAGAAATCGAGGGGAGCCATGTTGATGGTCGTGTCCTTGGGAGGAGGTCATATACAGACCACAAGAGGAGAGGAGAGGGAGAAAATGCGAGATGGCAAAGATTAGATTTCGTGACAAAATAGTTCCAAAAGTCGAAAAATGTATTAAATTGAAAATTAAAACAATGGTCCCAAACCGATCTAGCAATATTCATAAAAAATATAAATAAAAGTTTAAAAGGATTTTAATTATAACTAATGGTATTCTTCTTGCAAAACCCTTAGAAACTTGAAAATATGAACATTTTTACACTTAACATTATATAACATAAAATTTAAAGTAATATAACCATAATTACAATTTAAGTTATAATTACTAATGCAAGCATGATTAACATGTCATCTATTATTCCTCTTGATGATGAATGACTTGATATGTGAAATCATTTCTTTAGTCCTCATTTGTGACAAGTGAGATTTGTCAAGAATTTGGAATGCATGACCAACACCTTTATACACCACATGTTCCACTTCTATCCCTGAACTTCCAAGAACCTTACAAAATTCCATATTCCTATCTTTTAATATGTCCAATTCTGATACACATACCATGGTGGTCAAATATCTCATTCTTTCCACCATAGTTAACCTTTTTGACCATGGGTTGCACCATGGATGGTCACGGTTAGCCCCTTTTGGTAACGATAGTCTCCAATATGTGTCTGAGGTTGTTAGGTCGAGTGCGGAGCCAGGTGGCTGGACCATGAGAGTTTCTGAACGCGTTCTTGATTCTCCACCAAAAAAAGGTTGGATTAGAATGTTACCTTTGAAGGTTAATGGTTTTAGATCATGTGCCCCATTGGCACACAATCTTAACATCACATTATGTGCTATGTTGCCACCAGCGCTATCGCCTGCCATAAACATGTTGGTAAAGTCACATTGACTTGACCACCATTGGTTGGATTCGGTTAGAGCTTGTTGTTTCACCCACATAAGTGCTTTGTGCGCGTCTTCATAGGCGGATGGAAGACGGTTCTCAGGAGCTAAACGATAATCTAGTGACATGATCACACAACCGGCTTTACTTGCTAAAAGTGCAAGAAATTCATGATAACAACTCCATGCAGCCGAACCAACACAAAACCCACCTCCATGAAAATAAACAAGGAAAGGGAGTTTGACATCGCGTTTTGGGACGTAAAAACGCCCCCAAATATTCGTAAACTTGTCGATCACCAAATCCCTACATGTTACACCAAGTTCATGGGGTAACGTACACATAACACGAGGAACAATCTCGGCTCTCTCTACATGTCCATCTTCGTAAACCCTAATTAAGCCATCAATTTCTTCGACTAAAGTTTTAGGGTTTTGAGGATTTTTGGTAACTATTTGAAGGCTTAAAGTTGAATCTAAAGCGCTTATGATGGTTGTTCTTGTCATGGCTCTGATATGGAGTTATACAATGAAGAGAAGTTTGGGACAAGTTTAATAATTTGTAAAGTTTTGCATCATCTATATATAGGAAAATTTTACAAGGATAAGATTGGTAGTTCACCCATTGGACATTATGGGTATAATAAATTATTATAAGTTAATTGCCAAGCAAATAGGAAGTTGCAAAGTGTCTTCAAGGGAACCAAGTTTTGTGGGGCTAAAGACTATTATTGGAGCATACAAACGTGTACCACATTTTGATTGTTGAATCCCAAATCCAATATAAATAAATGATGCGTATTATGAATTGTTGTCCTTAGATTAATCATGTATATTTGACCTAAGTTTTTGTTGACTCCACTATTAAAGAAACATAGTGACAAATGGAAGCTCAAAGTACTTAACAAGAAGTTAACTTCTTCCATATTGGTTATATCATTATTGTGTTTCGGGTACTAGTCCGACTAGTAAATTGACAGAGTCGACAAAGATATTGTTCGATGATCACATTTTTCGATATCTTTGTTTAGGCATGTTAAAGATGGACTGGTTTCAAGGCTTAAGAGTTGCATATGGGCTTTAGCTAAATGATTGGTTTTGTGAACATTGGAAATTAAGTTTTTGCCCTTATAAGGCTTTCACTATTGCCGCAAAGATTGCAAGCTGTAAAATCTAAGGGACTTAAAATAATTGCATACAATTGTAAAATACAGTTTCATATTTTTTATTGTTTATTTTTAATAATACTAAGAAATGAAATTTAAAGATCTAAAATATTTATAAGAAAAAGAAAGAAAACCCCTCTAATCTAGAATAACAAACTAAATTATTTTCTATTAAGATATAAAGTAAAACAATTTGAAAAAAACTAGGTGGAGACAATCTCTCGCGCGTTGCGCGAGAAGTGTATATACAGAAGGAGCCGGCGTGTATTAGTTACAAATAAAGAAACGCGTAAAAGCGAAGAAGGATAACATATATACAACAAAAGACACGTGTAAACCACTAAAACAAAAAGAAGTGCGTGAAAACGGGCCTTGAACCCTGGGAACCACAATAACAACAACAATTACCACACGAACTACAAAAAAACATCATAAGCACAAAACAACTCTAATATACAAAACAATAAAACAAAAATATTACATCAAACAATAACAACTACATGTAAACAAAGTTAACACTAAAGGCACATGAGAGGGTAAAATGCAAAAGAAGCTTAACACTTGTTGTCAAACTCACAATCTATAAAATTTCACCAAACAACAACAATCTTATAGCATAAAGGGTAAAGTGTAAAAAAACTAACAAATGTGACCAAACTTACAATTCATAAAGCTTTCTATTTAATAGAGTAAATTGCCAAAATAGTCCCTGGGTTTGTAGCGTTTCGACCACTTTGGTCCTTATATTTTTTTTCTTGCCATTTTGGTGTTTGGTTTTATAAAAAACCAGCCATTTTGGTCCTTCCGTGAACAATCGTTAAAAATATTCGTTAACTCCAGGGGTAGATTAGTCTTTTCACTTCTCCAGGGACCAAAATTGCAACTTCACTATTATTATTATTATTAATATTATTATTATTATTATTAATTTATTATTATTATTATTATTATTATTATTATTATTATTATTATACACACAAGACAACACACCAACAACACATCTTCATCATCTCATCTGAATCTTCATCCTTTCATCTTCATTTTCTTACAGCCACTACCACATCGGTCACCATTCCAAGCTTCCAGCCGCCTCCATCACCAGACCACCACCATCGATCCCCGTCTACCTTCCACATCTTCACCACACAAGACACCAACCATCACCACACATCTTCATCCTCTCATTTTCATCATCTCATCTTCATCATCTCCATCTTCATCTTCACTACCTACCACCTGACCACTACAAAACCAAAGACCCCTCCCCCCACTACAAACGCCACTGTCGACCACCATAACCTGGGTGTTGAACAGTAGTGGCAAGATGGAGGGGGGAGATGAGAAATTGAGGCGTGGTTGAAGATGTGATGATGACCGTGTTGATGATGCAGCGATGATTGTGGTGGAGACGGTGGGTTCGACGGTGGTGATAGTTGGGGTTGGGGTGAGGGAGAAGGTGGGTTATGGGATGTGGAATATGAATTTGGGGAGGTAAACATAACTGGAAAACCAATTTGTTAGATTATGTGATGAATTTGGTTTGAATGGGTGATGGGATTTGCTTTAAGTTTATAGAAACTAGGTGTGTGGTGGTAATGGCGGTGGTGGTGGTGGTGATGGCGGTGGTGAGGATGGTGGTGGTGGTGATTTAAAATGATCATTTAACATATGAAAAGGACCGAAATGGTAATTTATTAACAAAGGGGTACTTTGGTCTTTTAACATAAAATTAACGGAAAACGTTGACGGAAGGACTAAAATGGTTGGTTTTTTACAAAACCAAACACCAAAATGGCAAGAAAAAAAACATAAGGACCAGAGTGGTCGAAACGCTACAAACTCAGGGACTATTTTGATAATTTACTCTATTTAATATACTTCTCTTTTATATATAGTATAATGTATGTAACTGAGACAACAAGTGGGACATGCATTGTTGACATTAGTGATAAAAAAAAACAACAAAACAAAAAGTAAGAGAATGAGTTGACATTATTGAAAATAATTTGGCATAGTGCCAAAAATCAAAGAGGCCTAACTTCATGTTGTCTCCCAACATCTTTTAATTTCCATCACCTTTTAATTACCATAGCTGAAATGGTATATATATTTGTTTGAATTAAAATCCTACTAACTCATCCTTTTAATAATAAGAGTAAACTGTAGTTTTGATCCTTATGTTTTGATATCATTAACAGTTTTGGTCTCTGTGTTTTTATTTTTTAAAAGAAATGGTTCGAACACTAACCTCATCGAATTTTCCGTTAAGTCTCCCTCACATACGGAGTAAAAATGTAATTTCTTCCACTCTTTTTGACATGCGACTAAATAGAAATGTTAACCTACATGATGACGTAGATAAAAGAGGGAGAGAAATGACATTTTTACCCCTCAAATGCGGGGCGCGTGTGAGAGACTTAACGGAAAACTGGATGGAGTTAGTGTTCGATCGGTACATTTATGTTAGAATATAAACCAAAACTGTAAAGATGAGACTGAAACTGCTAATTAATAGTATCAGAGCACAAAAACTAAAACTGTAGTTTACTCTAATAATAATTTTATCACATGTAATATTTTACCTTTTCATCTATTTGTTTTGAGGTCAACCCTTCTTTCGCTAGGCTGATCTAATCTGTATATGCAACAAGCACAAACAAAGCCATGGATAATTTTATCTTTTTGTTATAATTTTTCTCTTATATATCTTGATCATAAAAAAATTAATGATAAATACAAACTATATATTATTATTTTACACTGATCAAGTTCTAGATTTATTCTTGCTACAAGTGGAGTTGAAGACGTACGTAGAAACAATGCAAGTCACAATTCATAAGGACCTTTGCTTTATATATATATACTTGGTGTTTTCATACGTAACTATTATTTTGCATGACTTAACGTCACTTTGGTATATTTCAATTGTTTAATCTTATAATTATAAATAAATAAAAATATTCTTTAACATAATATAACACTCGAAGAATTATACGTTTCCTTCGAGATTTTCATTCTCATTGTGTGTGGGGATATATGGTAACAAGTCACTAACTTGCTTTATCTATGCTTTTTTTGTATTACAAGCCAACTATCACTTTAGCTAGTAATCAAATCAACGACTTAAAAAAAAGTTTGTTTTACGTAATCTATCTAATATTTTAAAGTTTTTTGAGGGACAAATTTGAGGAGGAAAATTTTTTGAGCAGTTAAATTGGGCTCCAAAAACTTCATCGTTATTTACGGCAACTCCCACTCATTCACTCAGTGATTTCCAGTCAATTGTGTTCTATATTTTTGGTAATACGTTTGTGGTTTCAATCAATCCGGTACTGTTGAAGCTTTATTTATTGTTTCGTTTCTTATAAACAAACCCTAATTTTAAATTCAATATGGTGTATAACCAGTACTCGATTTTGATAGCATGTTTAATCAATCCGGTTATTGAAGCTTTATTTATTTTGTTCTATATTTTCGATTTTTATCCTTTTTATTTATATATTTTAGATTTATTCCGTTTGTTTTTTTACATGAGTTTTAAACCTAATCTATCTAATAAATCAAGGTTTTAGATTTCTTTAGCTCTTTAAGTAGTCTTTTTCATGGATTTAAATTTCTAGTTATATTAAAAGTACCCGCAACGAGGATGTTAATATATATATTTCTCTCGATCATTGTCGTCTGTCGATTATTGCTTATTAAGCATTATTATTTTAAGAAAGTGTACGTTCAAAAGGATGACCAAATATTAAGATGAAGGTTAATTAGTGGTCCTGCATGCATAAAGTCACTCATAATGTATTAAATAATTATAGTTATATATATATATATATGTTAAATAAAATCCCTATAATAATATATGAACAATGACTATGTGACTTTGTTATTAAATTTCAAATCAAATGCATGCGTTTGATTGGGAGAATTGCATATGTACGTCCACTAATGGGGGATGAGTCATGCATATATATTTTTTTAATTTTTTTAATAATGATGTTATATAATGCTATAATTTTGTATAGACAAAAATAATGTTATTAGTAATAAATCATGGTTATGGTAAACTTCTAAGTTCTAACACATAAGACAAGATCAAAAACTTACCTAGACTGCTACACACTTGCAATATATAGTAAAAGCTTGGGATGATACATAGGCGAAAAAAAAACATTTATGTCAAACTTAAATCATGTACCATCGACTTTTAAATTGATTTGACCTCACCGAGTTTGAATATATCTTGCAACATATAACAACTTTAAGTTTGAGATTATAATAACTCAACTCAAATCTAGCACCTAATTATAGATCGATGCACTAAGAGCGTTCACACTTAGATTCATAAAGATAATGTTATTAAGCACTTCAGACATATGCAAGTTATAAAGTTTTATGAGCTAGTTAGTTAAGTTCCTCCTTAAACGGGTTGACAATATTCTCAAGTGTCAAACTAACAAACAATTGAAGGTTGAATCTTGTCCAAGGTATGCAAATATTTGGGTTGTGAATAGGTATGTTGTTAAACTTGAATTGTCATCGTTGTTATCAAAATGTATCTTCATCTCTAAATCATAAAGGAAAAAAAACTGGGCTAATTTTACTCTCACATCACTAGACATTATTATATGGGAAAATTCCCAAAATGTCCATTTTAACCGTTGACTTCCCAAAATGTCCCTTTTGACTTCGCCATCCATAGGCGTCACGACTATAGTCGTTATAGTCGACGCCATCCTTGGACACGTGGAAGCTTGTTATTTGTTAGAATCTGTAGGCGTCGTGACGCCTATGGATGACGAAGTCAAAGGGAACATTTTGGGAAGTCAACGGTCAAAAGCGACATTTTGGAAATTTTCCCTTATTATAATAATATCTTTGAACTATATATACATGTAGACAATGGAATGTTTTGAACTATACATGTAATGTAATGATAAACGATGTGTGTTTATGTCGACTATATGTCTTGCTTTAAGCACATCCATGAAAAATGCTCTTTCTCTCTTGGAATGTTTTGCACTTACCTGTATCCCATATCCCAAAAAGAAGCCAATATATAAAAGCAAGTTTTGTAGACAATGGAGCAAAATGGTGGCATTTTAGTCAGTGATTCTATCTTTTTATAACTTGAATGTCACATTCAAGACCTAAATGGCATCATGCATGCATGTTTTTGTTATTGTTCTAAGTTTCTAAATAATTTATTAGATTTTTTTAAAAACGGCGGTTGGTGCAACGACTTATGACCGAAGCACTCAAAGGTGTAAGGATCGTGATCGAAACCCTGCCTTTGTTACCAATAGCTGTTTTTCGTCGGCGTTGGGCTCTCATATTACTGCGGCAGAGGCTCACCACAAATACGGCCTTCTTACGGGGTCAAGTTGATCGGAGTCGAAACTCGTCAACCAACTGTTCTAGGGAAAAACCGGACATGAACCTTTAACCATGCCACGTAAAACCCTTAGGCTCATACACGAAGCCGGGTGGTCGGGACGAGCTTCATTGCTAATATCTATCCATCAAAAGTGACACTAATTGGATTAAACTTAGGTCTTCTATGAAGAACCTAAGTCATCTTACCATTAGAGCGTCAGAAGTTAGATACAAACATGCATGTATAAATAACTTTGTGAGTACGCTTTAATTTGCTAGTAAATAAAATAAACATCAGAATGTCGTAAGATAAAACGTGGCCAGGAAACAAAAAGTAACAAAACAACAATTTATAGTTCAATAACACAATAAATCCCTTAAGCACTTGCGATGTGTGACGAGTTGAAAATAGTTTGCTTAATGCTACAAAAATCATTTAGATGCAGTGAAACTAATATATACGTGTCAAAATTAACTGTAAGATTGTACATGATAGCTCCAGTCTATAGCAAGTCTATAAAGTAAAGTAGCCCACTTAAACCTTTAATAGAAATAACACATGAGAGTCATCAATAAAATACATATTTGAATATTGAATTGATTGATGAAATGTATATTTTTAACAATATGTAATAATAGAAGTATAGTCAATGAACATAATAAAAATGTTTTTAACCTGTTTTAATCGTTGCATTTACAACCAAAAATATAACTTGTCTATAGACTATAAACTCTGACGTTATATATTGACATATAGTGAAGAAACATATGAAGCAAATATGCAAAACCACAATCATATCACTATGGTATATTGGTTTTCACTGGTCCCAACTATCACCTTTTGTCCCGGTCCCAACTTTTAAATTGGTTGTCAACGATCCCAACTTTTATCACTTTGGTAACCACTGGTCCCGTCGTTAAATTTTTTTAACGCCGTTAAGTTTTTTCCAAATTCAAGACTGATGTTTTAGACCTTTTGATCGGAAGGATAATACGTGTCGATTGATGTAAAAGTTTTCTCGAAAAGGATCTCTGAAAGATAAAATTTTTACAACCGATTGAAGCACCGTTAGGTTTAAACACCCGATTGAAGCACAATTTCGTTGTTCGAAGCGCCGTTTTGAGGTAACTTTTCCATCAATCGACTTATATTATCGTTCCGATCAAAAGGCTTATCGCATCGGTATTGAATTTGGAAAAAACTTAACGGCGTTAAAAAAATTTTACGACGGGACCATTGGTTGCCAAGGTGATAAAAGTTGGGACCGTTGACAGCCAATTCAATAGTTGGGACCGGTAGAAGACAACATATGATAGTTGGGACCAATGAAAACCAATATACCTATCACTATTTTATCATGTCACATTGGCTAGCGCCTAGCAGCCTAGCATTAACACATTAGCCCAACTTCACTAGAAGCCCATAAAAGACTAAACTATAAACGTGTTTTGGAAACATTTTCCCCCGCCTATTAGTCCTCATAGATCTTCAACGAAGAACGACCCTCGATAGTCGATACTCCTATCCATCCGTTGCAAAGGCTGATAAATTTTTTTACAACAACGGTTGGGGTAACGGTCTATAACCAATTAATGCACTATGAGGGGTAATGATCGAAATCAGAACCACGCCTCTAACACAGATAGATGTTTCGTTGGCATTTGATTTGTACTTGTTTTCTCCATTTCACTCATAATAACCATTCCGAGCAAAATCAGCTGAAAAGTTAAGTTCAAATCTAAGATAAGTATGCAAATGAAATTGTGCTTGGGCAACGGAAAATAAAGTTATCAATGTTATCGATTAAATGGCTATCATAAACTCTTATTCTTTAATAAGTTATACTTTGGATTATATCGATTAAATGGCTATCATACTCTTATTCTATATTAAGTTATAGTTTGGATTATTAAAATTTAAATTTTTATATTAATAAAACATAAAATTATCACTTATCCTTATTTTTTCAAACCCTTTTGGATTTTTACAAATCACACTTGAGATGACTTCTTTTTAAACTTGTTCGAATGATTCACTCTTGAATTCAAGTGTGAATGATGCCCTTACTTAATTTTTTACGAATTAATTACACTTAGTAGATACATTAATTGCATAAGCCTTGCAAATTCTAAGGACACAAATAAACACTAAATTCCAAATTTTCAAATATCCAAAAAAAGGTCAATCTACAATTAAACTTAAATTCAACTCAATTCAATAAATAACTAATTAATACTATACATTGAATCACTTTTTAACTTTTCATTCACACTAGTCACCAACAACTATTTATACCTCAAAGCCATGTTGTAAAACAATCTCACTCTAACAAAAATGGACACAAACACAACTACTACTACTACTCATAGCCTACAAATTGACACAACAAATGACTTTGATTCATTATTTTATGAGCTTGAAAAACAAATATTGACACTAATAGCCGATGACGAGGACAGTGAGCGTGTCGGGAGTATAATTGCTAAACGACCAACCTCCGTATGGATCAATAGGCCGCGATATATCTTGGAGCAACAACATGAAAACTATTTTTGTTGGAAACATGATTTTGAGAGTAGTGTTGATTCGTTACCCGTTTGGCTTGTGAACTCGTGGAGGAACACGACTCATGGAACCGGAGTGTTCATTCCTCGTACCCAACATAGAAACAAACCAAGTATGTCACTTTCTTTAATTTTTCAATTTTTTTTATAAATTTTTTTTCTTTCTAAATTTGTGTTTTTAAATCTTGAGATGTGTTTTTTTTTCAATTCAGTTGGTGGTTTTACAAGTAGAAGATGTAAAGCTAGAGGAAGAAGGTATAATCGACTGGTTGATGAGTTAAATAATTGATTTTAAAGACAATGAGGCAATAATGTGATTGTTGTTCGAGTTATATGATGCTATTAGATTTATTCAAGAAGATTAATTGATGGGGGAACAAAATGTACATTATAAAAGATTACGAAGGAGTTAATAAGTATTACAGGATGTGGATTATTTTGAATATTTTTACATACTTTAAAAATTTTGAAGTGTTATATATTACTAGTATGGCAACAATTTGATTAATTACACTTTTAACGGTGACTTTTGTTGTCTAAAGTTAACATTTTCAACAAATAGTTATCTCGTATTGTGTTAGATTAAACCGCATATAATGTGTTTGGAATGTGTACTTAGAAACTTTTCTGTTAATATCATGGCATGATCCATGTGACCTTTAGAGTTATATTTTTTTCTTAAGGTAATATTGTTTTTGCGATATATAAAAATAAAAGTTAGAAGTATCAATGTTTAAATTGTGTCCAAGTTTTTATATTTTAATGGGTAAAAGTAATAGTTATAACTTTACTTAGTATTGAATATATTATTTATGGATATTATTCGCTTTAAGTTTTTGTGGATTTAAAAAAAATTACACCTAATTTTTTGTAATACTTTTCATTTTATTCGCTATATTTGTGACTTTTGTTACTCTTTACATGTGTGATTGTTTTTTGTTAGACGCACTCTACATTGCAATATGTTGTTTTTTGTTGTTGTTTTAGTCGATTTTGTTTTGTAGTAGGGTAGAGTAACTCAAATCAAAGAATATTATGTGTTGATTGGTGTGATATGAGTGCCAATTATTGTATTAAGTAGGTCTTATATATTGCCAGTTTGCCACTTATCTAGATCATGTGGGTTAAGGTATTTGTAAAGTTTTTTTTATAAAACTGAGTTTAAAACCAGTTGAAGATATTCTCAGTTATATTGGTTTTCTCTAGAAGATTGATTCAACCTACGGTTTCAGTTTGCCCATAGGTTATCAGGTAGTTAGTTTTTAGTCATAAGAGCGTGAGCTAAGATTCACTACTACAAAAGAAGGTATTTGCTATCACAATTGTGGTGGCAAAATGGTGGCAAATTGCTATGTTGCTACCAATTTGCTACCAAAAATTTGGTAGCTGATACCCTGGTAGCAGTTTGCTCAATTGTCACTAATTTGCCACCACTTGTTGTTTGTCACCAATTTGCCACCTCCTTTATTTGTTACCAATTTGCCACCTCCTTTGTTTGTTACCAATTTGCCACCTCCTTTGTTTGTTACCAATTTGCCACCACGTATCATTTGCCAACATTTTGCTACCATATGGCTACATTTTTGCTACCATTTTGCTACTTTTTACAAACTTTTTGCTACCATTTTGCTACCTCTTTACAAACTTTTTGCTAGCATTTTAAAAATATATAATCATCCAAATCTTTACAAATTAAAATTATCAAATAACCCAAATAAACATCCAAAAAGTCAATATTAAAGTATTTATAGCCTATTTTCAAACATAGCTTCAAGCCTTCAAGGTTTGGCATCCTAGCGAGCATAAATTCCTTTTCGGTCATCAAACCCGCAATAATTCTCTTTTACCTTTCTTTCTCTTCTCCTTTTTCCTTAACATCCTTAATAACCTCATAATACTTTCCAATCTACAAAACAACCAATGCATAGGAGATAAGAAGGTAGAACTGAAGAAAACTAATAACGGGTCAAGTTGAATTGTTAAGTTGATTATAAAAACAAATGTGAAATTTAAGAAGGCAGAACACTTTCTGATCTACAAAACAACCAATACATACAAGATAAGAAGGCAGAACTGAAAAAAACTGATAACGGGTCAACTTGAATGGTTAAGTTGAGTAGATATACAAATGAGAAATTCTCTTTATCACTCAATAATCTAACATAATATAACCTATACAAATGTGACCGTTTCCTTGCTGACTTCAGTTTACAAAGAAAAGTGGGCCACTTGATCCTCTGACTTGCTACAAATAAACTAATTAAGGAAATAAAGAATTTAAGCAGGACGGCTCATCTATGTTCTCATACAGTGGCCAGCAATAGTGCACTTATTCAACTTTAATAACCAAAGATATTCATTAAGCAAATAACTAATTAGACAAAAAAATCAGACCAGGTAATCAATTAAAAAAATCTCTAGTAAGAACATAAGAAAATTTACAGTAACACTTACTAAATGTATTTATGCATCAAAGCTTAAGCACAAACGCCTCCATGATCCTTTCTTATACACAACTAATTGTGGCCTGCCTATGCACTGCACATGTATCGTTTAAAAAAGGTTTCAAAAACTTTGTTTTAAAGAAGTTTACCATGAGAGCAATAACTTTTAAACCACAGAACTAGTAGTACCTTATGCAACCAAACAGCTAGATCTGAGAGCTCAAAACATAAATGCTCAAGATCTGTACAAAAAAGAAACCAAACTGAAATCATTACAATACACATAAACTGGAGAACAACATATGCAGTACACTTTAGCATCGTATAACACTATATGTATAAAGATGACATCAAAATTGAACCTGAAACCTTTGCCATTGTTTTATATAACAAGTCCAAATATTTTGGCTATTGAACATATTAAATGTAAATAGTTATGACATTCTCAAGATCCGGTTCAAGACCATGTATTAGAAATAGAGAAAGATAAGATGTATACCAGCCTCATGCTCCTTGTCTCCCTTCTATCTACTTCTGCACGATATTTATGATATCGCAGAGTGTTTGTGAGCATGCTTGGAATTTGTTATGCTACCCGCCCAACCTGCCCATCTTGCAACCCATAGTTAATAGGAAACACATATACAACAAAACAACATAAATACCTAAGTCAATAGCTTTGTTGTTTAAATGGCTCGTCTTCATTGAAAGCATAGGGCATTCCTAATATTACCATTTTACGAGCATTGTTTTTCATCTGACCTCCAAACTGAAAACCCACAAATCAAATAATAATAACTGTTTAATCATTCCCATTATGTCATACTAACGATTAAACAAAAAAAGCCATTTCCATTTGATAAAGCTTTCAGCAAAACATATTTGAACTTTTTAATACTTAGCAGTCATTTATTAAAGACATGTTAGTCCCCTGTATTCAGTTATAAGTTCTTATAAATACATATATGACAACAATTCACATAATCAGAGACAAAGAACCATAAAAACAAGAAGAAATTAATGTTAATAAAGCACTAGTGAAGACAACCACAAACATAAACACCAACCTGCAACTACATAATTACTAACACCACTTTGCACCCTAAACCACTGGGTTAATATACTTTGATAATCTCGTAACACTTTTCAATCTACAAAGCAACAATAGAGATAAGTCAGATTTGAAAAAAATGATAATAGGTCAAGTTGGGTTGTTTAGTTGATTTGACTTGTAAAATACCTACACAACAATTCTAGTATAACAATTAACTAAGTGTAAACTGTGATGAATCACTCATGTATCATTCATTTCATAATGTGTAACTAGGTTTAATATGTAAATTAAATATGTATATATCACATGAAATTTCTCAAATTGCTAATTAATCATGTAGCCAATACATTAACCAGATGCTAAATTGCTAATGATGTAAAAACTTTAACTTTATTGATTACCTCTTGGCAAGTTTCTCATTTTTTGTCACCTACAATGATGCAATGGCAACATCAATAGCCAATGGATTCCTGCATACGTACTAACGTTCAATAAAACTTAAGCATATTATTTGTTAGCTTCATGAAACAATATGACAGAAATAATTATTTTATACTAGATAAATGTTAGTGTGAATGAACACTACATACATATAACATACCTCCCATGCTCCCGAAGTTGTATGCAAAGCATTAAATCTTTGTCTGCAAGAGTTGCACTTAAGAAACAGAACAAATGAAGATTTTTAGCTAAAAAAGTATACATGTCAAGCGGGTTAAAACTTTAAAGTTGCCCAGATGCTATCTATTGTGAATGCAAACCTTGTACATAATTGTTAGAGCTTCTACATGGTCAATTAAGCTTTCATGATCTTTTGATGACAGCGTCCCTGTTCCGAAAAACCAATTTAATCCCCTTTTGATACAAGAAAATAAAACTCATAATCAATGTGTAACAACTATGAGCACACTTTACCTGATTAACTGCAGCGTAAGCTGTAAAAAAATCAAGATAATTATAGTCTTATGGATCCGAAATAGATGGCCCTTTTCCACGAGATAATACAACAAAACAATCAATGCAACAAGTAACTCATAATTAGAAAAAAAAAGAAAAATAACGGGGCTTGCAGTAAATAACTAGGTGTGAACAACGATGAATCAGAATCTCTATTTGTATAGTCTAGCAATATATTAGGTTTAAACATAAAAATTACCCGCCTGGTTATCTGGGTCTGAAATTGCAGGCTTGCAGTGTATCAGGAGCAGACGTTGAACTCGATAATGTATGTTTTGATGCCCTGTCAGTAAATGATTAAACCATATTGACAGGTTATAACGGTCTGCTTGACAATACTCTTTATTTACCTGCAAACATTGTCAATACTATGTCAAGTGAGATAATGACAACAGAGTATATGAGTTTTCAACCAATCATGTTTTGCTAAAATCTAACCATTTTATTCACTTATGAATATATTATCAATGAAATTAGTGACTAATACTATTTATTCAATAGTAAATACATGTGTTTTTGGGAAAATACATTATTTATAAGTGTTTGTAGAAACATATTCCAAAATCACTTCTATAGTTCAGGTGAAATGATGCATACTGATACAGGAAACACAAAAAGAAAACATTTGCAACTTTAGATGAATCAAGTTAACATTTTCCACTGCCAATAAAAAAGAAAGATATCAACATGAAGCTTTTATTTATTTCTTACAGGTTTAGTAACTGATGTGTCTTGGGGGTTCTTGGATTGAAGTAGACGTATGTTGCGTTTGATGACTTTAGTTGCAGCCTACCTACAATCGTATATGTAAATGAGGTCTAAGTGATATAGAATAAAAGTGGTGATGGTTTACCATGATAATCCTGAACTTTTGTGAAAGCTAACATTATTGGCATTGTTGAGAATTCCAATGCTGGTCAACTTAACCTGTCAAGGGATGTGGCACTCTCCCACCACATAGCGACTTCCACATCTTTGTTGTTGTGGTGCAGTTTAAGTTTAGTTGTGAATAAGAAATAGTGTTTTAGATATTGAGATTGGGATCAAACCTTAAATCTGTTAGCTTTATAGTGACATAGGGCTTTTGCTCTGCTGTTATTCGGTCATCCATCTGTTGTAGTAGGAAGATGTAATCTTGTGAATAAAAAGATAAGTTAGATATATCATTTTGATATTACACTATAAATGATTTTAATAAAAATGACATTCTGTTTAAAAATAGGACATATTAATATGCATACACCAAAATCTATAAACAAATAATATATCTTGACATGATGCAAAAATGATATACATACATTCAACAACAGATTTCAAGTGCAGAGGTAGACAACTCCTTCGGTTATATGTCGAGAAGTCATATTTGTTCACTGCATGATTAAAATAAGATGTAAAATAAGTAGCACAACCAAGTCACAAATCAACAAACTGAACTTAGTGGCCCTTTTTTGTTTCCCGGCAAAGTACATCCACACATTGCCTACATTTAAAATCACTTAATAACCATGAAAAATACATAACGATAGACGCATTTCAAGCTCTATTTGACACAGGTTCAAACATATATATGTGGTTGGTCCAAATATTAGAAACCTATAAAACTTAATGAAAGATGCTAATAAAACAATAAATAGCTCAACTACACCATTGATGGACTCATTTTACTGGTAATATATGCTTCTATACTTCATCATACCACATAATATAACTAATCAAATTCAAACAGAAGAATCTCTAGCACTTGATGAATAATTATATTCAAATGATTGTGAATGTGGCTTGTTGAAAGCAAAATCATATAAATTTGATCATACGTAGCATAAACAGATAAAAATGTAGCATATTGAAATCTTACATGTTCTGATGCGAAGCAATTTTCAGCACAATTTTCAAACCGCAGCCAGAGCACTCTTTCATAAGCTACAATCACCAAAACATCACTGTTCGATCAAAATCGGAAGTAAATGTCGTAATATCACAACTTTTATATATCGAAATCAGAAGTGACAGTCGGAAAACAATAGGATTCGATCAAATACACCTCGCTACAAGCAATTAAGTGGCCACAACTCTATTCGAAATTGAACACAAGGATTTAGAGGCTTCTCCCTGTTTCGATGCAAAGTGAAAGGCTTAACCTTCAATGTCAAATCGTCTCCTGCTTTGCAATATAAGGTGAGTGATTTTGGGGTGAACGATGAAGTTGAGACGGAAAACCCTAATTTGGCAAACATTTAAGTTTTTTGCTACCAATTGCACGTTTAATTTGTGTTTAGTGGTTAAATTTGCTATCACTTTTTTTTAGGTGGCAAAATTTGGTGTCAATTGCCCAATATTGTAGTAGTGATTGAGAGAAACTCATTTCTCTTCAAACCAAAACAAATTAGGTTCCATGTTATTAAGACGACCATAAATAGATGAGAGATTTTTAGTGAAGCTGTTTCACCATAAAACTTATAAAAGATTATCGAACTTGTAACACTTTATTTATTGCAAAATAGCATAAATCTATTCGCAGCTAATTAAAACCTATATTATTTTGACGCTGCAGACTTGGCTCACTTGGCTCACAAATGGGCCATCCACCACATGCCGCCCTCCCCCATCGCCACCGCCCCACTAGCCAGACCCTTTAGCCACTAATAGTCCCTATGGGCGTGATGTGGACGGTCTTATCACCAGCTTAGTTGCTCTCTCTACTCTTAAACTTAAATATAAAATAACTTAATCTCACACTTTAATATTGTCTATAAAGTATGAGATTAAGTTATTACTTTTAATTCTTTCAGTTTAAAAGCATAGAGACAAAGTTAATGACATTAAAGATCTAAGATCTCATTCTACATGAGTGTCTTAACAATCGATAACTATTGGTGGTGTGGAGATTCATTCCAGGTTGCAAGTGATGTTAGATAATAGAGATCAAAGATCTCACTCTGTGAAGACGATTCCATTCAGATCAATATTTTTAATGACAATTGTACGACCCTACTTCGAAGGATACGTGTTATGTTAAATGGTCCCACGTACCCATTTTCTAGTGATGACCTCTCCCTCAATTCGCACAAGAGGAAACCCTACTTAGATGAAAACCACATAACCCTACCTGAAACTTATTTATTTATTTGTTCCGTGTAAAGTTTCAATTCAAATTTTATGAAACAAGTTTTTGTTACAAATTAGGCAAACCAAAAGAAGTTTAAAAAAAACAAGTGTCGATCACTAAGTTAACCCAACCGACCATTACATCTAGATATTATTTGTGTAAGTCGTTCAAAAAGAACTAATATGTGTGCCAGTTTGCGTACATACTCTAAAGTCGTGTTTTTTTAGTTTCCATGCAGGCCAATATCCACTATTTCTCACACTTATTATATAATATAATATAATATTATAATATGTGCCATGTGGGTTTGACTCTTACAACCGGAACTAGCAATAACTAAAACCATTTTAATAATCTCACTCTTCTTATATATACTTTTGACCTTTTATTTGCATGTTTCTTTGATCCTTTCAACTGGATTAATCCAATCCATGAATATATATATATGGACATATTATTGGATATCAATAATCACCTCCATTTGTAACCACATATATTAACAACATACACTTCCGTTGACTTTGACTCTAATCAAGATTCATTCAATACCTCATTTCTTATATATAGTTAACCAATCACTCTTTTATATACCTTCATCAACAAAGGCGAAACATGGAGTCGTTGGACGGTGACGATACGGTTGTTTACGAGGAGATCACTAGGCGGATATTGATGCTTATGGAAGATGACAATGAAACACATGGAAAGGGAAGTTATGTAAAGGGTGGGGCGAAGTCCGGTGGTGGATTAGTGGTTGCACGCGATTACTTTAGTTGGTCGGAGATCGGTGGGAGGAGGTGTGAGGTGCCTGCTTGGATGGAGAGGTTATGGGCTAGTAACGTTGCGGGGACAGGGGTGTTTATACCCCGGGTTGAGGCTGCGTCCAGCAAGTACAACAGAAGAAAAAGACGGAATAAATCAAGAAAGAATAAGGTTAATGATGGAGGAAGAGTATATTCATCGGGTGGACATATGATTCATGGTTGATTATATATTGTATGTATGTTTGTAAGTTTAGATTGACAAATTCTTTTTATACATATAAATAAAATTGTGATGCATGACACATATATATGGTATTTTTCATATATAGAAATCATTAATCAATTTATAAAATTAAATCTTGCATATATATGACCATTTATTATGACATAAGGCATTTGTAAAATTAGGGTCCTTTTTTGGTTATAAACTCGAAGAGCGTTAAGGTCATTTGTAATGGGCGTGTTCCCCCTCTGTGATAACTGCCTATAACACCATATATAGTGACACTTTCCACTGTTTTCTGCTGAGGTCAAATCCAAAGTGAAAAAGGCGATGGTGCTTGCTGTAGAAACGAGGTCTATCTCGTCAGACGACTGGTGTGCCTCGTGAGAAGATGAGGCCACTCCTGACCTCACCCCTCATAATCTTCTTCTTCATGAGGTGGGCAACGATCTTACCACCTTGTGTCCACAACCGTATAATACCCATTTAATTAAGGTTTATTTCAATCACTAAACTCAAAGTGTGAACTAAAAAACATAGTGAGAAAAGAAAAATGAAAAACTTACAAAAGAGGCTTAAAATAATTATAAAATTATGTCGAAGTATCATAAAAGTCTAACGCTTAGTGTTATATAATATCCAAATAACAATAAAATCACCCAACGTATGGTATTTAAAAATATTAATAATTCAAAGACTTAAATATTTTCATAATGAACTATTCAGCATCAACTATTAAAAAAAAGTTCAACCTCTATATATCAATTACTATTGTCAAACATGTGTTACACAAAATAATATTATACATACTCTAGATAGTTTATATTTAACTTCCAATTATTGCTCTTAATGTTTTTGGAGATTGTCTTACAATATATCTCCTTTATTTCGAAGAAGTTCAAATGAACATTAATCGAAGTTTAATTACAAGTAATTTATGCATACAGTACAAGTAATTAGTGCATAGCATGGAGTAATCAGAATCTACACAAAATTTACAAGTGATTCATGCATTTAGTACAAATAATTAGTGCATGGGTTCGAGTAATCACAGTTTACAAGTGATTTATGCATAGAGTACAAATATTAGTGCATAGCATGTGTGGTTGCTTCATGTGTTGATGGTTTCCAATAAGGCGTGATAATGATCAAAGCCAGCTAGGCTACATAGCATTGAGAAACCGACCAAAGTCACGCCTCATAACAGGTTCAAGATTTCAATGGTTTTTTTTGTTGACACATGTGGTTTTTTGTGTGTATATTTTTTTTCTTTTCCCACGTGTACTTACATGCATGAATAGGCCAAACCGACACTCAAATGATTCGCGTAATACACGAGCCTGGAATTCATGAATATAAGATTTTATTGTAATAAAATAAAAACCGTGTGGTAAATGATTGACGGCAGTCGACATAATATTGAGCAAGTCTTGGATCCATTGAAAGTGTTATTTTCTTACATGAATTAAACTCCTTTTTTGGTAATATTCACACTAATTTGCAGGCCCCAATCCACCATTTGACAAGTAGGCAAGTTGACACTTTTGACTGATTTCAAACATTAAATACATCATCAAATTGACCTCGTAGCTATCTCAAATTTAATATTATCTTGCTGGCTAAATCCTCCAATTGATTATTTCAAGTAAATCAAGTGGAAGAAGAACAACAAGACAAGGTCCCATTTGGAAGCTCACCAAGATCCATTCGTTTCCACCATCCATTCTTCTGCCTATAAATACTCCATTTAAAAAGCATCATCATCATCATCTATAACTTCAACTCATATCACTCTCTCCCATCAACATGAACTCAAACACACCAGATACCGAAGATGCCGCTTTTTATGCACAGCTTACAAGGCAGATATTGCTTCTTATGGATGAAGACGAAGTAGCACATGTAGACAGAACCAGAAAGTGTTCACCAGGGCTTGGATGGAGACCGCTTTGCGTCAGTTATGGTGATGGTAGATCTATGTTTTCTGGGAAACACTTTGGTTCGATGGAGGGCGGAAGAAGCTTGGAGGTCCCCGGTTGGATGGAGAACTTGTGGGCAAATAATGGTTCTGGAACTGGTGTGTTCATACCCCGTGCAGTGGCCACCGGCAAACCAAGAAGAAAAAGACATCATAGATCAAGAAAGAACAAAGGAAGAGTAGATTCATCAGCAGAACAAAAGGTTCATGGGTGAATATAACTTATACGAACAATACTACCTCGTTACAGTTTCGTTATTTTTTTGTATAAACTAAGATAGTTAATGTCAAAGCATAATAAGTTCCCCTGTAAGGCCAACTGATCCAATTAGTTAGCAAGGTATTAGCAGGCTATTTATGGAGCCATTACCATTAAAAATACTTGCATATTATAAGTTATGCTTTTAACCTGTACTAATGTTTATTAAATCCCTGTCAACTCTTAATATAGTAACCGATACTTAGATGGGTACCATGAAAACTTGATGCACATCATTGAAAAATGGATACATAAATTAGACAATACGAGTCAATCTCAGATCGGACCCGAAAAACAAAACAGGCTAACCATTGAACTTATACAAGCATTACATTTTCAGAAAAAAAAAAAAAAAAAAAGAAAGAAATATGATCAAACCGTTATTGTTTCTAGCATGTGGTCAGGAAGCCGATTTTGACTCGATCCTTCCCTTACTCTCGCACTTCTATGTTGTAGACGTTGGTGTAACGTCTCCGACATCTGGTTAAAGAATTCTGGGTCCCACCTATGTATTAACAACGGATCTTCAGCATAACATATGTATATTGATGTAACTGCACTTTCCACCACCACCATTGCCAATCCAACCTGCAATCACCATTAATTTCCAACAGACAACAAAAGTAAGCACATGGAACAAATCATAACCTTTAAAGTATATAAAAATAAAATAGCATATAACTAATAATTACCAACACCATGCCCATTAGGATGGCAGTTGACCCCATCATCATTTCTCTGTCTGAATGTTTGATTCTTGTTAAAATTACAGCACAGGTTCCAGTAATAAGACCACCCAAAACTGTACCCATGAGTAAAACAGCACCGGAACAATCATAAGCAATGAGTGCTTCCACCCCAGTGGACTGAAACAACTCCCAGGCGTCTCTTGCTGAGTGGTTGAAGCTTTTCCCGTAAACTGCAATCTGAAATAAACAAATACAAAGTTCAGCATGTAAAAGATTTAGGATGATAAATATTTTTTTAAAAAGGTTACGCACCTGCACATATGCATATTTGTTAAAGAAACGAACAAGGGTCTCCACTAGATGAAAAAGGAAATCCACACAGCAAAGCAAGCATTCATTGTTGCCAATTTTTGACCTGAATCCCCTTATCTGAAATAATACAAATCAAGTTTTTAGGACAAGATATGAGTAATTGGCTAAAACTGGTTATATTTAGTCAATTACCTCCCACCGTAGTGTTCGAATAGCAGCTGTAAAAAGAGAACCGTAACAAATACTTCCAAAAGAAGTTGTTACAGCATACCGTAAAGATTGAAGCAGTGGGTTTCTTGGCATTGATGCTGCCTCGCGACCGCCATGAATAAGCACAAGAAACACCATACCAGAAACTATGACATGGACAGTGTTGCAAAGAACTGCCCCTGTCCAAAATAAACTCACTGAGAAAACCTGCATTTTAAATTTACATACATAAGTACAAAATTTTGTAATTGTTACAAAGAAATATATAACCATAAGCAAAACTCGCCACCTCACCACAAGTAGCCACCATCGTCCACTATCACCTATGCTTGAAGCTACAACACCAGCTGCACCAAACGACCATAATCCTAGCCAAATAAGCATGACTAACATAAACGCACACGCTACTCTCATAACTTCTGGAAGCTTCCATACCATCTTCACAGCTCTTTGCAGCACCAACATTGTAAATGGAAGCCTAGTTTAAAGTGCGAGAAATTAATCATTATTTTATAAAACTAAATATGTTCCATTAAATATAAGTCTACCAAGATGCTTACCTGTCTATGACTGACATAATATACAAGAACTGCAACCCAGAGCCAATAGCAAAAGCAACACCCCAGAAAAACAGCTTACCCCAAAAACAGAAAACACTAAGAACCGCAAGGTAAGTGGTTAACAAATGAACAGATACTTTCATCATCTGATTTGAACGTGAACCGAGTAATAATAACCAAGTCCAACCAATAACAGTACTAATGGCACCAGCAATTGCATATAGTGGCCAGTAGTCCTCGGTTAAACCAGCTTGATTCTCAAGAAACCTGTTTGTGTATTGATCAATGTTAAGCCTATCTTTCTTCCTAAACCTGTTTAGTCCAAATACCCCGAGAGCAAGACCTACCAAAATCAAATGCAAAAGAAAAATTCCTAGCCAGAAAACATCTCGCCAATGGCGTGAACCACCAAGTGTTGGCTCCATTGATGTCGAGTTACCACTTCCCGCACTCTACAATTCAGTTTCATCCCTCAATCAGACAAAAGATACTGTAAAAATTTAATAAAACACACACTAATGTTCACATTTTTCAGTACTACAAAATTTCTCAAGTTCCTTGTTCCATCTAAAAATTTAGTGTGTAGATGCTGTCAATTGATAGTGACTATTAACAGGGCAAATTAGTTCATTCACATGACAGATTTTGTTTATCCACTTATAATAAAAAAAACTATACAATCACCAATCACCTTCAGATTAGACATAGTTATAATCAAACAGATCATGTTAACAACATTCACAAACTTCACTTACTTAAATGATCGAAAGTTCGAAACTGCCATCAATTTTAACCAAATCAACAAAATCACACAGATCAACATGAGCGTTTGCACTTAAACATCTAACAGTTTCACTTCAAAATCTTCAAAATTAACAATTCGTATCAGACTAACAAACTGACGCAGGCGGAAATTACAAACTCACGATCATAATTCAAAACATCAAAAACCTAACGACAACACATACTAAACCGTCAGATTATCAAAACTTCATTTCCTTTAATCATGAAAACCGTCATCAAATTCAACCAAATCAACAAAATCAAACAGATCAACACGAGCGTTTGCACATAAACATCTAACATTTTCACTTCAACATCCTCAAAATCAACAATTCAAATCCGACTAACAAATTGAAGCAGACGGAGGTTACAAACTCACGATCACACTTCATAACATCAAAAACCTAACGACAACACATACATCCATACACGCGCACACACTAAACAGTCAAACTATCAAAAAACAAACAAACAAAAACCGAATTAGAAACGTTCACAACCTGTTGTGCGGTGGCGATAGTACCGGCATCATCGTCGGTGGAAGAAAAGGGACTTTGCGTGTGATTCATCGTCGGATCAGTTGCAGAAGAAGAAGATGATAAATGAAATAGAAGTTGTTGAGAATTAGGGTTTGAGGAAACAGAAATTCAACGGCCGGACATGATCAATGGTATGAACAGTTACATTCAGAAAGAGACAGATGAGATAATGTTATAATTTGGAGTTTATTCTCAACACCGTTGACAGCTTTGACAATAACAAACTGGATCATATACATACATTCATCAAACTTATTTGTTTTATTGTCTATATTTTTATGCACGTTTTTTGTTAAACATTTTATTCCAAACAAGATTCTTGTCTATGATGCCAAGTTCAACTAGTTACATATTCAAAGGATGCAAACGTGTGTTAGTTGGATAAATTTTTAAGTTGTAGAAATTAATCTTTGAGTTTGGATGACGGTCAGGTTGTATTATTCGGATAAACTTCTGAGTTGTAGGGGTTACTATTGGTGTGTCTGTTGTGTTTTTATGGATAGAGTCTAAGTTGTCGGTTTGAGAGAAATTAAATGAGTCATTTACTATATTAATGATTGGGATAGATAACTGGTTTGATAACAAGAATGATGATGTGCGATTTGTTTAACTTGATTAACTATAATTGAGTTTGATAACTTAAATGGCATGACACGGTTTGTTTAAGAAGATTAAATAGAAACAGTTTAATAATACATATCACGTGGAGAGTCTGGCATGATTATGGACATGATTTATAGGTTTGAGATTATAATCGTGTTATTTATGTGTCAACTTCTTTAACTATGGTTTCATATTGTCATCTTTGCAGAACCTATAAATCCTGACATTTGTTTATTTGGTTTGGTTCACTTTGTACGTAGCTTCTATATACATTTAATTGTTTAACACTTCATTTTCATCAACAATCTTTAGTGAATCCCAAGTTCACATCTCTGGCAACATTCTCGTAACTTTGATACGAGAAAGATCAAATTTTCATATAGAACCTAGACGAGTGAGTCGAACCAAGATACTGAAATAAGAAGACAACTAGATGGTAAATGGAACCATTCCATATGTCTCAAATAAGAACTCGTCTCTTTTCATACAACTATGTTTTGGTAACATGGCCTAAAATTTAATTGTCTATTGTGTAATGAAATTCTTAAAACCTTATCATTTATGAATCTAAAAGCTAGAGTGATGTTAATTATAAATATTAGGTGTTTTTTTAGTGTGGAACTAGTTTATTTTATATAAGCCTTGCATCTTAGATTGAAGGTTGTGGGTTTAAACCATGACATGACGTGTATTATTTAGTGTAATTTGAAAGTATGATAAACTTGCCGTTAAAATATATATAAACATTCCTCCAGTAAAAAACTTTAAACCCATACCGCTTATGATGGTCTTTGGTCGTCTAATAGGAGGACGTACATACTAGGGTGTTATACATGCCCGTGATTCTTACGTGGCTCCCCAATAACGTTGCACACCACCCCTATATCCGTTATAGAGCGCGTTATGGCTTTGTTCGTGATCACTATCACGGGTTGTTCAAAGATTTTGGTATTTTTTATATTTTTCAATTTACTAAATTAATGCACATCATCAACGTCAATAACAACTTACTTTATTACTATCAAACTCATTACCCTCATTTTCAATTATCACACATTTGATTACGTGACAATATTTTTTACTACAAGTCTATCACCAATTTTTATCGCATCTTTCACGAGTTATATTATAGACTTATAAAATTTGAAATAAAGCTGGCCTACGTGGATAACAAATTGTTATCAGAATTTTGACAAGTCATGAACTAAAGGAGTGTTCGAAAACGTAGCATGGTTGTGTGTAACGACGATCTACTTTTAACAACGCCTCAAAAGTGACTAAAGTGTACCATTTGTCGCCAATTTTATATACACAATGTGGATGTCATTTCAATTACCTTTGACCATTTACAAAGGAAAGTGACAAAAGCTAAATAAAGCTAAGTACTTTATAAATAATATAGATTTAGATTCTTTTTCATTTTACTTTAGATTATTTTATATATAGATATTTAAAGTTTATAAGTATGATCTCAAACTCATTATTATTTGGTAACTATATGTCATAGTTATAAAAATAGGTATTGAAAATAAAGATACTAAACACATGATTTGTGTGATTTAATTTTTCACTGTGATCGACTTAATTTACAACTACACCTACAAGTCAATCTTATTAATCTTGTTAGTTACATGCATGGCTCACGCATTGTGCGAGCCATATGTGATTGTAGATACAAAAGATGAATTCATTCCGGCTTTAAGTGCTTACTTGGTCAATCGAACTTCCGAAAATAAAAGAATAAATGAAAACAAAAACTATAAAAAATAAACACAAAACCTAATACTACAATGGAAAATATGTGTCACACAACCAAAACACATCAGTACAAAACATAACCCAGACTTTTTCCAACCACATAAAAGCTAAACTTGGTAGTCAAATGGTAAGAGTTAAAAGAGTTTTTAAAGACAACATAGGTTTATATCTAGTTAGATCTTAGAGGACCTTAAGACCAAGTATTTTATTTCATGCCCCCATTGTATAGCATGACTAATTTTATAGTCACACTTCACAGCATAAACGTATTTTAAGATAAAATAGAGAGGTGGTACCCATGAACCCCCATAGTACCCACACATCATTCAATTCACCATTTTACTCTACACCCAAATCAACCCTAAAAGGAGGGGGTGCCCTTACCAAAATGTTCTTATTCCCCTAAAACATATCAACTTTAATGGTTTCAGTAGGTTCACAAACGAACCAACTCTTTACTACCCAATAGATAGCCGGCCTAAAATCATAACTCAAAAGCACTCAAAGAAAAATGCTGATGATTTCACTATTCTTGTTTAAAAAACTTCGTTTAGTATATTTTGTATAGTATTTAGAAAAATTGGATTTTAAAAATACCAACTTTCATCAGTGGGCCGGAAAAAATTTCAACTGAGAAAATTCTTACTAGAGATCCCAACTTTCAAACATATTTTTTTAAAGAGCCCCAGTTAAAAAATATTTAACACCGTTAACTTTTTTTCGAATTTGAAACTAATGTTTTAAGGCTTTTGATAGGGAGGATGATACGTATCAATTGATGTAAAAATTAACTCGAACGGGTGCTCCAAATGATGAAACGACGCTTCAATTGATTTAAATTAAACGTATTGTCAAACCGTTTGATCGTTTGGAGCATCGGTTCGGGGAAAAATAATTCATTCGTATCATACTTCCGATCAAAAGCCCTAAAATATTAGTTTAAAATTCAAAAAAATCTTAACGGAGTTAAGTATTTTTTAACTGTGATCTTTTAAAAAAATATGTTTGAAAGTTAAGATCTTTAGAAATAATTTTCTCAGTTAAGATTTTTTCCAGCTAACAAATAAAAGTTTGGATTTTTAAAATCTAATTTTCCTAATATTTAATACCACGAGATCATAACATAACAAGATAAATTACAATGCATTGAGATAGTTAGCCACATGCCATTATAATTACAAACGTGCTACAACTTACAAGTGACACTTAAGTCGTACATAATATTAAAACTACCCTAATTTCGATTAAATAAAAAAAGCACATAACTCTAACCAAATAAATAAAATTCTCGACACCCGTTTCAACATTTATTAGACTCAAATCCAATAACCGAGTTCTCTAGATCATAACTGACACGTGTCCCTTGCTGCTGCACATTCCCAATTATCGATAACGAAGACGACGTCGGAGCAAACGCAAAACAAAATGTCCCTGACGAATCAACCGGTATCAGGTAATTCTTAGCCGGTAAATCCAAAATCTTCCCGTTACTAAATCGAAACGACACCGTTGGCACCTGTACACTCTTCTTCTTCGACAAATCATAACACGTATCAAACAACGCAACTCCTGTGGCCGGAGTTAAATCCTTCGTCCCGTTCACAAACGCATCACGTAACATATCATACACCTCCGTCTTCAACCGTGTTATCGCCGTACCCGAATCAACAATCACTCCGCCGTTACCGTCATCTCCTAATTCAAACGCCGTTGACGGAACGTTCAACTGTTTTCCGGCGACGACAATGTCTCTTAATCCGACGTAATAAAACGTATCGAACTTATTGTTACGTAACAATGGAGCTGTAACTGTAACAGAATCAACAGAATCATGAGCAATCGGTGAGTTAAAATCGAGAAATGAAGTTGAATCGGAGTCACGATCAACGAGACAATACGAGTATGAACTAGCGTTGATCTGCGACGGAAACGATAACTTTCCGCCACCTAAACCGATTAAACCTGCAGCTCCGACGAACAATCCTTCATTATTATGTCCACAACCAATAGCTATATGTTCAACGGAGCTAGATCCTTGAAGCGTTATCGTTTCCGTTACGAAATCACCAACAGTGTATGAACCGTCACCGTACGATACTTCGTATAAGCACGTGCCGTTTCTGCATTCGGAAACATCTAGAGACTTGCACTGGTGTGTGTCGCACGTGAGCGGTGAGTATGAAGAAGATGAAGCTGGTTCGAAAATTGGATCTGCTTGTTGGTAACAATCGGCGCATGGTGCGCATTGTAGCCAGTTCACGTCACTTCCGGTGTCTAACACCATATATGCTTGACTCGGTGGATGACCGATTCCGACTCGGCAGAAATACTCACCGCTTCCTTCACTCGTTCCGGAAATCACCGGAACTTGTAAATCCTCATCCTCTAGACTCGTTCGTGACTCAGTAAACTCAGTATCAACCGGTTTTAGATCTGATTTTGTAAAACCGTTTATAGCTAGATCTAACCTGGTTTGAAGTGAGTCAACTCGTGCTGAGTCACGAGCGAGTCTAGCTAATGTAAGTGACTCATAATCCTTATGTAACGATTTGTGTACGGAGACGCGTGAATGTAGTTGCAGAGAGAGAACTGAAGATGATGACGAGGAAGATGAAGTGTGAAAATTAGGTGATAAAAGCTCAGATTGTGAATTAGGGGAAAATGAGAGGAGATTGAGTGTTTTTTGTATTGAATCGGCGACGTCGAGCTCTGATGAAGCTCCGGTGGCCGGTGGTAAGGTACGGGGAAGAACAGGTGAGAGGGATAAATAGAAGAGGATGGAGAGGAGATAAAAGTGAAACCCTAGTTTCGCCATTGGAGTGTGAGTGAGTGAAGTGGATGAGTAACTGGTAAGATATATAGATGGGGTTGATAGAGTATATTAAAAGATTTAACGTGTCATTGTTGTGGCATGTTTGCTTTTAGTCAAACAAATTTTACGCCTCATTAGTTTTTTAATAACACTAACAACATCCTATAAATAAATAATTCCCATGATTTATGCCACTTATTTGCACAAACCTGCGATTACTTCTTGCTCCCTCGACCCTCAATGTGACATTTTAAAAGTGATATGTGTGCATGTATGATATCTAGTGACGTCAGGTATGATTCTGTAATTACTTATTTTATTCTAAAACGATAAATATTAACGAAACTTGTTAGAAATAATTTTTATGTATTAAAATAAATGATAATGTATTCGTTTAGGATATTAAATAGGAATTTTAGTAGTTGTTGAAGAAAGCCATCAAATATTGAGGAGAGTATGAAGTAATTTTTGGTGGGTGGAAATCAATGGCATAAATCATGGGATTTAATTAGTATAGTTGAAGTTGTTGAACATTTTTCCTTTTTTAGAACTAGTTTGACGCCTTCCAATGAATCTATGGAACATTTTGGTGATATTGGTGCCCATGAATATATGGGTTTTTCTATTTTGATTTTACGGTCGTCGATTTTTTCTATTTTATCTTTTTTAATATATTTTTTTTCAAAAAATGTTTATTTATTTTGATTTCACACGTGCGTTTTTATTATTTTGATTTTGATTATAACACCTTCACGTTCTTGATCGGCTTTTGGTTCATATCGATTTATCTTAAGTGGATTCTTTGATTCATAATTGATTTATAATCTTAATCAATTCTCTAGTTTTTAGTTCATAGCCAAGATTATCATAATCGGTTTAATTGGGGAGTGTTTTTAACAGATTATGTTCCACTTTCAACTCATTTTGTGTGCCCCAACTCCATCTGAATTCACCGAGTCTTTAAACATGATTTTTAACCATTAATTTTAAGTTTATCATAAGTCACTATAGAAAGTAGAGAAGATAACAAGTTAGTAGAGATTGTAGGTGTGGATGTGGGGTATCTAGAGGTGCGAGTTATATTCTTGATTATTTTAAACGTTAAATTTCATTAAACACAATAAAAGTCGGGGGCAAAGGACTCCATGATTACAAGGAGCAACATTATAGAGTCATGTTACAATGATATCTCCAAACAAGACTACCTAACGGATATCTATATTTATCCAAGTGAAGCCTAGGGACTTTATGTGTTTAAAGATCCTAGCTAAGTTGGCATCTTTTCCTTCGAATACATTGTCGTTTCTAGCTTTCTAAAGGCTTCAGAAACAACATATGGCCCCACTGGTAGTGTTCATTGATGTGGAGCTCTACCTTACTTATTTTATGCTTGTAGGTGATCTTCTATGTATTAAATTATAGGTTAACATATTTAGAAAACTAGTTAGCGATTTTTAGTAGTTGTTCATGTCAACATAAGATTAGTTTATTTGATAGAGGCTTTGCCTCTTAAACAAAAATGTTATGGATTTTATCATTGCTAATTGTGTAAGTTAGTTTAGAGCAGAATATGAGTAATGATAGATTGTTAAAAACATAGTTATTTTATAAATTTTTTTAAGTAGCTTGTTCATAAAAATTTGAGTAGAGTAGAAAGTAATGTTTGGTGGGGAAATCAGTGGCATGAATCAAGGGAATTAACTATTTAAGTGTAGTTGAAGTTGACCATTTTTCCTTTCTTTCATAATAACTAATAATAATAATAATTCCTTTCTTCATGCTACTTAAAGGGTAAAAGCAATATTCATGATGGGTCAATCGTCCTAAACGAGGTCCATGCTTGATTAAAAAATTCGAAAACTCTGTCTATGTTGCTCAAAACTGACTTCATGAAGGCTTTTATGATCACCAATTGAAAATTTTAAGATTTTATTTTTATTTGAATGCATTTTCCTATGTTTTGGACTTTGGAGATCTTGGATGAAAAGTTGTTTTGGTTCCATGATAATATCTATCATTATTAATGGGTAACCAACAAAGGAGCTCTAAACTGAATGGGATGTCACAAAGAAGATCTCTCTATCTCGTTTTTATTCATTGTTGACATGGAAGCTCTCAAAATTGGTTGTCGAGAAGCCAGTGGATCGCGGTTTCATTCATGGTATCAAATTAATGGTCTGGTGCTCCCTAATCTCTGATATGCTTATGACACAACCTTTTAGGTGAGTAGTTATCAACAAAAACTAGTTGTTTTACCACCGGCACAGTGCGGCCGGAACACACTGTATCGCAAAAACTTGGGATAACCATGTTGTAAAATAATTGGATCAGATGATTTGGACCTGTTAAAACTATATGTTTATAAATTTTTACAGTAAGATCATATGATTTTGACCCGTTAAAACTATAGTATCAAACGCTGTTAAAAAGTAGTAAAGTTATACCTATAACCAATAACCAATGGAGTCTATTTTTAAAACATCCGTAGCACAAAAACTAAAGTGTTACAAAAAAAACTTCAATAAAATGGTGATAATCGTTCGTTTGATTCTTGCATGTGTTGCACAACCGAATTCCAAACCTAAATTCCACCTTAATGCCTACAAAACATGGTTGTAAAATAAAATACTTAGATTTTTAATAGAAATTACCCCTCAACTATTTCTCTTTTGAAACATATAAGGTGGTGATGAATACAATTCCAAACCTCTAGTGGCCAAAGTATAGACACACAAAACTACATTGTACTACTATTCGTTATCATACCTTTTCAATATAAGAATTTTCCCAGTAGACTTTCGAATAAAAAAAATCCTCCTCACCAATGCTATGGTGGGCACAATCGAACAGACTCCTTTTTTAACCATCATTATTTAAAGTTACAAGAATCGTTGAGAAGCTAGGAGGAATTTTTTGTTGGAAGATATTTAACAATGTTAAAAATAGATAAATTTCATGGATCATGTGAAATAAACTTAGAGGAAAAAAAAGAATGTGACGTGGGATGTATTAAAGCTATGAATTTGGCTCAAATGGATTTCGAGGTTTATAACATTAGACAAAAGTTTATGGATGCAAACCATAAATACTATCCATCTAAGCAACTATTTGCTCTTGTTTACTCATTTAAAAAAGAGCACTCATGGAAGTGACGAGTACGGATAATCTCAAACTCATTGTCGATCAAAAGTGTGCCTTGTTCCCAACTCAAACTCATCTTATTTTAGGTATATAATCAGAATAGGTAAACATAATAAAATGTAACCTCATACCTATTCAAGATTTCTTAGATTTGAGCTGTTCTCATCAGGTTCAGATTTGAGTGTAATTTCTAATTCTAGCACCTGAAAACGCATCTAAGAGGGAAATGAAGACAACACATTAATTTAGGTTTGTAAAAGTCCTAGCACTTGGTTGCATTTTAATACTCTTTTGATAGGATACATCCTACACTTAGGTAACATAGTTAATTTTGTCCGTAAAGTAAAAGACATTTAAGTTTTTATAAGATTTTTACATTATTAAATAATAATATTACGTTAAATAAATAATAACATTAAAAAATTCATTAAACCAGCACTGATCGGCTAACCCACTGACGTCGTGAATTTAGATCGCATATTTGCGACCCCTGAAATGAATCCACATAAAAATATCTATTTCATAGATATGTTAAGTGGACTACACCAAAGCCCAATAATATCTAATCTTAAAACCCTAAGTGTCATCATCGGAACCATATCCCCCATTTCTCCGATTCAACCACAAATTATTCTCCGGCGTAATTTCATTTCACCAATGGCCGAGGAATCACTCCGACGATCTCTTGCTGAGAAACAATCCACAATCGAAGCTCGCGGCAACGCCATACGTGAATTGAAGTCTTCAGGCGCATCAAAATCGGAGATAGACGATGCTGTTAAAGCTCTAAATGCTTTGAAACTCGAAAAAACGTCAATTGAGAATCAACTCAAAGCTTCAATTTCTTCCTCTGGTGGTGGTGATACAAACGATGCTTTTCGTCAAGCTGTTGTTAATACTCTCGAACGACGCTTGTTTTTCATTCCGTCGTTTAAGATCTACAGAGGTGTTGCTGGTTTGTATGATTATGGTCCTCCTGGCTGCGCTGTTAAGTCTAATGTTCTTGCTTTTTGGCGTCAGGTGATTTGTACTGCAATTTGTCTAATCAAATTATCAATTCAACTGAAGTTGTTTGTGAATTGGATACGCTGTTATGCATTTTGATCCATTATTGATGCTAATTTGAACTAGCAGATATCAACTTTGCAATATATAATCTCATGCATCAATAATTTGACCTGTTACATTTGCTTACTGTTTAGGTTTGTATGCTACAGTTGTTAGTGTTTTGCAAGTTGCAAAAGGTTAATTTGTTAATGGTAGGTCGTAGGAGAGTATACTGAATTGTTAGTGTGAAATTGCTATATATATAAGTTCTGTATGCTATTAAATTTACTTATGTCAAGGACTGATGTTTGATTTTTTACCGCATTAACTGGATAGTAATGGAGTATGTAGTATTTTGTGTTTGAAAATTTTCATGCATAATAAAGATCCTTCCTATGTTTCAGAGACGCTAGCTACATATAAGTACATAACATTGTTCATTATTGTGTCAGCATTTTGTGCTGGAAGAGGATATGCTAGAAGTTGACTGTCCTTGTGTGACCCCTGAAGTTGTTTTAAAAGCTTCTGGTCATGTTGATAAGTTTACTGATCTTATGGTGAAAGATGAGAAGACGGGTAATTGTTACAGAGCTGATCACCTGCTTAAAGATTACTGTAAGGAAAAGCTTGAGAATGATTTGAGTATAAGTGCCGACAAGGCCGCTGAATTAAAACATGTTCTTGCCATCCTTGATGATCTCTCTGGTGAACAACTTGGTGCCAAGCTCAAGGAATATGGTATAGTAGCACCAGATACTAAAAATCCTCTTTCGGATCCTTATCCGTTTAATCTTATGTTTCAGACTCAAATTGGTCCTTCTGGTGCAAGTACCGGGTCAGTAATGTTTATATAATACGTGTCACAAAACAATTACGTGATGCTTTTACTCTTTTCCACATTTTTAGCTTACACAAGTCTTTTTTCTTTGATTTCATCCAGGTACATGCGCCCTGAAACTGCACAGGGTATATTTGTTAACTTTAAAGACCTATACTATTACAATGGGAACAAGCTTCCGTTTGCTGCTGCTCAAATTGGTCAAGCTTTTAGAAATGAGGTGATTAGCTATCTTGAAAACTTTTGATGGTGCTCGTCAAAGTTACGTATGCTTTTATTAATCGGTTATTTGGAAGTTGATGTTTTTGTAGCTTGCGTCATCGTTTTAAGGCATGCAACTATGCATCGAGAAATGCTACAATATTGGTGTTTATTTTTACATCATTTAGTTACTAACCAGTCACATTTACCGCTCTTTTTTCTCTCGTCACTTGGTTGGTTCACATATTTTGAATCTCAAATGCTGTATAAATGTTTAGTGTAATAATTCTCATATGCAAAAATAATCTTGTTCTATATGACCTTCACCATGTATTATTTTTCTACCAGTTTACCAAGCTTTTGAATATCTTTATATTACTGGTTTGGATGTTAACGTATGATTTGACAATTTCAGATCTCTCCTAGACAAGGTCTTCTAAGAGTCCGTGAATTCACACTTGCAGAAATAGAGCACTTTGTGGACCCAGATGACAAATCACACCCAAAGTATTCTGAAGTTGCAAACCTAAAATTTCTCATGTTTCCAAGGGGTGAACAATTGTCAGGTCAATCTGCAAAAAGACTTTCTCTCGGTGAAGCTGTTTCTGAGGTTACCTTTTCGAATATTTAAAAGGATAATAATTCTATTAATTTACATGTCATGTTAACATCTTTTGTTTGTCTTATCACAGGGGATTGTGAATAATCAAACCCTCGCATACTTCATTGGGAGAGTGTATCTGTTTTTGACACGGTTAGGGATAAATGAAGAACGATTGCGGTTCAGACAACATCTTCCAAATGAGATGGCCCACTATGCCGCAGATTGTTGGGATGCTGAAATCGAGTCTTCTTATGGTTGGATCGAGTGTGTTGGGATTGCTGATAGATCTGCATATGATCTGCGTGCACACACTGTAAGTCTATTTTTCACCAAAGTTTATTTGCAAGTTTATAATATTCTTGGCATGCTAAGTTTATTTATATAAACACATGTGTTTTTATAGGACAAAAGTGGTGCTCAACTTGTAGCCCAGGAGAAATTTGCAGCACCAAAAGAAGTGGAGGTAACTGTTGTATTTGTGCCGTACAAATTTTTTAGGTTGAGCAACTGCTAATATTTTTGATGTATTTTCAGAAACTGGTAATAACACCTGTTAAGAAGGAACTTGGTCTTGCATTCAAAGGCAGTCAAAAGATGGTGGTTGAAGCATTGGAGGTAAAACATTCGTTTTTTACTTTCACAACACTCTTTGCAGATTTATTGTCAGTTGGTAACGCTTATGGTTGTTAATTGTCACTGACTATAAGATAAACTTACATTAACTAAGTTCAAAATAATTGTCCGCAGTATAGTATTTTTAACCAAGCACAATAAATAAATTTACAAAGTTAGTAAAAAACATTGTGGGTCACTCCAATTAAAACTGTCTTGAGTCGTACACAAAAATGTCATGTTTTGACCCATTATCCTACTCGTTTTTTGCAAGTCTATTTCATTATTCATGCATATGTTTGATGTTCGGAACTGTTGAGGGTTTAACTTGTGGTTTTTCTAGGCTATGAATGAAAAAGAGGCTATGGATATGAAGGCTGCTTTAGAAACCAAAGGGGAGGTAGATTTTAAGGTTTGTACTCTTGAAAAAACGGTTACAATAAAGAAAAGCATGGTGTCGATTTCAAAAGAAAAAAAGAAAGAACACCAAAGAGTTTTTACACCATCTGTGATTGAACCATCCTTTGGCATCGGAAGAATCATCTATTGTCTCTATGAACACTCTTTCTACATGAGACCAAGCAAAGCTGGGGATGAACAGTTGAATGTGTTCCGTTTCCCTCCTCTTGTGGCTCCCATCAAATGTAGCGTTTTCCCATTGGTTCAAAACCAGCAATACGAGGAAGTTGCCAAACAGATTTCTAGATCTTTGACTGCAGCTGGTATTTCAAACAAGAAAGATATCACAGGTATAATGCCATTCCATTAATTTATTTTAATCAAAGGTGTTTGCCTTCGTGTTTAAAGTTCGTTAAATAAAACGAGTATTTTTAGGTACATCAATTGGGAAAAGATATGCAAGAACAGATGAACTTGGTGTGCCATTTGCTGTAACTGTGGATTCAACATCATCAGTGACAATTCGTGAGCGTGACAGTAAGGATCAAATCCGTGTGAACGTGGACGAGGTGGCAGCGGTGATAAAGGAGGTATCCGAGGGGCGGTGCACATGGGCTGATATTTTACAGAAATACCCTGCTCACACTTCAGCTTCTGCAGATGATGAAAACTAATCAAGTTTATTGTTATGTAAGACCCACTTTTCATTATGTGCTTTTTTTGCAACTTCATTTTCCTTCTAGACCATGTTTCAAACTTAACAAAATTGTTTAAGCCATACTTGTACCGTTGCTACTGCGGCTGTTGAATTAACTGCATACAAAAATTGTGTGATTGAATCAACTGTAGTATGTTTTGCCACTATATCATTATATCGGCTATTCTTGAGTTGCTGAATATTGGGTCACTACCATAGTCACATGGATCGCGGTACGATCAGGTACGCGGTACGAATACTGGTACGCGGTTCGGCAATTTCTAAAAATTGGTACGAAGGGGGGTAGGTTCATTCGGAACGCCATTTCGGTACGCGGTACGGTGTACCACTTAGTTTGGTACGCCGTATCATATACAAAACATCCTATAGTATATTTTTTTACACAATTACAAATTAAAATGACACATTTCATAATTATATTAGAAAAATTCATAACTAAAACATAAAGCTATTAAATATAACAAAAGAATCTCATTATCATAAGTTCAAAACTTAAAAGTCTAACCATAATATTACTGTAATTAGCAAAATTGAGGCTGTAAACTTTGACTTTTTATTCTCATTCGCGTACCAATTTGATCAGATTCACGAATCGGTGCCGTATAAATCGCGAATTGCAGTTGCCAAGTTCGTTTATGGGTGAAATCGAATTCGCCAATTTTAACGAACTGGATCGCGAACCACAGGCGAACCATTCGCGACTGTACCCGAATCTGGTTCGCGCGATCTGGTACGAAATACGTGGGGGGGAGGAGCGAATCCTGTGACTATGGTCACTACACACATTCCATATGCACCAAAAACAACCAAGATCATAATGTATATAAGGTCTTTCATCTCTGAAGCAAGAGGCCATGAACTTGGAAGTTTCAGGATTTCTTCGACCCCTTGTAGGTGGCATCTTGCACCAAGGAAAAAAAAAGCGCCCCGTACCTTTGAAGCAATCGTGCAATTAGTCAGCACTTGGTTTTGGGTTCTCGTCAAAGGTGCCACATTATTGGCATGTAGGGCTACTAGTAATTCAAAGGTGGTGGAGAGTAGAGTTACATGAAATTTTGTTAAAAGTCACTCTTACGACGGTTACTCTACAGAACCATACATGAGATTTTTACCTCATACGGCTCCTCACTCCAAACAAAAACATTGAATTTCAAAAAAACCCATTTGAATTCGTGAAAGATTCGAATATCCAACCGGAGAGAGCTCATTTGTTAATATAAAAATAAATAAGATGGATCTTACAAGAATAAAACAAACCAAATAAAAGTCATGTAACATTAATATTCCTTAAAGGGAACATCTGTTTTTTAACGACAAATAAAAGGATTGAAAATGCTAGAAAACAAATTTTATTATGATGTTATGTTTTGTTTTTAATAGAAAGCTTATTATTTTATCAGCAACAAGCCCTTTTCACCATTAATATAAACAAACATGAACTATCTCTCTCTCTCTCTCTCTCTCTATATATATATATATATATATATATATATATATATATATATATATATATATATTCTATCGAGATCAATAGATCATAAGATAAGCCTTCACCAGCATAATCTTCATCAGTAGCATCCAACAGATTCATCACTCGCCACCATTTGCAGTGTCAATCATGAGTTTATCACTTGTTCAAGTAAGTTTGTTTTGTTTTGTTGAAATTGATGTTCATACGATTTGTACGTTGTCTGATTTTATCATTATTATTCATATTTGATGAAATTAGGGGTTTAGCAAATCGCTTGCTATGACAGTGCTCTCTGAAATTGGTGATAAAACGTTCTTCGCAGCTGCAGTAAGTTCGATCGTTACTGTTTCTTTTGTTTTGTTACTTATATATGTTTTGGTACCTGATTTTATTTGATCAAGTTGTTTTTGGGTAAATCACTTATTATGATCCTGATTTTATATGTCTCATATAACACTATACTAGACGTATGGTAAAAGATGGTACTAAAGACAAAAAAATGCAGGGGCTGTCAGACGCTATATGCTCCATATAGGCCTATACGAGGCCCTGTATAAGCCTATGCGAGGCATATAAGATTTCAAGGGTCTTTTTTTTTAACGTATTATATATATAAAAGACGAAAGACCACTAGCAAGACGTTAGGGACCCAAATACATACCCAAAACAAACGGCCAAACAACAAATTAACATATCGGATTAAAATACCAATTTTGCCGGCTAACGTCTACTCGCTTTGCTTTACATTTAATCCACAAGAGTGAAATAACCTTAATCTTCTCCACCACCCTTCCGATCACCGGGGCCGCCAAGTTGAAAATAAGGTTGTTTCTGCACAACCATATAGACTAAGTTGTGGCCATAAGAATTGCTGAAGCCTTAACTTTGACCGCACTTGACCCGTTTATGGATGAAATCCGGTCCACGCATTCTCTTTTAGAGTCTTCTGTAGGCAAAGACCAACCACACCACTTGAATATTTTACACCAAATACTAGCAGCGAATGGGCATTTTAAGAGGACGTGATTGGTTGTTTCTGGGTTACCAAATTCTAGCAGCGAAAGATTTCAAAATTCAAAGGTGCTAATTATAAAACTGGGGTGTCGAAATAGCGCGTCTTTTCAAGAAACTTGAATTTATGTCACTTCTGGTTTTTTTGAAAAAAGGATTTTTTTTATGTAGAAAACTTTATAATCTAAAGTTCATTGCTTTAAATGGAAACGAAACACGGGATCTTGTTTATTAACTTTTAAGGATTAAAAGCATAGTAGTCGTAACTTATCAACTTCGTTTGATCGTTAACGTTTTTAGATCTTGGCGATGCGTCATCCTAGGAGACATGTCTTGGCAGGCTGTCTTTCATCTCTAGTTGTAAGTTTTTTTTTAACTTACTATGTTTCTGTTCAAAATGTATATGTCAATATCAGTTCCTTTTGTTTCAAGTCTTGAAAGTCAATGCATTGACTTATAGGTTATGACCATTTTGTCTGCTGCTGTTGGAATGGCTGCTCCAAATCTGGTATGTTTCTTACACAAGCAAACTTTTATTTGACGTTATATTTTATACCGTTGATGTATTTGCCATGTGATCATGCAGATCTCACAAAAGTTAACTAAACATATCACTACTGTATTGTTTTTCGGTTTTGGACTATGGTCTTTATGGGATGCATATAACGACGAGTAACCCCTTTTCACTTTTTGTACTAATCAGTTAAATGAACTTTTAAATTTTTGCAACCAATTTACTATGTTTCTACTTATAACAGTGATAACGAAGAATTGGCTGAAGTTGAAGCTGAATTGGTTTGTGTCTTTTACCTTATACCTCTAAACTTCTTTTAGCTCAAAATTAAAGCTAACATTAACATTAAATTATTCTCCTATTCATGTGTAGGATGCTGATATAAAATCGAACGGGGGAACAACTAAATCAAACAACAAGGTAATGCAAGAATTGAATCTTGGTTTTTAGCGTCATCTTATTTGAAACTTGTATTGTGTTCTTGAAGGCTGATGATGATTTGAAGAAAAAGAATAGACCGTTTTTGACCCAGTTCTTCTCACCTATCTTTCTTAAGGTATAATAAACTCTAAAATGTTACCTTTATAAAAAAAACTATAAAAATGTCTTAACATATGGCTATATCGTTCAGGCGTTCTCTATAACATTTTTCGGTGAGTGGGGAGACAAAAGCCAGGTGAACATCAATCTTGAAGTCTCATAGACCTGCATTCAAATTTGGTCACTCGATCTATGGTTGACTTTGACTGTTTACTGTTATTGTTATTTTTTAGTTGGCTACAATTGGTTTGGCTGCAGCTGAGAACCCTATGGGTGTCGTCATTGGAGGGATTATGTAAGTTCATTCGTTTATATCATATATCACGGACTTTGACTTTGACTTTGACCTTTAACACATAAGGTTAACAAATTTGTGTCTGTTTATTAGAGGTCAAGCTTTGTGTCAGACTGCTGCTGTTTTCGGCGGAAAAAGCTTGGCAACACAAATATCCGAGAGATTTGTATGTGAAGTTTATGACTTTGCGATTGCGTCTCGATACCTTTTAAAAATTTTAGAATAAAATGTTTGCAAATTTGATACAGATTGCACTAGCAGGCGGGATTCTTTTCATTATCTTTGGAATCCAGTCATTCTTTTCAACAATCGAACCTTGATTCCGGTAATGATACTGATAACGGTTTGTATACGTCATCTTTCTCACTTAAAAAAACAGACATCTGATTTTACAATTGACTTTTGAGGTCAAATTCATTACTTTCATCTTCAAAACATACACCTTCATTTTTACTTGTATGAAAATTTGGAAACAAGATTAAATATGTAACAAATGCTACTAACATCTTGGTATTAAATTTGGAAATTACACTCTGAATTTCGTAATTTACCTTAGAAAATAGAAATATTATAAGTTTGACCTTAAAAGTCAAATCTGTATTTTTTTCTTCAATTTAGGGTATCAACTACCATCAAACTGACTAAAACTATACATCATTGTTTTTTTTGTTGCAGATGCTAGGAACGAGCATGCGTGTTGAAGAAACACATATACTGGTATACGCATAACATACAGGCAACGATAATCACTTTTAGAAATCAGAAAGAACCGTTCAAACGCGTTTAAACATATGCAGCTAGAAAAGATTATGCTGATATAAATTTGCATCATTGTAGTGGGGCTGATGATCTAACACATTTGGTACAATTTGTGACATTATGTCAAGATTTGGTTGTTATCTGTCATTCATTGCATATCACTAAATATGACACACATATACACACACGAATTATTGATAGAAATCGTAACTCGAGGAGTCGATGATTATATTCCTGAATCCACCGATGGTCGAAGCCAACATTATGAACACTCCGATGAAGATTCCCACCTAAAACGTACAGATTAAAAGAGAAATATTACTGACGTGACAAGTTAAAATATGCGGTCAGATAAATAACATGTATTGGTGATATAAACGGTAATATAAACGACACTAAACGCTTACCCAATTAACAAGCCAGTGGATACCAAATGGCTTGGGTTTCTTGAGTATGAGCCATATTATGCTTGGAAGCTGAAATGTTAAAACATATCATGTATATTCATATATTTAAATATATATTTTTTACAATATGTATAATACAAATTAATTTAATTCTTACAAAATAAGAAGTTGGAGCAAAACCAAATCCACCAAAAAAACCAAGTAGATCACCAAAGAAGGGAAACGTCACGGCCATGAACAACGTGAAAGCTGCAATTTTTTCTTATTAATTTTAAAAATCTTAAAAAAATTATTACATTTTAATAATCTGAACTTTAGTGTAGTAATCAATATTTAATTCTTAAGAATTTTCTTATGGCAATCTTAATTTGAAAATTATTTTTCTTCATCAAGCATTTTTTAAATGAGACACAATAATGGTTAGGTAGGTTTGTTTTTAGACACAAAAATGAGCAACTGAGTTTTTTTAAGACATAAAAATGACTAGCTATAAAAACCTCGATAAAGAAAAATAATTTACAAGTTGAGATTGACACAAAAAAAAATTTAAGTTGAAATTAGTATCCGTTAATACATTAAAGTTCAGATTATAAAAAAAGCTAATAACCAAAAAAATTATATGTATTTCAAAAAAAAGTTAGTTACCAACATAAGTTGAACGAACCACAAGTCTAAGTGGAAGTCCAGAAGGAACATTATATTTTTTTTTCAATCCTTTCTCCATCAACTCAAATAATGGCATTGCAAATACCTGAAAATATTTTCAAATACTTATAAGTTATAATTAATAAATAGTGTTAATAATTTCTATTGTTTTAATTAGAAAGTGTATAAACTAAGGACAATCTGAAAATGTCACCTGATAGCTTCCAAGAACATGAACAACCACCATCAAATTAGCTGCCGCAATGAGCCAAGACGGTTTTTGTAACGCAACTAGGACGTTATCGGTTACATCTTGCCCAAACGCCCAATACCCGATAATTGCAACGGGAAAATAACATATGGCGTTCACGAAATACGCTCCCATTGCACCTTTCCACATTGCTACTTTTGAGGGCTTTTCTGGTGTGGAAGGAATGGTAGCTTGGATTTCGAGTGCGACTGCATGTCCAGCATACGCAAACGAAATCTGACCTAACGCGTTGAAAACTCGAAAAATTGTTTCAGCACCACTTGTTTTCTTGTAGGCGTAGCTTACATCTGGTTGTCTGCCTTTGCTTAGGGAACCGGCCCAAGCTATGGTTGAATAACTGTCACATCAAATCAAATCAAATCGAATCATAAAATCATTTGGGCCAAATTTAACAAGAAAACCAATGAACTGACTCAGATTAGACCGGCCCAGATTACACAAAATCAGTTTGGTCCTTGGTTCTTTTTTTTCTTCCTTTATTTAGTTTCATTCCTGGGCCGTTCTGGTCCGTGTTGGTTCGTCCCTCGACTAATGATCAAATTGGAAAATTCACATTGAACAACATTGTAACTACTTACCATAGTGACATAGAAGCAGCAGCTAGTGACACACCATAAACAGAATTAAAATTTGGAAGTTGAGATAATAGAAAATGAGTGGACCCAAATATGATGATCCAATATGAGTGTCTTAGCCTGGTGCAGTCAGTGCACACCATTTCCACAAACTTTTGGAGACATGTCCCACCAGTCACCATGTACACTATATTCACCCCTACTTGTACTATCAGCTGTTGTGGCAGTACTATCCACGGCCCGAGTCTCGACCCAAACGCGTACCTGGCTAGGTCAATGTAGCGGTCGAACCGGGTCCCTGGGGTTAGCTCATGGAGTTGGACCAAGAGCCACATTGTGTGCAAGGTCAAGCACCATGATATCACCATTACAGCCATGCCTGGACCCCTGTCACATGTAATGTTTTTAGAACCGAAACGAACAATAAACCAGTTGTATTATCAGTCTGTTTGTCGGGCCAATTAAATTTGTCAAACCCGGATAAGGTCATAGATAATAGAAATTAATTTAAAATAAAATACGAAAATATTTTATGTACGTTTTGATATGGTTTAATCTGGTTTTAAAAACACTGATCAAGCGTATACCATCCGAGGTAGGCCATAGCATAAGGCAAGCTAAGAACACCGGCTCCAACCATGGCGGTGACCGTGTGGAAAGTAGAGTACCACCATTTTGCTTCACGTCTCGGTCCTTCGCATTCTCCGTCCGATGGAGCTTCCTACATGTACATAAATATATAAATACATGCCTACATACATATTTGGAAAAGGACTCATTAACAATAACCGGTTATAGAATTTGCAACAAGGCACAATTAGCACTATGGTTCTAAGTGATCACATGATCAAAGTTCAATAAAACTATAAAAGAGTGTTTTAAATTAACATCTAACTCTTCATAGTTTCCAACATTGTACATAAGATTTAATCTAAAATCTACTATTGTTTTTAATTTGTTGGTTAAATTTTATGTTTGTTGAATTTTACTATTGTTAGTTTGTTACATAGAAAAATTTCACACTTAACAGTTTTGGTCCCTGTGTTTTCTAACAGAAATGGTCCCGAACACTAACTCCATCTAATTTTCCGTTAAGTCTCTCACATGCGCCTCGCATCTGAGGGGTAAAAATGTCATTTCTTCTCTTCTTTTTTCTAGGTCATCATGTAGGTTAATATTTTTATCCGGTTGCATGTCAAAAAGAGGGAGAAATGACATTTTACTCTGCATGTTGGAGAGACTTAACGGAAAATTGAATGAAGTTTGTGTTCGAAACCATTTATGTTAGAAAATAAAAAAACAGAGACCAAAACTGTTAAGCTAGAATTGAAATTATTAATGATATCAAGACACATGATTGTGTTAATTTTTAGCATTAATTTGTCTTTTAAATATATAGTTAAGTTGTAAATTGGACATGCATGGTTGTCTTAATTTTATGAGTTAACATGCAACTTCAATTCTCAAAAGAAAATTGAATTCCACAAAACTCTTAGTCTAGTTAAACCTTTTATATTTCTATATAAAAAAAATTCATTTTACTGTTAAACTTCATCTTAGTATAACTGTAATTTCATTGTATCAACATTCGTTCTTAAAAAAAGTATTCCTTAGTTTTATATAAACAGCTTCAAAACTATTTATATAAAATAATATTCTTTTTCATAGATGTAATTTTAATAAACAATCATAAACAAACGCAGTATTACAGACATCTAATAAAAAGTTTTAATAAGCAATTTACATATGCTGATTCATAAGAATAAAGTAACAAGTTTAAGGCAATACAATACTAACTCTAATGACATATAACATCAAAGTAAAATATAGAAAAAAAACTTATACATATTGATATTACATAAATTACACTAACCTTTGGAAGTGGAGGAGAAGAATTGGAAACCATCAAAGCAAAAGTTTCAAAGAAGTGAGATTGAGAAATGAAGTCTCATTGTTCACCAAGAACATCATCATATTTAAGTAGTTGTGGTGGACATCTCACACCCCAAAAAGATGTCTTGTTTATTAATTAAGTGGGATAATTAAAGCAAATCATTTCTTTAAGAAGCAATATAAACATTATATATATAGTTAATTATACTTTATAGAGCCGTACTTAACTTCTTGAATTAATGGTTGTGTACTTGTGTGTGACTGATTTTAGTGTTAGATACAGTTATGAAACTTGGTTCTTATTTAGTGAAAATACTTCAAGTTAAATTTTAAAAAAATTTGTTGCTAAACAGTAAACAAGATTCATACGTGTTTCGTGTAGGTAACTTAATTTAAAAAAACTTTATCGATTCTACATAAAATCACAACATTAGAACACAAAGTGATAGTTTAAGATGTTTTCCGTAGGGTAATCACTTCCTGACATGACCTACTCAATCTCTACACGAGCAACGCGACATGTAAAAAGACAAATTTGAGTAAGATGATCACACGTATGTTTTATTAAATAAGTCAACTCAAACACGACTCTTTTACTAAGTTAGTCAACTCAAACATGACCCCCTTAATAAATGAGTTGACATGTTAACTCGTTCATTCTTGTTTAAGAAAGTTGATATTCAGACGTTAGAGATAAAAGTGTTAATTTTCAAATTAAGTTAAATATTATGATTTTATTTTTCCTCTTGGTGTAAGTTAACTACTACAATTTTAATTAAATTTCCCTTTAAATATCTAATTTTTACTATACAAAAGTTAAGTAACTTTAGTTAAACACTTAAAAAATAATTTGATTACTATCAAATGAAATTTTCCATAGTATTTTATTTTTATTTTTAGTATCTTATTCTGTAATAATTATAGACATTTCTAAAGGGATTAATTCTAAAACATAATGTAAAATCCATGTTGCATGATGTGATTTTTGAGTAGAAGCAAAGGAAAATAGTTTTGTAGGGTAGATAAATTAATTAAAAAGCATGATGAATGGGGATATAACTAAAGTTATTAAAATATATATGCTTACAAACCTTTTTAGTTTTTAAACCCATTCGATCATAATAAGACACGACATAAAGGACATTGATATTATATTAGTAATGTCATTTCCTTTATTATATGGCTTACAATGTGTTGTAGTTCAACAACATGCTAATTACCACCAAGTGCCAAAGGCATATGATAGGATAAATGAGTGATCAAAATATGAAACATAAGTATTGAAGTTTAAAGATATTCAGAAATTTATTTATATTTAAGAGCACTACATGTCATGATGATCATCACTATGATGCTGAAAGTGGAGGCATCAAAAAGTAAAAAATAAACTAGGAGGACCAAAGAGAAATATAGAGAAAGTTGTTGGTTGGTGAAGTTTATCGCATATCTTGAAATGATTACATCTTTTGACTGTCAGTATATATAAAATCTTTTAAATGGCGGTTGGCACAACGGAGACATAGTTGTACTTAGATGAAATGTAATGATCGAGCTCAAAACCTCAGCTCGCCATCATCGATCTAGTGGGCGCTTAAGAACAACGCTTTTGGGGCTCCCCATAATAGAGGTTCACTCTAACCCTTCATTTCATAGCCAAGCTGGTCGGAGTCAAAGACTCATTAACAACAACCGTTTTAGGGAAACCATAGTAAGAACTTTAAACCAAACCATACAAAACTCTTATGCTCGGATTTGAACTCAGGTCTCTAAGAGTTAAAATCTTCATTGCATTTGTCATTGGACCAAAGTTCAAGAAGTGATTGTCAATACATATGAAGCTTGATTAAACCAGGTTACGAGGCTTAAGCTTAACCGTCATGACGAGGCTAACAATGTTGTTTCGTGTCTTAAATCAAAGTATCAAACGCGAATCGTCAAGCAACTATGGAGCTTCATAATACACTCTTTTGTTGTAACACTTGACGTCATACGTGCATAAGTATGTTAATAAATACCATATATATGGATGTATATAGACAATATATGTCAATGTCATACTTTGTATCCTAGAAAGTGGGTGAGTGTCATGTTGCAATTTGTTTAATGGGTAGAGAAAAGGTGATTAATGGAACTGTATGCACATAACACGCTACCTTTTACCTTTAAGCTTTATATATGATATATAACCAAGCACCTTTAGGAAATGTTGCAAGTGGCTGCTATATGCCTATATACTTGGAAGTTGTAATGGAAGAACTTGTCCACTATTCAATTTTATAACTTAGTGCCACAAAGCCCTCATAAGCATCAAGCATGGGTCCGAGAGGTTGTCGGAACAACTTGGTCTCATGTACGCAACTTTATCTTAATGAGATATTGTTTTCATGAATCGAACTCGTAACCTCCAAAGCTTCAAACAACAACTTTACCATTGTCCTGGCAGTCGCAACATGCTTCCCGACAGAATATCTAGTTATATAACTATTAAAAAAGGTTCAAAGGTGGCTAACAAGTTCAAATAAACGCAACTTACACCATCTGACTATGAACATGTAAAAGTTGAATTCAAACCTGAAACCGTGCGCTACTAGAAGACCAAGACATTTAGGGGCTGTTTGACAACATCTGAATGGATAAGCGCTAAACCAATAAGAGGTCTGAATCATTAAGTGCTGAATCAATAAGAGGTCTGAACCATTAAGAGCTAGTATATTGCTTAACTATTTAAAGGCAAATGTCTGACCAATTCAAATAATAGCTCTTAACCATTCAGACTTTGTATAATACTTAATCATTCAGAGGCAAATGTCTTAACCATTCAGACATCTGCTCGCGAAACAAACAGTCTGAATCATTAAGTACTGAATCATTTAGACATCTGAACCATTAAAAGGCTAAAACAAACTGCCCCTTAACCATCATACATAGACAACAATTTCCACTTAACAATAGACTTATTTAATATATTATTAGTCCATAAATCCATCCTAAAATAAAAAATAAAATGCCAAAAACATAGACATACATAAATGACCACACATGATCAATTCCCTATGCTTTTTTCTTAAACTTTTTCATGTTAAAGTTAACATCAGTTAATAAAACTACCACTGGACATGCTTTGTGGGCCTTGTGAAGAAACTTGTCCTTGAGACACCATTTGTGTTCTGCCACCTGGACCCTGAACGTACCCTTGGTTCATCCCGGTCCCCACCATTTGTTGCGGTTGCTGCTGTGGTTGCTGCTGCAATGGTTGTTGTTGTGGCGGTGGTTGTTGTTGTGGTGGCTGTTGCATCTGCTGCTGCTGCTGCTGTTGCAGTGGTGGAATTTGTTGTTGCTGCATGTGCTGCATCTGCTGCTGTTGCTGCTGTTGTTGTTGCAGTTGCGGGTGCTGTTGTGGTTGAAGCTGTTGTGGTTGGAGTTGTTGTGGCTGGAGTTGTTGTGGCTGCTGTTGAACCGAGATTTGTGGCTTAAACACCACCATGTCCTATGCAAAATGATATATTTTCATATTTCATAATAATGTTGGTTTTGGTAAATATTATCTAGGAAAATAATAACTGAAGCTTACCCCAGGGAAAAGCATCCCGATCAACCGGCATGCTTTATCAGAAACTGAAAGTAAAAGCGTCTGTGACGGTAACTGAATGACTGCACACTACAAGTTTTACAAGAATATCACCATTATAACTAAATTTACTGTTTATAGGGTTAGATAAAGAAACAATGTAAGTGGCATAAAAATTCATTACTAATAGAAGAAACACGAAAAGATTTGTTTTCAAGCTTCAACTAACTTACGAGCTTCTTATCTTGCAGTTGTCCAAGAAATCCATGCTGATTCATTGCTCTGAAAACTAAAAAATCCGCTTTTCCGACATATTGCCTGGTAAAAAAACGTGAAGATTAAAAAAGCATAAGTTAGTCATGATACAAGTGTAAATAAAATGTTATGCAAGTTGATGGTGGATAGTACTTGTTGTTCATGTGATCTTGAGATATAAGGCGAACTATTTGCATTGTTGGTGGCCAATTAGCTGCAAGCCTGAAGCATAGCAAAAGATAATCTCGATAAGTATCTAACAAATAATAATCCTTTTTGAGTTCATAACAAATATGCGTATATAATCTTCATCAAACCGTTTCACGGTTTGCAGAATTTAGAGATGAAACAACTTACGATTCAGAAGCTGTTGCACTCCGATACCCCTGTCATTTATCCATCAAAAAACATAAGGTCTAAGATACAAATTTGTAACATATAAAATTATATAAATAACCTATTAATCTACATGTTACAAATTAAAGGATCAAGAACTTTAAACTTACTTCTAATCTTGTAATAAACACAGGCTGCCCTTGCCTCTGCCCTGATAAGTTCCCCTGCATCATTTAGACGATTTACATCATTCCGACTAAACAAATAAGCAAAACATTGTAATATTTATATACCCATGTGTGTGTATAGTTGTCGATGTTACCTCCCAAACTTTGACATATTTTGACTGAGCTGATTGCAGTGCCCCGCCACCTGTCGTCTGTTGTGGTAGACCAACATTAGCAGCAGTGTTGTTATTTACACCAAGGGTTTGCATTCCTTGTACTTGTTGACCCATGCCAGGTGTCGGCATCATGGTCCCGTTTCCAGCCCCACTTCCAGCCACAGTTCCTGTTCCGGTAACAACCATACCGGGTTGACCAACACCACTCATCATATTCTGATTCATTCCCATTCCGCTCTGCACCATTTGCGGGCCTGCAAGGTTCCCTTGGCCCATGCTCGAAACAGGTTGACCCATACCCACACTTCCTTGAAGATTACCCAATGGTTGACTTACACTCCCAGTCATGTTTGAAGTGGCTGAAGTAAACGAACCAGGTACGGATACGGGCACAGTACTCGGTACGGTCGCAGAGACCGTAGTCGACCCAGGAATCGGTGCAATACCCGATTGCCCAGATGAAATCATGGTCTGAGAAATGGGTATTGTTGACGCCATTCCACTAGATATCATGTTGTTCATATGCATGGCCATTGGATTCCCACCAATCACTGATGGTAGCCCCATGGATGCACCGCCAGCAAGGGCGGCAGAGTTCATTAACCGCGCCTGTGAAAGGTTATTAAGAATATTCATATTTGCGGGACCCGTAGGACGTAATGGCGGTTGAATTCCATTAACAATCGGTTTCATTTCTTGAACACTTTCATTATTTGATAACATATCTTGAGAAACCGACAATGGCGAAGACGTTTGCATGGTTGGGACTCCTTGAGAGGTGGCTCGAGCCACAGGTGGCACATGTTGAAACGAGGGTGCAGTCACTGGTGCAGGTGCAGGAGGCATTGATGAAACCGTGGTGGGTTCCTGAATATTTATATTACTATAAGTAAGTCCTTAAATTTGCTACAATAAATAGATAAGGTTGACGGGACTTACAACTTTTACAGTAGCGGGAGGAATGGTTCCTGCTGGAATGGGTTGGCGGTTCATTAAAGACGCATTCGATGTAACTGAAGTTGGAGGCGGGCCTGAAACCGGAGGAATGGAAGTCGTGTCTACTTTTATAGGACTTTGAGCAGGCAAATTTGTGATCCCTGATCGACTTAAAGCAGCACGTGCCTCCATGAATGCTTCTGAAATAAGTACAAGATAATGTGGATTTTTCACAACATCAATTGTTGGATCAGGTGATGACGGGTTTCTTTTTGCCTTCAGATAAATACAAAATGTTAGTATATCGATAAATCTTCAATAGACAATAGCCTTGTTCTTAACAATAGTCATACACAAAAGCTTTGCAAGAATAAAGGAAGTAAAGTTTCAGGTATTTACCGCATTATAAACCGCTTTGAGTTTTGGAAGTTGCTTTGGGCATATAACTGACAGCGAAATAGAACACTGATGCAAAAATACAAATTAGTACAAAATCACCATTAACAAGCTATACATATATAACTCCATTATTAATACCTGAGAAAATGCTTTAGCGACAGTTTCAGCATCCGATAAACGACTCTCTGACTGTGCCTCAGTATTGTCACTCGGTTCCATTTTCTGAATCGGTGGTCGGTAAACAGGTGTAGGTAACGGATATGGATTACTTGCAGTAACAAGTATGCAATGCCTTTGAACACCCATATTGTGTTGATTTTGTGACACGTTTGTGTAAGGGAACATCTAACCGTATAAAAAGTAAGAAAATTTCGTAATTTATAATACTGTAAAAGTTGAAAAGATTTACAGCAAAATACCATTAAAACTTCACCAAGTCCCTCTGCAATTGCAGCATCACAAAAACCACCACCAGAAAAGTGTATTGCTGATAGCCATTCAAAGAAATAATCAACGTTTTTTGTCCAACCGCTTCGTTGTACCAAACACGCTGAACATAAATTGATAGAAAAAACAAAATGTAAGTAAACTACTTAACAAGAACGTGGGAAAAGATTATTTTTTTATAAGAATTAACAAGATGGAAAATACACACAGCTATAACATCCATGAGAATTGAACATTACTAGCGCCAGTTCAGCAATAGTCCCGGATGATTTCTGTTTATCGCAAAAAAGAGCAAATCAAAAGTCGGTAGAAGCATGAACACACACGAAAACTTTAACTTCTTAAAAGTTGTTTTTGTATATTTTTCTCAAGGTAGATGCTACACATTTCGCTTTTACATTTCCGAAATAGGAAGCATGAGTTTGTTCAAAATGTATCATGATTAACATTTTTCTGAACATAAGTTATCTAATTAAACCAAGTACCAACAAGGTGAAATAAACAAGGCATAATACATCAAACAAATAAAGAATAAAGCTAGAAATAGGTGAAGAAAACGGAAACATGATCATCGTGTACATGAATTATATTAACAACGAAAACCGTCAACTGAACTCAGATGAAAATAGAGACTTACCAAAGAATCATTATCACAAAAGGTCCTGCATGAACAAACAAACAATTAGAGAAGAACAATGTCAGCATAAAAGCATAAACCTAAAACAAAACACCAGATTTTTCAAAAGCTATCATTTCCCTAAAGATTATAATCAATAGCATACACCAAAATCTAAGAAAAGTATGTCAATTTCAGCTGATTTTCACTCAAGTGTAAATTAAGTTCTTGACCTAATGTAACTAGCAAAAACTGTTCCAAACACATAAACCTATTACAAATTTACATCACCAATCTAGGGCAAACTAATCATAACTCAACAAATCAACGGTAACAACGTTCAATCAATACTAATTACACGACAAAACGTGTACTAGTTGCATTAGCCACAAAAGGGGGCAAAATCAGTACAAATCACATACAATTACACCCAAAATCAAAACCCCTAAATGCAATTCGGGATTATACGACAAACCTGATAACTTTTTCGAGATAATCGGAGACTATTGTCCGCCAATAAGGACCCATAGCGGCGGTACCTTCAACCACAAGTATCAACTGTTTCTTGTCCGCCATGTGTTTGTGAAAATGCCTGACTGAAAAACGCGATCAATCGATCAGGTTTTTGTTTCAGACAGTGTCGATCTTCGTAATCGGGGAAGATGGAAACTTGAATTGACGCAATTAGTTCAAACCCTGATGAGGGTTTTGATCATTTCTTCCCTTGATTATAGAATCAAAGCTTTGTGTTCATAAGTTATGAACTTGCTTTGTGTTTTCTAAAGAAATAATAAATAATTTAATAAGAGAATTTTTTTTTTTAAACACTCAATATGTTTATATAAGAAGAAACGACAATTTACAATGTAGTGGCTGGTAAACGGGCAATAAGTTGCGTCGCAACCCCCTTTTGAATAGCAAAGTCAATCCTACTAAAAATAAAGTTTTGAGTCTTAGCCGACGAGGAATTGTTATGCACGACCCGCTTGACCCTGTTCAGAAATTCCACGGCCTCCGGGGCTAGAAAACCAAAAGTATCGAAAGCGAAAGGGATAAACACGTGTTGATTCTCTAGGCAGGCTTTCTCGTGTTTACCCACTTTGGCTGATTCCGCCTTCAACGCTGCTTGACCCGCAACAAACCCATTCTCTCTAAGCCCAACAAGAGGGGACACTCCTGTAAGGTCCAAACACGCATGTTTCCCCCCAGCCCACCAAAACACAAGAATATCAGCGGGTCGCAAAGTAGATCTCCCTTCAAGCGGATCTGTCAAAAAGTTCACGGGCGCCTCCTTCTTGGCAGAGATTCCGGCACGCTTAAGGACGTCATATAGAACGTCCCTAACCAAATCGTGTCTGTATTTGAACCCGGGCAACTCCTTGCAATGAACCGCATGCTCGCCAAAAGAATCCAAACAAGCTTTGCGGCAAATTGGGCAAGGCTCATCGGGGGGAAACAAAGGAATCATCAACCGGTACTTAAGGATAGTCCGGTACTCTAAAGCCGACATGTGTTGGCCGAGTCCTTCAATGGGGATGACGGTCAAAAAGTCCTGTGACCGAGGAGCCCGGAGGCAATCAAACACTGCTTTCTGACGAGGAGATAGATCAAACTTCATACCCAAACACTGGACGACTCCACTAAACAAGGCACTCGCCAAAGCATGTTGGGCTTCAGGGGGGCGGTGTCCTTATTAGAGAAACCGCCAAGATCGAACTCGGGGATGTGCAAGCGCAACTAATCCATTGCACACCGATAATCAGAGTCTAACCCCTCAATGGCACATTCACGAAGAATGTGGTCCTGTAAACTCCAAGATTGTGCCCTCGAGGCTACAAAAGCATATGTCGATACCTCCTCAGCCGAACATAGACCTAAACCCTCATAACGGGTCGGAAGTGAAGCAAGCCTCCATTGAAGATCCCCAAAGAAAGCACCTCCACAAACCACGATATCCTCGATTGCCTTCCTAAGGCCCGTGTCAAAAACGGAAACAGCTTCCCCTACATACATAGGCTGACACGTTCTGAGGCCAAATAACAACTTTGCAACTCCCATACACGAACGTAACATAAGGAGCTCACATTGAGGGTCTCGAAGACGTGGGAGACAACTCATCAGTTCCACCGCACAAGATGCCTTTTAACAGCCAAACTATTAATAAACCCCGAATCTCGACTAACGGCACCGCCCAAGAGTTTCACCCCAAGCACTGGCCTTCCAATCCCGGATAAAATTTGGATAAAAAATATGATGATTTGAATCAACAAATATTGACGACAACTTAGGAGGTACAATGAAATGAAGAACCATTCATATAACTAATAGTCACCCATCGTAGTACTTACAGTGAGTTTTCAAGTATATTTACTAAAAAAATTGTGTTTTCAAGTTTCCTTAATGAAAGAAAAAATTATGTTTTCGAGTTTACTTAAGGAAAGAAAATAAATAAAATAGAAGAAAAGAAAAAAAAACCTGGTTATGTTCTTGATAGGGCCATCTCAAGCTTTTAGGGGGCCTGAATCGGACACAAAAATTGGGGCCTCTATTACGAGTTATTTATTTTTTGCTTCGATCTTATTTTATGCCTAAAAATCATAAAAACCCAAAAACTAAGTCTCAAATAGTGTACCAGATGCTATGAGAGCTTGATCGCTAAATAGAATAGCTTGATGAGTTTATTTCTTCCAAAATCATGACATTTCTTTGCAAACGGTGACCAACAAAATATTATTATCAGTTGAGATTTGAGACCGCTAATTGTTATAGAAGAGGGCAAGCTTTAATGTTTTGAGTACTATCAACTACCATTATTTTTCACATTGTTCCTAAGGGACAAACCGTATCATCTCCATTTGCTTATTTTTGATAAAATTTAGGCGGCTTACTAAGCCACTAAGGTGTAGCCCTCGTTTCACTCTTCTATTTGATTGGTATTAGGCCTTAAATGAGAGGCTATAGTCCAAATTATGTATTTTTTCGTGTAGCACCCTGGAATCACGATCTTGGACTTCCAGAAACATGATTGCCCTGTCTTCTACTTTTAGGCCCATATCACCCCATCGTAGAAAGCTACTTGTGGTGTATAGTCCTCTAAAACTCCTTGAATTGTTTTCGTCTCACGTGTCATCTATACTATACATCTCTTGTAGTTGAGCTATACAATACGTATAAAAATATCAAGGTGAAGTATCATCATCAATTGCGCTGAAAGAATTCCTATAAATAGTAATAAAGGGGGTCACCGACCCTCTCTCTTGTCTTTTTGTGAATTTCAAGTACAGTCTCTAAGGTTTGATTAATTAAGTTTCAACTTCCACCTTCGACATTAACTTATTTATCATTTTGACTACTTATTTTAAATATTTATACTAAACATTTGTTTTTATCAACTCATATCGTCACAAGACACAAAATGTTAAAGTTATAACGTGATAATTAAGACCCGACGATCGCATCTCGATGAAACCATGGTTACGGTCACCATCAACTCCAAATTCTTAGCATACAAGAAACTGAATTACGAATTGATCAAGACTTTTGGTGTCAACATCGCCATCAAAACCCTCCAACTGTTTTCTAAATCTTTAAATAAATCTTATTTATTTCTTCATCACATCTTACTTCATGTAAGCATCCAGAACATTTCATTTCAAAACCCTGTTTTTCATCTTCAAAAACGTTGATCGATGCTGCAGTTCAAAGATCCTTCAAAGCTCAGAACCAAAAAGGTATCATTTTTTTACACATAACCAGTTTGATTATAAGTTCTTGCTTTAAAATTAGGGCTTTGATTATGTGTGGATGGATTTTGAATTGCTAAAGGTAGAATTATGCAAAATCGCTAAACACGAAATGTTTGTTTAGCGAATTAACATGTGTTTATCCTTTTTGCTTTTGATTCATTTGGTTTCCGACAGTTTAGCGGGTCATGCATAGTAATGTTTGGATCATGTTTGCTATTAAAAAGCGTTGCGGAACAGCTTGTTACCCGTTTAAAGTTTTTAGTAGGATTACATTTGCCCTTTTATAGCGCATCTTGTTGCCTGTTTACGTGCTACTTTATTGTAAAAACCGTTAGACGATTTAATAAATGAAAAGTTTTGAATTGATTCAGTTGATGAATAATGAATTATCTCTGATCACAGTATAGTTATGAGATATAGAGGTTTGATTATGCTTTTTTTTCGTTTTGGGCAGATTGTTTTTGAAGATGTGTACTGTGCTCAAGATTCGGGCACTCTTGAACAGTTGAAAGAGTTAAGCTCCAAACGTGTAGGTGTCGAATTAATCAACGAAAACAACTTCATTACAGATGCAATTGCAAGGGAAATGTCTGGGGGATTGACTTCTCAATGTGAACAAGTAACATATTTTCGGCTAATCAACGTCTCAGTTTGCAAGTATTTTGAAAAGTGAAATTTGAAGCATCTAAGTTTTGTTGTTCTTACGTTTCAGGATATTCAAAAGCTGGAACTGTATCTGCCATTGTTGGAGAACTTGGTTCAACATGTTGATTTAGTTGGCGATGATCCACGGGTGACGGGTTGGACTTCAAAGCTTAAAATAAGGTGGACTAGTCCTCTTAGTCAATCATCGTTCTTCAATCTCTTGGGTCCTCGATTCTTTCAGATTGATAAGTTGCAGTTCGAGCTTGGAATCGTTTTGTTCTTTTATGGTGCGCAGCTTCGAGAATGGGCTTCCCAAGTTCTCGTCACAGGTCGAAAGCAATTTCCCAAAAAGATTCATATTTTTGTTCTTTATATGTTAAATTACATAAAAAGTAACCAACTTTGATTTGATCGTTGTATTCGCTAAACATGTCTTTGTTTTCACTCATAACCAACTTTCAAAGCTCGTTACTTTTCGTTACTTTATATGGGTATTGATAGATTATGCTGTGTGCTTTTGTATAAATTGTTACAGATTTAGTACGATCTGCGACCCTATTTAGAAGAGCTGCAGGTGTTTATCATTACTTGGCTCATGAGGTTCTACCCTCTTTACAAGTTGTGCTAACGCCCGAGGGTCCACCAGAAGCCGCGTCATCGGTTTCTTCAGTTATGACCTTAATTTGCTTGGCCGAGGCTCAGGTCTGGTTTTAAACTGAAGTCTTTTATTCACTTTTCATTTGTTTAAAAGATCGATCGTTTTTATAATTTTGTTTATGTAATTTAAAACTATGTAGATAGTAACTATAATGAAGGCTGAAGAGAAAGGAACCGCTGTTGGGCTTTTGGCGAAGCTGCATTGTGGTGTTGTTCAGTTATTTGATGAGGCGATGGATTTTTTTTCGACAGCAGCTAAAGAATGCAAAGATATCTCACCAGTCTTGATGGTATAAACAAATTTGATCAAACTTTTCACCATCTGTTACATATAGGTTGGTCAAACTTTTTTTATGAAGTTTAACCACTCGGTTTCATTAGTGTGAAACGTTTTGGGAAATCGACCAGCAACTTATTACATATGTTAACATGGCATGCCAATAGTGACTAAACTTTTTGTGGGTCGTTTATATAGTGTTGCCGTATTTGGTTATGTGCGCAGGATTACATTTCATGTTCTAAAGTGGTACACGAGTTAAGAAGTTACCAATACATGGTGCAAGCTGTAAAAGCCGAGGGACAAATTGGAACCGCAATTGGTCTCCTTAAACTCGCATTAAATAGAGTGCAAAGGAATTTAGGAGGAATGGAATCATGGCGAACGATTATTAAACAAGACATGGACACTATGACTGATTTGTTAAGAAAATACGAGCATGAAAATGAGTTCGTGTGGCATGAAAAAGTACCTTATGATCACAATTTGCCTTTGCTACAAGGAAAGAAGATAGCAACTTGCATACCTTATCATCCCGAAAGATGGGAAAGAACTCTTGCACTGAAGATATAGACGTGAAATATTTTCACGCGAGTAAAAAGGTAATTACTTCCTCCTTAGTTGACCTTGCAAACTCATTTGTCCCTTTTGTTCCTTCACTAGGATATTCGGTTTGTCGAAAGGGTTGTTTTTGTCATGTTTGTAGTTATGGCAATAGGATACATTTAGCCTGTTTCTGTCACCCTCATCACCACTGAAGCCCCATTATCATCATCTACCGCCTAGCTGTATCACGGTGTGTAAAATTGTCTGCAAAACCACTTTTTAGTATTTAATACTTTAATGATAAATTATCTCGTCTTGTTATATATCGTTTTAGTGAACATTATCAGCAAACCCGTAAAAAAATCCCAACTAAAATCTTTTTTTATTTTGTTCCTTCACTAGTTTTTTGCATATAAGATGGTCGCAGTAAATCGTATCTGGGCGGCACGATGATGAATGGTGATGGTTGATATGGTGGATTGAGAATTGAGATGATGGGTTATTTCCTAGTCATCTCCAGTTGTTATGTTATAGTTGGAAGCAACTACAGTGTACAAACACATATTTCATTCTTTGTTGTCTCTTTCATCTTATGTAATATGGTGTAAATAAATTAACCCCTAAAAATGGGGTATTGCTTCACTTGGACATTTAATATAAGGTTGTGGGTTGTTTTGGGCAGTTATTTTTTTTCTTTCTGGGCATATTTTTTCTACGGGTCGGGTCAGGATGGATCGACATATGGATTTTACATACTCTATCGTGAAACAATCCTGTTGAGTCGATGCATAATCAAGAATGAACAAACTTTGTCAAATTCTAGTGATGCTTAGCTGCAAAACAAACGAGCGTTAGTCTCTGTGTAAAGTAACCCGAGTGGTGTATCTACGACCAACCTTTGGTGTGTGTACAGGTATTGTTTAGTGAATGTAATATGTAAAGAGCAGAAGTTGTTTTTCTTTGAAAAGGTCATGCTGATCTTTGGGCCAATGCCAAGGCTAGATAAAAATGAGGTTGATCCAGAACAACCCATTCAAAACTGGCCCATTTTCTATGGTACCCCAAGTGTTATTTTGATGATCTTAGGATGATGCTAAGTTGCTAACCCTAACCCAAATCGTTGTCAAGTTCCGATCGCTACTTGTCCCAAGCTCTAGGCTGATGATAACTAAAAGCTTAGCTGTTATACGTTCCATTTTGTTCAATTTCGGGTTGAAAATAGTGACGTCTAATCATCTTGTTGTCTTTATAACAAAAACGAACAAAATACTGAGTTTTAATTGGGTAATAGCTAGGTAATGCTTATGAGGCTTGAATCGTTATACTCCTTTTAAGCTTAAAATGCCCGTATTGAGATGACGTTCACATGGTAAAAAACGCCCCTAAGAGGCTTGAATCATTACACATGGTCTTAAGAGTGTTAAGTATCTATTTGGTTACACATGCAATGCACATCAGGTTTTGGATCAATTGAATTATTGTTAGTAGTTTTTTGACATGGTGGATGGTGACTTGGTGAGGATTGTATTGCAATAACGTTGAGAAGGAAGATCAAAGAAGCAACGTTGGTGCAATCGAAACGCTTCATGGAAGGGTCAAGATTGGCGCCTCATAAAGTAAATTTTTTTTGCATGGTGAGCGGGTCTAAACCATAGTGTTTCGAAAGAAAAACTTATTAAAAGTGGCGTGTCAGCTTAGTCTTCCTGTGGTTTATGTGCATATCTTGTGGAATCGGTGAAAGACGTCCTCCTTTGGTACAGTTTTGCAGATGACATATGAAATAAAGTTTTTTTAACTGCAATTTGGACCACTGTCGAACCAATGAGTCACCCGATAATCTTCATTCCTCATCAGAATGATGCCTACATTATGTGAGAAAAACTTTCTGGTCCAACCTAAGATCCTAACCTGGAATCTCATTTTTGTCCTATGTGGGACTTGAACTCTAAACCTCTATATTTTTTTTTATTTCTTAGTACTTTATCTCAGCGACTTAGGCTAACGTTCATTGATAAATAACAAGTAAGAAACCTATGAAGTTTATGGAAAGCAAGGAAGGAACGACTTTATTTTTTCCGGTAAAAGAAGTTCCCCCTTATGATGTTCAATTGTTGTCTTTTCTTTGTGTCATAGGGGCAGGATAAGGGTGTTGTGTGTTCATCGGGTGAGTGGTGTTTTTTTTAACTTTAAAATGATTACTAGCACCTTAGCTGTTAAGTTTTTAATGAAATTTTGTTGGTTGTGAAAAAAAATCTTTTCGGTTTGTACAATGTATTAGGGTCCTCATGTTCTGAACAATGACACTTGAAGCTTTCCATTAATTTTGTAACACTTTGCCTTTTAATTTTTTTTTCATAAAATACTTTGAAGTATCTTAAAAAAAACAAAAAACATTCTCCTTTAATTTAAAAACCATGAAAATGAACAGTAAAATGGGAAATGGGCATTTTGGTAATTTATTGCGTGCCGGAGGGGTAATTCATTAAATAAAAAATTACACAACTAATATTAAAAAACATCAAACAAAAAATAAATACTTAAATTTACTGGATGTTCAAATTTGAAAGGCTAACAATGTGTTCAAATTTACTACCAGCAAGATCTATCTACCGTAGTCAATTATAATGCATACCTTGCAACTCTCTGAATGATATTATCTCATCAATATCATTGGTTGGGAGAATAAATATATGTACTCGTCGTCCTTTAAGATTTGAATATGCAACATGCATATATCACGTTGCTTATCTTTTGGTGCTTAAAAGTGTGTGTGTCGGTCGTCAAATAACAGCACATCTAGTTTTTAACACACCAAACGCTCTCTCGGGATCTTCTTTTGAACTTTTTTAAACCTCCCCCTCCCTTTTTTTGTTTTGGCACGAAAAAGATTTTGCAAAAACAAACCAAGCGGGTAAAATGTCATTACTAGGATAATAATCACTTTTGTTTAGTCGTTCGTTAACCTAAAAGGGATACATCAATGACGTTCCATGCATCTTACTATTTAAAAATGGATATTGGTTGAGAACGTTGATGTCGTTGTTTGAACTGATAACACTAAAAAAATCATGTTAAATCCAAAAATCATTTGATGCCACTGTCTCGAGTAGCTCGTTGGGTAGTCATAATCATTTCAATGGTATTGGCATCGCAAATACTTGTTCGGCAATTTCTACTAAACCAATGTGGCAATGTGTACATGCAATACTACCTAGCATCGAGGGAAGGCCATGTCTTGGTTCATGATGTGCATAGTACAAAAGTGTAATGTCGGTGATTAGTTTGATACATAAAAAAAATCTTTTTGCTATATAAAACAATAATTGATATGCCACATATTCAAGACATTCATGTAAGGTTCTACCAATCTAATTAGCCTACTCGAGTCACTTTGGACAATGTACCCGATAAACTGGTGGTATTATTCAAGTTGCGGGTAGCCTAAGGAGAATATTTGTGTAGTTGTACTATACACCATGATATTGTACTAGACTACTAGATATGAACTTATTAATGTACTTGTACTATACAACATGATATTGTACCAAACTCCTAGGCATCAATTGGTTTATTTTGATCATATTTTAAAATGACAAGTTCTCTTATCATATGAAAACTAAATTTAAGAGCATGCCGCGCGTTGTAGCAGCCGGGTCATGCAGTCGGGTCTGGCGTATGTGACTTTGTCATATGTTGATAAAACAAGTCTCATGTCCCGTACGTCATAGCGTAAAACCATAATGTGTCAAATATTAAAAAGCGATGAAATATCAAAAGTTATAGGTCAAAACAATAACAATATTGAAGTCGTAATATATGTTAAAGTAGAGTAAGAGATCAAAGTCGAAAAATTATCATGAGCTAAAATGACAATTGTATAAACCGTAAATACGTCAAAAGTCAGGGATTAAAACCGTAAATACATTAAAGTAGAAAAAAGTTGAAACTTCGCGTTACGGCCGGTGCTTCGACCTTATATATTAGGTAGTATATAAATATATAAAATGTCGTACGATTTGGCTAGTGTTTTCTTACCCAATTACATGTTTGAGAACATATAAAATTCAAATTGATTTGAATGTAACAACAAGTTAGACGGGTCGGGTTGAGCTAGATAACAGGTTAGAAAAGATTTAAAGGTTTGGGTCAGAACATGATGATTATTCTATAAGACGATCATTTTGGTTCGGTCGGAACATGTTCATGCAAAATTGTTTCGTACGTTCTACCAACTGATCATGTAGATAGGCATACCGAATTTTAGAAATATTGAGGAAAAAGTATCATGTCGGGATACATATAAGTAAATGAAAGATATTAATTATTCGGATAGAAAACTAAAACTTTTATTTATAAAGTTAAACCTTTTATACAACTAAAAATCAGTTTTCAACTTTACGTTAAAAAGGTTTCTAACTTTAAGCTCCAAACTATTTTCCAAATTATACAATACGATTATCAGATGTTAGCAGACTCAATTATTTGTATTTTGCCGCTACCAGTCTCAATTATCAAAATATGTGCTAGCGGTCTCAACTTTTATTATTTTTGTCATCAATGGACCGTCTTTAAAAAAAATTAACGGCGTTAAATTTTTTTCCGAATTCCAGACCGAAATTTATGGATTTTGATTGGAAGAGAAATACGAGTCGATTAACTTTTAAATCTCTATGCCATATTAACTTCTGGTGTTGTCTTTTACTCTGGCACATATCCACGTGCAAGGAGTGTGCAAAAAACGAGTTTGAGGTTGGAAACTTGCATCACCCGTGCGACCTGCAGACACGAATGCAGCGCCAAAAACAAGAAACGATACATGTTTTAGAGGGCTTTTTTATTGTTAATTTTTTTAGTAAGGTATATAAAAATTAAAGTGCATTTGAATCATTTAATTGCCTTATTTATAACAAAATCAAAAAGTTAAAACACAAGTTGTCAAATACTAAAATTGTTAGTTGAAAATGATAATAGTCGATAGTCAATACTTAACACCATTTAAATCTAGTTTTGGAATATAATATTACACAATCAAATATAGATTATAAGAGAATGTAAATACTACGTGAGTACGTGACGACTATAATCTGTGTATATCGATCTGTAATTTTGAATATCGTCATGTATGATTTCATTGCATGTAATGTTGTCAAATATAAAGAGACAAATGACCTTTCATTCACCCAAAGGACGTAATAACTGTTTTCAGCATATACTATACAAATTTCTTTTTATTATTATTTACTAAATATTTTTTAACAAAAAAATGTTTAAATATTGTAAGAAAACGTTATGTTCTACATCTTATCTCAAACAGAATTAACAAGGTGAATATAAAATGTGACTTATGATACCAAGTTGATCAAAATAACGTTTTATTTGAAATATATATCTTTTTTGTTATTAAGAGCAATGAAACATGTATAGGAATCAAATATAGTAAATTGAAATATCAATTAATATGTAAGAGGAAATTACGATTTTGGTCTATGTGTTTTGAAACCATTAACAGTTTTAGTCTTATATTAACGGTTTTGGTCCATGTGTTTTTATTTTCTAACAGAAATAGTCCCGAACACTAACTTCATCCAATTTTCCGTTAAGTCTCCTTAACATGCTGAGTAAAAACGTCATTTTTCTCTCTTTTTGATATGCCGATGAATAAAAATGTTAACCTACATGATGACCTAGATAAAAGAGGAGGAGAAAATAACATTTTTACCTCTTAGATGCGGGGCACGTGTGAGAAACTTAACAGAAATTAGATGAAGTTAGTGTTTGGGACCATTTCTGTTAGAAAATAAAAACAGAGAGACCAAAACTGTTAAGGTGAAACTAAAACTGTTAATGATATCAAAATATAGGAACCAAAACTGCAGTTTACTTAATATGTAATGTACGTAAGTTTATTTATTTACAAAGAAAAAAGTAAAATTGGTATATGTTAATTCTAAATTTTTAAACTTGAAAAAAATCCTATCAATGTTCCATGTCAATCCATTTCGAATCTATATTCATCTTTATCCATAAAGTTATATTCTTAGATTATCTTTTGTTTGTTTGTGTAAGTGTATTGTTTTACAATGAAAATGATGTGTGGTATCTAAGTTTAGTTTTTACTGTTTTTGTTTTAAACTCTTTTTAATGTCACATGTCTAAGGTGAATTATGTTTTCAGTAATTTTCACTAAATTAGGTAAAATATGTTTAAGACGAATTTAAAGTTAGGCATTTTTAAAACCCATGTTAATGACTAGTTAGTAGCTTAAAGTATAATAAAATGTACAAGTAGGGGATGCATGAATAAAAAAATGAATGGAATCTAAGATGATAATATAAAAAAAAGGGGAATATACTCCACCAATAGGCAATGACTAATTTTGTCCTACAAATGTCCTTGGAATATTCGGATATTATAAACTTTATGTAATTCTTTTATTTAAGATGGTCCCAATAATATTTTATATTATCTAAATTATAGAAATAGTTATTTTCCTTGTAGAATAATAATGATTTCTATCTAACGATGATGGCAACCTCTATATAGTTTTTGTTGAAAACATTATAAAACTAATACTTAAGTTCATAAAATCATTTAAAAATATAAAACTAGGATCTTTAATGATTTGTCTCAATCTATTCACTAACATACACAAATTACTATTTAGGAGCGGAACAATTGGATTGTTAAGAGGTTTGTTGACATCTAGGTCACAAGGTTTTTATATGAAAAACAAGAGTTAAACATCATCTATCTAATAAATCAAACTTTTAGGGGGCAATTTTTGGAGGGATTTTTTTTTCTATAATAGGAAGTTTGGGGGTAAAATTTAGCTAAATTTTTCACCATGCAAGTTGATGAAGCCAACTCCTTAAATGTTATATATTTACAAATTGTTAAATATAATGGTTATAATTTCTTTATAAATATTACTATTTAACCCGTGTGTAACACACGGGTATTAAACCTAGTCTATCTAATAATTCTAACTTTTAAGGGGCTACTTTTGGAGGGATTTTTTTTTATATTAGGAAATTTGGGTGGGAAATTGAATGGAATTTTTACCATGCATGCATAAAGTTGATAGAGTAAAACTTCTTAAATATAAAATATTTACAAATTGTTAAACATAATGATTATAATTTCTTTACAAATATTATTATTTAACCGTGTGTAACACACGGGTATTAAACCTAGTAGTTTAAATATAGAGATGATAATCCAACTAAATATTACTCTAGTATACATTTTATAAAAACATACCGAGAATTTACAAAGGTGAGACTAGTTAAACTAAAATTTATTGGTTAAGTTTGTCTTTCAATTTTCGTCTTAACGACTATTATCCGGAGGTCCAACATAACAACTTAGGTTTTCTTAAAGAATAATACGAGTTTTGATAATTAGGGAAGTATATAGATCAGGTTGGAAGGATTCCAAATTTAATTTATATATAAATGCACCAACCCGATTCTTTTAAATGGTAATTAACTGGTTGTTCCATAGAGTTACATGTATGTATGCACCAACTTGATCCTTTTAAATGTATATTAATTGATGTGTATGGAGGGCTACACAATTATAAATTTTATTGGTAGTGGCTTTAATCATGAGAGGTGTTTCTTTGGCATCCTCACATAATTTATCGAATCCATATAATTTAACATCGATTTAGGGTTTCTAGAATATATACACTACAACATGCATTTTGCAGTAATTAAAACTTCTTAACGTTTTAATCGTATGACACTCTACTTAACCACTAGGATGTCCTCTTACAACTGTTAAATTCATATGGGAACATATTCTTGCTTGGGTATTTCGATATCATATTCATGTTCTCGGTCAGCTAGGATAACGATTTGATCAATACAATTGCTATCATTTGGTTCATACATAAGACTTGAAAGAGTAAATTATTCAACAAAGATTCAGTCGCTAGATTGGGTCTTTTAATGTAATTTTACATTTTCGAATTTCCCTATCTAATCTTGGTGCATTTTTGCTTTGGATTATAATATATCTATCATTGTGTAGAATAATTAATTAGTTTTAAATAATTGTAGGGTTCTAAAGGGCAAAAATGATGTTTGTCTTATGCTTAGAAATTAGAATTGATAGTGTGTTTGGTATGCGTCGTCATTGTCATGTCAAGGTGACACGTAGTTTTTGTACGGATAAATAATACCATTTCTAAAAAATACACCATTTTTGTTGGGTTTTATTCTTTCCTTTGAAGAAAAAGAAAACCCTTGCTTATTATTGCCATGTGTCTAATTATATATTACTATAAGTATTATTTCATATATATCAAAGTAAGACTTAGTTGTTTGTTTTATAAGTTCTCTTTTAAATAACCTAAAGGTTTAATTATATGTAATTTAATGATACGTTCATATAGGATAGTTATTCGTAAAAAAGAATCTTAATTACCATATGTTTCCATTTATAAAGTTGTATGAAAGAACCAAGAATATATATTGGATTTTTCAAGAAAATGTCTTCTTATATATGTATAGCCAATTTTTGTCACGTCAATTGGATTTGGACACATCTTAAAAGTTGTAGAGACTCGAATGTTCGGTTTCTAGCTTGTACAACATTTCTTTCACAATAGGTTTGTTATATAATAAATTATATTTAACCAAATATCACACACATATTACATATATAATAGTTATATACACACACAAGTATATATATACACCCATAACTTCCCACATGTATATATGTGTATATATAATATGTATGTATGTAATGTATGTATGTATGTATGTATGTATGTATGTATGTATGTATGTATGTATGTATGTATGTATGTATGTATGTATGTATGTATGTATGTATGTATGTATGTATGTATGTATGTATGTATGTATGTATGTATGTATGTATGTATGTATGTATATGCATGTATGTATATGTATGTATGTATGTATGTATGTATGTATGTATGTATGTATGTATGTATGTATGTATGTATGTATGTATGTATGTATGTATGTATGTATGTATGATTCTTAAAGCAAGGAGGATAGGTTACCCAAATGTCAAGATTCCCACTCTTGTCTTCATTGATTATTCTTCATTGTGGAGGTTGGATCTCAAAACACCACCTTTACCCCCCCCCCCCCCCCCTACCCCACCCCCTTTAAGTGGTTTAGACTTGAGAAGTCAAGTACACACATCTTACCATGGCCCTATGTTGAGTATACTAGGGGCAAAACCTTTCTTCTTCATAAGGACTTTTATATTCCAATCTTTATCTTCTTTCCTCTTTTGTATGTATCAAATGAATGTGCTTTAGCATAAGATCTTGTGTGTATATTTTCTTGTGTTACTTATTAATTAATTAATTAAAAAGGCTAATTATTTGTTAATTATTTTTATAGATGATGTAAATGTCTTAATGATAAAGAAAATCAATACATACACGAAAAAAAAATTAATAATTTCATTTAAACGACTTAAGGTACACACTTCTTTTTTTTATCAACGGGATTTGAACCTAGCTACTAAGCCTTATCCGACACCTTAAATATGTTAACCTTGATTTAAAACAACTGCTTAAATATTATTCTCGATCCGGTGCTAACGTATGTAAAAAAATTGTTATGGGTTGATTGCGTTTAAAAGAAACCGTTAAACATAACCTCTAAGATTATGATGAACTACTTTATACGTATGTTTCTATTATTTATGTAAACATATAACTACTACTAGAAGTTCATTAAAACACTTGTCTTTATATCGAGAAAATGTGTATATAAAGCAGTTATTAACCATAGCCTATATTTCAAAATGAAAAGAAAATTGGTCTATTTTTACTATTCACCTATATTATTACTTGTAAAATAGAGCCGATTGATAAACCCAATGCAATCGTGTATAACGTATAGGAAACACCTAAAGTTGTAATTATTTCATGTCCAAAGAACTTTAAAACGTGTCACATGACCCAAAAAAAACCTCTACAATATTTTCTACACTTTTACAACATTCAACAACGAACAAAGCTAAGGCTAAACAAATCAAACATCGAGAATAGCCCGTTACAAAAAATTATTTTACACACAAATCCGAGCGGTTGCTACCATGCCAGAGCGTCAAAAAACCGGAGATGCAGTGGTGGTGTGTGTCGAAGAAGATGTCGATGGTGAATCATGGTGACTATGACCGTCAACTTTTTCACCAGAATTGGTTTTGTTTAGTGACATCGATGGCGGATGAGTAGCAACCGGGGCGTATACGGCTTTGGAATTGTTGGTGTCACCGGAGGTCGGGGTTGAGGTGGACGCCATGGTGGTGTATTCCGGTGGCGGCATCCATATTCCTCCGACCACCACAAATTGAGGTGTTTGTGAGTTGTTATTGTTGTGGATTGTAGGACTTGGTCTTCTTGTATGCAAACGATATTTCTGTTAAATTAAAAACTAAAATTCAGAATTTTATAAAAAAAAGTCATAAAATCTTATACATAATAAAAAAGGCATATTGCAAACCTGTAAATGGCTTTTTACTTCATCATTTGTGAGCCCATCTACCTTCATTAATTCCCGAATTTGTTTAGGTGTAGCAACTGCAAAATTATTTAATAAAAAAGTTAATAAACTAAAAATCAAAATCCAATTAATATAAAAGTATAAAATAAAATTTGGATTAAACTTTTTTGAAAGGATTTTTAATCCGCGGCCGGTTATACGATTATCAATCATTAACACACGAGTTTCAGACAAAACGAAATTTTAACTGTTTATTATTAATTTATTAATGACCCAGAAACTTATGCTCAGAATCAACCTAACACGACCACCAGACTAGAAGCCTAACGATAGTCAACTAAAATAAATAATTATAAAATAGTAAAAATACTAACCATGTGCACCACCGAGTTGTTGAAGAGCATGAAGAAACCGCCGGTGCAATTCCGGCGACCAACACCTTCTTGCTTTTCTATTTGACTGTCCTTTATCTTCACTCTTGCTTCCGTCGCCACCGCCACCGCTACCCGTCTCGGCTGTGGAGCTTGCAGCGGCAGCCGGCTCGGCCGGCGGTGTAGCGGATAATTTGGCAGTTGCCACCGCCGGAGCTTGATCGGAGCTTTTTTCTTTCTTAAATGGATGAAAAGCACCACTCCCATTGCTCTTTACCTCCACCACCGGAACTCTTTTTGGTGATATCTCCTGAAATTTATGTCAAAATTCAATCTTTTAATTCAAGATATATAACATGTTTTAAACTTATATTCTGGTGGTTAAGCGATGTATTTTATAAGCAAAAAGTTACGAGTTCAATTCCTGCATAATGTAAAAAATGATGTATTTATCCTGAAAAATCTAGAAATTGATGTTTCAAAGAGATATCGGTGTACCTTCTAATAAAAAATTTACAAGTTTAAATTCTATAAAACACAGGTTTATATTAATTTATTTTAAAAAATATAGGAATTGTGATTTACACGAAAATTAAGGAAATGATGTTAAAAGGTGATATTCTAGTTAATTGGTGTACATTTTAATTAAAACGTTCTGAGTTTAAATCCTACAAAATACAAGTTTTGATAAATTTATTTTAAAAAATCTATAAACAGATGATATTTAAAACTTCAAACTCACACACCGTTTAAACCTCACACAACGGGGCTAAATCCTAAACTACTTGAAAAGAAACACCTTTACACTTTGACCGGATAAGAATGGGCTACAAAGTTTGGTAGGGAATGATATTTTAAAAAATAACTAAAACAAAAAAAATAACAAAAGTTACTAATCAAAATTTGGAAATTAAATAGTTTTGTAATTACTTACCAATGGATCTGGAGTTTGAATTGAAAGTTGAGCATGTCTAAGCCAATCTGATTTCTTGGAAGATGATGATGATAATTTATCAAATTTGCTAGAAACAATTTTGGGTTTATCATTTAATTGTTGTTGTTCTTGTTCATGTTCATCGGTAGATAAAGTTCTTTTCATTGGAATAAATTCTTCTAACACTGGACCATCAGTTGATGTTTGCTCCGAACACTCAGATTGTCCATTGTTGTAATCAGTCGTTGTTCCAGACATTTGTCTTCTACATCCTTCAATTGCTGCATCATAAAATGTTCAAGATTCATTAACCATAAGATGAAAGTTTTAAACTTTTTTCAAGAGTTTATCAAACCAACAAAACCCAAATCAAGAAAACAAAAACCCATCAATAAATCAAGAACCATAATTAAGATGAAAGTTTTAAACTTTTTCAAGATTTTTGAGTTTTCAAACAAACAAAATCCAAATCAAGAAAACAAAAACCCATTAATAATCTTCACAAATCTTGAAAAAAAAAATGCAAAATTCATCAAGAACCATAAATAAGATGAAAGTTTTAAACTTTTTTCAAGATTTTATCAAACCAACAAAACCCAAATCAATAAAACAAAAACCCATAAATAATCTTCACAAATCTTGAAAAAAAATTGTAAAGTCAGCAAATTACACACATGTAATGATGTACACACATATACAACTGTATGTAAATTCATCAAGAACCATAATTAAGATAAAAGTTTTAAACTTTTTTCAAGATTTTATCAAACCAACAAAACCCAAATCAAGAAAACCAAAACCCACAAATAATCTCCACAGATCTTGATTTTTTTAAAAAAACAATGAGTCAATTAATCACCATGAAAGACATACATACATACCTTGAGTAACAAGTTCAAGACAAAGAGGAAGCTCTCGTTCAAAAACTTGAATTTTTCTTCGTTCTGATTCCAAAGCTTCAACATACTCTCGACATCTTTGCATTCTCTCTGCAAAATCACTCGGATTGTTATCAAAAACCATTGAATCGTTTCGAAACTTGGTCACTTTTGATGGATCAATTAGAGTTTCAAAAGACATGAAATGTGGAAGATTTTGTCTTGAGGTATACAAGATCCGGTTTGAACGAGAATATAAGGATCTAAAGAAGAATCAGAAAAAGGAATAAACTTGGTATACAAGATAATATTTACATATAATATAAATAATTAATTCTAGAGACTAAGAGAGAGACTATTTACTATTATTCATTCATTTATTTATTTGTTTTTTTTTCTTTTAACATCGTTCACAACTATCAAATGAGATTTTCTATAAATTTAATTATTTATACTGATTTTGATATTTCAAACCCGAGTTAACCAAAAACACTATACTAAAATGACAATTCATCATTATAAGAAAATTTCTAACTCAGCCTGTAACTATGTTATATTTTAAGTAGGACTTAAACATAAGATATAATCATTTTAGTAAAGTCAGAGGTATTTCATCTCAAGCACGTAGCCAAGATTTTATTTGTGAAATAATTACAAATATACGCTTGTAAACACCTTTTAAATGCATATATACTCATGTAAAAAGTGGTGGAGGTTCATTTGAGAAGACTCATATATTGCGAGAAGAAAAAGAAGAAACCTAAATCAATAAAAAAACTTTTAATTTGTTTAATTTTTTTAAATAAATTCACTTCCTACATACAAATGTGTAAGGTATAAACTAAAAAAAATTATTAAAATATTTTTTACGTATGTATTTTTAGCGTTTTAAATTTACCTACACACGTGTAGGTTATGTGTAAGTAACCTAACATACACATGACTTCCACATGTGTAGGTTTAACAAATAAATGAAATTTATTAAATTTTATTTATTGAATATCAAAGTTAATGAATAAATGTTGCATTTCTATCATTGTTTTATAAGTTAAAAACGTTTTTGGTTGAAAAAATGAAGAATTTAGCAATTTCTTTTTCTTCTCGCAATATTTGCTCTTCTCAAATGAACCCTCCCCTGTAAAAAGTTTAGTTATATATATACCAAATTTGTGAATTTGACAAGATTTAAACTAACAAAACGCAAACAAAAATAAAAAAAACATTTGGAAAATCTATAAGGAACAAGTAAAATGCAATAATAATGTAATTTACATAAACTTTTTTAATAAAAATAATTAAAATTTGGTAAATTTGTCAATTAAAAAGTTTAAAAGAGGAAATATACAATTAAGTTTTTTGGTTAGGTTTGTGTGCAATTAATAAAGTTTAAACGGATAAATATGCCTATGACCTTTATTTGTTTTATTTAATTTTTACTTTAATTTATTATTAATTGTTTATTTATTATTACCTTTTAATGAATTTTGGAAATTGCTTGGAAATCGAAGGTGTATTGGAGAAGATATCGAAGTCGGGTCGTCGCGTACGTAACGAATCTTTAATAATGTGTTTTTCAAATAAAAATCTTGGATATTTCTTTAAGTTGGCCTTTATAACGTGTAACCAATGCATTAAAATATGTATAGTGGTCTGGATGTGTTGATTTTGAACTTGGAAAGATGGATATTTTGTTTTTTGGAGAGAGATGATAGTTTGAATATTCTAGAGTGATTCGTGTCACACATGGCTTGTGATAAGATCAAAGGACCATCTTTATTTTTGCCATATAATTTCCTTTCATTTATATTTTGGCCACAATCTTTTTTACTTGAAAGTTACTAGGAAAATAAGTTTGACATTTCACTCCAAAGGCTCTATAATTTCAAAGGTAAAGTATGCATAAAAAGCTAGACTTTGAAAATGTTGGGTTTTCATAAAGTGGTTGGGGACCAGCATTCTAACTATAAGTGTGTGATAAATATTATTTATAAGAAACAACCGTCTTTAACTGATATACATATGAACGTTAATGTTTTGTTTGTGTAAACAGAGTCGGCAAACACATTTTCATGGTACAAGATTTCAAATAACCACTACGTAAAATATTATGAGAATACATGAAATCATGTGATGTGTTCACATGTATCATACGTCAACACTGCCGTCAACGTTGTAGCTAGTTTTACGGGTAGTGAAAGTCGGGTATATAAAGGCCATGGAACCCTTTGTGATTTTGTCTCGATTGTCATGCTTAACCTTAATTAATAAAAAAAAGTGTATGCGGGTGGATAAAGGCAATAATATTACTAAAATTTTAATATGAGGGTACTTGTGTGATGAACAAATCTAATTGGTTTGAATTAAAGTAATTGATGGTGTGTAACGATTTTACTCTCCCGCTCCCCTTAAATTGTACTAGTTGTGTATCTATGAAAACACTATTACTAAAGTAATTGACGGAGTATATATTTGTTATTTAAAAGCGGTATATTGGTTTTCACTGGTCCCAACTATCACATGTTGTCTTCTACCGGTCCCAACTATTGAATTGGTTGTCAACGGTTCCAACTTTTATCACTTTGGTAACCACTGGTCCCGTCGTTAAATTTTTTTAACGCCGTTAAGTTTTTTTCCAAATTCAATACCGATGTTATAAGCATTTTGATCGGAACGATAATATAAGTCGATTGATGGAAAAGTTACCTCGAAACGACGCTCCGAACAACAAAATAGTGCTTCGATCGGGTGTTTAAACCTAACGGTGCATCAATCAAATGTAAAAATTTTATCGTTCAGAGAGCCTTTTCGAGAAAACTTTTACATCAATCGACAAGTATTATCCTTCCGATCAAAAGGTCTAAAACATCGGTCTTGAATTTGGAAAAAACTTAACGGCGTTAAAAAAATTTAACGACGGGACCAGTGGTTACCAAAGTGATAATAGTTGGGACCGTTGACAACCAATTTAATAGTTGGGACCAGTAGAAGACAAAATGTAATAGTTGGGACCAGTAAAAACCAATATACCTTTAAAAGCTAATATGCATATTATATCAAAACATGCATACCATACGTAAAAAGGAAATTATAACTTAAAAATCTACAACCAAACATGTAAGAAAATGAAATTCATATTTCTATTCCACAAAACTTTGCGAACTAGACAAAAATAACTTTTTAGTAAAACTCTTACATTTAGTTAAGATATTTAGTTACTACAAAACTAGCAAAATATATTTATTAGGATTTATTCAAATTCTTAGAAAAATATCACAATCCTACAAGTCAAAGATGCTTAATAAAATTTTTGAACAATTGATTTTGTTTTGAAAGAGAATCATCCAATCATTTAAGTGTAAAAATGTGACACCCCGACTCCCAGGGCACGACACGTTGCATAACATTAGCCAATTAAATAAAATAATGTAGCGGAAGACTTAATAAAAGACCACAAATACGGTCCCAAATTTGATTTTTCATTAATTGTCTTATAATAGAAATAAACATTGTCTAACACTCGATATGAGTGTAATACATTAAAACTAAAGACACTACTCTCAAGCATCTTCAGTGCAATTCTTCCTCCTATGTGGAGTTTCATCGACCAAACAGTCCTAGCTAGGCCTTCCTAGCTAATGTCCTCGGTTATTTCTTTCACCTGCATCACGAGCTAAAAGACATCAACAACTATGTGTTGGTGAGTCGTAACCAGTGACGTAAGACATACAAAACATTTAGACATCATCATTCATATATGTGTGGTATAAGTATACTACAAGTCAACTCTTCACTACGTCACTTAATGACGTCATCTGACGTAATGCTTGCTAATATGTATACCGCATACAGGATCAACAAAGGTATCTATATGGCAAATCCATGCCATAGTATTTCACAACGTCCCGGGCATCCGGTACCTCTCCTGTTACGAGCAATCAGTCTACCTAATTGGATCCAACTAGACGCATACATATCCCGAGGCGGAGCCGGTAGCCCCTTAAGGACTACCTCTTAGCGCGAAGCCCTGCCTTAATGACTTGCCCTGTGGTATGTAGCCGCCATCTCGTTCATTGAGATGACTCTTAACACGAAGCTTATTACCGCGGACCAACTCACACCTCAACCGGACGAACCTGGAGTTGAGATGCGTTGAATCACCAGGTGCGATCTACTTATAACCACATACATATTTAAAACATTTATAAACATTTCATACTTTACATACAAGCTCAGATACAGCCCCGAAAACATAAAACATGTAAAAGTGGGGCGGCTAGACTCACCTTCTGATGCGGTCTACGTATCACACGCTAGTGGCTAGTCAACACAACCCTGTAAACATTTCATACTTATCAGGATTCGTTCCCCATAGGGATAATCCTATCAGTGTTTTTCTCACTGATGCATTACCTCGGTCACGCCATGTGACTTTGGTGATGGCTTTAGTCCTTGGCATAATCGTTCTACTCAGAGTGCTTTTAACATCTGAGTCAGGGTTATCCTTCTATTTGAAAAGCCACATTATCATGTCTTCGTGTTTCTCACACGATTCTATCATTCATTGAAAACATACTGTATTCCTAGTAATATCATATAACTAGAAATGTTCTATTTTAAAACCCTGGTTCTTCCATGGACTTAAGTCATACATACATCTTAATGAGTACGGGATCGATGACATTACCTATTGATTCAGACAGAGTGGGGCTTGGGTACGGAAGTCTCTCTGGATTTGGGCAGCACCTCGCTTCGTCTGGCAGATCTTAAGCTCACACGTACGAGAGAGAACGCCGTTTACTATTATAACGGGTCTCATTTTAGTAACTTTGGGTGCACATAAGGTAGTAAGTAACTCGAAGTAAACTAAAAACGAGTCTTACCGATCACCGAAGGTACCTCGTAAGCTTCTCGTGAGCAAACCCGCACTTGAACCGAGCTTCCGAATACTTCCGTTCTTCACCGAAAGCTTGTCGGGACTTCGTCGTGGCTTCACCGGGTGTTTTTGGCCGGAGATGGCTTAGAGAGAGAGAGAGAGAGAGTGTGTGAAGAGATGGTGCAAGAAATGAAGGGGGGGGGGTCGCCCCCTTTTTATAGCTGGTGAACCTGCCCTACGCGATACGCGCAGGGCATGCCTCCTCCTGCGCGCATCGCGTAGGGGAGGTGGTTTTGCTTGAAAACAGCGGCTGCCCCTGATTCGCGTACCCGGTATTCTCTGTCCTAGGCGATACGCGCATGCCAAGCCTCCTGCTGCGCGTATCGCGTAGATTATATATATATTTTAAGTCTTTTTATTCTCGTATGAGGCAGAGTGTCACAAAAAACACCACCAAACTTCTAAACAATTGTTACTGGTACCAATTTTGTTGTAAAAACATGATCAAGAGAAAACTACAAATACATTATGTATTAGGGTATTTACAAACTGCATCATTTAGTTAAATTATCTGCCAATGGGGTTAGTGGCCCATTGGTAACATAATTATGTTAGGAGCACTAAGTCAGGGGTTCTAGTCTTGCTGACCACAGGTGGTGGTGTATTTCTCCTTGAAAATCAAGGTGTTGCTGTTTAAAAAAAAGTTAAATTATCTATAAATAACATACTTATTTTCATGGTTTTTTTTTACCATTTACATCCTTTAATCAAATGCTTGTTAAATTTAATGTTAACGCAGTCCCACGTGCCTTTCACAGGAGGGTATTTTCGTCTTTTTACGTTTGGTATCATCAAATATTAAAACCCCACCCCCACCCCTGTCTTTCAAAACCCATCGCTCTTCCAAAAATCAAACGATTAGATGATTCGGTCGATTCAAACCCTAATCTTACAAAAATTAAACGATTTCACACAATGGGTAGTCAAAACTACTTCATACGCCAAAATTTAACTCAAGACGAGGTCAGCCAACTTTACGGACTCCCCCTGAATAAAGGCTCACCCAACTCCTTCCTTTTGAAGGCAAACTAGTCAGAGGTGAAGACTAACCAACCATTTCATAAGAAAAACATGGTAGTAAACTTTTAACCATACAATGTAATTTGAATTCAGGTTTCCTTGAATTGAAATCTTCTTGCAATTACCCAACCCACTCTACCTCATCCAATATTACCGTTCAAGAAGATCCATTGAAAATGCCAATAATCAATAAACACACAAAATCATTCGGCGGGTACAAGTACCGCGCAAATCGTCCATCCTTACCCGTCCCCACGTTTGTGATGGCGTTTCGCGTAACCCATTCACACACAATCATTCGGTACCCCTCTCACCCTTATGAATTACTTTCTATTATAATAAAGCAAAACAAAACTTGTTTATGTGGCAGAGTTTGATAGCTTATCTCACAATAACTATATATATATATATATAAAATTATAATAACACTAATTATGTTTTACTAATCTAATATTTAGTAGAAACTTGAAAATTTTAAAAGTACTTATATTTTCAATCATCTCCTCGTAGGGGTGTGCATTTATTGGTTTATATTTTATTGAGTATAGAAAAGAAACTTAAGGATAAAATTGGTAATAACATACGACTAAATAACCAGTATTACTTTTTTTATACGAAGTTATATTTAAAAACTACACCATAAAATTAAACATTTATTTCTCTTAATTATGATATTATCATAAAACCAATTAGAAACAACGATATCTTCATAAATTTCTTTTAAGTTACCATTTGTTTGAAGTGAAAACTAAACTAGTCTTCTATTTAATATAGGAATATGAGTTTTGCTTATGTGTTAACTATGTAGAGTTGTTTTGTTTAATTGACATTATTTGAGACTTTCTCTCATAATAATAGTTTTATAATTAAAATATATATACATAATCTATAATAATATATTATAATAAAACAAATTAGTAATATGGCTATAATTAAATACTTTACTATCTTTTAACCATCTATAACTTTTTATACGATATTTTTTTAAATTTACACCATAAAACTGAACATTTAATTCTTTTTAATTTGAGTATAATATTGATATATTAAAAAAAAAGTTTTTAAATAAATTATGTGTTTCGGTTTTATAACGGTTTTGTCTAAAAATTGGTTGGAACCTTCCACACCTCATGAACATTATTAAAATCATCTGGTTATTATGTTCCGACAATAACACGACCACTAAACTAGTATGAATATATTTACGGTTGAATTGAGGTTCAAAATTTCAATCACCCCAATTTAACATACATTATCTTAATTGTTAGGTTACAAAAGCATAGAGATTCCTTTTGGAATATCCTTTATTTTTATAATGGAGAAGTTGAAGAATCACGAGAGAGAGAAAGATAAAAACGTTCGAATCAAAAAAAGATTCTTCATTTATTATAAGGTTAACTGACACGTGCCTCGTTTAATATAAATAATAAAGATAATTAATGTTGTTGTTTGGTTTTGGGATCAAATTGAATTGAATTGTTTGGCTTTTCGGGACCTTCAAGGGGCCGTTTTCTCCACGAGGTCGCTTTTTCACGTTTTCACCAAAACCGACTCACCTTTCACACCTTCAACCCTGGCGCGTGTTCCCACTTCCCAAATAACATGTTATATTGTTATGTATCAACATGAAAAATGTCAATTGTTAATTGCCGTCTCTTTTCTCTTGTTTCCAGAATATCCATGAACCTTCACCAAACGGCAAACCTACTATAGAATAAATACAAAATAAGCTTTTTAATTTTTATTATCAATCAAAGTGGCCAAATATTTGTTCACTAGATATGAGATTTTTTTGTCCCTCAATAGATTTTATTGTGTAACATGTTTTCAAACAGAGTTATATATATATATATGTGTTTAGAAGAATATGATATGATTAGTCTTCGTGCCATGTTCTTGTTTGTGTCAACACTTATCTTGTCGTGTCTAATATGTTATGTCAGTTTGATCGAATAACATGCAGAATGTAATGAAACATTGCATGTGAATGAAAAATAGACTTTTTGATTGGTTAATGGAAATGACATAAGTGATGAGTTATTACATAATGATTATCATCTTTTCTTCTAATAAATCGTTAAGCAATTGCTTCATGTTGTGACACTTGTCACTTTCTCAACCATCCTCACCACATTCAATTTATAAGTTTATAATAATAAAATTGATGTAACACTATCTCTATCTCTATAATTACAATAAAAACAACTATTTTTTTCTCTCATTCCAATTAAATAATAACTTTTTTACCTTTATTATTACAGTTTCTCTCTCCTTCACTCACAATCACTTTTTAAAATAATTAAAAAATTATAGGGGGTGAACAGTAGCTTTTCAAATATAGAGTTTCTCTCTCATCCACCATCAAATTTTCTCTCTCATTCACTCACAACAACCCCTAAAATATAAAAACCTCACTCACACATATTTGGTTACTCCACTGTGAATGCTCTAACACACTTAGTTAATACTCATTTCAATATGAAAGTATATATTTATCTTTACCGTTCAACCCCGTAGGTATTCACGGGTACTAATCTAGTTGTTTATAAACACCACAAAATCATTCATGCGCTTGTCTTATTTTTGATTCAATTCCAACTTTCACCCCGATTACCATCGGCCACCGCCGCCACCATCACACTGCATATGTATTCTATTCATTTGTCTTTTATTAAGTTTGTTTTTTGATGAGAAATCCCATAAAGTGATGATTTATTTCATTTTTATAGGATACCAAAACTAGATATGAAATGAACGTAGTAAAGATCTATTTCATTTATTTATTTACTCCATTCCACATATACATATTATCTCATATCAACAGACTTTAAATATACGATAGAAAACATTCGTGGAAACAATCTACTAATATGGCCATTTTATTTTAATAAATATTTTGGTTTGATTTTTTTATTTTAAAAATGATACCTATGATATACAAGACGTTTTACAAGTGATATTATTACAAGAATAATTTTGAAACAACACTACCATAATTTTATAAGAGTAGATGTAGTGAATGTGAGGTGGGAGAGACCCTGTTGCGTCGGCGACGACAGTAACACCGACCCACCCCTTGGCCCCTGGTGGGCAATTCTAGCCACCTATCACCGCATCTTTGAGAGAGAGAGAGAGAGAGAGAGAGATACAAAGGTTAGAGAGAGCTTGAAAGGGATAGCAGGGTGGCAGTTGCGGCAAAGTTAAAGGGACTCCGATCACTTTAAGTGTAATAACTACATTTAGTTATTATGTCTCTATATACACATAGAACTTTATTAATATCCAGATAACATATATTATTTAGAGTACATTGCAGATTTAGTTTTTATGTTTTAATACTTTTAATAGATTCAGTTGTATCATAACATGTTTAGTTTAGGTATCGCTACATGTTAGTTTTTGCACCATATTTTTATGCCATAATATTTATTCACATTGGAATTTGTGTCACATGAAATTGTCGTGTCAAGGCTAATTGTAGGACTAGATACTCAAATTTGGCTTATGCTTGATGCATTTTAACATACGAAACGCAAGTTAGACTATAGTAATTAAGGTTGTGAGTTGAAGCTAGATAACAATTTCTTATAGTATATATGACTTCTTAAACAAGTTTTAACAAAGAAAATGAATTTTGTTACACAAAATAATACAAGTACCATTAATATTATACTCCGTATTAAAAAAGCTACAAAAGAAAAAAATTAAAGACACACATAAATGTTCAGGAGGATTTGTTTTTGGGTCACATTTTGACTATGATTTGGACTCTTTATCTGGGCTTGTCTTTATGGTGATTGCCCCAGTATAATGACACATTTCGTGGTAAAGGACTAAAGCCTAAAGGTGTTAAAACAACCGATTTCCCAACCCAGCCAAGACCTAAACCTGTTTCAACCCGGCATTATAGAAACTCGGGTTTGGGTTTTAAAAAATGCGTCGTTTGAGACCGGTTTTTATATTTCATCCAGAAACCTGTTTGTACCCAGGTATTTTGAACCCAATTTGAACCCGACCCCGTCCAACCTAGTGTACTGTTTTCTCATTTTTCATCGGTTTTTTAACCAACCTAGGCTTAAAAACCCAGTTTTTATACCCCTTTGAAACCCAAACCAAAATGATCTGGTCAAAAATCCGGTTTGGATTTTGTTGACCAAAACTGGGGTTGGGCCCACAACCCGATCTGTAAACCTCTACTTCGTGATGTATGCTTGTATAGTTGTATGTATGGTTTTTCCGTGGATTTGAGTTTAATCCGGTTTGGGTCAACAATGGTCAAAACTAGTTTTTGTTGAATCTGGTTCAGTTTAAATTGGTATTTTCCGGTTCCGATTAGTAGTGACGGAACCATATTATTTTTCTAGGTGTTGATGTTTTTCGGTTCATGGGTTCTAACAAACACATATGTCATAATTTTCATGCCAGCTAAAAGTTGGGTTGGGTTGGATCGGCTGGTCGGATATAATATATAGTGTCAATAAAAAAACATAATAAAAACACCTTTTGTTCCCTGAATTCATGTTTCAACAAGTATGCAATCTATCCTTTAAGGTTAAACCGTTAAACAACAAAAATCAACGAAAAAACTTTCAGACAATTTATCATTTTTCAACTCTTAAAGGCTAAGGTTTTATTTTCAACTCAAAAGAGGTTGCGACGTAGCTTATTGCCTGTTTACCTGTTATCCTGTTAGAAACTCTTCGATTTTGAAAATTGAAAATTGTGATTATAAACCGAAAAAAATAATCTTGGAATGAAAAAAAAATTAATGTTGATATAGTCCTTTTTCTATTTGCGAGAGCCGCAGGCAAAAAGTCAAGAAATTTAAAATAGTTCCTGATTCTTTTAAAGAAGTCAAAAAGCCTTTAAACTTTTAGGCCTTCAATTTTAAAAATTTTATATTGAAAATCAAAACTTTTCATGTTTTTCTAAAAAAACGATGAGACAATCGAATCGTTATACCCATATAAAGTGAAATAACCGTGTCATGCATAATTTTAATTAGTGCTAAAGAGTGACACTTAACTTTTCATGTTTGGGTCTTAAAATTACTTCTAGAAGACCAATATCTTATATTGTTTTAGAAGGAGAGAAAATCAATACTGAAGAAGATACATCTTTTAGTCCAACTCAACTCTAAAGTTGAAGTGTGACGCTTTCTTTTAACACCTCCATGATTTGAATGTTTCCCCGGGACATGAACTGAAATCTTAATTGGTTTAAATTTTTATTATTATTTTTTTTTTGTGTTAGTTAATCATCTAGAAGGATCTCTTGTCTCTTTTTTGCCATTAGAGGATAGATCATCCCTCAAATTGTGTTTTAGAAACCGTTTGGGACTAACAAAGGAAATCTCGATCATTCGTTACAAGGCACGAAGTTGTGTCTATGTTACATATAGGGCATGCCTTTTAACCACATGCAAAATAATAATTGATAGTCCATAATAGTTCGATCCGAATGCATCCGAATAGGTTTTGGTTGATGCACATCTGGTTTGGACTCCATCCTTTAGCCACAAATCTTTTAACTCATCTGCCAAAGACTTTAGGTAAACATCAATGTCATTTCCAGGTGAATTTAGGTCAAGAATTAGCAAAGTCAACATAGGAAGACTCTTTCATACATAACATGGTGGTTTATTATATGTTGTCAGCATTACTGACCACACACTTTAAGAGTGGATCATGTTACCAAATGGATCGATAAAGCCATCAACATCACAACCCAATAGGATATTCTTGGGCAAATGAAGCATGTCTCTCATCAAACTCTTGCCATGCCTTCCCATCAACTAGATGACTCATTATACCATCCGTTGAGCGTATGTTTTTATGCCCAATCATATTATGTTGTAAACCTAGAGCTCTACATTTGTTGAAGCCGGGGAGTTAAAGGAAACTAACACAAATTTTTTTGTGGTTTATTCTTACCGATTACATGTGTTTCTGTCAACCCATCAGCTCTTTTTACAATCCTGCCATTTTGGATGTTTTATTCTCCTTCCAAAATAGAGCACGGTTATTAACGCAAGCATGGATATGTTCATATCGTAACCCGATGTCTCTTAGCTTGATAGTGTGAGGCTAGTATATGATTAATGTCTTTTGAAAATTCAACTCTTAAAAAAGTCAAAAGTTGGTCAAACGAACTATTTGTCCATTTGTTGAGAAGCTTAACATGCTCAATTTTGCTATAAAGTTTCAAGTTGAGATCTTACTACAACCAAAGTATAAGTTGGTAATGAGCGCCCCTTTTAACAATGCATCAAACTTCACGTCTAAACTATTTACATCTTCAACTAAATTTTCCTTGTTTGTATAATTGTATTTAATTATCTCTGCCATAACATCATCAATTACATAAAACATCTCATGTAGGAGCAAAAAGTTCCACTGTTTTTGAAGCATGAACATATTTCTTATTGTGATAATTCCATGTTGTATATCCTCTTTGAAACCCATTGTTATGTACGTGTGCAAAAACTATGACACCCATTGCAACAACGAACATTCCGTTTATCAATTGCCATATATAAATATACAAAAAGATGCATATATACGTACATACAATTAATGAATGAAGTGAATGTAAACAATGCTCATTGGTGCTATAAGGCGATGGATCTTAACCCATTTTTTGAATCTTTTATTTCATATGTATACATTTTAACGTGTTGACTATTTAAGAAAAAAATCAGCTGCATTTTCCCTGAATATATTCCCAACTAGGTTTAATACCCGTGTGTTACACACGGGTTAAATAGTAATATTTATAAAGAAATCATAACCATTATATTTAACAATTTGTAAATATATAACATTTAAGGAGTTGGCTCCATCAACTTGCATGGTGAAAAATTTAGCTAAATTTTACCTCCCAAACTTCCTATTATAATAAAAAAATTCCCTCCAAAAATTGCCCCCTAAAAGTTTGATTTATTAGATAGATACTTGGGAGGTAAAAGGAAACATTGTCGATTTTTATTTAAAACTTGAATCCGTTAAGATGTATATATAATCTAAATGAGTAATATTCAAAATACCTTTGCACTTAACAAAAAAATATTAACAAAGTTAGTGTTAGGGCCAAAATAGTTAAAAAAAATAAAACGTCGGGGGCTAATCAGCGAAAAGTTTCAATGGTTAAAAGGCCTAATTAAAACACAGGGGCCAAAATAATAATTTACTCTATATATATGGTAGGGTGCAAGTTATATAACTATACTCTAGGAATAAACTACACACATCGGACAAAACTAAAAGTACCATAACAAGGTTAATAGTTTTATCCCTCAATAAACTAGTATAATTTATAAAATTGACAAGCACACTCCATAAGCCAAGTACAAGTTATGAATGATAATAAAGTTGTGTAAAAAGTACAAAGACAAGGCTTTGCATTCCATCAGATTTAACATGCACACATGTGATCAATATATAATTATAAGTTGTAACAAATTAATGTGAGTATATTTTAGATAGACAAATTGAGGATAAAAACAAAGAGATGAGATAAAAAAGTTAAAGCAACATAAATCCAAGTTAGGAAGGTTCAACTGTGCATTTAGCATGCCAACACTGCATATATACATACATACATATATGCTTATATCTTGAAGTTGAAATATTTAATAATACTATTTTGAAGAAACTAGGTGCAAGTTATTCACATATATAGTGACTGTATGTATGTATTTATCTGTAAAGACAATAAAGGGTAAATCTTTAGGTGAAACCCTAAAAGCAGTAATATTATCAGTGGTCCATTGTTACCTTTCTGACAAAAAACTCGATCAAAGTGTTAGTATTAATACTTTACTCGATCATGATCTTCAACTCACAAGGAGACAACAATTAATATTATATATATAAATTAATATCATATATGTGTTTTTATATGTGTGTATGTTTGTCTCTGTGTGTGTAAGTGCAGTGAGAGATATGATGCAGTTGCAAACCTAAGCAACAGTTATAACATATCTGCAGTGAACTTGGAGTTCACTTGACTAGCTAGACTTTTTCTCTAGATGAGTTTGACTCATGCACTCAGTGTTTGTCTAGGGTTAATGACTTGATGTTTAACCAAGCTAGCTTTAAGATCAATATTTATGCCCTTTAAACACACATACGTACGTATTGTCTCACTTATGGTTGAAATGTGATTGCTCCATTAGGTAACATGACATATAATTTACATGAGACATAGTTTTGCATTATAGTTTTACACGTAAAAAAGATATAAACAAACACAAGAACTCGAAGATCGAATTCATGCCCACACTATTTCAAGAAACTGATCAATATCATCCATTAAAATCTTTCATTGATCGAGCCACAAGCTAGATTGTTAAATACATGTGGAAGTCGGTCTCCTATGAAAAAGGAAGACTTAATAAACTCCAAGCGAAAATCTATACTCAGCGAATTATGGGTGTCATTAAACTTAAGTTACATGTGTTACAAGTGTTATCTCGTCCTGCTTTGTTTTACCTCATGATTAATGCTTCAACAAGGTTTGGTCATGTTGATCTATCTGTCAGACTGCCTATAATGTTTTCCGTCTCAGCAGCTGTTGGTAAACAACAGATCTATAGTGATAGAACAAAGTTAGTCATTGAAAGATGTGATGACTAATGTCAAAACCAACGACACTTTATATTCGTCACTGATTGTGTCACTAATTAGACATTGTTATGTCTTGAGTAAACTCAATAAATTATTGAATACTCTTTTTCTCTGGTATACTAAATTGCTAAATCATCATGTAAGGATCCGAACATGACTATTTAGTCATATAAAATCCATGAAAACTCAATAAGTTCGATTTGCTTGTCACCAGCAGTGCAGTGTTGATAACTTGATCAGGCAATATACTACCTGTTGCGTTGGAAGTGATTGGCTACAAACTCAAAGCACATGACAAAATAGGTTAGAAATTACTCGCCTTGAACCACATAACCAACGTAACACATTTATTATATATTCGATCGACTAGAAGATGTTATGAATCGAAACAAATGGCTACGGATCCAGGGCAAACATTGTGGGGACTAGGAAAAGGACAAGGCATCATGGTGAGAATCTAGTCTTCTCTAACACCAAACAAATGAATCCTTACAAAAACTTTCCAAAATTGTTGTAGCATGCATTTCTCACTTATATGATATCATTAAACACCAATACATGTATGCATAAAAGCTAGCTTTGGAAACAAATACTCACTAATCAACACATCTTATCTAATCATAAACAAGCTTGATCCATCATGCACTACTTCCCTTATCTTCATCTTCTTGATCATCAACAGTGATGATTAAATCTTCAGAATTAGCACAATAAGGGGCATGACCATTTCCAAAGGCATGAATATGGTCTTTAAGTGATCTTTTATGCTTAAAATCTGCTCCACAAAGACAATACCATAACTTCCCACAATTCTTTTCGTGTGTCCTCCAATCTCCTCTTACCGCAAACAATTTCCCACATTTTCTACACCCAAATGGCTTCTCACCATGCTTTCTTTTGTAGTGTGTTTGAAGTGTTCTGAAGTCTTTGAGTGGCTTCGATTTTGGGTAGTTTATGTTGTTCTTGCAACCTTCGGCACAACAATAACATGGTAACCGCAACATTGATGATCCTGATTTTGCCCCTCTTAAAGATTCTGGACCTTTTCTGTACTGGGATCCATGCCCCCACATATGCATCTAGCAATATATACACAAGGAAAATTGTACATAATTAATCACATGAAATTACAAGTACCATGGTCTTAGAATATATAGTTTAAGAAGTATATTTGCATAAATCATTTTAGATTAACAACGAGAGTGGATATTAATTTCATAGTCAAACCGCTAGTCAAAAGGTATGAGACCATGAGATTTGACATAATCTGCAAACTTTGTTAGAAAAATCAAACGGCCATTTGACAAAAAGCTCAAATGGCCGTTTGACTAGCAATTCAACAGTGGTTTGGTGAAATCTCAAACGCCTATTTGACTTGTAATTAAACGGTCGTTTGGTGAAATTATCTCAAACTGGTGTATGGAAATAGTATGAGATTAGAATGTCAGTAGTGTGGGTATAGCGGTCAGTTGTCATAAACTGACCTGCATGTTGTTGTAGCGGTTGAACGACTTGTTGCAAACTGTGCAAGAGAATTGTGTAGGACCAACCATGATTTGTGCAGCTGTAGGGATCCAATATTGTAATTGGTCATTAGTTTCTAGGTTCATGTTAGGGTTTGTAGTGAAACTTCCCACTAATTCCCCTACAGAAGATGCAGTTTGTGGTTGACCAATATGAAGAGCCACTGTTACATGACCATCATTGCAGTTGTTGTTCATATTGCTATCAAGACTAAGATTAAGATCAAGATCTATATGGTGATTGTGGTCGGAGTAATGGACCGAGTGGTGGTGTTGCGATTGGCCCGGAGGACTAAGAGAAAGTAGAATTGAATCTTGATCCATTTCATGATCAGTCTCCAAACACACATTATAACTCTCACTTGTTGACATGTTTGGAAAGAAAAGAAATGAGGTTTAAAGTTATGAGGAGTGAAAATGAAAATAGACAAATGAAGGTAAATGAAGATGATGTTAAAATAGAAATGTTTTTGGTTTGAGTGAAAGAAGGAGAGAGATTGAAATTGAAGGTGCAGTGTGCACGTGGAATGAAAAAAAAGGAAGGTGATTGATTTGCAAGTATTTGGCAAAAGACATGTGAGAAAGAAAGAAACTGCACCGAGCATAGGATGGTGTACTTTGTACCAATCACATTTATTTTCACGACACAAACACGTACTAGCTATGGATCGATTATTACTCGCAAGTTTTGTGACAAATTGAAGGATGCATCTACAAGTTTAAATGTTTTTAAAATAGTTCAAAATACATTTTACTGATCACTATACTACAAGAAATTAGGTCTATATACATGTATTCACCGAGGACGTGTATAAATATATAGCAGTGACAAAAGTCGTTGGCATTGGTTACGTACCCTATATATTGGACCAAGGCTTTAAACAAGCCTAGTACGTCGAGCCGAACAAGCTTAAAATGTGGGCTCTAGCTCGATTCGCAAGCAAACTTGTTTATTTAAAGATAACAGTTTTACTATTATTACACATTCATTTATATAGAACACTTTTTTTTCATACTTGTTTATTTTAACACAATGAGATAGCGATATGAGATTTGTATTTCCTATCAATATCTATATTCGGTTTTAAATGTCACATTGTTGTATATAAGACTTTCAAGAATTTACAATAAATTGGCAGGTAAACGGGTAACAAGTTGTGCCGCCACCCCCTTTTGAATAGCAAAACCTAGCCTACTGAAGACGTAACCTTGGCCCTTAGGTGTCGAAACATTGAAATATTGTCTATATTTTAAATTTAGTTTTTCCAATAATAATTGTCAAATGACTTATATAACTGCTATTACCGTGTTAATATAAACAAGAAAATTAAAATTGTTGTTTTCTTAACGAGTCAACGAGCGAACCAACGATCCAGCTGTGACATCTGCCCCAAACCCGAACCCGTATGCCCGACTCAGACCCGAAGTTGCTATCCGTTAAATTGAATTGTATTTAATTTTCTTCAAAATGTAACGTTTATTATTATTGTGAATAAACGCATTCAATTCTACGTTATTCCCGTCTTAATTCAATAACCGTATTTACATCGCAAAATATTCACGCGTATCTAATAATTACTATCCATGGCATTAAAACCCAAAATATATATATAAATAAATATATATAAATAGTTCGTAAAAGAAAATTAGTAACAACGTTAAGCCAAAACGCCTCCGAGTCTCGGAATGATCTTGTAACGGCTTAAACGAACTAAAACTATAAGAACGTCACTTATATAAACGTTACGTTTCCTATTTAGTTAAGTTAGTTAGTTGAAATAAATATATAATTAACTTTGGGCCAAAATCGTCAATTTTCAAACTTGTTCTAAAGGTTTAAGCTAATAATAAACCAGACCCAAAACCTCAGGGGCTGTTTTGTAAATAATTAAGTTACAGTTTTAACCCAACCCCCCCCCCCCCCCCGTGTTTCCGGCGACAGTTACTCCGGCCACCTTGGCCGGAAAATATCGAGCTCCGACGAGGTTAATTCCACACGATTTTAACACATTAAATCAAATTAAAAACATGGGAATGACCGTGTACATGATTCGAACACCCTACCACATCCAATTCGTCGTTTAATCGGCTGTAACTATGTATTAAATCGAAACTACAATCGTTTACAATACCCACATGCCTGAATCGTCTTTAACGCATCAAAACAGTGAATTGGATGGTCTAAAATCATCAATGATGCAATCTGAAATTGGTTGTAACAATCAATTAAACCAAAACGTAACACATTAACACCAGATTAATCCAACCCGTTCGTAAACAACTTGTAAACCAAACGACTACTTCCGTTTTACCAAAACAAAATTCAATCGGCATACATACTATTCACTACTCGAATTTGCTCACTATTGTTCCAATTCCACTCAAAAGCACGCGCAACTCAGTAAGTGATTCTCATTTCATACGAACTTATTCATCATCTAAAGACTATCAAATCACTTATACAATCTGAAATTACGTTAGGGCTTTCGTTGTTCATGTCAAGAAGGTTGTTTCTGCAAGAGTAATCGAGCCCTAATCACCTCTGCACATCGTTTTAATTCTGCAACCCGTCGCCTTGTTCATTCGGGTCATCATTCCATTTTATTCCAAATCTTTCCAATCCAGGTATGTTCGTTATGTCAAAATGATGGTGTGTTCACAGGGACTAAAATCCCTACCACTGATTTGGATATGATTAACAAGATTACACGAATTTGGGCGATCTTGAATCTAGGGTTTGAAGGTGAAATGGGTGTTGTTGGTTATTAAATGTTAAAACAAATAAAAATCAATTTGATTAACAAAAGCGCGCCTGGTCCAGCGGATAGGGGATTGGTTGTGGCGCGTGTGGTCGTGGGTTCGAGTCCCACTGACTCCCTTTTTCTATTTAATTTTCACCTTCTTAACCCCTTTATTTCTAAGTTATGTATATATATTTTTTCAAGACTTTAAATAAATAATATATCAATTATAAAAAAATAAACTAGCAATTGACTATTATAAGAAAAAAAGGAAAAGAATATATATATATATTTACATCTTGAATCCCCAAACTGGACTTTAAAACCCTAAATTCCCAAATTATATTTTGAAACCCTAATTTTCAATTTATAATTTAAAACCCTAAAACCCCAAATCCAAAACCCTAGAATTTCTAAGTTCTTGATTCTAGTTACTATATTATTTGTTTCGTTTCTAAATTAGGTTTTCCCGGTTAATTAGGTGATTCTAATATCTGGGCGATCCTCGATTCTATTTAGTTACTTTCTGCGTTTGCTATTATCTATACTGTTCAGGTGAGTAAACTCACTCCCCTTTTTCCATTTTACTATTTTGGGGCTGAAATACGTCTTTTACTATATTGCGTTTTCTATTCGTTTTCTAAAAGAGATCATACAAATGTGTTAGTCTAGTTTGGCCGCTGGATGCAATCGTATGTGTTAGTTAAAAGTAGTTTTATTGCTTTGTAATCCCACCGGTACAATGTTAGCGCTAATGGTTTGACAAACCCACCTGCTTGTACAACATCGATAGGTGATTTAAACCCGGCCTTTCTAATTCCATGTTTACTATGTCGAGATGCTATGTTGCTATACTATGTTGCTATGCTATGATGCTATACTATGCCATGTCCCTAAATTGCTAAATGATGACTTATATATCGAGACGGTAAACGACGGTTATTAAAAGTCATCATTATTTATTACATGAGTGGTTCTCATGACAAATGGCTAAACGAGATACTATGGTTTCTATTGTGGTTGGTGTGCTATTCTATTCTAGGGGTCCTGGTAGGGTGATATTACGAAATTACTATACATGTGGGATTGCGCAGCATATCTTGTTGATCTCGGATTTCAATACTATTACTATTCAATTTGGGTTTTACTCACTAGCTTGTGTAGCTAACTTTATTTTCACATATTTCAGGTGATGCTTATGATTATTTTGCTGCTTTTGCCAAGACATAGGATTGCCTTGGACCTAGTTTAATTAATAAAGACGATTGCATTTACTGTTTCGGTTTTATTACTTTTGTCGTATCCATTTAAGACTGATGTTCTAAACTTACTATATCATTAGTAAACGTAATAAATAAATACCATGTGCTTTGTTTACTATGGATATCCAATTCTATGACAGCCCGGTGTTTTCCGCCACCGGGCGGGGTGTCACAGTTGGTATCAGAGCCATGGTTATAGGGAACTAGGATATGGTATTAGAAATACACCGACCTAGACTATAACCTAAGAGTCCTTAGTGCAAATAGATGTACTTAGGAATTCTTTTGAACTTATTTGTTTTACCTTCCACGAACCTTTCTATGATTTTCTTAATCTCATTTCTTATCCGATTTCGCGAAGGAGCTACAAGAGACTCGTCTGTATGATTGGGATCTTTCTCTTTGTGGAATCTCGTCATCGTCTTAAGTAAGTTTGAAACGTGAGAACGTGTGCAATCCGGAAGGGGGAACGCCTGTATCACGGACATCCTGTCTAAGGCAAAGCATTTCGTATAAATCTCTTTAAGAGACCTGTATGCTTACCTGGGGATGTACGAGATGAGTGTGAACCTATAGGCTAAAGCACGCTTTCTCGAATACGTTGAAAACGAACTTGACACTTTGATAAGTCATTAGTGTCCAAAACCAAGACACACTCATAAGCCATTGAAATTTCATTTTCTTAATGATTCTATGATTTTCATTCCTACGATTTATAATTATTTCTATGAATTTTTATAGTGATTCAAATAATATTCCAACTTCATTTACTAATGTTTCTAAAGTTTCTAAGTGATTTCCTATGATATGTTCAAATGATTCTATGATGTTCTAAGTACTATCACTATTTCAATTTATCGAAATTTCTAAATTTTCTAAAGTTTCTATGTGATTTTCTATGCTATCTTTCAAAAGATTCTATGATATCCTAAGGGGAACGAGGTGCTATTATTACATCAGATGTTTCTATCGGTCAAAGAGGTTGCTACAAAACTGTAATACTCTACGTTCCATCATTCCATTTGTTTTCTAAGCTACAATAATACGCATGCGATATACTCGCTAGCTTATCCACATAACACAATTACACCATTGTAAACCAAACACTTCAAATCAAAACTAAGACATATCTAAATCGAATTATCCAAAACTTCAGATCATGCATATAATGCATATATCAATTACCAAATCTAAGTCGTACTTCTAATCCTAAATCAATTATCGACTCTCCAATCAAAGGTTCGTTATGATTCCTAAATTATAGTCAAGGCTAAATTCCACAACTACATAAAAGTTAACGGATTTTGCTATTCTTATAAGCTAATGCATTCGAATCGAACGTCTACCCTCAAAATATTTCAACTTGACTTCTATACTCAAATAGTTTCAAAACTACTCATTTAACTATAAGATTCTAATCCCATTTCTAATCTATCATACAACTACAAATCTACTATCAAGTTATGAACTAACCATCAAAACAAGTACTCGTTAATCAACTAGACGATGCTATCCATGAATTCGCTATCCAAACCTAACGAGAACTCACTACACAATTATTCCCGAACTCATTCAACTAAATGTTTTCATCTATACAAATGACCACCAACGAAATTCTATGCAACTAGTCTTCATGAACTAATCCAAACTTAATGTGTTTCATTTATAAACTCGTTACCCTAACACAACGTGTAATCAATGGATTTTGTAAAAAAACTAACGTTATTCGATTCTATTAAAATAATTTTCTTATTTTCCCAAGCAAAAATATATATACATATATATATATATAAAAACATAATCTTAATAACCTTTTGGTCTTGGTATCTTGTAAGAGAAAAAAAAAAATAGATATATATGTATATATATGTACATATAAATTTCGTGATAAATGATTTCTTTAAAAAGTGGTTGGTTATTCTAACGTCGGTCAAATATTTACACAAACATTTTCCCGTTTTCTCAGATATGACACAAGACTTGCGACAAACATCATGTCTTCGGTTTTTCCAATATCAAGTACTTATAACTTAAATTGTGTCGGTCATATAAATACAAACACCTTAAAAGTTAAATCTAATTGGAACTAAGTGATCTATTCATTCGAACTATAAATTGGATTACCTGCATTATCAAATTTTCTTGAAACTAATTTTTCTAAAGATCCCAATAAACTATATTATTACATGAACACCATCATTTATTTCTTATGAACTGTCCAATATCAGAAAACCTAGATAATTACATCGTACACATATAGAGTCGATTTCCACAAACTTAAGTGTTACTATCCTATTACTCGAGTTTAACTATCTATATCGTTGAACAAAGTTACTTATATATGAACAATGGCTACCTAACGGACGTTAGATTCTTCTGGATCATTAACCTACTTATCGTCTTAATACGATTTTCCCAAGTACTATTTCTATCAAGTATGATAACAATACCTATACGTATCATTATTTTAACCTAAAATTGTTGTGTACTTCCGACTAGCACGTGATCGAATGAACTGTGGAGTCCATGCAAAAACTGAAGTAATTACGGGTGCACACGGAATTATGAAAGTTGGTGCATGGGAACCATAGTAAGTTTTGTCTTGTGTAGCTATGCCATATTTAATCATATTATTTTCATTTGACTTGTTTACTCATTTTACTAATTGCATATAAGCCACTTAATTATGTGTAAGGTTACTTAACTCGTTTTAAACATTCTAATAATCACGACTATTCTCAATGACCATTTAAATAATTTTAAATCCATATACTTGAAATATTTCATTTGCAAGTCGGTATCCTATTCTATTTCTATATTGAGTAGCAAATAAAACTTATTCGAATCTACATACAAATAGTTCAACTAAACTCTTATAAGTAAAAAGAGTTAAATAAACAATCCTCAATGAGACAAGGCAAATTAAGAATAAATAACTCCTTAATCTCATTATTTAAAATCGTGTCTCAGTCAAATCTTTCCATTGATCGAATTCTCAAGAATCCCTGGCGAGATGGAACTCTCTACGGAAGTAGGCAGAGTTCATCCCGTGTTTCATGGTCCTAATCTGAAGAGGTACTTATCCGATAAAAATCTCATTGTGCATATCGATAATGAATCGATGCAATTTATTGAACGGGCATTGGAAATTATGGATCGTGAAGTCAAACAACTCAAGCGTAATCAGATATCAATCGTAATGATCATTGAAACTCAAAATGTGAACATGAATTTAAAACCAAATGAAGTTTAAGTATCCGACCTTTTGTTTTCATCGTTTTCTACTTCGGTTTGAGCAAATTTCGGGACGAAATTCCTTTAAGGAGGGGAGACTGTGACATCTGCCCCAAACCCGAACCCGTATGCCCGACTCAGACCCGAAGTTGCTATCCGTTAAATTGAATTGTATTGAATTTTCTTCAAAATGTAACGTTTATTATTATTGTGAATAAACGCATTCAATTCTACGTTATTCCCGTCTTAATTCAATAACCGTATTTACATCGCAAAATATTCACGCGTATCTAATAATTACTATCCATGGCATTAAAACCCAAAATATATATATAAATAAATATATATAAATAGTTCGTAAAAGAAAATTAGTAACAACGTTAAGCCAAAACGCCTCCGAGTCTCGGAATGATCTCGTAACGGCTTAAACGAACTAAAACTATAAGAACGTCACTTATATAAACGTTACGTTTCCTATTTAGTTAAGTTAGTTAGTTGAAATAAATATATAATTAACTTTGGGCCAAAATCGTCAATTTTCAAACTTGTTCTAAAGGTTTAAGCTAATAATAAACCAGACCCAAAACCTCAGGGGCTGTTTTGTAAATAATTAAGTTACAGTTTTAACCCAACCCCCCCCCCCCCCGTATTTCCGGCGACAGTTACTCCGGCCACCTTGGCCGGAAAATATCGAGCTCCGACGAGGTTAATTCCACACGATTTTAACACATTAAATCAAATTAAAAACATGGGAATGACCGTGTACATGATTCGAACACCCTACCACATCCAATTCGTCGTTTAATCGGCTGTAACTATGTATTAAATCGAAACTACAATCGTTTACAATACCCACATGCCTGAATCGTCTTTAACGCATCAAAACAGTGAATTGGATGGTCTAAAATCATCAATGATGCAATCTGAAATTGGTTGTAACAATCAATTAAACCAAAACGTAACACATTAACACCAGATTAATCCAACCCGTTCGTAAACAACTTGTAAACCAAACGACTACTTCCGTTTTACCAAAACAAAATTCAATCGGCATACATACTATTCACTACTCGAATTTGCTCACTATTGTTCCAATTCCACTCAAAAGCACGCGCAACTCAGTAAGTGATTCTCATTTCATACGAACTTATTCATCATCTAAAGACTATCAAATCACTTATACAATCTGAAATTACGTTAGGGCTTTCGTTGTTCATGTCAAGAAGGTTGTTTCTGCAAGAGTAATCGAGCCCTAATCACCTCTGCACATCGTTTTAATTCTGCAACCCGTCGCCTTGTTCATTCGGGTCATCATTCCATTTTATTCCAAATCTTTCCAATCCAGGTATGTTCGTTATGTCAAAATGATGGTGTGTTCACAGGGACTAAAATCCCTACCACTGATTTGGATATGATTAACAAGATTACACGAATTTGGGCGATCTTGAATCTAGGGTTTGAAGGTGAAATGGGTGTTGTTGGTTATTAAATGTTAAAACAAATAAAAATCAATTTGGTTAACAAAAGCGCGCCTGGTCCAGCGGATAGGGGATTGGTTGTGGCGCGTGTGGTCGTGGGTTCGAGTCCCACTGACTCCCTTTTTCTATTTAATTTTCACCTTCTTAACCCCTTTATTTCTAAGTTATGTATATATATTTTTTCAAGACTTTAAATAAATAATATATCAATTATAAAAAAATAAACTAGCAATTGACTATTATAAGAAAAAAAGGAAAAGAATATATATATATATATATATTTACATCTTGAATCCCCAAACTGGACTTTAAAACCCTAAATTCCCAAATTATATTTTGAAACCCTAATTTTCAATTTATAATTTAAAACCCTAAAACCCCAAATCCAAAACCCTAGAATTTCTAAGTTCTTGATTCTAGTTACTATATTATTTGTTTCGTTTCTAAATTAGGTTTTCCCGGTTAATTAGGTGATTCTAATATCTGGGCGATCCTCGATTCTATTTAGTTACTTTCTGCGTTTGCTATTATCTATACTGTTCAGGTGAGTAAACTCACTCCCCTTTTTCCATTTTACTATTTTGGGGCTGAAATACGTCTTTTACTATATTGCGTTTTCTATTCGTTTTCTAAAAGAGATCATACAAATGTGTTAGTCTAGTTTGGCCGCTGGATGCAATCGTATGTGTTAGTTAAAAGTAGTTTTATTGCTTTGTAATCCCACCGGTACAATGTTAGCGCTAATGGTTTGACAAACCCACCTGCTTGTACAACATCGATAGGTGATTTAAACCCGGCCTTTCTAATTCCATGTTTACTATGTCGAGATGCTATGTTGCTATACTATGTTGCTATGCTATGATGCTATACTATGCCATGTCCCTAAATTGCTAAATGATGACTTATATATCGAGACGGTAAACGACGGTTATTAAAAGTCATCATTATTTATTACATGAGTGGTTCTCATGACAAATGGCTAAACGAGATACTATGGTTTCTATTGTGGTTGGTGTGCTATTCTATTCTAGGGGTCCTGGTAGGGTGATATTACGAAATTACTATACATGTGGGATTGCGCAGCATATCTTGTTGATCTCGGATTTCAATACTATTACTATTCAATTTGAGTTTTACTCACTAGCTTGTGTAGCTAACTTTATTTTCACATATTTCAGGTGATGCTTATGATTATTTTGCTGCTTTTGCCAAGACATAGGATTGCCTTGGACCTAGTTTAATTAATAAAGACGATTGCATTTACTGTTTCGGTTTTATTACTTTTGTCGTATCCATTTAAGACTGATGTTCTAAACTTACTATATCATTAGTAAACGTAATAAATAAATACCATGTGCTTTGTTTACTATGGATATCCAATTCTATGACAGCCCGGTGTTTTCCGCCACCGGGCGGGGTGTCACACCAGCTAATAACAAGTGTGTCATGAGTTGAGCTAACATTCTCTCAATCATGCTTAGCGAGTTTAAAAACAAGTTGATTTCGATTCGGATTTTTTCGAGCACTTTTCAAGTGAGCCACGGGCTTTTAAACAACCCTAATTGTGACGACATGTCATGACCACTATAGTTTTACTCGGATTTCTGTGCCAGATTACCCTATGGTGACGACATGTTACCGGGATAACTCGATGGGAAACATTGGAAAAGAAGACACTATTCTGGGACCTTATAAAGACAACATGTTGACATTACGTATAACGGATATCGTTCAAGGACACAGTAGCTTTCGATAGTAAATCTTTGTCACTGTCTAGTTCGATATTTAAAAACATGTTTAATAGATGATGATGTTTAAAACAAACTAAGTAGTAGTTAGTTAGATCAATTCACAAGTAGCTACCTACTTGGGACCAATCCTTGAAAATGCTTATTTTTGTGTTTTTAATGTGAAATCCTACTTTAGACCAGTTTTTTCGTCTACATGGTGCATGAGTGCATAAGTGAAGTTGTTGTGAATCTTTTTAGGGACGACTCAACACTTAATTTGTATGAGAATATCCACAAACGGATCGACAAAATTATTCCAAACAACCAAAATAAAAATCAAGAAAACTGTAATAAGGAAGTTAATATTACTTTATCTGAAATCGTTGTCACCCAAACATTAAAAGTAAATGATTCAAAATAACTCAAACTTCGGAAGATGTGCCACTAAAATTTAAAATACCAAGCAAAGAGTTAGTTCCTTGTTTCTGACCTAGCTACCAACCACCTTTAAGTGTATCACCACTAATCTACATAGACATACACAACATGGATGTGAGAATCATCAACACACAGAGTCTTAAAAGCAAGTGACTAATTTTAGAGAACTCACTTCGATCAAAAATAAAAACAAGACTTGAAACATATACACACAACCAAAGTAACATTTAAACATTAATCAAACAAGGTAAAACATAAACAATACATCTCACCCAAGTAGATCAAAGAATATTAGCCAAACATGACAAGGAAGACAACAAAGATCAAACTTGCATAAATGTATTTAAACATGATTACAATATTTGATAGTTGTTGAATTGGTTCAAACTACGTGAAATCATCTAACATCCTACATACTAAGCTAAAAATGCAAAAAACAACATTGAAAAACGTAGATGGATGCTCTAGAGGTGCTCACTTTGCAATGAGCAAATGTTGCTACTTATAAGCAGTTAGCAGGGTCAGACACAGGCGCGTGTGGATCTCACACGGGGGCATGTATGGCCTAAAACTTTACTCCCTTATCTTGTGTTAGTATGGACCCGACAACTTCATCAGACACGAGGTCCTGCCTCCTAAAACTCTCCTTTATGATTTGTGTCATTTGTGTCGGTACGCGTCTGACACATTGGTCGAACACATGAGCGTATTTTTCTTCATTTTTCAAGGCATGGGGCGTGTATGTTAGGCATGTGGCGTGCGAAGCTTTTTTACTTCTTCATCAAAATCGTCAAATTCCTCGTTCTGTAACACGTGAATTCCTCGCTCTTCTTCCTTTTGCTAATTTTCCTTTGTTTTTTGCTTTTTCGGGTTTTCTTCTTTTTAAGACTGGAAATTCAAATGAAGATAACTAAGGACTTAATAGCGTTTTAGTTGTTAATTTAACAAGGAAATGAAAATCGATGATTTTATACAAAAGATATGTTAATATTTACATACATCGGTGTGTATGCCATTGGTAGTGTTAGACAACATATAATACACACATTATGACAAAGAAATGTAGGACGTGTATAGTTATCGTATGTGGGCGGTAGTGTTGAGAATATACAAGATTGGAATGTACACATAGAAGCAATGCATATTGATTATAAATTGTAGTCATCATGAGAGAGAAATGTGGTACGTGGACAATGAAACAACATGAAGAAATAGCTAGCTAGCTACTAGCTAGTTGTAGTGTTGGAAGTGAAGGAAGACACGAGTGGGTCTTTCAATTCTCTCTCACATACAAAACACATACTCACTTTTTTGTAGGTAACATGTAAATGAGATGTTGAAAGAGATGCATATGCCAGCAACGACACACAATGATGGAAGATGTTACACTACATTGTGCAAACCAAAGTAATTATTCGATCTTTCATTTTGATATATTGTCACATGAAAAACTATAGTCTTGTTCAAAACATGATTTGACAACTTGTAAGCTTTATCACATTTTCTTGCTACTCAATATGGTGTACAACAGCTTGTATAAGTACTAACGCCAGCACCAACTTACAATAATTATGTAGCATAACATTATCTCCTCTAACGTCAATATGACTTTGAAATATATACTGTTTTTCAACATTTATAAATTAATATTAAAACTAGATTTAAGACCAGGTCGTACGTTGCAGCAGCTGAGTCATACAGTCGGGTCTTGCGTATTTGACTTCGTCATATGCGTTAAGGCTCATGTCCTGTACGTCACGACACAAAACCGTAATATGTCACATATTAAAAAACGATGAAATATTAAAAGTTAGAGGTAAAAAAGATAACAATATTAAAGTCGTACTATATGTCAAAGTAGAATAAGAGATTAAAGTCGAAAACTCATCAGAGACTAAAATGACAATTAGTAAAAATTGAGGATTAAAACTGTAAATATGTCAAAAGTTGAGGATTAAAAGCTTTAACATGTTAAAGTAAAAAAAGTTAAAACATGACGTGGCGTCACGTGACTCGACCGTTACAAATCACCGATTAGTATATACATACTTTTGCAATACTATAGACTAATGAGTCTAATGTTAGTCTATAAGAAGAATCGTACGTACATGATATAAAATAAGTATTTTTTTCATTCGAAGGAAAAGTTTCGTCCAAATTTTAGTTAAATAAACCTTCCATATTATGTATGATTTTTTTTATTGCGACTAGAAACTCTAGTGACGGCTTAAGTGTCGTGCAAACGCGAACCCTTTATAAAAAAAACTTTTTCAAGCTAAGTTTACATCAATTGATTAGGAAATCGTATCCTCTTTCGATCAAAAGGCTTAAAACATTAGTTTGAAATAAAAAAAAAACATAACAGTGTTACGTGTTGTTTAACCGATCTCTCTATTAAAAAATAAATAAAAAGTTAGGACCTTTACCGACAATTTCTTCAGTTGAGAATTCTGCCGGCCAATAGGTTAAAATTCGGAGTTTATAATCTAATTTTTCTTTTATATATCTTATATAAAAAAATAATGTTTTAAACAATTAAACCATTTTATTGGCCTCGTACTATTTTAAAATACCCATCTAAATTTTACCCTAGTTGACTGAATTGACTCATTATAGACCGAGGCCTATTTTTTACATTACAGATTTATAGGTCATTTTTGTATTTGAGCTTACATTATAAAGCTTTATTTTTTTTCCTTTAAGCCTTACTTGGGCTTTTTTTATATGATTTATTCGGCTTACATCATAGAGGCCTTTTTTTAAAATCCTGCCTGGGCCACCAACCCATTAACACTATATCAATCATCATGTTACGTAACTTAAAAAAATAGCAATGGTATCGATCATCATAGTTTGAAGGCTAGCTTCTAGCTACTTGCTGGAAGAAAAATATATATGGCTTCTTTGCAAAAGTAATAAATATATAGTTTAGGAGGTTCCTCTAGATTGTAACTACGAATGGTTAACTTGATATATATTTTGGGTAAGATGTAGTGTACAATCTTAATTTATTCTTGCTTGAAGAATAATCATAATAATATGAGGATTCGATCCTGCAATCAACTATCTGGACAATTCAAAATAGAATAGATTGGATTAGTGAGATTCGTTTTCATCTGAACACCATTTTGTTAGATTTTTTTTTAAAGCAGTATGTTTTGAAAAAAAGAAGAAGTGAGAACCGGGTGTATCAGAGGAAAAAAATAGAAAAGAAAATGGTATGTCCGCTCTTAGCAAGAAAATGAAATAAGCTGGGTGGTAGCCCGGGACGTGCTTCATTACAACTATCCATCAAAAGAGACACTAGTGGAAATTGAACTTGAGTCTCATATGACAAACATAAGTCTTCTTACTACTAGTCTACGGGGGTGTTTGTTTTTTCTTCAAACATCTTCAAGGGGCCTAATGTCTGCAGGCGTGCAGACATTGCCCTTGAAGTTTGTTTGTTTTTTTATTAAACGGATCTGAATTCAGCTTATTTCATCTTAAAAAAAGCTATGGATTCATTACTTAAAACATCTTCACAAACCATTTCCACTCTCCCCATCATCACCACCACCACTCACCAACATTCCTGCATGTTGGAAGTTGTTTTAGAAAACAATTGTTCTATTTTTGTTCTATTTAAGTCACTTTTATGACAAAAAAAATAAAGTATATTAATTTTTATGTGCAACGAATTGTTGAGTGACTTTTATGACAATTTATACACTATGCTGCACATGTCTTTTGTTTATTATTTGGATTGTTTTTGTATTATAATAGCGTTTTATGCTTTTTTTTTTCTTATAATTCTATGCATTTGTTTTTCTTAATTGTTTTTTAGTATTAGATTAATTTGTTTTTTTTAGTTTTTTGATGGGGTTAGGGTGGGGGGTTTTAGCGTTTTTGGGTAGGGGTGGGGGTTTAGCGTTTTTGGGTGGAGGTGGAGTTTAGCGTTTTTGGGTACGGGTGGGGGTTATAGCGTTTTTGGGTACGGGTGGGGTGGGGGTTATAGCCAAAAACCGGTCCATCTTAACCACTAGACGGTTGAACATGCTAAACCGATTTAATCGGCTGGTCCGGGTTTCAGAACATTGCTTACAACATTGATTTCAAATAGACATACAAGTAAATAATACAACATAATAACTTGTTCGTTGTGGCTAAACACCCTAACTCTACCCATTACAAAATTTTATAAACATCATAATAATTAATGTCTAAACATTAGAATAAGAAACTAAAGTTTTATAACACAACAATGATCAATCTCAGGTTAATGCCAAATAAAACAACATTTGTTTAACGCAAAACACATTGAGACTTATATAAGAGCAATGAAATGGTTACCTTTAGCAGGCGCCATTTTTAACCAAACCTACTCTAGTCCAATCTAGTCTAGTAGTTGAAAAGCACGAAAAAGGTTGAATTAAAAGTATGTAAAATTACCAAACGATACGAACGGATAGATCTTAATTTAGAAGATTGAAATTAAGAAAACAGAGTTGGTAAACGTACCCTGTCCCTGTTGTGTGGAAATGAAAGACGAGCTGCAGCAGCGAGAGAACAAGGGTTTCGATGTATGATATATTGTTGAAATAGGCCATTTGGACTGGTTCATATGAGCCAAATAAGCCCATCCTAACTATTTTCGATGACCAAGGGCTATTGGTTTGCCTCTGAATGGCCTTTGAACGGAAGGACCACTGAATCAGTTAGAGGTTTCGTGGTGTTTGGTTGCAGCGTTGAATGAAGCAACCTCCGAATCGGTCCGGTCGAGGCTAGGCCTCCGAATCGGTCCGGTCGAGGCTAGGCCTCTAAACCGTTCAGAGTTGTCGTGTTGCTAAACCGTTCAGAGGCAGAGCAGGGATGCCGACGCAACCAAAATGAGATGAAGAAGGCGACGATTGCGAACGAAAAAAAAAGAAGACGTTTCGTGACTCTAAAACTGCCCTCGTATGGACCTGGGTTTTTGGAGCTGCATTCGTGCCCGTATGTCGTGCGGGCGCCGCTTTAGGTGAAGGAATTCGAACCAAATTTGCACCTCTACGCGGATAGATGATAAAATAAAACATAACATAAGAACTTAACATGCCATGAAGGGTTTCATATATAAACTAATCATGTTTTTGTTTTCACACCAATGTGGGACAAGGTGAATGGAAAAAAAAATTGTGATTTGTTTGTTAGTTTTAAAATCTCATTCAGATGTCTAACCAAACAAATCCTCTTAGCCATTCGGACCTCTTAACCATTTAAAATTGCCAAACAACCCAAAAAGTAGACATTCTATTCATAAAACTCGGTTCCGGACCTAACACGCCAAAGAATAATGAAATAAAACACGTAATGTGTATTGTTACCCTCACCGGAGAATAATGGGGTAGGGTACACCATAATGGTGAAAAACCATTTTACAATCACATGCATGTATGAAATGTGATTGGGTCGTCAGGCTGATAGATCTATCACTGTTGTAACCGTTGATTTGACTAAATTAATGTCATGCTAGAATAATTTCTATCAAGTCATTCACATATAATTGCAAGAAATAACATATACATGAACGGAATTGATTGAATTGAATAAATGAATAAATTGATTGCATAAAATGATTAAAATGAATAAAGTAATTGAATAAGTCACATGAAATCACCCTAAAATATAAAAGTAAAAAGACGGTCGAACTGTAGGTTGGACATAGACCTGGACCGGCCAAGTTCTCCATTTTAGGTTGGACATTTTCCCCCTCAATTTGATCCACATGAACGCAAGAGACTTTATATCCATAACTATGGTTGCATCGTTATTTATTTTGTAGTTGAAAATATGATTGTTATGGGCTCTCCAAATGCACCATAGCCCAATAAGAAAGACTTCATATAGACCTTTTCTAGTGTCCGTAAGAACATGGAATAGAGGATGGGATTTTGAGAAGTTGCTCAATATATTGAGTTGACCTGGGTGATCGGGATATTACACCAACCTAAGGTTACGTGCTAGACTTTTGATAATCTTTCACATTTTACAAGAGCATGGTCAGGGGTTTCGTTGGCTAGAAGGCACGAAGTGCAGGAGGGGCTGGTAATGATATTACGGTGATGCAAGGCCTCATTCGTTTGAATCCTATTGATTAAAGCACGTCAAACAAATATGTTTACCTTAGAAGGGACCCACTTGCCGAAAGAATATAGCTTGCTTTGCAAAAGTAATAAATATATTTTTTAGGAGGTACATATTGATTGAAATGTACTACAAATGGTTAAGTTGATATATATTTTGGGTAACATCGATATATATATGCAACATGCTTAATTTCTACTTGCAGGAAGAATAATCATAATAATAAACCTTGCTTTCCACGAAAAAAAACATATGATTTATGAGGTCCATAATATTGCAACTACATATGCTTACCAGAATAAGGCAAAATAACAGAAAAGACAATCTCTAATATTGACATGATTTTCATTAAAAAAGTTGAATTTTCTATATTGATAAACCAACTCTAAGGGGCTGTTTGTTTTTTAGAAAAAAACACTTCTGGACCTCTTTTGTCTGCGCCGTGCAGATCACGCGCAGACGTTTTGGTCTGCAGACCGTTTGTTTTTTTGAAGACCTTTCATTTAAAAACGTCTGCCCGCCCTCTTCTTGAGGCAGACTTTCATTCACCACTTCTCCACCTCTTCTAATCTTCTTCAACATCAGTTCATCTTCTAACATCTTCAACATCTCAACATAATGAAACCCTGGCAACCTCCACTCCACCCGTCACAGCCTCCTCCCCACCCGTCGCCGTCGCACCAGCGCTCCTCTCCTCCCACAGGCGCCGTCGCATCTCTCCTCCCACATCAATCGGTATGTTTCGTTTTTTTTCTTTGATTATAACTCGAAAATGGTGTTTGTATATTGTTTGTTATGAGATTTGTTCTTATATTCAGCTCGGTTATGAAATTAACCTGTTTCTGAAATTGATAATCTTGAAATCAAAAGAACATACAAAACAAAACCCAAAGTAAATATAGCCATGAATCAATCTAACACAAATCAAAAACCTTAAGGAAGTGGATGTGTGTATATGTATATGAAAAGTGAAGATGAACACAGCTTGAATATATGTATATGTGTATGATGTAATGAATCAAAAATTGTAAGAAGAAGAAGAAAGGAAAGTTTACTAGATGGATAAGGTGAAGAAGATGAGGAAGAAAGGAAGATTTTTTTTTATTTTAGTTAAGGGAGATGGGTCAAATGGGTTGTATGAATAGGAATATAACTTGTTTAAAATATATATTTACTCTTATTTGTGTGATTAATAGAAATGAGAAAGAAACATCAATGGTTAAGCGAGCAACTAAAATGCTTGTTAGAGACTTGCATTGAAGAGGTTAACACGTTGGGTAAAAAAGGGATGAGTTTGTACAAAGACTCGTGGAATAAGTTGTGGTTTTATGAATATTGTTGTGGTTTTGTAGTTTTATGCAATATTATTTCAATATTGGTGTGGTTTTATGAATATTATTTCAGTATTGTTGTGGTTTTATGAATATTATTTCAGTATTGTTGTGGTTTTATGAATATTATTTCAGTGTTGTGGTTTTTATGAATATTAATTAATAAACCAATTTATTTAAATATCATTTTTATTTCAGCAGACTGCAGACGTTAAAAAAACAAACAGTCTTTTTCTTGCAGACTATAGAAGTTTGGTCCACCCTTTCTTCTGCAGATGTGGTCCGCAGACTGCAGACATTTTCCTGCAGAAAAAACAAACAACACCTAAAACAACCGAATATAACACTAAAAAATAAAACTATGTAATTAATATGAAACTAGAGAAATGTGACAATATATGTATTTGGTTAAATACATAAATAAGAAGAAGTAATAGATTAATTCATATATTATTGTACATAAAATATATTAATGATAGACTCGCAGAAATTAAATATGCATGTACGGATATGTTCCAACACTGGTCAATTACAACATAAAAAAGAAGAAAGGAAGGCAACGACATCCTTCCTCGCCACCTCCTCGTTCCATCAGGTCCGGACCTCGCCACCAAATTGAGCTCGTTCACCACATCTCCACCTCGTTTCTCCTCCAGCCGAGAAACCCACCTCGTCCACGAGCAACTCTTCTCCCACCTCGTCTCTTTCTTCCTCGCCACCATTCCCTTATCCCTAAGATTTAACATGATAAATGGTTACACGAGTTATGTTCCAACGTACATTGGTCAATTACAACATGTAAATTCGATCGTTTGTACCATATGAAGTTACAAAGCCACATTAGTGCATATATGCATGAAAGCATATATGTATGGTGGCCGGTGTGCATAGAAGTTCCCTACGTACGGCTAGTGTCAAAACACATTCATTACTATTATACTACATATAAAAGCAATTATTGTTTTAGTTACATGATCACCCTGAGCAAGCTAGTAGGTTAAACACAAGAAGAAAAATGCAAAATCTAAAGACAAGCCCCTTCGTAGTTACCACTGCGATAAACTGGAATATTGCATTGTAGTTGAGTGTGCCTGTGTTCTCCCGTCCCCAGCTCCACCTTTCTGTGCCGAACGTGCCATTGAAAGTCTAGAGAAAGGAGGAGCCATGCATCTTCTTCTTCAAATTCCTCTCTAAAAGCAACAACGCTGCCTCTGGAAGGTGAGTTCGGCGAGGTTGAAATGCCATCCTTATCTCGTTTGAAGATATGTCGTATGGTGAAGATGAAAATGTTGAAACTAATGGAAAGTCCGGCAAACTACCTACAGAAAGGTTGAAATAGACTCGATCAGGAACGGGGTCAAACTTGCTGTCTTTATTAGGGTGACAGACATGTTAACAGCAGCAGAAAATGACACAGATGTATTAGCAGAGGTGAAGGAAGGGTTTACACCATGTATTACAGCACTAGAGACTTTAACATCTCCAACATTCAAAATGGTACGAACTATTACCATGTACAGCGCAAAAACAAACGCTGGTGAAAAAAATAGAAAATAGAGACGCAAAAACGATTGGAAAGAACAGCAACTTCGATCTCCAAGGGGGGATTCTGATAGAAAAACAGTCAGAAGGAGCAACAGGAGCATCAACTGATTCCATCTCCAAAGAGGGAATTATAGAAGTAGCCATTATATATGGTGGATTAATAATTAGTTGGAATAAGATAAACAAGCTAGCGGCTAGATCGAATTGTTTATTTCTCATTGAAAAATATCATATGATAGAAGTTCCCTACGCACGGCTAGTGTCAAAATGCATTCATTACTATTATACTACATATAAAAGCAATTATTGTTTTAGTTACATGATCACCCTGAGCAAGCTAGTAGGTTAAACACAAGAAGAAAAATGCAAAATCTAAAGACAAGCCCCTTCGTAGTTACAACTGCTATAAACTGGAATATTGCATTGTAGTTGAGTGTGCATGTGTTCTCCCGTCCCCAGCTCCACGTTTCTGTGCCGAACGTGCCATTGAAAGTCTAGAGAAAGGAGGAGCCATGCATCTTCTTCTTCAAATTCCTCTCTAAAAGCAACAACGCTGCCTCTGGAAGGTGAGTTCGGCGAGGTTGAAATGCCATCCTCATCTCGTTTGAAGATATGTCGTATGGTGAAGATGAAAATGTTGAAACTAATGGAAAGTCCGGCTGTAACATCCGGCCCCTTATACCACCAATATTGTCCGCTTTGCTACATTAGAGCTCACGGATTTGCTTTTAGTTGCCCGAGTGAAACCTTCCCAGGATGGTCACCCATCCTGAGACTGCTGTCATCCGAGCACGCTTAACTGTGGAGTTCTCCACTCATCCACTAGCATTAAGCCCCAAAACGCGTTGTTGGTATTTGAGGCCGGGCATCCCTTATAAATCCCAGTTCTCTCCTGCCCACGGCCGATGTGGGATTTGCCTAGGGTGTTACACCGGCAAACTAGCTACAGAAAGGTTGAAATAGACTCGATCAGGAACGGGGTCAAACTTGCTGTCTTTATTAGGGTGACAGACATGTTAACAGCAGCAGAAAATGACACAGATGTATTAGCAGAGGTGAAGGAAGGGTTTACACCATGTATTACAGCACTAGAGACTTTAACATCTCCAACATTCAAAATGGTACGAACTATTACCATGTACAGCGCAAAAACAAACGCTGGTGAAAAAAATAGAAAATAGAGACGCGAAAACGATTGGAAAGAACAGCAACTTCGATCTCCAAGGGGGGATTCTGATAGAAAAACAGTCAGAAGGAGCAACAGGAGCATCAACTGATTCCATCTCCAAAGAGGGAATTATAGAAGTAGCCATTATATATGGTGGATTAATAATTAGTTGGAATAAGATAAACAAGCTAGCGGCTAGATCGAATTGTTTATTTCTCATTGAAAAATATCATATGATAGAAGTTCCCTACGCACGGCTAGTGTCAAAATGCATTCATTACTATTATACTACATATAAAAGCAATTATTGTTTTAGTTACATGATCACCCTGAGCAAGCTAGTAGGTTAAACACATGAAGAAAAATGCAAAATCTAAAGACAAGCCCCTTCGTAGTTACAACTGCTATAAACTGGAATATTGCATTGTAGTTGAGTGTGCCTGTGTTCTCCCGTCCCCAGCTCCACGTTTCTGTGCCGAACGTGCCATTGAAAGTCTAGAGAAAGGAGGAGCCATGCATCTTCTTCTTCAAATTCCTCTCTAAAAGCAACAACGCTGCCTCTGGAAGGTGAGTTCGGCGAGGTTGAAATGCCATCCTCATCTCGTTTGAAGATATGTCGTATGGTGAAGATGAAAATGTTGAAACTAATGGAAAGTCCGGCTGTAACATCCGGCCCCTTATACCACCAATATTGTCCGCTTTGCTACATTAGAGCTCACTGATTTGCTTTTGGTTGCCCGAGTGAAACCTTCCCAGGATGGTCACCCATCCTGAGACTGCTGTCATCCGAGCACGTTTAACTGTGGAGTTCTCCACTCATCCACTAGCATTAAGCCCCAAAACGCGTTGTTGGTATTTGAGGCCGGGCATCCCTTATAAATCCCAGTTCTCTCCTGCCCACGACCGATGTGGGATTTGCCTAGGGTGTTACACCGGCAAACTAGCTACAGAAAGGTTGAAATAGACTCGATCAGGAACGGGGTCAAACTTGCTGTCTTTATTAGGGTGACAGACATGTTAACAGCAGCAGAAAATGACACAGATGTATTAGCAGAGGTGAAGGAAGGGTTTACATCATGTATTACAGCACTGGAGACTTTAACATCTCCAGCATTCAAAATGGTACGAACTATTACCATGTACAGCGCAAAAACAAATGCTGGTGAAAAAAATAGAAAATAGAGACGCGAAAACGATTGGAAAGAACAGCAACTTCGATCTCCAAGGGGGGATTCTGATAGAAAAACAGTCAGAAGGAGCAACATGAGCATCAACTGATTCCATCTCCAAAGAGGGAATTATAGAAGTAAGCATTATATATGGTGGATTAATAATTAGTTGGAATAAGATAAACAAGCTAGCGGCTAGATCGAATTGTTTATTTCTCATTGAAAAATATCATATGATAGAAGTTCCCTACGCACGGCTAGTGTCAAAATGCATTCATTACTATTATACTACATATAAAAGCAATTATTGTTTTAGTTACATGATCACCCTGAGCAAGCTAGTAGGTTAAACACAAGAAGAAAAATGCAAAATCTAAAGACAAGCCCCTTCGTAGTTACAACTGCTATAAACTGGAATATTGCATTGTAGTTGAGTGTGCATGTGTTCTCCCGTCCCCAGCTCCACGTTTCTGTGCCGAACGTGCCATTGAAAGTCTAGAGAAAGGAGGAGCCATGCATCTTCTTCTTCAAATTCCTCTCTAAAAGCAACAACGCTGCCTCTGGAAGGTGAGTTCGGCGAGGTTGAAATGCCATCCTCATCTCGTTTGAAGATATGTCGTATGGTGAAGATGAAAATGTTGAAACTAATGGAAAGTCCGGTTGTAACATCCGGCCCCTTATACCACCAATATTGTCCGCTTTGCTACATTAGAGCTCACGGATTTGCTTTTGGTTGCCCGAGTGAAACCTTCCCAGGATGGTCACTGATGTCATCCGAGCACGCTTAACTGTGGAGTTCTCCACTCATCCACTAGCATTAAGCCCCAAAACGCGTTGTTGGTATTTGAGGCCGGGCATCCCTTATAAATCCCAGTTCTCTCCTGCCCACGGCCGATGTGGGATTTTCCTAGGGTGTTACACCGGCAAACTAGCTACAGAAAGGTTGAAATAGACTCGATCAGGAACGGGGTCAAACTTGCTGTCTTTATTAGGGTGACAGACATGTTAACAGCAGCAGAAAATGACACAGATGTATTAGCAGAGGTGAAGGAAGGGTTTACACCATGTATTACAGCACTAGAGACTTTAACATCTCCAACATTCAAAATGGTACGAACTATTACCATGTACAGCGCAAAAACAAACGCTGGTAAAAAAAATAGAAAATAGAGACGCGAAAACGATTGGAAAGAACAGCAACTTCGATCTCCAAGGGGGGATTCTGATAGAAAAACAGTCAGAAGGAGCAACAGGAGCATCAACTGATTCCATCTCCAAAGAGGGAATTATAGAAGTAGCCATTATATATGGTGGATTAATAATTAGTTGGAATAAGATAAACAAGCTAGCGGCTAGATCGAATTGTTTATTTCTCATTGAAAAATATCATATGATAGAAGTTCCCTACGCACGGCTAGTGTCAAAATGCATTCATTACTATTATACTACATATAAAAGCAATTATTGTTTTAGTTACATGATCACCCTGAGCAAGCTAGTAGGTTAAACACAAGAAGAAAAATGCAAAATCTAAAGACAAGCCCCTTCGTAGTTACAACTGCTATAAACTGGAATATTGCATTGTAGTTGAGTGTGCATGTGTTCTCCCGTCCCCAGCTCCACGTTTCTGTGCCGAACGTGCCATTGAAAGTCTAGAGAAAGGAGGAGCCATGCATCTTCTTCTTCAAATTCCTCTCTAAAAGCAACAACGCTGCCTCTGGAAGGTGAGTTCGGCGAGGTTGAAATGCCATCCTCATCTCGTTTGAAGATATGTCGTATGGTGAAGATGAAAATGTTGAAACTAATGGAAAGTTCGGTTGTAACATCCGGCCCCTTATACCACCAATATTGTCCGCTTTGCTACATTAGAGCTCACGGATTTGCTTTTGGTTGCCCGAGTGAAACCTTCCCAGGATGGTCACCCATCCTGAGACTGATGTCATCCGAGCACGCTTAACTGTGGAGTTCTCCACTCATCCACTAGCATTAAGCCCCAAAACGCGTTGTTGGTATTTGAGGCCGGGCATTCCTTATAAATCCCAGTTCTCTCCTGCCCACGGCCGATGTGGGATTTGCCTAGGGTGTTACACCGGCAAACTAGCTACAGAAAGGTTGAAATAGACTCGATCAGGAACGGGGTCAAACTTGCTGTCTTTATTAGGGTGACAGACATGTTAACAGCAGCAGAAAATGACACAGATGTATTAGCAGAGGTGAAGGAAGGGTTTACACCATGTATTACAGCACTAGAGACTTTAACATCTCCAACATTCAAAATGGTACGAACTATTACCATGTACAGCGCAAAAACAAACGCTGGTAAAAAAAATAGAAAATAGAGACGCGAAAACGATTGGAAAGAACAGCAACTTCGATCTCCAAGGGGGGATTCTGATAGAAAAACAGTCAGAAGGAGCAACAGGAGCATCAACTGATTCCATCTCCAAAGAGGGAATTATAGAAGTAGCCATTATATATGGTGGATTAATAATTAGTTGGAATAAGATAAACAAGCTAGCGGCTAGATCGAATTGTTTATTTCTCATTGAAAAATATCATATGATAGAAGTTCCCTACGCACGGCTAGTGTCAAAATGCATTCATTACTATTATACTACATATAAAAGCAATTATTGTTTTAGTTACATGATCACCCTGAGCAAGCTAGTAGGTTAAACACATGAAGAAAAATGCAAAATCTAAAGACAAGCCCCTTCGTAGTTACAACTGCTATAAACTGGAATATTGCATTGTAGTTGAGTGTGCCTGTGTTCTCCCGTCCCCAGCTCCACGTTTCTGTGCCGAACGTGCCATTGAAAGTCTAGAGAAAGGAGGAGCCATGCATCTTCTTCTTCAAATTCCTCTCTAAAAGCAACAACGCTGCCTCTGGAAGGTGAGTTCGGCGAGGTTGAAATGCCATCCTCATCTCGTTTGAAGATATGTCGTATGGTGAAGATGAAAATGTTGAAACTAATGGAAAGTCCGGCTGTAACATCCGGCCCCTTATACCACCAATATTGTCCGTTTTGCTACATTAGAGCTCACGGATTTGCTTTTGGTTGCCCGAGTGAAACCTTCCCAGGATGGTCACCCATCCTGAGACTGCTGTCATCCGAGCACGCTTAACTGTGGAGTTCTCCACTCATCCACTAGCATTAAGCCCCAAAACGCGTTGTTGGTATTTGAGGCCGGGCATCCCTTATAAATCCCAGTTCTCTCCTGCCCACGACCGATGTGGGATTTGCCTAGGGTGTTACACCGGCAAACTAGCTACAGAAAGGTTGAAATAGACTCGATCAGGAACGGGGTCAAACTTGCTGTCTTTATTAGGGTGACAGACATGTTAACAGCAGCAGAAAATGACACAGATGTATTAGCAGAGGTGAAGGAAGGGTTTACATCATGTATTACAGCACTGGAGACTTTAACATCTCCAGCATTCAAAATGGTACGAACTATTACCATGTACAGCGCAAAAACAAACGCTGGTGAAAAAAATAGAAAATAGAGACGCGAAAACGATTGGAAAGAACAGCAACTTCGATCTCCAAGGGGGGATTCTGATAGAAAAACAGTCAGAAGGAGCAACAGGAGCATCAACTGATTCCATCTCCAAAGAGGGAATTATAGAAGTAGCCATTATATATGGTGGATTAATAATTAGTTGGAATAAGATAAACAAGCTAGCGGCTAGATCGAATTGTTTATTTCTGTCACACCCTCAATTTTTCCACAAACGGGGTATCCGTTAGGCGTGTGACATACCAGGATCTCAAGCCATTAGTTACAGCAAACACTGACTCAACGTTTTAAACAAAAGTCCTTAATAAAGTATCAAACCAAAACCCAAGGTTTAAAATGAAAAGTTTCAAAGTTTAGCGGAAGCATTTGTAAAACATTCCCGTACTAAAATCCAAGTACGTAACAGTAATGGTCAAACCAACCAAAGTTATAAAATCCGTGCATAAAGTTAGCACAACCAAACTACCGTTTCAAAAACCAACAATAGTTTAAATAATAATAATTTATTAAATGATGACCAATGCATGCAAGTGTCCTACTCGTGCGCCTTCCTAGATCCCTGAGAAAACATACTAAAACGAGTCAACAAATAATGTTGGTGAGTTCAATGAGTTTATGTAAATAACATAAATAAAATTTAAGTTCCGTTGATAAATCAATATCTATTGCTGGTTTGCAAGACCACCTTGCTTACTACACGAGCACGTCGAGATTAAACTGAACGTTACTTGACTTGCCTTGTCGCCATCACTACAGATGACCAAATGTTTAAAGGACAATTTGCACCAACTAGCTCCCCGCTAGTGGTGGGGTCTGCCGAACCCGTAGTACTACTCAAATTTCCCCGTTATGCCGAAGTTGGCATATAAATAATCTCGACTAAAGAAAAGGACTTTATAAGTATGTTAATGCTCGGTAAAATAAGCCCTTAACAATAAATATTATTTATCCAAAAGATTGCCCAAGTTGGCAATGTAAAGTTTTGCCCGAAGGCCCCACCCGAAGGTGTAAAACGTAGCCATAGTTGGCCCCGCCCGAAGGCAATAAGTTTTGCCCGAAGGCCCCACCCGAAGGTGTAAAAAGTAGCCTTAGTTGGCTCTGCCCGAAGGCATAAACTTTTGCCCGAAGGCCCTGCCCGAAGGCATAAAAATGCAGTCTGCCCGAAGGCGTTGTAAAAACATTTGTATGTTTTCTCCCCGAAAAAGTATTTAAAAGCGGGCAAAGAACTCACCTTTGAAGCGCACAGCAATTAACAGCAAAAGAACACAGAGAATTTAAGTCGTCCTATGACCTGCTTAATAATTATTCTATCTATTAGCTAAGCACTAATATATGTGAAAACCCAATATAGAAGACATATATATATATATACACATACCTTTCATTCACGAAAACAAAAACACGTATACCCATATACACACATACCTACTTACACACATACGTTTTACAGGTAAGACAGTTTGACATATAATTACCATCATGCTTCTACATATATACATATATACAAGTACCTTCATTCAATTGGTAACCTACCACTACTTTTCAAACTTTTGTATACATCTACTAGCGTCATGTTTACATACAACACGTTTGCACTTAGTTTCATAATAATATTTACATACCCACATATACCTATTCAAGATTTTCATGCAGCGCATCGTATATAAACAGTTAACATACGCACTCATATACATTAATATATCTTTACTTTCTTGGTTCTTTAATATATATATATACCTACAATCTACTACTCAAATGCGTACATACACACATGATGTCTCTACATTCATTACAATCGCATATACATATACACAATATCTTGGTTTGTTTTATGTGCTAACATGCATACATACCTTTAACAGATCAAATACATACATACATGCAACAGAAAACATACATACATACTACGCATACATACCTATATATACATCCATATATATCATGCAAAACTGTTTCCAACTATTATATATATATATGCACACCATATAATACATCAACACACAACACAACATGCGTACATAACATTCATACATATATATATTGTTATCACAGTACACAACCTACGTATACACATAATATATAATCGCCATGTTTACGTATACGGAACTTGAAATACAATCAAACGGGAAAACGAGTAGCGGAACAAATGATGTGGATATGAAATCTTACCAGAACCGATTTCACGGGGGGTGTGAAGCTGATGGTGGCGATGATCGTCGGAGTTGCAGGTTTTCCGGCGAAAACAAGTGACAATGGTGGTGTACGGTTCTGGTTGAACCTCCTGCTGCTCCCTGTCGAAACGTCGATAACCACCCGGATGAGATGATGAGTGAGGATGAGTGTGCGGCTGCGTTTTCTTCCTCTCCCCCCCAGCCGATTGAGGATGACGATATATAGGATAGGAGGGGGAACAATAGGGGTGTCGACTAGGGTTATAGGTTTAATATACAATTTTGCCCATTTGGTCCTTTTAATTTAAAGACTATTTTAGTTTAGGTTTTAAACTTTAATAACTAGTTTAACTAATTACAAACTGAACCCTAAAGTTATATAACACGTCATGGAATGAATAAAGAATAGGTAACGGTGTTAACCTGAAGTTTACGGGTTGTCACATCATCCCTTTGTTAAAAGAATTTTCGTCCCGAAAATTACGCCGTGTCATGGTTGACCGCAACCAAAAAGAACAAAAGAAAAGAAAATTTTCAGGTTGTCATATCATCCCCTTGTTAAAAGAAATTTCGTCCCGAAATTTAACCATCAGAATTTGCTTATGGCGTTGATGTTTTGAATAGCCAAGAATGTTCGTACATTATTAGATTTTCCGCGTCCTTATGTGAGCTTCCATTCACTCTTAGAATTTCAACGAACTTTAAATACAAGAATCTTACTATGTTTGAGTGTTTTGAATTCAAGGCTCACCAGTTCAACTAATCCCTTAACTAAAAGTAATTGTTGTTATTTATAAGATATTAAGTGGCATGACGAGTCTCTCTAGGAGATACTCTATTTGGCTGAGGACACGAGAACTATTGGACCAATCCTACATCTTATTCAAATGGTTCGATTTATCGTTGGTTTGATGAATTTTCAAAGTTTTGGGAATTCTCTATTTGTAAAAAGCGACTGATGTTTAGAATGTCTCAAGATATTTATATAAAATGATCTTGAAGTTTTTATTTAGAAATCTAAGGAATATATATTACCTAAAGAATCATGTATTCTTATAGATGTTTAAATTGACTCAACTTTGTGTAGATATTGTACTTTATATTTAAAGGAGTGTTGTCAACAAGTGAACACCATGAGTATCATAGAAATTTTTAAGAATCGATGGATAATGATAAATAATAATATTACTTAGGCGTTCGGAAGTACATGATTTAAGCAAAAATTTTCAAGAATTTTTGTAAGTATTTTCGATGATTATGAGATTTTGTTGTGGTCAAGAGAACAAGTGGTTGTATGACCTAAGATGATTTGTTATTAAAGTTTACGTACTTATGTACTGTTGAAAACAAAGAGTTGGTGTTATATGACTTGCTCCCAATTCTTTGGAGTACAGTAGTTCTTTGTGGGTGTAATTTGAATGTTATTGTTGGGTAGGGGGTATAATATATGATGCCAAGCGTTTTATCATAGAGGAAGTTTTCAAGAATCTTATCTTTTTATTCGAATAGCAGATTAGTTCAATTGTGTAGGTCTTTTAGTGTGACCTAACCATATTCCTTTTAAAATACGGGTTTTAGTTTACACATGGACTAGATAAGAGCTCAAACAAAAAGTTGTTAGCAAGAATTTTGATATCAAGATTCATTGAGTGATAGCGTTTGCATTCTCCATTAGGGTGTTTAAAAGATTATGAGAGATAATAGTTCGGTTGAAGCTTAGAGTTTAACAGATCAGATAAGAACGTCATGTCATTTCATTACTTGGTTCGTTTAGCTTCACTAGTTTCCCTTAAGCATGTAGTTTCCTGTTTTAGGGTTTCATGGTTTAGAATGATTGGGTGACAATTGCTTACATTACGCCTCAAATAGTTTGATTAAGGAAATTTATTACATACAAGGAGATAGATTCTCTTGAATAAACTGAAGCTTCGAAAGAAAGACATCGCGCGCTTGAAGTGTCAAGAATATAAGAGCATCAATCATTATATTTTGTAGCAGCAATAAAGATGTATAGGGATGAAACGAGATGAGAGGTTGTTATTCTGAACAGTAGTGCTTAAGGTTCGCACAAAATGCTAGTTCGTATTAATAAGTAGTACATTTACTTATCTATTAATGAGAGCGTTTTAGATTCACAAAGATAGTATTGATGACGCTTTCACGAGTCCGTAAAACTCTTCAACGTGATGGTAACGTTCCATTATTTAGCGAACAGGTTTCATTACACCAGCCGCTAGTCAAGTGTGGCTTACAAGAATTTCTACTGATAGTGGAAAATTTTTAATTGAAAAATTACACCTAAGAACTGTTTATCCCCGAGTTAGGTCTCACCAGGATTCACATGCACAACAGATTACTATCCCGTGTGCACCCGTGATGCTAATTTGTCTTGCATGTTCACCCTAATTCCACCTGTCTACTGCTATAACGATCCAAAGATTATAATATCGAGTACCAAGAGGTGGCAAAAGATAAAAGGCTTTCTAAGGCTTAGTCCTCAATTCTGTATTGATGAACTAAAACTTATATTAGAAAGTGTAGTCGGGAATTGATCGTTTTAAGTATTAACATGAGTTAAGGATTATTGATGGAATCATTCAATAACATAAGCTACCAAAAAGAATGAGGAAGGATGATCTGCTAAATAAACTTACGCTCCACTTCACGTACTCTAGGAGAGACAACCTCAAACGGGTCAAAACGGTTGCAGTCGCCCGGCTCACACCCTGGCCTCCTTGCGCCTCGAGAAGAAGACTCAGTCACATCGTGCAAAGAAGAATTAGATTTAGGCGGAAATTTAAATTCATGTTTACGATAAGATTACAGTACTTTGTATAAGGATTCTTAATCTATAAAGATTCTATATCAAGTAAGCACATAATATGTAACACGTATAGGCAAACAAGCACTATTTTTAACTATGGTACTACTGTGCAGTGTGAGTGTACCTAATGCAAATGCTTAAAGTTATAGACTATATGCAATGAAATGCTAGTTCCCTATAACTTATGGCTCTGATACCAATCTGTCACACCCTCAATTTTTCCACAAACGGGGTATCCGTTAGGCGTGTGACATACCAGGATCTCAAGCCATTAGTTACAGCAAACACTGACTCAACGTTTTAAACAAAAGTCCTTAATAAAGTATCAAACCAAAACCCAAGGTTTAAAATGAAAAGTTTCAAAGTTTAGCGGAAGCATTTGTAAAACATTCCCGTACTAAAATCCAAGTACGTAACAGTAATGGTCAAACCAACCAAAGTTATAAAATCCGTGCATAAAGTTAGCACAACCAAACTACCGTTTCAAAAACCAACAATAGTTTAAATAATAATAATTTATTAAATGATGACCAATGCATGCAAGTGTCCTACTCGTGCGCCTTCCTAGATCCCTGAGAAAACATACTAAAACGAGTCAACAAATAATGTTGGTGAGTTCAATGAGTTTATGTAAATAACATAAATAAAATTTAAGTTCCGTTGATAAATCAATATCTATTGCTGGTTTGCAAGACCACCTTGCTTACTACACGAGCACGTCGAGATTAAACTGAACGTTACTTGACTTGCCTTGTCGCCATCACTACAGATGACCAAATGTTTAAAGGACAATTTGCACCAACTAGCTCCCCGCTAGTGGTGGGGTCTGCCGAACCCGTAGTACTACTCAAATTTCCCCGTTATGCCGAAGTTGGCATATAAATAATCTCGACTAAAGAAAAGGACTTTATAAGTATGTTAATGCTCGGTAAAATAAGCCCTTAACAATAAATATTATTTATCCAAAAGATTGCCCAAGTTGGCAATGTAAAGTTTTGCCCGAAGGCCCCACCCGAAGGTGTAAAACGTAGCCATAGTTGGCCCCGCCCGAAGGCAATAAGTTTTGCCCGAAGGCCCCACCCGAAGGTGTAAAAAGTAGCCTTAGTTGGCTCTGCCCGAAGGCATAAACTTTTGCCCGAAGGCCCTGCCCGAAGGCATAAAAATGCAGTCTGCCCGAAGGCGTTGTAAAAACATTTGTATGTTTTCTCCCCGAAAAAGTATTTAAAAGCGGGCAAAGAACTCACCTTTGAAGCGCACAGCAATTAACAGCAAAAGAACACAGAGAATTTAAGTCGTCCTATGACCTGCTTAATAATTATTCTATCTATTAGCTAAGCACTAATATATGTGAAAACCCAATATAGAAGACATATATATATATATACACATACCTTTCATTCACGAAAACAAAAACACGTATACCCATATACACACATACCTACTTACACACATACGTTTTACAGGTAAGACAGTTTGACATATAATTACCATCATGCTTCTACATATATACATATATACAAGTACCTTCATTCAATTGGTAACCTACCACTACTTTTCAAACTTTTGTATACATCTACTAGCGTCATGTTTACATACAACACGTTTGCACTTAGTTTCATAATAATATTTACATACCCACATATACCTATTCAAGATTTTCATGCAGCGCATCGTATATAAACAGTTAACATACGCACTCATATACATTAATATATCTTTACTTTCTTGGTTCTTTAATATATATATATACCTACAATCTACTACTCAAATGCGTACATACACACATGATGTCTCTACATTCATTACAATCGCATATACATATACACAATATCTTGGTTTGTTTTATGTGCTAACATGCATACATACCTTTAACAGATCAAATACATACATACATGCAACAGAAAACATACATACATACTACGCATACATACCTATATATACATCCATATATATCATGCAAAACTGTTTCCAACTATTATATATATATATGCACACCATATAATACATCAACACACAACACAACATGCGTACATAACATTCATACATATATATATTGTTATCACAGTACACAACCTACGTATACACATAATATATAATCGCCATGTTTACGTATACGGAACTTGAAATACAATCAAACGGGAAAACGAGTAGCGGAACAAATGATGTGGATATGAAATCTTACCAGAACCGATTTCACGGGGGGTGTGAAGCTGATGGTGGCGATGATCGTCGGAGTTGCAGGTTTTCCGGCGAAAACAAGTGACAATGGTGGTGTACGGTTCTGGTTGAACCTCCTGCTGCTCCCTGTCGAAACGTCGATAACCACCCGGATGAGATGATGAGTGAGGATGAGTGTGCGGCTGCGTTTTCTTCCTCTCCCCCCCAGCCGATTGAGGATGACGATATATAGGATAGGAGGGGGAACAATAGGGGTGTCGACTAGGGTTATAGGTTTAATATACAATTTTGCCCATTTGGTCCTTTTAATTTAAAGACTATTTTAGTTTAGGTTTTAAACTTTAATAACTAGTTTAACTAATTACAAACTGAACCCTAAAGTTATATAACACGTCATGGAATGAATAAAGAATAGGTAACGGTGTTAACCTGAAGTTTACGGGTTGTCACAATTTCTCATTGAAAAATATCATATGATAGAAGTTCCCTACGCACGGCTAGTGTCAAAATGCATTCATTACTATTATACTACATATAAAAGCAATTATTGTTTTAGTTACATGATCACCCTGAGCAAGCTAGTAGGTTAAACACAAGAAGAAAAATGCAAAATCTAAAGACAAGCCCCTTCGTAGTTACAACTGCTATAAACTGGAATATTGCATTGTAGTTGAGTGTGCATGTGTTCTCCCGTCCCCAGCTCCACGTTTCTGTGCCGAACGTGCCATTGAAAGTCTAGAGAAAGGAGGAGCCATGCATCTTCTTCTTCAAATTCCTCTCTAAAAGCAACAACGCTGCCTTTGGAAGGTGAGTTCGGCGAGGTTGAAATGCCATCCTCATCTCGTTTGAAGATATGTCGTATGGTGAAGATGAAAATGTTGAAACTAATGGAAAGTCCGGCTGTAACATCCGGCCCGTTATACCACCAATATTGTCCGCTTTGCTACATTAGAGCTCACGGATTTGCTTTTGGTTGCCCGAGTGAAACCTTCCCAGGATGGTCACCCATCCTGAGACTGCTGTCATCCGAGCACGCTTAACTGTGGAGTTCTCCACTCATCCACTAGCATTAAGCCCCAAAACGCGTTGTTGGTATTTGAGGCCGGGCATCCCTTATAAATCCCAGTTCTCTCCTGCCCACGGCCGATGTGGGATTTGCCTAGGGTGTTACACCGGCAAACTAGCTACAGAAAGGTTGAAATAGACTCGATCAGGAACGGGGTCAAACTTGTTGTCTTTATTAGGGTGACAGACATGTTAACAGCAGTAGAAAATGACACAGATGTATTAGCAGAGGTGAAGGAAGGGTTTACACCATGTATTACAGCACTAGAGACTTTAACATCTCCAACATTCAAAATGGTACGAACTATTACCATGTACAGCGCAAAAACAAACGCTGGTGAAAAAAATAGAAAATAGAGACGCGAAAACGATTGGAAAGAACAGCAACTTCGATCTCCAAGGGGGGATTCTGATAGAAAAACAGTCAGAAGGAGCAACAGGAGCATCAACTGATTCCATCTCCAAAGAGGGAATTATAGAAGTAGCCATTATATATGGTGGATTAATAATTAGTTGGAATAAGATAAACAAGCTAGCAGCTAGATCGAATTGTTTATTTCTCATTGAAAAATATCATATGATAGAAGTTCCCTACGCACGGCTAGTGTCAAAATGCATTCATTACTATTATACTACATATAAAAGCAATTATTGTTTTAGTTACATGATCACCCTGAGCAAGCTAGTAGGTTAAACACATGAAGAAAAATGCAAAATCTAAAGACAAGCCCCTTCGTAGTTACAACTGCTATAAACTGGAATATTGCATTGTAGTTGAGTGTGCCTGTGTTCTCCCGTCCCCAGCTCCACGTTTCCGTGCCGAACGTGCCATTGAAAGTCTAGAGAAAGGAGGAGCCATGCATCTTCTTCTTCAAATTCCTCTCTAAAAGCAACAACGCTGCCTCTGGAAGGTGAGTTCGGCGAGGTTGAAATGCCATCCTCATCTCGTTTGAAGATATGTCGTATGGTGAAGATGAAAATGTTGAAACTAATGGAAAGTCCGGCTGTAACATCCGGCCCCTTATACCACCAATATTGTCCGCTTTGCTACATTAGAGCTCACGGATTTGCTTTTGGTTGCCCGAGTGAAACCTTCCCAGGATGGTCACCCATCCTGAGACTGATGTCATCCGAGCACGCTTAACTGTGGAGTTCTCCACTCATCCACTAGCATTAAGCCCCAAAACGCGTTGTTGGTATTTGAGGCCGGGCATCCCTTATAAATCCCAGTTCTCTCCTGCCCACGACCGATGTGGGATTTGCCTAGGGTGTTACACCGGCAAACTAGCTACAGAAAGGTTGAAATAGACTCGATCAGGAACGGGGTCAAACTTGCTGTCTTTATTAGGGTGACAGACATGTTAACAGCAGCAGAAAATGACACAGATGTATTAGCAGAGGTGAAGGAAGGGTTTACATCATGTATTACAGCACTGGAGACTTTAACATCTCCAGCATTCAAAATGGTACGAACTATTACCATGTACAGCGCAAAAACAAACGCTGGTGAAAAAAATAGAAAATAGAGACGCGAAAACGATTGGAAAGAACAGCAACTTCGATCTCCAAGGGGGGATTCTGATAGAAAAACAGTCAGAAGGAGCAACATGAGCATCAACTGATTCCATCTCCAAAGAGGGAATTATAGAAGTAGCCATTATATATGGTGGATTAATAATTAGTTGGAATAAGATAAACAAGCTAGCGGCTAGATCGAATTGTTTATTTCTCATTGAAAAATATCATATGATAGAAGTTCCCTACGCACGGCTAGTGTCAAAATGCATTCATTACTATTATACTACATATAAAAGCAATTATTGTTTTAGTTACATGATCACCCTGAGCAAGCTAGTAGGTTAAACACATGAAGAAAAATGCAAAATCTAAAGACAAGCCCCTTCGTAGTTACAACTGCTATAAACTGGAATATTGCATTGTAGTTGAGTGTGCCTGTGTTCTCCCGTCCCCAGCTCCATGTTTCTGTGCCGAACGTGCCATTGAAAGTCTAGAGAAAGGAGGAGCCATGCATCTTCTTCTTCAAATTCCTCTCTAAAAGCAACAACGCTGCCTCTGGAAGGTGAGTTCGGCGAGGTTGAAATGCCATCCTCATCTCGTTTGAAGATATGTCGTATGGTGAAGATGAAAATGTTGAAACTAATGGAAAGTCCGGCTGTAACATCCGGCCCCTTATACCACCAATATTGTCCGTTTTGCTACATTAGAGCTCACGGATTTGCTTTTGGTTGCCCGAGTGAAACCTTCCCAGGATGGTCACCCATCCTGAGACTGCTGTCATCCGAGCACGCTTAACTGTGGAGTTCTCCACTCATCCACTAGCATTAAGCCCCAAAACGCGTTGTTGGTATTTGAGGCCGGGCATCCCTTATAAATCCTAGTTCTCTCCTGCCCACGACCGATGTGGGATTTGCCTAGGGTGTTACACCGGCAAAGTAGCTACAGAAAGGTTGAAATAGACTCGATCAGGAACGGGGTCAAACTTGCTGTCTTTATTAGGGTGACAGACATGTTAACAGCAGCAGAAAATGACACAGATGTATTAGCAGAGGTGAAGGAAGGGTTTACATCATGTATTACAGCACTGGAGACTTTAACATCTCCAGCATTCAAAATGGTACGAACTATTACCATGTACAGCGCAAAAACAAACGCTCGTGAAAAAAAATAGAAAACAGAGACGCGAAAACGATTGGAAAGAACAGCAACTTCGATCTCCAAGGGGGGGATTTTGATAGAAAAACAGTCAGAAGGAGCAACAGGAGCATCAACTGATTCCATCTCCAAAGGGGGAATTCTAGAAGTAGCCATTATATATGGTGGATTGATAATTAGTTGGAATAAGATGAACAAGCTAGCGGCTAGATCGAATTGTTTATTTCTCAATGAAAAATATCATATGATAGAAGTTCCCTACGTACGGCTAGTGTCAAAATGCATTCATTACTATTATACTATATATAAAAGCAATTATTGTTTTAGTTACATGATCACCCTGAGCAAAATAGTAGGTTAAACACAAGAAGAAAAATGCAAAATCTAAAGACAAGCCCCTTCGTAGTTACCACTGCTATAAACTGGAATATTGCAGTGTAGTTGAGTGTGCCTGTGTTCTCCCGTCCCCAGCTCCATCTTTCTGTGCCGAACGTGCCATTGAAAGTCTAGAGAAAGGAGGAGCCATGCATCTTCTTCTTCTTCTTCTTCTTCTTCTAATTCCTTCTCTAAAAGTAACAACACTGCCTCTGGAAGGTGAGTTCGGCGAGGTTGAAATGCCATCCTCATCTCGTTTGAAGATATGTCGTATGGTGAAGATGAAAATGTTGAAACTAATGGAAAGTCCGGAAAACTAGCTACATAAAGGTTGAAATAGACTTGATCAGGAACTGGGTCAAACTTGCCTCTCTTTATTAGGGTGACAGACATGTTAACAGCAACAGAAAATGACACAAATGTTTTATCAGAGGTGAAGGAAGGGTTTACACCATGTATTACAGCACTGGAGAATTTAACATCTCCAGCATTCAAAATGGTACGAACTATTACCATGTACAACGCAAAAACAAACGCTGGTGAAAAAAATAGAAAACAGAGACGCGAAAACGATTGGAAAGAACAACAATTTCGTTCTCCAAGGGGAGGATTCTGATAGAAAAACAGTCAGAAGGAGCAACAGGAGCATCAACTGATTCCATCTCCAAAGGGGGAATTCTAGAAGTAGCCATTATATATGGTGGATTGATAATTAGTTGGAATAAGATGAACAAGCTAGCGGCTAGATCGAATTGTTTATTTCTCAATGAAAAATATCATATGATAGAAGTTCCCTACGTACGGCTAGTGTCAAAATGCATTTATTACTATTATATTACATATAAAAGCAATTATTGTTTTAGTTACATGATCACCCTGAGCAAGCTAGTAGGTTAAACACAAGAAGAAAAATGCAAAATCTAAAGACAAGCCCCTTCGTAGTTACCACTGCTATAAACTGGAATATTGCATTGTAGTTGAGTGTGCATATGTTCTCCCGTCCCCACCTTTCTGTGCCGAATGTGCCATTGAAAGTCTAGAGAAAGGAGGAGCCATGCATCTTCTTCTTCTAATTCCTTATCTAAAAGCAACAACGCTGCCTCTGAAAGGTGAGTTCGGCGAGGTTGGAATGCCATCCTCATCTCGTTTGAAGATATGTCGTATGGTGAAGATGAAAATGTTGAAACTAATGGAAAGTCCGGCAAACTAGCTACAGAAAGGTTGAAATATACTCGATCAGGAACGGGGTCAAACTTGCCTGTCTTTATTAGGGTGACAGACATGTTAACAGCAACAGAAAATGACACAGATGTTTTATCAGAGGTGAAGGAATGGTTTACACCATGTATTACAGCACTGGAGACTTTAACATCTCCAGCATTCAAAATGGTACGAACTATTACCATGTACATCGTAAAAACAAACGCTGGTGAAAAAAATAGAAAACAGAGACTCGAAAACGATTGGAAAGAATAGCAACTTCGATCTCCAAGGGGGGATTCTGATAGAAAAACAGTCAGAAGGAGCAACAGGAGCATCAACTGATTCCATCTCCAAAGGGAGAATTCTAGAAGTAGCCATTATATATGGTGGATTGATAATTAGTTGGAATAAGATGAACAAGCTAGCGGCTAGATCGAATTGTTTATTTCTCAATGAAAAATATCATACGATAAGAGGAGATCGATGAGAGAATCACAGAGAAAGAGAGCTGAGATTGTGCAGAAGAACTCACGTATTTATAATGATCTCCAAGCCCACTTTTTCCAGATTATGACACCTCACAAAGTCACTCGATCAATTCGCTTGGTAATTTAGTGCGTGCTTGATTCGATCTTATTGATTAGGATATTACACCAACTGAATATTGCGTGCCGGACTCTTGCTGATCTTTCACATTTTACAAAAGCATGTTTAGGGGTTTCGTTGCCAAATGGCACGAAGTACAAGAGCGGCTGGTAATGATATTACGGTGATGCAAGGCTTCATTCGTTTGAATCCCATTGGTTAAAGCATGACAAACAAATATGTTTATTTGAAAGGGACCCACTAGCTGGAAGAATAATATAGCTTGCTTTGCAAAAGTTGTTGGATTAATCTTGATGTTTCGGGTCGAATCAGTTACGGGTCATGGAGTAACAACTAAAGGGTATGGAATTGGTCTAATTAAGTTGACCGAGTAAAGTAGAAGTGAGTGTTTGGGTTGCTGCTAATAAGTAGGAGAACATGAACTTAGTTTGATGCATGTGCTTGTTTTATTTTAATATAAATAGAGTTGTACTTGTTCTTTTAGATGTACCCATCTTTCAATCAATACAAAAGAGTTCAAGCAGTAAACACAAATCTTCCTACGTGTGTGTTAGTTTACAGTAGTAAACAATATATTCTGTTTGTGTGTGTTTTAAGTTTGTGTTTGGGGCCTGAAACCTGTAGGAACCGTTCGCATAAAAAATTAAAGATACTTTTATTGATTCAATTACAATACAAAAATCAAATAAAACAGTAAATTACAATACGAGAATCTCAACTAAAATAAAGAAATGAATGAGTACATAAGAAGAAAACAAAAGATGGCCGAGGCTTCGTGTATTGACACGGGTCCCTTAAAACGAATTCCTAGTCTCCCAAGAGAACTCGAATGTTTCCCAGGGTACAACGGCCTAAGCTGTATGTACAGCCGGAAAGGACTCTAGCACCCGAAAATGCACCTTGAGAAGAAAAGAGTAGAACAAACAAAAAATTGTTAGAATTTTTTTTTAAGATGAATGAGGATGAACTCCAAGAAGTTGTGGTGTTGAAGATATACTTCTTTCTCCTACAAAAGCATGAACCAAGATGGTCATTTATACACTTGAACTCATAACTTTGTATTTAATTGTAATAACCCCAATTAAATTAGATTAATATGGCTTTATGATACAAGACCAAAACCACCATATTATTCATGACATTAAATTATGAGTTTAAACCAAAACATCAATATTGCTTTGTGACAAAATTTGTTGGTATTAAATCTAAAGATGCAACAAATTGTACAAGAGTCATCCAAGTTAGCAATATTAATCCCAACCACTCAACTACGAGCATCGATATCACATTCAACTTAACTCCGGTTTGGACACGGTTTACATAAACCAATAAATAATTAAATATTTAACTAGTATATACATTAAATTATTTGTGTCCGAATTTAGTGATAAACCAATTTTCACTAAAATTTCCAACAATCCCCCACATGAATGGAGATCGATCTGCACTCTCTTAATCTCAAAATACACTTTCAACAGTTTAACAGTTTGTGTTTGGGGCCTGAAACCTGTAGGAACCGTTCGCATAAAAAATTAAAGATACTTTTATTGATTCAATTACAATACAAAAATCAAATAAAACAGTAAATTACAATACGAGAATCTCAACTAAAATAAAGAAATGAATGAGTACATAAGAAGAAAACAAAAGATGGTCGAGGCTTCGTGTATTGACACGGGTCCCTTAAAACGAATTCCTAGTCTCCCAAGAGAACTCGAATGTTTCCCAGGGTACAACGGCCTAAGCTGTATGTATAGCCGGGGAGGAATCTAGCACCCGAAAATGCACCTTGAGAAGAAAAGAGTAGAACAAACAAAAAATTGTTAGAAATTTTTTTTAAGATGAATGTAGATGAACTCCAAGAAGTTGTGGTGTTGAAGGTATAATTTTTTCTCCTACAAAAGCATGAACCAAGATGGTCATTTATACACTTGAACTCATAACTTTGTATTTAATTGTAATAACCCCAATTAAATTAGATTAATATGGCTTTATGATACAAGACCAAAACCACCATATTATTCATGACATTAAATTATGAGTTTAAACCAAAACATCAATATTGCTTTGTGACAAAATTTGTTGGTATTAAATCTAAAGATGCAACAAATTGTACAAGAGTCATCCAAGTTAGCAATATTAATCCCAACCACTCAACTACGAGCATCGATATCACATTCAACTTAACTCCGGTTTGGACACGGTTTACATAAACCAATAAATAATTAAATATTTAACTAGTATATACATTAAATTATTTGTGTCCGAATTTAGTGATAAACCAATTTTCACTAAAATTTCCAACAATCCCCCACATGAATGGAGATCGATCTGCACTCTCTTAATCTCAAAATACACTTTCAACAGTTTAATATTGCCGGATAGGTAGTGGTTAGCTTTGAACCTTCCGTTGTAATGCATACTTAGTCTCCTAGTGGTTTGGTAGACGCGATGTCTTTGAACCAACCACCATTTATGTAGACGACAATACACATCACACAATACTATTCCTGGTCTGGTCAACCCCTCATTGTCGTGTCCATTATGGTCGTGGATCACTAGCCTGGTTCTGCGAGAGCTCTAGGATTTGCGCTCCCCACAAATCCATTCGAAGCGACCCCACTTCTCTCTCACATAGGTGATTATCAAAAATCATTAAAAGCATTAAGGTTATGATGATTTCACTAGATCAATAACCATTTGTTATACTTATCCTCAAATCATGTCACTGGTCATTATTGGAAGGGCTAGGAAGTCTTAAGGTTAACTCCCTTTATTGTGTTTGGGGAACCCCCACAGTGACCGTAGTTTATGCAATTAGGTTGTCCTATTGAACCTAGATCTTGGGATCTCCAGTCACATAGATTAGGTTTTCCTTCGCATTCACTTATCTCATGGGCTTTAGCCACATTCCAATTGACGACTTGAATACTAACTCTCTGCTTAAGCCTTTTGTAAGTGGGTTCACAATATTATCTTTTGACTTCACATAGTCAATTGTGATAACCCCGTTGAGAGTATTTGTCGTACCTTATTGTTTTTACGTAACTATTTTAGGTCCCATCTTTTGAACCTTGGGCTCCGGTATACATACCTTTGCTAGACACCCCAATACTTTCAAGTACTTGTTTGATGGTTTTTCTTTCCATCTATATCTCGTAAGGGTTTTCATCCCTTTCCTTGTGAGGTATCTTATTAAAAGATAAATGGCCGCAAGTATGACCTTCCCCCACATTTTCGAGTTATTATAAGATCCGAATGATTTATGTAAAATAAATCGGGTCTAACATACTTGTTATAAATTAAGCGATTGCTTAGAATCGTGTTTAGAGCTTCATATTGCTAGGCAATAAATTATTTCTAACATGATTGTTAGATAGCAATGGTTACAAAAACCATTTTTAAGCTTTATGTGTTTATAAAATAAACACCCAAGTTAATCTCATACTTAATGAGTTTTAATTTAATTTCATACTTAATGAAATTTTGTTTGATTATAAAATAATCAATTTCCTTCCAATTTTCCAAACCACATAAATGATTACAATATCATTTTAAAGTGTTGTTTTTTTTATAGATACACATGTTTCTAACACATTAGTTTGACATAAATGATTACCAAAATCATTATGAAACTTTGTTGTATATATAATATAAACCTTTTCTAACACATTTGTTAGATATAAATGATTACAAAAATCATTTTAATGTTTTGTTTGTTTATATAAACTAAACATTTGTTAATTGATTCTCGACGTACATAAACGATTGCAAAAACCGTTTTCTCTCTTTTCCAATGTGTGATCTATATATACAACTTAATAATAATGAATCTTAAAGTTCATATTTTATTCACACAAAAGAAGACAAAACTTCTTAACTTAATCTTTACTTTATTAATCATAACTAATATGACATAACTTTAAGTTCAAGCTATATGAACATTCGATCAAGACCAACAAAAGGTAAGAGAATTATGATTTACTTCATTTGAAAATAAAAATCATAATAAGAAAGAAGTCACGTGTAAGTTCTCTAAGTCCAACTTTGAGAGACGAACAATGAATTTTTTTTTTTAATACGAACGGTGTTTAGAAAAAATTCGTTTTAAGATTGTAGGAACCGTTCGCATAAAAAATTAAAGATATCTTTATTGATTCAATTACAATACAAAAATCAAATAAAACAGTAAATTACAATACGAGAATCTCAACTAAAATAAAGAAATGAATGAGTACATAAGAAGAAAACAAAAGATGGCCGAGGCTTCGTGTATTGACACGGGTCCCTTAAAATGAATTCCTAGTCTCCCAAGAGAACTCGAATGTTTCCCAGGGTACAACGGCCTAAGCTGTATGTACAGCCGGAAAGGACTCTAGCACCCGAAAATGCACCTTGAGAAGAAAAGAGTAGAACAAACAAAAAATTGTTAGAATTTTTTTTTAAGATGAATGAGGATGAACTCCAAGAAGTTGTGGTGTTGAAGATATAATTCTTTCTCCTACAAAAGCATGAACCAAGATGGTCATTTATACACTTGAACTCATAACTTTGTATTTAATTGTAATAACCCCAATTAAATTAGATTAATATGACTTTATGATACAAGACCAAAACCACCATATTATTCATGACATTAAATTATGAGTTTAAACCAAAACATCAATATTGCTTTGTGACAAAATTTGTTAGGTATTAAATCTAAAGATGCAACAAATTGTACAAGAGTCATTCAAGTTAGCAATATTAATCCCAACCACTCAACTACGAGCATCGATATCACATTCAACTTAACTCCGGTTTGGACACGGTTTACATAAACCAATAAATAATTAAATATTTAACTAGTATATACATTAAACTATTTGTGTCCGAATTTAGTGATAAACCAATTTTCACTAAAATTTCCAACAAAACCAACAAAAGTAACAAATATGTTTTTAGGAGGTACATCTAGATTGAAACTATGAATGGTTAACTTGATATATATTTTAGGTAAGATCGATATATATGCAGCAGGCTTAATTTCTACTTGCTGGAAAAATAATCATAATAATAAACCTTGCTTTCCAAGAAAAAAAGTATGTTTTATGAGGTCCATAATATATATTTCAACTACATATGTTTAACAAAATAATGGACTTTTTTCCTAAAATGGTGTAGTGGAAAAACTTATTTATTATTATGGTGTATTTTTAAACTTATTTACCATTATGGTTTATTTCCAAACTAATATTTTTTTACCCGTTTTTTTCTTTTTTTATGCATATTATTCATTTTCTTTCAGCTTTTTCAAACAAAAATACGATTGCGTATTTAATTAACATTCAAGATATATTAAAAAAATAAATTACAAGTTTTTATGTTTATTTTCTTATGAAGTATTTCAAATGAAAGTTAAAAACACAAAAAAAAAACATTAATTTCAGTATCAAACATTCAAACACAAACAACTTGACCTACCTATGCATCCATTCTTCTAGGCTTAGACGAACAATTTGCACGGTTATGACCAACTTCTCTACAAATGCCACATCGATTAGTCTTTTCCCCCTCTTTAATATCCATTCCATTTCGTAGTCTTGTTGAGCGAGGACGACCTCTTTTTTCTCATTTTAGATCCGCATTTGGAAGCAATTCTTTAATAAAAGATGGTTGAGGCCATTATGCTTCATGTGGAATCGGGTAAAACTCTGATGACCAAGTAGCACAATAACTAACTATTGAGTAACATTTATCAACATACTACCAAGTGTTCAAAGAAAGTTTGGCGCATGAACTCAAAACATGAGAACATGGATATTTGAAGATCTCCCACTTACCACATGTGCAAGTTTTTTTGTTGCAAATTAACTACTTGCACATTTTTTCCCTTTTGAGTGATCACCTCAAATACCCCTTTCTGTCGGTCAAATGATCTCAACGAATGTGCACCAGCTTTAAACACGATAGGATATTATACATATCCCTTCAATATCTTTCACCACATGTTTCTTGACATGAGAAAGAAACCAACTCCAACTAGCGTACGATTCGTTTTCCACAATAGCAAATAATATAAGACTCTTCCCAATCCCCAAATACTTGTTCAATTGCCTTTTGTTTTCCTACCCACACCTTCTTGTATGAAGGAGTATAGCCAAGCTTATCAACTATTTCAGCTGTTAAAGCACTGTTACTAATAGAAGGTTGTTCTTTTATAAGATGTTGAACTTCTTGAGCAATCAAGGTTGCATCTAGGTTTGGATGATCTTGAGTAAGGTTGTAATGCAAACATGTATGTGGACCGGTATACTTTGTTATTTCAAAAGATCCACTACGTTTGCGTTTACTTCCACGAAGTTTGAATTTGTATCCTTGTTCACGTAGCTTGCATTTTATAGACCAAATGAGTGGTCGTGTTTCAACAATCATATAATGTTTATGCGTCTTGATATGGTAAATCTTAATATCTCTAATAAATTCTTTCTTGTCATTGAATGAATCTTTTCCCAACTCACGAATGAAATCTTTTTTACTCTCAGAACTTGATGTTATCCAATTTTCATCAACCGTCAAATTAGCTTCTTCTAAATTGGTATAAGTTGAGGTACTTGAACATTATCATATGATGCTTCTTCTCTAATTTCATCTTCTAACTCATCATCCATATCTATTTCAACTACATCTTCTTCATTTAAATCATCCAAATCATCATTGTTTACAACAGCAAACTGAGACATTGTGTTAAAATCCTCATTTTGAATCATGTTTAATACTGCATTAGCCCGACTCATTCTGAAAAATTATACAAGGATGCTAATTATTAAAAAAAATACAAGAACTTATGGTTACAATAACAAGAGGATCCAACAAAACTATATCAAAACTCATACGTACTGCAATAGCCAAGGTCAAAACTATATATAAATCAAGGTCAAAAACTATAACTTTATTGAAGGTCACTATAACAAAGTTGTAGGTATATAAATCGGCCAAAGTGATACTTGAGGCTGACAACGGCCAGTCGGTCAATAACCAATAGTTGGAGGTGATCAAATCCAATAACCTTTTAAATTAAGTATAATATTGTTATACTAAAAAACAATTTTTTAAAAATAAAATCTTGTGTTCCGGTTTTACCAACATTTTGTCTCAAAACTGATTAAAATCATCTGTGTCCCATAAATATCCTTAAAACCATCATTTGTGTGTTATGTTCCCGAGCGTAGCACAAACACTAAACTAGTATAATAGAATAAAGGGAAACTTAACGTACAACAAATAGAGACCCTAATGAGAGTTTAGATAATTTTTTATCAGTTAAAACACGGTTAGTTAATTTATATACCTACTTAATGGGAAGGTCGGTGCTTTGCACCGGCCTCTCCCGTCCCGCCGCGCCACGTTTCAACTTTTTCGTACTTTAATGTATTAACGGTTTTAATCCCCGGCTTTTAACGCATTGACGGTTTTAGTCTCCGACTTTTACTAATTGTCGTTTGTGCACCTGATGAGTTTTTGACTTTGATCTTTTACTCCACTTGACACATAGTACGACTTTTACTAATTGTCATTTTAGCCGCTGATAAGTTTTCGACTTTGCTCTCTTACTCTACTTTAACATATAGTACGACTTTCATCGTTTTTTAACATGTGACACATTACGTTTTTTCATCGTGACGTACGGGACATGAGACTTTTATTTTCAACACGTATGATGAAGTAAAAAACGCAAGACCTGACTGCGTGATCCGGCCGCTGCAACGCGCGGCCTTGTGTTAAATCTAGTTTCTGACTACATTTGACTGTAATTATGAAACATATATATTAATCAATAGATTAATGGTGCTCGTCTTTTTAAAATTGATTGCTACCGGTGGTAAAGAAATTAAATCAACGACATTAAATGCAGGCTCTGATATATTTTTGTTTAATGAGAGATGAACTAACGTGTAAATCGATTGTAATAGATGGAACAGGTGAACCGAATCCACAAGGGATTGAATACTAAAGCAATCTCATTCATTCTTTACTGGAGAGAGGTTATTAAGCCTTTAGCACACTAGCTAGACCACTAGCTACAACGATTATTTTTTTTTTTCGAATATAAGACTTCATTAAAAACAAACATGAGCAAGGAGCTCAAAGATACAACAAGCATGACACAATTACAAGTTCATTGAAATCCAGTCTTTCCACATAAGATTAATTCCTCATGTTAGATCTATGTTTCACCCATATGAATCCTTGTGATTTATTATCTTGAAAAAGACTTCCGAGATTGATCTCCTTATCTTCAAACACCTTGTCATTACGAGCTTTCCATATGCACTAGCAAGCCGTGAGAATAATCGCCTGAATAAGCTTCTTTTTCTTTGCTGGAACATTTATTGTTTTGTGAATATTCAGAAGATCCTTGATCGAAAAAGCGAAGAGGGGTTGTATTCTAAGCCATGTCGAGATGTAAGACCAAACCATGTTGGCCGTTGAGCAGGAGGTCAAAAGATGTTCTGCATTTTCTTCATGATCACCGCATAAAGGGCACAAGGAGGATGGGAGATGAATGCCCCGAGAGTTAAGAGCGGATCTTGTTGCAACTCTTTCCATTTTAGCTCTCCACCCAAAAATGTTAGCTTTGATCAGGACCCAGTTGTTCCATTGAAGAATGAAGGCGCTTGGAGTGGATGATTGTTGAATAACTTTCCTCATCGAGGCAACCGTAAAGGTACCGGAAGAGTCCTTTGTCCATTGCCATCTATCATCATCGTTGTTGATTTGGGTTTGAAGAATAAGATCTTGACAAGCGTGAAGTAATTTGATTCATCGGTTGATTGTTCCATCTCCAATTCCAGATGACTTGAGTTCCCTGCAAAACATAACAATCACGAACAAGAATGGACTTACAGGTTTCGAGAGTGAAGAGTTTCGGGAAGAGATCTTTGAACGGTCTATCCGACGCCCATACATCAATCCAGAAACGAATGGAGACCCCAGAACCAATAATCCCCTTAATTAATTGACCCATGTTCAAATTATATAGTGACAAGGAGTTCCCCAGATTTGCAATATTATTCCATGTACCAGAGAGTTGTTTCTTGTGAGGAAGAGTGGACCAACATCTATTTGAATTATGAATGGAATAGACCAATTTCCTCCAAAGATGACTCTCTTCCGTTTTATATCTCCACCACCACTTGGATAAGAGAGCGATATTAATGTCTTTAAGCGGTGATAAACCAAGTCCACCCGAGCATTTGGGCGTGGTAACCACGTGCCAAGCAACCCAATTGATACCTTTCGAGTTCTCATTTCCATTCCAAAGGAATTTTCTATGTTTGGCTTCGAGGATGTCGATGATTTTTTGAGGAGCCTTGAAGAGAGAGAAATAGTAGGTTGGAAGAGCCTCAAGGACAGATTTCAGGAGCGTGAGTCTCCCGCCTATTGAAAAGGATTTAGCTTTCCATAGAGAAAACCGAGAGTCAAAAGCATCTAGAACTAGATCCCAGTTGCAAATACGATTCATGTTCGCTCCAAACGGAAGGCCAAGATATGAAAATGGGAGAGAATCATGTTTGCATTTGATGATGTTTGAAATGTTTTGCAATACTTGATGATTTGAGTTAACTACATATAAGGTCGATTTTTGGAAGTTTATTTTGAGACCAGAGATGAGATGAAAGCAACGGGGTAATCTTTTTATGTTTTCTGCGTTTGAAGTTGTAAGATCCCCATTGATAATTGCATCATCCCCATAGAAGAGATGAGAAATGACGAAGCCTTGGTTTGGGGCAGTGAAACCAATGAACCGATTCAATTTTTCAGCTTCGAATATCATCCTTGAAAGAACTTCCATTCCCAGAATAAAAAGAAATGGAGATAATGGGTCTCCTTGACGAACTCGCCTTTTGTGTTTAAATTCAAATGTTGGAGAGCAATTGACTAGAACTGCAGATCTGGCCGATGATAAAATACACATAATCCATGATCTCCATTGAGCAGGGAAGTTCATTTGTTCCATAACCTGATCAAGAAACGTCAAACTGATTTTATCGAAGGCTTTTTCGAAGTCAAGCTTGAGCAACATGGCAGATTTTTTGAACTTTTTAAGATACGAAATGATCTCATTGACCATGAGAGGGCCATCGGTAATGCTTCTATTAGCAAGAAAGCCAGATTGAGATTCGGAGATAACAGAGCCGATGACAGGTTTTAATCTATTGGAGAGAGTTTTTTAGACGATTTTGTTCATAATACCGATGAGAGTGATCGGACGGTGATCAACAGGAGAGGAGGCAGCTGAAGATTTTGGAATATATTAGTCATATGAAAGCTGAGCCAGTTCCGTTTGGAAATGCCGCAGAAGTATGAAAGTAAGCCAGAAAATTCACGATATCCATATCCCAGAATCGTTTGATGAAGCGAATGTTAAACCCGTCCGGGCCAGGGGCTTTGTCGTCACCACAATCCCAAATAGCAGTTTTTATTTCCTGTTCGCTAAAAGGAGATATAAGTATGTTACGATCAGATGTTGATAACTGTTTAAGATTTGGACATACGAATGGTGGCCGATCATGACAATCTTCCATAAAACTTTTATGGAACATCCTTCTCACTTCTCGCTTGATAATTCTCGGGTTCTGAATCCATTCCCCATTTACATCAACCCCGTGAATTTTGTTTCTAGTGTTTTTACCATTTATAATGCCATGAAAGAATCTCGTGTTATCATCACTATATGAGGTCCATTTTTCCCTTGACTTTTGCCATAAATCCTTCATAGCGTGACTGCGTGAGCATCTTTCTATTCTGGGAATGTGGCTCTAGTCAATGGCTCTCCAACATTTGAATTTAAACGCCCCGATAAAGCATTGTTTTGTCATTTGGAGCACCGTTTTGATATAAATTTTATATTAATCGACTCGTATTATTTTTCCGATCAAAAACCATAAAACGTCGACCTGAAATTCAAAAAAAAAGTTAACGCCATTAACTTTTTTAACGGCGGGTCCATTAGTGGCCAAAATGATAAAAGTTGGGACCGGCAGCACATATTTCAAAAGTTGGGACCGGTAGCGGCCAAAAACTAATAGTTAGGTCCGTTAATATCCAATATGTTACATTTTTATACGCTATTAAATACAAACCGACTCATGTACACCCCTAGTAGGAGATGTTTGAACATGTAACTACTTTTAATTTTTCAAAATTCTTCTAAATATTAGGGGAATAAAATGTAATTAGTGTTATTATAATATGTTTTATATACATATTTTAAATGAAAAATCATTATTGTGAGAGAAACATTCATATGATGCCACATAAGCCAGAAGCTTTGAAAGGATGCCACATAAGCTTTTTTGATTTTCCTTTATTATATTAGAGATAAGTATAGGTGCACAAATCGTTTTTTTGAAAAACCTGTTTCCAGTCTTGTTGGCGGTAAAGGAATTGGTTCTTACAAGAACTGTTTCGGTTCTATAACCGGATTTGGGTATAAAAACTAGAACCTATGTAACCGGTTCTGGTTCCGGTTCTTGTAGAACCAGTTTCAGTTCATATAAACTGGTTCCGGTTCTTAATGAACCAGTTTTTTTCTATGAGATAGGTAGGAACTATGGGCTGTTGCAAATCTTATCTCCATTGGACATTCCATTTATAGTCTATAATCATAACTTTTTCATATTATTTTAGACTAAATAAATAGTAACTTTAAAAAATTTAAATATTACAAAATATGTAGCTCTTAAAACATTAAATAAGTAACAATAATAAAAAATATTGTTTTTTCTAGGAACCGGTTCTTCTAAAAACAGATTTTCAGTTATTGGATCTATTTTTATTCCGGTTTCTAAATCTTGCCCGGGCTAGAAATTTTCGGGGCGCCCTTAAACCTAACAAAACCATATTTAGGCTTTAGCCAAAACCAGCCCATTAACACATAAAAGGCCACGTTGCTATATCAATCATCGTGTTTTGTAATTTAAAAGAAAAATAGCAATAGTATCAATCATCATACTTTAAAAGCTTATAGCTTTTTTTAATATTTCATAAACAAATTAGCAAGGAGCTAGAGGAATATTATACTAAAAGCCAAAAAGACAAACCAATCCAAACGTTACAACATAGACCTGGACCAGCCAAACTCTCCATGTTAGGTTGGACATTTTTCCCATCAATTTGATTCATAGGAATGCAAGAGACTTTATATCCCTAACTATGGTTTCTTCGTTATTTATTTTTTAGTTGAAAATATGATCGTTACGAGCTCTCCAAATGCACCAAATAGCCCAGTAAAAAAGATTTCATATAGACTTTTTCTAGTGTTCGAAGAACATGGAACAGAGGATGGGATTTTGAGAAGTTGCTCAATATATTGAGTCGACCTGGGTGATCGGGATATTACACCAACCGAAGATTGCGTGCTAAACTTTTGCTGATCTTTCACATTTTACAAGAGCATGGTCAGTGGTTTTGTTGGCCAAAAGGCACGAAGTGCAAGAGGGGCTGGTAATGATATTACGGTGATGCAAGGCTTCATTCGTTTGAATCCTATTGAATATTGATTAAAGAACCACGTCAAACAAATATGTTTACCTTCGGTTTTATTACTTTGTCGTATCCATTTAAGACTCATGTTCTAAACTTATTACATCATTATTAAACTTAATAAATAAATACCATGTGCTTTGTTTATTATTGATATCCAATTCCAATGACAGCCCGGTGTTTCCGCTGCCGGGCCAGGTGTCACATTAGTCCCCTCATATCTTGAAGAATTCTGGAAAATTTCAGAGTATTTATATTTTTAACCCTCTATTACAAGGGTGTACATGAGTCGATTTGTATTTGATAGGGTATAATAATGAAACTTATGGATAAAGTTAATAATAACATAAAATAAAAGACCCCGGTGTTTTATAAATATACATAACTTTTTATACGAATTAAAAAACCAAACTACACCATAAAACTGAGCACTTTATTCTCTTTAATTTGAGTATAATATTGATATACTAAAAACTTAATATTTAAAAATATATAATGTGTTCCGGTTTATCATGGGTTTGTCTCAAAACTGATTGGAACATTCATGAATATCCTTAAAAACATCACTTGAATATTGTGTCCCCGAGCGTAACGCGGACACTAAACTACTAAATATAATATATATATATAACCATAGTCAAACTAGAGACAATAATTGCTTGATTTTATGGTCTAATTTTAAAAAAATAACATTGTACACAAATGTTACACGCGTTAAAAAAACCTAGGATCTTGAAAAAAGTAAGAGTAAATAGCCATTTTGGTATTTGAGTTTGTATCGATTCGACCACTTTGTTTCTTATGTTTTATTTTTTGCTATTTTGGTGTTTGATTTTGTATAAAGTTGTCGCTTTCGTGTTTGGTTTTGTAAAAAATTATCATTTTTGTCCTTTTACAAACGATCGTTATAAATACTCTCTTAACTCCAGGGTCAGTTTAGTCATTTTACCTTTAGGGAATAAAATGACAATTTAAAAAACCAACCCACCATAAAAAGGTTCTCTTCACTCATCACTAACCCTTAACCACCACCACACAACCACCTGTTTCACCTCATACGTTGCCACCACACTACCCCCAACATCATCATCACTACCACCACTGCTGTTGCCGCTACCAAGCCACCACCATCGCCACCCTCCCCTTAGCCTCACCATCACAAAAACATCTGATGATGATGATGATGAAGGTGTAATGGAAATCACAGATCATGAGAAAGAAGAAGGGGTGTTGTTCGGATGATGATGAGAATTGAGAAAGACGATGGAAGTGGTGTGATGAATGAAAATGACGGTGGTGGTGTCAGCGATGATGATGATGATGATGATGATGATGATGATGAAAGGATGCGTTGATGGTTTGAGGTTGGGTATTTGTTGTAGACTTGTAGCTGCTGTCAAATGGATATGAAATTGGTAGGGAAAGGGGTTTGGTATTAGTTTTACTTTTAGGTGTCCAAATTAATTAATTAATTTAATATAATATTAATTATAGAAAGATCAAGCTACCTTTAATTTTAACAAAACTTTTAACGGAAGTACTAAAGTAGCAAATATGTACAAAATCAAACACCAAAATAACAAAAAAAAAATAAACATAAAAACTAAAATGGTTGAATCAATACAAACTCAGAGATCAAAATGGCTGTGTATTCAAAAATAAATAGCAAAAGTTTGAGTACAATATATGAATATTGTTTCTTTCAATTCATTAGTCCTAATAACTGTTTCGGTGTTTCTTCAAGTAATAAAGAACCTGTTACGAAATAATTAAAGTGAAATATTGGGTAAATATGGGAAAAAATTACATTTTATTAATTTTAACTTTTATCTATTGATCACAGGGGTGGATGTAAAATGTGTAAAATTTGATGATTTTTGTTTGTTTTATGTTTAAGATACACCTGAGCACTTAAAATGTTACCCTGAACAATTAAAACAGATTTTTATTGTCAGTTTTATTTGAACAAATGCCAAGAAAATAATGATATTTGTTAAAAGGGTTAAATGCATATTTCCCCCTCCAAAACACTTTAAATGCATATTTACCCAGCTAAAAAAATCAATTGCATATTTCCCCTTATAAACAACTTTAATTTGCAAATATACCCATTTTTAATAAAGACATTTAGTTAACATTGGGTATACATGCAATTGATTTTTTTAGTTGGGGAAATATGCATTTAAAGGTATTTATATGGGTAAATATGCAATTAAATCTTGTTAAAAATATCTAAACACTGTTAGTAATTTTCAAGAAAATGATGATAAAAGTTTAGACATTAATAATCAAATGCTAAAAAAATAATGTTTTGTATGAGTGTCGTAAAAAAACTATAAAAGTATAGGACAATTTTATTTCGAATGATACCCCTTATATTCCGGCCTAGCTCCGCCACTGATTGATCATTATTAATCCCAAACTTAACTATTGGACATTATTAATCCAAACTTTTACTTAAGTGATCACCATTGAGTCTTCCATTAACCTTGACTAACTCCGTCTAAAATTGCTGGCGTGGCATTCACGTGGCAGCTGTCGTGTTTTTTTTTTATTTTTAGTAGAATTGGATTTTATAAATCCCAACTTTCACCTATTGGTCATTATTAATCCCAACTTTACTATTGGCCATTATTAATCTCAACACAAACACAAACAAACCTTAACTGAGATATGATCGACCATCATACAAACACAAACAAACCGTATATCTCAGTTGAAATCATTGAGCATTCGTGTGAAATAACACAATAAGCTGAAAAACATGAAATAAATTTGTTTTTATATATGAACACTGTACGCGTTTCAAAGACATCAAAATGCTCGTTTTTATGGTGTATTTTAGTTAAACAATAATTGTGTATGTAAAAGTTACGAACCTTTAAAAAATTGTTGGAACTTGAAATAGGTAGATATTACCAATCTTAGAGGTTGTTTGTTTAACCTCTTAATGGTTCAGTTCATTGCTTAATCATTCAAATTCAGCATTCAGAGCGTTTGTTTTCTAAAAAAAGAACTTTTGAATGGTTCAGTTAAGTGCTGAATGGTTAAAAGACATAGACATGTTGAACGAAACTGAATGGAGCATATACCAACTTTACTCTCATATGCATTTCTACTTCAACATCACTGTCATTGATAGTGACTCTTAATAATTCAGACCTCTTAACCATTTAACACTTAATGTTTCAGATTTTATCAAACAGCCTTTTACTCTTCCTTCTAGTTTAAAAAAATGCAACTTGTCATCTTATTACTTTTTATACTTTTAGTAAAATTTAAACATCATAGTTGAACCTTATGATAACCCTTGTTTCCTATATATGTATTAGCAAACTCGGCCTATAAAGGTAAAATTAGTGTTATTGGATTTTTTAATCCTAACTTTCACTTATTGGCGATATTAATCATAACTTTAGTATTAACCATTATAATTCTTAACTCTCACTTAAGTAGCCACTATTGAGTCTTTCGTCACCCTTGACTAACGTGGTCCAAAGTTGCTGACGTGACATCTGACATGTTTGATGATTGTACTCCCAGACCTAAGCTTTGGTATGATGGCATGTCAGAAGATTGTCAGATGCCACGTGTATGGCCACGTCAGCAACTTTGGACAGTATTAGTCAACAATATCGAAAGACTCAATGGTGGCCATGCCACTTAAGTGAAAGTTGATTAATAATGGTCAATAGTAAAATTGAGATTAATAATGGCTAATAGATGAAAATAAGGAGTCATGTTAATAGCTAGGTGGGTTTACCGCTAGCTTGTCGTCATGCCTACAGGCGGACGGGTTAGTGGGTTTCTCCCGAATTGGAGTCGTGTTAATAAGTGGGTTTCGGCTACCAACGCTGTCTGTGTCCGCCGAGCGTTTGGGTGTCTTTTGCCATTGGGTTACCTCAAACAGCTGAGCTTTATTCTTTTTGTTGTCTAAGAAAGATGAAAGTAAGGATTAATAAATTCGAAGACCCAAAAGAATACTCCAAAGACTTGGGTTAATAAAATATACAATAAAAGTTGCAGGGGTTTTAAATTTAAAATAACATAATACATATATATATGTGCCAACAATAATATATTAAGTCTTTCGACCAATATTTTCAAAACCAATTGTTTTAGTAGTTCATCTGTTAAAACAGGTTAAAACAGTCGTATCGATCGGACTGGATTTAAGAGAACAGGTTGATGCCAACTTATATTATGGGTCCTATTATTAGAACATTATAAATTGACACTCAATCACTTATATGCCGCATATCACTTAATATTCACATACTTACATGAACTAACCTTATTATCATGATTATAAAAACTTAGAGTTTAATTGTGTGTGACGGATAGGTTTCACTTTCTTTCTTTCGTGGATTATAGCACCCAAAATCTTGGTTATGTAAGTGAAGAAAATAGTAAACAACAACACCGTAACATACTAAAAGTAGCAAACTCGGGAAGTATAATGGTACAAACTTTTATCAAGTGTAAGCGAATAGGATTTTAATAAATTTATCATGCTGGCTTGGTGGGCAAGTAAATAAGATTAATATGTCCGATCCTATCCCCTTAAGCCAAAAATCTACTGAATCGTACGTCTTAGCTTCTACGGTGGCATCAAAATCTGCTTTTTTCGTTAACAGCAGGGATACATCGATACGAAGAACAAGACTTACTCGTCCGTCAGTAGAAATATTTATTTGCTTAAATGATTACTTAGATTTAATAAAAGATAAATCTTCATTAGAAGGAGAATTTTAATACAAAGGTGAGATATAATAAGGGGGCAAGGAGTGGAGACGAGGTCGATGGACGAGGTCCACGAGCTCGCGAGCTCGCTACACCGAGCAAAACGAGGTTGAGCAATGAGGTCGATGACGAGCTCTGCAACTCGTGGACGAGGAGATCAAAACTAGCCGTTTATTATGACCGTTTACAAAAGAGCCGTTATTTTATTACCGTTTGAAACAAATTAAAATAATAAAATACTTTATATTTTTACACTATAAAAACCATCCCATTTTAACATAATTTTTCACACATTTCCTACTATTCTCTTCTTACTTTTATAACCAAATCAACCAATTTTTATACAATCATGAATCACGGAAAAAAAACCGCAAAACCCGTAAACCCCACAAACCCAAAAAAATCAAGAGCTAGAGGCGGTAAAGGCCAATCGAGTTCGACCCAACCCCAAACTAACCTTCAAGCACAATATTACACGCAACAACCCTCCGTACCCGAAATGCCATTTCAATTTGACCCACATGCAACTCCATCAAGGTTATCTCGGAAAAGCAAACCTTGATGGAGTTGTATCTTCGTTGAGGTCGGGAATGTCGTTTGATGAAGTTGTGTAGTTCCCTGACTCCGATGTTTTTGTTCTTTTTTGTGCGAAAGATTCGAGGTCTTGACCCATTAACTCGATGCCTTTCCATTTCAAATGATCTTTCACAACTTTCCATGCCTCCATGTGTGGGAAGGCCCGTCCGTTGTTCATCATTTTCCATTCGGTGCTTGTCTTTTGGATAATCTCATCATCGCTTGAACCACTTCCCCAACGATGGTTCTACAATATTTATAAAAAAACAATAAATTTAAGGTAATAAAATAAATTAAAAACTAGTAAGCAAAACAAATATAAATTATAACTTATACCATTTGGATGTAAATTCCTTGGTAGACGTTGATTTTTGCTATCATTTCTCTATATTTTACACCTAATGCATCCGTCGTGTGTGTTGTATTCGGAAATTTGGTTAAAAAATATGCTTTAACCCGACCCCAAAAGGTGTCCGCCTTTTGAAAGTCCCCGACATCTCCATCCTCCGAAACCTTACACCAACCTTCGATAAGCGCTTGTTCTTCGGGAGAGGTCCAAGGTTGACGCTTCTTCGTCACCGGTTGTTGTTGTTCTTCTTCTTCTTCTTCTTCTTCTTCTTGTTCTTCTTCTTCTTCTTCTTCTTGATGTTGTTGTTGTTGTTAGCGGTGGTGGTGTTGTCGAAACGATTGTTGTTGTTGTTGAAAATGTTGTTGGTGTAGTTGAAACTGTTGTTGTTGTTGAAACTGTTGTTGTTGTTGAAACTGTTGTTGTAACGCTTGTGGGATATACGCTTGCACTTCATCGTCTTCATCGAACATTTCTATGAAATCATTAGAAATATTTTCACGCAATGGGTTTCGGAATGGTTGGTTTTGATATGATTCGGTTCGGTATGGAGGCAATGGCTCACGCATTGCATGTGGGTCAAATTGAAATGGCATTTCGGGTACGGAGGGTTGTTGCGGGTAATATTGTGCTTGAAGGTTAGTTTGGGGTTGGGTCGAACTCGATTGGCCTTTACCGCCTCTAGCTCTTGATTTTTTTGGGTTTGTGGGGTTTACGGGTTTTGCGGGTTTTTTTCCGTGATTCATGATTGTATAAAAATTGGTTGATTTGGTTATAAAAGTAAGAAGAGAATAGTAGGAAAGGTGTGAAAAATTATGTTGAAATGGGATGGTTTTTATAGTGTAAAAATATAAAGTATTTTATTATTTTAATTTGTTTCAAACGGTAATAAAATAACGGCTCTTTTGTAAACGGTCATAATAAACGGCTAGTTTTGATCTCCTCGTCCACGAGTTTTGCAGAGCTCGTCATCGACCTCGTTGCTCAACCTCGTTTTGCTCGGTGTAGCGAGCTCGCGAGCTCGTGGACCTCGTCCATCGACCTCGTCTCCACTCCTTGCCCCCTTAATGATCACAATGACCGAGGATGAAGCCGCATGTGATGTCTCCTTACGCAACAACTTAGGTTTAAGGGCTTTGAATAGCACATCACAATAATAGCAATGAATGAAAAAATAAGGGTTATTAGATTTTAATACTACAACCGTAAGATATTGGCTATCGTTACTCACAACTAAGGGTGATGGGGGTGGGGATGAGGGGGACGGGGTCCAACCACGAGCGGGCATACCGCCGCCGTGGCTGGACGGTGTTGCGGTGACGGGGTTAGGGGGTTGGGTCACCGATTCGGTGATGGAAGTGGGGCCCAAAATTTCGAACGTTGGTTGTGTTAGGATGTGTTGGGGTGTGTGTATGAAATGTTTTTTTTCCGGCCGGCCCTTTGCAAATGCAAAATATGGTGGTGGTTGTTGCAGGAGAGAGCAACGAAGAAGAAGAAGAAGAAGAAGCACAGTAATTTTTTTTTATATTTTTAACAAGTTTAGTGCCCGAGCTATGCTCAGGAACATAATACCCAGATGATTTTAATGATATTTATGAGGCATGGAAGGTTCCAATCAATTTTTAGAAAAAACCATTATAAAACCGAAACACAAGATTTATTTAAAAATTGTTTTTTTAATATAGCACTATTATACTCAAATTAAAGAGAATTAAATGCTCAGTTTTATGGTGTAAATGTTTTGTAAAAATAATATCGTATAAAAATTTATGGATGATTAAAAGATACTAAGGTATTTAAATATAACATAATAATAATTTTCTCTTAAGTTCATTTATATACCTGATTAAATATAAACCGACTCATTCACACCCAGTAAAAAGGGTTGAAAATGTAATTATTTTTAAGTTTTTCTAGTTTCTCCTAAATATTAGGAGTTCAAAATATAATTCGTTTTATTATAATATATTATTGTAGATTATGTATACATATTTTAATTATAAAATTATTATTATGAGAGAAACTCTCAAATAAAAGTAAGCAAAACAACTCTAAATGTTTTTCTAGTTTCTCCTAAATATTAAGTTTGAAGTGATATAGTATTCTTGAAATCATGATATAGATTTGAAAATAATGGCTATGATATTTCTTGTGTGTCTCCATGAGGATTAATCTTAAAAGCAAAGCAACTATTTTACCTATTTTTGATAGAAGATAAGATATAATGTGCTATATAATGCCATATATAGCAACCTACAATTGGTTCATAATGAAAGCAATATTTAGTGGGTGGTAGCTGGCTCTTCCCATCTTTGATATACAATAAATTCAATGCTACTCCAATACATTTGTTGCTTACGTAGGTGTGTTGAGATCGATGTCCATCGAGGACACTATTCACACTAATTTCGTACGTCGTGTATCGTGGGACTCAATCTCAAATCTAATTAAAGTTTAATATTTTTTTAACTGTAATTTTATTAAGATAAATAAGACCACTATAGCAAAACGTTAGGGCTGAAGAGAACATGCACACGTCTGCATCATTTCTGTCGTGTTATTGACAACACAAGTAAACAATTGTATCAACAAGATGAATTGAATACACACAAAACACACAAATCTGAGTATGTTCTCAAACGATTACAAAACAGATTGAATGATTAATGTGATGTACAAGATACAACTCAGAATGACCCAACAACCTATCTATATGCTGATAATACAAAATAAGTTCACTAACCATCTGTTAAAAAACTATCTATCTAATTAGTCACTTTAACCCCTCAACAATTACGGAGATTAACAAACATTCACTATGTCACTTATAAGGGATGACTAAAACAAAAACCTAGTTATATTGAAAAAACCCATGAAACTCTCTTTGGACCATTGATTATTTTCAATCTAAGGCTAAGATTTTAAAGATGGCTTTGATAAATTATTTTAATAACTAATGGTACAAAAATGGTATAATAGGAAAAGTTTGTTTCATTTCCTTTCATATACAAATACAATCTTATCTTTCTGACAACAGTAGACATCAAATCCATATACTCTCTCAAACTGTTTTTCAGAAAAAAAAATCCTACTCTTATTTTCTCTCTAAAAGACTCATCAACTTCCTTTTGTTTTTTTATTTGGTTCGATCATCAAGCAAATGATGCTGCTTCAGATCTGTGTTCGTCGTTGTCGGTGTTCAGATCTGAGATCCTGTGTAACCCACGGGACAATGCGGCCAGTAGAGAAAGTGGCTGAGTATGGCAGTGGCGCGATTATGAAATGAAGCAAGAGATTTTCACGGTGGTTTGCAATCATCCATTTTCCACAACCTATGCCCTTTAACACCTTCTGGATACCGAAAACCACATACTTAATGGCCCTTGGATCCAATTTTCCTTGTTTATCATGAGCATAGGCTAGGGACCTAAACACTCTGAGATCATCATACTGTTGCTTTCTTTCAAACCACATCTATATTGGAGTCTTCTTTTCTATGGCTGCTGATGGAGATCTTGATCAAGAATGATGTTGTTGTCACAGCTTCAGCCTAAAACTTATTTGTAACGTCCCGTATTTTATTGTTTTTTTTTCTCAAATGTAATCATACTCTTTATTCATTCTTTATAGTGTCAACACTTTATCATAGTAAAGGTACTCTTTTTATATCATTCTTGTTGATTAAATTCTTCCACAACGCTTAAACAATTTTGAATACACATTTTAACACAAAATTTTCCAACTTATCAAGATTTATATTTTTCGAGAGATGATTTTATAAGTATTTATGGTTCTTATGTTAAAATTACCCAAAAACATACTTACATCTAAGTTTATGGTACAAAACAACTAATAAATAAATTGAGGGGCCACATTTGAAATTTTGGCCAACCACCCTCTTTAATGCTCAACCCTAATTCTCATCTATAAATACCAACTCAAATCACTCATAAATCACTCCCACCTCTCTAAACTCTCTCCCTCAAACTCTCTCAACCCTTTCAAAAACTTTACCCATTTCTTTGCAAGAAATCTCCAAGAACATCTTGTGAGTTTTATTTTTATTATTTTTATTTCTTCTCTCATTTTATTTTTTTTTCGAAATTCTTCTTTCATTTTTCTTAATTTCTTCTTTCATTTATATTACATTATTTCTTCTTCCTAAATACTTGAAAAATCCTCTTGGACTTACCATATATTTTCCAAGGAAAATAAAGTTTGGTAAATCACCATTTCGAGGTTCAAGTTAGGATTATTTCTCTTAAAACTTTATAAACTATTTTTTTTTTGTTTTGCTTGTTTCTTGGAATATATTCGTACCAAACCATGTTACCAACAAGTATTATGTTGTATAACTTGTGTTAAGGTTTTATTCCAAAAACTTATGGCTCATATGCCTTCCTCTATATCTTTCTTAAAATCACTAAGTAATATATAAATAAGAAGTGAGTGGAACCAAACCATGTTTCCAAATAACTATGTTGGAGGACTTGTGTTATGGTATAAAAATGGTGATGTTGAGGACCTTGGTTCTACAACTAAAATTTCCGCCATTCCTCACTTGATTACTTAGTAAACAAAGAAGTCATTTTAATTATTTCCTTTCTTGTATTCATGACCATCCGAATCATCAATTATGTTGATGGTTTTGTGCATTGGTGAAACACTTGAGGTTATAATACCTCCATGCTTGACAATACATGACTATACTTGATAATATTTATATATATACATATAATACTATCTCCGAACCATAATATTAACCCAATCCATGGTTAAATATTATGTGTTAAGGTGTACGATATACTAATCTTATGATTCCTTATTTTGGACTTCTAATGAGTGTTTAACACTCATGAAAAACACACACAAGTAATAGTGTCCAAATAAGTGTCTAAGTAGTATATACTTTTATGTATTTTCATATGCATATTTTCATTCACTACCAATTACAAATTCTTATACTTATACTCACCTTATTCACCAATATAGGGTGACCTTGGTGATTCCTTCTCTCAAGCTTATTTTCTCACTTTGTGGATATTACTTCACAAAAACGTGAGTCATACTAAACCCTTTTTACGTTTTAAACACTATTTGGGTTGCAACATGTATCCATTATAAAACACACAAAATCACACATTCAATCAAACTCACTCTAAAACTCAATCCTTTAAACATGCTTACTTGTTATACTATTTGTGAATACATGCAAACATTCATATACAAGCTATCTATCATTAACTTTGCAAGCCTCCCTTAACAAGTATAGCGCTATAGGACTAGCACATCCGCCCCGTTTGTTGGGTCTTTGTTAAGTTATTCTTTACGACCTTATTTGCTTCGGCGATAAGGGTACGCACACGGCCTAAGTCACTTCGGTGTTAAGGATACGCTAGTGGACACTTTGGATTGATTTATAGTCTTTGCATGCTAGTATGAAACACAATTTGGTATACTTTAAACATGTGGATTTGAGATTTATTTATAACTATGCTATGTAATCAAACCGGTATGCTCACCAACATAATTTGTGTTGACGGATATTTTATACATGTTGCAGGAAACGTTAGAGAAGCTAACAAGAAATCTATTTAGGGTGGACTTAGAAACACGCTTAATCTATCTTCGTGTTTTGTTTTATTTTAGACTTTCAAACTTCCAAAATGTTGTATTTCTACTTTGAACCATGTATGGTTAGGTTGATTATAAGACAAGAAGAAATTTAATATTAATATATCGCAACATTGATGCTATGATGTCTTTGAACAATCTATCACGTCTCGCGCCTCGATGTTTCCGCCATCGGTTGGGGTGTGACATTATTGGGCATCCCTGAACTGATCAACAAACATCTTACTCTATCTAGCAATGCCCCGTTCATCTTCTCCACAACCCACTTTGTTGTGGAGTCCCTGGAATATTTAAACGCCTAGATATACCGTTCTTCTTGCAATAGTCATTAAACTGATCATTACAAAACTCTAACCCATTGTCAGTCCTCAACTTCTTAAGTTTTCTATCAGTTTGATTCTCTACTAGAATTTTCGATTCTTTAAACTTCTCAAAGGCTTCACTATTATGTTTCAGAATATATATCCATACTCTCCTAGAATAGTCATCAACCAAAGATAAAAAAATATCTTGCACCTCCTAAAGGTTAAGTTCTTGCTGACCACACAAATCTGAATGTACATTGTCCAATATTGCTTTTGTTCTATGTGCACTCTTAGTAAACTTGACCCTCCGTGATTTCCCTAGAACACAATGTTCAAAAAAACCTGCTTCTCCACCATTGAAATCACCAAGAACTTGTTGTAACTTTAGTTCCATCAGACGTGATTTCCCTAGAACACAATGTTCAAAAAAACCTGCTTCTCCACCATTGAAATCACCAAGAACTTGTTGTAACTTTAGTTCCATCAGACCTTGATCACTCATGTGACCAAGTCTTTTATGTCATAGAGCAGACTCATTTACACCAGTTTGATCCACCATATTATTAACCCCTTAACTGAGTTTCCCATCTAACATATAAATGTCGTTTGGCAAGAACAAATTTAAAATGTACCTTGCCCGTATGGTTGAAATCAGTTTTTAACATATTACACTGAAACTAGTTAAACTTGAACCAGTCAAACTCAATTCATAGACATCTACCCTATAGTGTGTCTATATATAACATGTGAGATATCTCTATCTCTATTATAATATAGCAAAATGAATTTAAAAAAAACAAAATCTTATATTCCGGTTTAAAAAAATTGAATCTTATATTTTGGGCTCTTAATATTTTGGCTTATTATATAAAAAAAATTGAATATTATATTCTGGTTTAAAAAAACTAAATCTTATATTCCGGTTTAAAAAAGTTGAATTACATTTTCAACTCTCTACTACTAAGATGTGTATGATTCAATTTATATTTGATAATGTATAAAAATAAAAATTATTGATAAAGTTGGTAATAGTCTCCAGTTAACTACCTCAGTATTTTTTATGCATACATAATCTTTTACACGACACTAATTTTTATAAAAAAACTAGACCATGAAACAAATATTTTTTATTTTTAATTTGAGTATAATATTGCTATATACTAAAAAAACAGTTTTTTTTTTAAAACAAATCTTATATTCCAGTTTTACTATGATTTTAATTCAAAACTTATTGAAATTATCCACACATCCATGAATATCCTAAAAATCACTACTTGGTGTTGTTTTCTTGAATATAACACAAACACTATACTAGTTATACTATTTATTAAAACACATCTTAGTTATCATATACACAAAAAAATATATAAAAAAATCATTTTATTGCCTATAAATCTATAATACAAGGCATGAGATTGACGCCATCCCACCCCCACCACTCCCTGTTTCTCTGCTTTAACTCCACATGTAATAATGCCACCACCATCATCACTATCATCATATCTCTTTTTCTTTTATTTTTACAGACCAGATATATGAAAGGTTCGTGTTTCTATTAATTGTTGGATCTGTAAGCGATGACCAATATTGATCTGTGTAAGTTTTGCTGTTGTAGTGTTGAACATCTTTTATCATTTCATTATATATTCAACTTTGAGTTCACACAAGTATATATATCCATGCACTTAATCGACATATCATAGTTTATTTTGAATTTGTAACTATTTTGTGTTTTTTTTTCTCTTTTTTATGTTGTTTAATATTAAACGTGTTCTTGGTTGTATGCAGTAACGGATACAGGATTTTTCGTCATTGGGTGCATAATACTGGTTAGTTAAAATGATCCAAGAAAAACTATAGAAACGATTTGTTTTCAGGTCGGCTATAATGATTAACGGATCTATAGCAATTTGATGGAACCTATAGCGTAATCTTACTTCTAACAATTAAACGCTACATTAAAAAAAATCCATAAATTGCAAACACAACATATATGAAACTTTCATACTCTTTTTTTTTTTATCTTTCTTCAGCAAATATCCACATCTTCACATTATTTAAGCTGAGAGATGTGTGTAGATAGAAAATTAACCCTAATAAAAAATATCAAAATTTTGTTATTGTTTCGTAAATTTATAATTATTAACTTCACTAACTATTAATTTACACATCGAGCCTATTTACAACTCTTGTATTTATCAAAACAACTTAAAATAGTTTTACACTAATTACAATCGGTTAAGAATAATCTAATTAACTCTCTTTCACATAATTGTCCCTTCTTCTTTTATCTATTTTCATAATTAACCATATATTATTTAAGACCCTACAAGAAGCACCCTAAGTACACTTAAGGGTTGTTTGGTTGGTTAAGTGCTGAATAATTAAGAATAGTTGTTTGGTTGGACATCTGAATGAGATTTTTTTTACTTGTCCCACATAAGAGTGGAGAGAAACCATAGTTGCCTTTATATATTCAAATCTTAATTTACTATTAAGTTCTTATGTTACATTTTACTTTAGCATATACCCGCGCGCAGAGGGTGCAAATTTGGTTCGAATTCCTTGCCGTAATGCGACGCCCGCACGACCTGCGGACACGAATGCAACTCCGAAAACCCGGGTCCGTGTTTCGGGCTATTCAAATAAACCAAATGGTCACCATAAAGATAAATGAGCTCGGCTCGATATTAAACGAGCCGAGCTCAAGCCCACCCTAGCTCGGCTCGACTCGTTTGCAGCCTAAAACAGACTAACAAAGTTACAAGACTGGTATGAACTAACTCCTAGCATATATACCAAGAAGTAAGATCATAAAGCAAATCAATGAAAGTAATATGCAGGGTGTGTCTCTCCCTGTATGCTGAATACATGAAGACGAAAACTTAGACATCACGCGCGAGAGAGTACATGTCAAAACCAAAATGACAACTAACATTCATTTTGCGGGCACAAATTCACCCAATACCTGCTGGAAACATAAAGCTAGGCTTAAATTCATGATATTCATTTCATAATGAAAAAGAGATGTGCAAAGAAATACAGTCAAATAGTAGGTCAATCTATTGTCATATAATTAAGACCAATGTTAATCAAACCCATATCAATAAGCTTTTACAAAATCTACAATATAGAGAATTTGAGATATAGTAATATAATATCTATTTATTATTGATATTCATATGCATGATCACTAGTACTATTGCTAACTGCAAGCCTCTGTGGAGTTTCCATGAAGCAGAAACAAGCATGATAATCGAGTATTTCTATGATCTCTATACATACTCGAATGCTACCTTTCTCTGCTTCACGTGTCACGTGAAGTTGAGAGTGAGGATTAACCACGCTTTTTCCTCTTTTTGAAGCTTTTGAAGTAGCAACAATATTTCCTTTGGTAAGCAACTCTGATGGGGTTCAACATGTACCTTCATCATATTTTTAGAGAATATTATACATGAGGAAGATAATGTAGAAATGAGGGTATGATCCAAAAGGATTGCTATTGTGAGATTGTAACTCACTGATTCGGGGACATGATCTATTCTGTCTGTCTTTTTTAAAGCATAAGACAGGTCAAGTAAACCACCTATGGAAACCGTTGTATCGTTTACAACAAAAATATCACATGTTTATGTTGTATAACACCCATGACTTAATTTGACATCCCCGCGTTAATAACAAAGTGGGTGATGATGATATAGAGTAACCCGACAAACACCGGACTGAACTACAGGAACATTGAAAACTAGATTTTTTTTACGGGGAAGTTGGAGGTAGTGCTGGAGTTGGTGCTGCTTCAATCTCAAAGGATGTAACCATAGAACTCATGTTAGGTAGCTTGTTGTGTGATAAAAAGTTGTGATTTGAGGAGATAGTGTCAGTGCCTATATTGCACTTTCACTAACAAGCTCATAAAAATCATAACTTTCTATATCACACAAACTACTAAATTTTAAAAATTAGAACATGAGTTCTTTAGTTACTTCATTGAGATTGAAGCACTAGCTCAGCACTACTATACCTCCAACTCCCCTGTTAAAAATATTTTAGTTCGTATGTTCTTGTGGTTTAGTTAGATTTTTGTTGAATTGCTTTATATCATCATCACGTACTTTGTTAATAGCGTTAGGGATCTCAAAGTCACCGGTGTTATAAAACATAAACAGGTGATGATTTCTGTTGTAAACGATACAACCGTTTCATTAGGTGGTTTAATCGACCTTTTTTATGTTTTAAGAAAGACGGGCATAATAGATCTTGTCTCCAACTCAGTGAGTTATAATCTCACGATATCAACCCGTTTGGATCATACTCTTGTCTCTACATTTTCTTTCTCCTTGTATAACATATCTAGAAATTTGAAGAGGATCGATATAGTTTGAACCTCATCAGACTCACCACCACAGAAATATAGTTGCTTCTTCAAAAGCTACAAGAAGAGAAAACAGTATGGTTGATCCTCACTCTCGACTTACGTGGCACGTGAAGCAAAGAAAGATAGCACATAGGCTTGTTGCTCCATATATAAAAAACGATTTGGTTTATAAAATTTTAAATGGTATCAGAGCCTTATGCTTATGGTTCATTCGTATTTCTAAACTCCACATGAGGTAATTGTAATTAGCAAATATTAGTAATCATGTAATTTGACTGTTGCATGTATATAAATATCAATAAATAGATATTATATTAATTATAGAATTATAAAATTGTAGTTGAATTTTTATATATATAAATACATCTCAATTTAGTAAAAAGTATTGTTTTAAAGTTTGTTGAACTTTGTCATAGATCACAAGGCCTGATACAATGAATTTCAATTTAGCCTTGTGGGCAAATAATCCAATTGATCCCCTGACTTATTTGGTTGATGGTTGGTGCATGTTTAACATCAACCTTAACTTTATTTCTTCACCGTCCAATTATAAACTATACTTAGCTATACTTAGCTGATCACCCATTCTATGATTAGGATTCTTATAGAATAACTTTAATTACAGAACTATATAGAACCATTGATTTACATACATATAAATTAAGATCAATGATATTAAGCTCTCTTTATATATGTGTAAATCAGACATAAGTATTTATTATAGAAACACAATCATTTTTTCTTTTTGTCAAATATACTCATATGTTAAATAGCCTAATATCAAAAGGCTTGATTTACAATTATGTAAAATCACTGTAAATTAGTTGCTCTTATAAGTAGTGGTTCTGAAATGATGTAATATTGTTACCTCGAACCAGTTCTCTATATGACGAAACGATGCTTCAATTGATTTAAGTTTTACCATATCGTAAAACCGTTTCATCATTTGAAGCACCGGTTCAAAGTAAATTTTAAATCAATCCATTCGCTTCCTCCTTCCGATCAAAAGCCCTAAAATATTAGTATGAAATTCGAAAAAAAACTTAACACGGCTAACTATTTTTAACGGTGACTCTTTAAAAAAACTGTTTGCAAATTGGGATCTTCACCGATAATTTTCTCAGCTGGGACTTCTGCCAGCCAACAGGTAAAAATTCGGATTTTCGAAATCAAAATTTTCTATAAATACCGTACATTTAACTTTTCGAGGAACTCAAAATACTTTGGTACTTTAATTAGGCTTATAATGAAGAAAATACTCCTCTCCTTTTTGTTCTTTTACATGATGTTTACAAATTGCATGAATGGTATAATTGCTGGCTCTCCACAGGAATATTGCAACTCTTTTGGTATGAAATATATACATGTTTCCTTTTTTCGTTGTATTATATTAATTCAAATGGAAAAAAAATATTTGAAGGCAAGCAAATCATGTTTATGTGTTTTCTTCAACAAAGTGTTTGTGGATTCAAATCTTGCATATGCATGTTTGATGGTTACATGCATATTTTCTTGATGACAGGAAGTGTTGTTAAAAAACATATATGTTCGGGCTACGAATTTTAACCTTTATTAGTGTTAATTTAATTTGCAGGGACACCTCGTTACATAAGAACATATGTTTATGATTTTTGGCCAAGGGTTTGCACACTTGCAGCATGTGATAAAGAATGCCTAAAGGAACTGCAAAGAATAGGAAGAGGATTCAGAGTGGCTAAATCTTGTGAAGGCACATTATGTGTTTGTTGTATTCATAAATGAGTCTTGTGTGCAACTCTTAATGAATTATATAAATAATTAAATTAATGATGATAATATAGTCACTTTACTTATTTTCTAGTCTCAAAAGTCATACCAAATTAACCAACATGTTACAAGAGCATTCAGAGTAGATGCATTCAGAGCAGGCAGATGAATCAAATTTTGTTAGTGGAGTTTCTATATTTTAGATAATGGTTTTGAGGGGTTGTTAGTAGAGAAGAGAAAAAATGTTACAGAAAAAAATGCAACATCCATTTTTATTATCATTTATTTCACTCAATATTCACGACCTCTTGATTAAGGGTCATACACATCTTCTCACTAGAATAAGCTAGTGGTTGTGTAGATGCTTTTTAGTTATAATTAGATTTAAGACCGGGTCGTGCGATGCAACGGTTGGGTCACGCGGCCGTGTCTTCCGTATGTGATTTCGTCACATGTGTTGATAAAAAAAAGTTTCATGTTTTGTACGTCAAATCCATAATGTGTCACATATTAAAAGACGAAGAAATATCAAAAGTTAAAGGTCACTAAGATAACCATGTCAAAACCGGATGGTTCAAGTCGTTAATATGTCAAAGTAGAATAATGAGTCAAATTCAAAAACTGGCTTGGTCATTAGGAGCCAAAATGATAATTAATTAAAGTAGAGGAGTAAAATCAAAAATATGTCAAAGTTAAAAAAAATTAAAAATATTAAATATGTAAATGATAATTTTGTAATTAAACTAACAAGGATGACCAATTACCAAGATCATAACCGACCTTGATATTTAAAACATACTATACATCTCTTACAACTCTTAATTATATAATAAGGAATAAGGATGTTACAATTTGCATCATACTCTAACATGTATATATCATAGCCTATAAATAGTACTAAATAATTATATATAAATAAAATTATGCATAAAATTATGCATAAAATTCATCAACAACCAGTTTCTCTTAATAAATAATAAATGCAACTATATTTTTATTATTAGTTACGATCTCTTATTACATTTTCTTTCATAAAAGTTTAATAAAACAAATCAATTAAAGTTATAACTTTTATATATATATAAATAATATTAAACACAAACAAACATTAAAAAATTCGGTCTAACAGTAAAAATACTTTAACTTTGAAATCCCTACTAAAAAAACATGGTTAAATTCGTTTAAAGTTGTATGTTTTTTTATTAGTTTCAAGCTTGTTTATTTTAGAAAAGTAAAATAGAATATGTTAAACAAATCACGCTCATTTAAAAACATACTGACATATAATATAGAGTAAATTACGGTTTTCGTCCTTGTGGTTTGGGCTTTGTAACGGTTTTCATCCAAAACTTAAAAAATGCTCAATATAACCACTGTGGTTTCAGATTTGTCCCAATTAGATCCAAACCTCTAACACCGTCAAGTTTAACCGTTACTCAGCCCTCACTTGCATCTCACGTGAGGGGCATTTTTGTCATTAACTCCACCATTTGCATATATCAACCAAGAAACCTAACAAATAGTGGGGTTAAGTGACAAAAATGCCCCTCACGTGAGGGGCAAGTGAGGGCTGACTAACGGTTAAACTTGACGGTGTTAGAGGTTTGGATCTAATTGGGACAAATCTGGAACCACAATGGTTATATTGAGCATTTTTTAAGTTTTGGATGAAAACTGTTACAAAGCCCAAACCACAGGGACGAAAACCGAAATTTACTCTATAATATAATTAGATTAGTACCCGTGTACTACACGGATTTTAGTTTTATAGGTTTTAACTCAATTTACATATCAAATTTATTTTTAACATATCTCTTATTAAATCGATTTGGATATTTACAAATCTTTATATAATATAGGAAAACGTAAAAAGCTTATGTGGCATAATTTTAAAGCTTCTGGCTTATGTGGCATAATATGAGAGTTTATCTCATAATAATGATTTTTATTTAAAAAATATATATATATAATATATTATAATAAAAGTAATTACATTTTTGGTCCCCTAATATTTTGAAGAATTGTGAAAAATTTAAGAGTATTTATATTTTTAACCCTCTACTACAAGGGGTGTACATGAGTCGGTTTATATTTGATAGGGTCTAAAAATGAAACTTATGGATAAAGTTAATAATAACATACAATTAAAGACCTCGGTGTTTTATAAATATACATAACATTTTTATACGATTTTTTTAAAAAAAATAAACTACACTATAAAACTGAGCATTTTATGGTGTAGTAAATTTGAGTATAATATTACTACACTAACAGTCTAATTTTAAAAGTATATCATGTGTTCCGGTTTACCACGATTTTGTCTCAAAACTGATTGGAACATTCATGAATATCCTTAAAAGCATCACTTGAATGTTGTGTTCCCGAGCGTAGCGCGGGCACTAAACTAGTATATTTATATAAAAAATCATATGTTACAATAAAGGATATGATTTATAATAGTTGGTAAATTTTTATTAGAACATATCGGGTTAGGAGATAATTCATGATAATTGTAAATTTTTTTATTTGAACATATCGAGTTATGAGTTATGAGATAATTAATGATAATTTGTAAAACTTTAATTTGAACATATCGGGTTAGGATAAATCATAATAATTGATAAGTTTTTTATTTGAACATATCAGATTAGGAGATAATTCATGATACTTGGTACATATCGGGTTAATATATAGATCATGATAATTGGTAAATTTTGTATTTGAACATATCGGGTTAGGAGATAATTGATGATAATTTGTGAATTTTTAATTTAAACATATCGGGTTATTTCGAATATGGAGCATACCATGACCCGTCTAAAAATTCTCCATCAAATTAATTAGAACATGACACCTAAGCAAAATCCTATGTGGAGTAGTTAAAATGGTGACATGTGGATGTGTTACTCAATTATTAGAAAAGGTAGACTAGATTAGTGTAAGACAAAAATAAAAATACAAATCAAAGTTATAACTTTTATATAAATATTATTAAACACATATAAAAATAAAAAATGACGACTAAACTAAAAAGCGCCCAAAACAAAATCTATCTAATAATTCTAATTTTTAGGGGGCTACTTTTGGAGGGATTTTTTTTATATTAGGAAATTTGAGTGTGAAATTGAATGGAATTTTAACCATGCATGCATAAAGTTGATAGAGTAAAATTTCTTAAATATAAAATATTTACAAATTGTTAAACATAATAATTATAATTTCTTTATAAATATTATTATTTAACCCGTGTGTAACACACGGGTATTAAACCTAGTTGTAGCATAAAGCCAATAATAACAAACACCAACAGTTGAAAACAAATCCACCAATAAAAAAAATACCAAAATCAACAACAACATAATCGTAGCTTGCAAATTTAACAATCCAAACAGAAAATGATATTGAACTTTTGGTAATTTACGAATCAAAACAGAAAAACCTTTTAGAACTAAAATTAGACACCAATTAAACCCAAACAATCAAAAGAAAACCTAAAAAAAAGTAACCGTACACCAAAACCCTAACCCTCAAAAACACATGCAACCACAATCTAAAGCCAAACACCAAACAATAACAATCAAAGATCAAAATCATCAAAAAAACGAAACAGGGAAACCGATAAACACAAGCCTCGCCAAAAGAAAAACCGAGGACATATATATTGAAGAAGCATGTTGTATATAAACCAAAACAAAGAAAGAAAAGAAGTTGTACTCTAGGCATAATAAAATATACACGCATAGAAAAATGTACCACATGCAACATATCACATATGTGGTATCAAACGCTATAAACCAAATACAAAACGCAATAAAACGTGTACATCACTGTTGACGTTAATTGAAAATGTAAATATAAAAAATGTAAATATGTATAATGCAATTAGTCATAGAATTTAACAATTGTCATGTAAAATTGTAAATGGTATCAAAACATAGGGACTAACAGTTAGTCATAGAATTTATCTATGTCATCATGTAAGTTAACATTTTTATTCAGTCGCGTGTCAAAAAAAGTGAAAGAAATGACATTTTTACTCCGCATGTGAATGATATTTAACGGAAAATTGGAAGAAGTTAGTGTTCGGAACCATTTCTGTTATAAAATAAATACATAGGGACCAAAACTGTTAATGATATCACAACACAGGGACTAAAATTGCAGTTTACTCACACTTTATGGATAAAACTATAACATACAATTAAATAATATCAGTGTTTTTCAACCTGCATAATTTTTTATACGAAATTATTAATAAAGAAACTATACCCTAAAACCGAGAATTTAATTATATTTAATTTGAGTATATCATTGTTATGCTAAAATAAAAGATTTTTAAAGCCAGTCTTGTGTTTCGGTTTTAACACAGTTTTGTCTCAAAACCGATTCGATCCATCTGTGCCCCTATTAATATCTTTAAAATCACCATTGTGATTTTTTGTGTTCTCAAGCGTAACGCAAACACTAAACTGGTTTAGAAATATTAATTAACAAAGTTCTTGCTTCTTATCAACATATTACTAGATCGCTATTGCTTTTGTTTAAATAAATAGCTTTTTATTGAAAAATTTTGTTAAATTCTAGTAATGATTTTCATGCTCAATGCTTATTTGCATCTCTCAATCTCTCATTGCTCTTCCAATGATTATGGGCCAACTTCTTATAGGTTCTTTAATTCATGGGAAGGTGGGCTCTTGAGAGAATGGTTATTTTCATGGGCTTTTGAAAAAAAATAGTTCCACTAACAGAATTAACGGTTTGTTGATTGAGGTTGAATGGGCTTTATTTAGACCGAAGTTAAAGTCAAACATCTTCAAACAATTATCTAATGAGCAATGTTTCTTACTAACCCATTTTCTGCCGCAGAAGTTAAAGTGGGTGCATGGTCGTGTGATGGTAATAAAGTTACGGACCCGGAATGATTTAATTTTAATTTCATCAAGCGTTTATGACACATTTTTGCTGATGATTTTAAAGACATTATGGATTTTTTATGCCGATGGGATCATTCATAATGGATTCAATTCTTTCTTTATTGCTTTGATTCCTAAGTTAAACGACCCCTTCATGTGGAAGGTTATAGGCCGATTTGTCTCATCGGAAGCATTTACAAAATTATATTAAAAATTTTGGCTAATCGCTTGAAGCTGGTTGTAGGTCCAGTTATTGATGAAGCCCAATCGGCCTTCATCCAAGATCGATCCATTCTTGATGGGCCACTTATGTTAGAACGAAATCTTGGCATTGGTTAAATTATTCTAAAACAGAAGCTTTTTTATTCAAAGTTGATTTCGAGAAAGCGTTTGATTCGATTTCGTGGGCCTTCTTAGAAGATGTTATGTCTTAAATGGGTTTTCCCATTCTTTGGATTAAATGGATTATGAGTTGATTGTCCTTGGCTAGAACCTCGATCCTAGTTAATGGGTTCTCCCACCCGGTAATTCAATGTCACATGTAGAGGTGCACAAATCGGTTAATTTTGGTTAACCGGTTATTTAATACCCTAACCGGTTATTTTCGGTTATTGACAAAATCGGTTATTCGCTTTAACCAGTTCGGTTAATAACCGGTTTTTTTTCAAAATTTTCGGTTATTTTACTTTAACCGGTTCGGTTAATTAACCTGTTTTTCTAATATTTTATTATTTTTTTCGTGTTTTTTCCCGGTTAACCTGTGGATCGGTTAAAATTCGGTTTTAAAAAAACCGGTTAATAACCAGTTATTCATAAAAAATCCCTAATCGGTTACGAACCTGCGGTTAAAAAAATACCATAACCAGTTATTCCTCAATCGGTTAATAACCGGTTTCGGTTACGGACTTACGGTTAATAACCGGTTTCGGTTATTGAACCGGTTATTTTGTGCACCTCTAGTCACATGTGGGCTTAGACAAGGAGATCCCATATCTCCGTTTCTATTTTTTTCTAACGGAGGCGTTAAATGTATACATAGAGTCGAATAAAGCAACGAGAATTTTCAAGGGCATTCAACCCCCTAACAATGGTCCAGAAGTCTCTCATTTGCTTTATGCGGATGATGTTCTTTATCTATACAATCACACAATAAGGAATATTACAAACCTTGGCTATATACTTAAATGGTGTGAGCAAGCATCTGGGTTGCGAATTAATTTTCTCAACAGTACTTTTATGGGGTAATTTTGGGCTCTCATGTGGTTAACAACCTTGCGCGTCTTCTTCATTGTCGAATGGTTCTTTGGTTTTTAAATATCTCGAACTTCTCATTGGCTTATCAATGAACCATATTAGCAATTGGGCTCCCTGGATTGAGAAAATATCTAGAGTATTGGATTTTAACAGTCGCAACTAATTGTTATTGGCCGTTACCGGTCTCAACTATCAAAATATGTGTTGTCGGTCCCAACTTTTATCATTTTTGCTATCAATAGACTGGCGTTCAAAATATTTGACAGAGTTAAGTTTTTTTTCGAATTCAAGACTGACACCCCGGCCCTAAGCGGTGTGCTGTATTTGAGAAGAATATATATAAATGAGTCACGCTGAGATTCATACCTGTAAAGATGTAGAAAAAACTGAAAGTTCGGCGGGAGAAAACGCTTAAAACGGTTAAACGTGTTAAATACGCAATATTAACGCATCCAAGTCAGTTTATCACAAGATACGTAATAAATGACGAAATAAATATTTCGAGAATATTTATTATGTTTCTTGGTTATTATCTTCAAGAAATAAAATTTGGAATCGAGTTCGTATGGAGTTCCAAACTCTCGGCTCACGAACCCCCACTAATATGAGGCTTATGCTTCATTTATTCTCACTTTCTCAAACCCAAACACACACACATAAGTGTGAAAAAAGAGAGTTCAACTAAGTGGTGGCTGGTGGTGGCTGGCGGCACTCCGGCGGTCCACAGTGGTTCAGTGACGGCCAAGGATGCCGTTTTCGTCTCGTAACCATTTATCGACGTCCCGAATATCATGGTAACTTTATTTTAGCCTCAATCCTTCCCTAAAGTCGTGAATATGCTTGAAATATGTTGAAACACGTTTGCATTTTTTTTTTCACAAACGCAACTTCGCTAGAGGAATTTACGACCAGAAGTCTAGAAGTATGATTTTACAGCTCGTCAGTTTGTAACAGTTTCATTGTTAAAAACAGGAAACTTGATTGGGTTAGATGTTGGTCGAGATGAGGAATGATACGAGGACAGATTACTTTACTTGATGGAGAAACGAACACAATGGTATATTGGTTCTCAATGTATGTCGGTTTTGAAAGGATTCTCGTATGCGAATCGACTCGAAAGGTATAAACCGGACGACTAGCATTTCATATGGTGTCGGACAAAGCGAGATGAAATGTGACGCTCCGGGAAACTAGGGTGATGTATGAGGTTATTGTAGAATTAATGTTAAAGCTCGGGATGGCTAGCATTAACATCCCAGAAGCTCTCAGTTGGTATACTAAGACTCATTTTAAATATTATTCGAGTTATTTACCGTGTATATATAGTGATATGTATACACATGTATTTATAAGGACACCAATGATGATGATTGTAAACCTGTCACATTAATGTTGACCATTGTGATTCAGTGTTGGATTGCAACAGTTTATCTAGGACCCGCAAGAGTACCGTTGGATGATTTTGGGTGGCAACATGTTTGCTTAGACACATGCTAAACTACGGGTTCATAATAGGCTTTACACAAGTGAGTACGTATAATCATCCCACTTTTATATGTTTTATGTTTACAGGGCCGTGTCCGGGGTTGTTATGGAATAAAGAATGTTCTTACGAACCACCCACAAAGTAGCAACCATTGTACACTCTTGAACCACCCCACCACCATTTTTTCCCGCTCACATATAAGCTCTAATCATCCCAAATCGACAATAGATCTTGGATTTTTTTTTAACGAAACGGTACATAGTACTGAATGAAGTGAAGGAAGAAGAAAGGCATAATGTGTACTGTATTGGTTGTGGAAGAAAAAATCTCTTTAATCATGTTTTCAGTCGAAACCATTCTTAAGCACAAATCTGTTTATGTGTTGTCTAATTCTATTAACGGTGGGTTATTCATAAAGGAAAACTTCATACTTAACACATCATATAAAAATTTATAGGAGCAATAACAAGATAACGAAAACCTATGGTTTGTTGTAATAGGCACCAAAGCTACATTTTGGTGTTTCGAATCTAAGACTTATTATTGTACTCTTTATACTAAACATATATGAACCCTGAACATGTCCTAAAACATAAATGCACGGGTTAACACAAACATGACCTAATTAACCTGATTTTTTTTTAATTTTTATACCTTTTTCACATACTAATACTTTAAAATTACAATTTAAAAAAGAGTTATTGGATTTAATCACCTCTAACTATTGGTTTTTGGTCGTTGTCACCCTCAAGTGTCATTTTGGCCAATATAACTCCCAACTAAACACTTTGGTGTCTGTATCACCAAAAGTTAACTAATTCAAGTCACTTCTGGTTAACTTTTGGTTAATTTTTTGTTAGTTTTTGGTGATATAGTCACCGTATCATCAAAACTTACCCAATTCAAGTCACTTTTGGTTAATTTTTGGTTAACTTTTGGTTAATTTTTGTTTACTTTTGGTGATACGGACACCAAAGTGTTTAGTTAGGAGTTATATTAGCCAAAGTGATACTTGAGGGTGACAGCGACCAATAACCAATAGATACAGGTGATTAAATCCAATAACCCTTTAAAAAATACAAATGAGCATAACCAATTACATTTTAGTTGTAAAAACTTATGTGAATTTCTATGTTTAGTTTTTAATTTAAGAACAAATGACCTAATTCGTTTAATTTAATATAATGAAAATAAATAATAAACGGGATAAAAAGATCAACCAACGATTATCTAAACGGTTTTACAGGTTCGACTTTAAATTCACCTGAACCCGTTTATGCAATATCAAACTCGTGAGTTTCATGTTAGTTGAATCAGAAGTTTACACCCTTGAGTTATTTACGATGCAATCAAGTTGAATTGCAGCACAAGGTCGATGGTTGCCGACTTTTAGCGACAACATGTTTAGCATTTACTCTTTAGTGACTACATGTTGTCGCTAAAGATAGTTTTTTTTCACGTGATCCTCCATCTTTGACATATAAACATTTTTTTACCTCCAACGTGGATGCCGAATTTTAGCTACGAATCTCTAGCTTTTACCGACGACATGTCGTCCCTAAATGTAGTTTTTTAAAGTGACCCCAACTTTGATATAGTTATATTTTTTACCTACAACTTTAGATATATATACACTTTTAATTTACACCTTTTAATCCATGACACAACTTCATTTATTTTTTAAATTACTAATTTTACGATTTTACCCTTAACGTGCGAGCCATAAACTTCTGATTACTACGTTATTGTATCATAAACAGATGGCCCTTGGAGTTGTTGCAGGTTCAAGTTGAATGTTACGAAGATATAAAATTCAAGAAGTTGTTCTTTGAAGTATGAAGACATTACTCTTATTTGGTTTTCTATGCGTATCCAACCCATATGCATGGCAAGCATGCATATTTGATTGTTTAATGCAAATTGCATTTGATGTTGGTTGTTAAAGAATGAAAAGAACACATGTGCTTAATATGCTGTGAAATCTTGGTGTCATACGCATCAAGAGACTTTATTCATCCCATCGTCCTTTTTAAAAAATTAAAAAATCAACACAATCAAATGTTATTTTTTTTATTTTTTGAGGACGACGAATGAAACAATAAAATGTTAATTTTTTTACCAAACCCATAATTTTTATTACATTTTTCTCCTTCATTAAAGAAAAATATTGTAAATATACCCATTTTGATGAAAGACTTTCCGCGTAAGAGCTCTTCAAACATTGTTCTATCATATATGAGAGAGAAAAGATTTGACCTATAGAAATAATTAATGTATTGCCTATTTTACCTTTATTTATCAAACTCGTATTTAAAAGTGTATCCCTTTTATAATTCTCATGTTCAGCAAGAACTCGACCAACACATCAACCAGCGGTAGTTTCCGGCGATTTTGTTTTTCCGGCGACTATCAAATAATCAATGAAATCTACATGAACCTACTCGTTTATTTGTTTAAATTTTGTTTGTTGGAAATCAATGAAATCTCATGTACTTGGTAATCAAATAATCAATGAACGCTCATGTACTTGGTAAAAAACATTGATGCTATGTTTTCAAAAGCTTTTGCTTCATAGTTTTGTTTTAAAGTAATTGAGGAGCTGATAGGATTTTTATTTGTTTGTTTCGATCTGTACTTCATTAGCTTTTAATTTGGGTAACTAGATACCCATTTAATTAAAAAAAATATTACATATTGCTTATCTGTGTTGGCGGGTGTTTTGGTCGGAAATTGATTGAGTGTGTATTGCGTTGGCGGTTATGATGGTGGATTGATGGTAAAAGATATTTATTTAGTCTTTTTATTAAGTTTTTAAGGGTAATTTTGGTATTATGATAATTATTTTAAAGAACTAGGTGGGGTCAAGGTGTTGGCAAAACCAACCCCCTTTCTCAATTAGGATATGAATCAAATTATTTTATGAAAAAATATGGATGTTCAATCTAAAACCTTGGTGGTCAAAATTAAAACACTTAAAACTTTGCTATATTACTATTCATTTCATTAAACTTTCAATATATAGAAGAATTTCAATATATAGAAGAATATATAGTGATATATACAAAATCAATTTTGAATGAGGTATATATGCATATAACCAAGTTTATAGATGTAAAAATTCTTTTTTAAAGAGGACAACGAGTAGAACAATAACTACGAAAACACTTTTTAAAATTTTAATTTATATCGTGAGTTATGAAATTTTTTAATCCTTCATTTTGTCTTTTTTACACGAATAATTACACCCTTAAAGAAAAAATGATGATTTTTATTATAAATTTAAAAATGAAAAAATGTCTTCTATTGCGAAAGCTCTTATAGCGTCAAAATCAATATGATAATTAACATTCTTCCATTACAAGAAGAATCACTCGGAATATTAAAATTAGTTCAAAACATGATCAAAATAGACATGTGCAAATTTAAAATATTGAAAACAAAAGATGAAATCATATGTAGCAACCATACAATTTACTCTATTTTTTTTAATTTCCTAATAATAGAATGTTGACATTAATACATCATTCTAATATTCTATACATTTCTTTTCAATTGACAAGAGTTGAACTCTAATCTTTGTCTAATTAACGGAAACATGTCTAACTTTACTTAATGGCCACATCAACATCATCATGTTGTCTAATTACATCAAAACATTTCGACTTACATAAAACAAAAACAATGAATATATCACGTTTTTGGGAATTTTGCAAAGAGCTAAAACCATATTAATTATATTTTACATAATTTGAAAAGAAAAAAAAAACAAAGCAAAAGTAAAGAAAAAGTGAAAGTTGAACCTAAAAGCAAAATACATTGCCTGTTGCCCCTAACAGATAAAATTAAAAATAAAATAAAATAAAACAAACCAACAAACAAAAAAAAAAGTGAACAATTTTAAAGTGGGTCTAATTGTGTCACCACAATGGGGCTTCGAACCACATGTTTACCATCAACCCATGACAATGACCCAAACACTGCACCTGAATCACCCATCACTACATTGTTCCCGTCAATCTTCACCGTCACATAATAACTCAATTCCCTAACCTTTTCGTCGAAAACCAACCTCCCGGGCTTAACCACAACCGTCACACCCTTCGGAGCCTCGACTTTCGCCGTGTAAACCGAATTCACATCCCCAACATTCCTCACTCTCCGAACCAAAGTTTTCCTCAAACCCCCCTTTTTCACACCAGTCGAAAACATCACCGCAATCGAAGGGTAATTCAAATTCTCGGGCACGGGTTTCCTTCTCGCTGGACAAGCGACTGGTGATCGAGTGATCACTTGAATCGTCTTGGCACCATACCCAATTGCGCATAAGAAACTCACATAATCTTGGTTTGTAACATCATACACAAGACCAGGATCCATTGCTAAATCAAGGTTTAAATGACCAGCACCGAAGTCATAAGGCGTGGTTGCGTTTCCTGTCGACTCATCCGTCATGGGTTGGAGTTGTTTGTTAAGCGTGTTTGCAGTAGTCATAATTGCCGACTTAATCGCAGCCGGTGACCAATCGGGGTGAGCTGATTTCAACAATGCAGCAGCACCGCTCACATGTGGACACGACATTGACGTCCCCGAAAGTATATTAAACTCAATTCTCCGTGCATCCGAATCCAACCCCGTCGGTCCAACAGCATCAGTCCAAGCAGCTAAAATGTTAACTCCAGGAGCAATCAAATCCGGTTTTAAAATCTCAGGATTCATCCCATTCGGTCCTCTCCCCGAAAACGAAGCCACCACAGGCGCAGGCTTAACTCCAAGAACCGTTCCTTGGAAAACAATAGTAGCCGTCCCTCGACCAGTCGAAGCATATGCTTTAATCCTATCACCTTCATCCGAACCAACCGAGCAAGCCGGGATTAAATGAGCATCTCCTACAAGCCCTTCGCCATTCGAAACTCCGTTCGACAAAATCATCCCGACGCCACCCGCTTTCTTCACAACCAAACCTTTAGCAACCCGCGGGTTACTTCCTCTATCGCAAATTACTATCTTACCCCTCACCTCATTAGGATCCAAAGCATTGTCCATACATAACGAAGCTGATAAAACTCCGGATTTTCCGGGATAAATTAACGGATATTTTTTTCCGCTGATTGCGGGACCAGCGTATAACGATACACCATCAACTTTTCTACCATCACCTAAAACAACTTCAGCCGGAAAATTTCTGTCAATTGTACCTGCACCGACGGTTGTAAGCCACGGCGCAAGGTTCGTCACCGACATGCCGTTAGGACCGTCGTTACCGGCGGAGGAGGAAACAAAAACGCCTCTAGAAACAGCTCCATAAGCTCCAATTGCAATTGGATCTAGATAATAAGGTGAAGATATGCCATCACCACCTCCAATTGAAATAGAGATAACATCAACACCATCGTTAACAGCAGCATCAAAAGCTGCAAGTATATCTGAATCGAAACAACCTGAACCTTTCCAACAAACTTTATAAACTGCTAATCTAGCTTTAGGAGCAACACCTTTAGCTATACCTGCAGCGTAACCAGCCATACTAACTTTGAAAACATGTCTACCGGCAGCTGTTGATGCTGTATGAGTACCGTGACCGTCTGCATCTCTCGGTGAACGAAACTCAACTGTTTCGTTAATCGCGGAACCAAATCCAATTCCTCCGGCAGCTTCGTGTCCTTTGGAGAAGAAACGAGCTCCGATTATCTTCTTATTACAGTTCCTTGGCGTGAATTTAACGCCGGTTTGACAAACGCCTTTCCAACGGTGAGGAACAGGACTGAGATTTAGATCGGAGAAGCTCCGTCTCTCCGGCCAAATTCCGGTATCGAAAACGCCGATGATAACTTCGGAGCCGTAGTCAGATTCAGACCATAAACCTCTCTGGTTTCTCAGTCCAACGAATTGAGGTGAACGAGTGGTGTGAAGCTGTCTCCGGCGATCTTCAAACACTGCTAATACATCTGGATGTTTTTGCAGATCTGAAGCTTGTGATGGAGTGATTGATGCCGAGAAGCCTCGGAAAACGGTGTCGTAGACATGGAGGATGGAGGTGGATTGAGTGAACTCGGAAGTGTACCAGTGGTAATGAGTGGGGAAAATGGAGGGCTTGGATTCGTCGTTTACTCGGATGATGTAAGTTTTGACGGTCAGATCTGAAGATATGGCGTCGCCGGAGGCGAAAGAGATGAAGAAGATGATGATGAGGGAACAAAGGTACAAAGCCATTGGAGAAGGCTTTGGGAGTGTACTAAGTGTGAATTAAAATTATTACAATATATAATAGTACATTAGTATAGTTGTTGCTTTTTGGCTTTGGCAACAAACACAAATAATTAAAGACGTTTTACTACTGGCTTGTTGTTATGTTTACGATCGATAAATTAATGAGGGTTTTTTAATTTAAATTACTTGGTGCTATTTGTGTATGTAGAACGTATGAGCCTATAAGGTCGGCTTTTACAATTAGATTATTCTGAATAATCGGGCTTTATTTGTTTGTAGAAAAAAATTGGAAGATCATTAAACATGTAATAGTTTAATGAGGTGAAGAGTTTGATGAGTCACAAGAAACTTGCTTGGTGGAGGCACCAGAGATACCTAGAATATGATTCCTCTGAAGTCTGAAACAGGGACAACAACTGCAAGAATAATGTTGGTTTTATTGGATGGAAATGAAAATTTTTAATTTATAAATTTATATTTGTTAATTATTTAATGTGAAAAAGGTTTGATACGGAGTAATAAACAACTTTGAACGTTTTCTAATATTTATTTTTGACAACAGATTATATTTATTAGTTTATTAGCAAGCAGAAAAAGAAAGTGGGTAAACTTATGGTTAGTAAGATACGAGATGGTGCAAATAGTTATAATAGGGGTCATGAGAGATTTTTTGACACCAACTTTAGAAATAGTCAAATAGATATATCATTTACGAATCTTTTAATTAAGAAGGTCGGTTTTTTCATTTGGTTATTAACGTGTGTAGTTCATGTTTTTTTCACGTGTTACCTACCATAGTACTTACTAATTGAACCTTGTATTTAACATAAATGTAGTTGTATTAATACATAAATGTTTTCTTATTTTTAACTTCATATATCTTGGTTAAAAATACCGTGTATTTAAGGACAAACTGGTCATATTTAATATTTGATTTTCACTAAGAAGTGTAATGTCTATTATTGTTATTTTGGTTTTGCAGGTAGTAGCTTAACAACATATGTTTTTTATTTTATTTTGGAAAATTAGCTTTTAAAAATTTCAACTTTCATCTGTTGGCCAGAAAAGTTTTAATTAAGAAATTTTTTTAAAGATCTTAACTTTCAAATATATTTTTTTAAAAGAGTCTCAGTTAAAAAATATTTAACGCTGTTAAGTTTTTTTCGGATTTGAAACTAATGTTTTAGGGCTTTTGATCGGAACTAGGATACATAATTTGATGTCTAAATCTTTAAAATTATACTTAACACTGATTGGAAGTAGCCTCATATAAAATTATACTCCGATAGAGTTCTAACCGGTTAAACATAATTTGATGTCTAAATCTTTCCTTTTTTATATTTGCAAGATAAATAGCCCCAAGAAGAAAATGAAGTAAAAAGGGCAATATAAAAGCAAAATTGGACTTTTAGAAGAGTCATGGTCGTTACTAAACGAAAGATGGGCTTCAACACCCACAAGAATGGATCAGAACCTTCTAGAAGCAAAAAAGAATGAAAAATAAAGGGTCACGCACTCACGCTATTCGCCCCCCTTTGGCCACGTTCGTGGCATGTACCAAAAGACAAGTCAGCGATGCTCGTGGTTATATCAGATTTTTGCCTATAAATAACAATCTTTTCCTCTTCAAATGGTGTGCCTTGGGTGCCCTAGTTAGGCTCTATGCCGACCTCTGATGCTCCTATGAGGTTCAACTATAAAGCCAAATTTTATAAAAAGTCTAAGAAACCATAAGATAATGATATATTACACTCCCCTAAAATTCGGAGAAAGTGTAATATTGGTAATGTCTTCATATTTAAAGATTCACCATTTTTGTAAACATTCATAACTTTTACATACGACGTTAATATAAAAACCACACTTTTTCATGTTTTTCAGCTCATTGGGTTATTTCATCAGGTCATTGTGTAATCTTCTGAACTGACGAAGAATACACAATGACCTGATAAGGATTACACAAATATAAAAAGTAATAGATTTGAGATGATATGTTATGACCTATAATTATCTCAACAATGAAAATAAGTTATAAGATTTGACATATTGTGTTATTATATATGTTTTAGTTTGTATTAAAAAACAAGTTATAATATAACACAATGACCCAATAAAATAGCACAATAACTTGATGAAATAACACAAAAGCTGAAATGTGAAAAAAAATTGTTTAATAAGTTAACACTATACGCGTTTTGAATATAAAAACCCCCTTGTTTTTTGTGTAGCTTTTATTAAAAAATAATGACAAACGTATGTAGAAGTTAAGAATGTTTAAACAAGATGATGAAACTTAGAAAATGAGCAAAGACTAAAATATCATTGGCCTACCATTAAATTTCTAACTAGAGTTATTTACACAAATGGTACCTAAGGTCTAGTGGAATTCTAAGATTTTGGTACTAGCTAGCTATCTGTGTTCCCTACTTAGATCCTTGAGGCTTCATATTTTAACAAGATTTGGTACTATTACTAACTTCGGTTAGACTCAAAGCCATATTTAGGTCTTTCTGAATCCAAGAGACAAACTTTGTAACTTAATAAAGATTGAGACTTGTCATGTAATTTATATAAAATTTTAAGAAGACAATTTTATATGTCTCTTCTTCATCAATTAACCGACCACCACCATCGCCACAATTTCCCGACAAAACAACCACAATTTATAGTTATTTTTTCGCAAACCAAAAAGAATAATAACTAAGTTATAAAAAAACTAGTGTTATGGCTAAGTTGTCGTAAAGTTGCGACAACCCGGTATTGTTGCAATTTTGTAGCTAAGTTTATTGTCAAAAATAAATTTGCTACAGGCTTTTTTCCTACGATATGATTTTTTAGAAAGTTTGTTCGTACTTTTGTTTGGCGACAATATTGCGCACTATAATGCAACAACTACATTTGTCTCAAAAAATGCAATTTTTAGTAGTGGATAGATCTATAAAACCCTAAACATCAGTTAAAACGAATCTTGTCAGTACGGACAGGTCTATAGCCTATGACCATCTCAAATGCTCTACGGCCAAAGGCCTCCATTCTATGGCCAAAGTTACGACCCCTAATTTCCACCATAGCCTACGGCCTTGGTGGTTTGTTACAACCACCCATTGTTTATTTTCTTCATTTTTGTACTTTCTTGAATGTTCCAATGTGCATCCTATTCCCGGAAACTCCCAAATCATTCGTTTAACATGCAATTACACATTAACAATAGTTAAACTAACTCTAACAAACTAACCATATTAAAACACATAATTATTAGCATTTGATCTAAAAAAATACTTATTTTTAGCAAATTACACACTGTTTCAAGTTTTTAAATTATAAACCAGGTAAGATACGGATATCACTCAAAACGCCACATAGGACCAGTGCACTCACCGTCAACATAGTATAGTGATGGTAAGATGCCGAGATCGTCCAACAACACAAGAACTTTTATTACCAGAATTCTATCAACGTCTAATCAAACCAAAAAGAAAAGTGTTGAATAGACCAAAAAGAAAATTATTTTTATGTTTCCAAATAAAGACATAAATAAAAATAAAAGAAAAAAAGGGATCAAGTAAAGTAGTTTTATATAATTAATAATCAAGAAGTGATCACTTGTGTATAACTCTCTCCTGATGATTTTTGGTGATTAACTGATAACTTCAAATGGCCTATGTATGCATCCATAACGACCCTAAGGTGAGCCACGATGTTAGAATGACAAGAGTAGTAGTTAGAGAGTCCACAAAATAATTACTAATATCCAAAACTAGTGAAAACCCCTTTAAGATCCGCTTGAACGGAGGTTTACTTTACAGCCAACCGATATTCTTATGTTTCGGTAGATAATGGGAAAACATGCTTGTGTGGACCTTACACGGGTATCCCCTTTAGTCGAGCTCAAGGATCATTGGTTTGTTGCAGGATAGGCTGCGATAAAGGCTGAATCATCTAAGGTTGTCAAACACAAGAAAGTTTGCCTTGAGAACTAGCATGTGTTTATCTTGTTAGCCTTGATACATTTGATTTCTTAGCCCTAGTCTCAGAGGGCGTGAACTTCCACAATGGGGTGCAACGGGTCATTAATTGCAAAATTATGACCCTAATGGTCAAGATTTTGTTTCTCAGTAGGCTTGCTTTCAGTATTCAAAAGAGGGTCACAAAGCAAGTTTTTGCGCGCTTACCTTTCATTTTATTGTAAAAGTTGTCCATCCTATCAAACTTTTCGGTTTTCTATAAGATACTAGAGTTGTTCAGATTGAAAAAACAAACAAATAATTGACTACCAAACTCGAACTTTTAATGGTTTTGAGTGGACATCAAAGAACACCTTGGGTGTTATGTTCCTTGAGAGTTGAGACCTTTGTGTCAACGGTTCTATGACTTCGTTTATAATTTTTGTTTACTATATATGCGCGCATATCACGCCCAAAACGTCTGAACACCTACTAATACATTACACTTTTTGAACAATGATCAGCAAATCAGCAATTGATAATAAAATCAAATTAACATGTTCCTTTAGACATCTTCATTGTCTTTTCTTAAAAATTACTCAGATAAACTTAACCCGGATGTTATATGCTATGAACTTTTTGAGCCCAACCCTGAAGCCCAACAAATGTGCTCAAGTAGCCTAACAAATGAAAGGAAAGTAAACGCGATCAAGATATAAGCAAGTTGAGAGAAAGAACAACGGCATAGCATAGATGAATAGAGGTGCATAAAACAACCGGAATTAAAACCGATCTAAGAACCGAAAACTAATTCTTAGAAGAATTGGTTCTATAAGAATCGAACTGAATCGTAGGTTCAGAATATGTTATAATATTTTTTCCAAATTCCAAGTTCCAAAAGAACTGGAATATGTTCCTGTAAAAAAACCGTTATTGAAAAAACCGGTACCTGGAAAAACCGGTAGCTGAAAAAACCGGTTCTTGAAAAAACCAGTATGTTTTAATGTTATTACTTATTTAATGTTTTAAAAACTATCCATCTTGTTATATTTAACGTTTTTAATGTTACTTCTTATTTAGTCTTAAAAAAATTATGACCAAAGACTTCATAATGACATATTGGCATATGCATAGACATAGTGATAGTATGATACAAGTTAAAACAACTATACAATCTACTATTATGTTGTACTATTATGCAAACAAATGAACAAGATCAGTTCAATGAGTCAACGAGAGTTGGATTTTGTGTGCAACCTCAATTGAGAATGTCACTTTTACTTCTTTGTGTAAATGAAATCCCAATGAGTTTTGTGTTTTTTTTCCTGTAAATGAAAGCATAATAGAGATTGTAGATTTGCAGCAGGCCAATGTTTCAACCCAGCTAATGGACAAAGACCGGTTTTTTAAGAACTGAAACCGGTTCTACAACAACCGAAACCTGTTACATACGTTCTAGTTTTTTTTTCACCAAAAACCGATTCTAGAACCGCACCAATTCTAGAACCGGTTTTAATACTGCGAACAAGAATCAGGACCGGTTCTAAAACTAGAAACGGTTCTTTAAAATAACTGAAATGTGAACCTCCATAGATGAATATGATTATGAATGCTTACGAGTTTTTTCCCATCCCCCCTTCATTATATCAAAGGTTTCATCATTACACTTTTGAAGTTATAATTGGTCGATTCGATCGCGTTTTAAATATTTGTAGAACCAAGGACCTTCAACGGTGCTACTATAGCCATAGAAGGTGCATGGTTGATGGTACAACATATTGAAGTTATATAATCCTTCTTCATCTTAATTATGTTAGTTTGTTTGTCTTAGATCATGCATTTTGGTTTGTGTCGAATGGGCCTTAAACCATCTGCTGGGCCAAGAACAAAAGTAGTGAAAAGTCATATTATGTAATATTTGTTTGGGCCTTGGGCCAGCAAATAAATCAGCCCTATTGTCGGCAGTTAGTAACTTGGTATAACATCGGAAACCACAATAAGATTGATTAGCCATGCACAAATCAGGTTTTTTTAGGAACCGGTTCCGGTTTTGGTCAACAAAGTCAAGAACCCGGTAGGGTCGGTTCCGGTTACGGGTATGATCGGGCATTTGACCGGGTTTTGACCGGTTTAACCGGGTTTTTTCGGTTCCGGGTAGGGTCGGGTCCGGGTTTTGACCAGGTTGAGGTGGAACTGGTTCTGGCGGTTCCGGTTCGGTTCAGGTACGGTTCCACTTTCTTGGAAGAACCGCAACCCATGTGTAACCTATGGTTCAGGTACGACTGGTTCCGGTTCGGGTACACTGGGTCGTGTTTGTGCACGGTTAGGATTGATAGTTATATATGGTCTTGTCTCGAGTGCAATATCATATTTATAGCCATTTGATGTTTATTTAATTTTAGATCTAACGATCCAGATAAACTTTTTACAAAATTTGAGTTTTTCAAGTTGAACTCATTATCACAACAAGTACTCAAACATTTCATAGTAGAACATGCTTGGTTGAGTGTAATTCACCACAGGTATTCTTATACTCTTTAATAAATAATAAAAATTCATAAATTTCAGATAAGAAAATACATAAAATTGTTTATATAAGAGATCATAAATGCAACATTATATTATATTACTAGGTTTAATACCCGTACGATACATACGGGTTAAATAATAATATTTATAAAGAAATCATAACTATTATGTTTAAAGATTTGTAACTATTTAATACTTAAAAATTTGGTTCCATCAACTTATGCATGATGCAAAATTTCACTTAGTTTTTTACCTCAAAAACTTCCTATTAGTCTTGATTTGTTTACATGTGGTTGTTGTTGTTGTTTGGTGTAATGTTTTTTTTATTGTTTTGTATATTAAAGTTCTTTTGTGATTATGATTTGCTGTTGTAGTTCGTGAGGTTATTGTTGTTGTTATAGAACAAAAAAATTTCCTCCCACAAAAAGTTGCCCCCTAAAACCTTAAAATATTAGATAGATACTATATATAAAAAGGAAGTGTATTGAATATATAACTTTATTGGTTGTAAGTTTGGCCACACACATTAGTTTCTTTTGCATTCTACCCCTAGTGCTAATGTGCTATGGTTGTTGTTTGGTGCAATTTTATTGAGCGTAAGTTTGATCACAAGTGTTAGGCTTATTTTATACTTTACCCCCTCATGCTTTTAGTCTTGATTTGTTTACATGTGGTTGTTGTTGTTTGGTGTAATGTTTTTTTTTATTGTTTTGTATATTAAAGTTCATTTGTGATTATGATTTGCTGTTGTAGTTCGTGTGGTTATTGTTGTTGTTATTGTGGTTCCCCGGGTTTGGGTCCCATTTTTGTACACACCTTTTGTTTTAGTGGTTACACGCGTCTTTTGTTATATATGTGTTTTGTTTAAGAGTTGTTCCCCTGCTCCTTTATTTTTGCGCATTTCTTTATTTGTAACAAATACAAACCGGCTCCTTTTGTATATACAACCAAATATTTGTACAAAACTCTTGGTAAGAGATCGACTCCACCTAGTAGAAAATAATAGCTAACATGATCTGTATATGTATTAATTGAACTAGGTGTATTCAGACTGTCGTGCGATACGCGACAGTTATACCTTACCAACATCCCACAAACAAAAATGTAGCACAACACAAAAAAAAAAAAATACAAAAACAAAACACAAAAAAATAATAAAAAAAAACAATCAGCAAACAAACACACTTATAACATCAACCAATAGCAACACAACACCTCAAACCACACAGAAAACACTATTTTATGACATCAACGAATAACAAGGTCACAACACTTCAAATCATCAACCAATAGTAACACAACACCTCAAATCATCAACCAATAGCAACATAACACATCAAGCCACAAACAAAACAACTACTAATAACAACATAACACATCAAACCACCAACCAATAACAACACAACACCTTACAATATGAAGAAAAAAAAGACTACAAATGACTAAAAACATCTCCAAACACCCACTAATAGCAGCAACATACCTCATTCAACATCCAAAACACTATTGACCAATAACTATTCAAAACACACACAAATAAAAACACCAAACCTTATTCAAAACTCAAAACACTATTAATAGAGTTTCTTTTTCAATACAAACACTATTAATAGAGTTTCTTTTTCAATATAGTTAAATAATCGATAACTATATATTATAAACTCATAAACAAATTTTTTATATAAACAATTTTAGCCTAAGGTTGAAAACCAAACTACACTCACAAAAAGCGTTTGTACGAACAACGAAAAGTCGACTATGAATAGAAGTATAGATAAAGACCATTGGCCCAGAGACAAACATATCACTTCCTTCTTATTGGTCAGTAGCTAGTGAGACCTTTCCATATATAGAAAATAAAATTATAATATTTTATAATAACTCTTTAAATTAATATCACGTTTAATAATTAAATAATAACATATCCATACGCGTCCTTTAAGTTGATGGAATGGACTATCTAGCTACAAGCTAGCATAAACATAACATATATTAATTTTTTAACGTCGATAATTTATAAAAAAACATAACATTAAATAAATTTTTTTTTTTTTTTTTTTTTGAAAATAATAATCAATTACATAATATCTTTCAAGAATTTACAACAAAGTGGCAGGTAAACGGGTAACAAGTTGTGCCGCCACCCCCTTTTGAATAGCAAAACCTAACCTACTGAAGACATAATATTAATATTTTTTAAACTTAATAATTTATTAAAGAACATAACACTAGCAAGACGTTATGATAAAAATAACTGAAAGCAAAAAACTAATACATGAGGTTAGAAATGAGGTTAGAACATCAATTCTGTCAAAAAAATACATCGGTTAGACCTTCCCATATATGTATGTATATAATATATGTATATGTGTGTGAATAAGTGGATTTTATGAACTTATTTGTTAGTTAAAGCTTAAAATATATGAAAGTAGTTGGAAAGAGAAAGCATTTGACTATAATTAGACCTCGAGCATTGTAATTAATCTATTTATTGTTTAATATAGTAGTATTAAAATTAATTATATCAAATTAAAATATAGGTTTGTAGATATTTTCTTGATCAACATGAGTGTGCATCTTGACTTGGAATACAAAATTGGCAATGTGTTTAGATCTTGACTATATATGAGGTTAGAATCTTGAAGCCTTGAATAAGGTACTTAGTGAAATAGTGTTACTAGTACTTTGGGCATGAGTAGTTGTACATTTTGTTTGAATTGAAAGACTATTCAAGATGTGAAATATATATATTGTTATCAAGGAAGACTATATGAAGTCAACTAATAAAACAATTTCTTTATGTGGGTAACTTGTCACATTAAATGAAGATTATTATAATGTATTTGTAAGAGAGTAATTAGTTAAACTGCCATAAATAAAAATCAAGTATAACATCCTTATGTTTTTTCCTTCAATCATATTCACATCATATTCAACGGTATGTCGCTATGTCCAATTGTTCATCAGGTCATTAGAGTTGATGGTCTAACAAGAAAGGTTTTTTTTAAAAGTATTATTTTGATAAGGTCTAAAGTTAAACATTAACATGTACATATTTCGGTATAATTTTGAAGTATAGTAGTTTGTTGTTTAAAAAATATTAATAAATAAACATGAATCAAGAAATTCTAAATATACGTACAAAAATTTATATATCATTTAATATACTTTCACAAGAATTGGAAGAAAAAAAAAACTTAAACTTCAATTACTTACAAGCATACGAAATACATTAGAGAAATTTACAAAATTGTGCGTTATATTTATATATATGAGACAGTGCATTTTAGAATGTTTATATACCTGTATATAACCATGATATAAATGATATTATATTTTACATATATTTATGTTGCACATAAAAAGCGACACAAATGAAAAAAAATGGATCTTAAGTCACTTCTACATTATCAAATAATTTTGTGTTTTCATATTGTTTCGAATGGTACATACATGTAACTTATAGTAAAAAATAAGACATGATAATTAGGAAACTTATGATATGAATATATGATAGAGATCAAAAGAAAAAAACTAAAAATCTATTTTGTTTACACTTTTCATTTTTTATGTATTAGAAAAAAAATATGCCAATCTATTTAATTTATAGACGAATATGTCCCGGTTGTTACTTTAAAATTATGATGTTAAGCCACCCGATGCACCCATGAGGAGAAGATGAGGATCGTCTCACTGTGTGAGTGCTTCTAGTGTCCTAATTATGCTTTACAAAGTTAAAGCTTTTTTATATAATTAAATATGAAGTAAAACTAAAATAAAATAATGATGCTTAAAAATGGGCACCTATCGATCTTGAATCAAAAGTGATATTATTAAATTGTCACTAGCTAGACGCTATATATAGAGTCTTAAAATTAAATTTATAGCTATATAGGATAATCGACAGTTGATAATGCATGCTGGATTTGTTGATTAATTATTTGATTAAAAGACTAATTTTAACAAACATTAATAAAGAGATTCACAAAATTATAGCAAGACTACATCGATCAATTAATAAAATTAATAATAATAATTATATGATTTTCTGTTTCGTAATTATCATGTAGTCATGATAGCTATATATATACCAAGAACTTTTAACGTTATATGAAAAGGCTTAATCTAATAGAGTTGCGTATCAAAATGTCCAACCCTAAATAGACACCAGAGAAATATTTTAACCATTACAAATAAACGTACACAGATAAAAGAATACAAGGCAAAAGCCTTTCGTAGACCTTTTGAAATTTCATAATGGCCCACAATTTATCCACTGAAAATTTGACAAGTGCTACTTCAAAACGTTAGCCGTCAGAGAAGAACGAACGAGCTAGTAGATACAAGCCGTGATGAAGAATGTAGGCTAAACATTAACCGAATTTTAGCATTTTTTTTAATATTAACTTCCATCCCAACTCATGTAAACAAAATTGATCATCTCACCTCATGTCGGTTAAGTTTTAACCTTTTAAGAATGGATGGTGTTTATTGTGCCACATATGAAGCAAGGCTTATAAATAGTCAGGAAACATTTCAAATTCACACACCTAAAGTTGTATACATTTTGTTCAAATAAGTTGAAATAATGGTTATGAGTATTATAGTAACAACTAATTAGAGGTGTGCATTTTATTATAAAAGAAATTAAAGCTCGATCAAAATAAGCATCTTTAAACCATGAGTATCTTCCTAAATTTCTAAACATTAGATGTCACTTTTACATCTATTTATTCATTTTTTTAAATCTTTAAATTAAAACACCCTAATATTTATGTCATATCTACATACACAAGACACGTCATCACCAGGTCATTTTTGTCATCTACACACTATACTTTAATCTTTTGCAACTTGCCTCATGCCCACCTTCATCCCCACATGATCACATCCAAAACAACTAGTGCACATATTTTCAAAAACCACCCTTGAGGAATTACAAAATGCTATAAAACATCAATAATTCTTTGCTTTTTACATTCTTGAAACCCTAACAAATCCATCTCTTTATTACTTCTCTTGCCATTGTAACCACTCACACTTGAAATATCAACTCCAAATAACCTCAACATTTGAACCGGTTCAACCAGTTTAACCGGTTGATCAACAGACACTGAGTCTGTATTACCAGACCCGATTTTTGGCTTCCAGTCAATGTAAAGCCGTTTATCGGGTCCAGTCGAGCTCTGAAAGCTCACACAATCACCGGCTTTTAAATTCTTCTCCTTCACAAACCGGCTCCAACCTTTGGTTAAAACATAGCTTTGACTACTATTCCAATACGAGTAACGAAATCGCCATACTTTCGACTCGTTATCTTCGAAATGTAAAAGAACCCCTTTCGAACCGCTTCCTTTTTGAACCGGGAAGTGTTTCTCCGCATGTTGTTTAGGTATCACAAGCCGGTTCAACTTCCCAACGTCACTAGGTGTAACCGTTTTCTGAAACAAATGTTCACGTGCGTTTACGGATCCCGACCCGAATAAACCACTTGACCCGACCCAAGAACCCGTTTGGCGTACGTTACATGCTCGTTTGCTTTGTTCCAACTCATCATTGTACGTGTGTTTTCTTAACATATCCACAATCTCCGCTTTCGAATGACGGGTTAAAAAACTCGCTTCCAAAGCGGCGTCTTTGTCATCGACAACCATTTGTTTAAAGTTTGTAACCGCATCTCGACCGCGAAAACGTTGCACGGCAACGTCATAAGCTTTAGCAGCTTCATCTTCTTTGTTGAACGTACCAAGCCAAACCCTTTGGTGTTTTTCATAAATTTGAGCTCCCCATCGGCCGTTCGGTTGCGGTACAACGCCTTTGTATCGCGATGAAGGTAGCTTTTTCGATTGGGTTTCGACTTCAACTCCTCCTTCCAAGTCAAAAACCACGCTTGATCCGCTTCCGACCCGACATAGACTAATCTCTGGTGGCGTTGTGGTTTGATTGTCTATGGAACTTGTAGTATCCATTTGTATGGATTTAATTAACTGATCGAAGTAGAAGTATGATAGATTGTCGTTAAAGATAATTGGTGTTGGGAGAGAGAGAAACAATAGGGTTGTGAAATTGGTGTGAAAAAGGGGTGTGTATATATAGGGAGGTTTGAAATGCTCATGTGGTGTTTGATGATAGTATTTTAGTCTCATGTTGTCATATAATAAATTCTAGTTGATATTTTTGGTTAATAATATGTACACATGGGGAAGAGGACAAGTATAAGTGGCAAGTACTAGGAAGTTTCTAATATTATCTGCGGAAAATAATGTATCTAATTTCTTAGGTTTAGTTTGATGTATGTTGTGGTACCTAATACCACATAAAGGTTTACAACACAAAAGAATTTATTTGGTATATATGTAGTTAAAGGGAAAAAAGGAGGTTGTCATTCACATAACTTATGATTTTTCCAAAACGACCACTCCATAATAAACAAAAATAATTTATTTAAGATAATTATGCATTTAGCTCTATTTCAAAACAAATTTTGAAAATATCGTTAATAACTTGTCACTTAACTTTCAACTAAGCTATTTATCTAAAAGTCACAAACTATGAAAAGTATTTATACAGCAACGACTTTGCCACAATAGTAGAAATTTTAGTATATATATATTCGTGGTAAAGTTGTCACGAAAACACATGTACCGACAGTTTTGCCACAAGAAAATGGTTGTGGGAAAATTACATTGCTAAATATTTTTCAATAATTTTACCGCAAAACTTCTCTTAAATTTCCAACAAAATGCATTTGTCTTTGAATTTTGTAACAAAAATTGCACAATATAATATTTTCTTTTTATTTTCTTTCTGGCCACAATTTTACCACAAAAGTTATCATATTTTATTTTTTGAATTTTGTGACAAATTTTCTACAAAATTTAACATTTATTTGTTTTGCAACAAATTTACAACATTATTTGATCTTGTAGCAAATTGTTTGAAATTTATATGAAATATTATGCTTGTTAGCTTTTATGGAAAAGTTATGGCAAATATTATGTTGCGACAAACTTCTGGCAAACACTTGTAGGAAAAAATTATTTCATGCATGCAAATAGTGGATGCAAATTGAATTAGATATTTATAATTTCTTTTTCTTTTTTTTTTGTTTTTTCTGAGTGGTTGAAATTATAGTGTTAATTGACTTTCAATATACTAACTCCTTATAAAAGATTTAAATTTTTTGTTATATATGCATGGTTTAAAAAACATTAAGAATATTCGATTTCAATGCAACGTGTTTGAAAAAATATCATTTAAAATTTAAAGCAAATCGAATATATATACTCGAAATATCATATTAATCTAGTCTTTAGAGCAAAGGTTTTCATAGTCTTTACTGTTTATCATTAACTTGTTTGGTAGAATTTTTCGGAGTATAAGCAAATTATTGGAAAAATATATCCAAAGTTGATCCAAACTAAAAAACAGATTTAATTTGGTGTATCAAGAATCATCATTTAGGGTTGCTATAACTGCAAGAAGTTTGAACTTTAAGTGGCTTTTTACTATTAGTAATTGAAGCGTTTTATAATCACATATACAAAAGTAATTAATATTGTGACACGTCTAATGATTCCAGCCTTGTTGGTTGAAGACATCCGGTTTTACAGTGGTGGTTCAGCTGCCTGTGAGATTTTCCAAGAAAAACTTCATTGATTTTCCCGGTTGAATGTCTAACCAAACTCCGATGTAATACGATTCATGTGAAAATTTGAAATAGAAATTGTACAATCAAGGTAAGCGGATAAATTTTTTTCACCAAGTGTAATTTACACTAACACTTGTGTTTAAAACATATAAAATATATAACATCAATTGATTGTATTACCCTTCATTTAACGGAGGTATTCCGATTAAATTAATGGGGTGGATGGAAATGACAAGATTTGAAAACGACAAGGACATATAGACAATAAAAAACTATTGGCTTTTACTCTTACATAAATTTCATACAACCAATGGCGCATTCTTATGGGGCCGGAATAGGCGTCGGCCCTCGCACGTTTTTTTCTACATAAGTGTCTATTTTTACCCTGATACCATAAATTTGTATATATATATATATATATATATATATATATATTTTGATTTCGCCACCGTGTAAAATACAATTTATAGGTCCTGTGATTTTCACCCCCTGTTACAAACGTTCAAGATCCGCCACCGGATACAACTTATCAATGAATTTACAATAGGGTGATAAGTAAACATGCAACAAGCTAGTTGTGCTGCAGCACCATTTTAAATAAGAAAACCTAGCCTACTGAAAACAAAACCTTGCCCCTTAAGAGACGAAACATTGTTATGAATGACATGCTGAACCCTGGTCAAGAAGTTCACTGCATTTCTGGCTTGGAAGCTAAACGCATTAATAGTGTATGGAATAAAAACATGTTGATTCTCTAAGCAGACTTTCTCGCTTTTAGTAATCTTGCATGATTCCACATTTGACACAGCCTGTCCCGAAAAAAATCCATTGTTCCTAAGCGCAACCAATGGGATACTCTCATAAGGTCCTCAAGCGTGCTTCCCCCATGTCCTTACAAACACTAGAATACCAACTGCCTATAAAGTAGACATCCCATCAAATGGATCTGTCAGAAAGTTCGCATGGGTATCCTTTTGTCCGAAATTCCTCCTTGATTAAGGATATCACATAAGACATCGCTAACCAAATCATGATCACCAAAAGCATCAATCTAAACAAAACTTGCAGTAAACGGGCAAGCTAGGCTCATCAATCGGGAACAAATGAAACGTTAACCGGTACTTAAAGATAACCCGGTATTCCGACGATGACATGCATGTGCTCCCCTAGTCCTTTAATGAGGATGATAGTAAAAAGATCTTGAACTCGATGACGAAAATGATTATTTACTTTATTAATTATTGAAGTATTAGACTTCAAGTTTGACGGTAAGAGTGTTTACCTAAAAGGGGCTCCTTTAGGAGGTTAAGTGTTTTAATATTTAAAACTTCGGTTGAAAATCAGTCACAAAGGTCTTGAGCTCGGATATTGATATTGCTGCATATTTATAAGCCATAAAAATTTATATAAAAATAAAGAAATATAACTTTGTGTTGACTAGTTCAATGCCATAGAATCCAAGTGAAAAGAATCCTAACTAATTAAGCGAAAAGTCATTCAAAGTTTTCTCAAATGAGCAACCATATATACTAACACAATTAAGCAACCTACACTAACACTTAACTTCAAACTTTAATTAGAATATTTTAACAAGAAAACGTAATTAGAAGCTAGGTTAAATTATTAGTAGTGAATTAATTAGCTAGCTAGGTTGGTTATATACTTTTACTAGGTTTAATACCCGTGTGTTACACACGGGTTAAATAGTAATATTTATAAAGAAATTATAATCATTATATATAACAATTTGTAAATATATATAACATTTAAGGAGTTGGCTCCATCAACTTGCATGGTGAAAAATTTTGCTAAATTTTACCTCCCAAACTTCCTATTATAGAAAAAAAATCCCTCCAAAAATTGCCCCCTAAAAGTTTGATTTATTAGATAGACTATGTTTAATACCCGGAATTAGGTTCAAATACAAAGTCTAAATTTACTACAAAGTCTAAGAAGGAATTTGGACCATTGGATCTAAAATTAAATGAAGATCAATGGCTTATAAACACAAGGTGGCATAATGGTAAATAGTTAGAACTTTAAATGGTAGGCCAAGGGTATATTAGTCTTGTCTCATTTTCAAATTCCACCCTCTTTTTTAAACGTCCATGACTTTTACATACGACAATACTTTTTAATAAAAATTACACCAAAAAAACGAGCGTTTTTTTATCTTCAAAACGCATATAATATTGATATATAAAAAACGAATTTTTTTTTTGAAGTTTCAGCTCATTGTGTTATATTCGTTAGGTCATTGTGTTATATTTTCAGCTCATTGTGTTATATTAGTCAAGACATTGTGTTATATTTTTCAGATTGTGTTATATCCGTCAGGTCATTGTGTTATATTCGTCAGGTCATTGTGTTATATTTTCATCAGGTCGTTGTGTTATATTTTCATCAGGTCATTGTGTTATATTTTCATCAGGTCGTTGTGTTATATTTTCATCAGGTCGTTGTGTTAAATTTTCATCAGGTCGTTGTGTTATATTTTCATCAGGTCGTTGTGTTATATTTTCGTCAGGTCGTTGTGTTATATTTTCATCAGGTCGTTGTGTTATATTTTCATCAGGTCGTTGTGTTATATTTTCATCAGATCGTTGTGTTATATTTTCATCAGGTCGTTGTGTTAAATTTTCATCAGGTCGTTGTGTTATATTTTCATCAGGTCGTTGTGTTAAATTTTCATCAGGTCGTTGTGTTATATTTTCATCAGGTCGTTGTGTTATATTTTCATCATGTCGTTGTGTTATATTTTCATCAGGTCGTTGTGTTATATTTCATCAGGTTATTGTGTTATATTTTTCATCAGGTAATTGTGTTATATTTTCATCAAGTAATTGTGTTATATTTTCATCAGGTGATTGTGTTATTTCAGATCATTGTGTTATTTCATTAGGTTATTGTATTATAACACAATGACATGAATAAATAACACAATGACTTGACAAATAACACAACGAGCTAAAAAACGTGATTTTTTTTTTGTTTTTTATATATGAATATTATACGCGTTTTAAAGATAAGAAAATGCTCGTTTTTATGGTGCAATTTTTTTTAAAAAATAATATCGTATGTAAAAGTTATGGACGTTTAAAAAAATGGGGTGAAACTTAAAATATAGAGACATTACCATCTTTACCCTTCCTTCTAATTTTAAAGGAGTGCCACATGTCATCATCTCATGGCTTCTTAGACTTTCTAGGAAAATTAGACTTTGTAGTATAACTACACTCTTAATACCCGTGTATTACACACGAGTTAAATAGTAATATTTATAAAGAAATTATAACCATTATATTTAACAATTTGTAAATATATAACATTTAAGGAGTTGGCTCCATCAACTTGCATGGTGAAAAATTTAGCTAAATTTTACCTCCCAAACTTCCTATTATAGAAAAAAAAAATCCCTCCAAAAATTGCTCCCTAAAAGTTTGATTTATTAGATAGATTAGAATTTAAGCTGCTAGTCTAGTAATATTAATTTATATTGTCTTTATTATTGAAAAACCTAATTATTTTTTAATGACACTAACTTGCATATTATACTTTGTTTGTATTAAATATGATTAAAATCCTGCAGATTAACTAAACCATGGGTTACAACTTTTTTTTCTCCTTTGTTTTTATTAGTATTTTTTAACTACTTTGACCGTTTTACATTGCAGACATTCGAGATATATATAAATTATAACATATAATCTTTCTTTTAAAGAAAAAGATAGATATCGTCATATCACTTCATGCAAACATGTACTGCACTTCCATCTATAATGGCCGGTGGCCGGGAGTATAATATTGATGCTCACAATAGTAAATATATATAATTAATTTTTTACAAGTGGTACGTATTTAATAAAAATCATATATATGTTATTTAGGTAATTCGAATTAATGCTATATAGCGGTCCAACACGTTTATAGACATGGTCATACATTCTGGAATCAACCATTAATAATATATATCCTACTCTTTAAATTGTATGTCAAGACACCTCCAAACTTTTACAACATAATTTTCACTTGAGTCTTATATAAGGGATATATATAAACATATTATAAACCCATATATAAAATCTTTGACTAGCTTTTAACTTTATAACTAGTCTTTGTTTATTGAGCATTGAATTGTTAATTACTCTAAATATATAAGTACGTAGTTGTATATATCTAATCTAATACTAATAAAAAAAATATAATTAGTGACACTTGTCACTTTGTGGTTAAACCTTGCATTTGTTTCCTGCTTAAACTTCAAACTCAAACTTACATCATTTTTTAATTAGGATTAAAAACTTTCATTTTTAAAACATAGTTATGATATATAACAAATTTTGAAACTTATAACAAATCATTCCAAACTTTTCTATTTTTTTTAAATTTGACTAAGTAATTTTTCTTACTTATGAATAATTATATTTTAATTAGTTATCCATTATTTATTAACATACATGTGTCAACTTAATATTATTTTTAAATATTGGTTTAGTTGAAATATTATTAACTTTAAAATTTTTACTTTGAAAAATCTAATTTACTTAAATTTATCCGTATAATACGTGGATTAATAGACTAGTGTGTGTATATATATAATGTTTTTACTTTTGTTGCAGCAACAATCATCCATTTTCAAAACACACACATTTATTTGCATAGAAATATAGTGAAAAAGTTTAAAAAAGACTATAAAAACCATACTCATTTAAAACTAAAAATATGGTCAACATTTAAGACTTTTTAATATGTTATATGTGGAAAGAGTGAGCTTAATTCCATTTACTATTAAAGGGTCGTTACATGATCGTTGGGTCAATGATTTAGGTTTATGATTGTCTTTGGTTACCATATATATGAACTACTTCTAACCTTATAAAGTTATGGTTTGACTTTGTTGTGGTTGATAATATAATATTTGTTTCAGTGTTTGTTTAAATCAGTTGGGAGATCGAGGTGGTGATTGTCACTTCTGTACAGGTAATTAACAAGTTGTGGTTTGGTTTGACCCTAAATAACATTTCAAATTATCATATACTCCGTATATAATCAATATGTTTTGTTTCGTTGAAAACTACACTTTTAATTAAAAAAGTGAGTAAGTTGCAGTTTTGGTTCATGTGTTTAAAATCATTTTTGTTAAAAAATAAATTAAAATGACAAAAAATGTTAAAATAAAACTAAAACTGTTAATGATGTTAAAACCAAAACTATATATTACTCTAAAAATATGTTAACTTTTTGAAGAATTTTTTTTTGTTTTATATGGTAAATAATATGACGATATGAATGCAACCCATTCTCACAACTCACACCCTTTACTAACCCATCACCATAATCTTCTTCGAAGATCGAATGCATGGCACACCCTCTTGCCACCACGTGCATGATCATCGATAATTAAATACTTCTTTGACATAGTGACATGATAATATATGGTGGAATATTAATATTCTTATTTTTCGTGTTATTGTTAATCGACCTCCATTGTTGGTTATCACTACACTATTCTTTTTGACACAAACAAAATTATGAAATAAGAAGGGGAAAAAATCAGAATGAAAATGTCCTGGCTAGCAAGATATATTGTTAAAATATCTTGTACAATTCAAATCTTATAAAGTTTAAATATTTCTAACTTGAAATGTTTGTATTTCAGATTTGGAATGATGTTGACCAATTTGACAAATGTAGAGGGGCTGCTGCTAGTTGGAAGATTCGGAAGGACCAAAAAATGTAAAGAATAGAAGTCGATCAAGGGATTGAAGCTGTACACGGCTAAAATTCAGAGTCTATATATTCGTCTCTTTGGTTTTAGGGTTTCATAACAACAACCTCACATTTTCACATATTCTCTCAACTTGCTGCTGCATATTCATCTTCACCATTTGTGTTCTAGGGTTTTACATGTGTAAAATCTGCAACTAATCGTTGCATATTATAGGCTTGTTTCTTAGTTTCTGTTTTGTAATCTCTTTCGCACAAATATTCAGTCATGACGGCGGTTCTAGATACAAGGATTCATATACTTGTTTTCTAGAACTCATACGGTTTGTTTTTGGTTTAGATTCTTCGTTGTAATTTGTAACAACGATCTTATTTTTCTGTGAAACAAAGATTTTAGGTTTTTAACATATATCGACTGCGTAATGCTGCTCGTCGTTTGGTTCACGTACTCACACTTATTAGCCTGGTGAATAACTTTGTTGATTTAAGGTCACAAGTTTTAATAAAACTAGCCATAAAATGTTGTTGTCATTAATAGAGGTTGTCATTGATCTCTCTATGCATATGAAAGTCAGAGTGTTTTACGAGCTAATCGGTTTTCCTCCAGAAACAGTTTGGCCCCATCTTTAAGCGCCAAACCAACGATTAACTGTTAAAATCTCGTCTAAGACATAGACATACGTATTTGGACTATGAAGAGACATATCACTGAGTTCGAATATATCGTAATTACTATTATAAAACAGTGATCGATTATAAACAAACGCCAAGGTTAAGTTATATCCTTTTAGTCACATCTATCCTTTTGATAAACGAACGACAAAATTTCGGTCGTTAACAAGCCTACATCCCAATATTGTGAGTTATGTTTGACACTTTGAAAAAAGAGGACACCAGTAGTAGACGTGGCAAAAGGACAAAGCATACAACTTGTATGATGGGTTAAATTACTTGGCTTATTATATGTTCTTCAGTTCTTGTCCTTGAACTTACCAACGTTTTCTAACTTGTTTCTAGATATAAAGTCACTAATTTGAATAGTCAATATAGTATTTATCTAATATAAAGTACTTTGATGTAAAATATTGTGTTGGTATGTCTAACTTTTATCATTAATTTATAAATATATATAGAAAATGAAAAAAAATGCTCCTTAATAAATATATATCCATGCATATAACAAAAATATTCTAAAACCAATAAGAAGTTATAAACTATCGATTTATGTTTCTTGTAGTTTTTAACAATGTGTACTAGGCTTAATGCTCCGATTTGGATGATTTTAGGTCAAAATCTAGCTAGGTTAATTCTGTTTTTTGAACTTCAAAATAGAAACCGAACCATTAATTAGTAAAATACTTCTAAACTGACGTGAACATCAACGTGAACATCAACGAAGTACCAGTTAAAATATTTTTATGATATTAAACCGAACCATAAACACCATACTATACGTGTGACTATTAAAAGCTATGTGAAATATTTTTACATTTTGTATATATATATATCTATATGAACCAATATGTGGTGTATATATAATGTTTTAAAGTTTATTATTGTTGTTTTCTTTTACAGTTTACAACACATGTATGATTATCCATATATAGGGCTGTTCACGAGCCGAACCGAGCGAGAGCTTGCTCGTTGCTTGGTTCGTTTACAAATGAGCCGAGCCAAGCGGCTCATTTACAAATCGAGCCAAATTCGAACCGAACGTAAATGAGCCAAAATCGAACCGAGTATTTTTCGAGCAAGCGCTGAGCGAATTTATGAGGATTACTTTTTTGTATTTTTTTCCTTAAAATTAGTTTATAAGAAACAAGTTTAAAGTTGTATATGATATACATAAATACAAATTTATAGCTTTAAGAAAAACTAGTATTAACTTGTAATTTTTTCTAGAATTTAAGGTTGATGTTTATATACATGTATATAGAACAATTAATAAAAGAGATAAATGACTAATAATTTTGAAAATATATATTTAATATCAACATAATTATAACAACATATTAGATACTTATGCATATATAATTATATAAAAAATAAATTAAAAATATTCGAGCCGAACCGAACCGAACGGACCTTTGCTCGTTGTTTGGTTCGTTTACAAACCGAACCAAGCGGAGCGGCTCGTTTACAATCGAGCGAAAAACGAGCGAGCATTTTCCGAGCAGTTTCCGAACGAGCGACGAGCGGGCGGCGAGCGATTTGAACGGCCCTATCCATATATACTACTTCGTATTAGCTAGCTGCATATGTATCATATATAAAAAATTATTGGGTGTATTTGAAATGATGGTAAATGGTACATTATTGTTTTGGAAAGGGTTAAATATATACATAATTTGATTTGCATCAGTCCATGCTTGTAAACGCATGCTTGTAGAACGTTTTTCTGTGTTACAAATTGGACCCTAGCTAATTCTTAATTAGCATCTTCTATGTTACGTACGTAAAGGCATCAATCATCATAAATTGTTTAATTTCATGTTAATTAGGTTTATTGGATTTTCATACTTCCAACTAACATCTTCACCACTCTCAACTTAACATTTCAATTAATGTGTCACTCCGCTTTTTGCCACATAAACATGTCACGTAGGATAATAACGTCATGTGGACAAAATCAAAGTGACACTGCAAATGAAATGTTAAGCTGAGATTGGTGACACTGAAGGTGTTAGTTGGGAGTGGTGTACATCATAGTTTGGAGTATTAAAATATAATAACCCTATTAATCAAGCGATATATGGTACAAATATTTTGTAATATTAACAACTTTTTGTAATAATTCAAGAATTGAAAGTTAATGACCAGCCATGCATTCAGATTGAATAATAGTAACAAGTGCTCCATTAGTCCTCAAATGCTAGCACATTCATGCAATTGTATTTTTGTTGTCACGACTATTCGTTTGTTAATTAGTTAATTGGTCAATAGAAAGTTGCAGTTCTAAAGAAAATAAAAATAATCGTTGCTGCTCATTTATAGTCAACATTTTTAGCCATATTAACTGATATCATATGTGCAAATAATTTATTCATTACCTATAGGGAACTTCATCCCACCATGATGGCCGGAGATGTCGGGATTGAGACACATTATCAGCAAGAGAGAGTCGTCGTGATTAGGAAGAATTGAAATTTTTTGAAGCATAGAAGATACATTTCAACACACCTAAGCCAACCCTCATTGATTATATATTAAAATTTACATGCTAACTTCAACCAGAATGTTATTTATGGGGGAGACAAGATGTCCTAACGAGTGGACATGACATGATACGTTAGATGATACCAAGAAGAGATAGATATGGTGCTTGATTGGTTTGTTGCGCACCTACCCTTTATTCCGAGTCTTCTTAAGTCAGATTAGACTCAAACAATCAGCGATTAATTTTAAGTTTGATCATAAAACCTTTAGTTTCTGTCTGAAAATCGTTGTTATGTTTTAGTTCGTTGTTAACTTGTACGACAAGCAGGGTCAATCCTGACAATTCAATGGAAATTCCAAACCCTAACAAATATAGAAAATATGAGAATTAATGTATTTAAGTAAAAGTAGTTAAATGATAGGTACATAATAAATTATAAAGTAGGTTTTGACTCATTCAAGCAAAGAAAAGCCCTAAATGGGGTCTAGCATGACAATAATGAAGGTAGTTAGAGTGTGGGTCAAATTCCACACCATGAACGAACGAAGTTGACAAACAAGAAATGACACATATAATAGAAGATTAATTCCATAATATCAAAGAAGAAAAATCAAAGGAAACCAGCCTGTCTAATAACAATACCATAAAAACACAAAGCAAATTAAATCCATATATATAGGTACGTAGATATGTACTATGAAGCACGTAGCTTAATTTAAGCCACTTGGTGTAATAAGAGACCCGGCCCATGGTGCTTCAGATCTTTCTCTCGTTGGTCACTACTTATATATCTATATAATACATTAGAGTTTTTAAGGGCAATTTTTTGGGGGGAAAACATAATTTGTTTTATAAAAGGAAGGTTGAGAGGGAAAATTGAGTATAAGAGTTAATAAAAACAAAATTTTGTGATTAATAATTTATAAAATTATTTATAAATTTTTAAATATAATAGTTATAATTTTTTAAAAATATTTTTATTCAACCCGTGTGTAACACACGGGTGTTAAACCTAGTCTATTAATAATTCAAGGTTTTAGGAGATTATCAAACTCTTTTTAAGGGGAAAATTAGGTGAAGGAAAATTGGGCTCTAAAAGCATGAAAATAAGGGGAAAATATTTTACTACTAGGTTTAATGTCTATGTGTTACACACGGGTTAAATAACAATATTTATAAAGAATTTATAATCATTATGTTTAAATAATTGTAAAATATTTAACATTTAATTATTTGGCCTCATCAACTCATGCATGGTGAGAAATTTAACTTAATTTCCCTCCTAACATTCCTATTATAAATCAAATATTTCCCCCAAAACTTGCCCCCTAAAACCTTGAATTATTATATAGATTTTCAAATCATTTTGTCGCAACATTTGCATTCTTTAAGTAAAAAAAAATTCATTTGTTTAACTACTTGAATTTTGATACTAACAAGAGAAAAAAGGAAAGTTAAAACTCATAAAGAAAAAAAGATGAAAGCTCTTAGAATTTATCAAGTCACTTCATGTTGTTTTGTATATGTATTTATTAATATTTACATTTTTTTTATTATTCAACTGAAACTTATGTAATTCGTCTTTATATATAATCTTAACATTTATACCAGCCATAGATGGACACTCGAAAACAATCTTAATTATATGTTGCATTATCAAGAATTCACTTTTATTACTTTTATTTTTTATATATATATTTTAAATTTAACCGTGTGTATATAGGGGTTTTAAACCCAGTATATTAATAACCTAGGTTGCATGCATGCAATCATGCATGCCCACTTGCAAGATAAGGTGCATGACCCTCCAAAGGGATAAGAAATTCAAGATAGTCATTCTCTTGATTGGCTTTTTGCACAAGTTGGCATCGGATCAGATATATGTATATATATAGTAGTTATGACATATGTATGTTTTATTTTTATGAACTTAATATAATGAGTACCCATAGAAGCAGCTGATCAACATTTAGTTATGTAATTAATTAACTAGGAATAATTTATACAACTTGAAAATAAGATTTGTTGTTGTTATATCATCGATCAATCATCATAACTAGAAAATATGATAGTGATTAGTATACACTGGCGAAGCCAGGAATCTACTAGCAGAGGGCCTAAAGTTATACTATCCATAAATTTTTTTCCTAATGCTAAGTTTCAGTACATTTGTTCGGGTCGACGACTCGGGTCGGGTCGGGTTAAACAATAAATACTTAAAATATCATAAATTTCTCCATTAAAGAAGTTGTTTCACACAAATAAAACAAGATAATTTTTTTAACTAACAATAATGCAAGAGAAATGGTAAGTATCTGAATGAAAAACTATAGCGCAGCCCGATGACCTTTAAGATCTTTGAATTCATCAATTATAGCATCCGAATCAATATTCTTTCTTTTGAAAAACGAATGCATTGTTTTTAGCTTCACCTTGTCCTTTCTCATGATATATCTACAAAAATCAAAACCACTCAACTCAGAGCCCTAAAAATAAACTTCAACGTTAACAATCAAAATTTAACATTAACAACCCCTAAAACAACTAAAATTAAACCCCTTAATTCGTAATTCCCTTAAACCCTAAATTCAATAATTAACAATCAACATTCAATGATCAACACTTTTACAAATTACAATCAATAACTAAATTAAACCCCAAAATCCTAATATTTGAGATAAATTGAAAAACTAACGTAGTAAGATAAATTGAAAAACTAACCTGTAGAGTTGTAAATAGTGGCGCAACCGTGAGCCGTCACCGAAGTCCGAAGAGGAAGAACCGTCACCGAAGATGGTGAATTCGACCAGAAGATGCAGAAGCTGAAGATGGTGTGTTGTATGCCGACTAGAAGATGTGAAGAAGTGAAGAAACGGTTGTGAACTATGTTGTTTGTCGACAATTAGAAAAAAAATAGTAATGGGTTTGTAAGGTTGAGTTTAAGTTTGGGATGGGCTTGGGTAATTGGGTTTGGGTTATTGAGTAATAAATTAAGGAGGCCTAATTTTAAAAATGGGAGAGCCCATACCCAATTTACATAATAAAACCCACTAAAAACCGACAAATCGCTAGTTATAACGGAAAAAAATGGGAGGGCCGTGACCCTCCCTCATCTCTTCTTGGCTGCGCCCCTGTTAGTATACCTCTTTTGTAATTTATATCATTATATATATTTCTATGCAACCTGGATCAACATTAATGGTATCAATCAGGATCTTGAGGTTTTCTTCGTTTCATCATCAACAAAATAATGATCGGATGTCAGCCTTTTTCGTTCTTTTCTCTTCTTCGATCTTCCTTCACTCCTTTGCATGTTTCTTCATAATTTAGATTGTCCACAACCTTGGGCAATACCCTTTCCGATCATATGCACGTACAATCATCATATCACATCAGCTTTAATGTCCACCTTTCACTTATCACTTAGATACACCTCAAATTACTTTTTTAGTTAAAAAAAGTCTACATAATTTATATATATAATCAAAAAGAGTATATAGGGAAAGAAAAGCGGACGAAGAAAAACTTTTAGTAAATTATATATTGTGTCCTTTTGGTTATACTACACACATTTAGCTCATTGCAAAATTAATAATCATGTAATCCTTAAGTTAATAGAATATTAACAGAAGTTAGTTGAAAAGGCATGCAGAAAATTAACATACAAAAGTGTAAAGTAAATACTAATATACAACTATTAATTATACACTCTCTGCAACATATATGTATAGTATAGTGTTAGGACATAGATTGTAATTTACTGAAATAAATATATTAAAATATTTTGTTGTTTTGAAGACTCAAGGTTCTATAAGCTCTTAACAAAATCAAAGATAACTTTCAACTTCAATCTATAGCTAATTTGTGGCCCTTAATTAAACTCAAGTTTTTTTTTCGTTCAAAAAAATTAAACCCTAAGTTTTTATAACAAACTTTCTTTAGTTTATTTACCAAGAAAAAGTCGGCTGAGATTTTAGGGGCTGTTTGTTTTAGCTTTTTAATGGTTTAGATATTTGAATGGTTCAGCATTTAATGATTCAAACTGTTTGTTTCACGAGTAAATGTCTGAATGGTTAAGACATTTGCCTTTGAATGATTAAGCATTATACAGAGTCTGAATGGTTTAGAGCTATTATCTGAATTAGTTAGACATTTGCCATTAAATAGTTAAAGTAATATACTAGCTTTTAATGGTTCAGACCTCTTACTTATTAAGCACTTAATGGTTCAGATCTTTTATTGGTTCAGCACTTATTCATTCCAATGCTACCAAACAGTCCCTTAATATTTCTAAGGCTTATATAACTTACTTCAATCTATAGCTATATTGTACATAAAGTTTAACTAAGTATACATGATGTGATGCTCTTTTTTTAACTCTCATAGTCGACCTTGAGCAAGGGCAGCTTTAACGGCCGTCCAGGGCATCATTTCGTTGGTCATTTATCGGCACAACTAAAAGGTTAATATTAGACGTCGTTAGAAGTAAATGGGTTTGGCCCGCTGGAGCTACATGGGCACCCAATAGGCAATACTAATCCTAATCTCTCTTCGTATATATACCTCTTATTCTTTATATTATAATACTAGATTATTATCCGTGTGTTACACATAATGTGATTCATTAAAATATTAAATTAATAAAAAGATTGAGTTGTTAATATGTAACTATAAAAAAACACCTATAGTATTATCATTCAAGTTACCAGTAATAAATATTGTAAACAACAAATAACGTAAGAAATGAAGTTTGGTTTTCAAAAGTAAAAAAAGCAAAGGTATATTGAATAGTTTATAATAAATGCAAATCAGTAAAAATTTCCTTGTAAACGGCATTTGAGGCTATGTTTGTGTGTTTTCCGTATTTGTCTAATATATTTCATCACACAATGTCTTGTTTTCACACAAGTATGTGTAAACACAAGTTCTCTCAAACACTTTAAAGCATGCTTACATAGCATTATAGCTCCAAATTTCAAAATCCAGCTGGTATATCGTATTTTAATACTTGTATATAATCATAGAGCATAAAAAACATGATGAAACATCAAACAAATTGTAGACACATGTATGAGATTATACATTTTTAGAAGATTCGGATGCTAATAAAAATACTTTTTATAACATATGATTAAAACTATGTATAATTAAAACTTCAAGTTATGATAGTATATAAAACAATTACTACGATTAGTAAAAATCTAACCTAATCATAATTTTACAAAAAACTATTTAAAATTAGATTGTCTCCTGATTTTCTTTTTAATTACAAATAAAATTTTGTATAGTTTCTAAACCATACAAATCAAAATATCTTTATTGTCGATTTCTTACAAAAAATAATGTAAAAAAATTTGGGCGGGAAAAACTATTCACAATATGTCTCAATGCATGACACATGACACCAAAAACCTTCTTTTATTAATATGTATAGATACTACTATTAATATTGTTGGAAAGATCATAGATACAAATATAAACCTTAGTTGCATGCTTGCATCTCTTGGACGTAGGTCATGTTGGATTGAACCATTTTATATTCTCGTGTTCTTAGTGTGTTTTGAATTATCACTGTGTGCTTCTGTTTAGGCCCGGCCCTTGTATGGGGCGAGGTGGGCAACCGCCCCAGGCTCAGTCTCTTGAGGGGTCTGAATTTTTTTAAAAAATATATATATTTTTTTATAAAAAAATAAATAAATAAATATATATATATATATATATATAATTAACCAACAATCATTTAACAATGATGTTATAGTCCAAAATAAACATTTACAAAATGACTCATTTTACAAAGTCCTATTAACACATCTCATTTAAAAAAATCTTAAATAAAACTCAAAAATATTTTCATTACCCAACTTTCATTAAAAAAAACCCAAGTTTCATAAAATATGAAAGCTCTCAAGCCCATTACGTGGTTAACCCATAAACCCAATCCACCTTTATGGATAATGCACTTCAAATAAAACAAAAATAAGTGGAATTAAGTTTCCAAAGTTAAAGTTGTTGAAGTTATACTTGAGGTCTATAATGTCTCAAGAAAGACTTAACATGTTGACGATGATTGCAATTGAAAATAATATAATAGAGGGTATGAATTATCAAGACTTGATCGAGAACTTTGCCTCCATAAACGCTAAGAGAGTGATCTGGCTCAGTTAGGTAAGTAAAACTAAAACATTCGGCTACAATACTTTTGTTTTATTTATTATTTATGACAATTATCGTTGTCTAATATGTTTTTGCCAATTATCATATTTTGTTACGGGTTATTAGTTTTAGAGTTTAAAGGCACAAAATTTATTTTCGCCCCGGGCCCAATGAAAAATCATGAGACGTAGGACCGGCCCTACTTCTGTTGTGTCAATTTGCTTAAAAAGGAAACCATTAAATGATATTGATTTATTAGTTATAAGCTAATTATATATTTACTTGAAAATTTACGAGCCTGTTCACTAGCTTTTCAACTCATAATCTTGAGTCTTGATGCAGGTCTGTCAACTGAATACCAATTTAATAATTTAGCTACACTTGGTTTGCATCGATCAAGTTAGTAACTAGCTTGTGTCAATTAATTAACCAACTATCAGCACAAGACAAACAGTTATATATTAACTCTTTTTTATCCAGCCTTTAAAGAACCAAATTCAAACATTATGAGAATTTTTTATGTGCGAGTCAACACACTCATTGAAAATATAGCATAGAGGTAAAGTTATACTAAAAAATGTAAAAAAATAAAATAAAATAAAACGTTCATTAAAAGGCTTAATGACAAGTAGAAAAGATACAATGACAAGAAGTAAAAAACAATGACGAGCAGTGAGCAGAAAACACACGTTGATGAACACAACATACACAATGACAACACAAAGACATAATGAGTTGGAACACGAAATTTTAAAATCACCTAAATGCTAACCTCAAAAGTTAAACTAGAAAATCTAAAATCATAGAGCTTCACATGCCGGTTCTAAAGTCGTCGGGTTGAATTCAATCTAAGTTTATTTGAACCGTTTAATGAGTAAAAAACACATGTGAATCCTAGTTTAGAATCTTGATCTAACATATGTGTAAACCTATTTTTATTTTGAACAATGTCAATAGACAAATATTGTGTATCACGAGCCAAACCATGTTTACAACGTCCACGCAAGCACCGATTACTTCGAATCTTACTGTTGCTTCTTCTGGGTTGAACAAAGAATCCTCTCCCAAAGACTTTTTTCCTGGTCAAGAAATGCCATCACCATTTAAAATTAAAGAAAAAAGAGCTAGAGCGAGAGCGAGAGTCACGCACGCAATTAAGAAATTAGGGTTTTAATCTTGTTTTGTATGCACACTTTCATTCATTTCGATAATAATTGCCCAATGATGGAGATAACGCCTCTTGGAGCGCTTAGATTTGAATGTCTTAGGTTCAAGTCTCACGTGAGTAATGGAATTCGACGTTCTATATTTGTTATTATCCAACAAATCAATCAATTATTCATTCTTCTATAATAGTTTCTAAAACTGTTTTAAAAAGTAACAATCAAGACAGAAATCAAATGCTCTAAACCAACAATGTAATGGGGGTCAATAACTCAGTATATCTATATGACAAAAATTGCTTGTACATAGGATAAATAATACCTTGTATTCTATTGACAAATTAGTATGAACTTTGAAGTCATTTGTTGGCTAGACTCGCACCCTCCACCCTGCAACGCTTTCTTCGACTAATAGCCGAGTCAAGTTAGTTTGAACTGTAACTCCGTATGTACCCTTTGGCATGTTGACTTTCCATTTCAAGAGCCATTAACGACTTTTGTGTATGATATTTGTTCCTCTTTGCAGCAAGAGCTAAAAAGATGCATGTCAAAATAAACCCTTTTTCAAATATATAAACCATGACAGTAGTATAAAGTTATAAATGTATAAATCCTACTTACACACTAACTCTTCTGGAAGTGCAAAATCATAATCGCTGCGCCGTCTTTTTATACAGATCAATATTACAATCAACACCAATAAAAAGAGGACACCACATGATATCCCGACTGCAATTTTAGCACCGTTTGATAGGCCCTTGAACAAAGGGCAGTCTGGTAAAGAAGGTACACCACATAACCCTTTGTTACCAGAAAGACTGTAGAATGTGCATATTATCAAATGTGTTAGATAGCAATAAAGTGCAGGTGATAAGTAACAACAAATGTTAATGAAGTGGACTATGACATACTCAATAGCTCCACCGTGTACACCAACTGAGTAAAGCTCTTCTGGCACTTGTCCTTCCAGTTTGTTACCATTTAAGAGACTGTGAAACAAGTAAAAATAAAAGCATAAATAGATCTCCTTGTACGTTAAAGTGTTAAACAGTTTAACGTTTTAAAGTCAAACAAACGGCCAAGTATAGGCTGGAAAAATGTTTAAGCAACGAAAACCTATATGTGGATAAGGGGTATAATATAGCTTACACAAGTTGTAGATTTGAAGAACTTAAACTATCTGGTATAGACCCAGATAACTGATTATTTGATAAATCCCTGCATCATTTGTTAAAATAGTGAGACAACATCAAAGATATTAGAACTTAAAGATAACATAACCACGCGCTTATTAGTAATTCTTACAGCTTCTTAAGGGAACTTTGTCCTAATCCTGTAGGTAGAGTACCACTTAAAGAGTTAGAACTTAAGTTCCTGCAGTTAAAGACGACAAAATGCACCAGTTATATACTCGAAAACCAAACGAAGTAAGCTAATCATAACACAAGATTTAGGTTCGACATGACAAAAGTTGGCAAATGATACTTACAAGCTAACTAAATTAGTCAAAAGAACAACTTTATCACTAATGTAGCCTTTCAAACCTTGGCTCCCAAGATCTCTGCAAGCATAACAACAAACAACGGCTACTTATTTATCACTTTTCCATTAAAACATAACCTAAGTAGTTAAATACTTACATCTGAAAGATCTCAAGAGCAGATTCATCCTTATTGGGATGGCATGTAACACCTTCCCAAGCATCCCAATTAGTAGGAGCACAAGGATCACCGTTCCAACCCATCCTTTCAGGAACGCGCAACGATTCCTTTAACGCGTGCATTGCAGTAGCTGCAAGGATCAGATGTTAATAGTTGCAAGTTAGTTAAGTCAAAGTCAAGGTCTAGGTCAAAGTCAAAGTCAGTTACATGTATAACTAACTCTGTTGATGTAGTTATGTTATAATTCATTGTAATGATACCTTGCTCAGGCACAGTCATGATATCAGCTGGAACAATCGCGTAATTCTCGATTCCACAAATTAACGGCGATCCAACAACATGAGCAAGCTTCACAGTCAACGGCGAACCACTCAAATTTCTAGCTACATAACGATACCTATACGCGCTAAAACCTCCAACTTCCTTAAATATATCGATTCTAGTAACGTTTACATCATTAACAAACACATCAAACACGCGTTTCCCCTTCCGATTCACACTCACATCAATCTCAGCAAAATGAAACCACACAATATAATCCAGCTTAGCATCCACAGGCAATTCATACTCCAAATTTCCAGTTCCGGTCACCGTCACCGCTGATTCATACAACTTCGCCGGAAAATAATTAGGTCTAGTGTCTGCATTAACCACGTTTCTAACCGCTGTAACAGATTTAATCCCTACGGACGTTTTCGATCGATATTTAGCATCATATTCCCAATCCCTACCTAAAACATCAAACCCTAGACCTAAATGATTCGATCCACAGCTCAATCGACCATAATTAACGAGAATTGATGAATCATTACCAGTCAAAACAGGATCATATGCACCAGTATCGATCTGTATCAGCTCAACTGAACCTATCACCGGTGAATCAGTAGCAATGCTGTAGAAACACACATCAGCATCACCATCAGAAGTGAAAAACACAAAATCATTATATCTACCGTAACGACTGACGTCATCCTCCCATGGTGACCGCCATGAAAACACTAAAGTTCCTTCTATTGATAAATCAAAGCTCGGAGGATGATTTTTGCCGTTGTAGTTATCGTAAACTGTGAATGTTTTTAAATAATATCTTCCTGGAGGAAGCTCCGGGAAGATGTAGCAGTTTTTTTTACCAGATGAAACAGGGAAGTATCTGAGTGTTTTCTCGTGTAAGGATTTGAAACGAAGCGGTTCGGAGACGATGCCGGTTGAACCGGAGGTGAAGTAGCGGTCGGATAGCCAGGTGATGTTGTGGTTATCGGTGGTGGTGGTGGAGCTGCCGGAGTCGATGTGGTAGGAAATGAAGGGGAAGGAGATTGATAGATGGATGAAGGAGGAGAGGAGGAGGTGGAGAAGGATGAAGGTGGCTGGAGACATGGTGCGGCGGCAGAGACGGTGGCCGGAGTTAAGGATGAAGAAGAAGAAGAAATGATGGTGACATGAATGAATGGAATGAATGGTGACTGACAGGTGAGTTTTTGTTTTCAGAGTTTTTTAAAGAGGGAGCAGGTGACTCGTGACTTTTACTTGTTTTTTTCTCTTCATAATTATACTCCATGAGTCTTAAAACAAAACATATAGTAGTTTTTTTAGCGGCATTTTGGATTATTGAAGAAAAAATGCTAATTAACTAGAGTTAATTATACTGTTTTTAGCGGTATTTGAAGAGTTAATTATATAAATGGTCCTTGTGATTTATTCATATTTTATCTATGGTTCTTAACTTCAAGACATTATGCTACTGGTTCTTATTTAGTAAAAAATAACACCAATGGTCCTTGACGCTAACTTCAGTTAACTTTCACAGTTACATGAGTGTGAATGTTTAAAACGCCTCTTGTCTAAAACGCCCCTCGTATGACTCTTACATTCAAATGTTTGGTTTTGAAACATTTGCTCGGTTTTTCGTGTACTCTTTTGAGCATGGGTTTTCTTTATTGGTTTTTGGTTTAAACAATTATTTTTTTATCGTGCTCGGGTTTTGAGCATAGGGATTGTTTTAAAGCTTCCGCTACACTTTGAATTTACATTTCTTACCCTAAACTTTGGGTTAAAGCAAAAGTTAAACTTTTGTGAAGATATTAAGTAAGTGTTAACTATAACTAATGGTTTGAGATCCTAGTATGTCACACGCCTAACATTTACCTCGTTTGTGGGAAATTAAGGGTGTGACAATCATGTTGTCAATTCTACATTTTCTTTGATCGTTTACGATTGTTGATATTAGTTAACATGATATTAGAGGATAAAGGGTTAGCTACTTGACAAAATTATAATGAAGCCCAAATCGAGAGCGCAGTTGTAACAACTTACCCCCAACACCCCAAGAACAAAGAATAATAAATAACTTAAGTTGAAAGATCTTGATGTTCATGATATGTTTAAAGCCAATTTGGTGGAAGAAATATGGGGTCGTCAAACATGATATTAGTTTTTTTATTTGCATGTATATTTTTTATTATGTAACATTTTTTTATTGAATTAGAATTATATTTTATTTTTGTTATTAGTTAAAAAATAATAATAATATTTAATAATGAATCATTAGGCATTAAATACAAATCTGAGTTATCCTATACCACTACATCATTTTTGTTCTATCACTCGTTGTTGACTCAGCAACTTATGTGGCAACACATTTTGGTATCGTTTTTTCTATCACTCTCCTTCACTACTCATGACATTACTATAATTAAAAAAAATTCGTTTTAGTATGTGTCATCATATCAAGCGATGATCTAATTGCACCACTCCACCACCTTTTCTTTAACAAAGAGAGTTTTCAAGATTATTTCTACGACCTGAAGTTATAAATTTTGTACATTTCGTTATATCCTTCTCACATTTTATAGGAGAAAATATTATAACTTGACTCAATATTGCTTATAAAGTAACAATAATGTAAATTATTTTTATATTTTTGTCTTATAAGACTACCCACAACGCAAGTTCTTAGCCTCGCTCTTTAGAAGGGATGTGTTGTGTACTTGTGTAGTCTCATCCGTCCTTCACCGGCCCCTCACCAAGGGCACTCCAAGGATAGGTTTTGTGGATATTAAATGATTCCACCTAATGTTGTTAGTTAGCATGTGCTTAGCAACTAGCATGCATATTGATGCTTTGTTTATTTGGTTTAAGAGCGTAGAATTAAAACGAAAAAATACACAACAAAATCCATTCTCCCCCATTTTCTAGCCTAGTGGTTAAGAAGGTGAGAGACTTTGCCTCTCTTGAAAGTCTTGAGTTCTAGTCCAGACATCGATGTATTTGGTGTAAATAAATTATATAAATTGCTATCGTTAAAAAAATAATATATATAGTTGCTTAATCACCCAACTTGTTGATTGAATGATTAACACTATTGCCAATAATGATACAAAATAAGTACACATTTGATCTCATCATGATATCCAAGTTCCTATATATGTTACAATGCAATATATGTAGGAACCGTTCGTACAAAAAACTAAAAATTCTTTATTAATTCAATTACAATACAAAGAAATAAAAGAATACAAGTAAATTACATTATGATTACAACCGAAATAAAACAAGATACAAGAAATGAGTAGAAACAGAAGCAAAAACATGGCTGAGGATTCGTGTTCAACACGGGTCCCTTAAAACAAATTCCGAGTCTCCCAAGAGAACTCGTTTGTTTCCCAGGGTACAACAGCCGAAGCAGTATGTACTGCCGGGATTGACTCACAACCCAAATTATACCTTAAAAAAGAGCATGAACATGATCAAAGATTTGTTAGAAATTATATAAAGAGAAAGAATGAGAGAATTTGAGAGAGTTGGAGTGCTTTGGTGTTGTATTTTTGTGTCACTTCTAACCAAGCTCACCTTGGTATTTATAGGTAAAAATGAGTCAAATCTCTCATTTATTACCCATAAACCATGAGTTGAAACATCTCATTAACCATGAATAATAAGATGAAACATCTCAAGAAGTAAAACCCTCTCATTAACTACAAAGTTGAAACACCCATCAACTTTATAATTTTGTATTTTTAACAAAATATTATTTGTGTTTTACAAATATTCCAACAATATATTTTGATTGTGGAGATTTTTTTATCCATATCAAAAGCGAAAGTTTTTGTAATCTCTGCTTCCATTCGAATCGCACTTCTATTTCAAGTATTGTAAGTTTTGTTTCGGTCAAGTTGAAATGTGACCATGAGTACGTTATTTTTGCAGTTAGTTTATAACTGAGATGGTAATGATTCTTAAGACCTTGAGTTTGTTGCGGTTTATAAATATGTATTAAACCACGAGAGGCGGGTTAAGCAAAGTTCGTTCGTCGAATGGGAAAAGCGCGATATGTGTCATGTTGCATAAACACAATGTTGGATTCTTCAGCCAAATTTGAGTTACTAAACAAAGGAATAGTCCTATTGTTATTTAGAGTGATACTTGTTCTTGAGTACTATGCTCTTTGCGTCAACCGACGTTCTAAAAAAAACTAGTGAAATAGAAGTGATCAGTGCTATGAGGCAAAGCCTTGTTGGAGTAGATCCGGGTAGAGGTGCACAAATCGGTTTTTTAAAGAACCGTTTCCGGTTCTTGTTGGTGGTAAAGGAAACGGTTCTTACAAGAACCAGTTCGGTTCTAGAACAGGTTTTTGGTGTAAAAACTAGAACCTATGCTACCGGTTCCAGTTCCTATAGAACCAGTTCCAGTTCTTAAAAAAAAGGTTTTTTCTATGAGATGGACAGAAACGCTGGGTTTCTGTAAACGTTCACTCTACATTGGCTTTCATGTAGAGTCTATGGTCATAATATTTTTATATTATTTTAGACTAAATAAGTAATAACATTAAAAATGTTAAATATTACAAGATATATAGCTCTTAAAACAATAAATAAGTAACAACACTAAACTTACCGGTTTTTAAAAAAGAATCGGTTTTTATTAAGAACCGGTTCTTTGTAAGAACCGGTTCCGGTTCTTTTGGAACCTATAATTTGTAAAAAATAGTAGAACCTATTTAGAACATACGGTTCGGTTTGGTTCCGGTTCGGTTCTTTTAAAACCGGCTTTTTAAGAACCAGTTTTCGATTATTGAATCGGTTCCGGTTTTTTTTTGCACCTCTAGATCCGGGTTCAAAAGTGGTAGTATATTGTTAGAGTAGAGTTAAAAGTAGATTAAGGACAGTCTCAAAATAATATGAAAACAGAAGCACAAGATTCATATTGGGCCTGCTAGTAAGTAGACTACATAGACTGGTTCATGTATTGGGTTTTCACCCAATTTTTAAAACACGAGTCACTTATAGTAAATTGGTTTTTGTTTTTTAAAATAGCGGTTGTTGTATCGACATATGATCGATGCATACAGAGGAGCAAGGTCTGAGATTAATATCCCGTTCCTAATACCAATAGATGTTTTTATTGGCATCGGGGCTCCCCCAATACTGCGATCAAATGGAGGCTCACCATAACCCTCCTTACGGCCAAGTTGATCGGAGTCGAAATTCGTCAACCAACTGATCCAGGGAAAAACCTGACAGAAATCTTTAACTATGCCACATAAGACTCTTTTGGCCCAGACACGAAACCGGGTGGTAGCATGGGATGAACGTCTTTAAAAACTGCTCAAAACAAGGTACGGACCTAGCTTATACCTTTCGGTTACAATGTTCTCCCCTTACCGTTGAGGCAAATTTTTAGACAAAATGGCATCATGTAAGTTGTGGGTTCGGACTTCAATGTTGCACATATGCGTGTCAACTAAGTTACTTACATTAACATGTCAACTAAGTAAGTTACTTTTTAGTAACTTAGTTGACACGCGGATGTACACCGATGTTCGAACCCACAACTCACTCGATGCCATTGTATCTTGGTTCGAACCCACAACTCACACGATGCCACTGTATTTGGTGCAATTTAGGATTTTAGGTTGCTTGAAACTTTGAAATAGTTTGAATATGTGATGTTTGATTACGATTTATGGCCCATAAACAATTGGGCCTCAAGCCCCATTAGAAAATTGTTGACCGGTAAGTTATCTATTAAATCAACCGATCATTTATTGCAGATATATGTAAACTATCTATCTGTATTCCCCTCTCACACAATGTGCGAGGGTAACACGTGAAATCGGCTTAAACCAAAATACAGAGGCACGGAAAAAAGCCGTATACAGGTCCAACGAACTGAAACAAACAATGGTAGTCGGGCTCAAAATTTTATAATCATTGACTTAACCATAGTTGTACGGGGCTAAGAGTTAAAGAGACAACAAACTACCGCAAAAAATTATAAAGCCGACCGAAAATGGTCTGTTTTATCTTCGAACGAGGGCCTCTGCTTTCATGGAGAATGCCCAACTGCTTTTCCACCATATGGAAGAAGGCGGTGAAGGCTTTTTCCCTTTAACTTGTAAAATAAAACATCTAAGTGTAATATATAACTAACAAACACTCTAGGCTTTCTCCCTTACTAATAGGAGTGTCAATTCTAACATGACATAGAAGTAATCATGTTTGAGTTTGACAAATATAACTCGTTTAAAAATACGGGTCATGTTCGGATTGTCCCATATAAAACTGGTTTGTGTTCTTAAAGATGAATTATTTAGAAGCATGTATATTTTTTAATCAAGTCGAATTTAATTTATGTATATTTTTCTAATGAGTACCGTTTCTAATGAGTATGTGTTTCTAAAGTCTAATTTTTATATCAAGCTAGCTTTTCAAGACGAGCTTGAGCAAATCTGAACGCTCATCAATTTGAGCTTAGGCAAGCAGAATTCGTTGAATTACAAGTCAAGCCCGAGCTTGGTCTATGTTTGTCTAGTCAAAGCGCGCGAGCAACATTTTGTTCATGCTCCATTCAAAATATATGTAACCTTGCTTAAAAGTTAAAAAGTATAATTTATTAAATTTGCTACCAACATTTGTGAAACTTTAATAAGATGGACCCATCTAATGTCATGAATCACATAATAAAGAAAACAATAAAATTATAGAAAAAAAGTTATAAGCTTAGAAAGATTCATAGATGAGTAATTAAGTCCCACGATTCATTTCATCGAAACCAACAAACAAATTTCTCATCATTTGATTATAGGAATTAACAAACACTACTTATATATGTCAATTAACCATATAAGTATTGTGCAAACAAAATAGTTATATATAGAAGTTAATTTCTTGTTTAAGACATGTTTACATTATCATATATTATATATGTAAAAGCTTTGGACTTTGTGATACTATTTTAACGTACTTGAAAAATAAAAGAAAAGAAACAAAATCAAGGAGATGAATAAATACGTACATGAAGAAGACAATAAAACTTATAATAACCTCAAGATGAACAAGTTGAAGAAGAAGGTTCATCATTTAGTGGATGCTACCTCATTGAGGTAATGCTTGACCCATCATGTTTGGGGGTGATACCAACATCTACTATCATATGAACATGACATGTATATACAACATGTTATCTATACTTAATTATATACATACTATCTTGTCTTAACTAAAATATATTATCTACCTAATAAAATTAGGGTTTATGGGTTAATTTAGGCGGGAAAAATAAAGGAGAAAATTAAGAGGCAAACATTTTAAAAACAAAAGTAATTTTCGACACAACGTAAAATTAGTTTCTCTGCATTTTATAATAAATGATATATTAATGGCTGCAAAATCAACACAATATTGAATAATTGAACATCGACGAGTGGTTAATTTTAAATCCCAACATTTTAATATTGATTTTTATTATACTAATTTTGATTTTTACATCATATTTTCAATCGCGATTTCTTCATTCAATGGACTATTTATTTTATTTAGCCCGTGTGTTTACACGGATATTAAACCTAGTTTTTAATAAGCATAACAAGCTAACAACTTTTTCTATCATCTTACAACTTTTTGAAGATAAAATATAATATTTATAACCTTTTAAAGTTTTAATCACAAGTCCCAACTAATCATTTGAAAATTAACATAAGCTATAAAGCTAATGAAATTCTTTGAATTATAGATTATATGTTTCATGATACCCCAAGTGGGAAGTGACCCCACATAAGAAATGTCCAATAAACCATGTGTCCTACTCTACCCCACCTTAAAATACTTCATGCGCTTAAACATCCTCTATATAAGTAACCCATCTACCATTCATTGCCATTGTATTCACATCTTCTTGCTAAACAACAATTTCACTTCAAGAAAACTCACTAACTCCTCTTTAAAACAATCATAAAAAACACACATTTCATTTCGTCTAGGGTTCGTTAACAAGGTCAAGTTTCACATCTTTGCATCTGATCCTTAGCGGTTTCAAGTCGATATCAAACTTTTCAAAATGAAGATGATGGGGAGCAATAAGAAAAGGGTGTCAAGTAGACTTGGAGGTATCCTTAAAGAACAAAAGGCAAGGATGTACATAATTAGGAGATGTGTGGTGATGCTTCTTTGTTACCAAGATTGATTATTAATTTCTTCACTAGATCTTATTTAGATTTGTTATTTAAATAGTGTGTAAATAGATATTACTCAAGAGCTTCACAATTTTGTAACCATGCTGCCTCTAATGGACTTCAATCTATATTAGATTATTGCAACATCTTCCCTAATCATCTCCATGTGTCTCGTAGCACTTTAAATTCAAATTATAAATCAGCTATTTCTATTCAACAACTATTCATATTTTGTAGTTTTGTGTACTCAATTATTCATCAAAGTGTATCCTTTTATTCTTGGTGAATATACAATAAAACATTATAGTTATAAAACAATGAATGAATTTTTGAATAATTAATTTTATGAAAATTCCAATACAAAAGACAAGTCTTTACATGGAATTAATTACATGAAGTAAATAACTAGTTGAAGAGTTAAAATTACTTAAAGTAATTAAATTACGGGTTAATTAACATTCTCCATGTCAAAATGTTTTATAATTGTTACCTTGTTCTCTTATTGTACCATTTAATATAATAATTTAGCTTGATATGTCTTCTGAGAGAGAACTTGTTTATTGATCGGATTGAAATAAAAAATGAGTTTAACATAAAAAAAAACCTAATACGATAACTAGCTAGTTGCCACTCAAGAGGTTTGTTGCTTTTATGTTTTAACTAGTTAATAATAGTTATAAATTATTGTTGTTAATTAGCTAGTATTCAAATACAAAGGTAGTGGATTTCGGATAATACAAATATATTTATGTGTTTTTATATTTTAGGACAATTTAAAAATATTTAACATGGGATAATCATCCTTGAATTGATCTGTCTGATTTTTTTCTTATTTAATTTACGACCTAGTCTTTTTATCGATCTCATCTTTCTTATCAGGTGGTGCACGCCCTCACTTTACTCTCTTCTTTTCACGATCTTTTTCTTTCTCGATAAGTCATACATCAGACGAACATCCTCACGAACAAAGTCACATCCTCACGTTACAGATGATCGATTATAAGACTATATTCTTAATTATAACTACACCAAATTAAAGACTCATATTATAATAATGTCTATAACTTTTTAAATATATATTCATAACATTAATTTCATTACTATTGTGAGTCCATAAGTTAGGTCGTGCAATAATATATGAACTTAATAAGTGTTACTTGAAGTGACAACAAGAACATCAAACATCTTCACGTGAAACATCAAAACTTGACATGTAATGATCATTGTTCCTACATCAAACGAGAACAATGCATTTAATGGATGTTTACTATAAAACTATATGTTATTTAATGCAAAATTTTAGAAAATAAAACCCATATGAAACAATAAAAGCTTTTAATATGTTTAGTGATATAATCATAACCTAAAGGCTAAAGTGTTAAGATATATAGCACAGAAATAAAAAATGAAAAACTTAAAGAACATCAAGTTTTATGATATGCTACTAATAAAGAAACATGAAGCATCTAACAATACCTTAATTAGATATTTTGGTGGTCAAAACATTTAAAAATTTGGAAGTTGTGGGGCCATTGCATTATTGGCTATTGTTATCCAACCAGCATACCACGTGTGCCACGTAGATAGAAATAGTGTCTCTTTTGTTGGGATCCCACATGATGTTAATTAATATGTATAGTCTGTTATACATCAAGACTTTAAATTTAAACACTTAATTTGTAGTAATTAGAATTAAGAAAAATATAACATTTGATTTGATTTGTACATGAATGCTTTTAAAGAAACTAACTAAACTGAAGTGTTGTAAAATGCATTATTGCATTAAAGTTTAAAGTTATATAATCTTGAAATAGTATATTAACATATAAAGAAAATCGAAAATTAATACTAGAGATAGCTTAATATTATTTAAAAATTTTAAACCATGTAGTAGATTATCGAAATGTGATCTATATTTTGCAAATCATTATAATGAAAAGTGATACAGTTTCTTTAAATTGCAGAATCAAAATTTCCGCCAAACACGCTACACCATGAAAAATTGATAATAATAATAATATTATTATTTTCTAAAAATTTCCATAAAAGTCAAAATTTTCATGTGTTTGTCACAACCTATGATTTTTTTTAACGGTCGATATTGAAACACAAAAGAATACAAAGATTAATTTTTTTTTGGACAGCGAAATGAATAAAGCCCGGCTATCCGGGGTAATCTAATGGCGAAAGGCAACCCCAAACGCTATGCGAACACAGACAGTGCTGGGTAGCCGAAACCCACCTATTAGGGGTGTTCATTCGAATCGAATTGGTCGAATTGAGACTTTTAAAAACTGTATTCGTATTCGATCCACATTCGAATAAAAATCTATGTATTCGATTCGATTAAGTTATTCGAATTCAAATCGAATTCGAATAGATTCGAATGTATTCGCTTTAGAAAAAATAAAAACAAACAAACACATCAAGTAACAATAAAAATGTAGAACCAACATAACATAAGTCTACAACATCACCCAAACAATGTGCAAAACATCACCTAAACAATATGCAATATACTAGCACATCAACTAGTCTAAAACATGTTAACAAAAGGTCTAAAACTGCATAATCAAACACAAAAAAACTATAAACAAGTTCAAAACCTATAGAAACAACAATTAAGCAGTTGTCACGGCACCAAATCATGTTCATATGCAGAAACAACAATTAAGATTGGGTAACGGGTTGGATTTGGGTATTTTTAACTTTACTTCAAGCCCATTAAATCATATTCATATATAGATAATTAATTAGATATATTAAAAATATATATTAGAAAATATATAAATTTCTTATTCGAATTGGGCGAATTGAATGCGAATACAGAAAATTATATTCGTATTCGATCCACATTCGAAAAAATTATTCGAATCGAATTCGAATGACCAAAAGTCGATTTCGAATGGCCTTAATCAAATTCAATTCGAATCGAATTTTGAATAATTCGAATGGTATTCGAATAATGAACACCCCTACCACCTATTAACCCGACTCCAATTCGGGGGAAACCCACTAACCCGTCCGCCTGTAGGCACGACGACAAGCTAGTGGTAAAACCCATTTGGCTCAGAGATCGAACTTGTGTTGCCACAAGTCTCCCTTCATTGCCCACATTTGCCCCTTCCAAAGTGGTGGTAGTGGGACTAGAACTTAGGTCTCTTTTGAAGAATCAAAGTCTTTTACCACTACACCACATTGGAAGTTGCGAATACAAAGATTAATTAGGAGACAATGTCTTTAACATTGAAATCTATCAATCTATCCAAAGCTAATAAGCCCCTAAATTTAGTACGAAATTTCATACAAACATCATGATGGTGGGGGGTGCAAGACAATATTGTTGAACTATGCATCATTCATTCTTTTCTAGACCGACCTTCAAGTGGCAAAGAACACCGTCAATATCATTTTCTTCCATTCAAGAAAACCTGTTGCGGCAACAAAGTAGTCAATATCATGTTTAAACGAAACAAAGTAGTCAATATCATTCACGAACCGAAGCGAACCGGAGAGACGAAGGAAGCTTTAGCCAAGGAAAAACCAAATCCCAAACAACACGGGCAAAGGAGCATCCAATCTCGAGTTATGATATCTTTAACAACTCTTTTAGACTTGATAAGCTTATCTAGAAATAAGTCGAAATTAAAAGAAAATATTTACATGTGATGTTGAGGTCAAGGTCCGCGTTAAGCTTAAAGAAATTAATCTTAAGCTTTTAATTTTTTGTTTTTAACTATTACCTTCTGATTCATGTTATTAGGAAAAATAAAATATTACTTGTTAGTAATTAAAAATAATACATGTTTCGTTTACTTTAATTTATAAGTTTATAAAAAAATTACATTCGATTTGAAAATCAAATGAAAGTTTAAGTAATTTTAAAGGAGGGTAAAAACGTTGAGTAACTTTAGTGAAACACTATAAGAAATTTGACCATAAAAGAATGACATTTTCACTTTAAGTTAATTATAAAGTTTTTTTTAAGTGTGGTTATAAGTAAAAAGAAATAATAATATATTTTTTATACGTACCAAACACAAATTGTTATGAGTGAGCTTTACTCCGATATAATTTTTTGTATTAAAATGCATCTTTTCTATGAAGTTTATATCTAATAGGATTTGATACATGTTTGTCACATGCCTTGTGGTCATTGGTCCATTTTTTTGGTAGATTTAATGTCAAATGGCCTAAGCCCATCTGATAAGGGAACACCCACTTCGTTCCTTTCCAAACAACCCTACCACCAAGTCAAGTGGAGGTCGCCGAATCAGTTTGCCGGTGATGGGTGATGGTGAATAACAAGAAGCAATCAAGGATGGGGTGGGGTTAGACGTTTAATTCTTCTGATAAACGTAATTTTACAAAAAAATTAATAGAAAAACTAACTTTTATTATAATTTTAGGAGCAAATGAAACTAAAACTGAAATGTTAAGGGCAGATTGAAGTATTGAAACTAAAGGGATACAAATCGATTAAAATAACAAATATTAAGGACACAAAATGCAATTTAGTCTTTAATTAATTTAATAGAGAAACAAAGGGTAGGTGTTGTGTGTGTGATTGAAAGGCAGAAAGGAAACTGAAAATTGAAAAGATAATGAAAGTTGTCGGGCAAGTAAATCGGGTAAGTGATCGGTCGGTCAAAATGAGCAGTAGCCTTATCCTTGTTCACGTGTGGCAAACCCCACCACCCTCTCTTTAGATTCTTTTCTAATCACCCATCACAATCTATGTATTACTTACCATTATCGTTACCGGTGACTGATTTAAAACAAGATTACAAGGGTGTTTTAATAGAAAATTTTCGTTCAAGGGTATCCTAATTTTTTTTCAAGAGCATTTTAATACTTAAAACAATAAGAAAAATATGATATCTCTATATTTAAACCGATAAAAATTAAACTTTATCATACCAAAGTTGAAGGATATTTCAGAATACTTATAGGCTTTTCATTGCTCCGTCCCTGACCATTACTATGTGCATGTCCACCTAACGAACATTCGATGCTTCATAATTTCATTTCATTAATCATTTCAACTTCAAACATATTGAGAAACAATATGTAACCTCTAGATATTAATTTCACTTAATTCTATTTAACGTTATGAAAAATAATCCAACCCATATAAATATTATTAGCTATTATTGTGATCGATTAATAAACATTTTACTTAAACAGAAACACGTTTAACATATTTCACCTACGTATAATTACTAAGTTATTGCAAATATGTATACGTATATATAGCAGCTAATCTAGTGACCAATAATTCAAAATATTTGTGTCAGACAAATAGTGGACCACATCAACTTGGTTGTACAAGTGTACAATCGTTGCAATGTTTGGTTAAAGTCTTGTAAATTAACAAGTCTTCGCAAATTTTTATTAATGGAGGATAAATCTAGATAAGTGTATTAACTAAGATGCTGTTTGGTTTATCTTTTAATGGTTCAGTTTAGTGTTTAATCATTTAGATTCAGCATTCAGAGTGTTTTTTTATAAAAGAAGAGCCTTTGAATGATTCAGTTAAGTGCTGAATGGTTAAAATATTAAAAGATGTTGAATGGAACTGAATGGAGCATATATCAAACTAACCATCACCTGAAGTTCTACCTCAATATCCATCTTATAGATATAGCCTTTTAATGGTTCAGACCTCTTAACCATTCAGCACTTAATAATTCAAATTTTGTCAAACACCCCAAAACCTTTCTTTTCAAGTCTCACTATTTGTAAGGCCACCCGGTGGGGAGGTGGGCAACGAGACCACCTCATCTCTCGAGCACATTGCCCCGGGTGTGACAAGGTGGTCTCACAAGGTTGGAAGCGAGGTTGGGAGTTCGTGACGAGATGAAGAAAAGGTTTTGATATTGACTAGATTTTGTCGACTTTTGCATTAAACTTCAGTAACATGGCACAATCCTATTGAAGGAACTCACCTTGTGATCACCTCATTTATGGGTGCTCTTACTGCACTAAAGAACACAATTTCAACGTATGGTATTAGAAATTTCATGCCAAAGTTTTGTCTTTAGTAGGCTAGGTTTTGCTATTTAAAAGTGGGTAGCTGCGCAACTTATTGTCCGTTTACCTGTCACCTTATTATAAATTATTTGATGTTTAATATTTATTTTTGTTCGCCTTTGAAATTGAATTTGAAATTACAAAACACAATTTCAGTTTTCAAGCATATCCTAAGACTAATGTTTAAGCCAATAATAAAGAGGTTGAAAATCTTGGTAACCTTTTTTGAAGACAAGTGTTGATCATATGAGTTGGTCCTAATAAGGAGAATGAGGCCCTGTGTTTAGAAAATAGGTAAATCATATGCACACACTAAGAGGACAACATGGGCCCATTTTCTCATAACCATTTTGCAAAAGTCTCTTGGCTTCACATACAAAGTTCAGGCTTTAAATAATTGCATTGGTCCCCTTCAAGGTCTTATTTGCTGTCTTTCACACCACAAATAAATAATTGCACACATTCAAAGTTTGAAGTTGAACAATTTGACAATCACATTACATCCCCCCTGCTACTATAAAGTGGTGCTTTTGGTATTGTAGACCCCCAAAACTTTGTTTATGTCGCAAAAAAGCGATTAGTTAGAGCTTGCAAACAAACTCATCATGAATCGGCTTGTTAAAGTCGTTAGGGATCACAAATCAACTTGTAAAACTTGACGGGTCAAGAATCGGCAAGTTAAAGTTTAGCTTACATACAACCATATATACATATGTGATCTTCTATTAATTATATTGATTTGCCTATTAGTATTTATAAACAATCTCTATATATTTTTTAAACTTGAAACTTGGAACATGTAAGTTTGTAAACTTTGTTTGCCGGCCCATATAATAAATCAATGGATCCAATAGAGTTACATGCAAACTTTTAGTATTGGGCTTTAGATAAGAGACAAAGTAAGCTAGCTGCAATGCATTTTAGTAGGGTTGTAAACGAAACGGACGGACACGGACGAGGCTCGTCCGTGTTCGTTTGTTAAGGTTTTAAGTTGTTCGCGAACTGTTCGTGAACAAGTTCCGAACAGAAAAATGTGTCTGTGTTCGTTTGTTAAGGTTTTAGAGTTGTTAACGAACGGTTCGTGAACTTTGTTTATGGACACAAATGGACACAAACGTACAAAACGAACACAAACGGACACAAACGAACGTTTGGCTATAAAATATTAACAAAAAATTGTTAATTTTTAACATTCATCACCAAAATAATAAATTAAGATTGACCAAATTAGACAATTATTCAAAGTTAATTAACATGACAACTAATTAATATGTCATAATTATACCAATAATTATCGTTAACCACATCAACACCCAAGAGACTAAGATCTTTGATTTACTATGACTGTTTACAATAAAAAAAAGTTAGATAAGAAAAGGATATATAACACAAAAAAAAGATTAATAAAACCTCATAAACTTGATTAAGCCACTATATCAAATTAGTATCCTAATAAGTCATTGCTTCTTGATTAATCTTATTCCAAATAAACTTCATATACAACAAAATCAAATAAGCCTTAAGAAACAAATAAAACTTATAATCACACATTCGAACCCATGAGATATGACCATAATATGTTTCATTAAAAGCAAAAGTAATGTTACCATGACTATATTTGTCTCTATAAGAGTAAAGCATTCACCTAAATGATATATATAAATTTAAAAACATAATTAACTTCCGAACTTAAACGAACGGACGTAAACGAACAAGTTACCGAACGTTCACGAACGTAAACGAACGAACACAACCTTTGTTCATGTTCGTTCGTTTAGCTTAACGAACAGATTTTTTTGTCCGTGTTCGTTTGTTTATTAAACGAACGAACACAAACGAACTTTCCGCCGAACGGTTCACGAACTGTTCACTGAAAGTTCGGTTCGTTTACAGGCCTACATTTTAGAGCCAGGGCCCAGGGGATGAGTTCATACTGGAAAACTTAAAAGATGTGAACATTTTGAAAGGCATACTATTAGATTGGTTTGGAAATGGCAGTGGAAAAGAGAAGTTGTGACAATGCAGGAAAGGGTGAGTTGATTAATTCATCTAATTATCATACTTGTCGATGTCTCGTCAAATGATGCAACTGATTGTTTACTCGTTTTTAATGTTTTGGCACGATATGCATACAAAACAACAAGATTTAAAACAAAGATACAGATCTTTTAAGAGAATATATATTTTCTGGTTAACCAGGGAAAAACCCGAAAAAATAATAAAATATTAGAAAAAATCGGTTAATTAACCGAAAATTTTGAAAAAAAAATGTTTTTAACCAAACTGGTTAAAACGAATAACCGATTTTCTCAATAACCGAAAATAACCAGTTAGGGTATTGAATAACCGGTTAACCAAAATTAACCGATCTGTGCACCTCTATGTACACATATGTCTCTAAAGACCTTATGGAAATCCCATATCTTCTCATCGGGGACAATAACTACAAGAAAACAATTCATGTCATTTTTATGATTACTATTTAGAGTTTGTGGAGGCATAAGAATGACTTAAAAGATGAAACCGATCGTCGATCTAGGTATGTCACAAATAAGGGCGCTTGTTTCGTTATGGTTGAAAGCTAGAAGCAAAGGTGGAGGCGTTGTTGTGTTACATTTTTTTTTGGACAGCGAGACGAATAAAGCCTGGCTACCCTGGGTAACCCAATGGCGAAAGGTAACCCCAAACGCTCTGCGAACACAGACAGCGCTAGGTAGCCGAAACCCACCTACTAACCCGACAACCAATTCGGGGGAAACCCACTAACCCATCCGCCTGTAGGCACGACGACAAGCTAGTGGTAAAACCCATTTGACATGGGCTAAGTTTTTCATTGTATGTTGTTGCTTTAATATTACGATTTTTTTCTTCTACTCTTAAGGTTTTAGCTTCTTGTTAAATTTTTTATATATATATTTACTTTTTTTTGGACAGCGAAACGAATAAAGCCCGGCTACCCGGGGTAACCCAATGACGAAAGGCAACCCCAAACGCTCTGCGAACACAGACAGCGCTGGGTAGCCGAAACCCACCTATTAACCGGACTCCAATTCGGGGGAAACCCACTAACCCGTCCGCCCGTAGGCACAACGACAAGCTAATGGTAAAACCCGTTTGGCTCAGAGATCGAACTTGTGTTGCCACAAGTCTCCCTTCATTGCCCCCATTTGCCCCTTCCAAAGTGGTGGTAGTGGGACTAGAATTTGAGTCTCTTTTGAAGAATCCAAGCCTCTTACCACTACACCACATTGGAAGTTGTATATATATATTTACTATTTGTAGTAAAAATATAGAGATATAAGATGAATGTATTAATGTGTAAATCGATTTAATTAACTTTTTTGGTCTCGATACACTATCATTGCAAACATAATTATCATCCTTGATTAATGGTGCATAATAGCATATAATGAATTTTTGTGTCATTCCCAACGAGCTTAGTTTGTGAAAGGGGAATAAAGCTAGCCTAAAGCAAGGTTAGTTTGTATTTAGGTTGATTTGGTTTCTATTCATTTGCCTTGAGTCTATCAAATTTAATTAATAATTACTTTAACACAATTTTTATGCGTGTATATTTAATTTAACACAATTTTTATGGCGGATAGTATATATATATATATATATATATATATATATATATATATATATATATAGGAGATGTATAGTTTAGAAACTTAGTTTTATTAAGAAAACCTGAAAAACCCTATAAGTGGACCACATTGTGCCACATCCACGTTTTTTCAATTTTTTGTCTTTTACCCATTGAGGGTAATATAGACATTTACCAATTCCCACTCTCACACCCTAATGATCATATAACCTGCACTCATCATACCTTTCACATTTATTTACACATTTTTCAAATTTTAAACCATGTCTCTCTCTCTACATTTTTTCTTCTCTTAATTTTTTAAGATTTCATAAGCTTTCGGATCTGTTCATGAAGACGAAAGTGAATAAAACGAAGCATATAGATATGTTCAACCACCATCAATTACACCGGAAAAGTCGATTGAACAGCAGCAACGATGGTGATGACCGGAAAGTCACCGGATTTTCCCCGGAAAGTCCCCAGGTAAGAACATAAATTCCCCAGATTTTATATGCATTTCATCTCTGTTTTACGCGATAAAAACTTCGGTTATTTTACATGAGTGATAACTGATTAACAATTGCATAGTGTGACAGCATTGGAGTTGTGGAGAAGAAGCTGAAAGAAATGGTTATAAGTTACAAGAAACAGAGGGTGGATGAAGGTGAAATTTACATTGATCAGTTGTTTTTTCATGACCTAGATGGGTTTATGATTGAAATTTGTAACTGTGATGTTCTTCCAGTGATACCTATTGCCGGAGATATGGTCCGGTCGTGTTCGCGGTTTCGTGTTCCGGGGGCCGAACCACCAACGAGAGTGAATCTGGGAACCACCAACGCTATAGACAGATCTGGATCTTCGTTTCCGGTGAGCTGGTTTCCGGTGAAGAAGCTGATTTTCACGTAACTTCGGTTAGTTGCTTGTAATCTCTTCGTTTTTATGGATATTGGAAGGCAGAGCATCAACGGCATCATGGAGGAATCGGAGCGAACAACGATGAAGGTTGGAACACATACAAAGGTAAGCATACTCGTAAATCTGAATCAAGATTTGATAACAGATCAATTCTTTATGGGGTGGGGGTGGGGGGTTAGTGTTTAATTTGATTTGAAGTTGGGGATTTTGTTTTGTTAGGTTGTAATTTGTGTAGAGATTTATTGGTTTCAGTTCAGACATATTACATTATGTTACATAATGTTACATATTCTATTAAAACTGAAAAAAAATTATGTTAGTTTTGTTTTTACATCATGTATCGGATTTTATAACTTTGATAATTAAGACCTAAGAAAATGAGACTGATTTTTTTACAACAATGTTAACTGGGTTGTCAACTGGTTTTAAAAGCTTGGTTGTTTAAGTCAAAAAAATTTTTGTTTTGTTTTAAAACTACATCTGAATTGACATTGTAATTTTTCCAGTTATTAAAAAAATCTGTAACACTATGTAACATATACGTAACTTTATTTATTTTTTGTTTTTTTAATTTTAAATAAATGTGTAACATTACGTAACGTTTTTTTATTTTTATAGATTCAAATATGTAACAACTTGTTTAATAATATATGTAACATGATGTAACATATAACACGATATAACATATAACTTTGTTTCTGAAATTTATGTAACACAATGTAACATATGTAATACTATGTCAGAATTGATATGTAATGTTTTCCAGTTTTTAATAAAATATGTAACACGGTGTAACATGTCTGACTGACGTTTAACCATCTAGTTTTGTTTTTAATAAAATTATGTAACACGATGTAACAAATGTGTTAGTTATTTTTTCAAGTGTTTTTAACCATCTAGTTTTGTTTTTACTGTTCGAGTGCTTGACATACGTACCCGTTAGTTTTCAACAGGTTGTTTAATTTTCAGTTAAATATGTAACAATATGTAACTTATGTAATTTTGCTTTTTTTAAACTTAAGTTAAATATGTAACAATATGCAACTTTGATTTTTTTTATTAATGTATCGGATTTTATAACAACTTTCTATAAGTAAATAATTCCAACTAAAAATATGTAACACAATGTAACATATGCAATACTATGTCAGAATTGAAAAGTAATGTTTTTCAGTTTTTAATAAAATATGTAACACGATGTAACATGTCTGACGGAAGCTTAACCGCCTAGTTTTGTTTTTAATAAAATATGTAACATGATGTAACAAATGTACTAGTTATTTTTTCAAGTTTTTTTAGCCATCTAGTTTTGTATTTGTTATTCGAGTGCTTGACATACGTGCCGGTTAGTTTTCAACAGGTTGTTCAAATTTCAGTTAAATGTGTAACAATATGTAACTTATGCGATGTTGCTTTATTGGTTTTTTAAATTTAAGTTAAATATGTAACAATATGTAACTTTGTTTTTTTTATTCAGATATGTATACGATGTAACATATGTAACTTTGATTTTTTTAAAGATCCAAATATGTAACACGATATAATAAAATATGTAACACGATGTAACATATGTAACTTGTCGGATTGACACTTAATCCATCTAGTTTTTTTCTTTTTTGTAGCTAAAGGAACTTTTGTATCAAAGATGAAGAGATTATCAAGAAACGAAGCATGTATGAAGCATGATTGAAACTATGTAACACTATGTAACAAACGCAATCCATACAGTTTTGTTTTTTAAAATGTATGTAACACGATGTAACAAACATAATCCTTCAATTTTTAATATAATATGTATCACATTGTAACATATGTAACATGATGTAACAAACATAATCCATGGAGTTTTGTTTTTATATAATATGTATCACGTTGTAACATGTGTAACATGATGTAACAAACGTAACATGTCTTGAGTGACACGTAGTCCATTCATTTTTGTTAATATGTAACAAGATGTAACAAACCTATCAACCAGTGTAACAATGTGTAACACACGGATCAGATAGTGTCAATGAAATTAAAAAAGTAGGAGAGAGAAATTATATTAAATTGAAAAGTAGGAGAGAGAAATTATATTAAATTAAAAAGTAGGAGAGAGAATGTACTAGAGAGAGAATAAAGTAAATGACCAAATGGCCCTTTTTGTACCTTTATGTATTAAAAAAGTACAAAAGGTGGAGAGATTAAGTTGGATGAATCTCATCCATTGATCTAGTAAGATCAATGGTTATGGTGAGGTTTCTAGGGTTTTCTCAATATAGATGGGTTTTCATTTTAGCCATCCCCTATATATATATATATATATATATATATAGAGTGAGGTTCACCTACATAGTGTTATAAATCTAAGAAGGCTAAGAAGCAATAAGAGATTGACATGTGGCATCTAGGAAAATTAAGAGAGGGGGTATTTTAGTCATGCCCACTTTTTTAAATATTCTCTCTTCACATGCAAGTCACATGTTAATTCCCCCACTTTTTTAAAACGTTTATAACTTTTACATACGACATTATTTTTTTAAAAAAATTACACCATAAAAACGAGAATTTTTTTCTCTTTAAAACGCGTATAATATTGATATATAAAAAACGAACTTTTTTTTCACAATTTTTCAGCTCATTGTGTCTAACGTCAGGTCATTGTGTCTTCCGTCAGGTCATTGTGTCTTTCATCAGGTCATTGTGTGATTGTGTCATCCGTAAGATTGTTGTGTCATTCATCGGGTCATTGTGTAATCTTATTTGACAAGTATTACACAATGATCTAATAATAATTACACAATAACACAAAAAGTATTTCAAAGATCTTGCTCTCACATCATCCTCCTTAAAAAATAATAAAACAAAACTTAAAAAAACTACTATTTTCTCATTGTGTCTTTTTTCATTGTGTCTAATTTAAAAAATAAAAAAAACGGTAATTTTTTTAATTTTTTTTAATTTTTCGTTTATTTATTTTCTGAAAGAGGAATACATGGGGAACAAGGTCTCCGAACCATTTTTTCAAATTTGATTTATATTGTGAGTTATAATTTTTTTAAAAGTGTCATTGTGTCTTTGTTTACCATTGTGTCATTCTCACACTTTGTAATAAAAAAATGACGTTGTCTTTGAACATTTCTCAAACACATATTAACAATTTGTGACACGGTGAGAATTTCTAAACACATAATATGACACAACAAATATTTATAATAAGATGATATTATATAATGACTTAAGAATGAACCGATAAAAGTGATATTTCACTAGTTATAATATAACACAATCACATGATATTACACAATAACTAGACAAGTGCCGAAATTTTTTTTATTTTTTATATATCAATATTATACGCGTTTTAAAGATAACAAAACGCTTGTTTTTTTGGTGTAATTTTTTTAAAAAAATAATATTGTATCCAAAAGTTATGGAAGTTTTAAAAAAAGTGGGGGAATTGGCATGTGCCTTGCATGTGGAGAGAGAAAGTCAACAAAAGTGGCTATGACTAATGTACCCTTCCACCAATTTCTTTTCCTACAAATTGATCTCAACCATTAAAAAAGAGATCTAAAGGTCATAAATCCTTCTTAGCCTTCTTAGATTTCCATCACTATGTAGGATAACTCTCCTCTATATATATATATATATATATATATATATATATATATATATATATATATATATATATATATATATATATATATATATATATATATATATATAGGGGAGGGATCAAATGAGAACTCCATATTAAGTTGAGAACTTGAGAACTCCCAAAAGACAAGGGATGGAATTTTAAAGTGAAGGGGCAAATTTGGAACTTTAAATATATAAATCTTTAAACATTTCTATCTTTTGCATACGTTAAGTTTTTAAATTTTTTTTCGCACCATTGGATCAAGAATTTCAGTATCTTTCATTTGAGTATAAATAACGTTATAAAAAAATAAAAATTTCTCGTTTTTTTAATTTCAATACTTCATATATGTAGTATACGATATTATATGTTTTTAAATTTGGGAAAATGAATATGGTGTTGTTATGCATTTAAATTACATGACAAACCATCAAAACTACGTACTTTGATAAAATAACAAAAGTTCCCTTATATTGATTTCGATTATACCATAACAAAAAACAACACCGTCATGCCTTAGTTCTAAATTTGGATTTTTCTCATATGATCGTATTCACATTGCTAGCAAATACTTGGTCCACGTTATGTGATGTGGTATGAATATGTGCAGCATGAGCATATCACAATACCAATTATAATAGTCATGTTATGTTAATCTGTTTGTTGGAATTGAAAAGCCAAATTGGTGTACAATCGAATTTTAAAGGACAAGTAATTTTTTATTAAAATGAATGACGATTATTGAGTAAATGGGAAAGAGAAAATTATGATCTAAGTGGAGAAGGTCGGTTCGTCCATTAAATAGAATAAAGATCAATGAGTTAGTTTTCTAATAAAAATTAATTTAACTTATTTTATGAAAGCTAGGTAGTTTTAATGGTTTTACGTGTAACTTATGTGCTCACCGTATTGACTATCCTCTTTTAAAGTTTATAGTATTGCATATATGTAGTATCGTATACTACATATATGTAGTATCATACTACTACATATATGTAGTATATGCAATATTGATGCATTGTTATCTTATAGTTTGAATTTCAGGTTTATTTTATTTTGTTATTATATTTATCTTTAATTTATTAGTTTATTATTATCTTTATGTTTAGACATAGTATAAGTATTGGTTTTGTTTCATTTGTAATAAGTTTTTTTATATGGAATATTATGAACTTTGTTTACGGTCATTTGAGATCGTATGTACATTTTAAATAATTATTAAACTCCCGAGCTATTTGGCCGCTTCAAAAAATGCATCAAGTACAGTGATACTACATATATGTTGTATCGAAAAAACGAAAATGTGATTTTTAAATTTTTTTAATATAAATAAGGTATGGAAAAGTTAGTAACGTTTAAAGAAAAATATAATCAAGTACGAATTCGCAATATTACATATATGCAGTATGGAAATTAAAAAAACGAGAAAAAAAATATTTTTTATAATGTTATTTATACTCAAATGAAAGATAAACAAATTCTTGATCTAATGGTGTAATTTTTTTTAAATAATATTAACGTATGCAAAAGATAGAAATATTTTAAGATTTTTATATTTAAAGTTCCAATTTTACCCTTCCTCTTTAAAATTCCATCCCTTGTATTTTTGGTAGTTCTCTAGTTCTCAACTTAAAATGAGTTCTCAATTGAACCCTACCCTATATATATATATATATATATATATATATATATATATATATATATATATATATATATATATATATATATATATATATATATATATATATACCTTCTAATAAAACAAGGTTTTAGAGGACATTTGTCATCCATTAAGGGCCTTTAGAAAATAGTTTTCCCGCTCAAAAATTTTATAATATTTTTATTAGATGAAGATTTTCATTCTATAAGTAAATAATTTTTAATTAATTCTAAATTAACAAGGTAATCAAATGAAATTTTTTCCAAAAATATGTTACGTTTTGAATTGATTTGTTTTGAAAATATAAAATTTATATACCTATCAATTCATTTGCGTCTTTAATCATTGTTTTTTCATAATGTCAATTAAAATCGCACAAATTGCATTCATATGTTTTAAAAATATTCAACATTGCAAAATGTAATGTTTTTAATCAATGCGTCTATATTGCTAAGCCAAAGTCTTGATGAGATCCCTGTCAAATATAAGCATGTCTATTGTTCACATAAGATAATTTATTTTATTGTTGTAGGTAGTTCGTTTTTTAGCTTTAACAAACCTTTATTTAACGTGATTATATGCAACTTATTTTTAAATGTTTCTTTTTTCCAAAGGAAAATTTCATTAAACTTTGTTTTGTTTCAAATATATAACTTCAGTTTAAAATGTGTTCTACTCTTAGGTAATTAACTTTATAATAGGTAAACACTGGTAATTAACATTATAATAGGTAAACACTGATTTTAGGTGAATTTGAGACACGTTTTGTGTTTTTTTCTGCTATTAAATATATTTCATAGTTTTTTTATATGTTTTTTTGCCATCAAAATTTTGGGACCTGTTTTGTAAAGAAAATGACACTTTTTTAGACTTTTTTTTACAAATTTATGAAAAAATTTGCAGTATTTTTTTTGAATTTTTTTGGAAATATTTGTTGTATTTTATTTAAATTGAATGTTACAAGGCTTGACAGTTGGTGGTGAGAAATTAGAAACAATTGTTCTTTAAGTTGTCCCACAGGAAGTTAATATTTACCTATTATACAAGTTAATTACCTAAGATTGAAACACGTTTTTAAAGTTAATTTATCTAATTGAAACAAACAAAGTCTGAGTGATCACAATTCAAAAATAAAAATGAAACTTATCTGTTTTCTATGTTCCTACCCGTGTAACACAATATATATATATATATACATACATACTAGTTTAGTGTTCGCGCTACGCTCGAGAACACAATTCAAGTGATGCTTTTAAGGGTGTTCATGAATGTTCTATTCAGTTTTGAGACAAAACCGTGGTAAAACGTAACACATGATATATTTTTAAAATTTAGATTTTTAGTATAGCAATATTATACTCAAATTAAAGAGAATAAAGTGTTTAGTTTTATGGTGTAGTTTATTTTTTTTAAATCATATAAAAATGTTATGTATATATTTATAAAACATTGAGGTCTTTAATTATATTTTATTATTAAATTTATTCATAAGTTTCATTTTTAAACCCTATCAAATATAATCCGACTCACGTACACCCCTTGTAGTAAAGGGTTAAAAATATAAATACTCTTAAATTTTTCAGAATTCTCCAAAATATTAGGGGACTAAAATGTAATTAGTTTTATTATAATAAATTTTATATACATATTTTAAATAAAAAATCATTATTGTGAGATAATCTCTCAAATAAAGCTACATAAGATAAAAACTATGAAAAAATGACACATGTGCTTTTTTTATTTTGCTATATTATATAAGGAAGGAAGGATATGTGTATTTTGAAAAATAGTCAAGAATATGAAAAGCAAATGTACTTTTTGTTATTGTTAAATAGTGAAAATATGTATTGAATACTAATGTAACAATTAACATGTGACGATATATATAGGAACTCAACAGAAACTTTTGAAACCTGAGTTGACAAACTCATACTAATTAATAATTTTTAACTAACTAGCTACTAGATTTTGTAAAATGAATTCATTAGAATTTGTCCTTGTAGGATTTGAAATCCAGAGTTTTTTTTAAACGATGATTTACTAGAAAATAAACAAACAGACCACTAGCAAGATTTATTTGCATGATGTTTAAGCCCACATAAACAAGATCACCTTAATCTTCTTTACAACACCTTCAACTGAAATAAAAGACACCTTAAATATAAGATCATTTCAGGCCAACCAAATTTTCCAAACCGTGGCCATAATAATCACCGGCCACCGCCTAATGTTCTCGAATTTGCCCAAGTTGTTGTCACAACCGATGTGGTCTTTAATTAGTTTCTTGCCTAATTAAATTCGCTTAATGAAAAGTTGAAATACGAATTATCATACATTGAAGTGTAGTGGTTTTACATGTAATGGTGATGTAAACCATATCGTCATCTTCTCATCATTATACATATGCCACTAACTTATGTTTAGAGAGAGAGAGGAACTTAAAAAGAGAGTAGACAGAGAAACTGAATAACTACTAATTTTTTTTTCTTTATAGTGGTGTACGTAGAGACGTTGAGATTAACAAAGTAGCCCTTCTTGAGTAAGACAAGTGAAAATACTTCAAAATTAATTAATAAACAACGGGACAAGGGATTTAAAAACCCAAAAATGACAATACTTTAAAATAAGAGTAAACTACGGTTTTGATTTTTTGTGTTTTGATAATATTAACAGTTTCTCATCTTATTAGTTTTGGTCATTATGTTTTTATTTTCTAACAGAAATGGTCTCAAACGCTAACTTCATTCAGTTTTCCGTTAACTCTCTCACACACGTCACACATTTGAGGGGTAAAAATGTCATTTGTCTCCCTCTTTTATCTATGTCATCATGGAGGTTAACATTTTTATTCAGTCGCATGTTAAAAATAGTGGTAGAAATGACATTTTTATTCCATATGTGAGGGAGATTTAACGAAAAGCTGGATGAAGTTAGCGTTTGGGACATTTTTGTTTAAAAAATAAAAACACATGGACCAAAACAGTTAAGATAGGACTAAAACTGTTAATGATATTAAAACACATAGACCAAAACTGCAGTTTACTCGTAAAATAAATATCAAAAATCATTTGAAAAACACACTAAATTTGAGAAACTAGACATGATTAAATACATATATGTTCCACTACATAACTAATTAGGAAGAATAAATTAACATAGTGTTTCCTTCCAAAAGCAACTTCTATGTTAATTAGGTTTTTCTACTCATGAATAATATCTTTTTTTCATGAAAGAGAAAATACACAAGAACACAACCAAAGCATACTAGCTTTTGGTTCTTGATACACACCATTTGGACAACAAACTAACCATACTCATGCCAAAAAAAACTAGAAAATAATAGTGAAAAAAAAAAACCAAAACACCCCACACCAAAACAAATTAAGGAAGACTTATAAAGCTTAAGATCATAGGCCGGGGATAAAAAGCCCGGTAGTAAGCGCGCAAGTTAGCTACTTTCATTCGCTTGCATATGGTTAAAAAGATCTATGATGTTCAAGGATATTGATGTTGTTTGTTCTTTGTCTCTTTACACTCCCAGAAGATGAATCATCACCATTTGTTTTCTCCATCACTTGTTTAAGTGCTTCTTGGATCGTGTTTATCGAGTAATTCACCATTTGCTGATTATCATGATCAGTCCCGGTTAAATGATCATCTTCTGCAGTGATGAACAAGACATTCTTCACACGTCCACCAAGGGTTGTGATCTCAGCCTTTAGCGTTCGTAATTTAAGGGCCTTTAGTGTCTTGATAAGGTCTGGTAAGAGATCTGATCGGTCATCACAGCATAATGAGGCTCTAATAACAAGTTTACCGTCGTTATCAGATGCATGGTCTACAGTTAACTCGTTGATCTCTGTTGGGACCGGACTTTGTTCTGCGATTATTGAAGTTTGACGCTTTAGCTCCTTCACGTGTTGTATAACTTCTGCTAGCAACGATGCCTTGTCCGTCTAAACGTATATACAAAATGTTAACAACTTAATTTAGTTCGTATATAACCTTTGTATGTTAACTTAGATTTATACATTCTTTATTGAATTAAATCCATCCTCCTGATTAAATGGTGTCCACAGCCAAAACATTCAAAGTCACGTTTCGTGTGTAGCTCGTGATGAATTTATCTTAAAACATTCAAGAGTTTGTTAAAAAATTCTAACGCACCATCTATGAAAAAAATGTGTGTTTCTACGCCTAATTAAATCAGAAATGCGCATTGGATGGAAATTTCCGTCAAAATATTTGTGGGAAACTTTTCCGACAAAAAATATAGTGTACATCGAAAAAGTTTGTGTAATAACTTTTCCGACGCAAACTAATTAGGTCGGGCATAGGTCCGAGACTTCTCATTTTTCTTGGTCTAAAGCTGAAATTTCGTCACTAAAATTAGGGTTTCCGTTTTTATCAAGAAAAATTCTCACATTTTTATAAAGAAATGTGCATATAATTTCTGTCACATTTTTATCAAGAAAAATTCATAGGAAAATATATATATTCCCTTTTTGAGCGTAAGTTAGAAAGTTTTATGATAATTTAATGTAATATAATTAAAGCTAAAACTACATAAGTATTGTAAATTTAACCAACCATTAATTTCAGACATCTCCACATGTATGGATCTTATAGTTAACAACTATTTTATTACAGACATGAAACATATGAACCAAACCAGGATATATATATAGGGCCCTCTTTCTTAATTTATAAAAACTGTGGTTTGACACATTTGTCCTTAGTAGCCAGTGCATTCAAAAACACCCTTCAAACTTAAAAATCTTAGAAGAGACAAACACTTGAATAAACTGATAGTACATTAAAAGACTCTAACATACGACCCAAATAAATTAAGAAATTAATGCCCATTAATTAAACTAGTCCCTTGACTTTACATGATCATGATCATGTGTGCATGCTCATAACATATATTGTATTATTTGATGTCTTCATACTTTGTGTGATCACTATGTGTGAATGAAAGTAGAATGATGGGTGAGAACTTGTTATGATGAGTGTGTGAATAATGATGAGATTTAACCTTTAAAGCATGGGCGTGAGTATAAACAGATATATATATATTTACGGTGTGTACATGTTTTGTATCACACAACTGACACAAGAATGGTTACTTTGTCTGGTGGTGTTAGCTTGTGAAACAAAAGTGTGGTTTCTTTTCATGATTAATTTCTAGGACTTGAAAAACACCGGCAAAACTATTTTTATAGCTGCTCATTGGTTCCTCTTTATCTTACCAACTTGCCCACATCTTCTCTCACTAGATGCTCAAAAAGAATCTTGAATCATTTCCAACAACAAAAGCTTCAATCTTTCTTACATTTCTAACAAAATCATTTTGTGGGTTTTTTTATTTAGTTTAGTTTATGTAATCTTGTTATATCTTTTTACTATTTCTTGTTATATTTTGAATCAAATTGTTTTACTATCGCTTTCGTCTAGAGGTACGGTGTACTGTATCTTACTGTAGAAGCAGATTTTACTGGGTATGTTTGTTTGTTATTTTAAGAGACAAGTAACAAAATAAAGACTAAATGAATGAATGAAGGCTTACTTTGGTGGTGTTAGGGAGTAAACTTCTAAGCTTTGAAAGATGATTGTTGATTCGTTCCCTACGACGTCGTTCGGCTTCACTATGGCTTTTAGAAGCGGCTAAAGCTTTAGCATCCATGATCTCTTGAGCGGTCATCTTAGCCATGTCATTTTGGATCCCAAACGGGCCGGATCCGGGTTGCACAACATGCCCTAATGTCTCGGATATGAGTCTTAATTGATGATCCGTTGGTGAACAACCATCATATGCAAAAGGCAAACCACCTGGCACCCTTCTGTTGAACAAACCACCATAGCATGATAAAGGAGGTGGTGGTTGTGGAGGTGGTGGAGGGAAGAGAAACGGGTCATGGTCATGGGTCGGGTATTGAAGTGGGTTGTTGAAGGTGTTAATATTATGGTGCAATACTTGAGGTAAGTTAGTCCATGATGATGCTTGTTGTTGATGATGCATGATTGGTGTTATTTCGGATGATGATGATGATGGGAACATTAACCTAGTGTTGCTATATGAATAATCATTGATACCCATGTTTTGTTGTTGAAGTTCTTGGAGCACTAATTGTTGTTCTTGAAATCTTTGAGTCTTGTGATGATGGTTGAGATGATCTTGTGTTGCTACCTCTTCTTCTTCTTCTCCTTTAGAGCACATAATATAAGCATGTGAACACAAACATACATATACATAGATAGATTTGTAAGTTCATGAATAAAGATTTGAGAAGATGAGTGTGTAGAAAACCCTAAAATTAAAAACTTGACTTGATTAGTCCAAATATTGGAATAAGTTGAATCAAGAAAACTTGACAAGGAAGGTATTAAAGAACTTCTTTGATGAGTTTATCTCTCTAGAAATGATAGGTTTGGTTTGGTATGTGAGATTGATGTGGGAAGAGGAAGAGATGGAAGGTGATGACCCTTTTTATTCTTGTAAACAATAAAGTTATAAAGGCTTTAGCTTTTGTTTCTTGTGTTAAAAAATGTTTATCTTTTTTGTTTTTGTCTCATATTGGTCCCTCATAATCTCTTTTTTTCTAAAATATTACCTCTCTCACATACACACTATCTCATTATACCTCTCTCCCACAACTATACATATACTCTCTCTCTCTCTCTCTCTAGGGTAAGGGGGACAATAACTTTCCTTTCTTCTTACGGCATTAATGTCCACTTCTTTTCTCTCACACTACCCATTTGTGTAACTATCTCACTTGTGCTTTTTTTTTTCTTCAAAAATCATTAACATTATGTTTTTGTAATTAAACATCCTACCCACGAGTAGTTGATACTTGATAGACATATATATATATATATATATATATATATAATGATGCATTATATGTTCTATACATGTAAACAAAACAATGACCAAAAAGATAGCTTGTATCTTAGCCGTATCATCGTGTGTAGTAAAAATATTCATGTTAACCGATAAAAAAGTTTAATATAATGTTGGATATTATATATTAGTGTAGGTTTAAAAGTAGGTTTAAATATTGTGAGTTAGTGTTGATCTAAGTGTATAATAATGTGTGTGTGTGTGATGATATGTATATATGTTGTTAGTTTATTATATATGAATTGGGGTTGAAAGTGGATTATGAGAGCTAGAGGTGAGAGAGAATTGGAGGGGGGGAAACACGAGCTGAGAAGAGTGAACACAAAACACACAGTTTGTCGACCGACCAAAGACAATAACGAAGATTAAAGCGCACACATAGCTAGAGAAAGAGACTCATGTATAATGATGTAAAGTGGAGCTAACACTACCACCATCTACCTTTTCTTTCTTGATGGCCGGGTCAAACATACACATATATATTTTCCATACTAAAAACCTATCTATATATTCACCCTATACTACATATATTATATATATGAGCGCTTTTCATACTCCAAATACTGAAAAAAGAATCTAGTTTTAAAATACACACATACACACACATATATATACACATATGTATATGGGGGAGGAAATTCTATAAAGGATTGAAAACTGTAAAAAATGGTAAGGATATCAAACGAACTTCGATTGAGTTCAATTCGACGGCGTTAGAACCGGTTCGTTAAGCTAACCCCGCATCAAACCTCAAACTCTATCTCCCCATAAAACCTAACCCCACCCACCTCCCAAAAACCTAAAAACAACCCACCACCACCCCCTAAAAACCTAATCTCACCACCCACCGGCCACTCAAAAGCCTAACCCCCCCCCCCCCCCTAACATCCCAAAAAACCTAAACCGTCCCACCCTTACCCTAAAAGAAAACCTAAAACGTAAAAACTACACCCTAAAAACTAAAGCTTAAGGCTAAAACTCCTATAAAACAAACCTCAAAAGCTAAAAGCTAAAAATATAGGATCATAAAGTTCTTCGAGATGGTTTCAACGCCGTTAGAATGAGCTTAATCGGAGTCCGTTTGAGCCGATTATTGAGTTTTTAAAATTCATTTTTACATTTCTTACATTTTTTGGCCTTTGTAGCCAAACCTCTCTCTCTCACACACACACACACACACATATATATATATAAATATATTGTGGAACTAAATTAATTTCATTAGATTATTCCGATATCAAAGCTTGAAAGAAGAATTTGTGTGTTAACTTATTGCGACAACATCTCGTCGCTAAAAGTATTGTCTATGTAGGTCGGTCGTTATAGCTAAAATCTATCGTGGCAATAAACAGCGGTACGTGGCTGTAGTAAGTTTTTATCTATATATGGCGACAACATAGTCTTTGTCGTTGAAAACTCAACCTATAGTCATTCAATCTTTAAGGCGACATGTCGTACCTATAGGTCATATATAGCGACTAACTTATGTCATGCCTATAGGTTTGGTTCCTAAAACATCATATAGAATGGTGTGGTATGCTTAATATTTCTGAAATATGAAAATTTAAAAGGGGTATGTACGTGCACCTTTGTAGCATGAGATTTGTATTTCCATTGTTCTATCATATCATGTTATAAAGAGTATTTTAAAATTAAATTTAGGGTTTTTGCTTAGCAATAGTATGATACATATATTACATTTTCTTACATTACCGTACTAATTAGTTATACGAACCGTACCGCGTGACATGACAGTCAAGTGTTAGTTGATTAATTTTATTTTGTTGTGTGTCGTGTATTGTGGTGTTAGCGTTATGTTTGTGACTTTGTAGCAAACCTTGTAATTATGACATTAATTTGCGATGTCACACGTTACGATTGTTACATCAACACGTAATGCTCACATGACGTACGTAACGCACATTAAGACATGAAGTCATAAACTAATTTTAAGAAAAACAAATAAAAGCAAAGAAAAAAGAAGTTTTAAACTAATAAAAGATAAAAAAACAAGGAAAATATCAAAGCTAAAAAAGATCGAACTCAAACACGAACCTTCAAATTCATATTCATATACTTCATAATTTACAAGGTTGGTGCTTTACACCAGCCAGTCACATGACGTCATGTGGCATTTTATTTTTTTATACTTTGACGTATGTACGGTTTTAATCCCCAACTTTTAATATGTTTACGGGTTTAATCCCTGAACTTTAACTTATTTACGGATTTAATTCCCAACTTTTACTAATTTTCATTTTAGTCCCTGATGAGTTTTCGACTTTGATCTCTTACTCTACTTTGACATATAATACGACTTCAATATTGTTATTGTTTTAACCTCCAACTTTTGATATTTATCGCTTTTTAATATGTAATATGTTACTGTTTTGCGCCATGGCGTACGGAAGACATGAGACTTATTTTATCAACGCGTAGCCTGGTCTTAAATCTACATTAGTAGTATAGTCAAAGAAATTGACTTTATTGTTTTCGTCGATGCAATCTTCCAATTTGAGAGTTGATTATATTATTGCTATTCTTAGGTTTCCTAGAGTTACAGTTATGTTGACCTTAAAGTCACAAGCTTAAATTTCATTATGACAAAATCTAAAACCAATTAACAAGGATTGTTGATCATTAAACACTCAATGCATTACGATCTACTTAATTTCCTTCTAGACTGGATTAGAGCCACCCTCTCCGCCCTAACTAACTTTGACATAAACTAAGAGAATTGCGTATGTAGGTATACAAGGTAAAGTAATAAAGAAAAGACTTTTTATTCTACAAGGATGGGAGCACCATTCAAGTAGACGATCGGGTATGTCGCTTTTTAATGGCTTAGGGTAATTGTGCTACTACTAATTAAGGGTATATTAGAGTACCTGAGATATATATGACAAATTCATTTAGTGAACTATGAGGGTAATGGGATTATGTGATGGCTCCAAAAGACATGGGTGGCCTCGGGGTGGGTAGCATCAGAGATCTGAATTGGGCGTTATTAACTAAATGGAAGTGGAAGTTTAAGTCATGTCCAACGTCTTTATGGGCAACAGTTATTAAAGCTATCCATTGGCAACCGAGAAAACAAAAGGCTTACCCGTGCAACAAGGCGTTATCGGGCGCTTGGACGCAAATCATGAGTGTGGAAAAAGAGCTTTTGGAAGAAAATATTGATTGTAACAGGTTGATGGTTGCAAAACCCGGGTCGACGTCGCGTGTTCTTTTTTGGTTTGACCATTGGATTGGAGACGCCCCATTATATGATTTGTTTCCTGATTTGTTCAAGATTGAAAGATATAAAAGTTGCACAGTGGGGGATAAATGCGTGGTAAATGGTACAGTTTTCGATTGGAAATGGAGTTGGAAACGCTCGTTGGCGATAGGTATAGAGTCGACTCAACTCCAACATTTGGTTAGTTTGTTACAAGGGTTCTCTATTGGGTCTTCGGCTGATAGGTGGTCATGGGAGGCTGGGGAAAATAATGAGTTTTTGGTTAGCAGTTTATGTAGATTGCTCGAACTCAATAGAGCACCGGTAGACTTAAACCCAAATGGTTTGGTCTTCTTGGATTCCCCTAAAAGTAAGAAGTTTTATTTGGAAAGTTAGACTCAATAAGATTCCGAGTAAGGTGGCTTTAAGTAGGCGAGGAGTGGAGGTGGGCTTTATGATTGTTCGTTGTGCACTGGTATGCAAGAAACAACGAACCATGTTCTTTTAGATTGTCATTTTGCAGCTGAGGTTTGGGGTCGGATTTTCAAATGGTGTGGTTGGAACAATCCGATAGAGAACTCGGTTAGAGAATGTATTGACAGGCACACTTCTCTAACCGGTACTAAATTTAGAAAGGAGACGGCAGCAATGATCTTAATGGCTACAACTTGGGCTATATGGTTGGCAAGAAATGACCTTATATTCAACGCAGTAACCCCGTCAATTGATAGGGTTGTTGAGAAGATTATGATTAATTCATTCTTATGGCTTAAATATAGAGCTTGTCGTATAGATGTGGTTTGGTAAAATTGGTGTTCTAGTCCCATGTTGTAGTAGGTTGTTTGTTTGGTTTTGTTGTGTTTAGTCCTAGCGTCTTGCTAGTGGCCAGTTTGGTTCCATTTCTAATAAATTGTCGTTCAAAAAAAAAAACTATGAGGGTAATGATGATAGATGAGATGAGTGCTCACACATGCAATAACGAACATAGGCATAATAACGAATTGGAAACATAATGACTAGTAAACTTAAACATTTTAAAACGTATAAGCTAAAACTCAAAAGACAAAACCTCAAAAGCTAGAATTGTAAAATTTAACGAGTCGGATCAAATTTATTGGCGCAAGTCCAATCGAAATTCACTTAACTCGTTTTTACGAGTCACTTAAAAAAATTTGTTTTAGCTCTTGAGTAACAAACACTTTTACTCAAATGAATTCTTATACTTTTGTATTTGAAGCATTAGATATAGAGTTCAAATTCTAACTTATTATATTTATTTTAGTTATGTTAAATATAGTAGATTTTTGTTTGTCCTTTTTCATTGCTCACGTTTTGTGACTTATAGAGAAACTGTTACATAAAAATAATAAAATTTTAATTTTATTTCAATTAATTTACTCATAATTTTTTTTAAAACTAGACAACTTAACTTTAAAAAATATTCAGTTCTAAATATTTAACATAGATAATAAATAACATTAATTAATTTTTAATATTCAGCTTATAATACAATATGATACATGCGTATTCTCCCAAACAAACCATACGATTTGCATCTTCCCAAACCCTAACCTCTCTATTTTAAAAAGTGTTTCGCATTTTTATTTTATTTTTTCACAAAATTAGTAAATATTTTGTTTTTTTTAATATTTTTCTTTAATTTTAAGCCATGTTCCTAATTCCATGTCATCATACATTAAAGATAAAAATAAAAAATATATGGGTAAAAGTTACATATGTTAAATATGTAGGATTGAAATTAACATTAAATTAGACTTAAGTTATTTAATTGAAACAATCAAAATTTAAGTCAGTAATATAGAACAAAATTAAATCTTACTTATGATGAAACTACCTTTAGATTATATTCTATTAGTTTCAATTCTCAATTTTCTATATATTTCTACATTGAAACATCCCTTCTTGACTAACATATATAGTTAATTCATGAGATTGAACAAAACATATGTTCTATACTAATAAACGAAACTTTTTATAGTAACTTTTTATGCTTTGACCACCAAATTTGATATATGTTGCATTTTAGCCCCACCATGAAATTTTATATTTTTTCTTTTAGCTCCACAATATATTTTTGTTTTCTTTTTACACACACTTTTGTCCACAAGCTTTTTTAGCTTCTTTTTTTTTGTAGTTTCAACCTTTTTAATGGAGCAGCTAACTATGAGTTACGAGCCGAATTAATTATGATCGACCAAAATCACATCACATAGTGTCAGGAAAATCGACCAAACTCATGCGCCGCATAACGAATTCGAGTTTCCCAGGTTGTTTAATTTTATTGGTTATATTGACATGTGTGCTTTTTTTTTACATGAATTATTATTTATATTAATCAAATTAAATAGTGAAGTTTGAACCCAAAGTGTGAGCCACCAAGCAAAGTAACACTCCAAAATGAGATTAGTAGATTTGTGATTTTTGGTATATATATATATATATAATTTTTGCCAATATTTATAAAAATAAATAAATAAAAAGAAAATGAAGAAGAGAGGGTTTTAATGAGCGTGGGGAAGGGAAGTACTCGTATCCACGCCCAAACTCATTTGTGTTTCCTGAGAAGTGTATTGTAATGATTGTGTCTTGGAACTTTTTATTTATTCATTTAATATTTATTTACATTTAGTCTTTCAAGTTGATAGATCCTATTAGCTACTATTCTCCCTCCTCGATTTCAGTTCCTTGTATTCATATCATATATTTTTTTATGCATATGTTTTTTATGCATATATTTTTTTAACGTCTAATATACGACCTTATATCGGAAGATATATATGTTTGTTTAATCAGGCACATATATTTGTTTTCTAGCCGGGATCACCTCCCAACTCTCATAATAAGAAACTCACATTTTGTAAGAAAACATTTTGACCCAACCTAAAAAATAATAAAAAAAATTAGTTAAAGGTATAATTTCATATATACCCCTACAAAGTTGCATAATATCATATTTACCCAAAGTACAAGTTTTTAATGCATAATGTAAAACACTTTTTAAACATGATTTGTTAGTAAATATGATATTATGTAACTTTATAGGGGTATATATGAAATTGCCCCTTAGTTAAAAATCATGAAAGTAAATCAAACAAAAAAGAGCACAAAACTTAATAAAAGAGTAAATATAAGGTAACATATATTATATTCAGTTACAAAAATGTAGTAAGTAAAAATTTAATTAGAGAGTATATATATATATACAATTTTCCTTTATTAATTTTCTGTGGAAATTAGTAGGAGGCGACAGATATGCATGGTGTATTATACTATCATTTGATACATGCATGCTATTCATGTCTTAGTCTTATTTATGTTTAAAGAAAACACCGACTGGCTAGAACTTTTGTATCAATATATATACAATAATACAAATAGTATTTGTGCCTATTAATCGTCTGCATGCAGGGGCGGACCCATTAAGACCGGGTGGGGGGCGTCCGCTCCCCCTGCGAAATTTTTTTTTTTTGGTTTTTATATGTTAAATTTTCGATCGACCCCCATAAAATTTAACCCTCGACCCCCATCCAGTCTTGAAAACTCAGTTTAATGCCCAGTTAGCATCCTATATGAGACACATAATATTTAACAATGGATTGGGTTATATTATGGTTAGAAGATAGTAATATATATTTATTTATATTGTCATATATAGTCAAGCATTATGGTATTATAACCTCAAGTGTTTCACCATTGCACAAAACTATCAACATAGTTGATGATTTGGATGGTCATGAGCAAAAAAAAAATACATAAACAAACTAACTACTTTTGCTAAGTAATAAAGTGAGAAGTGATAAATGGTGGAAAAATTAGTTGTAGAACCAAGGTTTACAACAACACCATTTTTATACCATAACACAAGTTTTCCAACATAATCTTGTTTGGAAACATGGGTTGGTTTCATTAACTTCTTATTTGTAAATTAGTGACTTAAAAAAGATGTATAGTAGAGGCATATGAAGTTTAAGAAACAAAATAAAAGATTTATTTTATATAGTTTGAGAAAACAATCCTAACTCGAACCTCAAAAACGGTGATTTACCAAACTCTATTTACCTTGGTAAATATATGGTAGAATTCATAGAGGATGTTTCAAGTATTTAGGAAAAAAATAAAGTAAAAAATAAAAGAAAAAAAGAAAAAAAAAATGAAAGAAAGAATAAAAAACTCACAAGTTGTTGTTGAAAATTTGTTGAAAAAGGATGAAATTCTTAAATAAATTGAGAGAGTTTGAGAGAGAGTTTAGATGATAAAAGTAATTAGAGAGATTTGGTTTAGTATTTATAGATAAAAATTAGGGTTAGACATTAAAGAAGTTAGTTGAGTGGAGGGAATAAAAATTTTTACTTTTAAATATAAGTGGAGGGAAAATGAATTTTTTTTAATTTTGACCCATCAAATTTAGTTGTCATTTTTTAATTTGACCCGACCCGGTTCGACCCGAACCGAATCGAACCGGATTAGAAAAAATATTATATATCGATACTAAAACGATTACTACTAAATTTCCGACCCCCATGGAAAAAATTCCTAGGTACGCCACTGTCTGCATGTTGCCATATCTTGAAACAAAAAAGGAATTATGAAGAAATAATATAGAAGAGACGTGTCAATTTGCCCATTAAACAAAAGAGGGATGAATAGGTTGAACAAAAGCAGGTGTTGGGAGATCATATAAATTCTCCCTAATGAAATAGTGTACTTGTCTTTGTGGGTTAGGGGTAAACTTGTCTTTGTCAATGTGAATGAACTTCATGTGCTAATGCAAACCGCCAAAACATTTTTTTTTCTTTTTTTTTTAACGGTAACTAGGTTTAATACTCAGGTGTTACATACGAGTTAAATATTTGAAGTATTTTTTAAATATTTTTAACATTTAATGATTTGCATTCATCAACTTATGCATAACAAAAAATTTCACACAATTTTTACTCCAAAACTTCCTATTATAAAAAACATTTCCCCCTAAAAATAATTTTATAAAACCTTGAATTATTAGATAGATGTGAAATTAAAGGTCAATAAACTCTAGCAAATGGCTAGTCTCATGTACACATTAAAAAGGTCAAGAACGAACAAGGAAGAATTAATTAAAAATTAAAGGTACATCACTTTTCCCATTCGATGTTGTGGCACTTCAATCTATTCCTTACCCATAAAAACGTTATAGCCTTGATGCAACCCATAGTAACGGTGACAAAGGGCGGGTAACCTGTAAGAATTTGCTCATTTCTTTTTCAATACACACCAGATTGTTGAGTATACAATGCTTGAGCATATTTTTCTTTGATTTTTCTTTTGAGACAAGGTCATGAATCTTGAGTAAGTTATTAAAGGAGAATGTAATAATTGGAGATATTTTCAGCCACATACTTATGATCGACCGAACGAGGTTTATGAAGCTACGCGAGGTGAAAGCATGATCATTTGATTCAATTTTCTCACCGTAACTTGGACATAAAGGATTTTGGATTAGGATCCCTCTCTTAGACAAGGCTTCTCGTGTTGGAATTTTGTCCATATTTGCCTGCCAAACAAAGGTATTTACCTTCGAAGGCACACAAATATTCCACTGTATTTTTCGCATCTTGTTGCTGGCTATGGTTATCTAGCTTCATTCTGATAAAGTGGACTATGTTTTCCCATCAACCGCATCGCCCCATCTCCAAATGTCCTTATTTTTGTACCATTGCTTAGAAGACATTAGTTGCACACAATCTTGTAGGTCTCTTACTTCGGACACAGTTAGAGGTGACCTAGGCCAACTCCAATTCCAAGAGAGGATTCCATTGCAGTGGCTAACTCTTTCAACAACTGTGGTATCCTTCAACCCCTCCGAGGCAAATAAACTTAGGAAGAGAGCTCGAAGAGGGTTGTAATTGATCCAAGGTTCGTTTCAAAACGAAGTAGACTCCGTGTTTCTAATATTTTCTACGGACTTATTCTAAAGTTAAATAATCATTTTACAATATCAAATCATTATCTTTTATATGTAAATAACATGATCATAAACTATATTATTTATATATTTACATAACTACTAAAGATGAAGATCGGTTATTGGGTTTTGTCTTATTCTAGATTTAAGTAATATATATATATACAACTAGTTTGTGTAGTTGTGAACAAAAGTGGGTTTAGAGACAGATTGGTGTAGTGCTTGCAGTTAGGTTTACAAGGTCCTAGGTTTGAAACTCCCTGCTCTCACTATTTTTAACTTTTGCTTTCAACATTGATTTGTTGATTTTAATCCTCAACTTTGACTAAGTGTCATTTTTGCATCTGATGACTTAACCAGTTTATGTCACCGGGTTTTGACTTGGTTATCATTCTAAGCTATAAGTTTGAATATTTCTCCGTCATTTCTGTATTGACACATTACAACTTTACACCATAACGTACGAGACATGGATTTTTTTTATCAACGTATGTGATGAAGTCATATACACGAGACCCGACCGCATGACCCGGCCGCTGCATCGCACGGCCTGGTCTAATTACATCTAATTTGTTAATGATATAGTAACTTAAAACTACTAACCAATCATTCAAAAAAAGTATCAGTTACATATTTGTAAAAGTTTATACTTCTTAATTAAACGATATACAAAACTGATATTCAACCAAATAAAAAAAGTAATAATAATAATATTTCCGTATTCATTCCATCATGAATTTTATGAGTAGTTTAATTATTTAGTAAATTGACATATACAATATAAATTCATTAAATAGTAATCGAAGTCTTACAATTATATTTTGTTTGAAAAGTCTTACAATTATATATAACTAAGTTTAATATATGCCCGTGTATTATACACAGGTTAAATAATAATATTTATAAAGAATTTATAACCATTATGTTTAACTATTTGTAATTTTTTAATATTTCAGTATTTGGTTCCATATATCAACTTATGCATGGGGTGAAATTTTCCTTCCCAAAATTCTTATTATAGATCAAATATTTTCCCCTTAAAAATTGTCCCCTAAAACCTTCAATTATTAAATAGACTACTAAGTCAAATTGCCAAAAAAATTCCAATTAATATCTATTGACCGAAAATAATCTAAACTTAATTTATTCACTCAAGTAGTTCCAAATCCAACTTTTCAGTCTGCAATGGTCCGTCGTTAAGTGCACTTATTCACTCAAGTCGTTAATTTTTTTTTATTTTTATTAATGCAAACCGAAGTTTTAGGGATTTTGATAGGGATGAGGATACAAGTTAATTAATTGATGTAAACCTTACCTCCAATTGTTGCTCCAAATGATTTAATTTTAACATCTGATTGAAGCATCGTTGGGGTTTAAACACCCGATTGAAGATCGTTTTGTCGTTTGGAACACCGGTTCGAGGTAAGGTTTACATCAATTGACTCGTATCCTTCTCCCGATCAATATCCATAAAACATTGTTTTGAGATTTGAAAATAATCGAAAAAAAGTTAATAGCCATTAAGTGCACTTAATGGCAGATCACTAGAGGCAAAAAAATTTGAATTTGAGACCATTGGATGGAATAAACTGAGTTGGATTATTCTCAACCAACAGGTGTTAGCTGAGATTATTTTAGGCCAATTTGCCAACTACTAATCATCAAAGTCGGTAGTGGTTTTCGATCAACCACCGACTGTCCCTTGGCACCACTCCCATTGGCTCGAACTTTTTTGTTTCTATTTTTTTAGTTTTTCTGATATTGTTAATGGTTAAATACTCTATATGTTACAGTATAAAGTAACAAAAAGTCGGTTTTGTATGGTGGTTTGCACCGTGGTGCACTTGGTTTCTGCTACATGCATGAGGTTCCGGGTTCAGAGCATGGGAGGAGCCATCTATATATTTTTTGTTTGTTTCTTTCTCTACTTTCATAATTTTCACTTTTGACATCTTAACTCAACTTTATAATGTTTGCGCTACTTTGACCTCACTTTATTTTGACATGCATATTTTTAACTTTAACTTATAATTTTTTTCTAATAACTAACGCATTAAGTTTTACATCGTAATGTGTGACACATGACACTTTTTATCTTAATGCGTGAGACGAACTCACTTAAGAGACATCAGGCTAGTTTGTAGAAAAGAATTATAGCAAACTCAAAGGTATGCGTTAAACTAAATTACCCTCAAAGAAAGAAAATCTTCCAAGAAAAGACTTTTTTATTTTCTTGTTTCGTTGAATTGCATTTGCACTTTCAAAGTAATTCCTTTGAAGAAACATGAAATGGGAAAAAAGTAAAATGAGTTTGGTTAGTCAAATTGTCCTTCCATTTTATAATTTGCTCCTGACATCTTTGCACCCAATATTGCAGCTGTGTTCTGCCACCATTTGTTGGCTTGTTGGCCTAAAGATGTCTATCAACCTCTACTTGTTTGGTGCTTTCTTTCTTCTTGTTTAATTTCATCAACTTTAACATCCCTGTTAACTTGGTCGGCCTAAATTGGTTTTAACATAATCAACTTTTTACATTTTGAAACGGTTTAAAGTACAAATTTTTACAAGTTTTAGGTTAGGATTAATGACTTAAGTTTATTTACTCATTAGTTTTGTTTGAAGTCAAGATAATCAAATGAAAATTAAGGGCAATGTTGTTTGTTTGACTTTTTAAGGAAAATGTAATAAAAATATAATCAACTTTCAATTTTATTCCGGTTAAATCACTAAAAATTTGTTTTGTTTTTTTCAATTAGGTAACTTAAATTTAGTTTTACGTTATAATCTTAAATAATTAACTTACTTAACAGGAAAACAATGATTTTTTTATTTTTTTACAATAAAATATAAAATAAAATACGTGATCACACATTATAATCTTCCCGAGCCCTCCACGGTCGTTAAACTAACGGTGATAACATGTCATTTTCTTGATAAAATGGATTTATGACAAGAAATGTTTTTAGTTTTTTATTTCCTAAAACTCAAAAAACATATTTTAATAACTATATTGTCACCGAAATCGAGCTATTCGATTTTTTTCAGGCGTCACTTATACTTATTATTATTATTATTATTATTATTACTATTATTATTATTATAATTATAATTATTTATACTATTACTATTATTATTATTATTATTATTAATTACCCAATGCTATTAACTAGTCATGTGAATAACTTTTGCCCATTTTCGTATACGATTGCTAAAATAAAAATAAAATTAATAATTAGTAAAATAAACGTTTTCAATTTTTAAAAATGTTTCCTAACTTTAAACAAAAAATCACAAATTTTAGTAAAATAATATTTTTTTATAACATATATATATATATCTTTATAATTTTTATAAAAAGTATATGGTTACAAGTTATGTAGCTCACATATATAAGATTGAAATATTAAATTAAACTTAAGTTATCTAATCGAAACAAAAAAAATTTGAATGATCTAATTGGAACAAAATTGAAACTTAATTATGTTTCTATAAAATTACCATTTTAACAGCGACACATTAATTTTAAATAAGAAATGCATTACAACCTGTTAACAGCAGAATTAAAAACTAACTTATTGCTCCTAATACAAGTGACCCTTTATGTTACTTTAGAACAATTTTGAAGAATTTTATAATATATATTAAAAAATTCAAGATACTATATTAAAATAATACTAATATATAAAGAATAAAAGAATCACCCTCTATGTACATAAGTTATGTCTGGTAAAGTACCCCAAATTGATAAGTACAATAGGGTATAAAGGCATGGAAAGATAGGATAAAAGTGTCATAACAAGCCATTTCATGGATAAACACTTTGACCGATAAGCAATCAGGTTTAAACTTAAAAAGATTAATATTTCAAATATAAATATATGTTTTAGCATGAGTCACCAACCCGACTCGCAATAAGTTATATTTAGTGTACTTAGTGTATAAAGTGATTAGGTTCACCAAATATCCAAATACAAATATGTGTTTTATCATTAGGTCACCAACCACACGATAATGTGTGAAGGTTACATGCCTCCACAATGTACTAACAGAGCTGTGCACATATGTTATATAGTTACACAACTTAGGGTATATGCAACATACATACCACAGAATGAGCCGTAATCCAAGTAGCCGGCATCATAGTGAAAAATGAGGTGAAGATGATGTGACAGTTAGTGAACAGTGATATGTATGCTTGACGGTGCTATTGTAGTGAAATGCAATTGAGATATTACTTATAGATTGCCAACTTAAACCCCTTGTACGTTATGGTAGTCTTGGTTTCCACCACCTCCTATGATGACGAACAACAACCAAAATTATACTCCGTAATATTTAATGTGATTACAATTAGAAATGTAATTTGGTTCACTTGACTCGAGTAATATTAAAATCAGTAGTTACGACGACTTAATTGTCAATGGTCGGCTCATGACCATGATTATTGACCGGTAGAGAAAGTCAACAAAACCCATATGGTATATCAACAAATATAACTTAATGTGTCGTAATGCCTACGTTACGATCTAAACCTATTTACAAAGTACACCTAAATAAAAATCACTTATTTTGTCATAAACACTCTATGCAAAAAAACATCTATATATTTTGAATTGAAATTCACCTATTTTTATACAATAGTCCATGTTTTTATAACTGTGGCATGTACTAAAATTTAAAAATATGTGACATTGTTTTATGCTATATCATTCCTTTGTTTGGACTATGGACGATGATAAACGTCATGATAGCGTGGAGTGATGTCATGACACATGATAAGCCCCACGTCCCACGAGTTAATGGGTAGTGATAGTGGTGTAGCAATCATCATATCATATCCTTGGTAGATGAATTATATTATAGACAAAATAACATTTTTTTCATAAAACAAATTTAGCAAAAGAAGACCTAAAAAGGTTAAATAAAGTATCATAGGGACCAAACTTGCCATGCGTGTGATGGCCATATGTGTCCAAAACTTAACATAAACATGGAAGAAATTAGCATTTAACGAGTTTTCTTATGTAATCAACCAAAGTTTTTTTTAAAAGGTGATCTTTGGTTTGGGTGATTTTTGGTATGAGGTTAACGAGGACGGAGTAATATGTGAGCTTTCTTTCGCAAATATGTTAGCCTAGAACACCAGGTTTCATGCTCGAAGAATGAAAATGACTAAGTGGACTAGTGATCCGTCAGTGATCCAAATTACTGTTTAAAGAAATGAAAGCATATGTTGTTACTTTTCTTTATTCTTAATTTCATATTTTAAGTTTTATATAAATCAATCGATGCATAGTAAATATTTTAGAGATATAAATAATACGAGGATTTTATAATGATTTTATAAGACCCTCACTTTAACTAGATATAAGAGAAGAGAAAACCACAAAAGTAACCCGAATAAATTTTATTTTAGACCTTTTTTATAAGAGGTTAAATTATACTCCCTCCGTCCCATTAGAAGTGTCCTAGTTTGAAAAATACAAAGTTTTAGACACATTAAATGATGAGTATTTTTGCTTGTCATTTGACAATAATACCCTTGACAATAAATATTATTGTGGGTCCATCATATTGTTTGTTTTATGTTATTAAGGGCATATTTGGAAGTTTACCAATAAATTTTAAAAGTGGACACTTTAAATGGGACAACTAAAAAAGGCAACATGGACACTTCTAATGGGACGGAGGGAGTAGATTTTTTTCTCTCCAAAAGTGTCTCATTGGCCTTGTATGAAAATAAACTGTTAGATTTTAGGTCTTTAAGTTGACAATCTTTAAGTTGACAATCTTTAAGTTTTCTAGTTAAATCACTTATATACAATACACAAGAGTGTATTTTGATCATTTCCTCTAAATGACTGTTCTTGTAATATTTGTTATTAATATTATATTTACTCTCAAAAGTCATCACACCGTTGACACCACACCACACCTTAATGGTTATTTAGAGTAAATATTACGATACTAGTTTAGTGTCCGCGCTACGCTCAGGAACAAAACATTCAACTGATGCTTTTAAGGGTATTCATGGTTACATTCTGTTTTGACACAAAACCGTGGTAAACCGGAACACAACATATATTTTTAAAAATTAGATTTTTAGTATATCAATATTATACTCAAATTAAAGAGAATAAAGTGCTTAGTTTTATGGTGTAGTTTATTTTTTTAAAAAAAGTTGTATAAAAGTATTATGTACATTTATAAAACACTGAGGTTTTTAATTATATGTTATTATTAACTTTTTCTAAAAGTTTCATTTTTAAACCCTATCAAATAATCAAATATAAACCAACTCATGTACACCCTTTATAGTAAAATGTTAAAAATATAAATACTCTTAAATGTTTCAGAATTCTCCAAAATATTAAGGGGCCAAAAATGTAATTAGCTTTATTATAATATATTTTATATACATATTTTAAATAAAAAATCATTTTTGTGAGATAAACTTTCAAATAATGTCACATAAGCTAAAAGCTTTGAAAAAGTGACACATAAGCTTTTTTTGTTTTGCTATATTATATAAAGATTACAAAAATAGTAAATTTCGTTTACTCTACAAAATAGTCCTTTAGCGTAAATATAATAATAATAACAACGAAAAAATCTAACAATATAACAAGAATAATCTTTTAGATAGAAAATTACCAAAATGCGCTCATTAACAATGAAGGGATTCAACCGAAAACTTAACGGCTACTATATATTTTTTTTGAACTGCGACTTTTATTATATAAAAAACGACACACTAGTAAGAAGCTAGGGTCAAGAAACAACCGTCAAACTACACATTACAAAGGAAACCTACTAAACTCAAAGTTACACCAATTATGTCAAGCAAGGTTTCCTAAATGCGCCCTATTCTTTAACCAACCAAAAGTGTGAAACTTAATCAAATCCACCACCTTATCAACCGCCAATCTTGTAGATCCAAAAATATGCTCATTCCTGGCCAACCATATAAACCAAAGTGTCGCCAAGCTTATAGAATACAATGCATTCCTTAACTCAATTGCAACACTTAGCTGCAGTGTAGAAGATAGAAACAATTTAATGGGAACATTCAAAGCAAATTTAAGACCACACCAATTAAACACTTCATCCCAAACTTTCGAGGCAAACGGACATTCACGAAGCACATGGATTGGGGTTTCAACTGACCCGAAACACATTGAGCATTCCGAGGAGTGGATATTAACACCTCTCCTAATCAGGGACTGTTTGGAGGCAATCCTGTCAAGCGAAGCTCTCCAACCGAAACATCGAACCCTAGGAGGAACCCACGAAAGCCAAGAAAAAGGATATTAAAGACCAAAATCTAACTTTTCATTTTCATAAAATCAATGCACTTTTCAAAAAATGCCATGATTCTTAATTCGGCCTATTAAAAAGATCTAAAAATGTAATTTAGTCAAAAAAATATGACAGTATTATACATTTATACGTACTTATGAGATAAATCATGTCTCTAGCCATTTAAAATCTACTTTTCCTCGTGTATCTTACTTTCGCCATTAGTTAAATAAAATGACTACCGGACTCGCTAACCAGCCTGTGACACCACACAACCAGCTTATAGATCACCCCACAACTAAGGGAACCAGAATTAACCTATTATTCGCATATATAACACTCAAACTCTGGTGTGACCTCATCATTCATTAATTGCTGGTGACTTGCCTGTAAGTAGAAGGCTTTTTCTATCTATTTATTCTATCTATTTAAGAAGAATCTGACCATCACAAAATTAACCTAGTATCTTTCCTTAATGTGTCTAATGAGACTAAAACTTGAGTAACTTTAAACATCAAACTCTACATGCATGGCCATTAGTTACCATCCACTTTTTATCATTTAAAAATGACATTTTAATGAGGATACATAGTAATGCAATATATAAATATTTCATTTCAATTCTATTATGGTCGCCAAAAGAAGGGAAAACATGTGGTTAATGTTTTGGGGTTGCTTCATTTCTTTCCACCCATGCCCCCTTTTTCACGATCACCTGCACTAGTAGTTTAATACAAGCATACATTCATTTCATACATTGAGCATTTTAAATGTGTAATTATCCTTAGGGAACTTTGAGTCTATGTATCCATAAACAATTGGGTCGGGTTAATCAACACATAAGTATTTTTAATTTCAAATGGTAGATAGATAAGCTTTTATACTTATGTTCCTAATTATCTTTCAACACTTTATTAATCGACTAATACATAGGGGTGTTCATCGGTTCGGTTAACGATTTATTCGGATCGGTTTATTCGGATTTGAAATTTTCAGGCACATATCCGTATCCGAACCGATCCGAATTAATCAATTTACTAACCGAACCGAATCTTATCCGAATTCGTTTCGGATCGGATTCGGATAAAACAAAGTGCACTTCGGCATTACGTCTGCACGACAACAATGATGCGTCATTAATCTATTCTTGTTTTATTTATTTGTTTTTTTATCAATAAATGTATTGTTTTTTATATTTAATGAAATGTTTGTTTTTTAATTGTTAATATTTAAAATTTATATTAAATGAAGTAATAATGACATGATATCGGATTGAACTCTTTCCATTACGCACAAAATAGGCAAAAAGCCTCTTGATGAAATGATGTGATAGAAAAATGTCCGTCAAAGGGCTTTGCCCACTAGGCCACTACACATAGTCTTATCGTATCCATATACCATTCATCAACGAGAAGGATGCCTCATCTGTTTCTAAGTATGGTAAAAAAAAAACTTCAAATCTCTATGTTATCAAGTCGCTACTATTAATCACATTGTCGCTGATGATGACAAAACTCACTGGTTTTTGCGTGGACCAGGTCCTGTCTTTGAGACATTCTCTATGGCTCATTAACAATAAAGGTTAACTATATCAGCATATTGCTAACTAAGATAAATTTCTATATAATATAAGAATGACGATGATCGTGTACATAAATCGTCTTTAAAAAAAGTTTGGGAGTGTTTTTGTAATTTCTTAAACTTAGGAACATACCCTAGGCTTTTTTTTTTTTTTTTTCATTTCGTTCATCTTCTTCATCTTCAATCAAGTTCCTTCTTCCAGATCTGATTATCAAACAAATCAATAACAATGCTTGGTGGATTATACGGAGACCTTCCTCCACCATCTTCATCCGATGAAGATCCTCATACCAAAACCCCAAAACCCTCATCATCCAATGTTTGGTCTAGCTCTGTTAAAATGGCACCTCCAACTCTCCGCAAACCATCTTCATCTTCATCTTCTTCACACATCCCACCTCCCAAAACCCTAATCAAACCCCAACAAATCAAACCCAGATCCCTTTCTTCAACCCCACTTCATATCTCTAATCAAACCCCTGTTAAATCAAATCAAGAACCGTTGTTAAACCAACCTGCACTTGTGGGTGTAACATCATCAGTGATTGAGGAGTATGACCCTGCAAGACCTAATGATTATGAGGAGTATAAAAGGGAGAGGAAAAAGAAAGCTGCAGAGGCTGAAATGAAGAGGGAAATTGATAGAAGAAGGAAAGAAGAAGAGGAGAGGGAAAAAGAGAGAGAATTGGTTAAAGAAAAAGAAAGGGAGAAGAGTTTGAATGTGTCGGGTGAGGAAGCGTGGAAACGAAGAGCTGCGATGAGCGAAACAGGTGATGGTGAAGGTGGGTTTAGTATTGAGAAGAGTGAGACAGGTGGGTTGGGTGTTGGTGCAGGTGGACAGATGACTGCTGCGCAACGAATGATGGCGAAAATGGGGTGGAAAGCAGGGCAGGGGTTAGGGAAACAAGAGCAGGGGATAACGACGCCGTTAATGGCGAAGAAAACCGATAGGAGAGCTGGTGTTATTGTGAATGCAAGTGAGCAATCTGAAAAGAAAACAAGAGCAGGTGGGAGTGTTGGTGTTAGCATCAATGGTGTGCCTACTAGTGTCGTGCTTCTTAGGAACATGGTAACCGTATTTTCTTTCCTCGCATACGTTGATATGATTATTGGGATATTGTCCAATAGGAAATAGCATTATATGAGAAATATAATGAAGGAGAGTGATCATATGTAGTCATTAAGTTAGGTTAATTAGTTGTTTTTTTTAGTGCATCAATTAAAACCACTTACTTGTGAACATAGTGCATAGGATTTAACACTGAAATTGGTTTGTTTGGTCATATTGAAATAACATAGTGCTCTTTCGACATTGTTTAGTTTAATAAATATGGTTATGAAACTTGGTTACTATTCTATGATTTTTTTCCCAAATATTATCTCATAGGTAGACTGTGGACATATGTTGTCTGCAGGGTATGTATATGTGCATCACCGTGTTCTAAACAAAACATTTTCTAAGTTAAATGAATTAAAGAGCATTTTAGAAGGTAGTAGTAGCACTGATTTGGTGACAGGTGTAATTGTAGTAAAAAAAAAAATGAGAGACCATGTTCTGTATAAGTAATATGCAGCAGTTTTCGGTGTGGCATCATTAATGTTGTGAAGAGTTTTGGTTATGTTCTGTCTGTATTTTTTTCAAATACATAACCAAAACTATGTTTTTGGAAACAGTTATGTTCTGTCTGGATTCAATCATGTTTATTAAACAATGTGACTTGGCATTGATGGATAATTAGTATGTGAGATAAGTTGTGTCGTGTGAAGGTTTTTTTTTTTTTTTTTTTTTTTTTTTTAATCATTGTCCTGTTTGTAGGTTCATCCCATTTTGTTGATCCCTTTGCTCTCACTTGATTGTTATTTGAACTCATCAGAACGTTCATATGCATGAAGTGTGCATGTTTGTATTGTTGCATGAAATCATAGCGGGACATGACAATATGACATGAGTTGTTTTTATCTATGTTTTAAGGTGGGTCCTGGGGAGGTGGATGATGATCTAGAAGCGGAGGTTGCTGAGGAATGTTCAAAATATGGATCAGTGACGCGGGTGTTGATATTTGAAATAACAGAGCCTAGTTTTCCAGTCGATGAAGCTGTTAGAATATTTGTGCAGTTTGAGAGATCCGAGCAAGCAACAAAAGCACTTGTTGATCTTGAAGGTCGGTTTTTTGGTGGCAGGGTTGTACGTGCCACTTTTTACGACGAAGAAAGGTTCAACACCAATCAGTTGGCTCCAATGCCCGGGGAGATCCCAGGTTTTATCTAGCTTTCCCGAAATGTTTTGTTGTCGGTTTAGTCATCTACTTGTAGACACTGCATTCTGTAATCAAGATTATAAAGATTTGATGCTTCGTACCGAATATATAAAAATTGTTTTTTTTCTTTATCTATCGGTTGAGCACCGACGCATGCATTTGGGTATGCCGAGTTTTTGTTCCGGATCTGACTTAGTTTGTTCCAATCTGTTAAGCACCAAAGTTACCGCCCATCACGAATACCGGACTGTGTCAAACGGGTTATAGGTACTAATTGTACGTTAGGCTAGAGGTGTACAAAATGTTTTTTTTAATTCGGCTTTGATATAGAACTGAACCTAGTTTGGTCAGCAAAGTCAAGAACCAGGTTTTTTATGCACCTCTGTTGGACCTAATAGCTAAAAGTTAAACCGAAATTTCTTAAAATAACAAGAATATATAAAAATGTTAATAGAGTAACAAACTGTCAGGTAACAGAGTAACAAACTATTGGTACACGCGAAGAGTAAAATATATATAAACGATTATGTGTAAGCTATTGTCAGCTTGAATTCGGCTCAAATGTTTATATGAGCCAACTAGCTCGAACATTCAAATACGAATGAGTTTGTTTGTGTGAAATAAATACGAGTGACTTACCAATGGGTTGATGGTCTATTGGCAAAGACGACTTTTAAGACATTTAAGGTCATGTGTTTAAGTCTCACTAATGAAATTTATCGTTAAAAAAATATGAGTGACTTATGATGTAACTACAGGCCAAAAGTAAGTTACACAACTCTATCCGACCTCACATAGTCACATGAGACATGTATTAAGCTTTAAAGCCTAATAAGTTCAAAAGTTAGTTCATCCTAAATTGATAACAATAAGTCAATAAGTGTCAAGAAGAAGTGTGTAATGTAGAGTTGTAGACTTGTAGTGAACAAATTCAACAAAATATGCTCACAAGCCCAATATGTAGCAATGCAGCCCACACTCTACAGCCCAAGCCCAGAAACTGTTTTGCTACTGTTCATCTTCTGACTTTTTCTATTGTCAATAGTCATATATTTAGCCTAACGCATTAGGCTTTAACCCAATTACGAAGATTGCTTAATTATCTTTATTATCGTATCTTCTTCATTTTGTTCATATTCATATAACTAATCAAAATTTCATTAAGTCAATGATCCAGTTAATGCTGGTGAGACAAACAGGTTTTACCCACGGGCGAGGGTTCGATCCTCTATAATGGTTGCTACGACAGCCTCTGTGGGACCCCCCATGTGACGGGGGGTTGCGTCCGTCAAAATTCATTAAAGTCGCCGTTAAAAAAAAATCAAAATTTCATTATATTATCATGTTTTATTTTTAGGTTAATGAATTTGAACTTTAATGTATTGATCGGTATTAATTTTAACTTTAAAAAATTTCAAGTGACAATTCTAATTTGTAAACTATTTTCCTCAACTAAGTCACCGTAACCGGTTATTTTTATGTCTAAAAAAACCTACTGGACTATTTGTCCCAAAGGAAACCTACATGCATGGTCATTTTGTTTCCCAATTAGAACATGCTTTACTGGAGCAGATATTTTACAAGCCGAGACCGTCACAAGAAATTTTTAAAATTTTGAATAAATATCTATTAATAAACAATAAAGTTCTGATTATTAAATCCAATAACTTTTATTATATAGAAAAATGATTTTCATACTACTAAACTCAGCTTAAAAAAAAAACTAAAAAACATAATAAAATCAAAACTAAATATAAGAAGTAAATTTTTTTAGTCATGTCAAACAAAGTATAAATAGCTTAAGGATATATAGTACTTAGATTGATCGATTTAGACCCGTGTATTATTCACTGTTAAAAAAACTCAGTAAATATGGTTCCAATTAGATAACAAATTTAAATGCTGAATTCTGCAACGAGTCACCAACAATTTAAATGCAGCATGTGGATATAATGGATCATTAACTCACGGGTCACTTGTTAATTAAGACGTGTAAAATTAGATGGCCTTCATCCAAAATAACCATTTCGTTTCTTTTCTATTTTTCTTTTCAAGATTTATGTATGGAAGTAAATATTATAGCCAATAATGTATCTTTTATTAGGTTCAATTTTATATCACTACTACACAATTGGATAAATAGTGCTAACCTTAAAATATTTTGGTGCGATTGTATGCTAAAATCGCACTAATTATTCCATCAACAACTCCAACTTACACACAAGCATTAGGATCCGTACTATTTTAACCTTAAGAAGTGCGGTTATGTTGAATCGCACCACAATCCCAATCCCAACTATATAACAATTACTTAAAAAAAATTCTATCACCTCAATTCATAATCACCTCATCTTCCCTCATCTTCTTCTTGAATCAAGTATGTAACCCTCTTCATTTCTCCGGCAACCACCAGTGCACCATCACCACAACCATGGCCTCCACCTTCTTATCTGCACCCACTTTCGAAGGGCTCCGACCACTCAACAAAATCACCGTCTCTACAAGATCCAGATCTGGTTTACTCAATGGCGATAGAACCAATCGATTTTGGTCAGATCTGAATCGAGATCTTGTTTTTTGGTTCTAGCGTGTCTGAAAAATTCCGGTGGCGAGACAGTGGCCGGGTTTCTGGTGAACCCTCTCTTTTTCCCTGTCAACTACTAATGTTAACTATGATATTTGCTTATTTTTTTTAACAAGATAACACATTTACAATAGATTTCTTTGTTGGGTTCAGATCGATCTGAAGGTTTTGTGTGAACTCGAGGCGGCCGAAGATGGTATGTCGTGGTTGAAGCGAGTTTATGGTGTTTACTGTTTAGGATCAAAGAGAAAGAAAGTCAAATGTGAATGAAGTTAGATGGATTAAAGTTGAGGTTGAAGATGAATTGAAGATGAGGTTGAAGACTTGAAGATGAACTGAATATTGTGAAAATGAATTAATAAAAAGATATTAATCATAGATAATTGGTGGAACAAAATGTATTTTTTTGGATGTGTTCTGATATATGAGACGGTTCCAAATTAGCACTAAATATGAAATATTACAACCGCACCATCAATAATGTGTTAATTTAGTTCGCAGTCAATTAGTGCGATTCTAAAATCGCACCAAATTGACATTTTGAACGGTTGTGGTCAAATTCTACGAAAGACAAGTGTGTTAATTTTAGTTGTTTTTCAAATTAACACTCATCATTACATCTAAAAAATGTTATATATGTGGCCATTGCACATGTGACAATCACATTTTTATTTGTTTTTGTCACTAGATAGAGATGACATTTTAGTATTTTACTACCATTATATTTTCTTAAGACTTATTCTAAAGTTAAATAATCATTTTACAATAACAAATCATTATCTTTTATATGTAAAGAACATGATCACCAACTATGTTATTTACATATCCTTATATAATATAGCAAAATAAAAAAATCTTATGTAACATCTTTTTATAGCTTTTAGCTTATGTGGCATTATTTGAGATATTATCTCACAATAATGATTTTTTATTTAAAATATGTATATAAAATTTATTATAATAAAACTAATTACATTTTTGGTCCCCTACTATTTTGGAGAATTCTGAAAAATTTAAGAGTATTTATATTTTTAACCCTTTACTAAAAGGGGTGTACGTGAGTCGGTTTGTATTTGATAGGGTTTAAAATGAAACTTATGGATAAAATTAATAATAACATACAATTAAAGACCTCAGTGTTTTATAAATATACATAACATTTTTATATGATTTAAAAAAAATAAACTACACCATAAACTAAGCACTTTATTCTCTTTAATTTGAGTATAATATTGCTATACTAAAAATCTAATTTTTAAAAATATATCACGATTACCTACCAGGGAGGCCATCAACATGCGCGGGATACACCTTGCCGATGTGTCTTGCCCCATGTGTAGACACCATACGGAATCTGTGAACCATCTTTTACTCCATTGTCACATGGCGGACTTGTTTTGGACATCTATTGCTCAATGGTGCAACATTCCATCCTTTAAAGCTAGATCAATAGAGCATCTTTACCTCATCTCCAAGGCTAGTTCTAATAAAAATGAGGGGCAGAGGAAATTGAAAGCTATCTTCACCATTGGATTATGGTTCCTATGGAAAGCTCGTAACGACATGGTTTTCAACAACATCCAATGGAGTGTGTCCCGTCTCACTGAAGAAGTAAAAATTTGGAGTGTAATCTGGATAAATAACCGTCACAAGAAAGGATCACACATTTGGAACTCGTGGAAAACTTACATCTCACCTAGTTAATATGTATATGTAAATATTTTGATTTTTCCTGTTGTCCTCGGATCTGATTGAGTTGTTTCCTCCCTTTGTACTCTTTATTTATATTTATATATATCTTGCTGTTGTTAAAAAAAAACGTGTTCCGTTTTATCATGATTTTGTCTCAAAATTAAATGGAACATTCATGAACATCCTTAAAAGCATCATTTGAATTGTGTTCCCGAGCGTAGCGCGGACACTAAACTAGTTTGTTAATGATATAGTAACTTAAAACTACTAACAAATCATTAAAAAAAAATATTAATTACATATTTGTATAAGTTTATACTTCTTAAAACGATATACAAAACTGATATTCAACCAAATAAAAAAGTAATAATAATAATATTTCCGTATTCATTCCATCATGAATGTATGGGTAGTTTAATTATTTAATAAAATGACATATACAAAATATAAATTCATTAAATAGTAACCTAAGTCTTACAGTTATATTTTGTTTGAAAAGTCTTACAATTATATATATACATATAACTACTGAGGCAAATTGCCAAAAAAAAATTCAACTAATATCTATTGGCCGAAAATAATCTAAACTCAATTTATTCATTCAAGTGTTTCCAAATCCAATTTTTTTAGCCTACAATGGTCCGTCGTTAAGTGCACCGAACGGTCGTTAACTTTTTTCTATTTTTTTAATGCAAACCGATGTTTTAGGGTTTTGATAAGGATGAGGATACAAGTGAATTGATGTAAATCTTACCTCCAACTGTTGCTCCAAATGATTTAATTTTAACATCTTATTGAAGCACCGTTGGGGTTTAAACACCCGATTGAAAATTGTTTTGTCGTTTGGAACACCGGTTCAAGATAGCGTTTACATCAATTGACTCGTATCCTTCTCCCGATCAATATCCATAAAACATTGTTTTGAGATTCGAAAATAATCGAAAAAAAAGTTAATAGTCGTTAAATGCACTTAATGACAGATTACTGGAGGCAAAATAATTTGGATTTGGGACCATTGGAGCCTTGGAGGGAATAAATTGAGTTGGGATTATTCTCGGCTAACAGGTGTTAGTTGAGATTATTTTAAGCCAATTTGCCAACTACTAATCATCAAAGTCGGTAGTGGTTTTCGATCAACCACCGACTGCCACGTGGCACCACTCCCATTGGCTCAAACTTTTTTGTTTCTATTTTTTTAGTTTTTCCGATATTGTTAATAGTTAAATACTATATGTTATAGTATAAAGTAACAAAAAGTCGGTTTTGTATGGTGGTTTGCACCGTGGTGCACTTGGTTTCTGCTACATGCATGAGGTTCCGGGTTCAGAGCCTCTGAGGAGCCATCTTTTTTTTTTCTTTCTTTCTCTACTGTAATAATTTTCACTTTTAACATCTTAACTCAACTTTATAAAGTTTACTACTTTGATCTCACTTTACTTTGACATGCATATTTTCAACTTATAATTTTTTTCTAATAAATAAGTAACGCATTATGTTTTACATCGTAATGTGCGACACATGACACTTTTTATCTTAATGCGTGAGACGAACTCACGCAAGAGACACCAGGCTAGTTTGTAGAAAAGAATTATAGCAAACTCAAAGGTATGTGTTAAACTAAATTACTCTCAAAGAAAGAAAATCTTCCAAGGAAAGACTTTTTTATTTTCTTGTTTCGTTGAATTGCATTTGCACTTTCAAAGTAATTCCTTTGAAGAAACATGAAATGGGAAAAAAGTAAAATGAGTTTGGTTAGTCAAATTGTCCTTCCATTTTATAATTTGCTCCTGACATCTTTGCACCCAATATTGCTGTGTTCTGCCACCATTTGTTGGCTTGTTGGCCTAAAGATGTCTATCAACCTCTACTTGTTTGGTGCTTTCTTTCTTCTTGTTTAATATCATCAACTTTATAAAAATAACATCCCTGTTAACTTGGTCGGCCTAAATTGGTTTTAACATAATCAACTTTTTACATTTTGAAATGGTTTAAAATACAAATTTTTACAAGTTTTAGGTTAAGAATGACTTAAACTTATGTACTCATTAATTTGTTTGAAATCAAGATAATCAAATGAAAATTAAGAGCAGTGTTGTTTGTTTGACTTTTTAAGGAAAATGTCATAAAAATATAATCAACTTTTGATTTTATTCCGGTTAAATCACTAAAAGTTTGTTTTGTTTTTTTCAGTTAGGTAACTTAAATTTAGTTTACGTTATAATCTTAAATAATTAACTTACTTAACAGGAAAACAATGATTTTTTTTATTTTTTTACAATAAAAATAAAAAAATAAAATACGTGATCACACATTATAATCTTCCCGAGCCCTCCATGGTCGTTAAACCTAACAGTGATAACATGTCATTTTCTTGATAAAATGGATTTATGACAAGAAATGTTTTTAGTTTTTTATTTCCTAAAACTCAAAAAACATATTTTAATAACTATATTGTCACCGAAATCGAGCTATTCGATTTTTTTCAGGTGTCACTTATTATTATTATTATTATTGTTATTATTATTATTATTATTATTTATACTATTACTATTATTATTATTATTACTATTATTATTATTATTATTAATATTATTAATTACCCAACGCTATTAATAACTAGTCATGTGAATAACTTTTGCCCATTTTCGTATACGATTGCTAAAATAAAAATAAAAATTAATAATTAGTAAAATAAACGTTTTCAATTTTAAAAATGTTTCCTAACTTTAAACAAAAAACCACAAATTTTAGTAAAATAATATTTTTTTATAATATATATATATATATATATATCTTTATAATTTTTATAAAAAGTATATGGTTACAAGTTATGTAGCTCACATATATATAAGATTGAAATATTAAATTAAACTTAGGTTATCTAATAGAAACAAAAAAATTTGAATGATCTAATTGGAATAAAATTGAAACTTCATTATGTTTCTATAAAATAACCATTTTAACAGCAACACATTAATTTTGAATGAGACATGCATTACAACCTGTTAACAGCAGAATTAAAAACCATAACTTATTGCTTCTAATACAAGTGACCCTTTATGTTACTTTAGAACAATTTTGGAGAATTTTATAATATATATTAATAAATTCAAGATACTATATTAAATAACACTAATATATAAAGAATAAAAGAATCACCCTCTATGTACATAAGTTATGTCTGTTAAAGTACCCCAAATTGATAAGTACAATAGGGTATAAAGGCATGGAAAGATAGGATAAAAGTGTCATAACAAGCCATTTCATGGATAAACACTTTGACCGATAACCAATCAGGTTTAAACTTAAAAAGATTAATATTTCAAATATAAATATATGTTTTAGCAATGAGTCACCAACCCTACTCACAATAAGTTATATTTAGTGTACTTAGTGTATAAAGTGATTAGGGTCACCAAATATCCAAATACAAATATATGTTTTATCATTAGGTCACCAACCATACGATAATGTGTGAAGGTTACATGCCTCCACAATATACTAACAGAGTTGTGCACATATGTTATATAGTTACACAACTTTGGGTATATGCAGCATACATACCACAAAATGAGCCGTAATCCAAGTAGCCGACATCATAATGAAAAATGAGGTGATGATGATGTGACACTTAGTGAACACTGATATGTATGCTTGACGGTGCTATTGTAGTGAAATGCAATTGAGATATTACTTATAGATTGCCAACTTAAACCCCTTGTACGTTATGGTAGTCTGGTTTCCACCACCTCCTATGATGACGAATAACAACCAAAATTATACTCCGTAATATTTAATGTGATTACAATTAGAAATGTAATTTGGTTTACTTGACTCGAGTAATATTAAAATCAGTAGTAAGACGACTTAATTGTCAATGGTCGGCTCATGACCATGATTATTGACCGGTAGAGAAAGTCAACAAAACCCATATGGTATATCAACAAATATAACTTAATGTGTCGTAATGCCTACGTTACGATCTAAACCTATTTACAAAGTACACATAAATAAAAATCACTTATTTTGTCATAAACACTCTATGCAAAAAACATCTATTTTGAATTGAAATTCACCTATTTTTATACAATAGTCCATGTTTTTATAACTGTGACATGTATTAAAATTTAAAAATATGTGACATTGTTTTATGCTATATCATTCCCTTGTTTGGACTATGGACGATGATAAACGTCATGATAGCGTGGGGTGATGTCATGACACATGATAAGCCCCACATCCCACGAGTTAATGGGTAGTGATAGTGGTGTAGCAATCATCATATCATATCCTTGGTAGATGAATTATATTATAGACAAAATAACATTTTTTTCATAAAACAAAATTAGCAAAAGAAGACCTAAAAAGGTTAAATAAAGTATCATAGGGACCAAACTTGCCATGCGTGTGATGGCCATATGTGTCCAAAACATAACATAAACATGGAAGAAAATAGCATTTAACGAGTTTTCTTATGTAACCAAAGTTTTTTTAAAGGGGTGATCTTTGGTTTGGGTGATTTTTGGTATGAGGTTAACGAGGACGGAGTAATATGCGAGCTTTCTTTCGCAAATATGTTAGCCTAGAACACCAGGTTTCATGGTCGAAGAATGAAAATAACTGAGTGGGCTAGTGACCCGTCAGTGATTCAAATTATCGTTTAAAAAATGAAAGCATATGTTGTTACTTTTCTTTATTCTTAATTTCATATTTTAAGTTTTATATAAATCAATCGATGCATAGTAAATATTTTAGAGATATAAGTAATACGAAGATTTTATAATGATTTTATTAGACCATCACTTTAACTAGATATAAGAGAAGAGAAAACCACAAAAGTAATCAGAATAAATTTCATTTTAGACCTTTTTTTATAAGAGGTTAAATTATAGATTTTTTTTCTCCAAAAATGTCTCATTGACCTTGTATGAAAATAAAGTGTTAGATTTTAGGTCTTTAAGTTGACAATCAAGTTTTCTAGTTAAATCACTCATATACAATATACATGAATATATTTTGATCATTTCCTCTAAATGACTATTCTTGTAATATTTGTTATTAATATTATATTTACTCTCAAACGTCATCACACCGTTGACACCACACCACCATGAGAATGGTTATTTAGAGTAAATATTACAATATTACAAAAATAGTAAATTGCGTTTTACTCTACAAAATAGTCCTTTAGGGTAAATATAATAATAATAACAACGAAAAAATCTAACAATATAACAAGAATAATCTTTTAGATAGAAAATTACCAAAATGCGCTCATTAATAATGAAGGGATTCAACCGGAAACTTAACGGCTACTATATTAAAGACCAAAGTCTAACTTTTCATTTTCATAAAATCAATGCACTTTTCAAAAAATGCCACGATTCATAATTCGACCTATTATAAAGATCTAAAAATGTAATTTAGTCAAGAAAATATGACAGTATTATGTATAAAATACGTACTTATGAGATAAATCATGTCTCTAGCCATTTGAAATCTACTTTTCCTTGTGTATCTTACTTTCGCCATTAGTTAAAAAAAATGAGTACCAGACTCGCTAACCAGCCTGTGACACCCCACAACCAGCTCATAGATCACCCCACAACTAAGGGAGCCAGAATTAACCTATTTTTTGCATATATAACACTCAAACTCTGGTGTGATCTCATCATTCATTAATTGCTGGTGACTGACCACCACAAAATTAACCTAGTTTCTTTTCTTAATGTGTCTAATGAGACTAGAACTTATGTAACTTTAAACACCAAACTCTACATGGCCATTAGTTACCATCCACTTTTTATCATTTAAAAATGACATTTTAATGAGGATACATAGTAATGCAATATATAAATATTTCATTTCAATTCTATTATGGTCGCCAAAAGAAGGGAAAACATGTGGCTAATGTTTTGGGGTTGCTTCATTTCTTTCCACCCATGCCCCCTTTTTCACGATCACCTGCACTAGTAGTTTAATACAAGCACAAGCATACATTCATTTCATACATTGAGCATTTTAAATGTGTAATTATCCTTAGGGAACTTTGAGTCTATGTATCCATAAACAATTGGGTCGGGTTAATCAACATAAGTATTTTTAATTTCAAATGGTAGATAGATAAGCTTTTATACTTATGTTCCTAATTATCTTTCAACACTTTATTAATCGACTAATACATTTGAGTCTAACTTGTTTGGTATGAAAGATGTGAACATCATAATTTTAATTTAAGGATAATGTACTTGGTATATACACTATTTGTCACAAAGTAGTAATTCATGATTTAGTTTTGTATAGAATCAAAGAATAATTGTGTTTTGTTTACATACGCATGTTAGTAAGGCGTTTCCCCTCACCAAAATGGCCCTAAAGCGCCCCCACCCCACCCCTCACAACGCTTTGAAAGGAAAAAATGAACATGGCGTTTTGTGGGCAATGCCCCATCATTGTTGAAATCCATGTTTACTATGTGTTTAATCTTTAATTTCTATATAAACTAACAATTTCTACATATTCTTCACACCATCTACAAAATTACTCTCTTCCAATCTCAATTTTTTTTAAATGTCTTCAACTTCTTTACATCTATACAACCGTTTGTTAAACGAGGACGATGATACATCGTTGGACGAGTACAAGGAGGAAAGGGGGGGTTACAAGTGCGATATCCTTTGTTGCGCGAGAGTTGCTTGAAGAAACGAAGAATACATCAAAACCGATTAGAAAAGAGCTAGTTTGGAACATGACCGTGCTAAAGCTAACAAGAACCTAATGATGGATTATTTTATAAAGAGTCCAACCTACCCCGATCCTAAACTTTTAGGCGTCGCTTTTGGATGAGCAAAAGACTTTTTTCTAAGAATAGTCAATGATTTAGAGTACAATGATTCATACTTCAAACAAAAATGTGATGCTAGAGGATTATTAGGATTTACGGGTAAACTCTGCACGACAACAATGATGCGTCATTAATCTATTCTCGTTTCATTTATTTGTTTTTTTTATCAATAAATGTATTGTTTTTTATATTTAATGAAATGTTTGTTTTTTAATTGTTAATATTTAAAATTTATATTAAATGAAGTAATAATGACATGATATCGGATTGAACTCTTTCCATTACGCACAAAATAGGCAAAAAGCCTCTTGATGACATGATGTGACAGAAAAATGTCCGTCAAAGGGCTTTGCCCACTAGGCCACTACACATAGTCTTATCGTATCCATATACCATTCATCAACGAGAAGGATGCCTCATCTGTTTCTAAGTATGGTAAAAAAAAACTTCAAATCTCTATGTTATCAAGTCGCTACTATTAATCATATTGTCGCTGATGATGACAAAACTCACTGGTTTTTGCGTGGACCAGGTCCAGTCTTTGAGACATTCTCTATGGCTCATTAACAATAAAGGTTAACTATATCAGCATATTGCTAACTAAGATAAATTTCTATATGATATAAGAATGACGATGATCGTGTAGATAAATCGTCTTTAAAAAAAGTTTGGGAGTGTTTTTGTAATTTCTTAAACTTAGGAACATACCCTAGGCTTCTTCTTTTTTTTTCATTTCTTTCATCTTCTTCATCTTCAATCAAGTTCCTTCTTCCAGATCTGATTATCAAACAAATCAATAACAATGCTTGGTGGATTATACGGAGACCTTCCTCCACCATCTTCATCCGATGAAGATCCTCATACCAAAACCCCAAAACCCTCTTCATCCAATGTTTGGTCTAGCTCTGTTAAAATGGCACCTCCAACTCTCCGCAAACCATCTTCATCTTCATCTTCTTCACACATCCCACCTCCCAAAACCCTAATCAAACCCCAACAAATCAAACCCAGATCCCTTTCTTCAACCCCACTTCATACACCTAATCAAACCCCTGTTAAATCAAATCAAGAACCGTTGTTAAACCAACCTGCACTTGTGGGTGTAACATCATCAGTGATTGAGGAGTATGACCCTGCAAGACCTAATGATTATGAGGAGTATAAAAGGGAGAGGAAAAAGAAAGCTGCAGAGGCTGAAATGAAGAGGGAAATTGATAGAAGAAGGAAAGAAGAAGAGGAGAGGGAAAAAGAGAGAGAATTGGTTAAAGAAAAAGAAAGGGAGAAGAGTTTGAATGTGTCGGGTGAGGAAGCGTGGAAACGAAGAGCTGCGATGAGCGAAACAGGCGATGGTGAAGGTGGGTTTAGTATTGAGAAGAGTGAGACAGGTGGGTTGGGTGTTGGTGCAGGTGGACAGATGACTGCTGCGCAGCGAATGATGGCGAAAATGGGATGGAAAGCAGGGCAGGGGTTAGGGAAACAAGAGCAGGGGATAACGACGCCGTTAATGGCGAAGAAAACGGATAGGAGAGCCGGTGTTATTGTGAATGCAAGTGAGCAATCTGAAAAGAAAACAAGAGCAAGTGGGAGTGTTGGTGTTAGCATCAATGGTGTGCCTACTCGTGTCGTGCTTCTTAGGAACATGGTAACCATATTTTCTTTCCTCGCATACGTTGATATGATTATTGTGATATTGTCCAATTGGAAATAGCATTATATGAGAAATAGAATGAAGGAGAGTGATCATATGTAGTCATTAAGTTAGGTTAATTAGTTGTTTTTTTAGTGCATCAATTGAAAACACTTACTTGTGAACATAGTGCATAGGATTGAAATATCTGACACTTAAGTTGGTTTGGGATTTTTTACTTCTGTTTGGTCATATTGAAATAAGGGTGGTGCCAACGGCGATTTTTAATCTGTGTTTACAGTAGTTTTCATTTTTGCCAACTATAGTGATCTTTCGACTTTGTTTAGTTTAATGAATATGGTTATGAAACAAAAAAATAATCATGATTATTACTTGATGTTTTTAGCTAGTTCTAGAACTTGTTTCCAATGCTATTTTGATTATGGGACATTTCATTTGATGTAAAAGTTGATAAACAAGTTACCGAAAAAACCAGTTTACATAATTCTTGCAGTAAAGAATCATCACGCACTATTATGTTTGAGATGGTTATATAACTTATATTTTGCAACTGCTGACATCATCATAAATGCTAGTCTCATATTTAGAAAGTTAGCACAAAACTTGAAAGTTGAGTGGTTTTCGGAGTAAAGAAAAAGTTAAGAGTGACTTAACGGGAACACTTGCAAAACTTGGTTACTATTCTATGATTTTTTCCCAAATATTATCTCATAGGTAGACTGTGGACATATGTTGTCTGCAGGTTATGTATATCACCGTGTTCTAAACAAAACATTTTCTACGTTAAATGAAATAAACACCATTTTACAAGGTAGTAGTAGCACTGATTTGGTGACAAGTGTAATTGTAGTAAAAAAAAAATTGAGAGACCATGTTCTGTATAAGTAATATGCAGCAGTTTTCGGTGTGGCGTCATTAATGTTGTGAAGAGTTTTGGTTATGTTCTGTCTGTATTTTTTTCAAATACATAACCAAAACTATGTTTTTGGAAACAGTTATGTTCTGTCTGGATTCAATCATGTTTATTAAACAATGTGACTTGGCATTGATGGATAATTAGTATGTGAGATAAGTTGTGTCTTGTGAAGGTTGTTTTTTCATCGTCCTGTTTGTAGGTTCATCCCATTTTGTAGATCTCTTTGCTCTCACTTGATTGTTATTTGAACTCATTGGAACGTTCATATGCATGAAGTGTGCATGTTTGTATTGTTGTATGAAATCATAGCGGGACATGACAATATGACATGAGTTGTTTTGTATATGTTTTAAGGTGGGTCCTGGGGAGGTGGATGATGATCTAGAAGCGGAGGTTGCTGAGGAATGTTCAAAATATGGATCAGTGACGCGGGTGTTGATATTTGAAATAACAGAGCCTAGTTTTCCAGTCGATGAAGCTGTTAGAATATTTGTGCAGTTTGAAAGATCCGAGCAAGCAACAAAAGCACTTGTTGATCTTGAAGGTCGGTTTTTTGGTGGCAGGGTTGTACGCGCCACTTTTTACGATGAAGAAAGGTTCAATACCAATCAGTTGGCCCCAATGCCCGGGGAGATCCCAGGTTTTATCTAGCTTTCTAGAAATGTTTTGTTGTCGGTTTAGTCATCTACTTGTAGACACTGCATTCTGTAATCAAGATTATAAAGATTTGATGCTTCGTACCGAATATATAAAAGTTGTTTTTTTTTCTTTATCTATCCGTTGAGCACCGATGCGTGCAATTGCGTATGCAGATTCGTTCCGGATCTGACTTGGTTTGTTCCAATCTGTTAAGCACCAAAGTTACCGCCCATCAATTGGTTCGAATATCGGACTGTGTCAAACGGGTTATAGGTACTAATTGTACGTTAGGCTAGAGGTGTGCAAAATGTTTTTTTTTTAAATCGGCTTTGATAGAGAACCGAATCTAGTTTGGTACACAAAGTCAAGAACTATGTTTTTATGCACCTCGACCGGACTCGGTGGCTAAAAGTTAGACCGAAATTTCTTAAAATAGCAAGAGTATTTATAAGTGTTAATAGAGTAACAAACTGCGTCAGGTAACAGAGTAACAAACTACTGGTACACGAGAAGAGTAAAAAACATGAAAACGATTATGTGTAAGCTATTGTCGGCTTGAACACTCAAATACGAATGAGTTTGTTTGTGTGAAATAAATATGAGCGACTTACCAATGGGTTGGTGGTCCATTTGCAAAAATTAAGTCTTTAAAACACCCAAGATTATGGGTTTAAGTCTCACTAATGAAATTTGCCGTAAAAAAATGAGTGACTTATGATGTAACTACAAGCCAAGAGTAAGTTACACAACTCTATTCGATCTCACATGAGACATGTATTAAATTTTAAAGCCTAAAAGTTCAAAAGTTAATTCATCCTAAATTGATAACAATAAATAAGTGTCAAGAAGAAGTGTGTAAATTACACAATAAGTCAATGTCAATGAGTGTCAAGAAGAAGTGTGTAAATTACAGAGTGTAATGTAGAGTTGTAGTGAATAAAAAATATGCTAGCAAGCCCAATATTTAACAATGCAGCCCAAACTCTACAGCTCAAGCCCACAAACTGTTTTGCTACTGTTCATCATCTTCCTTTTTTCTATTTGTCCATAGTCATTATGAGGATACCTTCTCTTTATTATTTCATATCTTCATTTGTTCATATAACTTATCAAAATTTCAATATATTATATGTTTTATATTTAGGTTAATGAATTTTATTAATTTGAACTTTAATGTATTGGTCGGAATTAATCTTAACTTAGGAAAATTTCATATGACAATTCTAACTTGTAAACTATTTTCCTCAATTGAGTCTTTTTAACCGGTTATTTTTATGTCTAAAAAAATCTACTTGACCATTTTGTCTTAAAAGAAACCTACATGCATGGTCATTTGGTGTCCCAATTAGAACATGCTTGTGGACCAGATATTTTACAAGTTGAGATCGTCACAAAAAATTTTAAAATTTTGAACTACTATCTGTCAATAAACAATAAAGTTATTAAAATCTAATAGGCTTTATTAAAGAAAAATGATTTTCATACTACTAAAATCAACTTAAAAGGAAAACTAAAAAACATAATAAAATCAAGAGTAAACTACTATTTTGGTCCCTAAGGTTTGGTAAAAATCACGGTTTTAGTCCAATAGTTTGTTTTCTACTCTTTTAGTCCATTAGTTTCATACAAACTTGCTGTTTTAGTCCACACCACTAACTGTCATCCATTTTTTCAGTTAAGTTTGTGTGAAAAAACATTAATACCCTTGGACCAAAATAGTAATTTTGGCCAAACCATAAGGAATTGCTATTATTATTTTTAATATTATTATTGTTATTGTTATTATTATTATTATCATTATTATTATTATTATTATTATTATTATTATTATTATACCATCTATTAAGGTCGGTGGTCATTGTTGACCGGTCACGTGTCACCATTCGACTAACCCACCAATAATTGTTTGATTTAATTATCATTTTAACCTCTAACTTAGATAAATTTATCTAACCTATGAATTTGACCTCCTGACTTTGACTTAATTGTAACTTTTACATGCTATATCTTATTGATCTTCTTGGACATATTTATATTTTTACCCCATCTTTTGATATATATACTTTTAACCACCATATGTTAATCGTCGTAATGCAACGCGCATGTCGAAATCGAAAACATTATTAATACGTGTAACGAAGTGAAAAAACTATGTCGGCTCAAATTAATGCAACACACGTGTTGTGTGTTGCACCGACATAGTTTTTTCACTTCGTTACACGTATTAACAACGTTTTCGACTTTGACATGTGTGTTGCATTACGACGATTAACAGATGGTGATTAAAAGTATATGTATATATATATATATCAAAAAATAGGGTAAAAATATGAATATGTCAAAGAAGATCAACCTGATATAGCATGTAAAAATTACAATTAAGACAAAGTCTGGAGGTCAAATTCATAGGTTGGATAAATTTATTTAAGTTAGAGGTTATAATGATAATTAAGTCAAACAATTATTGGTGGGTTAGCCGAGTGGTGACACGTGATCGGTCAACAGTGACCACCGACCTTTAAAACTAGATGGTATATAAATAATACTCCCTCCGTCCCATTAGAAGTGTCCATATTGCCTTTTTTAGTTGTCCCATTTAAAGTGTCAACTTTTAAAATTTATTGGTAAACTTCCAAATTTGCCCTTAATAACATAAAACAAACAATATGATGGACCCACAATAATATTTATTGTCAAGGGTATTATTGTCAAATGACAAGCAAAAATACCCATCATTTAATGTGCTTAAAATTTTATGTTTTTCAAACTATGACACTTCTAATGGGACCGGGGAAGTAAATAATAACAATAATAATATTAAAAATAATAATAGGAATAATAATAATAATAATAATAGTAACAATAATAATATTAAAAATAATAGTAATAATAATAATAATAAAGGGTAACTTAATGTTTTGGTCCTTATGGTTTGGCCAAAATTACTATTTTGGTCCAAGGGTATAAATGTCTTTTCACATAAACTTAACTGGAAAAATAGATGGCAGTTAGTGGTGTGGACTAAAACAACAAGTTTATATGAAACTAATGGACTAAAAGAGTAGAAAACAAACTATTGGACTAAAACCGTGATTTTTACCAAACCTCAGGGACCAAAATAGTAGTTTACTCTAAAATCAAAACTAAATATAAGAAGTAAATTTTTTTAGTCATGTCAAACAAAGTATAAATAGCTTAAGGATATATAGTACTTAGATTGATCGATTTAGACCCGTGTATTATTCACTGTTAAAAAAAACTCAGTAAATATGGTTCCAATTAGATAACAAATTTAAATGCTGAATTCTGCAACGAGTCACCAACAATTTAAATGCAGCATGTGCATATAATGGATCATTAACTCACGGGTCACTTGTTAATTAAGACGTGTAAAATTAGATGGCCTTCAATCTTCATCCAAAATAACCATTTCGTTTCTTTTCTATTTTTCTTTTCAAGATTTATGTATGGAAGTAAATATTATAGCCAATAATGTATCTTTTATTAATTAGGTTCAATTTTATATATTATTTTTTATATTCTAAGTTACAAGACTCAAACTTTTTTTTGTTTTTTATAACGGTGGTTGGTACAACAGCTTATGACTGAAATATTCAGACGTTATTCTATCATTTAATTCTTTTGATTTATAGACTATAAACCTTTTTTCTTATGACATCAAGAAAAGAAAGACAACTAAAACACTTACGATTTGAAAGTGAACTAAAAGTCTAAAAGGGTCGTAAAAATACAGTTAAATATATAACCGATATTATTTGGTTGAAGATGCTTTTTTTTTACATATATCCAGTGGGTTGGGATTTTTCAAGAAAGAAACATCTATGGATTTCTTGACCGTTCCGTCGACGGAAGGAGAAGATATTGTCTGGATGAGATTTTGGTTGTAGGATGGAACGAGAAGTAATGTTTTCACAGTGAGTCATGCTGCTTTAAAAACCGCTTCATGTAAGGTGGTCAAAACACAAGTATGCGTGTCTTAACAACTAACACGTGTCCATACTATTTCTATTTGAAAAGTTTGGTTTTCTTGTGCTTGAGGCGGTGAAGTTACTAGTGGAGTTCAACAAGTCATGTATAATAGTTGCGTTAGTAATTTAAATTTTTGATGTCTAGTATAAATATTTGACTTCAAAAACAAAAAAAATAGTTATATTACCTTAAGATCTATGCGACAATGCATATCTAGTTTTCAAAAGACTTTATTTTGCTATCAATAAATTTAAATTATTAACGCAACTTGTTATCTGTTTGTCTTCTATTGAACTCGCGTGTACGAGAGTTGAAAAAGAAAGTGAAACCTAAAAATTGATTAAAAAAATCATTAATTCAAGTCTTGAAATGAAAATAAATAAGTTATGTTCATACAACAACAATCTTCCTTTATGAAAACCGACATATAACATTGGTACTACATTAGTATGGTAAAAATCACCATCCATCCTTAAATGTGATTGGTTTTGTATCATTTCACCTAGTTTTGACATCTCATGGTGTCATCGTAACTATTTCCATTAATGGATACGTCTTTGCATGCATGCTTTCAATTCTTCTTTCTACTTGTCTGAGAAAATAATGTTGGAAAATTGTCTTTATTCTAAGACCTAAATATACAACCCTATCCATGTTTAAGGCGACCTAACCCTCTTAAACCACTCATACATCACTCTTCATGCCATTAACGAGAATAGTTTCGAGTTGTACCTCCAGTTTTATTGAACACTAATTGTCACATTTTATTAGGAGTTGATTTCCTGATGGCCTTGATCAATCAAGTATCTTAAAAACCGAAAGGCAATTGAGCCAACGGTATCTAGAGTTATCCTCCAACCAAATGACGGAGGGTTTATCATCACTTGAGATTTGTGGCATAGATTTAGGCTCTTGATCATAAAGAAAGATATTTTGGAAGATTTTAAACCAAAATATATAACAAGGTGATATACTAGTTGAGTAGTCGAACTAATTATAGATCGATTTCACACATTATTAGTGTAGTTTATAAGCTAGGGAGTCTTACTGGGTGCAACCATGTCATCTCACCAAATAGAGGCAAGGTGCGTACTCATCTCACCCTCCTCAAACCCTATTCGGCATGTGGAATTTAGCTGATTATGTTTGTTTGGTATTAGTGTAATTAATTAAGGACTTACGTCCGCCATTAGAGTTTCCGTATTAGAGCTTCATAGACTCATATCCCGCTCTCTAGCTATATACCCATGTTTGTTATATGTTTTGGGACACAAAATACATAAAACTTTTATGGTACATGGCACATTAAAAGGTTTATGTATCCTAAAAACACGGGAAGAAAATCTTATCTACATTGTCTCCTTCACATTATTGATGGGCCTAACCGTTGGCGGTCTCAGTTGTTTGTCGGTAATCAACTAGCTTCCACGGGTTTTGGTATTCGTCAGTAATTAACCATGTTTTGAAGATATTCCATGAAATACTCATTTGTCAATGGATTTAGTTGTGTGGTGATCATAGGCAGACCTAACTAGGAGGGAGGGGTAGCGCATGCTACTCCTTAACTTTTACCCGGCCCGTAGTGAATTTTTTTCACCAAAGGTCTTTGAAAAAGTAAATATGTATATATAATAAAAGTGAATTTAAACCATCAAGTTGATAGCATAGTGCAGTAGATTTAGTGAGTTAAGACTTTTGATCAAAAGGTTGCGGGTTTGACTCCCATGTGGGTATTTGTTGAAGTTTTTATGATTTATTAAACATTATTTTACATTTTTTGTCTTAACTTGTTGAACTTTCATATTTAGGGTAAAGTAATGTAATGCGTACAATTGTTTTATGTTTTTAGGTATAATTCAACCTCGTAGTGGAAAATTTTTTGAGCGCTACCCTAATATTTTTGTCTAGATCTGTCATTGGTGGTGATTGCACATTTATACATGAACTAACATAACGTGTCACAATGGAATCCATAAGTAGCATTAATGTTGTGAGTTCAGTTGCAAAAATTATGATATACATGAATTATTATCAATACACCGGTGAACAAATATTAGAGTGTGAAGTACTAACATATGAGTATATATGACCTAGTGCTATTTCAAAGTGTAAATCCATATATAAGAAACGAGAAATTATCAAAGATGAAATTTAATGTAACCATGCTAGCTGCTAAGTGCTAACTAAACTCCCAAGACAATTAAGAGCAGCCTTTAGGTATACTAACATGAGTGAATAAAATTTTATCAGGAGAAAAATTCATTTTGATTGTCAACTAGAGGAGATCATGGAGTTTGAAGTATATAAGTAGTTACATGGTTGTATTAATATTATGTTGTAAATGGTTCAGAACGTCGGGTAAGGGGCGATTATGTAAGAAAAAATATTGTTGGTATTGACGCCAGTCGTCAAACTTATTAAGCAATTCCATAGTATGATCATCAACAATATATACGTTTTAGCCATATATACAAACTAAACATGTGTTCTACAACATCGATCCTTCTTGAACCAACGATAATTTGAGGGTTGTGGAAGAAGTTCACCATAAAAAACTTTAGAATCATCCAAGTATAAGTGTTGCTAATGAGATAGATGTGTTGCACGACACTCACTCATCTCATTCTAATTAACTTGGTTTGTCAAATCAGGTTGTGAAGCTAGTGAATCAAGTGCCTGGTTCGTTAATGAAAAGCTAGATAGATGTTATGCAGAACACTAAAGTCCTATTTCCCTTATTGGTTGTTAACTTAGGTTGCTTGCCCTAATGGGGGATGATGGTGTACCACAAGTTCTATTATCCCAAATTTAGATGAGGAAGACGAAATAATTAATGATGATAAGAACGTATATATTTTTAGTAAGGCTATGGTGTCGACATGTCAAAACAAAAGGGTAAAAATGAGATATATTATTTCAAAACATAAACGGCTAAGACCTTTGGCAAATGTTGTCGCTAAAAGTTGCCATGTTGACATGGACTTATAGTGACCAAATAATAAGGATGATATGCCAAAAAGCCTATACATCAACGACATGTCGACGCCTAGGCCAATAAATTTTTGACTTGATAGATGCATTTTCTTGTAGTGCCAGAGTGGAGTTGAAGACTTATAATCTTGATTTCACGGGTTTGGGTCGATTACGTACATGATTGATGATTGTTTAGGTTTGTTACTTTTAATTGATATTATATATGTTAGAGAGTTTATTTATTGAAGTTTTTATTCAATTTTATTAGATAGATTCCATCAATAAGATTAGAAAACTCATACGTGTTGTAATTTTACGATTTTTCATATATTTATAAAAGAGTTCTAAATTGTCATTGAAGGGTTTTTTCAAGGGCAGAAGAAGATTGTTTAGCATCCGAAGAAGAAAATATAGTAGCGGTTCATATATCGTATTGGTGGTCGACAGTAATGGGTGCATATCGATCAGGTTCTTGGGTATAATTTAGTCAAAGTTAGACAATTCTTCGGCTTCTCACAAGTAGAAAATATGCATACAAGTGAAGTAAAATGATGGTTTAAGGTGGCATGATTGGTGTTACAACTTCTACGTTAAAAAGGAACAAAAAACAAACAAATAGGCCTAACGAAGCTGTTTGCGATCTCGATATATGGATATAGACAAACAACCGCCAAGGTATATTAATTGGTGATATTCTAGTGGTGGAGCGTGTTAAAGAACACTTACATATGGTATGTCAAGTCTAGGATGGAACTAGTGAAGATCAAGGAAGGTGGTATTTACTTGACCGTTATATATGCAACAACGAGGGTGGCGATGTAAGTTGTTGGAGGACAAGTTCTCAAAAGTAGCCGGAAAAATAAAGCAAAGATTCAAGGAAGTTCATGGATTGGCGGATTTAGAAGGTACTAAAGATGGGATCGGTCAAACAGGATTTGTGGTAAATATCAAAATTAACGCGAGAATGTGAAAGTGCTCATGGATCATGGTACTTCATAATTCATTACTCTTCTCATTAATCAAGATCCCTACAATAGATGTATAGGAAGAGAGAAACATAGCCAAATTAAATATAATTCAAATATAAAGATATTGCAAACTATATCTGCTAATATTCTCCCGTAGTTGCAGCATTAGTGGAACAAATGCGCAGAAAATCCTGAAAGAGCTTATGAGGTAACCTCTTTGCAAAAATATCTGCATATTAAGATGAGGATAGAACATGGATCACTCGAATGGCCTGGACGAACTTTTTCTCACACATTATGAATGTCAATTTCTACATGTTTGGTTCTTTAGTGTTGTACTGGATTATGCGACAAGTAAACAACGAAACATTATCATAACAAACAATGGCTGCCTTAGCTAAGGGAATAAAAAATTCTGTAACCATGTTGTCTCGACGACCGCATTAACTAGCCCCTCAATATTTCGCATTCATACTCGAACGAGATACGGTAGGCTGATGTTTAGATGACCAAGAAAGTAACGTCTCTTATAAAGGCAATATGTGATTCACGAGTGGCATGCATTAAAAGACAATCATGTTTCAATGCATATGTGATATATGACTTGGTAAAAGACAAGTACTGCAACGCCCCGATTAGTGCATGATAAAGAGTACCGTCGGGTAAAACCGTAAAAGCGCCCCATCAGTGCGTTAAGCTTGGATGCGGTTTCAACTGGTGTACACTGATTGGTTTATAGCTTGTCATGGCTGCCCTATGAAATATATTTCTAGCATATATATGAAGTCTGAGAAAGAAATAATATATCCATGTTGATCCTATGAAGTAGTGACCCCTAAAAAATGATGTAAATGTACCAAATCTTCATATCAAACTCACGTGATAACCTTGAATAATATCAGTTAACAAATGTTGACTAGAAGCTGTGAGGATGTTCTTGATTTTATGGTTATATGTAAGTTAATATATTATTAACTAGATTAAACCCCGTGGGTTACACAGGTGGAAACATAAAAACGTAATTCTAAAACTTTAAGAAAAAAATTAACATTTGCAAATAAACAACGCATTACATGAAAGATAAATGAAAATATAAACACAAATTGCATTCATACTCTAAATTTAACATTAAACAAATAGATTTAAACTACAAATACACTCGTCGTACCAAATTACATATCGATGCTTTTAAGATGGGTGCCTTATAAATCCTATAAAATAATTTATAAAAAGATTAAGAAAAAGATACATACAAATAATCTAGATAATAAATATCCGACAAAATTCACAACGACACTCATATGTACCGGGACGAGCGTACGGGTCGGCATGCATGGATCTAGGTACTAAATTGTGATGGGTTATTTGTTTAAATTGTTTGTTTTCCGTTTTCACAATGATTTGATGGATGTAAATAAGGTAGATTGAAACCTTGGAATAGAAAATTATGTGTGATTTAATGCTATGTATTTTTTTTCCATACATAGCTTTAAAGAGAAAATTCTTAGTTTTGAGCGAGAAAATACTCCAACATCCTCTCCAATAAATGACATGTGTCCTTTAATTAAAACTCTCTTTTATTATAAGGTATAAATTATATTATTCAGGTGTATTAGTTATTTTTAATTGGTATTTTTTTAGAGTTTATTTATGGAATAAAGTTATGTTTTTATTTTAGGAGAAAGGTTTATAAATAGGATTAGAAGACTTGGTCTTCAAGTTGTTGGTGTGTTTGTTTTATACAACAATGTTTTAGAGGTGTAAGAACCTAGATCAAAACTTCGTCTAAAACATCATATTATCATATTAAAAGTCGTGGAAGGGCATGTCTAGAAAAGGGCAAATTGGCCAATAATCCCAACAAACACCAATTGGCCGAAAATAATCTCAGCTTGTTTTATTCCCTCCAGTGGTCTCATACTAACTTTTTTGGCCTACAGTGGTCCGCCGTTAAGTGCACTTAACGGTCGTTAACTTTTTTCGATTTTTTTCGAATTTCAAACCGATGTTTAAGGATTTTGATCGGGAGAAGGATACGAGTTATTGACGTAAACTTCACCTCCAATTGTTGCTCCAAATGATAACTTTAACATCTGATTAAAACATCGTTAGGATTTAAACACCCGATCGAAGACCGTTTTGTCGTTTGGAACACCAGTTCGAGGTAAGGTTTACATCAATTGACTCGTATCCTTCTCCCGATCAATATCCATAAAATATTGTTTTGAAATTCGAAAAAAAGTTAATGGCCGTTAAGTGCACTTAACGTCGGACCATTGGAGGCAAAAAAAGTTGGATTTGAGACCACTAGATGGAATAATTGAGTTGAGATTATTCTCAACCAATATGTGTTAGTTGTGATTATCTTAGGCCAATTTGCCTAAAAAAGACAATTGTGTTGTTTGGTATTTTATATAATTGTATGCCAAGAGGAATCACTCATTAGAGAGGGGGTGATACTTTTAAATACTGGTTTATATATATCTAACACATAACACATGTGAGTTAATTTCACAAATGAAGCTAGATTAATTGATCCTTTATGGGTCATTCAATCAGTCAAAGAAGCTTGATAAGTAGTCATCCCCTCTTCTAATAATTTGCTAAGGCATTGCACCACACAATGCCACTTGTCAGCACCACAATGACTCTCAGCATGAATTCGGATCCTAACCGGGTTACCCGTTTGATAGACGGATCATTTATAAACAATTTATTCCCTGCTCACTTCTCACACACATCTAACCCTAATTTCTTCCTATTCTCTCTTCAAGAATTTCGGCCGCCTCTTTCATCATCTTCGTTCCAGTGTTCGTGAAATCACAAGGTATGTTTGTTGTTCACTCTTCATCCGCCTCCATCTATGATAAGTATGCAACTTGCTTCCATTGATGATCAATCTTCATCTTTCACAATCCGGTTACCCGATTTCAAACCAGATTTATACATTGCAAGTTGTACTCGACTTAGGGTTCATCTTCATCTTCCTTATTCGATTCACAGAAAAATCAAGTTGCTGCTGTTATGGTGGAGTAATCGATATCAATTTTCAAAGACGACATTGTAAGTTCCTTCGTTGTCCTCGATTCAATTTTTTAAACTATAATCGTTTTCCCTAATTTTTGCCATGAACAGATTATGATGTACTCGACTTGATTTTTCTGTAATCGTTATCATCGTTTCCATCTATGATCAAGTATGCAACGTGCTTCCATTGATGATCAATCTTCATCGTTTCCGGCTAAATTTTAACTTTTTTTTATGGCTTCTGGTTCTGTTTCTGTTTTGTTGAACTTCAACTTGTGACTTTTAAGAACTGTACGATTTTTTTCCATTAAAATAGGTTATATTGATCTTGAAGTCTTTGCTTGGCAGCCATTGGTTGTTTGCATCATTAAGGGTTGTGATTCTTTTAAACCCAAGTGATGTTAGTTGTGCAATCTGGATTGTTTTGGCTTCATGAAAATGTATTTAAAGATTTACAAATAGATTGTGATATCTTTCGCGTATGTTTATCTTAAGGATTTGATTGTGTGTGCTAATTTCATACCTGCGTAGATGAGTTATAAATTGGGTTTTACTTAAATGATAGGAATTGTGTAATTATATATGTTGTCTTGATCGAATCACGAAATAGGAAATTAGGGCTCATTTTCTTTTCCATCGATGGGAATGACTCTTCTCGATCACATTATCTTGAATGACGGTTAAACGATTTGGGGCTTTAGTTTTAGTTTTGATTGATTGCTGATCGATTTGGGGCTTCAACTATTTTATGATGTACATTACCTTATTTTTTGTTGTGATTACTGTTAAATGTTAGTTTGGACTTTGGAAGCACCGTAAAAGTTATTTCAGCCTTTTATTAAGGATTTGTCATGCCAAGTTGATGGCGCCCACTCTCCGAATCCATTGTCAGATGGTCAGACAACACAATTGATTCAAATGGACAATGTAGAAGCGATGTCATGTCTGTTCTGTTTTCAAAATGCAAATGGTTTTGCATCCAAGGATGAATACATTCACATTTGTGGTGCATTTTTTTATTATTAGTATTTTATATGTGTATTATATATATTTTATACAAATCTACATAACTTATTAAAACATGTTTTCCACCTGATCATAAATGCAGTAGCAAAGTTCAATTTGTGTAATTCAATTGCTTATAAGAATTAAATTGTTAATAAAATGTAAGCTGGTTAATATTTGGATCCATGTTTTGTTCTTCTAATTCTTATGGTCATAAAAACTGAAAATTGTGTAGAAAGTAAAAGTTGCTTCTGGTCATTTACTATTTCGATGTGGAGAAGTGTTCATGTTAAATAGGTTACTCTGTAACAATTCCATCAGAGTATGTATTACCTATATTTTCTTATGGACTTGCTAAATAATTGCAGGTTGTAGCAAAACTAAAGACATGATGGGCTGCTTGTGTAGAGACATGATTGTTGTATAAGTCAAAAGGAAAGGAAGGATTGCCGGGTTGTAACCGAGTATGTATTTATACTATTTACTATATTTATTTATGACAGAGTTATATTTCATTAATTTGTTTAGGTTTATTAAAGTTTTACTCATTTCCACTTTGAAGTGCATTAAAAAAGATCTAGATATATGGAGTGTGAAATATACATGAAATGTGAAAGACAATATACTTCATCAGAGTCAAGATATTGAAACACCCAAACATGTTAAGCAAAGTGTTTTTTGTATGAATTGCACAACATCCGTACTATTGTGTACATGAGGGGAACAACCGGCGATCAATAGGGTTTATTATGGACCTAAACTTTTTGAATCTTTCAACTTCAGCTGCAAATGGGTCATTTGCATATGTAGTTAAGCTCTTTATTTCAGTTAATTTTTTTTATGTATTTATAGTTATGCAATGTTCTTAATATTCAAATTGTTGTGTTCAATGTAGCAGCATATTCAATACTCTCACAAATTGCATAGTGGTCATTTTGTGTACTTGAAGCATGTCATTTTTTAACATGCAAGTAATAAGTTTGACTTCAAGCTCTAGCTAACTTCGTATTGCAGGCTAGCATTCTTCATTTCTAACTGCTTATGCGTTGCTAAAGAGTCAAGATTGGGCATTGGGGTTCTTTATTTGAAGGCTCATCTTCTAAATGCACATCTACTTTTGAGGTCTGAAATCATATAGTTAGTACTAATATTTAATAAGTGAAAATATGAATGCGAGATTGAAAAAAGGATGATGAAGCTCCAATTCAGTGGTGGTGATACCACGTCATTGTATCGTATGGTGTTATTAGCTGCAATCAGCTTCATAACATATTTCGGTGAGATTTGATTTTGTTTCTTTGGATGTAATTATTGATTTTGTTTTTTCGTATGTTGTCTCTCATGACCGTGTTCATATTTGGTGGTAATGTAATGCTAGAGGCAATGAATTTTAGCTTAAAATTGTGTATTTTTAGAACTTTTGTAGATAGCTTATGGTTATTTAATTTAGTCGGCTGGTGTTTGTTCTAAACTTTTTGGTGCTTCATTTAATACTAAAATAACCACATGTTTTGATCCACTACCCATCTCACCCGAGTTTATTTTGTTACGGGAAGTTTGTTACTTATTGCGGTAAATATTCACCAATCATAATAATTTATATAATATTAATAATAGTTTAGTCATAATATTTTGTTATCTCTTTATAGTTCCAACCTCTACAAAGATTTTTTATTTCATTTCGATCAGTATTAAATTATATAATTATATTTTATTTAATCCCGTGGGTACCCACGGGTGCTAACCTAGTTCTCATATATACCACTAGCTAAGGCTAATTGATTGTCTCTGAATAAGAAATAAATATATAGTTGTACTCATGATTTTACCACTCCTAGACTTGACCACATCTCTACACCTATCAACTTAATGCCCTCTTTAATCCCTCCCACTATGCACCGGCCAACATCTTAAAATCAACCACATGAACTATCACTACAAAAAATGTGACAACATCATATCTCACCCTCTCCCTATCACTCTTTTTCAACATTTCACTATGGAACCCAATCATCACAATCTTGATTCAAACCATGAAGAATTTGTGCCTTTGTTCGAGCAGTTTCCGCCCCCTTTCTTTAATGACATGTTGTATAACCACCACAAGCATCCAACAAGCAACACTGCAAACGAACCAACGCCTTCACCTACTAAAACAAAGCGTGTAAGGAAGAAAAGAAGCGCTGGCAAGAATGATAGGCATAGCAAGATTCATACTGCACAAGGCCTTAGAGATAGAAGAATGAGATTATCGGTCAATATTGCGCACAAGTTTTTTGGTCTTCAAGACATGTTAGGGTTTGATAAAGCAAGTAAAACTATTGAGTGGCTGTTTTGCAAGTCCAAGGAAGCAATAGATGAAGTCACTAAGAGTGTTAAACCACAAAACACTACACAAAGTGCTTGTGACTCACCTTTCACTGATTGTGAAGTTGATTCAGGTATTGAGTTTGATGCTACTTCAAACAAAAAAGGTAAACAATTGCTGATCAACAATCTTGATAAACCAAAGCATATGTTTGGAGCAAACCCTAATGATGATGTTAACCAATTGCTATTAGGGTTTTCGACAAACCCTAATAATCACTTCATCAAAGATTCATCAAGTTCTCTTCTTGAATATTCTGGTATGCATCATGATCACTTCTTTGACCATACACAATTGTATAATGTCGGTAAAAAAACCGACGATTATACCGGGAATGCAGCTGCAAACTTAACCACATATTTTGCAAATCCTCCTGTTGGTTGGTTAGATTCAAACAATCCATTCTCAGGTTTTCTTGATAATTTTACCGAAAACTATGAACTAAATTATCCTAATCTTGCCCCATCCACAGGTGATGTTAATGGACAAAACTTTGGTTCGGTTCTTATTCCTCCCTCTAATCTTGTGTATTTACAAACTCAAAATCAAAGAGATTAACAAGATGATTTTTTTGACTTTCTATGGGATATAAACAAAGGTTTCTAGGTTTTGAATGAGATTATATATAGTGGTTAATTAGGTAATCCGCTCTTTAGGTACGTAACATCTCTATATTTTCTGACCTAGCTTGCATCTGCTCGTGTGGCAAATTTAGATGAATTAGCGTCCGCTAATTAAGTTGATTAGCGAACGTCAATTAAGAGATCGAGTTAGTCTCCACTAGGTTGTTTAGCGGATTTAAGGTTAGAAGAGTCACAGATTGCCACTTGAGGTAGCGGATTATATATCTAAAAACCACTATATGTCATTTCAGACGTAAAAATCATTAACAATTGTTTAAGTCCTTTAGAAATTCAATAATTTCTTAATTAGATGCTGCTTCAACAATATATTCTTGTAGTGTATTTCGAAACATAAATGAATTGTTGTTTTCGAATAGTATTTATGTAGTTTCGTTTGATAATCCGATTATGTGTTATAAGAATAAACGGATCGGAGCATCATGCATGTAATAAAAGTTTTGAAGTTTTTGCTATTGGCCGGGTTTAATTGATCACACTAGCTATATACCTAATTTCAAATTGTGTTTGTTAATTTGATCATGTAATAAGAAGTTATCCATACAATATCATTTCAGTTTTTTATTAATGATGATGGTAATTCTGGTCGACGGCGTGCATCTTTATAATTAAGGTATGTCCATACATACCTGGGACGAGATCAACGGCATGCTCGAGGATGGAGCCAACACGTTCCAGTAGTAAAGCGAGTAGCTTGTACAACCCCCTAACTTGCATATGTCTGAAAATGTTAATGACAACCCATGTTAATGACTGAAAGATTTTAAATCTAGTGAGATTTGAACTTGTGACTTTAGACCCACAAATCTCTCCACCACACTAGCAAATGCCAGTAGACCAAATGGCCACTTGTAGAAGGTCATTTCGATTATAATATGCCAATCATCAAATTAATTAAGCCATAGAAGAGTCGACCGGAAGATTTCAAAAGAACTTAAAAACTGCATCAGCATTTTTTAACATCGTTTGAAACTACTTCAATATCCGATTGAACCTTTTCTAATACGTTATGTCAATTGGCCATACTGATTTTGACACTCCAGACCCGACTCACTCAAGAACATCATAAAGGAGGAAACCCACCACTCTTGCAAAAACTGTCATTAAGTCAAGAGTAAAACCTAGTTAAGACCTCAAGGATCCTAAGCTCTTACCATTAGCCTCATGCTATTAGATCGGTAGACCAATTGAAAAAAAAAACTATATTAGTTAAAAGTAGTTTTTGTGCATCAAACAATAATAAATAGGTGTGAGAGATACTACATTGAAAAACATAATAGTAAAGCTTCCATATTGATGATGATGATAATAATGTAACGTCAGTAAATGTCCTAATATTTAAACTAGAACATAATAATGACCAACAATTCAGTAAACTTATAGATAGTTTATAAACAAAATAATAATAAAAACAGACAATAAACTCAGCAAAAGGTTTGAATGTGATATCATGAGGTTGTATTGATCACAATTCTTTAACTTTGACATTAATTTTATTTTTTGGATCAAATTCGGTTATCGTTAGGTTTGAATGTTTAAATTGCTTTAATTAGTAGTGCATATTTAATTACAACCACAAAAGACTGAATAAATTCATCTTGGTTAGTGCTAGAATATGGTATATGACTAAATGCAATTATAAAAATACACCAACCGTGGTCAATGGGTCTTGAGAGCTTGCAAGCTAGTTCAATTCTTCCCTTGACAAAATCTCAATGATTAGCATTAATACTGAACCAACTACAGATATAAAAACTTGGACACTGTTTCTATGAGGATGTTTTCAAGCAAAAATACAAGAAATGAATTAAGTACCTTTGAATGTATCTCTTTGTATTATTTCCATAGTATCTCAAAGGTAGCTAGAGAATAATTTTATTAATTACATTGTTTATCAATTAACGAGACTGTCAAATCGTTTATAATAATGTTATGACCTCAATATCTATGCATGCAGTTTTTAAAAGACTAAGTTCTTTTGTTAAAAAAAGACTAGTGGATGGTTTACCAAAAATCTCCTCTTCTAATAAATCGCTAACCCCTCTCACCACACTGCGCCACGTGTCACCACCATATTCATCCTCATTTTAATGGTTAAAGATTTCATATCCATCCAAAATTACTAAACAATGGCAAACATTATTTTCATGCATGCAAATGGGTGTTAACCAAGTATATTAATATATAATTATATATATATTTCTATCATTTAACCCCGTGTGAACACACGGGTGTTAACCTAGTTTAATAATAAAAAATCATTCTTAAACTTTTATGGTATGAGAGGACAAACATGTGCACTCGCAATATCCAGCATTGCTGCCTCCGCCTGCCATCAAGATCTCGGTCTTGAAGCGCTAAGGTTGTCCCCACATTATCAACCCGTATTTGACTGCATCTTGGGTTTAATTTTCTTGGTTCAAACTTCATCGTTTGCCATGGTAAACAAAGAGATCATGACGGCTTCAACTAAGCAAAGCCACACTCACTTAAATCACACAAGATTACACGTACCAACAATACGTACATATTATTAGAACTCCACAATACAACTAGCGTCGCGAATAAAATAAACATACTAACGAAGAAATTTTAATTTTACAAGATTTGTTATTGTTTTACAACACAAATCAAGTATATGGAAAATTAAAAATTAACCACGCCCGGTGGGACTCGAACCCACAATCGCCTGACGCCTTATCCATTAGGCCACGGGCGCTATATTATTATATTGCTTTTCGATGACTAATAACTAATAGATCGATATTAACTTTAGTGAACAGATTTAAAAGTTGGTTTTGTATGATTTTCAGGTAACTTATAACTTTCATTTTTTTAGTTTAGTTTTGAAGATGTTACAGGGTCAGCTTGCATATCCATGAGCCACTTCAATATTAAACGCTGAAAGATCTAGTTAGTGTAACGGGTAAAAGAACGTACCAACATTAAGAGATCGAGTGCAAGAAAATAAGAGACAATGCTAAGAATTTTAATACATGTCATTCATGTTTTTGCTCCCTACAAGTTAGGGATAACTGGAAATGGATCGAGTGTGGAATAGTTCTCTGTCAAGTCTCTTAAAAGATCGATTAAAAATGCTTAGCTTGAAAAAACGGATTGTTTTATGTTGTGGTAAGGTTAGTGCCATCCAAAGTAATTTTTTCGCTTCATGTGCAGGTTTAGATCTGATTGCGTAAAATAATAACTTAGTCAGTGACGGATCCTAAGCTCTTGTGGTACGGGACTGAAAATCATGAGTGCTAGTTCAAAGGGCGAGATCAATATATATAAATTTAAAGCATCGGGGTATAAAAATCGGAACTTATAGCAAGAAAATGCGCAGGGACCGACGTCCCTCTCGACTTCTTAAAGGATTCGCCCACAACTTAATTAATTAAAAAAAATATTGTGGGTAGGGGGGGATGAGATGGGGTTTCTTGCCTCATCATCAAGTGAATGCATGATAAGAGTTTTTAGAATTAAAAAAAGTGTTTTTAGAATTCCTGCCATACCAAGCCACTGCACCAAACACAAAATTCCACTGGTATTGTAAGAGTTCAATAGTTGTATTTTTTTCTAACAATAGCTTGTAAACTAGAGTAAACCGCAGTTTTAGTCTCTGTGTTTTGATATCATAAAAATTTTAGTCCCATCATAACAGTTTTGGTCCATATATTTCTATTTTCTTACAGAAATGTTCTCGAACATCAACTCCATCCAATTTTCATTTAATTAAATCTCTCACACGCGTCTTGCATCTGAGAGGTAAAAATGTCATTTCTTCCTCTTTTATTTAAGTCATCATGTAGGTTAACATTTTTATTCAGTCTCATGTCAAAAGAAGTGGGAGAAATTACATTTTTACTCCGCATATAAGTGAGACTTAACTGAAAATTGGATAGAGTTAGTGTTTAGGACCATTTCTGTTAGAAAATAAAAACACAAGGACCACTACTGTTAAGATAAGAATGAAACTGTTAATGGTATCAAAACATATAAACAAAAATTGCAATTCTCTATAAACTATTACACCAAATAATGTCAATGTCTATACTAAAACTCGGTTCAATAATTATATCATTTTTTTATTTTTTTATCAGCTAATAGTTATATAATCAAATTTGACAGTTAATCATTTCACTTATATATAAAAAGGGGATTAACATTCCTTTATTTTAAAGGAATTTTTTATTGGAACAAGTGTTCGATCTTCCATTCCCTCTCTCCGATTAAACTATCATCCCACAAGTTTCTCACCGACTAAAAGCATCATGAGATACCACCTTTTTTATTTTAATAAACAAATAAGTCGTAATTTCATATTTATATTCTCTCCTACAATTTAGCATATATTGTGAAACCAGTTACTTTTTATCTATCAATTTGACAAGTAAAACTCATAAATGTTTTTCTAAAAGAAATTTTACATTTTATTATTTAATACTTGACAAATTCATTGAGCGATGGTTAGGGAACCCTCTCGTCCTGCCCCTAGCTTATAAGGACACACAAAGTAGTATACAGGAAAAGAACGGGGTCGTGAACCACTTCCCCGGTCCTTTTGTTTTTTTTAAGAAATAAACCGGACCACTAAAAATTCAATCCTAGGTAATTAATTAATGGAGTATTGGATATTAACGGACCTAACTATTAGTTTTTTGGCCGCTACCGGTCCCAACTTTTGAAATGTGTGTTGGCGGTCCCAACTATTATCATTTTAGACACTAATGGACCCGCCGTTAAAAAAGTTAACGACGTTAACTTTTTTTTTAATTTCCGGTCGACGTTTTATGGTTTTTGATCGGAATAAAAATACGAGTCTATTGATATAAAAATTACATCGAAACAATGATCTAAACAACGGAATTTGTACATCCGGTTAAAGAACCGTTAGGTTTAAACACCCCGATAAAGCATCATTTTGTCATTTGGAGCACCGTTTCGATGTAAATTTTATATCAATCGACTCGTATTCTTTTTCCGATCAAAAACCATAAAACGTCGACCTGAAATTCAAAAAAAAGTTAACGCCGTTAACTTTTTTAACGGCGGGTCCATTAGTGGCCAAAATGATAAAAGTTGAGACCGCTAGCACATATTTCAAAAGTTGGGACCGGTAGCGGCTAAAAACTAATAGTTAGATCCGTTAATATCCAATACTCCTTAATTAATGGGAGTTAATTTGAGAGTAAGTTTCCGCTATTTTGAAAAAAATAAATAAATGTGAGGTTGTTTGACCACTTCTTGTGCAATACACCATATTGTAAGGCATCCTAGCTAGTTAGTTATTTGACATATTTTGTGAGGTTGTCATATACCATATTGTAAGACATCAAAATTTTCTTAAGGTGCACTAAAGCTCAATAGTAGAAGACAATATACAATACACACCCACATATATATACATATATATATAAAGAATATAGTGAACATTATTTTTCTATATCTCATGTATTTGATCCATGAAATTCAAGCTGTCAACCTTCAAAAACTATCAAACAACTTAACCCTCCCTATAATTCATCCTCTTTGTTTCTCTAGCTCTTTGCTCCATGTTTTCTCTTCACATCTTCAACCACCATGGCTATGAAAATATTTCTCCTCCTCCACCTCGTTTTCTGGCTCTCTCTAATCATCCTCATTATCTTCCATGTCAAGTACTCCAAATCCGCCACCGCAGCCACCTCACACATCCGCCATCACAACCCATTAACTAACCGCAAAACCCTAGCCTCTAACTTCAACTTCACCCCATTTCTAACGCACCATCACCACCATAACAACTTACCTGACCAAGGTGGAACTCAAATTGATCCGCGTTATGGTGTCGAAAAGCGACTCGTCCCAACCGGTCCAAACCCATTGCATCACTAGATCAAGAGGTGCATGCATGTACGTAGCTATACCGGCCTCAGTACGTATATTTGTGTGTATGATTGTTTTCTTTTGTTCACTAGTGTTTTAATTTGCATGGAATGTATTGATTTAGTCCAGATTTTTAATACATTATATATATATGTGTGTTGTGGAAATATATGTTAATGATTATTTAAAATCATGATATGATTATTGTTTAGTTTAATGGGAAAAAAGAACATGAGTAGCTGCAACGGCACGGCACAAAGGTCAAACGTTGCTAACTTGCTATAGAACCATAATGATGGTATATTAAGAAGGTTGGTTAGTGTAAAAGCTCCGCTAGTGTGCAGTGCACGTGACATAGACTTTTCAATTTGTAATTTTTATGGAGTTATATTAGTAAATACTAAATTCATTAAAAAGTCTAAGAAGGTATTTAAATCATTAGGTTTAAAAATAAAAGAAAATAAAATGCTACTAAAAACGTGGTGACATAACTACCATAGATAATTCTAATTTTTCTTCCAACTAAGAGGCAGTTGTTTCAATACATGGATCTATTGTGCTTTTTTGTAATCTAACATGTAAATACACAATAGCACAATAGATTCATTTTGTTGTGAAGTTTGTCACTGTCGTTGTGTTATTTTGTTGAATTGTTTGGTTCTGGGCAGTGACATGTTTGACTCTTAAGAGTCTAACATACAAACACAAATGGATATATTGTGTAAGATAAGATGTAAAAATACAATAGATCCATTTTGTTATGAAGCTCGTCACTGTCAATATTGTATTATTTTGTTTTAATTGTTTAGTTCTGGACTACGCATGAGATATTTCACTGTGATATACAACCACAAATGGACCTATTGTGTTATTATGTTGTCTAACATATAAAAATACAATAGATCCATTTTGTTGTGAGGTACTATTCACTGTCATTATGTTAAATATTTTGTTATATAATATGTAAAATACACTTGCATGTTTTACTCGTGCACACATTGTGTGCGTCATTGTGTAATTTTCTCTAGTTCGAAAAGATTACACAATGACTTGACGGATTACCCAATGAGTTAAAAACGTGATTTTTATTTGTTTTTTATATTAATATTATTCACACTTAATTTAAATATAAAGAAATGCTTATATTTATGGTGCAATTTTAAAAAATATATAATGTCGTGTGTAAAAGTTATGAACTTCTAAAAACTGTGAAACGTGAAATAGAGAGACATTGCCGATATTACCATTCCTTCCTATTTTATGAAAGTGTCACATGTCATTATTTCATGATCAAGTTTTGATGACCGTCGTCAAGTCATGCAAAAACCTAAATACCTAGATAGCTAGGGTAAGTAGGGTATCGTATCCACAAGGAGCATGTGGTCAGTATTATAAAACTTCTTTGATTATAAAATAAAGTGTAAAAAGCTTGATTGATGATTTGATTAAACTAAAGTTAAGCTAATAAAAGTATTAAGCTAGAAACACACCAAAAGAACAAAAGACACAGACAAATGAGAACAAGCAATCACTTCCGGTTTCGGGTTTTGGTTACTTAGATGCAAGACTTAATCGGTGAGACAAATGTTTAATCAACTACATAGACATAGCTTAGTTTGATTTCACCACTAAACTAGAGCACAATCCATATACTTACACACCAAACGTCCGTTCCTTAACTAAACTAACTAGGGTGTACTGGGCACAATCGGGTGGCGTATGATAAATTGTCTGTTGTATTAACGTGAAACCAAACACACCAAAACGAATATAAATCACATGCCTATGATTAACACTCGCTTAAATGCGTAAACATAATTATCATTCAACTAAGTTATGTTTGCTACTTGTTAACTAGATGCTTCATACAAACATTCGAATGGTTACATAGACATAACCATATTGCTTGATTGACTAAATTCCATTAATACAATCACAACAAATCACAAGAATTCATATGAACTCAATTGTCACAATTCAATATAAAACTCAAATGTCGAATACAAATACTAAACAGTTTAGTTAAACAAGAGAAACCAAACCCTAGTCCCGGTTGTGATCGCGGGAGACAAATTAGCTGAACATGGTTATAAAGAAACAAAGATCGCCACTTGTTGTTGTCTTGATTTCAGCCTCGCAGCAGCCGAAGCGGCTGCCTCTTGTCACTGCTCAAAACCCTTTTTTTTTCTTCTTGTGCGATCCCCCCTCCTGTCTCCTTTTTCTTCTTTTTTTTTTTGGATAAGGTTTCTCCTTTTCTTTTCTTTCCCTTTTTTTTTCAATTGCACCCTCTGTCGTTTTTTTCTTTAATCCGAAAAACCCTTGTTTATGTTTTTCTTGTGGGCCAATACCTTAAACCTTTAACTCCTTTTTCCAAGCCCACATGATGTTATTAGTTGTTTAAAGCCCACATCATGTATATATTTGATAATGTGCTGCACTGCATAGACTTCAACTCCAACAAAAAAGACCAATTCTTTCTCTTTCAATTTAATCATAATACTTGACATTACCTCAATTACTTTTCATTCCTTTTCAAATAATTTACTTCAACAACAAATAAGATTCATTTGCAGCTCTTTTGATTTGGTTTGTCTCGGTATATGATTGCATTGTTTTAGTGTCTTTCTTCCGTCACCTACAAAATAGAGAAACGACACAACATAATATCTTTTGTAATCATATTAACGTAATTGATGGGTTACTAACATATAATAAAGTTCATCTAAAACGAACCGATCAATCAAGTTCATGGCTTCTTAATATTTTTATAAAATTGGGCCTTTTGAGTTTATACGACAAGATTCTTATTAATTTTATAGTATATATAGATGAGTCGACTTTAGTGATCAATTATTTTTCAATTAAAAGTTAAAACCATGTAACATATTGGAGGTATGTTTTTTTAGATCGCAGATTTCATTAAAACCAGCATCTAGTTGGAAATGTTACAAAATACAAAGACAAGAACGAATACAAAACGATGCAGCTTCTAGCTAAATGTAGCAAAACATCTAATATTATCAATCAATAATGTTTAATCATGAGTTGCAAAATGACGAGGTAATAAACTAATAATAAGTATAATAACTAATAAGGCTCCAAGGTTATTATTACTTATAGGGCCACAAATCCCTTAAGCCCAAACCAAGCATCCACATTTCAGCTGGTATGTTTCATTTTCTAATTTAAAAAAAGTTTCATATTTTTCGTAACTTCTCTCTCTTTAGTAAAATGATAAGTATACCTCTATATCGTTTTTTTATTCTTTTTCTTTTTTGTTATTTATTTCTTTATTTATTATATGTGTATGTGATAAAATATGAGTGAATAGTAATTTTTTAAATATGTGAAAAGTACTTAGTTTTCTTAAGTTTTAGAGGGTTGCAATAAAGATAATGGATATGATGAAGTGATGTTTTTATTATTTCTCAAAATTTTGAAAATAGAAAGAGATAAGTGGATAGGATTTGAATGTTATGTCGCTCTGACGTTAATTAATAAGTGATAGGCGAAGAAAACTCATCGATAGCTCTAAGTTACGCTAATCACTTTATGTCTTTATTAAATAAGTTAATACAAATGATGCGTAACACATTTTTGTAAGTGAGAAACAAGTAAACAGAAACATTATTGTAAATTCTTAAAAGTCTTATATATAACAGTTCAAACATTACTCTTTTGTTTTGTAGTTTTTGTTCTATTTCTTCATTAAATTGAATATTTATATAACTTTATAAATTTATGATATAAATTTAAGTGCTTTGATCATATACCGTTTCAGCGAACATCATTTTAAAAAAATAAAAAATTCTAAATGCAAACATCTAATTTGAGTGTGAAGTATCCGTTGGGAAGTACAACGTTATTTTACATGTACCGTTGGCAGCCTTTAATCATCTTTGGAACGTACCAATATTTTCATTTGTACCCCTGGTGTCTTATAAACCTCATGTTAACCCCCTAATATATCTACATCCTTTCATAACGCTCACAAAACAATACACAAATCCGAATAGTTGAGCTTTAAAACATGAAAAACAATGAGTTCTATCTTCTCAAATACTCATATGATCATATGTAACCTTTTTCAACGAAATTTTTTAAATGGAGTATTGGATATTAACGGACCTAACTATTAGTTTTTGGCCGCTTTGGTCCCAACTTTTGAAATATGTGCTGGCGGTCCCAACTTTTATCATTTTGGCCACTAATGGACCCGCCGTTAAAAAAGTTAACGGCGTTAACTTTTTTTATTTGAATTTCAGGTCGACGTTTTATGGTTTTTGATCGGAATAAGAATACGAGTCTATTGATATAAAAATTACATCGAAACGATTATCCAAACGACGAAATTTGTACATCCGGTTAAAGAACCATTAGGTTTAAACACCCCGATAAAGCATCGTTTTGTCATTTGGAGCACTGTTTCGATGTAAATTTTATATCAATCGACTCGTATTCTTTTTCCCATCAAAAACCAAAAAACGTCAACCTGAAATTCAAAAAAAAAAAGTTAACGCTATTAACTTTTTTAACGGCGGATCTATTAGTGGCCAAAATGATAAAAGTTGGGACCGCTAGCACATATTTTAAAAGTTGGAACCGGTAGTAGCCAAAAACTAATAGTTAGGTCCGTTAATATCCAATACTCCTTTTTTAAATAATGTATTTGGATATCTAATTAAAAATTATTTATACGATCGGTATATATATTTCATATTTTAAGTTTTAAGAATGGTTTACTTAACAGAACCATTAACCACTTATTTTGATGACAACAATGTTACAGTAAACTTCTTTAAAGCAACAAAAAGAGCCATGATTAAGGCTGTCAAATCGTGTATACTTTTACCTGTTAAGACATGAATATAAAATACGTTTTTTTAACGGCGACTTTATTCAAATAAAATAGGCCACTAGCAAGATGCTAGGACCTAAACTTACACCCATAAACGACCAAACACAGCAAAAACACACTAATTCCATTAACGAAATATGTTACCGGTACACGACACGATAACTTATCGTGTACCTGTTAGCCATAACAGGTATATACGATAAGACTTGAGAGAATTAGGATTTACAAATTAGAATTTAGGGAATTAAGGTAAAAAGGGTAAAATAATGTTATATTAAATTATATTTTTAATTTTAAATAAATTATCACAGGTACTAACAGGTAACCAAATAATTAATACATGTTTAATACACGAAAATTAACAGGTGGCCGGATTCGCGTATACCTGTTTAGAACCTGTTACCTGCTAAGATCGTATAAGTTCGTGACATGTATCCGTGTTCGTGTACAAAATTGCCAACCCTAACAATGATACTCATAATGCAAGATAATCTTATCAATCATACACCAATAAATTAAATACAACGATTGTAAAAATAATATTCAAAACTCATTTTAACTAACTTAAAGAATATGCTAGTTTTTTTTAATAACAAATATGTAAGTCGTGATTTATAAACAACAACTAGTTTAGTTTGATAACTAAAAAAACTTGCATGGTGGGATATTATTCAAAAAGGAAACCTATGGAACAAAAGTAAAACCACCTGAAACCACAAGGACTAAAAATGAAAATAAAATCCACCCGTTGCACTCTTCCCTTTTAAACGAGAACATGTTTGAATTGTTTCATATGATCAATCAACCTTCATAACTTTAATCATAAAAGAAAATGGCAATGGTGATAGTGATATCGCTTCCGCTGATACTGTTCTCGGTGATGCTCGGTATCGGATGTTATTTGATCGGAAGAGCACGAGGACGACAAGATATCCGAACTCATTCTCAAACCCTTGGTGTTCCAATTGCACCTCCTAATGCATATCCAAGTGATCAAGCTTGTTCATCGCCTTCGTCGTGTTCTAAATCCAAAATTTCAGATATGGTGTGATGATATGTGATCTTTTTGGTTTTGAGGACACAATTGAAACATGGTTATGGTTTTGTATATTTTTGTTACGGTTTGTTGTGTGTATAGGTTGAGTGATGTATAATGTTGTTTAATTTGATGTTTTGAATTGAATTGATTCATATGTGATAAATAATGAATTTATTTAGTTACTTTTGTTACTTATATACCGTTTGATCTTTAATATTGTTAAACATTTAAACAACATATACTTGTTAGGGCTGTTTACAAGAAAATCAAACCGAAATGTGAAAAGGGGTGTTAAGAAAATAAAAATCGAACCTAATTGTAAATTCGGTTTTAGGTCGGTTCCTAATTAACCGTATCCAGATTGTGAATTCAGTTTTCGGTTCTACGTTCTACGATATCTCACTTATTGGGTTTGATTATCCAAATTCAACCAACTTCAGCGATATCCGAATTGTGAATTCGGTTCGATTAGACATGTTAATTCGGTTTGGTTTTGTAACCGAACCGTTCAACACTTAAAACTCATATTGATTTTGTTGTTTGTAGATAACATTTATTGTTTGGACTTTAGAGACTTGGAGTTGGAGCGATTAACTCCTTGGATTGGTACCACTTGTTGGGCTTGTTTTGGTGATCCATCTTATAGCCCAACTAAAAATAAACAAAAAATATAAGCTATATTGTTTTCCATTCGTCTCAGTTATCATATTTTGTCTTTTACTGATTCCAACTATTTAACTAGTTGTTAACGGTCCCAAGTTTTATCACATTGGTAACCACCGTTTGTCGTTAAATTTTTTTTAGTGCCGTTAAGTTTTTTCCAAATTCAATACCGAAGTTGTAAGCATTTTGATCGGAACGATAATACAAGTCAATTGATGGAAAAGTTACCTCGAAACGGCGCCGAACAATGAAATAGTGCTTCAATCGGATGCTTAAACCTAACAGTGGTTCAATCGGATGTAAAAATTTTATCGTTCACAGAGCCTTTTCGAGAAAACTTTTACATTAATCGACTCGTACTATCCTTCCGATCAAAAGGCCTAAAACATTGGTCTTGAATTTGAAAAAAACTTAACAGCTTTAAAAAAAATTAACGACGGACCATTGGTTGCGAAAATGATAAAAGTTGGGATCGTTGACAACCAATTCAATAGTTGGAACCGATAGAAGACAAAAGGTAATTATTGGGATCATTAAAAACCAATATACCAAAATATTATTATACACATTAAGTCATGAAGATCTAGGTACTAATTTACCTCGTCTAACTATTAAAGCAGTTTTACAAATTAGTTAAATTTATTTTAGCGTAAAAGGTAAATGTAATTAATAAAAATTAAAAATAAAGCTAGATTACAAATTTACAATAAGAACAAAAATTACAACAACTAGGCCAATCCAACCAATCTAGGTAGGATATGTTTTGAGTAAGGATGTTCATTCGAATCGAATACGAATTAGATGAATTGGACGAATCGAATTGGTCAAATTAAGATTTTTGAAAACTGTATCCGTATTCGATTCACATTTGAATAAAAATCTATGTATTCCATTCGAATAAGTTATTTTTATATCAATCGACTCGTATTCTTATTCCGATCAAAAACCATAAAACGTTGACCTGAAATTCAAAAAAAGTTAACGCCTTTAACTTTTTTAACGGTGGTCCATTAGTGGCCAAAATGATAAAAGTTGGGACCGCCAGACTACTTATTCCAGAAGTTAGGACCAGTAGCAGCTAAAAACTAATAGTTAGGTTTGTTAATATCCAATACTCCAAATAGATAAAGAAATATGGCTACTTATAATTGCTAATTCGCTTCTTTTTAGCTTATTTTTTAGTTGTCGAGTTTCATAATTGAACTCATTGGCGAGGCTAAGAAGGGACCAAGGAGGGTCGGGGCCACCCCAGTTTTTTTCGCCCGAAGTGTTGTTTTGTTGATCGGTTGTTGATTTTTTATATATATATATATTGAGTTTGGCCCCCCCGAAACAAAGCAGTATAAAAAAATAATGGGTTATTTAACTTTGATTCCTCCGGGCCAAAAATCCTAGCTTCACCACTGATTGAAGTGACAAATCAACTTAACTAAATGCCACTAATAACGAACTCTTTTAAGGGTGTGGTCAAATGTGAGGTTGTTGCATATCATATATGTATAAATTTAGCAACATCAGGTACTTTAAAATTTTATATAAAATATTAGAGGATGCATGTATGTGCATATGTATCAGTGTGTTACTAGAGAGTTATTAAAGTGTAATTTTAATTTAGGGATTTTTACATATTTTCCCTTCTTAATCTTTTTAATTACATTTATCCTTAACTTTTTACTTTTATTACATATTTTCTCTTTTATTAAAAGTTGACACAATTATCTTTCTATCAGTTCCCACAAATAAATATATATATGTGAATGAGATTTAAGCAAAACTTGTTATTGTTATATCAAATAACAAAATTAGATCTATGACGATTTTTAATAAACAAGTTAATTGTAACGTCATTCAAAAATAAAATAATATAAATTATTTGTAAACATGATGGCCTAATGGATTCGATTTGGATTAAAATTAAAGGATATATGTAAATAATCATTTAATTAGTTCATTAAAGGTAAAATAGTAATTCAATTAATTAATTTTAATAGAATGGGTAAATGTGTAATATATATGCTTAAAAAAGAGAAAATATGTAATTGATTTTTAAGGTTGGATAAATATATAATAAAATAACTAAAAAAGAGATATATGTAAATGCAAGCTCTTCACATCTCTTGAAATGAGAGCACCTAATATTAAATTTAAAAGTTAAAATCAATTAAAAAAACCATCAACTCTAAAACATGATGTCCTCGTGAGCTTTACGGCGAGATTTGTAGCTCGTCAAAAACCTCGCAAGGTCAACTTGTCGGACTTGAGATGCCTTCTTCGCCAAAGTCGTCAAAATTGTCTTGCGCTCGCCAGTCGCTCCCTGTACAGATGAATATTTGTTATAGTGTTTTAGAATATGAATCCAAATTTTACACTATCTTTTCTCATCCAGTCATCTTCTATCCCACACTCACTTCAAACCAAATTTTATTTTAGTTTAATAACCACGAACGGTTTTGCAAAAAAAATGGAGTCCATCCCACACTCACTTCAAACTAATTTATATTTTAGTTTAATAAACACGAACATTTAAGCACAAAAAAATGGTAGAATGACCGTTGAAATGAGGGTGGAGATCGGGAAGAGAGCGAGAATTGCTTCCAAATTTTTGAAGCCATTGAGGGTGGGACCGTGTTCCTGTCATGGCCGATCCCACCTCAAACGCACTCCATTCACTCTTAGAATAATTAATCTCCACAAAAGTTATCTAGTTGTTTTTATATAATGTTTTGAGAATCTAGTTTGAACGATATGATTATGGCTGAAAGAGCAACTTTGTGCAAAATAAAACGTTGTTTTATAAGTAAGATAGTTGGTAAATGGACTTTATGAAAGTAGACTTGGTCGATTAACTCAATTGTTTTGTCTCATATCATGTTCAAACAACAAGTTAACAAATGCAAGTTTATCAAGTCTAAGTGAAGTTAAAGCAAGTTAGATGGCTTTTCACCATCGTTGAACTTTGAATGAAAAGACAAAATAAACTCTCTTAAAGTCTTAATCATATTTTATGGCTAATTAACTAACCATAAATTTATTCAATATATAGTAATTCGGTTTATTTAATTTGATAGTGTACATATGAGAGGCACATAGATTAAAATTATCAAAATATATCTATAAACTTTACAAGAGGAGGTTGTGGAAATGGTCAAGAGTGAGGTCGACTAATGAACAAGTTTTGAGTCTTATGACTTTTGATCAACACAAGAAGTTGGTTTTGTGTCCAATTTCACAAGACTCGGTCAAACTATAAAAAGCATAGAGCAAAAGTCAACAAAACTATCAATAAATTATAAAAGGGTTGACTTGAACGTCTCCTATTGGCCTATGGGGGTTAGTTATGTATTCTCTTCATTAATGGTTTTCTTATTTGTTCTAAGAAAAACAACTTTTCTGTTTTGTTTATCTTGCAAATAGATACAACATTTTTAAGGTTAATCTTGTTCATTTCTTAGATTTGTAAATTGTACAACATCTAGCTAGCTAGGTATAGCAATCAATTAGATATAGGGTATCATTTTATATTCTTTGTTTTGCATATGTTTGTAAAATATTTAAGGATTGGATCTTATTATTTTAATTCCAACTATTAAATACCGGTCGTTATCACTCACAAACTCTTAGCTAACACATTCATTCTGATCATTTTTAACTTAATACTTCATTTGTTGTGTCATTTTGCTTTTACATGACGTGGCTTTTTTATCGTATGTGACATGTTTAACATAACAAATGAAAATGTTAACTGAGGAGTGGTGAGAATGAAAATGTTAGTCAGGAGTGGTAGCTATCAAAACCTAAAAATGTAAGGTATATTGGTTTTAAATTGTCAAAACTATTACCTTTTAGTTTCTACTGGTCTCAACTAGCAAATTGGCTTGTAACGGTCTCAACTTTTATCACTTTGGCAACTAATATGTCGTCTTTAAAAAAAATTAACGATGTTAAGTTCTTTTTCAAATTTAAGACCGTTGTTTTAGGACTTTTGATCGGAAGAAGAATACGAGTCGATTGAAGTACGAGTTATCGAGAAACGACGCTCTGAACGACGAAATGGTGCTTCAGTTGGAGGCTTAAGCCTAAAGATGCTTCAATCGAAGGTAAAATTTTTGTCTTTCGAAGCGTCGTTTCGATATAACTTTTACATCAATCTACTCGTATTCTACTTCCGATCAAAAGCCTTAAAACATTGGTTTTAATTCCAAAAAAACTTAACGGGTTTTTTTTAACGACAGCATGTTGGTTGTCAAAGTGATAAAAGTTGGTACGCTACCAACAATTCGATCATTGAGACTTGTAGAAACCAAAAAGTGATAGGTGTGACCGTTTAAAATCAACATAATGTAATAAAAAACTATTCATAGTTCTAACTTCTCACTTTTTATCAATTTTATAAAATTTAATATATGATAGAAGAAGTTTAAATAGCTCAAGAAACCTAAAAGTAGACGCATACTCATTATTTATAGTACTTTTAAGTATATACATGATAACAATATATTAATGTTAATATTTTCGGTTTAAATGGTGATTCGGTGGGTGAGGCTTTATTTAGATTAAGACTAGAATAGATTGTCGTTCAAAAAATGTAAAACATGTTTAGTATTGTAATATGAATATGTATAGATTACCTAATACCATCTCGTATCCTAAAAAATTCGACATAGTCGATTACCCAAATAAATAACTTCTATACAATTTAACGAGCTCATGTTTTGTTTCATCTCTATTGTTCTCTAATGTTATAAAAATACTCCATGAACTTATTATATTTTCATACACTCCTCTTAATAATATTTGGCTTATTAATCACTTATACGAATGCATCACCACAAATTAGTATATATTTTTAAACTAACAGCATTAGTCATGCACCACTTCATAAATTAACTTAAAACGCAACAAAAATGAAAATAAAAATAAAAAGTTCCTTTTCATGATTATTAAAAACATTAATTAATCCCACTCCAAGAAGTTGAACATCAATCTTTTTTCCCTCTACCTTCCCCCAATATTAAATGCAATATTAACCACCAACTCCTTATATATACACACAAACACACCACAAAACAAACAAAGACTTGGTACCCATAATATTTCCTCCTCTTGTCATCAAAAAACATCAACCAAAAATGGTTCGTGTAAGCTTCATCCATGCCACCACCTATCATGTCACCGGCGATCACATCTTCTCGATACCGATCGTTCCAATGGGAATTGGTTTGTTTGTCATGGTGTCTTGTGTAGTTGCTCTATGTGCAAGCCATAGAAAACAATCAAGAAAACAAGAAAGTGTTCAAAGTAAAAATGGTTCTAATAATATCAACAAAATGTTTGATCATCATTCAATGGAAAAGGATGATTATTATCAAGACAAGTTGCCACCGCGATCGCCATTAAGGTCACCTAAACAACTTATTACTACTATAAGTAACAAGGCTTTGAGCACGTTGGTTGTTAACCATAAAAGAAGTGGTGTTGGTGGTGATAGGGTGGTGGATGAAGGGTTTGGTGAGGGTGGTTTGTGGCAAAAGGAAATTTTGATGGGTGTGAAGTGTCAACCACCGGAATTTTCAGGGGTTATATATTATGATTGTGATGGGAAACAAGTTTCTGAGTTTCCTCCAAGGTCTCCGAGGTCACCTAGAGTTGTTCCGTCGCCGGAGTTTACTTTTCCGGTGATCAGAAGTTCGGTTTAGGTTGTGTGTAATTAATTTAGTAAGTACTAAATTAGTATTAAGTTTTGTCTATTTTGTTTTGTGTATTGTATATGCAACTTAATTTGATTGAAAGAAATTAATTTCTTTCTACTGTTTTGCTAGTCTTTTTACAAACTGTATTGGATTGGCCGGTTAGACCGAGTATCGGTCATATAAATGGTTTGATATTTTGAATGACCGGTTATGCTTATTTAAAAACCCGTTGAACTAGGTAGTTTGACGGGATTTTTTACTTTTTAATTTTTTATGCAATATATCATATTCTGGTAACTTTAGTATTTCGTTAGACGTATTTTAGTTATTTAAGAGTACATGTATTTTTTTAAAGTCGTAAGTCTACAACGTGTGTGTTTTTAATATTTTTGATGTCCGTCTGCTCTTTAATATGAGTTAACAGGTCCGACCAGTTGACCAATAAGAAGATCATAGTGATCCGTGTATTCGTGTATCATTTGTCACTAGTGCATAAAGCTATGTAACTTATATAAGAAGAAGAAAAAAACTCTTCACCACAACTTGTATAAGAGGGAAAAAAACACATTTCACACAATGCACGTGTCTTGGTCCGATTGGGGATAGCACAACTAGACATCCAAAACAAAGTCAGAGAAAATACATTTCACACATTCACACCCTAAGGGGAGCGTGTGGAAATGCAACGATACTCTGTCGTTATGGAGTATAGATACAAAAATGAAAAATCAAACTCATCCATTGAAATATCAATTCACATACATATGAATAATAATTAAATGCTTTGTATTGTTGTCATTACCATCTAATCTAAATAGATAACAAACTAAATGATGTTGACTCGTGTCTGTTATTTTTCTTTATTTGCAAATGAATGGATACAGCTAAAACAGATAGGCGTGCAAAAATTTTCTATAGATATTTTTCTAAAACTTGACGTCAAGAATGTGATATAAAACAAATCTCATTATTTCGTAACGCATCGACCATTCAAAACTTTTTTCAATAATTAATTGTCACGTTTAATTAATTTTAAAATTAATAATTTTTTTTTAAATTAATAATATATGTACTTGTAAAGTTGAACTATAATTTACACAATAACAAATTAACAAGTATGATTGTATAGCCCCGGTCTATTCTCACACCTATTTATTTATTTTCACACCTTCACAATAACTCGGCGTGCTATGGCTAAAGAGCCGTGTCTAGGTTAATTTTTTATTATTAACTTTTTTTGGTAAAAAGATGTTTATTTTAGAAAGGCAAATTGGCTAAAAATAATCTCAACTAACACCTATTGGCCGAGAATAATCCCAACTCAGTTTATTCCCTCCAGTGGTCCCAAATCCAACTTTTTTGGCCTCCAGTGGTCCGCCGTTAAGTGCACTTAACGGCCGTTAACTTTTTTTTGATTTTTTTCGAATTTCAAAAAAAGGTTTTATGGAAATTGATCGGGAGGAGTATACGATTCAATTGATGTAAACCTTACTTCGAACTGGTGTTCCAAACGACAAAACGGTCTTCAATCTGGTGTTTAAAACCTAACGGTGCTTTAACCGGATATCAAAATTAAACCATTTGGAGCAACAATTGGAAGTAAGGTTTACATCAACAGACTCTTATTCTCCTCACGATCAAAATCCCTAAAATATCGGTTTGAAATTCGAAAAAAAATAGAAAAAAAGTTAACGGCCGTTAAGTGCACTTAACGGCGGACCACTGTAGGCCAAAAAAGTTGGATTTGGGACCATTGGAGGGAATAAACTGAGTTGAGATTATTTTCGGCCAATGGGTGTTAGTTGGGATTATTTTAGGTCAATTTGCCTTTTAGAAAAAAGACGTGTCTAGTTGTTTTTTTAAAATTTGTTTATAAAAACGTGTTTTTTAAGTTGTAGTTTAAATTTTAAAAAAAGTTAAGTATTCAATATAAAACGTTAACTAGTTGTGAACAAACATTCGAAACAAACGTGTGTTAACGCTTTTTATGTTGAATAGTTAACGTTTTTTATAATTAAAAACTACAACTTTTTAACAAAAACAACCAAAAAAACATGTGCATTTTTATAAAAATGTTTAAAAAAGCAATCCAAACGTTAACATAAAACAACCCAAACAACACATGTTTTTTTATAAAAATAAAAGTTCTTTTAAAACAAAATTACCCAGACACGGCTCTTTAGTCATAACGCAACGCCTAGGGATGTGTAAAATAAGAGGGGTGTAGGAATAGATTTATCCTGTTTAGTCATGTTTTTACCGATTTTTGTTATTTTAACGGTTCTTGTGCTCATTTTTATCAAGTTTGACGTTTACTTCCTCATATTACTTATTCAAGATAAGGACGCTTAGGGGTGTAAACGAGCCGAGCTACTCGCGAACTACTCGAGATCGATTCGATAAAAAGCTCGAACGAGCCGAGCTTTTTCGAGCTCGAGCTCGAGCCCGAGCCTAAAAAAGAAGCTCATTAAGTTATCGAGCTCGAGCTCGAGCTTTACACATTGAGCTCGAGCCGGCTCGCGAGCCTTATCGAGCTTTTTATTTATATGTTTTTTTATTTATTTTATAAATATATATATTATTATTAGGGGAAGGTGAATATGAGGCTGTAACACATGTAAGCTTAGATGCGAAACAATTCAAAATTACGTCGTTTTATTAAAATTGACATCAAAACTACGTAGTTTGAATCAATAAATTCAATAGACTTAATTTGAAATCTCCTAATTTAATTTATTTACTTTCATACTTGCATACCTCTTGCACACGTTCTTCTTTGTATGCTTAGTTTTCAAATTCATGATTTCAATATACAATAATATATTGATTAAAAATGACTCACTCCAATTAAGAAAGTTTATTAACCAACTGAAACGTAATTTATATCGGATTGACAAATGAATTAGCTAGAAAATTAAAATCACGTTAATTAATATCTTATTTGAAGGAATCCAAACAAAAAAAATTATTTAAAATCATGCATTCCGTTTGAATCTGCGATGATGAGTGAATTTAAGGGTTATAGTTTGAAGCCAATTTATTAAACTACGTAGTTTTGATGTTAATTTTAACAAAACGACGTAGTTTAGGGGTGTTTCGCATGTAAGCTTACATATGTTACAGCCTCATATTCACTTTTCCCTTATTATTATTAGTTAAAATATATACAAATTATGATTAAAAATATTTAATATGTATTTTGTTATATATAAAATACATATAATTAAAAGTTAATGTAAAATTAAATATGAATAATTAAAAATATATAAAAGATTAAATATAAATAATTAAAAATAAAAAATAAAAAACCAGACGAGTCAAGCCCGAGCCGAGCTCGAGCTTGAGAAATTTGTGACGAGCTCGAGCTCGAGCTTTGAAATTAAAGCTTGAAACGAGCCGAGCTCGAGCCTAGGCGAGCTTGGACTCGGCTCGGCTCGTTTACACCCCTAAGGACGCTAAATACTTGTTTATACATGACACAAAATTATAAACAAAAACCTAACAAATATTATAGTTTAAGAAAGAATTCAATTCAGTACTAAATCACTTAGCATTCAGCATCAAGAATGTTTGTTTCATTAAAAAATAGTCTTTTAATGGGTTCGTTAAATAGTCAAGATATAGAAACATGCTAAATGATTCAGACATTGCTAAACAGCCCCTTACGATTTCTAAACGATACCAGAGATGTTTTGATCAAACTCGTAAACACGTATAGTTCACAGATACCAAACCAAACCAAACAAAACCTAACCCGATTGAAGTTGACAGATGCTAGTCATTACCTTACGTTGTTTCGTTCGAACCAAAAATCAGTGTTTCAGATGTTGACTGTTGGTTGGGCAATAAGCCAAACCCAAACAGCATCACAACATACACTTGAGTTTAAAGGGGTAATCACATGTATCGATGAATCTCATTAATCATCGCGCTACGGTTTTATCTTATTATGATGAGTTTCTACGTAGTATCGACGAATCTCATAAATCATGTGCAGGTAACAAATACTATAAAAGGTTTTTGAAAAAGCTTTCCCAGGCACACAATGAAAATCTTAGTACTCACGCGCCGGGTTTCTTCCCCCACGTGCCCTATTAACATAACCATATCCCCTTCCATGATAACCACCGCCTCGAGAACGACCTCCACGGTAAGGCCCACGTCCACCCCGACCACCCCCTCTGTATCTAGAGAACTCTCCAAACGTCTGCACCACCAAGACATATGACCAAGTGACAATCACATTAAAACAAAATAAAATAAAACAAAACATTGTTGTAACATGATCAGTTGAGCATTACCTCTGTATCTAGTTTCATCTGCTCAGAGAACCTTGTCCTCCCGTTATTTGATTGATTATCATTCGAGTTGCAAGATAAAGTATCGAAAAAGTCATCTTTGCTATAAACAGGCTGTAAATCAAGCAAATTTCTTTAATTAAACCGTCTTAAAAAATGTAAATCAAGAAACTATAAACCGTGTAAAAAATTAACCTTGACATCAATTTTTGGTAAAGCCGAAGCATTATATTCATCTTCGAATTCATCCTCATCACTAGCATTACCATCTCTTTCCTTTGAATTTGATTTTTGGCTTTTTCCTAACGTGCCCCACACTTCATCTTTGTTAAATTTTTCATTCATCGCAGTGAAATCAAACTCTTCTGTGAATTTCATCACTGGTCGTGACCCCTGCGCAATCAAAAACCCATAAACGGAACTGAAGAATATATTTTCTTATACAAAAAAATACTTAGTCTTATAGCAATTTGAAAACATAACATTTGCAGTAAAATGAATTAAAAGTTCCAAAAGAAAATACCCCAGATCCTCTGCCTCTTTCGCGCCCTCTATAACTGTTGCGACTCTGGTATGGACCTCCATTTGTCTAACAATCAGCATTAATGATAATTAAAAACAAGATATAAGAAATGCATACTGGCCTGTTTTTCATTCAAGATCAAAACCTTAGAACCACAAACATCAAAATATAGTGTATAATCATTAATTGTACCAAAAAAAAGTGAAACGTCATACCTTTGTAGGATTACTGGTTTGAGTTGGTAGCGGTAGTATTGGAGGCTGGGTTTCTGTAGAATCTGAAACTGGTGCCAACGTTTCAGATAATGCTGGTTTTGGTGCTTGTGCTGATGTTGATGTTGGTGTTGGTGCAGCCGATTCAGGCAATGGTGCTGGTGCCGGTGCTGGTGCTGGTGTTAGTACCGACTTTGGTGCCGGTGCTGGTACTAGTGCTGGTGCAGCCAGTTCAACATCCTTATGAACCGCTTGAACACCAGGCTGCAACAGCTGGTCTGGGGTCACTAGTGGTGGTGTGGGTGATGCACCAGGAAGCCCGTTGGATTTGTTAGAAACGGGAGGTATTGTGAAATTTATATCAGCGCTACTGGTACTAGCAGTAGTAGTCAAAGATACAGGTGGCAGTGGTGTTGGACCCACAGTATTCGGGACCTTAGTTTGGAGAAAATTTGGGAGAGGTTCAGTAGATGACAATAAAGATGGTACCGGAGGAAGACCAGAAGGCAAGGTGGATGCGAGTAATGATGTGGATGCGGTTAAGTTGGCTGAGCTTTTAGAATAATCAGACAGGTTTGGAGGTCCAGTCGGCAATGATGGAGTGAAATTAGGATACTGCATAGGTGGCGGTCGAAACAATGATTGCTGATGTGGAAGGCCATTTGGCGGAGCATAGAACCCTGGCCAATACATTGGCGGCATTGCAAGACCACTAGTGTTTCCATTTGGTGGCGGTGGTGAAGGGCCCCACGGCCCCATAATCCCATCTGGTTGATATAAAGGCATTCCACCTTGAAACCCGGATCCAGTTGGTCCCATTTGCGGGTTACCAATGGCTGCAGCAGGTAAGTTTGATGATGGTGGAGCGGGCCGAGGATAATGAGACTGCACATGTAATAAAGTCTTTAAAACCTATACATAATAATAACGTTGCAAATATATGAAAGTTTATGATTTTTACCTGTATAATGGCAGGATCGTTATTTATAGGTTGTGTAGGTTGAACAGGAGGGGCGGGGGTGGAAGATTTCACCTGAAGATCCTGCAAACGTAGCAAAATAGTCACCGTAAAGAAGGTAGCATGAGTCATTATTCTAATAAACAAATGATACGAATGTTAACAATATAGTACCTTGATGTCACTTCCACGAAACAAAATGTATTCATAAACCTTGTCACTAGGCATGATTTGCGGGCCATCCTTTTTTCGCCCTTCACTTCCAAATGATCTTACTGTAGATCGTCATACAAGCATTAGTATAACACCACACTGAACTAGCTTGTGGAGAGTGACTATCAATTAACTTTAAAGTTCCAATAAAAAAAACTAACATCTTGACGTTTAACAACATTATCTTAACATGGTTTCATAACCCGTACAAACAATATAGAGATCACAATGCAACGATGCATACCATCTTCAAATCACAAACTATCACTTTGAAAGCATCAATACAAGTCTATTATTCATCAATTTGATTCATAACAAAATCTCTCGAGTTTTACATAATTCGACAAATCACCTTAGTTTCAAACTATGACAACGCCTAAGTAATAGAACTTAACTTCAACATACTAGCCATTATGTTATGCAACAAATCACCATTAACAACCTTCAAGAAAATAACCCTAACCAGTCAAGCATAAACCTTTATCATGAAACAATACACCACACCCGAACGAGTCGTATCAGACGAATCAAATTTACACTTAACTTTGAAGAAATTTGTACTATAGTCTAAAGATCCCCTAAGATAAACTTATGGAAGATAAAACTATATACTTCATTTGAATTAACCAAATCAATAGCAAAATCATTGCTTTATATGCACCAATAAAACCTAACCAAATTATTCAACTTGTTCTCAATTTCAATAACCCTAATCTAACCAACTCATAAAAAAACACAAATCGGGACAATAAAGACCAATTAAAGAACAAAGATCGAATGAAATTGAGTACCGTTACGCAGCCCAATTGATGATTCTTCGGTATTGATGTTGTACAAAATGCCTTCATATCGTATCTCGCTTTTGGATGTTAAACTAATTAAGCTTCCGATGTACGAATCGGCCGATGATGTTGAAGATCTTGAAGTTTCTGCGGCCATAATTGGGTGATTGTTCTTTGATACTAAAGACCTGCAAGTAGCAAAGTTTAAAGGAGGAAGATGAAGTGGTTTGTTTGTTTGTTTGTTTGTGTGTGAGTGAAACAATGAAATGATTAGATTAGATTTAAATTAGATTAGGGTAGTTTTTGCTTTTGGTAATAAAACTTAAACTAAAACTAATTGGGGCCTCTTGAACAAAAAGAAAAAGATTCATGCTTTTCTTTAGAAGAAGGGGTAATAATTGACAAAAGATCATGCCACCATCTTACATTGTCTACTTATGATTAAAACTAAACTATATATTTTAACAGGTTTCTCGCGTGTGATGTGATGTGTTTTTTACTGTATTACACGTGTTATTACTGTAATTATATAATGATTAAGGTAGACTTTTATAGGCCTCAAGGTTACACCATTGTTTGGCTATAAGACCTCATAATGAAATGAAGTGACGGACGTCACATGACGCATAATGCCTCATTGTCTCATTGGGCTATATGGTTACAACTTACACGTGATTTTAAGAACTACATGGTCTCAAGTTCTGGTAAGCAATCGTCAACACAACCAAACATTTTGCAAAGTCTAAGGATTGGCATTTGGCAATGCTTTGGACCAAATAGGCGCCTATTAAGGTACGTTGTTTTGTTTCGAGAATGTTGCTAAAGTTTAAAGTGAAGATAAAATTCACACTAGCAAATAATGAACTTGTTGAATTTGAATTTTTTTTATCAACCGTCATATGGTATCAAATATTATTTATGGTGAATATAGTGAGCAACAAGTAATAATAGAAGATATAATTCTCAATGTTGCTATTAAAACGGTGAACATGTTACTTAAATACCTCTTAGAATATAAAGAAACTCATTGTTTTACCTTACACAATTGATGGTGAAGCTAAGAAACTTGCTAATGAAATGAGTATTGATATTGTACTTCTTAAAAGTCGTGTGGTTCGTAGTGAAAAATAATTTACGGCTTTGTGATGGCGCTGGTAATGACATAGTAGACGAGCAAGTGGTGATGACATGGATTGCATGAGAAATGAACAAAGGAGGAGGTGAAGGTGGTAACTGGTTATTGTGGTGGTGGTTAGAATTGCTTAAATATAATTTTTGAATTTACGATGAAAATTCTAACTCAATAACATGCCTCTTCATATCCCAAGTACGTTTATACCACATACGAGATTTCAACCGTTAATCGTTAGTTTGACGCTCGATGATGACACTAACTCGTTTCAGAAGGAAACCGACTAACTCAAAAACACTCTAACTTGCATATGCCGAGAGAGCTCAACCAAACCTCTAGTTAATGTTACGAGATAACTAGTAAGATTTAAACACGTGACCTTAAGACCACAAATACATATAACTCTTCACTGCACCGACACATACCAAATAACCACATACAAATCATTAAACAAATATATAAAATTTAAAAACTCAAATTTATCTAATAAATATAGGTTTTAAGGGTCACCAATGCCTTTTTTAGGGGTGGGGAAAGGAAATTAGGAGAAGGAATTTTTTTTTTAAACTGCAACTTAATAAAAAGAAACCAAACCATTAGCAAGACGCTAGGGCCGAGAACTAGATACAAATCCCAAACAAACAATTATAAAGGAAATCTAGAAACAAAAAAATTACAATAACACTGCCAAGCTAAATCCTCCATCTTCGCCCTGTTCTTCAACCATGCAAACGTATAAAACTTGACCTTGTCCACCATCTTAGACACTCCACTTCCTTCATATTGAACAAAAAATCATTCATTTGAGCCCACAGTAGCCAAATTATAGACAGATAAATCACATAAATAGCATTCTTATGATCCTTAGACAAATTCAAGATGGAAACTAAATCCAAACTTTCTTTAATCGTTCTTCCCACTTCTAACCCATGACCACACCAGTTGCCAATATCCTTCCAGACATGATCCGTTAAAGGACATTCACGCAACACATGAATGGGTGTCTCAACTGAGCCAAAACATAGATGGCATTCTAACGAGTGTAAATTAGCCCCTCTCCTAGATAATGCTTGTTTAGAGGCGATTTTACTCATAGCCGCCCGCCACTCGAAACATCACACTTTCAATGGGATCCATGGAAGCCATGAAAAGGCGAGAAATCAACCAGAACTCGGTTAGATTCCAGCAAATTTCTCATAGATTTAACCAAAAATAATCCCGCCTCGTCACCCACCCAATACCAACAATCAACAAACAAGTTTGGATGAAACTCAACAACAAGCACAAATAGTTGTTGCATCTGAGCCAACAACATGCCTGAGTTAGGCTGCCTCTTTCATTCCCACGCATAATTCCCCACCCCCATCTATCCGCCATTGTGCACCTTTTATTCTTCTTAATTTTAAATAGATCAGGAAATAAGTCCTTTAGGGGACCACCACGAATCCATTTTTCAAGCCATAATGTAAGACCCCGTTTTCGGGCCTAGAAGAACAGTTGGTATTTCATAATACATAGCCGTTTAGTCAGAGTACAGCGGAAGTCATAAAGGTCCATACCTAAAATTTATAAACAGCTATGCACTAAAAGTCTATCTATGCCAAATTTAAGCCTTGCCAAGTAGTCATCCGATGCTCCCATGACTTGTAACGTCATGTCCTAATACCGGGGTCCTTAATGTGCCTGAAATACATGCTAAAACAAGTCAGCTACAAAGCTGGTGAGTTCATGATAATGACACATAAATCATTTCCAAGAGTATTATTAAATCAATTGTACACAAATCAATTCTGGTTCAAAATGGTTTCCCTACCAAATAACCTTCGCATAATATATATACACATCTGAGTTTCACCTGTTACACTGCAAATGATTGCATTCAATTATAGACGGTACCGACTATACGTATATATATCCCGAGCCATTGTGCTTAATGATTTGTCATTTGTACAATAAATATTAATAATACACAAAAAGTCATTTGAACTCAAAAACATTAACAAGCATGTATTTCACCCCAAAACATTTAAAAAGGGGAGTTGATCATGAAACTCACCTGTGTGAAGCGTGTTAGGAACTCGAAGCCTAGCCCGTATCTAAGCAAACATAGTGTCACTTACAATCATCCAACGGTTGTTGATTCCCGCTGGTCCTAGCTCAGCTCTTGAGCAATCCAACACCATCTCACAATGGTCAATATTTTAACGGGTTTACAATCATCACCATCATCATCATTATCCTTATACATACATGTGTATACATATTACTATATATATACATATTGTAAGTAACTCGAATGATACTAAAACGAGTCTTACCTTACTAATTAAGAGCTTCTAGGATGCTAATCTTAGAAATCCCAAGCTTTGACATCATTTCTACAACAGCCTCAACATCACTACAACTTGCCGGAGCATCACATTTCGTCTTACTCGACATACGCCAAATGATAGGCTAACCGTTCGTTTATACCGGGTCGGTTTGCATACCCGAACCCCTTAAAAACCGACATGTAATGAAAACCAATATATCATTATGTTCGTTTTTCTATTACGAACATTTATCCGGACTTGGAACATATGTACATCCTCATCTCAACTAACAAACAAAACAACCAAGTTTCCTGTTTTCGACATAGAAATTGTTACAAATTAATCAGAACCAAAACCATACTTATATATCTCTGATCGGAATTTCCTTTGGTAGATATGTTCATATATGTCTTACGAAGATACAGTCAAAAAAATTGTCACAATCTAACGGTCGGATCTTCGGGAAAGTGACAATCTTCGGGGCTGTGTTTCCAGTGACGGAAATTCCGATCAGCCACACTATTCGACATAAAAACCGCACCTCTGAGTATGATCTACGAAAACTGAACGGTAGATGTTAACACCTATGTGTTAAGAACAACCCATCCAAATTTTAGACATATCCAACGGCTAGATCACCCGAAATTCATCCTAGAACCCGCTGTGGTTTTGTTGAACAACACATGCAAACGTGTTTCAGAATATTTTGGACATTTTCACGATATTAAGGATAGATTGAGGCTAAACGGAACTTACCATTGCGTTCAGGACGTCGAGAAAAGGTTCCGGGTCAAAAACAACATCTCCGGCCGCCGTTGACCACCGTCGGACCACCGCGAACCACCACCGGCCGCCGCCGCACCGTCAACCGACCACCACCAGCCACCACTTCCAGCAGATCTCTCTCTCTCTAAACACACACTTAGTGTGTGTTGATTTGTTGTGAAATGAAGAATAAATGAAGCAAATGCTTCATATATATAGTGCCCGGTATTCGTACCGCGTCATCCGGCACTGCGTACAAACTCGATTCTCTTCGCTTTTTAAATTTTATTTTTCGAAGATAATATTCAAGAATCATAATAAATATTCTCGAGATATTTATTTCGTCAGATATTACGTATCTGGTGATAAACTGGCTCGGTACACGTTAATATCGCGTATTTAACACTTTTAACCGTTTTAGGCGTTTTCTCTCGCCAAACTTCCAGATTTTATATATTTTACAGGTTCGAACCTACAGGTGACTCATTTCTATATTTATTTCTCAGTCATAGCACGTCGCCTAAGATCGGAGTGTCACATCCTCTCCCCCTTAAAAGGATTCCGTCCCGGAATCACATCGAGTCGTAATCATGATTATACATCTTCCTCATAGCGTATCTCATGTCCAACATAAATTTTGGATCACGCTTAGCACTCCACCTATCCTCTACGATTGGAATGTGTTCATTTCTTAATCCTTAACTTTCCCATCGATTTATGTCGATGGCTCATTAATGATATTTATTCATATATCCACCTAGATCTTGTCTAGTGGAATCCTTGATGTCTCATTAGATAAACGTATCTTGAGTACAAGACGTACTTATCTTAACTCATTGGGGAGTTATATCATTTAGGTCATCATTCTTACCTTTAGTATGACCTCAAATGACCGATATAATAAGAACTCAACTTTTCTTTCTTTCTAATTCGTGTGGTGTCCTACCTTGGTCACACCTTCAACATAATCCGTCCTTAATCATAATTTCTAACGACCTTCGTCGTTTACTTGTATAACTTTATATTTTACTTTACTGGTCATGTCCAAGACCAATTAGGATATGAAAATAAGTTCTATACCTGTTGTCATGTAATGCCTTAAAAAGGAACAACATTTAGGCTCGATCGGTAGCTATTTCATATGAAAAATCCCATTAGTGAGAGATAAACATCTCTACCACTACCATAGATTTCAATTACGCATGCGCGAAGCATGTCTTGTATGGTCTTACTGGTCCTTTCGATTTGACCATCTCTTTGGGTATGATGTACTCATATCTAACAACGTCCTTAAGTCATTTTGAAAGGTTAGGCAAAAGCTTGACGTAACCCTTGCACTTTTATCAAATACAATAGACACATAGACTCTGCTCCTTGGTTAGTCTATATTCTATATCCATATAGCATCCTTGCCTCTATTTGTCTTGGGTAACTTAACTACAAAATCCATTGTGATCATTTCTCCTTTCCATGTGGGAATTTCTAGAGATTGAAGGTTTCTGGTGCTCGGTTTTGACTTGAAAATAAGTCATACACTTTTCACACAGATCATCATATCTTTCTTATACTTGGCCATCAAAATAACCCTACCTTGTATAATGCATCTTTATCTGCATTCGGATGCACTGAGCATCTTGTCTTGTGAGCCTCTTTGAATATTATTATCTTTCGTAAGTTCCTGAAATTCGGTATTCAAACCAAACTCAGCAGGCTATCCAAAGCAATCCTCTGCTTCCCAGCGTTAACTTCCTTATAGTTCCTATCAATTCTTCCTTCTTAACATTTTTACCTTGACGTACCACTATCTTGGGCTTATTCAACTCATTAATCGGATCCACACATACGTATCTTCTCATACGCGTACTTAGATCGACTTCATACGCTCTTTCGAACTTAGGGTCATAACAACCATATTTTTTTAGACGATATCGTAGTTCAAAATCATAGTCGATCAAAATTTCCATCCATTGTCTTTGGTGCATATCAAGCTCCTTTTGCTCGTATGTGTGCTTTAGATTCTTATGGGGTGAATGCACGACAAACCTTATGTCGTAAAGATATATCGTCACACACTTAAAGAGACACCATCGCATCTAATCTCGAGGTCGCGTGTTGCATAAACTATCTCATTAATCTTTAGGTATCTTAAAACATCAGTGATCACCTTATTCAGTTGCATCAACATGCAACCTACACCATTTACAGATGCATCACAACAAATTATCAAATCAACTTTACCTTTAGATAATGCAAGTACACACGCACAACTTAACTTTTCTTTCAATGTCTCAAATGTTTCTACTTGATTCAAACCCTATTTATACTTCTCTTTCTTCTATGTGAGTGCATTTGATATATCACTTGGAGAAATCATGGATAAATTTCAGGTAGCATCTAGCTAGTCCAAGAAATCTTCAGATTTCTATAGTTGTCTTAGACGCGTTTCATTTCATCACTGCTTCTATATATACCAGAAGGGTCTACCTGAATTTCTTTGTTATTGATACATAACCTAAAACTTAATTTTTTTTTATTATTTGTTTTTTTTTTCACCAAAATTCACACTTAGAGAATTTTGTGTATAACCATTTCTTTTAGCATTTATTGGATCATCCTCAAATTGTCCTTCATGCTCGTTCTTAGTGCAGGAATACACCAAGATACTATTGCAAACTACAAGTGTTGTTTTCATAGTAGGTTCAACCAGTCCTTGAATAATGCATTGTATTGGTTAATCTAAATAGTCATACTTGTACATGCATCCAGTCTTTCGTACATCCGCTTATTGAACCTTCACTTGGAGATAGCTAGACCGCAAATCAATTTTAAAGAAGTAACTTGATCCTTGAAGATAATTCTACAAGTCATCAATACATCATAAGGGATACTTGTTCCCTATCGTCACTTCATTCTAATCTTGGTAATCAGTACACATTCGCATTTGAATAATCCTTTTACATCAGAAATAAGACCGGAGCTCCCCAAGAGGACGAGCTAGGTCTTATAAAACCTTTATCTAGCAACTCTTGGACTTTGTGAAATTAGTACTTTCATTTTAGAAGGCGCCAAGAAATATGATGCATTAATAGTAGGAGTTTTACATGGCGCTAAGCCAGTATGGAACTTGACTCGTCGATCTGGAGCTAATCCATGTAAGTCTTCTAGGAATGTCGAGGTATTCAGCTACCTCTAATAATTCCTCAATCTTTCTTTCTTTCCTTTCGGACATCAAGTACAGCATGTATCCTTTGCAACCTTGTCAGAGGTACTTGTCTGCTCTAATCTTTAAGATTATCTTCGTTGGATTTTCGTGGCAGCTGATACTTAATTACCGACTCCCAGTCGTTCAGCACCTCGATCTTCAACGACCTCCGTTCATGTATTTTATGTATGCCTTATGCTTAGACAACAGTTCATACCTAGAACTATGTCAAATCTTTCTAATTCATAAGCAAGAGTTCTAGAGAAGCATTCTTCTTGTCTATCTTAAGAAAGCAATTTTAATAGAAACTTATATCTTCATTTCTTTGCTTCTTAGCAATTTTTGTAATAAAAACACAACTAACTAAATCATTAATTTAGTTAAACATGGAATAATAGTAATGGACACAAAACTCATATTCACACCTAAGATGAATAGTACACTGGCATAAATGTGATTAACATGGATAAACTTGTAACCATGTTATCATGGCCTATAGTCTCCTAGGTTCTCATTAGGAAAACCGAAGCATTCATCTTTGCGATGTTAGTGCCCTCATTCTTGCTACCAGGGCTAGTTGTTATTCCTTTCTGAAAGTTAAGACAAGTTGCAATCAACGTGTCCTCCTCCTCTGAACTTGTAACACCTTTAGGCGTGGGCTAAACAGTCTTTGGTAGAATGCTTTTTTTTTCTACTTCATCTTTTGCGTTATTGGGCATCAAATCATCCATTTTAATTTACCTTTCTAAACTTGCAACATAGTGGTTTATTTGCTTTCAAATTTCCTATCCTACCCGTCTTCATAATTATAGCCACTAATATCTCGAGTGATCTTAATCTCTTTCATCCAATGAAAAGAGTTAGCAGTTGCCTTCAGATGGTTAGTTTATACCATAACATTGTTTTGGCCCTTGGACCAATTCCTTTTCACTCTTTCACGTTTCTTGCCTTCTTCCTTAGCGTTTTTTTTTTTTGCAACACCATTGATGAAGTCTGACATCCTTGAAGTAATCTTGATGGTGATATTTTATTGTAGTTCAAGATCGTTTTAAGCTTCTATTATCTTTCGGATTAGAGGGAGGATTGTAAGAACTTTAGATGAAATTATCTATAAGCTTAAACTCTAATAGGTTCTCCTTTTAGTCCCTTCTGATGAACTATTATGAGTAGCAATCGCGACCGTCTTGCTGCCTTTGTCTTTAGTCATTTTATATTTCTAATATCCAAATGGATAAGTATCGGTCACGGCATAACTTTATAATATGTAAAAATAAGTCAAGGCCCTACCGTGTCTTCTAGTAATTAAGGTACCCTACTAAATGCTATTATATCAAAGAAAATACACGTCATGCATAAATTAAACAAAACTCAACATAGAGTAGTTAAAAACGGTTGTCTATAATACTTATGGTGACTATTCCTCAAGGCCTTTACAAGTTCCTCATGCTCGCATCTTCTGAAGCATTCACATTTCAAGTAGGGGTATAAACTTTAAAGTACAAAAGTTTCCTTTAACATTATTTAATACTAACCTAACGTCTTCAATGTTTTATCCTTCTACATTCTACTATTCAATAACTTATATTTGGGATTTTATCTTGAGATCAATATCCTTAATTGGTTTGTACCAATATGACATCCAATAATGTACATCTAGCTCATCATCCATATTTTATATGACTATAACTACCCAACCACACATAGGACTATCAAGGCATTACTAAGGCAAAAAGATTAAACTGCATAATTGGATCTACTAGGATAAGCATGTAACTGTAAATTCACAATTACGTTGATCAAGTGTAATTGTCAATTTACCTCACATGGATATTCTAGTTGTCTCCTTTCATGTATCTTAATGTGGGTGTTGATATGAGAGTCACATCTTTACTCAGTTAAAGCTTCTAATTCTATAATCTAATTGATTATAATCAATACTAAATTTCATTTATATTTCTATAATCTAAAGGATAAAAGTCACAAATTTTCATTGTGTCTAAACCAACATAACAGATAACAAACCAGAACACAGTTTTGTAATAGTAAATCCCTAATCACATTAGCTACGTGTGATCAGCCATTTACGCTACTCATGTGTTCCAATCATGTGGTTAACTATATTCTTCTAATGTGGCATCAGACTACTTGGCTAATTTGGCAATCCGCAAAATCTTCTCATTCAGTTTAAGTCCAAACACTAACCGCTAGTGTCTAGTTCACTTAAACTACGGCTCTGATACCAACCTGTAAGACCCCGTTTTCGGGCCTAGAAGAACAGTTGGTATTTCATAATACATAGCCGTTTAGTCAGAGTACAGCGGAAGTCATAAAGGTCCATACCTAAAATTTATAAACAGCTATGCACTAAAAGTCTATCTATGCCAAATTTAAGCCTTGCCAAGTAGTCATCCGATGCTCCCATGACTTGTAACGTCATGTCCTAATACTGGGGTCCTTAATGTGCCTGAAATACATGCTAAAACAAGTCAGCTACAAAGCTGGTGAGTTCATGATAATGACACATAAATCATTTCCAAGAGTATTATTAAATCAATTGTACACAAATCAATTCTGGTTCAAAATGGTTTCCCTACCAAATAACCTTCGCATAATATATATACACATCTGAGTTTCACCTGTTACACTGCAAATGATTGCATTCAATTATAGACGGTACCGACTATACGTATATATATCCCGAGCCATTGTGCTTAATGATTTGTCATTTGTACAATAAATATTAATAATACACAAAAAGTCATTTGAACTCAAAAACATTAACAAGCATGTATTTCACCCCAAAACATTTAAAAAGGGGAGTTGATCATGAAACTCACCTGTGTGAAGCGTGTTAGGAACTCGAAGCCTAGCCCGTATCTAAGCAAACATAGTGTCACTCACAATCATCCAACGGTTGTTGATTCCCGCTGGTCCTAGCTCAACTCTTGAGCAATCCAACACCATCTCACAATGGTCAATATTTTAACGGGTTTACAATCATCACCATCATCATCATTATCCTTATACATACATGTGTATACATATTACTATATATATACATATTGTAAGTAACTCGAATGATACTAAAACGAGTCTTACCTTACTAATTAAGAGCTTCTAGGATGCTAATCTTAGAAATCCCAAGCTTTGACATCATTTCTACAACAGCCTCAACATCACTACAACTTGCCGGAGCATCACATTTCGTCTTACTCGACATACGCCAAATGATAGGCTAACCGTTCGTTTATACCGGGTCGGTTTGCATACCCGAACCCCTTAAAAACCGACATGTAATGAAAACCAATATATCATTATGTTCGTTTTTCTATTACGAACATTTATCCGGACTTGGAACATATGTACATCCTCATCTCAACTAACAAACAAAACAACCAAGTTTCCTGTTTTCGACATAGAAATTGTTACAAATTAATCAGAACCAAAACCATACTTATATATCTCTGATCGGAATTTCCTTTGGTAGATATGTTCATATATGTCTTACGAAGATACAGTCAAAAAAATTGTCACAATCTAACGGTCGGATCTTCGGGAAAGTGACAATCTTCGGGGCTGTGTTTCCAGTGACGGAAATTCCGATCAGCCACACTATTCGACATAAAAACCGCACCTCTGAGTATGATCTACGAAAACTGAACGGTAGATGTTAACACCTATGTGTTAAGAACAACCCATCCAAATTTTAGACATATCCAACGGCTAGATCACCCGAAATTCATCCTAGAACCCGCTGTGGTTTTGTTGAACAACACATGCAAACGTGTTTCAGAATATTTTGGACATTTTCACGATATTAAGGATAGATTGAGGCTAAACGGAACTTACCATTGCGTTCAGGACGTCGAGAAAAGGTTCCGGGTCAAAAACAACATCTCCGGCCGCCGTTGACCACCGTCGGACCACCGCGAACCACCACCGGCCGCCGCCGCACCGTCAACCGACCACCACCAGCCACCACTTCCAGCAGATCTCTCTCTCTCTAAACACACACTTAGTGTGTGTTGATTTGTTGTGAAATGAAGAATAAATGAAGCAAATGCTTCATATATATAGTGCCCGGTATTCGTACCGCGTCATCCGGCACTGCGTACAAACTCGATTCTCTTCGCTTTTTAAATTTTATTTTTCGAAGATAATATTCAAGAATCATAATAAATATTCTCGAGATATTTATTTCGTCAGATATTACGTATCTGGTGATAAACTGGCTCGGTACACGTTAATATCGCGTATTTAACACTTTTAACCGTTTTAGGCGTTTTCTCTCGCCAAACTTCCAGATTTTATATATTTTACAGGTTCGAACCTACAGGTGACTCATTTCTATATTTATTTCTCAGTCATAGCACGTCGCCTAAGATCGGAGTGTCACATCCTCTCCCCCTTAAAAGGATTCCGTCCCGGAATCACATCGAGTCGTAATCATGATTATACATCTTCCTCATAGCGTATCTCATGTCCAACATAAATTTTGGATCACGCTTAGCACTCCACCTATCCTCTACGATTGGAATGTGTTCATTTCTTAATCCTTAACTTTCCCATCGATTTATGTCGATGGCTCATTAATGATATTTATTCATATATCCACCTAGATCTTGTCTAGTGGAATCCTTGATGTCTCATTAGATAAACGTATCTTGAGTACAAGACGTACTTATCTTAACTCATTGGGGAGTTATATCATTTAGGTCATCATTCTTACCTTTAGTATGACCTCAAATGACCGATATAATAAGAACTCAACTTTTCTTTCTTTCTAATTCGTGTGGTGTCCTACCTTGGTCACACCTTCAACATAATCCGTCCTTAATCATAATTTCTAACGACCTTCGTCGTTTACTTGTATAACTTTATATTTTACTTTACTGGTCATGTCCAAGACCAATTAGGATATGAAAATAAGTTCTATACCTGTTGTCATGTAATGCCTTAAAAAGGAACAACATTTAGGCTCGATCGGTAGCTATTTCATATGAAAAATCCCATTAGTGAGAGATAAACATCTCTACCACTACCATAGATTTCAATTACGCATGCGCGAAGCATGTCTTGTATGGTCTTACTGGTCCTTTCGATTTGACCATCTCTTTGGGTATGATGTACTCATATCTAACAACGTCCTTAAGTCATTTTGAAAGGTTAGGCAAAAGCTTGACGTAACCCTTGCACTTTTATCAAATACAATAGACACATAGACTCTGCTCCTTGGTTAGTCTATATTCTATATCCATATAGCATCCTTGCCTCTATTTGTCTTGGGTAACTTAACTACAAAATCCATTGTGATCATTTCTCCTTTCCATGTGGGAATTTCTAGAGATTGAAGGTTTCTGGTGCTCGGTTTTGACTTGAAAATAAGTCATACACTTTTCACACAGATCATCATATCTTTCTTATACTTGGCCATCAAAATAACCCTACCTTGTATAATGCATCTTTATCTGCATTCGGATGCACTGAGCATCTTGTCTTGTGAGCCTCTTTGAATATTATTATCTTTCGTAAGTTCCTGAAATTCGGTATTCAAACCAAACTCAGCAGGCTATCCAAAGCAATCCTCTGCTTCCCAGCGTTAACTTCCTTATAGTTCCTATCAATTCTTCCTTCTTAACATTTTTACCTTGACGTACCACTATCTTGGGCTTATTCAACTCATTAATCGGATCCACACATACGTATCTTCTCATACGCGTACTTAGATCGACTTCATACGCTCTTTCGAACTTAGGGTCATAACAACCATATTTTTTTAGACGATATCGTAGTTCAAAATCATAGTCGATCAAAATTTCCATCCATTGTCTTTGGTGCATATCAAGCTCCTTTTGCTCGTATGTGTGCTTTAGATTCTTATGGGGTGAATGCACGACAAACCTTATGTCGTAAAGATATATCGTCACACACTTAAAGAGACACCATCGCATCTAATCTCGAGGTCGCGTGTTGCATAAACTATCTCATTAATCTTTAGGTATCTTAAAACATCAGTGATCACCTTATTCAGTTGCATCAACATGCAACCTACACCATTTACAGATGCATCACAACAAATTATCAAATCAACTTTACCTTTAGATAATGCAAGTACACACGCACAACTTAACTTTTCTTTCAATGTCTCAAATGTTTCTACTTGATTCAAACCCTATTTATACTTCTCTTTCTTCTATGTGAGTGCATTTGATATATCACTTGGAGAAATCATGGATAAATTTCAGGTAGCATCTAGCTAGTCCAAGAAATCTTCAGATTTCTATAGTTGTCTTAGACGCGTTTCATTTCATCACTGCTTCTATATATACCAGAAGGGTCTACCTGAATTTCTTTGTTATTGATACATAACCTAAAACTTAATTTTTTTTTATTATTTGTTTTTTTTTTCACCAAAATTCACACTTAGAGAATTTTGTGTATAACCATTTCTTTTAGCATTTATTGGATCATCCTCAAATTGTCCTTCATGCTCGTTCTTAGTGCAGGAATACACCAAGATACTATTGCAAACTACAAGTGTTGTTTTCATAGTAGGTTCAACCAGTCCTTGAATAATGCATTGTATTGGTTAATCTAAATAGTCATACTTGTACATGCATCCAGTCTTTCGTACATCCGCTTATTGAACCTTCACTTGGAGATAGCTAGACCGCAAATCAATTTTAAAGAAGTAACTTGATCCTTGAAGATAATTCTACAAGTCATCAATACATCATAAGGGATACTTGTTCCCTATCGTCACTTCATTCTAATCTTGGTAATCAGTACACATTCGCATTTGAATAATCCTTTTACATCAGAAATAAGACCGGAGCTCCCCAAGAGGACGAGCTAGGTCTTATAAAACCTTTATCTAGCAACTCTTGGACTTTGTGAAATTAGTACTTTCATTTTAGAAGGCGCCAAGAAATATGATGCATTAATAGTAGGAGTTTTACATGGCGCTAAGCCAGTATGGAACTTGACTCGTCGATCTGGAGCTAATCCATGTAAGTCTTCTAGGAATGTCGAGGTATTCAGCTACCTCTAATAATTCCTCAATCTTTCTTTCTTTCCTTTCGGACATCAAGTACAGCATGTATCCTTTGCAACCTTGTCAGAGGTACTTGTCTGCTCTAATCTTTAAGATTATCTTCGTTGGATTTTCGTGGCAGCTGATACTTAATTACCGACTCCCAGTCGTTCAGCACCTCGATCTTCAACGACCTCCGTTCATGTATTTTATGTATGCCTTATGCTTAGACAACAGTTCATACCTAGAACTATGTCAAATCTTTCTAATTCATAAGCAAGAGTTCTAGAGAAGCATTCTTCTTGTCTATCTTAAGAAAGCAATTTTAATAGAAACTTATATCTTCATTTCTTTGCTTCTTAGCAATTTTTGTAATAAAAACACAACTAACTAAATCATTAATTTAGTTAAACATGGAATAATAGTAATGGACACAAAACTCATATTCACACCTAAGATGAATAGTACACTGGCATAAATGTGATTAACATGGATAAACTTGTAACCATGTTATCATGGCCTATAGTCTCCTAGGTTCTCATTAGGAAAACCGAAGCATTCATCTTTGCGATGTTAGTGCCCTCATTCTTGCTACCAGGGCTAGTTGTTATTCCTTTCTGAAAGTTAAGACAAGTTGCAATCAACGTGTCCTCCTCCTCTGAACTTGTAACACCTTTAGGCGTGGGCTAAACAGTCTTTGGTAGAATGCTTTTTTTTTCTACTTCATCTTTTGCGTTATTGGGCATCAAATCATCCATTTTAATTTACCTTTCTAAACTTGCAACATAGTGGTTTATTTGCTTTCAAATTTCCTATCCTACCCGTCTTCATAATTATAGCCACTAATATCTCGAGTGATCTTAATCTCTTTCATCCAATGAAAAGAGTTAGCAGTTGCCTTCAGATGGTTAGTTTATACCATAACATTGTTTTGGCCCTTGGACCAATTCCTTTTCACTCTTTCACGTTTCTTGCCTTCTTCCTTAGCGTTTTTTTTTTTTGCAACACCATTGATGAAGTCTGACATCCTTGAAGTAATCTTGATGGTGATATTTTATTGTAGTTCAAGATCGTTTTAAGCTTCTATTATCTTTCGGATTAGAGGGAGGATTGTAAGAACTTTAGATGAAATTATCTATAAGCTTAAACTCTAATAGGTTCTCCTTTTAGTCCCTTCTGATGAACTATTATGAGTAGCAATCGCGACCGTCTTGCTGCCTTTGTCTTTAGTCATTTTATATTTCTAATATCCAAATGGATAAGTATCGGTCACGGCATAACTTTATAATATGTAAAAATAAGTCAAGGCCCTACCGTGTCTTCTAGTAATTAAGGTACCCTACTAAATGCTATTATATCAAAGAAAATACACGTCATGCATAAATTAAACAAAACTCAACATAGAGTAGTTAAAAACGGTTGTCTATAATACTTATGGTGACTATTCCTCAAGGCCTTTACAAGTTCCTCATGCTCGCATCTTCTGAAGCATTCACATTTCAAGTAGGGGTATAAACTTTAAAGTACAAAAGTTTCCTTTAACATTATTTAATACTAACCTAACGTCTTCAATGTTTTATCCTTCTACATTCTACTATTCAATAACTTATATTTGGGATTTTATCTTGAGATCAATATCCTTAATTGGTTTGTACCAATATGACATCCAATAATGTACATCTAGCTCATCATCCATATTTTATATGACTATAACTACCCAACCACACATAGGACTATCAAGGCATTACTAAGGCAAAAAGATTAAACTGCATAATTGGATCTACTAGGATAAGCATGTAACTGTAAATTCACAATTACGTTGATCAAGTGTAATTGTCAATTTACCTCACATGGATATTCTAGTTGTCTCCTTTCATGTATCTTAATGTGGGTGTTGATATGAGAGTCACATCTTTACTCAGTTAAAGCTTCTAATTCTATAATCTAATTGATTATAATCAATACTAAATTTCATTTATATTTCTATAATCTAAAGGATAAAAGTCACAAATTTTCATTGTGTCTAAACCAACATAACAGATAACAAACCAGAACACAGTTTTGTAATAGTAAATCCCTAATCACATTAGCTACGTGTGATCAGCCATTTACGCTACTCATGTGTTCCAATCATGTGGTTAACTATATTCTTCTAATGTGGCATCAGACTACTTGGCTAATTTGGCAATCCGCAAAATCTTCTCATTCAGTTTAAGTCCAAACACTAACCGCTAGTGTCTAGTTCACTTAAACTACGGCTCTGATACCAACCTGTAAGACCCCGTTTTCGGGCCTAGAAGAACAGTTGGTATTTCATAATACATAGCCGTTTAGTCAGAGTACAGCGGAAGTCATAAAGGTCCATACCTAAAATTTATAAACAGCTATGCACTAAAAGTCTATCTATGCCAAATTTAAGCCTTGCCAAGTAGTCATCCGATGCTCCCATGACTTGTAACGTCATGTCCTAATACTGGGGTCCTTAATGTGCCTGAAATACATGCTAAAACAAGTCAGCTACAAAGCTGGTGAGTTCATGATAATGACACATAAATCATTTCCAAGAGTATTATTAAATCAATTGTACACAAATCAATTCTGGTTCAAAATGGTTTCCCTACCAAATAACCTTCGCATAATATATATACACATCTGAGTTTCACCTGTTACACTGCAAATGATTGCATTCAATTATAGACGGTACCGACTATACGTATATATATCCCGAGCCATTGTGCTTAATGATTTGTCATTTGTACAATAAATATTAATAATACACAAAAAGTCATTTGAACTCAAAAACATTAACAAGCATGTATTTCACCCCAAAACATTTAAAAAGGGGAGTTGATCATGAAACTCACCTGTGTGAAGCGTGTTAGGAACTCGAAGCCTAGCCCGTATCTAAGCAAACATAGTGTCACTCACAATCATCCAACGGTTGTTGATTCCCGCTGGTCCTAGCTCAACTCTTGAGCAATCCAACACCATCTCACAATGGTCAATATTTTAACGGGTTTACAATCATCACCATCATCATCATTATCCTTATACATACATGTGTATACATATTACTATATATATACATATTGTAAGTAACTCGAATGATACTAAAACGAGTCTTACCTTACTAATTAAGAGCTTCTAGGATGCTAATCTTAGAAATCCCAAGCTTTGACATCATTTCTACAACAGCCTCAACATCACTACAACTTGCCGGAGCATCACATTTCGTCTTACTCGACATACGCCAAATGATAGGCTAACCGTTCGTTTATACCGGGTCGGTTTGCATACCCGAACCCCTTAAAAACCGACATGTAATGAAAACCAATATATCATTATGTTCGTTTTTCTATTACGAACATTTATCCGGACTTGGAACATATGTACATCCTCATCTCAACTAACAAACAAAACAACCAAGTTTCCTGTTTTCGACATAGAAATTGTTACAAATTAATCAGAACCAAAACCATACTTATATATCTCTGATCGGAATTTCCTTTGGTAGATATGTTCATATATGTCTTACGAAGATACAGTCAAAAAAATTGTCACAATCTAACGGTCGGATCTTCGGGAAAGTGACAATCTTCGGGGCTGTGTTTCCAGTGACGGAAATTCCGATCAGCCACACTATTCGACATAAAAACCGCACCTCTGAGTATGATCTACGAAAACTGAACGGTAGATGTTAACACCTATGTGTTAAGAACAACCCATCCAAATTTTAGACATATCCAACGGCTAGATCACCCGAAATTTATCCTAGAACCCGCTGTGGTTTTGTTGAACAACACATGCAAACGTGTTTCAGAATATTTTGGACATTTTCACGATATTAAGGATAGATTGAGGCTAAACGGAACTTACCATTGCGTTCAGGACGTCGAGAAAAGGTTCCGGGTCAAAAACAACATCTCCGGCCGCCGTTGACCACCGTCGGACCACCGCGAACCACCACCGGCCGCCGCCGCACCGTCAACCGACCACCACCAGCCACCACTTCCAGCAGATCTCTCTCTCTCTAAACACACACTTAGTGTGTGTTGATTTGTTGTGAAATGAAGAATAAATGAAGCAAATGCTTCATATATATAGTGCCCGGTATTCGTACCGCGTCATCCGGCACTGCGTACAAACTCGATTCTCTTCGCTTTTTAAATTTTATTTTTCGAAGATAATATTCAAGAATCATAATAAATATTCTCGAGATATTTATTTCGTCAGATATTACGTATCTGGTGATAAACTGGCTCGGTACACGTTAATATCGCGTATTTAACACTTTTAACCGTTTTAGGCGTTTTCTCTCGCCAAACTTCCAGATTTTATATATTTTACAGGTTCGAACCTACAGGTGACTCATTTCTATATTTATTTCTCAGTCATAGCACGTCGCCTAAGATCGGAGTGTCACACATAAACTCACCCCTGTACCATTGATCAGCGGTTAATTAACCGATACTTATTGTGTTTAAATATATATTTGTATGCCCTAAAGTAATCATAACTGGTTCATATTTAGTGTTCTAATATTTTAACAGACCGCAAGTAAAAATGTGAATTTTGAGTAAACTTAAGCCTCACAAATGAAACGTGGAACAAGTTTTATGTTAATGAACAAATTTGAGTGAAGGTATTTGTAGTTTAAGTATTATATTATTTAAGTAATTTGTTGTATAAGTTGTTTTGGATGCAGGTGATGATCACGTGAGAATGGAGATGGAAGCTTTAGAATTCAAAGATGTATTATTCTATAATTTGTTTAGAAGACTATATCAAATTAAGTGTCTTTGAGCAAAGAAATGGTGGAGCCCATAAAATACATCAAGGGTTTTAGTCGAGTAAAAAAAGCCCATTAAAAAGAAATAGGCGGCCACAAGTTTGCAGGGGATATAATTGCTTTTGACGGCAACTTTTAAAAGGGGGTTCGACAATTTTTGTATACGACGGCAGTTCCGGACAAAAGCAGCGAACAAGAACAAAATCAAGATTTGAGTTAGTAGTATGATTGGCTAAATCTCTCGTGAGCACTTCGGGTGAATGATTCTGTAAGACACTTTTAATTTAGTTTATTGTTTTGTTGAGTTTGGATTTGTAACCGTGTGACAGACGGGTTTTACTTGCGTAATTATAGCTCGTGTGACAGACGAGTCCTGTGTGACAGACAGAGACATATTTGCGTTAAATCCAATTATGCTTTTGTTGGTTAAATAATTATTTGTGCATGTTTGGTTTGATATCTTTTTGATCAATTGATGTTAGATTTGCATAAGTAATTGATAATGTGTGACACGTTTATCATTTAATCAATGGTATCCAATAAAACAACACCTAAGTTATTAGTAATTACAGAATCTAAATCCCGAAGTGATCACGTTTTCTTACCATCTTTTTACAATCTTCAAGTAATTATTTTTGTTAGTGTTTTCAATTATTTTTATTAAGTCAATCTCAAACTTTAAAAACAAATAACAACTAGCGTTAACCACAGACTCCTCAGTGGATACGATACCTACTTCCATTGTACTAGTCTTTTTAGTGTTTTAGTAGGTTTTTGCACAGACCCCGACGACAGTCTGTCAACCATTACCAACTTTTATCCAAAAAATTAACCAAACTAATGTTTTCTTTCAATAAATCTTCATTAATAGACATAATATCTTTCTACATACATCGAACGTTTTTTTTGACCGAAATATAATTTTACTTTCTATGCTGACAATGCACCCTAGGGGAAGGAAAACTGAGTGTCATCCCGCATCTTGAATCGTGTTATGTTCTTCCCCATTATTCAATATTACGCCCTCTTCTCAGAAAAAAAATTACGGGAATATTGATTTCACAATCAATCATTCCCTTTTTTCATATTTTAGTTATTTTCTAAATCAATCCTTCTTAAGTTATAATTGATTCTTACATTCAAATTGTAACCACACACAAATACAAAAGATTATACAATATAACTAAATATTTAATCTAATACTTGTTACGAAGTAATTTTATTAAACTCGTCTCGTTATTGCGCTGTATTAAACCTAATTACAACTAAACACCACTTATAAAACCATAAATTTCTCTCTTCTTTCCAACAAACCTTCTTTTCATCGTATCACCATCGATCAAAAACCCTTCAAATCTTTCTTCTCAACGTCTTTCTACGCTAATTCACAATCCCCAATTCAATCTTTCACATCCCATCAATCCAATTTCAAACCCACATTCAAAACCCCAAATTTCAAAACCCTAACTTCCACAATCCCAAATTCAACCACTTTTCTTTCCTCAATCGTTGTTTAAACAGATGTATACAACACAGCAGAGGGTAACACGTTCTCCATTGTCAATAACACCACGCGCCGATGGCCCAATGTTCGGAAACCCTGTTAGACATGTATCCGGAAAAGGTAAAGCGGTGGCTTTTTACGATGGTCCGCCACCACCTCCGCCGCCGCCGCTAGGGTTGTTGAATGATAACGAAACGGTTAATGCGGTGGAGGGTGAAGGGTTAGATGATTGGAAAAGGTTTAAAGAAGCTGGATTGTTGGATGAAGCTGTTATGGAGAAAAAAGATCATGAAGCTTTGGTTGAAAAGGCTAAAAGACTTGAAAAAGAGGTTTTTTTATATGTTCTTGATTACTTTTTGTATGATCTTGATTGCATATGCAAAAACTGCTTAATCTTGAATTTTTATGATGAAAAGTTACACATATGTATGTATGTATGGTGTGTTTGATAAATGTTTCAACAAGGGCCTTTAATTGATTTATGCAATTGGTTTTAGTGCGGTGGCGGGTTTTCTTGGGGTGAGTCAGGTCTATAGCGTCAAATCGGTATGGGTGGTGCCAAACTTTGTTTAAAAATGAATTTTTTGGTGTGGGTATTTGCAGTATTTTAAAACATAGTTACTATGGTCTATGTAGTATGCTATAGCTTTCAGCTAATGCATATAAGTTTTATCCAGAATAAAGAGGGTTATAATCAATGTAGGAAGGATGGTTAGTAGCATATGGTTCAAAAGATAAAAATGAGAAATTTGTAAAAGTTATATGGTTATTGTTCTTAGAACTTGAGCTTTTATTAATGTGTTTTCTGTGAAAATTGATGCTTGTGTGCATGTTTAATGTATGTTGATTTTACTTGTATTTTTTAGTTAGAAATCTAATGCATTGGTTGAAAAAAAGTGCTATAGTGAAAATGCTTTTGCATAATCGTTGTACAAGTTTGTCACTGAAAAGAACCACACTTCATTTTTCTTTTTGGAGTTTCTTCTATAATTAACGTATACGTAATTTGTTTCTTATACTTTACAACAACAGTTTTCAAAGTAAGAACAACTAGTTTTTATGGCTACATTTTCTTTGCGGTAAACTCACTTCTACCCATGTGTTGCGGATATTAGAATTGACATTTCAAGTCACATGTTTTCTTTGCAGTTATTTGATTATCAGTACAATATGGGACTGTTGCTGATTGAAAATAAGGAGCTAATGGAAAATACTGAGGAACTTAAAGAGGCACTTGCAGAAGTACAAGAAGTTGTTAAACGCGAGGAGGCTGCCCATTTCATGGCTTTATCTGAAGTAGAAAAACGATATGATGAGTTGCGGAAAGCTTTAGAGTTTGAGAAAAGATGCCGGGCTGATGTAAGAAAACTCCTCTTTTTTTTTATAGTGTCGCTTTTCATAGTTATCATGTATTTTCAACATTTGTTTTTTACAGCTTGAGAAGGCGTTACGTGAAGTTAGTGAAGAGAATGAACAAATCAAACTTAAATCTCAGACTAGTTTGGCAGATGCAAACAATTTAGTTGCTGGGATTGGGGATAAAGCCAGACAAGTGGAAGAAAAGATGAAGCAAGCTGATGCGAAGCTTGCTGACGTGGACATAAAAAGTTTGGATTTAGATAGAAGATTGCAAGAGCTCTCTAACCATGAAAGCTTGTTGCAGAGCGAACGTCGATCATTTAATGCAGAGTATGTTTTATTGCATGCTTGGAGTGTTTTGGAACTGATTCTCTGGTTTTTTTATTACTGCAATTTGAATATACAACAATCAAAATATTAGATGATCAGAAATAGAACGGATTTAAAGTTGTGTTGGTAATGGCAAAAAAAGTAGTTATCAAAGGGTAAAATAAAATTATCGTTTTTATCTGATATGAAAGCCTTCCTACTTTCATAATAACCATTGATTATTGAAACTTTAAGCAGTAGAAGCATGTCTAAACCCTATCATCCCTTTTGTTACATATCCTTTGATATAGTAATGATTTTCAACAGGCGAGAAGCATGGGAAGCTAAATCTTCCAAAGAGAAAGAGGATATACGGGAATGGGGAAGGAAATTGCAAGAGGGTGAAGAGAGGTTATGTGAAGGTAGGAGAATTATCAACTCGAGGGAGGAAAAAGTTAACGAACTTGAGAAGATTCTTAAACTAAAAGAAAAGGAATTTAAGGATGCGAATGATAAGATTGCCTCCAGCGTTTTGGAGTCAAAGAAGAAAGAAGATGATATAAACAAAAGAATGTTGAACTTAGTTGAAAAGGAGGAAGTATGTTTCTAACCATCTGTTGACTAGAATAGTACTCACAAGTCAATGTTTTATATTTTTATTGTATCTTCTTTTACTTTGTTGCAGCAAGCCGAGTTGAAAAAAAAGAACCTTGAGATTAAAGAAAAGGAGCTGCTAGATTTGACAGAGAAACTGACTGCAAAAGAAAAAGTGAGTTCGTACTTATTGATTATTATTTGTTCGTGTGTGTATGTGGAATAGGCCTCTTTGACAACTAATCACTATAGGCGAATTTGTGACGTGTCAAATGGGTTGGGGTTGAAACAGGTTATTTTTCTTATAATTTTGATTAAATAGGTTGGGTCAAGTTGTATGCATTAGGAGGCTTTAGGGGTGATTATTAAGCATTAGACACATTCCCATTTTGGCTATTTTTTATTTGACACATTTTGAGATAAAATGTCACCCATATTGACCCACATGTAAAAAAGATTCAAATTGCACCTCTAATCATGTTTTTTTTGCTGCAGGTGGAGATTCAAAAACTTCTAGATGCTCATAATGATGCTCTCAAATCAGAAAGGCGGAAATTTGATTTAGAAATGGATGAAAAGAGGAAATCAGTTGAGGCTGACCTGAGAAGCGAAATAGAAGCTGCTGAGAAAAAAACAGACGAGTTAAATCATAAAGAAAAAAAGTTACAAAAGCTGGAGCAATCACTTGAAAAGAAGTCATCAAGATTGAAGGAGAAGGAAAAAGAAATCGACTCAAATTCAAAGTCCCTGAAAGAAAAGGAGAAATCTAGTAAAGCGGAAGCAAAAAAATTGGAAGTTGACAGGGAACAGTTACGTGCTGATATGGAAAGCCTGGAAGCTCTGAAAGTTGCTACAGAAAAAATTAAGCGTGAGATCACTCAACAGGAGCTACAAGTTCAAGAAGAGATTGATAGACTTAGAATTACAGAAGACGAAAGAAAAGAATTTTCTCGTTTACAGTTAGAGTTAAAAGAAGAGATAGAAAAGTGCAGGGTGCAAAAAGAGTTGGTTATGAAGGAAATTGAAGATTTAAAGAATGATAGATTGAAGTTTGAGCAGGAATGGGAGTCATTGGATGAGAAAAAAGCGGTTACACAAAAAGAAATAATGGAATTTAATGAAAAAAAGGAGAATTTTGAAAAGAAAATGAAATCTGAAGAAGAGAAGTTAGAAAAAGAAAAACTTTCCACAAAAGATTATATCGAACAGGAAATAGAAGTTCTTAAGCTGGAGAAAGAAACATTTGAGGCTACAATGAAGCATGAAGAGTCCCTTTTAGTTGAAAAATATGAAAACAAGCACAAACAGTTTCTTCATGATTTTGAGAAAAGAAAAAGAGAATTGGAGGTGAGTTTGCAGAATAAACGAACGGAAATGGAGACAAGTATGCAGGAAAAAAAGAAAGCATTTGAAGAGTTACGGGAAAAAGAATTAGCCAATATTGAGGAGTTGAAGGAAGTTTCAAGAAAAGACGTTGAAGAGTTGAAATCTGAAAGAGAGAGAATTGATAAAGAGAAAAAAGAGAACGCATTAAACAGTCAAAAGTTGAAAGAAAACCAACTTGAAGTGCAAAACGACATCAACGATCTTGCTGTTCTTAACAAGAAGATTAAAGGTCAACGAGAAGATTTTGTGAAGGAAAGAAACCATTTTATTGAGTTTGTCGAGAAGATGAAGAATTGTGACAACTGTGGGGAGATTATTAGAAATTTTGAGCTTTCTGATATGCAAATACCCGAGGTTAAAGATGGTTCCCCAAATCTAAGGACTTCAACTGAAATTAGTCAAAATTCCGGGGGTTTAATTCCAAACAAACTGAAGTCTTGGGTCAATGCTACTGTGTTTAAGCTGTCTCCTCACAGAAAAACCAAGCAACAAGATGATGAAATCTCTGAATCGCCGCCTTTACCAGAGACGCCAACTGATTTAGATTCAAAAGTTGATCACTCAAATGTGCCGGCTGGCATGGAGGATGATAGTATCGTTGAAAAGAAACAAATTGTGTTTGCAAGTGAATCGCATGATAATGATGATCAGAGCTACATGGGAAGCCAAAATCTTGAAGTTCCTGCAGGTTCTGAGCAATCAGAGATGAGAACTGGCCGGAAAACGCCTGTGAGAAAACCAAAAGGCAGGGCCCGTAAATCTGTTACTGTCGAGCCCGTGGCTGAAGAAACTTCTGAGAAAGCAGCAGGAACCATTACAAGAAAACGAGTCCATGCTGAAACATCGTTAGTGAGTGAAAGTGAGATGGATGGTGAGGGTGAAGTTCATTCTGAAAGTGTAACCACAGGTGGTGGTGGGCGGAGGAAGAGACGACAAACGATTGCTCAACCGCCTCAAACTCCCGGAGGAAGTCGATATAATCTCAGGCGACACAAGACGTAAGTCGTTTCAATGCTTTATGGTAGTCTTGTGATCCAAATGTTTTGAAGGCGTTAAAAGACGGTTGTTTTTTGTCTTTTTATTACTCCAAACTTGAATAATTATAAACCAATGCGAGATGTTTTCATCTTAATCATGAGTTTCATATATGAGAATGTGTTTATTCTATAAAAGTTAAACTTAATTATCACGTCGTTCCTTGAACCATTACGACTGCATATGCATACAAAGCGATGTTAATTACTGAACCAACTTTGAACTATGAGAACCACATAAACACTTGTATCTAATGCGTTAAATGTGCTAGACATGACTGTTATTTAATCACCTATTATTCTCTTCCGCTACGTGTGATTATCACATCCTTTATCCATATGTATGATCTTTCTTGAAACCAAATCAATAATATTTATTTTATATTTGATCACACAGCAGTTACTCTGGTCTCAAATAGAAACAATATTGCTTGTTGCTTTAGAATTTTGTAAATAACCACCAAAATTGGAAGTTAATAAATATATAGTTGTATTTTACATGTTTAAATTTGTGTTCTTGCTTTTTATATGATGATCAGTGAAGATGTTGCCCCTGAACCTAAAGCCTCTACCAATAATAGAAAAAAGAAAGAAGTTTCCGAAACAAAGAAACATGAAACTGCGCCCGTTATGGAACCAGAAATCGCTAACAATGATGATGTCAGCGTTCCGTTGGAGCATGTAACGATCAGCAAAAGAACCGACACTGTTATAGTAGATACTACTGTAAGTATATGCAGCTATTATTCTTCTTCACATGTACAAGTAATTTTGTGTTGGTAACTAAGCGTCATGATGTGCTGGCGTGCTGCAGTTTAAAACACCAGGAGATGTTGCAGGTGGCAGCACTCACAGCAGTGTCGTAAAATTTGTTAAAAATACAGAAATAGTTGAGGAAGTTAACGTTGCACATGAGTTCCAGAACTTGGATGATAATGAAGATGATGATGTCAATGATGACGAAGATATTGAAGAAGATGATGATGATGATGGTGATGATGATGAAGATCAAGATCCTGGTGAAGTCTCCATTGGACGGAAACTATGGAAATTCTTCTCGACATGATCGATATATCTCAGTGGTTCCATTTACACCCACATTTTAGGCTAAATCATATCATGTAGGTTAGTATGTTCTGTAACTTCATTGCAAATGGTTTGTGGTCTTTGGTGCATTGTAATATTGTACTATGTATAATTGCATTCATCATATTGAGTTTTGAGTTACTATTCACACAAGCCTGACAAAACAAACGGGTCGGTTGAAAGTAATTCGCATTAATTTCGGTTCAAAATTTGGTTCAGGTCATGATCATAGTGTACAATAGTTGCACAATTCGCTGAAGGTCAGTATCATGCAAACTGTTGCACATCTTATTTTGTGGCCATAACTTATACCATGTGGTAAATATGAAAACAAAACGAATAAAGATCATTGGAGGACCGGAACCGAATTTTTCGTACAAGGAAATTCACTTCGAAAACTACGTATCATTTTCCTATCTAATAAAAGTGTCGGCACGAAACCACGTTTGGGTTGGTTAGATGGTTAGGCCACATGTAATGTGCCCATGAGAGACGTTAGAGAGGGTGTGGGAGAGGGGCAGTGAGCCTAGTCATGACGGTTGTACGATGCTTTGCCAACTAGACAATCAGATACTTAAAACTGTTAAAAAGTTAAAAAAAACATAGAATTTATAAAATGCTATTTAAGCAAACCAAAATGACCTTAGATTGATGTTACAATGTATGTGTATGATCTATAATCAAGATTGTTATGTTTTGAACATATAAAGATGTTGATGAGTAGATATGATAGGAGAGGAGAGGATGTTAAATGTGGTATGAGTTGGATGGAGAGAAATTAAGTAGGGTGGGCTACTTATATGATATTTCACTATCCTACTCTTATGTCCATCCATCTATGATTGCTTTTTGTAAATTGTAGGGTATAATAATCTTAATGAATCTCTTCTGTTTTATTATATGTCAACAGTGTAGTATATGTATATATAAGTTAACTTAATCAAACATTTTAAAACATTACTATTATTTTGATTTTGATGTAGGGGTGTCAATTCTTGACACGACCCGAACATGACACGAAATTAATCAGGTTTTGGGTTGGCAAATATAACCCGTTTAAAAATATGGGTCATGTTAGGTTTGACCCATATAAAAACGGGTCGTTTTTGGGTTGAAACATTTAAAAAACGGGTTGACCCGCGAACCCGTTTAGGTTCAAAATTAGTTCATATATTTTTTTTTCTTTTCTATAAATGAGTGTTAAGTTACTTTTATCTTTAGTATTTATACTCACAATAAAAAAAATTCATTACCACTTAAGTTTTTACCTTTATATTTTCAAAGCTAAGTATGTACTCCAATAAATTTGATTGGCAAATTGGCCTAAAATAATCCCAACTAACACCCATTGGCCGAAAATAATCCCAACTCAGTTTATTCCCTCCAGTGGTCCCAAATCCAACTTTTTTGGCCTACAGTGGTCCGCCGTTAAGTGCACTTAACGGCCGTTAACTTTTTTTCTATTTTTTTCGAATTTCAAACCGATATTTTAGGGATTTTGATCGGGAGGAGAATACGAGTCTGTTGATGTAAACCTTACTTCCAATTGTTGCTCCAAATGGTTTAATTTTGATATCCGGTTAAAGCACCGTTAGGTTTTAAACACCCGATTGAAGACCGTTTTGTCGTTTGGAACACCAGTTCGAGGTAAGGTTTACATCAATTGAATCGTATACTCCTCCCGATCAATTTCCATAAAACCTTGTTTTGAAATTCGAAAAAAATCAAAAAAAAGTTAACGGCCGTTAAGCGCACTTAACGGCGGACCACTGGAGGCCAAAAAAGTTGGATTTGGGACCACTGGAGGGAATAAACTGAGTTGAGATTATTCTCGGCCAATAGGTGTTAGTTGGGATTCTTTTTAGCCAATTTGCCAATTTGATTTGAATAAGATTTTAAATAAATATATGGTTACTTATGATATATTTTTAATTAAAACCTAATATACATAGTTGTTATACGTAAAATCACATATTAAAAAAATTACTCTTAACCGAATTACACAATAACTCACTTATAACTCGTAAATTTATTAGGTTCATTTTGATAAATGGGTTAAACGGGTCATATTTGGGTTGACCCGAATTTATGTTATCCGGGTTAGGGTTGACATTTTTGACACGAATAGAAATATGGGTTGGGTTAGGGTTGCATAATTCAACCAGTCAACCTGCGGTCCTTCAACCCGCTAACCCGCCAACCCGACACGATTGACACCCCTAGTTTGATGTATTCATAACAGAAATCTCACACTTATCTTCATAACAAATATTTAAGATGAATGTAAATTTTATGTTATTTAAGAGCATTTGCATTCACATTCACATAGATTTTCTATAATCTTATCAGTGAAGTTTTTGTATTTAAAGAGGTGGTTACGACTTACGAGTGGAAGAGAGAAAAAAATGTTAATATGGAGAAGAGGGATTATATATTTGAAAAATGACTTTTCATACAATATAATATTTTAATATTTTTTAAAGTGATTTAGAGAGAGAAAATTATAATCGTAAATATATACGGAGATATTATTGAAAGTGAGTAACGACGTCTCATGCTGCTGATCGGAGAGTTAAGAAGAAGAAGAAGATGAGTGTGAGTATGAATTGGTTGTGGTATCAAATTGATTTCACTATGGTTACCACCTTACTTACTTGGGTGATGGTGGTGGGTGATAATGGTGCTGGTTGTGGTTTTACTCGCAGTTCAATCACATATACAATATAAAAAGAGAGAGAGATTATAAGTAGATTTATATATATATTTTTCACATAAATTACACAAATGGTCCTTTAGCTATAAAAAGACTTTTATGTCCTCACGTGAAGAGCACATGCGTGGATTTGACAGAACAAATTAACGGTCGTTAGTCAATAGGACGAAACCTGCAAACTTTTCAAAACATAAAGAACGTTCATTGTAAATAGTGAAGTTTAAGGACGAAAATTGCAATTATCGACAAACATAAAGGGCGAAAAATGTAATTTGTTTTTCTTTTAATTTTTTTTAGTTGTTGAGGGGGAAAGGGAAAAAACAATTCAAAAAGAAATAGAGAGGTATTATTAAGTTGAACTATGTATAGATATAAGTAACTGGAGTATTTGTAACAAGTTTGAGTTAAATTTAGGAAACGATTTTTTTTAAATTATAGATATGAGTACGAAGAATCTTTAGAGTATTCACAGTAGTGTTAATAATTTAACATAATAACATATCTCTTTAAATTGTTTAAACGTTTAAATAAATAACTAGGTTAGACACCTATGTATTACATGAATAAAATGAAAATATTAAATTAAATACTTGATAATTAAAATAATTTTTTTTAAATTTATTTGTTAATATAGGATATGATTGAATTTATCAAACTAGTTTATGAACTATAAAATGATCTAATAAAAATAAATGATGAGAATGATTATGGTGATGATGAATTATCAGGCGGAAACAATTACTCTTTATTAAAGTAAAGAGATTGTATAAACAAACTAGAGATGAAAGAGGACTATGATTGCTCTTTTAATATTATGTAATTATATATCTGGTTACTAATTATATTTATGTGATATTCTTTAAACTTTTTTAATTGTATGTACTTTGGTTCTAGCTTTTCTATTAAGGGTGAGATTCACATTGCTTGCTGTTCCAAATAATATTAAGAGTGAATTGCATGAGAGGTCTTTGAAGTTTGTCAAAATTTCACCTTTCGTTCTTGGATTTTAAAAATTAAAGATTTAGTCCCTAAACTTTGCACTTTTATAACATATTTAGTTCTCGCGTCTAACATCCGTCTACTTGTGCCTTTAAGTCCTCCCACGTGATTCTCACATGAGAGTATATATATCTGTTCAATATACCCGTAGATGAGAATCACGTGGAAGGACTTCACTCCATAAGTAAACAAACATGGACACAAGAAATAATATTTTTGACCGTAATAATACTGTTATAGTTGGTGGCTAGACAAACCTCCAATCGAAAATGTTGCGATGATCATGCATGACAGTACTGTAGGCCTCGATATTTACCGTGTTATAGCCTTGTAGGAGGCAATCATCATGTATGCGTAACGTATGTTAGAGTGAATCAGTGAAAGATGAAGGTCTTTAATTACGCAATATTATTGTGACAAAACCTAGAAAGAGGAACAATATTTTTGCAGTTGTGTGAATTATTCATGTGGTCCGGTCACACTTTTGTATTTACCACAACCTACATGTGGTCCTCTCTAGACAATCATCCTAGCTAGTTTTGTTGAAGTTTAGTACTTTTTTTTTTTTTCATTAAAACACTTTTAATTGTTACTGAACTAAAATTTAGTAGATGCTACAATTGTTAGATGGATATTAAATTCGCATTGACTAAACTTCATAATAACTTCCCTCCAATGATAAAAGTAGAATTGATTTATAAGTAAAATTAAGCTTGTAAATGATTATGAGGTTGGCTAGTAAGGATGCTCGTAACGCATCATCCATAGTTCCATACACCCGCCTTTGCTGCCGTCTTTGCCACCCTACAGAGCGGGTTACGTTGCACAGGCACACCTGTTCGTATGTAGTCCTTCACCAAGGGCACCCCTAAGATGGTGGTGGTGGGACTCACATTTATGTTATGTGTGCTGGTTTTGATTTTTTATTTGTTTTTAATGGTGATTGTGGAATGTTGGGTGTAGTGTAGCTTTGACGGTAAAAATTAATTGTGAGAGTGATGAGTGAAAGGTAAAACTGATGTGGTATGATAACTAAGTTGATTTAGTATGATGACTAAGCTGATTCTTTGAAAGAAAAGGGTGCTAACGTTGTAGGTAGCCTAAATACCTTAATTAAACTCACTGAGAATTAGAATGTCAACATGACCCATATATATTGTCCACTAGGTTTAAACCCGTGTATCACACACGGGTTGAATAAAAATATTTTTAAAAAATTGTAACTACTATATTTAAAAATTTATAAATAATTTTATAAATTATTATTAATCACAAAATTTTGTCTTTATTAACTCTCCTACTAAATTTTCCCTCTCAACTTTCCTTTTATAAAAAAATTTATGTTTTCCCCCCAAAAAATTACCCCCTAAAAATTTTAATTTATTAGATAGATATAGTGTTTTCACAAATCGGTCAACATCATATCTATCGTGACACCACATCATTGTTATAGTGTTTGAATGGTCAAATTTTGGAATATACTACACAAACAACTTGTTGACGCTATAGCTCAATCGACAGAAATACTCCGTGCAACTATTGTTGTTGATCCTGCAGAGCCTACCCAAAGGTTCAGGCCGGATTGTAGGAAGAAGTGGGTGAGAAGTTTTTTTATGTATATGCGAAGCTCTACGATATCCACGATTCCCAATAGTAAGTCGTCGGCATATCGCGCGTAAAAAATCCTTATTAAGTAATGATCGCAATAAAGAGGGTTAAGGGTATCATGTTCCCATAACCCATGTATAATACTCTCCTCGTTCATATATAAGTTCACATAATATTACAAATATAACTTATATATATTTTTTCTAAGGTTATGTGTAATAGTTAATGCTCTTTGGGGTATATTTCGTCTTGTGAACGATAACCGGGCAATGAGCATTATACAAAAAGTGATGTAATAATTAATACCCCTATAATACCTCATAATCATTAGATAATTATAAAACAAATAACAAAATCAATTCAACGATTGGAGAATACCTCGGGGCACATACATTATTCATAAAACGCCTAGCGGTATTTTTGTCTATAACAAACATAGTGATGTAGAGTGTATTATATGGAGCTTTGAGGTCTAAGAAAATAAGACTATCCGCATTTATAACACAACCCAACTTTTTAATAAAAAAACTAATTTCTCTCTCTTCCACCTACACAACCCAAATATACCCAACTTTTCACTCACATTAACAACCCAATCTTCACTAACTTTATTAAATAAAAAATATAAATTTATGATTTTGGGGTTTTTTAAAATTTATATACCGAACCAATAAAAAAGTGTCAAATGTAGGATATAATGTATATTTTAAACAGATCATGTTATATTTTTTTAAATAATAATAATTATTTTGTATTAAAAAAATATTTTTTTAAATGTACTCCGTTTTTAATAAAATTTACACCGGCACGTTCGTAATAAAAAACCAATCAAGACGGTGTTATTAGATTTTTTAAAATGTTAATTATTAGAAGTTATTAACAAAAAACAAGATTATAATTAAAAATAATTAGAGTGGAATATAAATGAAAAATGAAAAGAAAAAGTGGCTAATACCATAGTGACAAGTGTCATCCAATCTATCCTTCAATCTAGGTTGCAAGCATGACCGGATCGAGCCAAAATATTAACTTTTTCTTTTTCTTTTATTCCAAATAGTGTAATAATCCAACTCAAGATCAACAATGAGACTAGTCTAAGTTTCAAAGCTTGTAAAGTTTTGAATGTCATTTCCAATAAGATGAAAGCATTTAGGGTTCCTCATGCACTAGTCTGAGATTACAGGTCCAGTTACTTGTGTTCATAAGTATTAATCCCTATGCAACTCTATTGTACAACTATATTTAAGTACATTGTACATCAGTCAATGGATACAAAGTTGTGTATAATTTGTTTCTTCTCATTTAATAAAACTGCAAATATATGTTCAAAAAGAAAATATGATTTGATGGAAACTTGGAAGTGTCTTGTTACACAAAGTTCTTCTTTGGCAGATGCATTCATTGACAACATTAACATTTCAATCCCATCAATAATTTTCTTTTGTCTTATGATAACTATTTCTAACTATTGGTCAAGTAATTTAATTTTCTGAATTAGTTTTTTTTTTATTTTTTTATCATAGTGTTCGGTGTTTCTTTCATTAAATTCTTCCAAAATTTAAAACGTATATTTTGTCCAACTTAAATGCTAATGTCGGTAGCCTTTGCATAAAACCTCCTAATAACTTTTGATACCTAGTTATTTTTTATTGATTTGTGACCATAAATACACATACAACTATGTTTGCGAATTTTAAAGATAGAAAAAGCACTTATCTTAAACAAATTTCACATACACATTTTATATAAGTATATAACCTTAACATTAATGTCGGCGGCCTTCCGCCTTTGCTACCGACCCATTCTTCCCCAAAATTTCATATAATGTAGAAACTCACCACAACTTGGTATAATGTATACTTTAACACGTTAACTTTTTTAAATTTATAACCTAATTTATCTAGTCGGTGGCTTTATACTTCTCTTTTCTGGTACTTAACTACGTAGATTTTCGTCACAATGCGTGAGAAGCTTTGCTTGTTGATGACTCATAACATGATGACTCGACAAGTAGTATTTGACTATTTACAAGAACGTTAAGGCCAAAAAGGGGGAAATGAAAATATTGTGTCTCCTCATTTAACTTCTTTTAACTAAAATGGGTCCCGTTACAATCATATTTGTACTTTTTAGGGAAAAAGGTGACGAAGTTTATGTCAAAACTATAGAGAAGTATTCGTTGAAAATATAAGTGAATAAAGTTTAAATATGTCCTTTTGAATATTTAAATAAGTACTAGTAGTGATTAGTTGATGTCAAAAATCTTTCAAAGATTTATGGATACCACATAGTACTTTTATTTCTTTTCTTCGACGTCTAACACACTTTTAAGAATATCAATACATGTGATTGACACCCTAGTCTCACATGGCAATGATGAAAGAGACTTGGGTTTGATCATTGTTTAGTCTGATTACTTAAATCCTCAAGTCAAATAGGTTTTTTTTCTTTTTCATTTTCGTGTCTTCGGACGGGTGTCAAATGGGTTACGGCTGTCACACCCCGTTTTACGCAGCGGATTAGTATAACTAGCGGGGTCGGTGGTAACGGAAGTTGGTTACCATCGGATTATACTCAAACAACCATTTCAAAAGTTACGGAAAGTTAAAACGTCATAATATTATTACAAACATTGTTGTAAAGATCCTTTTTATGACATAGTTTTTCACTTTATAAAAGTGATTATTTAAAAGTCGGTCCCAAAACAACATTTCCGTAGCATGGCGTTTGACACCAAAACCATTCCATTCCATAGCACACAACAAGTGCTTTAATCACCTGAAAAACATGTTAAAAACGTTTATCAGTACAAGACTGGTGAGTTCACAGGTTTAGGATACGTAGTCCATAACAAAACCAATTATGATTGTACTAATAAGAGACAATATTTATCCAATCTTGTTGACTTAAAGTTGCAAAGTTTAAGTCATATGAAACAACCATAAACCCGTAATCAATCCATGACATTTACCCTCCGACATTGCAATTATATAATCTCCCGTCGTCATTGACCGGAGCTACCGGTACGGGAGTGGGCTGTCAGTACACCCGATAGATCTACCAATATAATCCAAGGACCCCTGTCACCGAGGCTAATGATTACGTTATTTTTGAGGGTTTTTCCCGCGAGAACATCTTGTAAACTTATGGTTTTTCATATAAATCAAAATATTTTCCATCTCTTACTTTAAATCATAATTAAATATATTTCACATGTTTTTCCCCCAAGTTTGAAATCAAAATGTATTGAAAATGGGGCCGTGAAACTCACCTTTGATTTCCGTCAAGTTTTTGCTAGCACTTACGAGCCCAAAATTAATATGTTCCCGACCTACTAACACCCTATATATATCCAAGGGTTCCCGTTAATAGTCGTACAATGGTCATCCAAGTTGTTCATCAACTCTAGACACTTTTTATGAAATGATTTATCATTTCGATCTAACGACACGTTGGTGACTTTGCTTATGACCCGTTTCCAAATAATATTTATATAAGTCATCTCTTTATATAAATATATTTCAAACAATATTTATATGAGTGATCTCTTCATATAAATATATCTTAAAGACAATCATTGGTCTTTAAACATTTGCAAAACTTTACATATATGATTTATCATATATAATTCTTGGTTTCGTTTTCATAAAATTCACACTTTTAATATTTATATAAAATAAATATTATTTTTCTTAAAGTGTTAAGTTTCTTAAAACCAATATCTTGAATGAAAACCCATAGGATTAACTCTTTATCCATTCACTTCGAGGCTGAGTGAAAATACGAATTTTTAAGCAACCGACTAACTTTATTTTTAGTTGTTTTTGGTGTTTTGATTTTATAACTTTAAGTATCTCTTTTCATACTTATTTTAAGATCAAAACACTGATTCAAGTTCAGTTTTTAACTCTTGTAACTTGACTCAAAACCGTTCATATAAAACACGTAATTTCGGTCACAACCGAAGTATTTTTCGTAACTAGTTATTCATATAACTACCCTTTTCATTCATACCACTTTAGACACACATAATCATGCTCATACACACTGATTATACATCAAAAGTTGCTGGTCTAAAAACTATCTTACACATGCTTACGGTTTAAGCCGAAATAGTCGGTTTTACCGTTATTTCATACATAGTTTGTTACTAAACAATGCTTAAACCACCAAATTTCATCATGTAATGACTAAACATATATTTTCACATAAATAAGCATGTAAAATCTGTGAAAATCGTATTCTCAAGTTTAAACCCATTTTCGAGTCAAAAACGACGTATTTTTACTAATAAAACACATTATATCATTCTCATAACATGACTAATATCATCAAATGTCCAGAATTTAATTCAACCATCTTAGAGCATGAGATTGTATTAATTTTCTACAATTGATCACATTTGACAATTTCATGGTTCATGCTCACATGACAATTGATTCTAGCATTTTTAATACTTTCTCCACTCATATTCATGCATATACATGTGTTGACTTTTTAAAGTCAAAATTACCATTTGCAAGAAATAAATCATAGATTACTACATATTGACTTATTACCACATTTTACCACTTAAACATTATCATGATCATTTTATCTCAAATAACACATTTTTTCATCATATTAGTCAAATTTATCAAGACTCCTATATCACATAACCCACATTTTAACATTATCATACTCATCATCATCATCATCATCATCATACGTACATACACATTACCATTTAATCATAAATATCATTTTGTATGTATGATCAAACTATAAATTTCATGTTTTCATACCATCTTAATATAAAACCCATAACTTTTATTTATCAAAAATACATTTTTGACACACCCACATACATATACACGTTCGTATATATGTATGTATACACACGTTTCTCGTTTGATTCTTTTGATTGTTAGAAGTGCTTGATTTGATGAACAACTTTATGATTCAAGGATGAATCATTCTTTTAAAACAAGAAATCCATATTTGAGTTTATACCTTGATGAACTCTAATTTGCAAGTATATAATTCTTTGATTTCTTTACTTGTTCATATTCGAATCACCTTCAATTTCACTTCTATATCATCAATTTTGCTTGAAACATCTTGTGTGTTCTTGATTTTTGGGTCTTATTGGTATTGAATATAGTTGAAAATGGGTGTTGTTCTTTGTATATGTGAGCCCTAGGAATCAAGAGAGAGAGATGAGTTGTGTGTGGTAATGTGAAAGGGATAATTACTTGTATATCTTGTATGTGATGATGGGGATGAATTGTTGTCAAATGGTGATGATGGGTAGGATGATGAATCATCCATAAATTGCAATAATAGGTTGGTGACTCATGTTATTAATTTATATTTTGTGGTATTGAGTAGTAATTTGAGTGTAAGGTGGTATAATATTAATGTGTAGTGTTTATTGGATTGTGTTAAAATTATTTGTAAGTATTAATGGGTAATATCACAAATAATATTTGTGACTATGGTGATGATTTTGGTCGTGATTTTGGTTAAAAAGGGTGTTAGGATTGTAGTGTGGTATTTATTTGGTTGAGTGATATTTAATTTGGAGTGTAATTTTGTAGTTTGTAGGCATTAATCATTAAGATGATTAATGGGTAAGTTTCTAGTGGAAGTAATATTTATTGAGTTTTTAACTAGTAGGATACCTAGTATCCATTTTCTAAAAACTCTTTCTTCAAATCTCATGGATTTAAAAGTTGTACTCCTTAGTATTAATTATAATACTTACAACTTATTTTTATGAGTTTCTTATGTTCATATTATAATTATGAACTACTCAAAATTATATTTTTCTGAAAACAGGTAAAATCTGAAATGTACGCGTTTGTCAGCAGTACAAATCGAAAACTATATTTTTAGACTTTTACCTTTATTTTCCTTTGTAATACTTTTACACATGCTAATATAGCAGATAATCCATTCTAGGATTTTTAAAGTTTCCCGGGTCATCACCAACGTTCGTCTCAGTACTACACTGTGACTCCACACAGTATTTTCTTGTTATTTATAAATGCAGTAGCATTTATTACCAGGGCTTGGCTAGACTCAAATGACATATTTTAAATTTACTACTAATAATGCCATAATATATAGTTTAGTTTTTGTCCTAGTACGGATATTAATCTGGAATTTTGCCGTGTGTCACAACGGCTTAGGAAGAAGTTTTCTCTGTAGGATGGTTGGTTGACGAGTTTCGATTTAGACCAACTTGGCTTGTAATAAGGGTTGTCGCGAGCCCTCGTTGGGGTCGCTGGGATTTACCCGGATCTCGTGGCAGTAGGGGATCACTAACGCTGACGAAAACACCCAACAATGATATAAAGGCTGAAGTTTCGATCTCGATCTTTGCACTCTCGAATGTTATGGCATTGTAGTGTAGCTATTAACACCAACTTCCGCTATAAAAAAATATCAATACATAAAAGATTAACATAAGCGTTATACAAGGATAAAAAAACACACCCATAAAGAAACATTATATAAATTAAAACAATAGGTTTTTAACAACTTAAACATAAATGAACTAATTATAACAGAACAAATATAGAGTAAATTCCCATTTAACTACTTGAGTTTTTTCATATATTTATATATAGGTGTGTGTATATATATTATTTATAGGGTAAAATCACTGTTATTTTTTTTACATTTAAGGGAGAATGTTTTTTATAATTAAAAGTGTTTATTATATATACTATGTATAATTTAGAAACTTGATGAATAGTAAAGTTTATGTTTTAAATTTTTGCCACGAGTTTTCATTAGTTTTCATCTTTTGTCTATTTGTGTTGTGAAGCTATATATGTGGTTGTGGTGTTGGATTGTTGTAGGTTTGCAAGTATATGTGTATTTGTGATGTGGGAAACGATGTTTTTTTTTTCATTTTTATGAGTTTTGTACCAGAGAAGAAACGGAGACACTATTGTCGTTGTACCGGAACCACCGAATTTCATGTTTTTGGCCGATTATGTCGTACGTCTTTGCCTTTGTCTTTTTCCGGTTTCACTCTTTTAATGATGTTCGGTGATCGTTACGAGGGTGGATGACGGCGTTGTCAGCTGTTTCATCTGCGTTCTCATCTTGCAATGGTGTTCGTAGGTGGTTATGTGGTTTAAGGGTTAGATCCGTTTGGTTGTGAATGTTGTTACTTTTTTTGTTCGGTTTTTTTTTTATGTTTTTGTTGTTGTTAGGGGTATGAAGAGTGATATCAAGCTGTGACACATTACGGTCGCTAATTCTGAGCCCTTATGATTGTTTTCTTTATGTGTTTGTAGGGTCGTCAAATAAAATGCTCGCGCAACGCGAGCACGCTCATATAACTAGTTATTATAGTTTTATTATTATTCAGCTGTTTTTTTCCAGTTTATTATCTTATAAAACTTTTTTAATACTCAAATAAATACATATTTTCAAACCGTTATTTTCAATATTTTTCATTATCTTTCTAAATCATATGTCTTCGAAACTTCTTTTTCTATATATTACTCATTTTTAGACCATTTTGTTTTAAAAACCGTTGGTTTTAAAACCTTATTTTTAGAAGAGACTATCAAACAAATTTATGAGCATATTCCACTAATATTTGAGCCTCAAAGTGTATTATGATGGTTATGTTGAAAAATATAACATATAATAAAAGACATTTATAAAAATGAATGGTTTTATATAATGCATACTTATTTGTATACATAAAACTTGTTTTTAATACAAAGGATTTTTTTTAAATGAACAGTTAGAAATAGAATTGGTTTAAAAACTAGGGCTCGTAAAAAAAGTTTAAACGATCAACGATGTAAAAAAAATTTATAACGGGTTTAATAAATAAGTATTTATTTTTTATATTAAAAACATGTTTTAAAAACAAGAACAATAACATAATAATAAAAATTAAACAGTAATAAATAGTTCAAAAGATAATTTTTTTTATAAAATATACAAAACTAACAACGTTTTTACCGATAAAAATATAACACACACATATAAATATAAACAAATTTGACTAAAATAATCCCTACTAAATATAGGCAAATTGAAAAAAAAACAACCGAATAATAATAAAACTAAAATAATAATAAATATTTTAAAAATAAAAATATTTTCTCTAAAATATACAAAAATAACAATGTTTTTACCATATAAATAAGGGGTTACTTTGTAGAAATGTAACCAAGTTTATCAACTGTTCTAATTAAATACCTAAAACTTGATTTATCTCTCTAAAGTCATTGAAGTTTCATTAAGTGTTCCAATCCTATGTACTAGTTTTATGATTATTTGAATTTTTTAAAATTGAGTTGGGCAAATGAAATATGTATAAACTTTGGATACTATTTAGTGATTATTTTTATTCAATTTGACTAAAAATCATAAAATTTAGAACTTTTTTATTAAGGTGTAAATTCTTAGTCTTCACTTTTAGATCCCGATTCAAATTAATTGGAAAAAAACTCACTTTTTTATAATCATAATTCATATATGTTTCATATGTCCAACTCAATTTTAAAAAATTTAAACATTTGTAAAACTATTACATATGACTAGAGCACTTATGAAAGTTCAGTGACTTTAGAGAGACAAAAAAAGTTTGAGGTATTTAATTAGAACATTGAGTAAACTTGGTTATATTTCTGTGACATTTTCCCTATAAATAATACACACACACATATATACATACACACCTATATACATGTTAAAATTTCAAGTAGTTCTTACAATTTGCATCCCTGAAGTTTTTGTTTTGACCATTTGCATCCCTGGGGGTATTTTGGTCATTAATGAAAAAGTTCATTGAAAAATCTAACAAAGTTAGTTTTTTGGATGCAAATAGGAATAAAATGCAAAAATCAGGGATGAATTTGAGATTTTGAAACTATAGAAATGCAAATGGTTAAAATCAACAAGGATGCAAATGAAAATTTACTAGTATATCCTTATATAATATAGCAAAACAAAAAATCTTATGTGACATTTTTTTATACTTTTTAGCTTATGTGCATTATTTGAGATATTATCTCACAATAATGATTTTTTATTTAAAATATGTATATAAAATTTATTATAATAAAACTAATTACATTTTTGGTCCCCTAATATTTTGTAGATTTATTAAAAATTTAAGAGTATTTATATTTTTAACCCTTTCTACAAGGGGTGTACGTGAGTCGGTTTATATTTGATAGGGGTTTAAAAATGAAGCTTATGGATAAAGTTAATAATAACATACAATTAAAGATCTCAGTGTTTTATAAATATACGTAACATTTTTATATGATTTAAAAAAAAATAAACTGCACTATAAAACTAAGCACTTTCTTCTCTTTAATTTGAGTGTATAATATTGCTATACTAAAAGTCTAATTTTTAAAAATATATCATGTGTTCCATTTTACCACGGTTTTATCTCAAAACTGAATGAAACATTCATAAACATCCTTAGAAGCATCACTTGAATTGTGTTCCCGAACGTAGTGCGGACGCTAAACTAGTATATATATATGGTAAGTTGCTAAGGGTGAGGGGGTGGTCCATTCCATCCCCTTCATCCCCTAACAACCCACCAATAAAAACATTACACCTATCAACCATTTTATCAACCATTCCATCCCCTAAAACTCAACCATTGATGGCGCCACAACCATTCCATCCTCTAACTCATTTTAATTTTTAATTAAAAAAATTAAAAAAAAACACATTTCATTAAAAATAAAAATAAAACTACATTTCATTGAAAAATAAATAAATACGCAAAAATTTAAAAACAAATTACATAAAAAAACACACGAAATTAAAAACAAAATACGATAAAAAAAGCTACTCGTTGGGGAAGGTGTTGGGGATAACATCTAGGTGTTCTAAACCTTCTAAGTTGTAAAGATACTTGGTTAGATCGGACCGGAGACTAAAATGAATATCTTCGTTAGTCAATTCCACTTCGGCATTGTCGTCTCTAACATGATTGATGCGGGGATCTTGAATGTAGACGGGTGATATGGCACGTCCATCGTGTTTTAGTAGCATGTTGTGCAAAATGCAACACGCATATGCTATGTTTGATGCCTTTTCTCTGTTTTTCGCCCTACACGGTCGACTTAGTATCGCCCATTTACTTTTTAAAATACCGAACGCTCGTTCCACATCTTTTCTTGCCCCTTCTTGCACCCTTTTAAATCTTATCTCTTTCGGCTCGGTTGGATACAAATAAGCTTTAACAAAAACCGCCCATTTTGGGTAAATCCCATCGGTAAGATAATACCAATATTTGTATCGTCGCTCGTTTAAGTAGAAAGAAGTATTAGGTGCCGTGCCAAGAGTCATGTCGTTGAACAATGGAGATCGGTGTAGAACGTTAATGTCGTTGTTTGAACCGGGGGCACTAAAGTACGCATGCCATATCCATAAATCTTGTGAAGCAACTGCTTCAAGCATAATACTCGGGTGTGGATGACCGCCTCTCTGGAATTGACCTTGCAACGAGGTTGGACACATTCTCCACTCCCAATGTGTACAATCTAAACTCCCGAGCATCCCTGGTAAATTATGATAACTTCCATGCGCATTTTGCAAAAGTGCTACGTCATGACTAGTCGGACGACGCAAAAATTCTTTTTCATATAAAATAATAACCGCATTGCAAAAAAACTCTAAACATTCTCTAGACGTTCTAGCGGACATAGCAAGATATTCATCATAAGAGTCAGATGGATTACCATATCCGAGTTGACGAATAGCGGATGTACATTTTTGAATTGCAGCAAAACTCCTCTTCCCTCTTGCATCGTACCCTTCTTGAAACCATTCGAAACGGGCTTCAATATCGTCAACGATTTTCATAAACAATTCTTTCGGCAAGCGGAATCTTGTTCTAAATGTCTCCGCATTATATTTCGGCCCATCTATGCCACCTCGGAAATAATCATCTAATAACTGATTGTGCGCTTGTATCCGATCACGTGGCACATATCTTTTTTTTTAAGTGGCCGTATCCGCCTCTTCTTGTTCTTTGGCAGCGGCAACAACCAACGTAAGAAAATCAAAATCTTTCTCGTCACCGCTTGAAGACGAGAGATAATTTAAGTCCGAAGACGAGCTAGACATTGTTGGATTTTATAAAAAGAGATGAAGATGTAAAAATATAAATTTGTATAGTTGAGAGAATGAGATAAATGTGTGAGTGTTTTTGGTGAAAATGAGTGTTTATATAGGTATTTAAATTTAAAAAAAGTTTTTTTTAATTAAATAAACCCAACCCAACCCACCCACCCTACCGTTGCATTTCAACGGTCATAAAACCAGCGGGCCCCACATTCAATACAACATCACCGCAGCGGTGATCGATCCCCCCATCCCTGTCCCCGCCATCCCCACCACGAACGGCGGCGGTGTGTCCGCTCGTGGTTGAACCCCGACCACGCCATCTCCTCACCCACCCCCATCACACTAACGGATGGTTTTACATGTGTAACTAGTAGTTTTGCATAAACACCCAAAAAGATAAAAAGATGAATACAAAAAATCATTGCTAAAGTTTAATCAAATCCAAATTTTGTTTTACATTTGCATGCATACATACACATCCAACACATAACAACATACATGCAACATGCAACAACATACAACCACCATTGCTTTGGTCCCCTCTTCCTCTGCTCAATCTTTCATCCCAAAACATTCAATCACTCACATCACTTTCTATCTTTCTTCTTCATAACCCAAATCACTGAAACCCCATAATTACACTCTCTTTAAAGCTTAACACACCTACCCTATCTTCAACCCTATACACATACTCTGTTATTATTATTGTGTCTTTTATACACTTGATACATTTATTGATCATAGATAACTGTGCTTTGTTAGCTTTTTCGCCGTTTAATTTTGTGTACAATTCTGTTACTTTAACATCAACCAAACCCCTCTGTCTTCTTTTTCTTCTTTCTACCTTTGATTTGCTATAAAACTACATGGAAATGAGTGTCCCCTGTTTCAAGCTTCCTTTTTTGTTCTTCCCCTTTTTCTGAATCACTCAACTTCAATTACCATTTTCATCACTTCCTCGTTGAAATCAAACTTGTTTCCTAACAAATTTAAAGTATTTTGAACAAAATCTCACTTGGGTTTTTTCAAATTCTCTGATTTTCACTTTGATTCATCTCATCATCATATGTGCTCTGTTTTTCCCCAATTTTCACTTTCATGTTTATCAATCCCAATTCGGTGAAATATCAATCAAGATTTCAAATTGGGATCATTACATACCTTTTTCACCAATCAAAATCTAGTTTTCCTGAAAATTGAGTAGTAATTTAACATTCCCAAGATCTTTAGTGCGAGTGAAAATTTGAAATTGTGATGGATTTGAGGTGTAGAAGTGATGGGTGTTTTGTTATTTTGGTTTTGTTAATGGTTGGTTTGATTGGAAGGTGTATTAATGGAGATAATGATGGAGATGCAGTAGGAGCTTTAATGGTGAAAACAGAGCAAGAAGCTTTATACTCTGCTATTCAAGGGTTTGTGGGTAATTGGTGGAATGGGTCTGATCTTTATCCTGATCCTTGTGGTTGGACACCGATTCAGGTTATTACTTCATTTAATCTTTTCTTGCACTCATATCTGGTTAAACTAAAGGATGGTTAAGAGGGTCGGTATTTTATAAGTCAAAACAATGTTTTTAAAATCGGATCGGATAGAAAATGCTCGTCTAACGGGTTGGATTGGATTCAGTGAACTGGATAAGTTCATAAATAATAGAAAAATTAAAATAATTAGTCTATAGTTAGTTCAAAACATAATATGAAAATATATATGTTTAGTGGTGTATTTTGAATTTTAGATAGTATAAATAATGGAGTAATTTTTTTTAACCAATAACGATGAATAGTTTTATTCAAAGAATCAACATGTAACCGCTATATCCGTCAATAAAATATGAATCATAACATAGAGTGACATTTTGAGGGAAAAAGAGATTTTAAAGAGGAAATAAATATAAAAAAGATTAAAATTTGGTTTGATCACCCGATTCGATTTAACTTGTTAGTTGACCTAGTGATGAAGCTCTTAACGGGCTTGGCCCGTTGTCCCTCCCATTTTTCCACCTTAACTTTTAACATGTAACTTAATTTTTTTTATACGTATTGAGTTAAATAAACTTACATGTATTATATGCACTAAAATTTTTTATATGCTTTAAGTTCGTTTTCAAGATAAAATTATCTTTATTATATGTACTACAACACTACACAAGTTTGAGTATTTTTTATGAAAGACAAGATCTAGACGTTAGTTAAATAATGTCTTTAAAGACGGTAGAAAGAATATAATGATGACCCAACTAAAAACTATTAAAAGTTTTAGTAACATTATGTACTTGTTTTGCTTCTACAGGGTGTTTCATGTGATGTTTATGATGGATATTGGTACGTTACAGATCTAAGCATCGGTCAAATTTATGATAACTCATTTCCATGTGCTCAAAATCTTGAACTTAGACCACAATTGTTTCAACTCAAACACTTGAAATCATTATCATTCTCCAACTGTATCACCTCCCCTAATCAAGCCACGATTCAAACCGCTAACTGGGACTCGTTTTCAGGCACTTTAGAGTCACTTGAGTTCCGGGCAAACCCTGGTTTGTCGGGTCCAATCCCGACTGCATTCGGTAGCCTCAAGAACCTTCTATCTCTTGTTTTGATCGATAATCGGTTGTCCGGGGATTTGCCGGTTAACATTGGGAACTTGACTCATTTGAAGAGGTTGGTTTTGTCTGGTAACTTGTTTACAGGCAAGATACCAGAAAGTTATGGTTATTTGAGTGAATTGTTGATTATGGATTTGAGTAGAAACTCATTGTCTGGAAATTTACCGTTGACTTTTGAAGGGTTGACTTCTGTCTTGAAGATTGACTTGAGTAAGAACCAATTAGAAGGTTTAATCCCAAGTGGGATTAGTAATTTGAAGAATTTAACTCTTTTGGATCTTAGTAATAATAAGATTTGTGGTGAGTTGAATTTTGCAAATCAAGAAATGAGTTCATTAGAAGAGTTGATTTTGTCAAACAATCCCATAAGTGGTGATCTTATGAGCTTTAATTGGCAATATGTTTATAAGCTCATGGTTTTGGATCTTTCTAACACGGGTTTGACTGGCGTGGTACCTGAGTCGATTTCGAGTTTGAAAAATTTGCGGTTTTTGGGTTTAAACGACAATAAACTGTCGGGAAATCTTTCACCGAAACTAGCGGACTTGGGGAATTTGACGGCATTTTATGTCCATGGAAATAACCTCACTGGTGACCTCAAGTTTCCTCAACAATTCTACCGAAAAATGGGCAGGCGATTCGGAGCGTGGAATAACTCAAATTTGTGTTTCCGGAGTGCTAAAGTGCCCGCCAATCTTCGTCCGTTTGGAGTAAAGTTATGCCGTGAAGAACAATTGTGATTCCATTCTCGAGTTTGCTATCCGCGAATGGAATCACTAGGAAAAAAAATTACTGTTTAGGTAACATTTGTGTAAGCAAAATGGTCCTTATTTTGACTAGGTTTTGACTATTTGAAATGCATTTTAGTATTGTGTTCGTGTAAGTCATGTAGTAAAAACTTTTAATTTTCTAGCGGGGAACTGATTTTCATATATTTCATGGAAAAAATATGTTTTAAGATTTGCCCTTCATTGACTTCAAATCCTGACTTCGCCATTGATTGTTGGATATAGCCGACGAGCGATGGTGGTCTGGTCCCGGTCCAAACCATGGACCATTGGGTTAGGTTTTGGGGAAATTAACAAAGGCACATTTTGGTGTACGTAGGGTATTTTGATAGTAACATGTAGGTTTATGGTTGATTGGCCGTCGGTGGTGGAGACCTACACAAGAAGAAAATGTAGCCATGTGTTGCCGATGGTTAACTTTTTTAATGGAGCTAGGTTTTGAGGTTTGACTTTTTATAAGCGAAAGTATTTTTAGACATGTTTACAACATCTCAGCCGACATTAATGAATATACAAATACAAGTAATTAATTAAGCTTGACGTGTTTGTGAATTTTGTTACACGCAATAGCAACGACAAATACATTGAGAAAAGAACGTATGAATTTGCGGCGACTTGGTTTTGGAAATAGAAACATGGTGGAAAACATTTATGTAGCGGTACTTATGTTATTTGGTCTGTTTTGGTCTTCACAAGAATAACACATTATCTTCGGCAGATATAACGTACAATACTAAAAAAAATACTCCATATCATATTTTGAATACAACTTCGTTTTAACAAAATTTATGCCGAAATACACGCCAAGAAAGAAAAAAAATTAACCACGGACACAAATTAGTTATTTGAAAAAGATTAATGAATGAAAGTTATCGAAGAAAAATCAATTTAATAAAACGATAAACCGGCTAAAAGCATATTTTTATATAGTAAGAGAGTGAAGTTGAAACTTTAAAGAGTTAGAAGATTAATATTGAAAAATCTGTCATAATTCATAGTAATGGTAAACTATTTTTAAAACTCTTACAAGTCGTGTACTATATTTCTATAAGTTGCAACATCTATGAAATTACATACAATTCCCCAAATTGGAGTGATGAATACAACTCAAAGCACATGTCATGAATAACACCTACAACTTGGACCACCGAATTTTTATTACTATGCCTACCTCAATTTTCAGCCACTCGATTATGGTTGCAAAAGGAATTGAATTGTTGACATGTTGGTTTGAAACTTCTCTTTTAATTGAAGGTCTAGTCCTTTTTTCACACTCATTTTCTTGATAATCAAATCTTGAATTGAACCAGCTAACTCAAACACTTGAAATCATTATCATTCTCCAACTTATCACCTCCCCTAATCAAGCCTCCATTCCAACCATTAACTAGGACTCGTTTTCAAGCACTTTAGAGTCGTTGAAAATCCGGGCAAACCCTGGTTTGACGGTCCCAATCCCAACTGCTTTCGGAATCAATAAACTTCAATCTCTTGTGTAAGCAAAATGGTCCTTCTTTTGACTAGATAGAATGAAGGACTAGAGGACTATTGAAATGTATTCTAGTATTGTGTTAACTTGAGTTAAGTTAAAGTTTTAAATTTCTTTTGACTACAAAACGTTATAAGCTTTGGCTCCCTTGGCCAAAAATCCTGGCTTCATCACTGTGTCCGGGCTGGTTCATATAAGCTAACAGGACGTGTGACGGCCTCCAGAATTCCAAGAATTCATTTGTAAATAAAGAAAAACGAGTCATTTAGAAGTTAGAAACAAAACTACCTTCTTTTTTTCCTTGCATAAAATTCATGTATGGTCAGGTTTTGTGAAAACAAAGGTACATTTTGGTGTGATCCTGGTCCAAACCATGGACCATTGGCCGGGTTAGGTTTTGTGAAAACAAAGGTACATTTTGGTGTGGACCTAGTTTGTACCATATTTGATATTAACGTGTAGGTTTATGGTTCGTGGTGGAGACCTACACATGAAGAAAATCTAGCCATGTGTTGCCTTGATTCAATTCAACACTTTTACAACACCGTCCACCGCCACCCGATGGTTTAACTTTTCAATGGAGGTTGATGTTTGACTCAATTTGAGATATGTTTATAACATTTGAGCCGACATTAATGACTACATAAATATAAGAACTTAAAACTTGTGTGACGCGATGTGTTTAATTACAAACTTAATTTGTTAGATTGCGTTTCAGCAATGATCGATATTAACATGATTAATTACATGAAAGTAACGTGTAATGTTTAGGCGACTCAGTTCTGAAGATCAAATATAGCTAGAAAATAGTTATGTAGAGGATGTTCTTAGGTTGGATTTTGTCTTCACGGTACCAACAAGTTACGTTCAGTCTATATAATCTATGAATCTCCGATACCCAAAAGACTACCATACTTTAGGACTTTGAGTACAACTTTATTTATAATAAAATTTACACCTGGACGTTAGAAAAAAATTCAAACGCAACCACAAATTAAATATTTAAAAGAGGTTAAAGAACCAAAATTATCAAAGAAAAGTCAAATTAATGAAACAGTTAGCGAGCTAAAGCGTATATATAAATATAGTAAGAGGGTGAAGCTGAAACTTTAAAGAGTTCGAGGGTTTAAAAATGTGTTGGGTGAAAACCCATTATTCTAGTATAGTAAATTGTTTTTAATTACAACTTACACAAGTCGTGTACTATTTTTAATTTTTCTATAACTTGCAACATCTATATATGAAATTACATAACCATTCCCCAAAGCACGTGTCATGAACAATACCTACAACTTGTACCACCGAATTTTTATTAATGCCCACCTCAATTTCCAACCACTCGATCATGGTATTGCAAAAGGAATATATTGCTCTCTTGTTTGAAACTTCTCTCCTTTACTTGTAGGTCTAGTCACTTTTTCACACTTATTTTCTTGATCATAATCAAATCTTGAACATAAGTAGCTAGCTACCCACAAAAGAAAATTATTACAATACAAATCACTACTTTTCTAAACATAATTAGACTTCTATGTGAAAGCCACTTTAAAGTATGAAAGCCACTTTAAAGTAGCGGAGTTGATGCCTTCAACCGATCTTGAAATATCGGCTAAAACAGTCAGCTTATATAAATGAGTTGTGTCTTAAAATATGTATTATTGTTTGATTTGTGTCATTTGTCAACGTGAGGTTTAACTTCGACCACATATAGCGGACTTTAAAACTACGAGCCAAAGTGGACGTACTTCAACGTGAGGTTTTATTGTGTCCGACTCTTTTATTACAATTACTATTTCTAAAAAGTTTAGAGATTAGAACAACTTTAAAATATCATTAAACGTAATTAAATATTAAGAATATACAATCACTTACCGTCGATAAATTAAATTGTTATTTGACTCGGTTTTTCTTCTCTTGTTCCCTTCACGCAATGCATTATCGTAAGACACATTACTTTCAAATCTTGTTAAAGAAAATTATATAATCCATACGATTATGATAGTTAATCTTTTTTTTTTGTTCAAGTAATTATTTAAAGAAAAATGTTAATCTATGAAGTCATTTTCTTCTATTGTTGTCAAGTTTATATAGTATTTTTTTAGACAACGGAAATTAATTAATAATGTAAAAGTTATAAATATTGACTCGCTCCACCAGGGCCAACAAACTGTACACGGTAGCGGATTTTGTTTGACTAACTAATATTCAACCATCTTATAATTATTTACTTTTGAGTTAATAACTTTAAACGCTTTTGTGTTATTAGTTTGATTAATCTAATATGTCAAACTCAATCTTCTGCCTTTTTATACTTTTATGATTTTATCAACTTTTTGAATATATGGCTTTTCGACGACAATTTACCTTTTGGGCTATATATTGATTGAAGACATTATTTAAATCATCAAAATATCAAATTCATTGACATTTTTGAGTTATACATTTGATAAAAGGGAATAAAATAAATAAAATATCTTGTATTTATTGACATTTTTTAGTTATATATTTTAACAAGATTTAAAATAACCAAAGTATATTTGAACATGCTTTATTATTTCCTTCAATTACAATGTGTAAATATCAAAGATTTTCGAGTTAAATCAAGAACACATTACATTTTTCATCCTTTAAGTTTACATTTTTTTTTCATTATTTGTTTTATTTGCTACATTTTTCACCAAACATCCTTTATGTTTAATAAACTTGACATTGTTAGTCCTTTATTCCAACCCCGTTAAAAAGTCTCGTTAAAGTGTGTCACGTAAATTTGTATTTTTCAAATCCATTTACAACTTATGTTTTGATTAAAACCCCAACTTATATCAAATATAAGCGCTCACATGATCTGCACGTGACACACATTAACAGGATATTTTAACAGAGGTTAGAGTAAATGACTAACTTTGTAACATTTAATAAACATAAAGGACATTTGTTGAAAAGTTTAACAAAAACAGACCATTAGTAAAAAATAATGTAAATGTAAAAGATGAAAAGTGTAATTTATTCTTAAATCAAAGTTAATCATCTAACTTTCAACTTCACCGTATTCTAACTTAAGGAAATTTAATGTGTCCCTTACAATTAATTTGTAACTATTTTTCTTACGTACAACATAATATCATTAAAGTTAACTTAATTTTATTAAATAAATAATAGTAACCTAAGTTTTTTAAACTAATCTCACCGTCATGATCATGAGTAGAATATGTGTCATGTACAGAAATTCAACATCACCATTAATCTTATCCGATGTTAAACGATAACATGCATTTGAAAGTCAAATAGACTCATTCTCGCCTTCAACTAAATTTACAAAAGTCCTCCTTTGAAAATTTGAAAGAGAACAAAAGTTTCCATTTTTTTTATTATTCTTTCAACTACCCTTTTGTTCCAACTCCCTACCCACCCAACTTCGATAAATGTCGGTTTCATTCGATAAATGACGATTTTGAATGCATATAAAGCATTGTGCTTTATGTTTATACTTTTAAATAAATCATTTTGATGATTTTTATTGATCAATATAACCATCTATTGTTTTAAAAGCGGTTACCATTTTGTTTTATCTAGTAAGCTCAAAATGACCAATTTTAAAAGTATTAAGATTGAGTTTGGAAATGAGTCATTAACTTATTGGTTTATAAAAAAAAACAAGAAATAATTTCTAAAAGCCAAAAAATCTAGCTTTTTGATGACATATAAACTTAATGGCATTTTCAGAAATTGTAAAAGTTTTGTAAAATAATAATTATATAAGAGACTGTTTGACAAAATATGAATCATTAAGTGCTGAATGGTTAAGAGGTCTGAACCATTAAGAGTCTCTATCAATGTGAGAGATATTGGGTAGAACTTCAGACGATGGTAAGTTTGGTATATGCTCAATTCAGTTCCATTCAATATTTCTCTATCTCTTAACCATTCAGTACTTAACTGAACCATTCAGAACTCTTTTTTTATGAAACAAACGCTCTGAATACTGAATACTGAATACTGAATGATTAAGCACTGAACTGAACTATTAAGATGTGAAACAAACAACCCCTTTTTAAAGCCCAACAAAAGTAACTTTATAGAAACATAATCAAGTTTCAATTTTTTTTTTCCAATTTAGTCACTTAAACTTTGTTTTGTTTCAATTAGGTAAAGTATCTTTAAGCTTTGTTTTAATCAAGTCACTTTGTTTCAATTAGATAACACATCTTAAAGTTTTGTTAAAATTAAGTCATTTAAATTTTGTTTTTTTCATTTATATAACTTAAGTTTACTTTAATGTTTCAATCCTATATATGTGAAATACATTTTAAAAATTTACGAAATATTTTTAAAAAATTAAACATTTTAGAAAAACTCCCAAAAGTTTAAAAATGACAAAAAGTTGTTTTTTATTGTAATTTGAATATTAAAACTCATTTTTTTACATGTAACTTAATTATATATAGAATTAGAACAAATCTTAAAGTTAAGTTACCTAATTGAAACGAAATAAAATTTGATTTTTTAAAATTTAAAACGTGTTTATATGTGTTATATCAAGATAGCACTTTCATATTAAGGATAAGTTACCTAATTAAAATAAAATAAAGTTTGAATGAGTTAATTAAAAAATTAAAATTTTTACATTTACGTGATATTTTCCCCTAACAAAAATAAATATATATTTCATAATAGTATCTAGTAATTTACTTGACAACTGATAATTCCATTTAAGGATAAGTAATAGGTTTTTTCTTTGAACGACACAAATAACAAATAATAGGTGAATGTGACCTTTTCTACCTATACAATTCCCATGCTTAAAAGTCAAAATAAAATATTAACTTCTTTTTTTCAAAAGATAATAAGTTGACTTTTAAAAATAATAGAAAATAACTCCCACTTGCATGCCACATGCATATTCAACACGCAGTTCTCTAGTCTAATTCAAACATATGACTGTACGTACGTATGTTCTTAATTGGTATCAATTTTACTGGCCGGTTATATCTTTAAAATAAGAAAAAAAATATTTTGATTATTTTAATCGATTAGTTAATATCTCTAAAAGCATGATTAAGTGTAATAATTAGTTAAATTTACAATTAAAAAACCACCTGGGTGCTCTTTTTTTCTTTGGTTCAGGTGGGTATTTAAGAGTATAAATAATATTTGTTTGTTTATATATTTAAACTGTTAAAGGACACAATTAGTTTTTTTATTAATATAAAAGTAAATAAACTAAAAAAAGAATATATTGACTAAGACTGTGTACACAGACATACAGTATATACATCACTTTCCAATTGAATGTTAATCCATAGCTATTAGCCACCTTCATAATTTGGTACAATAGTTTTCCTTTCATTAGTTAATTTATCTTAACACGAAAAATAAAATTGTATTATATATAATGTAATATAATGAAAACTAATATTATGTATTATAATAACCTTTTTATCTTCAAACTAAGTAAATAACAAAAATCATCATTTACGTTCATATATATATATATATATATATATATATATATAGGGATCCATTCAAATGAGAACACTTTTAACTTGAGAACAACTTAGGAACCGCTTTAACTGTTGTATTTTTTATAATATAAATTGACCAAAATGCTTATAATTAACCTAATTTTAACATTTATTTAAAAAATATATGATTTGTGAAGTCGTTTGTTAAAATGCATATATGCACCCACATTACTTGTACACAAACACACATTGTGGGTGCATATATGCATTCTAACAAACGACATCACGAATCATATTTTTTTTAAATAAATGTTAAAATTAGTTGAATTATAAGCATTTTGGTCAATTTATATTACAAAAAATTCAATAGTTTGACTCACTTTATGATTCGTTAAAGTTGTACTTTTTGTACTCAAGTTAAGAGGTGTTCTCATTTGAGTGTCCCTCTATATATATATATATATATATATATATATATATTTATAACAATTGTTTCACTTTCCCCAACTAAATAACACAAAGCATTCTTTTAATTTGTTCATTTCTGTAACAAATCTCATCATTTCTATTAACTGTTAAAAAGAATAAACATAATTATTAATTAAACTAGTGTGTTACTTATTGTAAACGCATTTGTTACATATATCTTGGACTATAAATATTCCAAAAATACATATAACTTTTAGCCTTACTTTGACGCACATCAAGTATTTTTTATTAATTACGTACATATGTCCATACCCATATTTATTTTACTTAGCATGATTAAATAAAACTCTCCTTTTTTTCAATGCTATTTAAACAATTTTATACACAAAGAAAATTCTATAAAAAAACCAGAAAAAGCCTAAAGTCTGTCACAAAAACACCAACCTTGCTTTAGATTACAAAACTCCCGATTTTTCAATATTTGAATTTAAAGGTTACGTTTCATAGTATATATAAAATATTGTTACATACGTACAAGAAATTTCAAGAGTGGAAAATCTTAACCCCTTGTTGACCTACAATAAATTATAGTATTCAAAACACATATTATGCCGACAAATAAATCAACATTTTCATGTGTCATATGATAAATAAATTTGCCTGTAATTGTTAATTAAGTTGCATATAATCCTCTTTTTCTATATATGTAAATCTTTTATTAAACGTTACCGACATCTTAGCGTATGTAATGACATATGGAACTAATACCTATCAAATGAAATAGTCTGTGTTCAAGTCTCACATACAGACAATGGTAAGTTATACGAGTAAGGGGCTGTTTGCGGCAACTTCTGAATGGCTAAGTGCTGAATTAATAAGATGTCTGAACCATTAACAACTGAATCATTAAGATGTCTGAAGCATTAAGAGCTAGTATATTGCTTAACTATCCAAAGACAAATGTCTTACCAATTCAGATAAGGGGTTTTAACCATTCATACTTTGTATAATGCTTAACCATTCACAGGCAAATGTCTGAACCATTCAGACATCTACTCGTGAAACAAACAGTCCGAACCATTAAGTGCAAAATCAATCAGACATCTGAACCATTAAAATGCTGAAACAAATAGCCGGCCACTAAGAGAATTTTGGAGGTTAATTTGTTAAAATAACAATACAAAAGCTTGTAAATTACCTTTTTAATACATTAGCTTATGAATAATATATAGTCTTTTAAAGCTAATTAAAATCAAACTTAATTATACTCATTATAGTATGTATTACATTTGACATTGAAATAATATTTTATATGTCTCTCAAAACCCAGTTGACATTGAAGAACTAGTCACTTGCGTGCTTCACACGTTTTATTTGTTTCCTGTCTTTTACACTGATACACAAAGTTTCCAACCTTTTTCTTCACCATCACCGTCATGTATACACACACATACATTATATAAACACACCACCTGCCTCATAAATTTTTCTCTTATATTCAAAACTTATTATAATTCACACCATCTCTTGAAAACCCTCATCAAGAAACAAACCAACTCTAAAAAAAAGCTTTGATCATGGCATCATTTGTTTCACATAAACTCATTTTCATCCTCATCATTTTCACCATCCTTTTCATTAGTCCAATCTACGCCACTAGCCGCGGCGGGTTCACCACGATGCAGCCGCAGGAGCATCACGGGAGAAAGAATGATGTCGATACAAACCCGGGTTTGCTTGTTGCTATGTTACCTAAAGGGAAACGTGTCCCACCATCTGGTCCTTCAAAAAGGCATAATTCAGTGGTCAATTCTACGCCTCCTAGTTGATCAATCAATTCATAAAAGTTTTCTATATATACTTTGTTTGAAAACAACAGCTTTGACTATTCGATCTTCGATCGAGCGATCGATCGAGATTTTGCTGATATGATGAAGGTTTAGGGTTCATGATCATACAATCAAGAGATGATCTTAAGATCATTGTTAGGATATATATGATATATATATAGGTTAATTATACTGTATAGAAAATACATACCATTGTTTTGTTGGATTAGAAAGAAAATTTGTTGGTGGATTGATTATGATTTGATTATATATATTGATGTAACAAATATATATGTTGATTTATTGATTTTATTTATTGGGGTGTATTTTTGTTTTTGTATATATTGATGATTTTCTGGGTTGTTTTTGCAATATGTTGCGGCTTGAATCTTTGTAACTTGAAGTTAAATTATGAACAAGATGATTGTTGTTGGATAATGAGGATTGTTGACTGCGCCTTGACTATATATTTGGAGGGTTGAATTTGTGTTTATAATTAAGTTGTACCAACGTTTTGAAACCAGACCGGACTTGGATTCGGATATCATATCGGTCCGGTTTAGGGATGTTCAATCGTTCCGGTTTAGGGTGTTTAAACATTTTTAAGCCTGACCGATCGGTCGAACTGAAAACTAGGAGGCTGAATCGAAAAATGGAGTTTGGACCGGAATGTTTTTCTATTTTATATATGTATTTATATTTTAAATATTTATGGTGTCATATGATTGTTAAATCCAGTCCGATTAATCCGATCAGTGGACTAGTAAGGAGACTGATTCGACGTCTGATTCGATTCCGAAACCATCAGGAAGTACATTTGGGATCTGACGTTGCTATGGATGATTGTATATAATGACACGGAATGGTTCATATGAGAACATTAAATATTTGCAGAAAACAAAAGGAACAAACTAAATTTTTAATTTTTCAACCCAAAACATTTCTAACAAACATATAAGAAAATGCATGATTTTTTTAGAACGACGGTTGGTACAACGACCTATGACTAGGGCTGTTCACGAGCCGAAGCGAAGCGAGCGAGTGAGCCTCTGCTCATACTCTGCTCGAATTGAAAGCGGGCCGCTCGGGTCGGTTTGAATGTAGAGAAACGAGCACAAAACTACTACTCACACTCGCTAGGTTTACAATCGAACGGCTTGTTTATTCATAAGTACGTCTTGAAATCGAAACAATAAAATTAAAGAAATTTTGTTTATTTTTTAACCTACACATAACCCCACACATTGAAAAGTTATGTGTATTTAACCTTTAAATGCTAAAAATTCACTAAATAAATTTTTATACATGTACCATACACAAGTACGTAAAAACAAGTTAAAAAAATGCTCTATCTATTTACACACTCAACCTTTCTATCCATCCACTTTTTTAACGGCCCGTTAAGTACTTAACGGCCGTTAAATATATTTAACTGCCCGTTAAGCCTTTAATGGCCGTTAGTTTTTTTTTTTTTTTTTTTTTTTTTTTTTTTTTTTGCATTTGTAGTATAACGGTCTGTTAGGCCTTTAACGAAATTTGCAATAATTATTATGGCAATTAACTCATATTATTACAATATCAAATAATTCAAAAGTTACATGTTATAGTGTGAAATTTGCAATAATTATAAATTTTTATGTGACGATTAGTTGGTGTTTCAAAAATAAAAAGAACAAAGTTATGATAACCATATGCAATTATAAGGTTATAAATATAAATTAAAAGTAGTTGTATGAGACATGTATGACGATAATATATAAGTTTGAGTTTCTTTGTACTTGTCTTTCTTTCTCTTGTTCAACAATAGGGTAAAGAAGATATGTTATATGAGAATATCCACGATTTAGATCATATTTTTTGCAATGTTTATTTTATCTTTTAAATAAAAAGAAATAATAAAGTATGTTTCTCATATGTTTCAAGTAAATAATCTAAATGATACATATAATTGTTTTACAAAATAGTCATTTTAAAATTTTAAAAAATTACCTATAATTTTAACTACTCGTTAAGCATCTAACGGCCGTTAGAATTTTTTAAAATTTTAATTTTTTTTTAATTTTATAATTACATTTGTAGTATAACATCCCGTTAAAGACCTAACGGGCGTTAAATGAGTGTTTGGTTAGATTGTTAGGTGTGCGAATAGGGTATCCCTAAAAAAACCATTAATAACATTTTTTGTCATTCACGTTTGTATTTTTGGTTTCACAATATATAAGTTTCCATAAATGAACCTCCTTTATGGTGACAAACAAAGTAAAGAAAATATCCCATGATCGATGATGACCCAACATTATATTAAACAAACCCGTATCAACGACGGATCCGTTAGAAGATTAGTGACGGATAACACCAAAATCTAGTTTTTAAGTTTCACACACAATTTTTTCTATTGTATAACGACTATCATTGTACATGACGTGTGTATTCATTGTTAAATACCAATATACACTCCACGTTTTGGTTGGGATCGATGGTCTCATAGGTTGAAATAATGTTGAATAAGACAAATGCAATGTTGAATTTATCATATGGTACGTGTTAACAATGTTTTAAAACCAGTTTGAACCAGCGGGTAGAACCGCTTACGGTGGTATCCCTGGTACGATATAGCTCGGTTTAACTAGTGTACCGGTTTACATATTATACCGTCGTAAATCAGGTTTAACCAGTTTATACTAGTGAACAAGTTTGTGTTTAACTGGTTTAGACTTTAATTATAAGGTTTATATAACCCGTTAATCCATGCTCCGACTGAATCATGTGTTAAGTTAACTTTAAGATTCATCAATTTAACTAAAATTTATTATTTTATATTGTAGACATGTGAATAGTTATGTTCTTATTGATGATGATGACGTTGATAGTGAATTTGGTCTATTAAGCAATTTGAACTTGGTATTATAAACTTATTGTAGACTTTTTTTTACAAAATTTTGTTATTGAAAATATGCTTTTTAATTATGGAGTTATGCGTGTTTTTATTTTTTCTGGAGTTGAGGTTGATTTTTAAAGTAATTATATATGTTGACTAGTCAATCTGGTAAAAATACTAGTACAACCGGGTTCAATCCGATAAAAATAGGTTTAGTTAGAATTTGAGGTGTACAGAAATTCGGTTTATGAACTAAAACCTGAACCGAATCGAACTCAAACCAAATTTGAAAGACATTCGTAACCGGTAAACAACGGGCCAATATACTCAAAACCAGTTAACAAACTGAATCAACTAATCAAACCAAACCAGTTAACAAACTCAAACCGGTTTTTGATCTCGTTAACCATCAGACTTGCAGTTTTGTTCAACGAGCCTTAATTCATTTGAGCCCAGTTTCATTAAAGTTACAGCCCAATGTTTTTCTACCAACCTGGCAACCTGTAAATGAGGCACAAACCAACAAATTGTTTTTTTTTTCTGAACTAAATTGATTAAACCAGATGTTAGATTAGACTATTTAGCAGAGGTTTTAGATTTAAAATCCTAATATGCTTAATTAATTTAAAGTAGTTTAAGAGTACTAATAAAATATTTTACTATGGTTAATGAACGTCCCTTTAATAGATTGAAAAGCCTGCAAACGAATGAACTATTCGTGGAAATTTTGTTTATGTTCGTTTTAATAAACGAATAAACATGAAGAAGGAATTTGGTTCATTAAGTTAAACAAACGAACATGAATAGAGATTGTTTTTTATGTTCGTGAACGTTCAGTGATATGTTTATTTATGTTTGTTGTGCTTGTTAATTTAATTTTTTTCATATTATATACTTCACTTTTATTGGTTCTAAGTTTTAAAAATATGAAACCCTTGTTATACTTCATTTTACTTTTTTTATGTTCGGATAGTTATATATGCTAAGTACTTGCTTTTTTAATGTGGATTTTGCGTAATGTTGGTGATGAAGTGGATAATTAATTCATGAACTAAGATTAATTTTGTTAGCCTTCTTAGATTAATTGAAGAAACTGTTAATTGAACCCAACTTGTATTTTTACATCGTATATAGTTATATACTCCGACTATACATGTTAATATAATCTAAATATATTAGCTTGTGTTGAGTAGTATAAGGTTGACAACTTAAAGCTGCCATATTTTTTCAACCCTAATATTTTGGTGTTTTAAACACAAAAATATTATTAACGAGTCACTAACTCTATTAACAAATTAATTCATATAAGACTTAGTTTGTGATATATTACCAAAAATTGATCTAGATCAGTTGTTTTTGTCTTTTTGCTTGCGTGGTATAAGTAATTGTAGGTGGCATCTTTAAATATTAAAACAATCATAATATTTTTTTTTATTCTTATTTTCTTCTCTTTTTTATTCTAAAAACTTTTGTACAAATATAACCCTCTCAATTTTCTATGTTTTCATTTTCACCCTTAAGGTTTTTAAGTTTCTTTTTTTGTGTGTTTCTACGGATCCGCGTATGACGTTTATGTGTCGATATAAATTTGACTCCGGTAACTGATTTTCACAACTTAATACGTATGTATATTTATACGTTTACTTCATTTCGTTACACCACAACGTGTGGACACCTTTGCTCGTTTTGCTATAATCTATCTCTACTAATACAAAGTTAAATATTGAAACATGTCAGCACTCAGGAAGTCAATATCATCTCCTAATTCTCCACTTCAGTTTTGCTGATGTGTCATCTCTAGAATTTTTATGGTTGTCTTATTTTTAGTAACCAATTATTCCATAACCAGGTTAGCGTCTCATGTAATGTAAAAACCACGATATTTCATTATATTTAAAAAACACGTGTAATATATATGTAAGATGAAATTGAAATCCACAAGGATTATAATTACAATATATGTAATCTATAGTTTAATATGGATAAAAGAATATTTTAAACTTTAAACCAAGTAAATAGATAAAGAAGAATATAAGTTTAATTATTAGAAAATGGTATATTGGTTTTCACTGGTCCCAACTATCACATTTTGTCTTCTACCGGTCCCAACTATTGAATTGGCTGCCAACGGTCCCAACTTTTATCACTTTGGTAACCACTGGTCCCGTCGTTAAATTTTTTAACGCAGTTAAGTTTTTTCCAAATTCAATACCGATGTTATAAGCCTTTTGATCGGAACGATAATATAAGTCAATTGATGGAAAAGTTACCTCAAAATGGCGCTCCGAACAACGAAATAGTGCTTCAATCGGGTGTTTAAACCTAACGGTGTTTCAATCGGATGTAAAAATTTTATCGTTCAGAGAGCCTTTTCGAGAAAACTTTAACATCAATCGACACGTATTATCCTTCCAAATAAAAGGTCTAAAACATCGGTCTTGAATTTGGAAAAAACTTAACGGCGTTAAAAAAATTTAACGACGGGACCAGTGGTTACCAAAGTGATAAAAGTTGGGACCGTTGACAACCAATTTAACAGTTGGGACCAATACAAGACAAAAGGTGATAGTTGGGACCAGTGAAAACCAATATACCTTAGAAAATATGCAAATAGTAATTGACCATAATAGGATCCTTGTCCTAAATAAAAGTAGAGTTTGACACGTAGAATAATTTTTCTTATATGATACTAGTAGGTACCCGCGCGATGCAGCGGGGTCGATATTTTTGGCGACAATTTTTTATAGTATGGACTTAGGTGATGGAGCTTAACATGTATATAATGTAATTAACAATTGAAGATGAAAACCGAAGACGATAATATTCAAATAACCATGAGTTAAATACGTAACATTCAAATCTTAACATACGAGCTGAAAACAAATGATCCACGTGAGTTCATGAAGATGGAACGAAAATTAATCGTACTTCCTACACAGCTCTTCGATTAGATCCCTATTTTCCCACCACCAAGTATCATCTTCAGAAAAACCAGGGATTTCAGGCTTTTCTTTGGCTTCACCTTTTACATCCTTTTGTTGTTGGACGTTGACAAGTATCTCCTCTTTGATTGTCACCTCATTCGTTGGAGCTGGAGCAACGTTGTTCTCTGAAATTATAATGTTTAGTTGTTGACATAAGTTTTCAAAAAATCATGTGTTTTATATAACCTTAATTTTAAGAATACCTGGCACATCATTCAAGTTAACATTAATCTGCTCCATATTAGATTTTTTAACCCTGAGAAAACAAAATAAAATAAGTTTGTATGCACATCATAATAATAGTTTGAAAAAATGAAAATATATCAAATGAAAAACGACATTGAGGTTATAATAAAAAACACAAATGTTAACATATGAAAGCATATTATTAAGTTATAGCACACATACATTTCACATATCATGCAAAACCTCGCGATACACGACATTTGAGGTGTACACTCCGTTTTGTTTGAAGTCTCTAGCAGGGTGTACTAAAACTTTTGTATTCCCCCGTGATATCCCTCTTGATAACGCCACATAAAGCTGGCCGTGAGAAAAAACAGAATCCGGAAGATAAACGCCAACATGAGGGATTGTTTGACCTTGAGCTTTATTGATGGTCATTGAAAAGCTAAGTCGAATGGGAAATTGTTTTCTTTTAAGCTTGAACGGAAACATTTCGTCCTCAGAAAGACTTAGAGGGATTCTAGGCAAAAACACTCGTTTTCCTGCATGTTGACCCACTGCTATCTCGGCATCAATAACATTGCGTTGGAAGGCTCTACATATCAACCGTGTGCCATTACATAGACCGTGTGAAGGGTCGATATTCCGTAACAGTATAATGGGACACCCAATCTTCAGGCGAAGCTTATGAGGCGGGAGTCCACTAACAGTTAGCGCGTTCAAGAACTCGACAGGATAAAAGTTGTGGTGATCATCTTCTACCACATCAAAACTATAATAAACCTTTTCCTCCCCTTGGAACACGTCAATCATTTGATCATTTTTTTCATCAACACTTTCATTTTTTGTGGATAATATGGCTCTGTTGATTATGTATTCCGAAGAGCGTACGTTTTCTTGTATCGCAGGAAATACAATTTTTATCAAATCTTTTACCGATTCTTTTTTATCTATGCACGGAACCGTCATGTCGTCTGGTATACGGATAAAGGTATCTTCGATTGACTCTTCGGTTCCATCACCCACTCTCAGGAGGAAATCAGAAAACCACGGATCTGTACGCGCTCTCATGTTTATGGTCAGACGCATCTTCTTCATCACAGACCACAAAGGTGACATCCGTAGACTGGCGTCCACAATCTGTGCGCGAGTGCCACGTTTGATGACTGGCAACACCTGCCTGAAATCCCCTCCCATTACCATTATCTTTCCACCAAATGGGAGACTAACGCCTATAATATCCTGCAATGTTCGATCAACGGCCTCTATCCCCTGACGTTTTGCCATAGATGCCTCGTCCCATATGATTAATGTGGCCAACTTAAGTATTTCAGCCGCACCGCTTTGTTTTTTTATCGCGCACATCGAGTTTTTGTCAAGAGTGATAGGAATTTTGAACCTCGAGTGAGCCGTTCTACCTCCTGGCATATTATTCGCGGAAGCACCAGATGAGGCGGTCGCTAGAGCAATAAGACCGCGCGAACGAACTTGAGCCAACAAAGCTTTATACAAAAACGTTTTCCCCGTCCCACCAGGTCCATCTACAAAGAATACACCCGGACGATCATGATTCACATGTGACATGATCTCGTCAAACACACTTTTCTGGTCTGAATTTAGGTCGCTATGATAACGCAAGTGTTCAGGATCCACAACTATCTCATACTCCTCCTGCACCTCACGGGAACTTGCGTGTTGTACGTTTTCTTGTGTTATATCAGGAAGATCGAAGTCACAAATATGTTTACCTATAGATTGTAGGAAAACCCTAATGTCGGTAAGAACCATATTCTGTACTCGTTCCGCGTTCTGGCAATGCAAACGATAATCTTCAGAGAGCGATTCGAAGTGTTCATTCCATAGCCTACGAATGTCACCAGGTTCGCAAAATACCATTATTGTAGCGAACAACCTTCTTAGTGAACCGGGAAACTGAAAGAAAGAGGCTTCCGTAAGACATTGTGATAAACTGTCATCGTTCTCTATTAACCCAAGCTCCAGAGCCGCTTTTCGAAATGTTGGGTGTGTTACACCATCAATCGTGTGAACATTTTCAAAAGAAGTAGGTCCTCTTACATTTAACAAAAGCAGGCGCAAGTAGTACCTTTCGCCTTCAGCGGGATTAGCAGCAACAATATGGCCTCGTTGTCCCTGAGCTTTACGTTCGTTCCATTTACGGGCGCTTGCATTCCAAGTGAAGTGTTTAGGAAAATCTTTATAAAGATATTGTCTAGCATTGGGGAGCGATCGGTTTGTTTTAAAAAATGCAGTAAGCATGGAATCCTTGTTTGACTCCCTATCAACAATGTTTTCCAGCGTATCACTCTCCCTAAATCTAACCATTTGCATATTTGGAAGATGAAGCTGTAAGGCCAACACCGAAGGATGGATTTTTGAAATGTCGAATTGAAAAATACGCCACATGGCCTCTGGCGGAGACACGTAACGCGCATCCTGATATCTTTTTATCTCGTTAATAACATCTTGGCCGTCTTCATCGACGTGAATAACTTGCTTGTCGTGGCCTTTGTAAACATATTTAAACAGATACTTAACTGATTTTATACTTGAACAAACCTCGACATTCATATGACAGTTAAACATCATAAGAAGCCTTGGGTTATAAGGGACCACCCATCTGTTATCAAGATTTGATCCTCGCACATCAACACTAATATTATTGTCTCTCCTTCTATATAAAGGATATGAATCATCTCCTTGCGTCGTCTGTTCATTAAACCCTCTAGGATAATGAAACCGACATACCGGTGGATCACCCTGCATACATGGACTGCTTTTCCGCAAAGCACCGCAGGGACCATGCATCATGTGCTTAACAACAACTTCGTGCAGCTTCGGATGTCGTACTGGGTCAGGAATCTCTGCACACACAACCTTATCATAATGATCAGGGTTACCCATTTTGTCTTCCGCGTGCATGATAAGGAGGAAATGCGCATGAGGCAAACCACGCTTCTGAAACTCGATGACGTAAACGTATGACTTCACATGACCGAGTATACGTTTCTTGAACAACTGATGCTTCAGCTCTTCTAATCGGGCACGAAACACTCTGGAAACAAGATCTGGACGATCTTATGCAGTTTGGCCAGGTTTTAAGTTATCACATATCTCAGGCCACTGAGGATTACAAGTCATTGTCAGGAAAAAATCGGGACGTCCGTCATCCTGAACTAAAGTCATGGCATCTAAAAAACGTCGCCGCATATCGCGAGGCCCTCCAACGAAACTCGCAGGCAATACAATCCGTTGTCCGACTCTGTTTGGCTGAACCTCCCCAGCATGCACACAATCAACAATACCTTGGTATAGATCAGCTCGTATCTCATTTTGGTGGTACTCAATATACTGTAATCGGGATGTCTCAATCTTTATGTAAATATCAACGACAAACTGTTGTAGCAGCCGACCACCTAACAATACTAAGTTCTCGATCGGGCGAATCTGAAACTTGTAACAATAATACTCTCGCATCGCTACTGTTGTCCTACCACTTTTTTGGTTAGCACCTGGATGTAAATAAAAGATCAACTTATTACTATAAAATATAACTCATCTTTTAAAAACCACAATTTTTTATGTACCTCCTGGCTCTTCGTCGATGATCTCCGACTGGTTATTAACTTCACTGATTGACACCCCTTTTCGTGGTATGTTAGGATGCCATCCCGACTCACCACGCGGAAAAAACAAAGGATAGCATAACGGATCGTAACATCCAAAGTACGGCTGAATAGTTTGAGAACGATCCGACCTTCCATACACGACAATACTTCTTTTATATGTTGAAATATTGTCATTGCCTTCAACCCATATACCGGCAACCTAAAGAATATGTGTTTTAAGAATAATAATAATCATAGGGCTAAATCTAAATTTATGTTAATCATATACCTCGGAAGTCGTTGGTCGGTTGTACACCCTCTGGTCAACCTCAACAAAAGCGTTAAGGGTGACTCTATATTCGTCTAGAGGACCCAGTTCGGAAAGTCTACGAAATGTCATTACGTAAGGATTTGTAGAAAGAACACGTGTCAACTTATCAATAATACTCCGATCAAGGTTTGGCCATCGGAGCCTGTGTTCTAGCTCGGTTTCGGGGTCATAAAAGTACAACGGTAAGTATCTGGGAGTTCCATCCCTGGAGACTAACTGGTCAATCCTGTGATAGATTCCTTTATGTGCGCGAAAGGTATATACCCCGTCCCTCATATTGTTCAGTGTTTCATCCAACGTGACTCTCATCGAGGCGAAACTAAAATTGGTGTTATAAGCTCGTATGTTGGACCTAAACAATACTCCAATTTCATTTTGCAACGTGAAAAGCAGGTATAGCTCACGTGGGATATCTAAATGGGCTAATTCAGTCTGGCCATTCATGCAACAAAAGGTTGGGAATTCATATTTGAATAGTTTTGCAAAACATTTCAAACAGGAACTCCGATCCTTTAAGACGAGAGACTCCGTCGGTACACCGTTGTAAACAAAGTTATATGGATCCTCTGCTATGTTCATGTCTCGCACCGGTGGTTGATCGTCCGATATAATTAGTGAAACCTCAGCATCATTTGAAATCTGTTTTCCTTTATCTTTACGTGCAACATACAATCTTCTATCCCGCTCCCCTATTTGATTGGTCGAGCTATTAGGGTGTAAGACTCCTAAAGGAATCCTTTCACACGACTGATTAGTCGAACGTGATACAAGAGGCGCGTGTTGAGAGACACCGACGCTGGCGTCGTTTGCCACTTTCTTGTTCTCTTTGTCTAAATAACGTTGTCTTTGATACTCTTTTCTCTTGCGACCTCGTGAGGTAGATGGAGTTGAGGAGGAAACGACATTATGATCCATTGGTTGCCCGTTGGTCATATTAAAATTAAGAATACCTTTTAGGACGAAAAACTACGTTGTCAGTACGGTTACATAGTAGATTTACCAATACATATATTTGTAGGTAATAAAATTAACTAAGATATCTATGTGATCGAACAAACTTGGAACAGATTTAAAGTAAAGTAATCTATTACAATTTATGTATGGCAGACATAATCAAAAAAACAAAGCAAAGATTATATTTGGGTCATATCCATCAAATCATGTATAGTACGAAGTATCTTGGTTTTGTTGTATTTAATTATTCAGAATTGTGATTTTTTTCGCCATTTAAGTTTCATGGTGTATATTGATCTTTATAGTTTGTTGTTAGTTTTTTGTTTATAAGATTTATATGTAACTTTGTATGAAAAGTAACATAATATATAACATATAAATAGTAACAAAAGAATATATTATATTATATTATTTTTATGTTACCGTGTGAGTTCTGTTGAATGTATGATCATGTGACTAAATCGCTGGTACTTATTTTTATGTTTCATTCTGCAATGCTCTTATTGATTGTCTAATTATATTCAAGTCAGTCAACGACTAAATGTTATCGCGCTTGTGAACATCAATGTTTTGTTCGATCAATTTGGTTTCTGATGCAAAAGGAAAGAGTTCAATAAATAAACTTATATAAATGCGTAACAAATGTTGGTAACAAACTACATAAACTAAAAGAACAAACTATTCTCTGAAATAGAACGAGCCTCCGGCATGTTTGGTTCAACGACAACCTTAGTGAACTTAGTTGACCGTAAAATATTCCCTATAAGTGAAAAATGAGATGTGTAAGTTATAGAGAACGACATGGACCGAAAAATATATGTGAATCTTTGAATATTTAAAAAGTTCAGAGGCTAACATACCCTCCGGCAAACGAATTAACTTGACCCGAGATACAAAGACAATTGCTTTTTCTATGATGGCACGAAAGGTGTTAACCATATGAATCTCCGGCGGGTCGTATAAAGACAATTGTATACATCCACCGCTGCTAAATCATATATTACATTATGAACAAAATATATTGTATGAATAAAGGATTTAAATTTATATAGTATAGATACTTCAAATATCTTACGTATTATCTTTAAGAAACATTCGACTCTCTCCACATAGCCGTACTCCTTTGACAATTTTCCCAACAACATCTAAAACAATAAATGCTCTTTATATTTTGTAAAAATAATTATGTAGCATGGGCTCAAAAGTTATCTTTATTAAAGAAAAAATTATACGTACCGTAGATTCTTTTAACCCCGCTACTGTTCTCCAAAAGAAATTTAATGTTAGGCACTAATGGAAACACGCGTAACCCTTTTGGATGATGAGTTGAGAACCGTATAAGTTTAGTACGCTCATTAAAATTAACCTTGAAGTCACTCCAAACCAATAGGTAGTTTTTGTATTTGGGCCACTCCTTGAATTCAAACCTCTCCCTTCGAAAACGATTTAGAACAAACATGTTTCCAACCAGATCCATGTCTTTGTACGTTTGCATGAAATCTTTCGAGATAAAACCGACGACCCTTTGTCTCTAAAAAACGAATCTATTGTTGGTAAAAATCATGCACGTAATGTTATTTTATAACTTTATAAGAGTAAGCAATGGATCTTACGTGTTGGTCAAGAAAAACTATCAAAATTTTGTCCCCAGACGCGCTGAGCAATACGAAGTCGACCCAAACAAAGGACAAAGTATACCAAACGCACTCTTGCGTGACCGACGTAAAGTCATCAACAATGATATGCGAATCCATGACCAATTATACCTTCAGTATTAACACCAAACAAAAACCTTTACAATTTGGTCTTTAAAGAAACATAAGTTTAAAAAAGTTCGCACAAATATTAAAAGTTTGCATTAAATTAACTTTAAGTAATATAAATAGTCCAAAAGAAGTAAAATATATATATTTTTAATTCTATAGTATAGCTACTGGTAATGAGCGTGTATAATTTATTTATACCAAAAGACAAAGACATAAACATGACGAAATCTAGGTTAAAAGTCATTTCCATCACATAGCAAAACAGAATCAATAATTAAGTTCCAAACTTCATAAAAATAAACATTCAAAAAAACATTCAAACAAACGTAAAAAAAGATATGATCTATCGTCTTACATAAACATACAAAACACCAAAAAATTCATACCAACATTACAATACTGGATTTATCATCTTGTTGAAATAAATGAAAGACATAACATTAAAAAAACATATGAAAAAATATGATTTCAGGTACTAAAAATCCGGTGACATAAGAGTCTCGGTATAAACAGCTCCTTGTATACTGCTCTCAGAAAACACTGGATGATAACACTCTATGCCATTCTTAGTAGTATCTATTTCAAAAACAGTTCCAGATCTGCTTACCACAAGAAACTTGCCTGTACTAACGACGTACGTAATGGTGTGACCAAAAAGCGACGGAGGAAGAATGTTTTGGTGAACCCATATTTTTGTCCAGTTTTCACCGTCCATCCTCCACAAGTGAAGAGACCAATTAGGTAAACTGTTAGCAACAAACATGTGAAGCTGGTTACGAACCACAACTAAACTCCCATCGCCGTCGTGATTTGTGGTTGCTGGTTTTGGCTTAGACTTTAACTCATCAGAATCCACGTGAAAACCAAATAAGTAACTTCCCATACCAGCAGCATCCACTTTAACAATAAAATAAACAACTCCTTGGAAGAAAGTTCCGTTAGACCAAGACATTTTGTAGTTATGGTACTTTCGTTCGTCGACGAACCCCATCTTGCGCCATGAGTCACACCTAGATGAATATTTGTAAAGCTTCATCGAGCCATTTCTGCGTTTTGCATGTAGAAGCATGTACTCATTCGAAGGAGAAACATACAAACCGACAGCATCTGTTTTTTGTTTGAATCTACCTCGACTTAGAGTGCTGGAAACGAATTTAGTTGCGTGGGTTAATGGGTTCCAGAGGATCATTTTTTGGGTTCCGCGAAAAGAAAGGCATACAAGACCATCGAAGCTTGTTAGGACGCGAACATCATACCAATAAGTATTTGTTGGTAGTGGAATTAGGGTTTTTGGCAAATAATCAGATGGATCAAAAGTAACGGGAAAGACAGACGACTGAAACAGAGCAACAGAAAAAAACATTTGTTTATAGGAAGTGGAGATGTGACGACAATGTCGCAAGATAAAATTTTTAGAAATTAACAATGACAACCATTGCTTAGACACGATCCTATATACACCGATACACTTTGCAGGAAGCCTTACTAATATCTCAGAAGATAGTATGTCTGTAGGAAGATCATCGATTGAAGTAGTACGACGAGCATTGACATTAATCCGTACTATCTTAGTTGATGGATTCATAACGATGAAGGTCGGTTGTAGCTGGAAGACAAATCGGTAATGAGTTTAAATAAAATGAATTGCTAGAATAAGGTAAGAATCTATATATCTTTACTATATTCAAGAATTAAAATTTTTTTAGTTAATGGATGCATATTGACGATATATAACTTGAAGACAAAGTGATAATGACTTTAATCAATGCATGGGTCTGAATTAAAAAAATTGAGCTTTTTATAAGGTTTTTTTTTATAAAATTATGATTTTTAAAAGAAATTATTACAAAATTATGAATTAAAAATCCGGATGGGTTAGGGTATGGAAAACGGGTCGGGTCTTTTGAACCCGGTAGAACAATGGGGCCTATATATAAACGCTTTCTTTCTCTCAAACCCTAATCCACAAATCGTCGCCTCCTTTTCTCTCCGGTTCAAACCCTACATTTTTTTCCGACAATCCATACTCGTCTCCTTTTACTGTTCCGGCTTTATATTTGGACATCGGATCCGTAGTATCCGGTGGGAGATCTAACAGTGTCGTTTGTTGGTGTTTTGAACAAACCCTAGTTCGTTTGTCGCGTTGTTTTGAAGGTTTACTGATGCATCTTTCAACACACGCGGTGACGATTAAAGGGTAATTGTATGAAGGTAAAACGATTAGCAACCTCTATTGTTGATTTTTTATACGTTTTGGGTTGTTTCTACATTGTTGTGTTTATTCAGTCGATACATCTGTTTAAATTTAGTTCAAATTTGTGGTTTGGCTATCGGTATTAGGTGTTTATTTAAAAGGTTTTAAGCGATACTGAGCTACTCGTTTTTTTAAAGATTATAAGTTTTTTTGCGATTTGAATGCTTATGTTGGTTTGATAAGGATGAATGAAACTGAATGCCTATGTTATTGGTTAAATATTAGCAAGTGGCTTTGTTTTAAACGCATTATAAGTTATCTGATATGTGAAGATTAAGTCTGATATGTGAAGATTATATATGATGATTAACAAATAATGTTAACTACTGTTAGAATATATAGTTTTTAACATTTTTGGTTGGTTTGTAAGCTTGATAGGTATGAAACACAACTATATGGTGTATTTTGTACATGTATATAAGTTTATGTTATAGTATTAATTAACATGTTTAATATTTGCTTTTAACTATACTTGATAGTTGAGAGTTGCGATTATTTTTGAGTTTATTTCAATAGATACATCTGTTTAAGCATAAAAAGTATTAAGTTTTAGTTCAGATTTGTTGTTTGGCTTAATATTTTGTTTTTTTATAAAGAATTTAAACAGTTTTAAAACAGAACTGTAAGTCATATCTGCTTTGTTTTATAGTGTAATAAATAGTCATTTAAAAGTGATGTCAAAATATGTGCTAACTGTTATTACAATATAGTCTAGATCTATTCAATATATGTGCTTATTTTTAATTATTTCATATGGATTAGGGTTCATATGGGTTTTTGTTGGTTTGATTCAACATTCAATTTGTAGTTATGCTATATATGTGTAACTGTTTTGGTTTTTTTAAGCATTAAAACGTTGTGTTTAATTGTTTTTAAGTTATGCAAACTTAATGATCAATAGCATATAAATAGCATTCAATGTAAGAGGCTTTGTTAATATTCTTGCTATTTGGTTAAGTAAATAGTTTGTACACTTAGTATATTTTCATCTTAATTAAGTTGTATGATTCTGAATTATTATTTAAATTTCATCATGTAGATTATGCTTTTAAATATATTGATTAACTTATATATTTTGTAATGTGGAACTTGTAGGTATTTTGATGATTTCAATATATCTGATTCACTCTCGGATATTACTTTCATGGATTATCTTCTGATGAAGTAAGGTACTTTTTCTTTATTTTCATATTTTACTCTTAAGTAAAATTTTATTTAGAATCTAACTTCATAAGCTTAATTTTTTGTTCTATTTTGCGAGACACGCACTTAAATTTGACTTTCGAAGATGCTTCTTTAACAATACCTTGGTAAGTTAGATTATAGTTGAGTCAATTCAAAAAAGTTTTAAATACTAATGACCTTTATTTGTGTGTTGTGTGTTCTAATATTTTTGTTTAATATTTTTGTAGGGTCCCTTAACCAGTGAGCTTCCTATTGTTCTCGGGAATCAACTGCCCGCTGGTTTAAGGCATGAATTATCAAACCAGGATAAACTAGCTACTGGTTTACAACATTATAAAAGAACGGAATAAGATTACAACGTGGTGTAAGGCATTAAACTTATGAAACATCGCTGTAAGTCATCTATAAACCTTGACCAGTAGCAAGTACCTTCACCAGTGAGTTTCCGATTGGAATCGGGAATCAACTGCCCACTGATGTTAAAACTTGGACTATAGGCGGGGTTCTTTTAGCTAATATACTTCATTTTTAATTTTCATTTTGTTTGTTTTATATGAAGATTGACTATTTGTCTTAAATACATTATTTTTGTCTTACATGTAACTTGTTTTTATAATATTTTTGTAAATGAAATCAATCATACGAAGTGTCTAATTCCCTAGATGTGCTTGTCCAACCTTCAGTAGAGAGGTTTTGGAATCTGGCCTCCATCTAGGCTTCGTTGACATTGATTGTGATTGATTTTTAATTGTGTGGATACGTTGGATCATTAACGATGGGATGTAATAGTTTGATAATGTTTATGTGTTTTAAAGTGTTTGTTTAAGATTTTAAGATGTTGATATGAAATTTCCTTGAAATAGATTATTTTTAAGGTTTGATATTTGTTTAAGCTGTTACAGTTTTTTAAAAGTTAGATAAAATCTTAACACTTTTTTTAGAGATACTTGGGTATATTGTTAAGACTGCTTAGTTTTTTTAACATGTATGATAAATATATGTTTTGGTAAATTTTAACATGTTGAAAGATTTTGGTTGAGATTGGTGTTAGCTTTAACACTTAATTATGTTGTTTGTTGCTATGTTTGTTTCTGTGTCAATCTGTTTAATTATTTGTCAACTCAAAGCATGTTACATCATTGTTATTGGTCTATGTTGATTGCTCAAGTGTCTATTTGCTTTAGTTAAGTGTATATATAGTTAAACTTGTTGAATAATGATGCAGTTTTTTATTCAGTTTGTTGAATAACAAGTATCTTTTATTGAAACAGATGTTTGTTTGTGTTTGTTTGGGTTCCTATTCTATGTAATTATATGAAGGATTTTGGAATGAAGTAGGATATTAAAACATAAATGGTATTATATGTTAAACTGTTACGTTTTATTGGAGTAAAAAATTTGTTGTTAGTTGATGTACATATGTTGGCGATGGTAAAAACTAAAATGATACACGAATTGTTATTCAGAGATACTTGGGTATATTGTTAAGACTGCTTAGTTTTTTAACAGGTATGATAAATTTATGTTTTTGTAAAATTTAACATGTTGAAGGATTTTGGTTGAGATTGATGTAAGCTTTAGCCTAAATGTTACACTTAAATTTGTTGTTTGTTGCTGTGGTTGTTTATGTGACAAGCTGTTTAATTATTTGTCAACTCAAAGCATGTTACATCATTGTTATTGATCTATGTTGTTTGCTTTAATTAAGTGTATATTTTTTGTTGAATAACAAGCAGCTTTTGTGAAATTTGTTATGAAGATCCATAAATGTAAATTTTATCTTAGTAACTTTTAGCAGATTATTACTGAATGGCATGTTTATTTTTATACAAATATTCAGTTAAATTGGATAATAATTTTATTAATAATATGCTTCTATAAAGGATAATAGAAGAAAGAACCTATTCTTATTGATGAATCAATTAGCTTCTTATGTTAAACACCTACATACTGGTTAACTATTTGTCAACTTAAAGCGGATTACAACAGTTTTATTGATCTGTTGTTTGCTTAGGTGCTATATTGCTATAGATTTTTTCTTATTTGTTTAGACTTGTTGTTTAACTTTTGAAGTTTTTTATTTACTGGCTGTTGAATAGTGCTGCATATTGTATAATTGCTATTGATGTGATTTTGGGTGAGATTGTTTGTTTAGTATATAGATTAGATATGTTATGTAGTTAAACATTAAAGATACCTACAAGTAGATAAGCACCAAACATAAAATAAGAAATTGAAAAGTCCTAGATTAAGCTAATTACTAAACATAACATAAGCAGTTGAAGTTTCAATAATAAACTCAAAAACAATCTAATATACAACAAAAAATTGGTTTAGATTTAATATAAAAAAGAATACGTACCTGTTTGAAGACTTGAAAAATGCACTGGAAAAGCTTGAATCTTTTTCCTGGGTATATAAAATAGTATAAAAACAGTTTAAAAATTTTGCAACATAAAAATGAAAACATGAACTTCTAAGCATACCTGAACCGTGTATTTTGTGTAATAAAACTGCAAACACTTTGCTTATCAAACGTCTTTATTACTTTTTAATATTTAATGATGTTGCATATGCAGGATGTTGTTGGCCTTATGAGATTACTTTCCAGCTTTGTACAATGGTTAGGTTTCGTACATGACAATTAAGTTTTACATTTTTATTAAATGAAGATATGTAAATACTAAACATGTGTTTTATGTGTTATGCAACTTTTTGTATGGATTTGATTCAGCATACCAATGATGTTCAGAACATGGTTATGGTTAAACAACTAAGGGTATGTAATTAACCATTTACTAAACTTGTAAGTTTGTTTTATAATTTCACTTATCAACCAACTACTAAGGGTATGTAATTAAAGGTTTGTTTTGTGTTAAATAATTTAGTTGGTCTCTTAACCCGGGGGGCATGAATTGTAAGACCAGAATAAACTGGCATGTGTGCTGCATTATAAAAGACCGGAACAAGCTGCCAAATTGGTGTAAGGCATTAAACCTTTTGAAACAGCACTGTAAGTCATCTATAAACCTCGACCGGTAGCAAGTACCTTCACCATTGAGTTTCCGATTGGAATTGGGAATTAACTGCCCACTGGTGTTAAAACTTGGACTATAGGCGGGGTTCTATTAACTTTTTTTATTGCATTCAAAATTCATTTTTTAGTTTTACATGTAACCATCATAATTGTCTTAAATTTGTGATTTTTTGTGTTAAATGTAACTTGGCTACTTGGTTATATGTTCTAACATTACTGAAATCAATCATACGAAATGTGTAACTCCCTAGATATGCTTGTCCGACCTTCAATAAAGAGGTTTAGGAATCTGGCCTCCATCTAGGCTTTGTTAGCATGGGTTAATGATTGATTTATAATTGTGTGGAATTTTACTTGTTTTAAACTTTCACATTTAGACTATCTTGATTTGCTTTCCAGAATAAACTTTATAGGTTGTTGTCTTCTGGTTTGTTTTTTGTTACAACACAAAACTTGCTTATTTTAAAAATAGTCAACATATTTAAAACTTATTTTGGTTTTTTTTTTCAGTTATGTAGTATAAGTTTTAAACTTCAGATCCTAAACTTATTAGTACAGATTGTTGTCTTACGGTATTGTTTCTGATTTTCGTATTTAACACATTGTATATGATTTTATGCTGATGATATTAACTTTTGTTGAAATAGATTTTTCTAGGTTTTGATATTTGGTAGGTGTTTATATTGTTTTTGGCATTGAAATTGTTAATTAATACAAGTATGTATAATCTGATATCGTTTAGCTGGTTTTTGGACGTGGTATATCCGATAATTGTTTCATGAAAGTCAGAGTTATTACCAAAATACTCCTGCTAATGTGATTAGGATGATGGATACTTAATTAGTTAATTTACACAGTATAAGAAACAATCTATACTCTTTCTTGAATCAACTAAATTCTTATGTTATGCATTTAATAAATAAAAAAACCTACAAGTAGCTAAAAGCAATTGTAGTTGCAATATTAAGCATAAAAACAATATAATTATCATCTGTAAACTAAATATAACAAAAAACATGTAACAAAATTTTTATTTTTAATCTTAAAAACAATACTTACCTGTTTGAGAAGTTGAAATCTTTGTGAAAGCACTTGAACAATTTACTGGGTAATCAAGCAAACCTGCTATTCAGTATAAAAACAGAGTGAAAAACTGTTTGGAGCCTAAAAATGAAAACATGAACTTCTAATCATACCTGAACCTTGTCTTCGTTTAATCAAGCAAAACTCTTGTTCAGTGAATACGATTAGTGTTAGGAGCTTGTAAAATTAGGTTAAAAATATATATTAGTGTTCACTGAAATTGTAAACGTACCTGTGTTTGTGTGACTTGCTATTATGAAATAAGAAATGCAATGCTAAACTATATATAAAATTAAAAAACTACTGTCTATCCCTAAAATTCTGCATTACAGTTTTACATATAATTTAGGTATTATCTTGAAAATGTTCTATTTTTATGAATTCTTAAAGTGCAAAACTAAACCATTTAAAAAAACATAGTTGTTGTGTCCCTAAAAAGCTGCAAAACTGGTACCTTACTAACCGATTATTAATAATTATTATTAACAGTTTTTTTCAACTGATTATTAATAGATATATTCTTTGTTTAAATCTTTTTAATAGATTATTAATGTCATATTAATTTTTAATTATTAACATATATCGTTTTTTAAGTCCTAATATGATTTAAACATTGGATTTATGGCTATTTTACTTTTTTTATTTTAGTGACTAAAAACCGATTAAAATTATATGTTTTTTATTGCTGATGTGTTATTATGAAATATTAAAATTATATGTTTTTTAAAAATACATTTGTTTGTGTCTAATTGGATTCACATTTTTATTTTCGAGAGTAATAAAAATAGTTAGAAGTTTATTATATTTTAAATAAAAACTTTTTATGAAATATGAAAGTACAAAGCTAAACCACTTAAAAAAACACAAGTTGTATATCCCTAAAAAACTGCAAACACTTGCTTAATAAACGTTTATTAATATTTTCTATTAACAGTTTTTTCCAAAGGATAATTAATAGATATATTCTTTATTTAACTCTTATTTTACTTATTTAGTTTTATTACTTAAAAAATTTTATTCGAATAAGGTATTCAAAATGCACTGGAAAAACTTAGAGTGAATAAGATTAGTGTTAGGAGATTGTAAAAATCAGTAAAAATCATATGTTTGTGTTTGCTTAAACCGTAAACTTACCTGTGTTTGTATTTGCTATTGTGAAATGAGAAATGAAAAGCTAAACTATATTTTATAAGACTAAAAATCTGCAAGCAAGTAGAGTCAAATCCGATTATAAGTTTATTTAATATACATTTTTTCTCAACAGAATTTTACATATAATTTAGGTTTTATCTAGAAAATGATATTAATTATTAAATATTCACATATGTCGTTTTTTAATTCCTTTACTACTTGATTATTTTTTTACTTTTAGTGTCTTAAAAACTGCTTAAATTTTTATGTTTTGTTTGCTGATGTGCTATTATCCAATCTGAAATATTAAAATTTTAGCTCAATACACGATTATTTAATATATGTAAGTACTATATTACTTGCTTAAGTTTTTTGATTAAAAAATGTTAAATCTAATATGATGTGAGAAATGCAAAGCTAGACTATCTTTTATAAGTTTAAAAAGGTGATGTCTATCCCTAAAATTCTGCAAGCAAGTAGAGTCAAATCTGATTATATGTTTATTAAATATACAGTTTTTTCTTAACAGAATTTTACATATAATTTAGGTTGTTTTAGTTGAAATGATAATTATTAAATATTCACATATGTCGTTTTTTAATTCCTAGACTACTTGATTATTTTTTTTACTTTTAGTGTATAACAATTGCTTAAATGTTTATGTTTTTGTTTGCTGATGTGCTATTATTATCCAATCTGAAAATATTAAAATTAAACATACATTAGTTTGTGATGTGCTATTTACGAAATATGAAAGTGCAAAGCTAAAATATTGTAGTTTTTTGAGTATTAAGTATTAAAGTTATATGTTTTATTGTAAACATACATTTGTTTGTGTCTAATTGGATTCACATTTCCTTTTTCCAGAGTAATGTGTCTTATCTATACTATATAAGATAATGAACTTATATTTTCATCTATACTTATGTTGATTGATATTATTTTTTTTAATTGATTTTGTATTATTAAATAGTTGTTAGAAATATTATATTTTACTCGAACATAAAAAGTTTTCTGTTGGGAACTATAAATTTATTTATTCATGAAACAAAAGCCACATTTTTTATTCATTCATAGAAGCTGAAAAACAAATAAAAAGATTAAACTTACGAAATAAAACATGTTAAGGAAACAACTTATTCTAGAAAACAAATCTAAAACGAATTTTAAGATATAGAGCATCAAACTAAATGAGGCCTAGTTCGCTTTTGAATCGAAACTCTTGGGATCTTTAGTGGACTTTTCTTCTTTGTATAGACCTTGAAAAGATTTTTTCTTCTTCATCTGAACCGTCAAGCTCTATAACTTCACTCCAGTTCCACTCCTCGTCAAGCCTTTTGACCCTTTTCATTCTGTTCTCATAGATCTTATCTTGTCGTTCAAAAATCTGATCCTGTAATGTATTAATTTTTATGTTACCTGTTATGAAAACATTTATAGAAATATAATAAATTGTAATTGTGGAGTTACCTCTTTACTCCATTCTCGTTCAAGATCGGACTTGTATGGACTAAACATTAAACCATGGTTGATAATCTCAACACTACTATCAGAATCAGCCTGCATAATTATATTTTTATTAAATAATAATAAAGATGTATAAATATTTAAAAACGAACCTTTGAAGCATCTTTTTCTGGTGGGTTTAATTCGCAAGAATCAATGAGTATTTCTGTTTTTCTAGTATTAAAAACAACCTCCTGCATAAGTAATATTTTTATTAAGAACATGTAGCAGATTACAAACATTTGTTTAAAAAGGAAATGAAAATGATAGAGTTAAACATAGGAACCTTTGAAGTTTTGACTTTTTCTGATTTCATATCATCATAAATCACTTCCTACATAATAAGACTGTTAATGAGAATTTGTTTAAAAAGGAAATGAAGATGATAGAGTTAAACATAGGAACCTTTGAAGTTTTGACTTTTTCTGAGTTCAAATCATCATAAATCACTTCCTGCATAATAAGACTGTTAATAAGAACAAGTAAATATAAATAAAAAATAGATATATTATCGTATAAATGAATAATCGAACCTGAATTGATTGGTGTTTCATCTTATTGGAGATTGGTTCCGTGTCTAATTAATGTATTTCAAGTATGCAAAAACAAATGAATTGTTTCTTAGTCTATTTATAGTGTGATTCAGCTAGGGTTTATTTGTATTCAGCTTTTGTTTTTCCCGCTTGGTTTGCATTTCAAATAAAAAAATACCCTAATTTTTCGATTCAAATTGAACTGTTTCTTAGTCAAACTGATTTGTTAATAAAGAGTTATTATAACTTTGAATATTATTGAGTTTAGTTAAACTGAATTCTTAATAAATAGTTATTATAAATGCACATATTATAGTTAGTTATTATCATGCTAGAAATTGGTTTTAATCAATTTTGTTGTTATTGAATATTATGTTACATGTGTGGTAATAAAAGTCTGGACAACTTGTACATCATATGGTGCATTTCTACTGTTGCACATTTGGTACATTTCTGGGCATTCTGCTTTGTTATCTGGATATTGGTCGACTCTGATTTAGACTTTGACTCCTTTGAGTTTGATTGGTGACTAAACTGGGCGAATATGGTTGTTGTCATCCTTTTTCATGTGAGCTGGAAATTTATCATACAATCGGTTAATTTTGAAGTTGCACCATTTGGTACATTTATCAGTTTTTTAAAAGTTATTTTGGATTACTTTCAAAACAGTCAACAGAATTTTAGTAGTTTTTTATCTCATATATCGTTAGTTTTGACTACAGACATATATTTTTAGTGAAGTTGAAACATGCAACCGAATTGCCGGGTCGACGGTGGTATGTTTACCACAACAGTCACGGGTCAAAACCAACCTCAAAGGTAATTTTACACTAAGATGTTTTTGGGTTCTTTTTGGCTTGTTGCAGTGAATTTTACATTTATCAATTTTTTAATGATTGTTGCAATGACTGTAGTAAGGATGGATCGGATGGATCCGGACAACTTTGTCTAGCAGTAGAAGAGACCAAGCAGCTGCATAAACAGATTGAGCAGCAGCTGAAACTACAGGTACGCTTCGATTCCTTTCGATTTTTGTTTTTGATCAAAGACCTATGAATGGGCTGACTATAAACTGAAGGTCACTCTATGGCAGCCTGTTATGGAGAAGTTAGCTGCAGATGGTTCGAAGAAGGATGGATCGGATGGATCCGGACAACTTTGTCTAGTAGCAGAAGAGACCAAGCAGCTGCATAAACAGATTGAGCAGCAGCTGACACTGTAGGTATGGTTTCATTCTTTTCAAATATTGTTTGTGATGAAAGGCTATATAATGGATGGGCTGGCTATAAAATGATCTTCACTCCTTGCCAGCCTGTTATGGTGCAAGTTAAATGCAAATGGGTTAAAGAAGGATAATGAGTGAAGATCTGCACCAGCCAAGGTCAACATACGTAGCGCAATCTGGTACGTACATTTGGTGGATCTGCTGTCATTTGCTAAAAAAAGTCGACTGTTTTAGATTGTAGTTATTTTTTTTAAAAACTGGACTTTGCTTGAATTAAGTGTACTGTTTTGTATATATATTTTTACAATCTGGACTGTTTTTATATTTCTATAAAGCTGGACTGTATTTAAATTAGCTGCACTGGACTTTTTAGATTTCGTTGAAGTTTTTGTATTTTTATAAAAACTGGACTGTTGTTATAGTTGTACTGTATTTAGTTGTTAATGTACATTCATGCTTTACTTACTTGTACATATAAAAATATTTATCGGTTCTGGGAAAAACGAACACCATATTGTTTGTAAAATAACGTCGAATTATATGATATTATTTACGAATGCGTAATCAAAATTGACATTAAATTTGCAGCCTAAATGTTAAAAAAATACATATTTGCGGATTTAGGGGTGTTAGTAGGGGTTAAAATGTAAAAGCCTCATTTTTCGTTTTTATGGGCTAAAAGGTAACAAATTGAAAGTTGTCAAAAAGTCCAAAATACCCTTAAAATCCCTTTTACATTCTGCATCAAAGAGCAGTACAGTGTGCATGAAATAATTGTACGTGGTTGATAAATTGGTCACCCTTCCAATCTGCATTATAGATAGTATAGATATCTAAAATGTTGATAAGTAGACAAATTAGTCAATTAATTATTAGAATATGTAATTCAAAATATGTTGTATTTACAAGAATTTTATATGTTTGATGTCAATCATGAATTTAAAAACAATTTTTAAATTATAATTTTCCGTCTAATTCATGACATTCCTTAATTAATCCGATAACTTTTACATATTTTATACTAGTTTAGTGCCCGCGCTACGCTCGGGAACACAACATTCAAGTGATGTTTTTAAAGATATTCATGAACGTTCCAATAAGTTTTGAAACAAAACCGTGGTAAACCGGAACACGAAATATATTTTTAAAAACTAAATTTTTAGTATAACAATATTATACTCAAATTAAAGAGAATAAAATGCTCAGTTTTATGGTGTAGTTTATTTTTTTTTAAATCCATATAAAAAAGTTATGTATATTTATAAAACACTAAGGTCTTTAATTGTATATTATTATTAATTTTATCCATAAGTTTCATTTTTACACCCTATCAATTATAAACCGACTCATATACACCCCTTGTAGTAGAGGGTTAAAAGTATAAATACTTTTAAATTTTTCAGAATTCTCCAAAATATTAGGGGACCAAAAATGTAATTAGTTTTAATATAATATATTTTATATACATATTTTAAATAAAAAAGTTATTATTATGAGATAAACTCTCAAATGATGCCACATAAGCCAGAAGTTTTAAAATGGTGCCACATAAGCTTTTTTGGTTTTGCTATCTTTCTTTATATAATATAGCAAAACCAAAAAAGCTTATGTGGCACCATTTTAAAGCTTCTGGCTTATGTGGCATCATTTGAGAGTTTTTCTCATAATAATGATTTTTTTATTTAAAATATATATATAAAATATATCATAATAAAACTAATTACATTTTTGGTCCCCTAATATTTTGCAGAATTCTGAAAAATTTAAAAGTATTTATACTTTTAACCCTCTACTACAAGGGGTGTACATGAGTCGGTTTATATTTGATAGAGTGTGAAAATGAAACTTATGGATAAAATTAATAATAATATACAATTAAAGACCTCAGTGTTTTATAAATATACATAACTTTTTTATATGGATTTAAAAAAAAATAAACTACACCATAAAACTGAGCATTTTATTCTCTTTAATTTGAGTATAATATTGCTATACTAAAAATTTAATTTTTAAAAATATATTTCGTGTTTTAGTTTACCACGGTTTTGTTTCAAAACTTATTGGAACGTTCATGAATATCTTTAAAAGCATCAGTTGAATTTTGTGTTCCCGAGCGTAGCGCGGGCACTAAACTAGTATTATATAAAGATAAATTATAAATTATTTTATGTTTCTAATTTCATATTTTTAGACTTAAATGATCCATATAATTTATAATATTTATTCAAATACATAATTCTTTTACATATTTTATATAAATTATAAATTATTTTATGTTTCTAATTTCATATTTTTAGACTTAAATGATCCATATAATTTATAATATATAATTTAGGTTGGTTTATTATTCTTGTAAATAACTATTTTTATTAATTTGTATATACTTTCATTTAACTATGATGTATAATTTATTTTTATCTTTAACCCTCATATGTCACACTGGTCAATACTTAATATGTAATCCTATATATAAAAATAAATTTTGTAGCACATGGCAACAAAGGGCGAATTTTCTTGCAAAAAACAAGGCAGTTTTAGATTGTGTTTCAAAATGTTGGAAAACATTCTCACATGGTCACATGCGGTAAGGTTTCACATTTCTTTAACAAACAACCATTTTGCAAAAAAGAATTAATATACAATTACAAAAATATATTATTAATTACTTTGAAGGTGGATAATTTCCGTAATTAGTCACTGAGGAACAGCAATAAAATATACTAATTTTAGTTAGATAAACAGCTAAACATTTTTTAAAGGCAGCTAAATACATTTGAAGGACCAATTTTGTTTGACAACATGAGTTTTATTTAAACTGCTCAATGTAGCGCTCATTTGTCGGTCTGAGAAATCCCCAAACGATTGATTCTGATTAGAAATTGTGACTTAGTCGGTTGATAAGTGCATATACATCGATTTAGCGCATTCATGAGTTAGAACTTTGGAGTCGTAAGGATTGGTGATGGTTATTTAGTTAAATACTAGTCCCAATTATATTAATTATAATGATATTATATATTTTCAGCCTGTTACACACGATGAATGATCGATATGCCTAAAAAAGAAGTTGAGTGTTAGATACTACAAAGGCAGCCCTAGATTTGTTTGAATAGTTTGATGTAGAAGTTGCTTTAAAATTTTAACTCTGGAAACTATATATATATTTTTTTATTTTCCGCCTATTTAAGTGTATATATAGTGTATTTATTGTTATTATAATTTTGGTCAATAATAAAGCAACCATCCGGTTGAACTAGCTGATTTGTCAAACATGTCATATGTCAAATTTCCGTTTCTTGATATAATATTAAAGGTATTTAGTTATTTACCACTTTAAATATTTTCAATCAACAATATAAACAGTTATATTTGAGTTTCCTCTTGTGATTAATTTAATACGAATAATCCTTTCCTCCAATAAAATATTATATATAAGTGTCGGTTTACAATTAAAAGTTCTTTTAGTTGTTTTTTAGTTTCATTCTAAAAGTTTGATAAGTTGTTTATTTTTTAATTAGTTGTAATTTTCAGAGTGAATTAGTGTTGATATTATATTTTTTCTGAATAGGTAGTTATTTTTTCTCACTCTCAAAAACAAAATAAAATTTAATTGTTATACAAAACACTAGAGAAGCTAGTTATAAGTACGTTATGAACTGTGTTTCCTAAACAAATTATCCTTTTTATTGATAATCGGTGGAATTAAACAGTAACAAGGGTTCTTTGGGTATTTCATCATTGCCTCTATAAGAGGCTGCATCACCGCATTCTCTCTCTTGCTGGTTGCATTATCTGGTTTTCTTTCTTCTATGGTATCCATCGGTTCCAGTGGTTTTGTGGTGTTTTACCCTTGCCTCTTCACTACCGTGTCACTTCTTTGTGCTTTTCTACCGGTGTTTTCCGGTTACCGGTGGTGTATGATGGGTGGTGGTTTCTATGTGAAACACGTTTTTTTTGCGTCTTCATTCTTTGTGTATGCCGATGATGGTTATCGTTCATGGATCTGTGTGTCCTAGGGTTTTTACCCCGATGATGGATGCCGATCTATGGATATTTGTGGCCTAGGGTTTGCGACACTGTGATTTTGTGTTGCATGTTGTGACCAATTGTTGGATATGAGGTGGCTGTTGTTGTGATGGTGGTGACGATTGGGTGAAACCCTTTGTTTTCTCTTGTCGATTTTAATGTTTCTGATGTTAGGTGGGTGAAACCCAATCGTTGCGTTTACCTGATTTGAAAGCTGATTTTGCAGATCCATGGTAGAGTTGATACAATTGTTATGATGGTGGTGGTGATTGAGTGAACTGGTGTGGGTTTTGTGAAGTTGGTATGGTGGTGATAAAAAAAAAGTTGATTGTTTGTTGGTGGCAGTGATGCTGGCCAGGCATTGGACATGTATGGCATTAATTTGCTTCCTTCTTATGTTGAATGGTTTTCTAGATTTAACAGCAATGACTACTGGATCTTTAATATTGTTCTTGGTTTATGCTAGATCAATGTTGATAACCGGAAATAAAGGTGTTTGGGCGAAACCCATATAATTTTGTCTTTAACGGCTATGATGAATATGTGGTGTCATTGGCTCCATGGCGTGGCATTCGTTGCAGCCATGCGAGTGTTCCTACACACCCGCTGAGCCTACTATTTTTTTATTTGTTGTGCAATCTGTTTTTACTATTATTTTTGGTGACGACGACATTGGATTGATTTTTGGCTTTTGATTACTTTTTTTTATGGTGTGCATATGGATATTGGTTTTGTTAACCTACAAACACAAAAAAACGGACATGAAGAGAGAAAACAAGGCTCACGCAACGCGTGAGCCGAGACGGATAAACCTAGTTATCTAAATAACTTTTGGGAACATCTAACTTATGCGATCCTTAAACTTAAGGACTATTTGATAAAATTTGAATCATTAAGTGTTGAATGGTTAAGAGGTATGCACCATTAATTAAGAGGTTCTATCAATAGGAGATGTTAGGGTAGAACTTCAGATGTCAGTAAAGTTGGTATATGCTCCATTCAGTTCCATTCAGCATCTCTCTGTCTCTTAACTATTCGATCAGCATTTAACTGAATCATTCAAAGGCTTTTTTTATGAAACAAACTCTCTGAATATTAAATGTTGTGTTATATCTACATGAACGTAGTAACACATTTATTATACATATATGCAGTATGATACCGCAATGCCATATATAAGTACGTCCTTAGTTACTTAATTACCAAGAGTGACTATGAGATGGAAGTTTAATAAGTTAAAAGGTATATTTTGGTATATCGAAACCGAATTTATAATTGTTATATATCTTCTTAGTTTACAGTTGACTTTAAGAATAAAATATGACATTGTGTTGTTAACTTCTACACTTCCTTATATTTTAGACCAACTTCACCCACCTTTTACTCTTAACCCATTCACACAAACAAAAAATTAGCATGCACACATACACATCTATAAACCCTAATTTTGATCTATCTTGTAAAGACTCATGTAGATCTTCTTAACACGCACTATTTCCCTCATGAGATCTTTTTCTTTCAAATTTCTATCTTTCATTTTCATCTTAATCTTTGTTCTGCCAAGCACGTCTCCAAGACACGTAGGCGTCATTCCAAAGCATTGTTGGAGAAAAAAAGAACCAATTGCAAAGGATTTTGGTTTTGTGTTCAAGATGGTATCTAAAAAGAAACGTGTCCCTCCTTCTGCTCCGTCAAAGAGACATAATTTTGTTGTGTATTCTTCTCCTCCAAGTTGATCAAGATAAAAACTTTGATCATATCGATCTATATATATATATTTACATATATATGCATATATAGATTTTATTAATCGTTGCTATAATAGATAAATGATACTGATTCAATCTATACTATGTGTACACAACGTATACTTCATATGCATGATTTGTGTAATAATTGCATGTGTTAGTTTTGCGGTTATGTCTGTTATATATAGCATAATCCCAATATGCATGATTTGTCTCATAACTGTATGCGGAACAGCTTGTTGCCCGTTTACTTCATATTTCTATGTTAATTATTTATATTTACGATCTTTAAATGTGAAGCTAGTAAAAATAATATATATATATATATATATATATATATTCAATTTAATCTATATATCAATTACATTAGGTTAATTTATTCTCATGTTGAGCGTTGCATGAGACATTATCTTACATCTTGGTCACGTCTTTAAGTACAAGACAAACACAATTGGCCACCATCACGATCATCCACCCTAATAGAGAAAGATGCGACTAATCGACGGCTAACTCGAAAACTCCAAAGATTAATTCTTGTCGAAGATCACCCAAATCAATAGATCGACAACCTTTATAAAAATTGTGTTTCAACCGCCTGAAACGATGACTAACATACCAAAAGGGTAGATAACCGACTGAAGCAAATTGTCATCGAAACTAGGAAGAAGAAACATGGGAAGTGAGAAACCAATAAGTGATAAAGCAAACACATAATGATCGATCAAAATACCCTTAAAGTCAAGTTATTTACACAAATGCATTTTAGAGTTAATAGCCAAAATGGTCCCTAAGGTTTACTAGATTTTGCAGTTTTGGACATTTTTAAGAATTTTTGCATAAATAGTCCATACAGGCCAAAACTTATTGCTAAATCGGTCCACGGCACTAACAGAGTTAAAAAAATTATGTTAGTTGATTATGAATTGACCAAAATGCCCCTAGGGACCATTTTGACAATTAAGTCTTTAAAAAAATACAGAAACCCCACCACCACTTATTCTCAGTCACCACCTCCACCACTACCACCACCACCATCTTCAACCACTACCCCCACCACCAAACTCGTCCACCGATCAGACGATCTCGCCTGATAAACTCCTCATCGTTAACATCTTCACAGTGTCCGTCATCTCGCCTCTCTGCAAACTCGGTAACATGTCTTCTACTGTCAACACACCTAACCCTAAACTATCATCTCCGGCGATCACGGTTATGTACCTAACGTAACCGCTCAAATGAAGGTTTCAAATTCTGATTATGACACGCGGGAGTTTGTTTTGTTTTCTGTGGATCCAAATATCTCGCCACAAGAAGAGTTGGAAGCTGTGGTTGTAAAGTTTTCAAGAAACTCAAATGTTGAAGATAATCAAGAAAGCTTTAGCACAACGGTTATTCTACCGGATGGTAGGCACGGGGTACCAAATAAAAGAGAACCTTCGCCATTGGTTTATCGATGGCGATCCGGTGGAGTGTGTGCTTGTGGTGGGTGGGATATGGGCTGCAGGTTAAGAACTCTTTCCAACCAGGTGCAGTCTAGTAGTTCAAGATCAGACAAAATACACGCGTGAAGACATGTTACCGAGTTTGCAGAGAGACGAGATGACAGACACTGTGAAGATGTTAACGATGAGGAGTTTATCAGGCGAGATCGTCTGATCGGTGGACGAGTTTGGTGGTGGGGGTAGTGGTTGAAGATGGTGGTGGTGGTAGTGGTGGAGGTGGTGACTGAGAATAAGTGGTGGTGGGGTTTCTGTATTTTTTTTAAAGACTTAATTGTCAAAATGGTCCCTAAGCTAGGGCATTTTGGTCAATTCATAATCAACTAACAGAATTTTTTAACTCTGTTAGTGCCGTTGACCGATTTAGCAATAGGTTTTGACTTGTAGGGACTATTTATGCAAAAATTCTTAAAAGTGTCCAAAACTGCAAAATCTAATAAACCTCAGGGACCATCTTGGCTATTAACTCTGCATTTTATTATTCATAAAGTTTGTAAATTAATGTATCGTAATGCCCATGATTTACAACTTCATGTAAAAGGTTGACGATTGAGTTTCAAGTTTGACGAATTAAATTGACTTAACACATACTTATTTTTACAAACGTCTGACATCAATGTAAAATATCACATATTTAAACGATCGAGCCATAGACATGCCGGTGGGAGGTTAAAAGAATGCTAGGGGTGGGGTGTAACTTTGTGTGTTTTTTTACATGATGAACACCCATGCACACACATATTAGTTGCTTAAAATTATGGTTATGGTAACTTTGTGTCTTTTGTAAGTTTAATTTTCTCTTTACACTTTGAGTAGTTATTTCTACTTTGAATTTTCTTCTTTTGTACGTACTTTGCAGAATATATCCGGTTTATTAATATAATAAATTTGATTTACTAACTAGTTTATATGTATATAGTTGTTTTGTGTTTATAAGATTAATATTTACAAAATCAAGCAGCTTATAAATTATGAGAAACTGATATATAGTTGCAATGTACCTACAAGCCATGCGCTATATATGGTTGCAATGGAGGTTGTAGTCCATTACCCGCCATCCTTCGGGTTTTTCACGCCATGACGACACCTCAACCTAGATCGATTTGAGACTAATAAACAATCTCATCACAGCTTCATGTCTAGCAACAACCGATTTAAGGTTTAGTGTTGTAAACCCTAACCAAATTATAAGAGGCCGAACATGAGTGAGATTGATTATTAGTGTTATTAAACCCTAACCAGTAGCAAATATAGTGATAAATAAACATGATTTTGACATATACAGAGAATGATCTTTTGCTTTATTTTTCACTTTAACTAGGTAATGTGGCCGGGCTACTTAATTGTTGCTGCAGCCGGGACCGTTGGTAAACGTATTTGTGTGTTGTCGTGTTTTCTAACGATTGGGTGGCCGGTTCTCACGGAATTGGCCTCGTCACATCTGTTGATAAAAAAATTTCATATTTCGCACGTTGCGGTGCAAAGTCATAATGCAGAACATATTAAAAGACGTAGATATATATAACAAACGTTAGTATCAATATGAAAACAAAATCATAATAAAGTAGGAAGGTAATAATATTAAATGCTAGAAATATGTCAAAATAGAGTGGGAGAGTCATAGTCGTAAAAGTATTAAAGTTTAGTTGGGGACTAAAAAGTGAAAAAAATATGGAAACAAAGAATAAAAACAATTGAAAAAACATATATAAATCATGCATACGATGGGATTCGAACCCACACAGACTGCTAGAAGTTGCAATTGAACCACGTGTGAAAACCAGTGAGCTACCAGCATTTTTATTGTACAAAATCGAACTAAATTGTATATATCTAAAGCAAAAGTCCGAATTAAAAAAAAAATTTCAAAACCTTAAACAACCCATAGAAGTGTGACACGTGGTATTGCGTGGTTGGCCGGTGGAAGCCACCGACCTTACAAAATAGGAAGTATATAAATTTTCTTTTGCTTATTTTTATTTAGATTTTGGTGTTTTCATGTGTATTTTTTTTGCGATTGACATTTTGGCGTTTTTATGTGTATTTTTTTTCACTTTAAATAAAAATGATTTGACATATTGAGAGTTCAAATTTTGTAAAGTTTGACTGACCGTCTTACCCATCATTGAAACATAAGCTGGAGACGTATCAGCCTATATTCCTACTAATGTAATCCCCATTACTATGGACAAATCTGTTCGGAAACAGAGCTCTTTTATCACGGAATTAGACCTGCTATAACGTCATGATGTGTTTATTCTACAATATTCAGGAAATGAAAACCAAGTATATATCCAAAACAACGTTTATTTTGGTATCATGATATCAATGCATACCTTTATCTAATACAAGTATCTTTTCAACAAAAGTTTACCTTGAAACGTAGGAAAAAAACTTGTTAAATTAAAATCTCAAATTTTATACGTTATTAGATAAAAACTAAATTAATATGAAATTATACATGTAAAGAGAAAAGGAAAATAAAATTAATACAAACTAGATTTTGTTTCATTCTTTATTGAGCCGGAAACGTATTACAAATTACAACTAGGACACTATGAAAGGATCTAATAAAAAATCAATATCAATATATATATCACAATAGATCGAAATGGCATCCATCAACATTAGCCGGTTATAGGGAATGGATTGAAACCATCTTGCAACATTTTTCTCAAAGGTTCAAACAAAGGTTTGGGAAGGTTGTTCAAGTCATACCATTCCCAACCCTCACACTTATCAGGTTCAATGTTTTGAGGCTTTTGATTTGGGTCTGCTACATGTGCACGCAAATAAGTAACGTTCATATGTGTTTCACCATAATACAGATGGTCAACTGTTGTTAGCAACTCAATATTCTTGATGTCTAGTCCCGTTTCCTCCTTCACCTCTCGTGCTGCACATTCCTCATAACTTTCACCTGAATTTGGTTTAAAACAAATTACAAAACATGTTTTTATGAAATTTAACACTTTATAAGTGGTGTGAATATAAACTGACCGGGCTCAAGGTGGCCACCAGGGAGCAAATAGATGTTGCCAGCAACATTGAGGGAGCGGCGACGCCCAACGAGTATTTTGTTATCCTTTAACATAAATACTAAAACCCCAATTTCCTTAGCCGGTGAAATCTCTCCCTTGTCAATATATGATGCTCTAACTATTTTAACTTTCAACTTTGAGGTGGACATGTTACATGTCTACGGGAAAATAATGAAGTTTTTTGATTAATTAATTCTCTTCAATACTTGGTTAAAGCAATTAGTGTTTTAAATATATTCTTTGTGACTAAATTTTATCTATATACTGACATGCACGTTCATGATATCATATATGGTAAATATGTCTTTATTAAAGTGCTTAAGCTGGTTTAAGTCTTATAAACAAAAATCACAAAATTAATATGCCGGTTAAAAAGTAAGATTATTTCGTGTGGATTAGGTATTCATAAAATAATTAATTTCGTACAACACAATTAATCTATGTGTAATAAATAGGAGGAGAAATAGATATTTATACAAATCAATATAACGTGAGTTTATTATCTAAAACTAAGTTTGTTGTCTACAAGTTACCTTTTTAGTTTAGAGTTTTTTTGTGTATAATTTACTAAATATTTGGACCTTAATTGTCGCATTTTGTTGACTATTAAGGTATTACTATGACAATAACTAAACATAAGATTTGAAGATCTAGATCAAATAATATAAAATTAAAATAATATCAAACAACCATATGTAAATTAAAACAAATCCAAACGTCACTAGTCTAGTGATGGAGTGTTATCCGCTAGACCGATTTCGGTTTCTTCTGAGTAACAATTCAAACTACGCACAATGAACACAATGAAACAACAACCGGTTAAGGCATCACATGAATGAAATTGTTCCAGTAAATTAAAATAGTGTGGTTTATGGTTTACACTATCTAGCTAGCACAATGTGGTTTATGCAAGACACTTAGTAAACTTTGTTATCTGTTATGTAATATTATTACATGTTATATGCGTATCTAATAACTGATTTTAAACTAATTGAATAGGTTTACACTAACTCATCCAATAGAACAACCCTATAAGCAGTAGCGGAGCTAGGAATTTTTTCTTATGGGGTTAGATTTTTTTGTACGTGGATTTCAACAATTTAGATAGCTAGTTGTTACTATTTTTTGTGGGTCGGTCAAATGTTGGGTACGTCAGGTCAGAACACAAAATAAAATCTATTCTTGTTAAAAAGCATACGAGAATTATAAAAAGTCAGTAAAGAAAACAAAAAAACATAATTTGGGTCGATGCGGATTAAGGACCGAGATGAGTTTTTTGGGTAATAATTGGGGATTAGGTGAGGGCCAATATTAATCTTCTCTTCTAATAAATCGCTAAGCAATTGATTCACGTTGTGCCACTTGTCACTTTCTCAGCTCTCCTCACCACTTTCCTATCTACATCTACATTTATTAATAAAGATGGAATATATTTAAAACTAACATACACTTTTTAAAAATGTTCAAAAGCTAAGTTATCCTAATATTTTCATATTGTTTATAGTCATGATAGTGGACTGAGAATTGGTTTAGATGTGTATATTAATTATAACTAATTTATATTTTATAATGTACTTTGTTTGCTCTGTGTTATTACTTAATTTGGTGTAACGCAGTAAGTTAATACTCATTTTAATATAAAATTATATAAATATTTTTATTGTTCAACCCCGTGAGTATTCACGGGTGCTAACCTAGTGAGTTAATATTATAATGTGCTAAGGCCAACTACACAAGTTTTATTAATAGTTCAACTTACAATTAACTAAGTAAACTATTTTATTTAATTTTTTATAAAACTTTGGGATTGTAATTTCAAAAACTTTCGTACTTTTTTAAAAACTAAATGGGCAATGGTATATCATTAGAAAACAATGAGGCTGATAATAACAAAAGATTGGGGTTGCTCGGTTTTTCGTTATATAAATTACTCTACACGACGAGAAAAAAATATGATCGACCAACCCCAATCGGCTCTATGTGGCTCCGCCACTGCCTAGGAGTTACCATGAAAGCTATAAGGATGGAAGGGTACCGGAAAGATGGAATAGTTAGTTAAAAAGCCCGGTTTCCTGCTCCGTTCGATGATCTTCATCGACTTAACTGCCAATGGAAACAAAGATCTCTGTACTTGCTGTTGTCGAGGCGACTTGATGAACTTGCATGTGCTTTGCAATGATCCATGGATGTTTGTTATGCAAGCGAGCCGCGTGTTGGCGTCTGATCTCAACTCTGGTGAGATCCCAGAAGTTGTTAAACTGACAGTGGCCATTGGAGACAAAGAGATTAGATGATGATTATTTAAAAAAAATTAGAGCTTCGTATACAAAGCTCAATATTTCAATAGCTCGTACACATAGTTGGACTTTTCTGGGCTCACATCTAATTTATTACCATTATTATATATATAATAGAAATATATTATCATTTCCAATTGTCACGTGGGATATGAATTATGAGGTATTTAAATACTCCCTCCGTCCCATTAGAAGTGTCCATATTGCCTTTTTTAGTTGTCCCATTTAAAGTGTCAACTTTTAAAATTTATTGGTAAACTTCCAAAATTGCCCTTAATAACATAAAACAAACAATATGATAGACCCACAATAATATTTATTGTCAAGGGTATTATTGTCAAATGACAAGCAAAAAATACTCATCATTTAATGTGCCTAAAACTTTGTGTTTTTCAAACTAGGACACTTCTAATGGGACGGAGGGAGTACATTTTTTTAAAGTAAAATACATTTTATACAAACCAAACGAGCGTGCCTAATATGTGGCAAAAAAAAAATGGGCCTCGAATAGCAAAGGCGTAAGGCTGGATGAGGCTTTGTAATACCCGTTTAATTGACATAGACTCACGTTCTCTAGTAAAATGAAAATGAGGATGAGACATTAGAAATGGTCGGGATAGCTCAGTTAATATTTAGTAAATGCCTATTTTAATGGAATGGGCTTGACATATAATGTAATTTAGATAATACCAGTATTTAATTAATAAACTAGCACGTAAACAAGCAATAAGTTGCATCGTAATCTCTGTTTAACGAGAGAAACATAGCCTAAAAGTAAGTTGAGATTCCAACAACCCAAATCAAGATTTGATATTATTATGCAAATATGTCAGTCACAACACAAAACACAGTCTTTGTGGTAGTTAGAAATTACATGAATCAAAACGCGCTAGGGAACGGACTAAAGCCACCTTGAAGCATTGCTCTCAAAGGTCCAAACGTTGGTTCGGGCAGGTTGTTCAAGTCATACCATTCCCAACCCTCACACTTATCAGGTTCGATGTTTTGAGGTGTTTGATCCGGGTCTGATAAATGCGCACGCATGTAAATGATCACTACATGCGCTTTATCAGAGAGCACATTGTTTGTTGCTGTTAGTAACTCAATGTTTTTGATGTCTAGTCCTGTTTCTTCCTTCACTTCTCTTGCTGCACATTCCTCAAAGCTTTCACCTGGATCCAATTTCAAACAACTTACGAAATTATTGATTACATCTATAGCGGTGTTCATTATTTGAATCGAACTAGAAAGATTCAAAATGAACGCTAATTTGTAATTTTGAATAACTGAATCGATTTTCTAATCAAATTGGATCTTGATAATCTCCAACCGAATCGATTCATTTTTAAAATTTTTATTTTTTAGATTTTGTTTTAAGGCGAAACGAATAAAGTCACGACTTCTAATGCGAACACAGACAGCAATGGGTAGCCCAAGCATACTTATTTCCATGAAAACCCGACTCCAAGGAATGAAAAAACCCACTAACCCACCCGTCTGTAGACAAGACAGCAAGCGAACAGGAAAATCCATCGACTCAGGGATCGAACTCGTATTGCCAGAGACCTTTTACCACAACATCACATTAGAAGTTTTTTTTATGATATACTAGGTCTAATACCCGTGTGTTACACACGGGTTGATTATAATATTTTAAAAAAATTATAACTATTATGTTTATGGATTTATAAATTTATAAATATTAATATTTAAGTTAGCTCATCAACTCATGCATGGTTAAAATTTTACTTATTTTCCCTCCAAAACTTCCTATTATAGAGCAAAAATTTTCCCCCAAAAATGACCCCCTAAAACCTTGATTTATTAGGTAGATGATAAAAAAAAATTTAGATTAGCCTACCAGCACGAGCGTCCTCAATATCTTTTCATCCATCCCAATCCAGGTCACACAAGGTACAATTTATTCCCGTTTCTATCAAGTCTACACGAAAACCTAGTTACCCAAAAAGTCAAACTTGAGACCTTTTACAATCCCAAGCTCTAATCCTCGTCTATTCGGTCGTTATACCAAAAGGACAACGACATTTTAGACGTATGATATAAATTAATTTTTTATATATACATAGGGTATTTCTTTTACTTTTTACATACATAACTAAACGAGTTTATCATACTCACTAATTTTACCAGACTCGCTAACTGGCATGTAATAAGTTCATTACGGTTCAAAACCTAATCAATTTCAGTCAATCAATTTCCAATTTCACGCAATGTTCATCATCAAACATTTTTCACATCTAAGTTTTATACAATCATCATATGCAATTAATCCGATCGTTCTAACAAGGATTTGGGGGAAAGTTAAAGTTAGATAATTAGATAAACAAATAATTTCAGTTTGATGTACAAAACAGAGCTTAAATTAAAATAATAGAATCAACAAATACAAGTGGTGTAATAAGGAACTGACCGAACTCGAGGTGGCCGCCGGGGAGAGCGTAAGTGTACGCGCCGATGGATAGAGAGCGGCGACGGCCGAACAGTACCTTATTGTTCTTTAATATGAACACTGCAACTCCAATTTCCGGCACCGGTGGTGGCGACATTGTTTAGTTCTGTATATAGCAGCTGCTGCAATTTTTTGACTTAATTTTGAAGGGCCTTAAAGCGTATTTATATTGTATAAGTAATTACGGATAAAAAGGAATTAAATTATTATTCATTATCTTAATGATGTATGTGAGTCGGTTTGGTTCTGTTTGTAGCTTCAATTGTTAAAATAGCTCATTTTATAGACTAGTTTTATAACGACTAAATGAGTCAATTTGACTTGATACATAACGAGTTGTTTTTTAGCTCGGCAACTTTTTAGCCTGGCCTCGATTGGGAGCAGAGTATTTTATTTTTACCGTATCTTATCTATCTAATAAATCAAACTTTTAGGGGGCAATTTTTGGAGGGATTTTTTTTTTCTATAATAGGAAGTTTGGGAGGTAAAATTTAGCTAAATTTTTCACCATGCAAGTTGATAGAGCCAACTCCTTAAATGTTATATATTTACAAATTGTTAAATATAATGGTTATAATTTCTTTATAAATATTACTACCGTGTGTAACACACAGGTATTAAACCTAGTCTATATAATATTTCAAGGTTTTAGAAGGCAATTTTTAGAGGGAAAATATTTGATTCATAATAGGAAATTTGGGAGGAAAATTGTGTGGAATTTATCACATGCATAAGTTGATAGAACCATATACTTAAATATTAAAATTTTATAAATACTTAAACATAGTGGTTATAAATTCAGTATAAATATTATTATTTAACCCGTGTGTACACACGGGCATTAAACCTAGTTTTTATATATAATATAAATCACTACTACAAGGTATACAAAAATCAATCCTTAATAACATGAGCAAATCACAAATCAATCACAGATACTATGTATTTATTTGAGATTAATACATAAGTTCATGATAGTTTTGTTACTAATGGTATTTTTTTGTAGTGAATTGACTAACAACGTAACAAGTTGGATTTGGTCTTTTAAATTGTGTATATGAAATTAAAAAATGAGCTAACACGAGTTGAATCGAGATAACACGCGGTTAAAAAATGAGTCAAGCTTGAGCTCATGTTTTCATATCAGTTTTAGATACAAACCAATTTGACTTGGTTTGTAATCAAGCTTAAACCGAAAAAAGAAAAGAAAAACACATGGGAAAATAAACACTAAATAAGATATAATTTAATATGTAACACATAAAAGTTAAAGACACCACATGAAGTATATTTTAATGAAGTGGTTTAGATACATATGCAACTATAGTCTCTTAGTCAATCGTGTAACACTCCCCAAATCATTGTTTGATTTTTGGTTCTCAAGGTATACCGATACATAAAACGAAAAAAAAACTAAATTTTCATTAGTTTTACAATTCGCCGGAAAATTAAGGGGTAGCGACCGCTACCCCCCCCCCTCTACTGTAGATCCGTTCCTGCCCCAAATGATATTATTGTTTCACTTGTATTACTTTATACATCATATGAATGTTTTGAAAACCGGAATAAGATCAGGGTTTAGAGTTTCTATAGTTTGGTTTGGGGTTTTAATCATATTGACTCTATCAGCAAGTTGAACCGTAAATGAGTGGTTGAACTGAGAAAAAAAAAAGGCAAGACCATAAATTTTTAATATTTTTTATGTTTTATATACTTAGTTACTGAATTATTAGAATAGAAAAAATATTTATTAAAAATTGTTACAGTAAACTCAACAATAAAACTTATAGGCCCACTAAACTTTTGTAACCATTTACTGGCCATCTCTCAAAATGGGCCTTTGAAGATCTCCCAACATATATAAAAAAGATCAAATTTCTTATCTAAAATTCTGATAGTCTTTTGAACAATTACTATCCAATTTCTCTGTTAAAAATGTTTTTCACGAAATTAGTTTTTTCACGTTTCTAATTCGGAGAAAGTAATTATATGATCGAAAACAAAGTTTGATGACTGTTTTGTGTTTCCAGTTTCATTAGAACAATACTAATTTTATACAAATTACTGGAAGTCGAGTTCAATGTCACAATTTTTTTCACACGAAAGGTCTCTTAACAATATTTCTAGAGTGAAAAAATATAAATATTTTCTTTTTTTTTAGCTTATTTGATCAAATAAAAAATCAGCTTTGGATGGTTGTTTGTAAATGATTAAAGTAGATTTATTTGGATTTTATTCATTATACTTAACATAAACCAATATTTATGTCTACACTACAAAATCTTAATACATTATTTTTTTAATTTACTCTATATTTGTTTTGGATCAATGTCGATTTATCTTTTTAACATTGCTTGTGGATCGTTAATAAAGTTGGTGACCTATTGGCTATTAGTAATAATCTTAGAGTACTAGGTCATGAGTGGTAAATCTCATAAAACAAAAATTATGGTGTAAAATATGAATAATATGTTCGCGGTTCAAAAAACAGCATTAAAATATGAATAAATTATTTATTTGATTCCAATTGTTTTAATTACACCTTAATTAACAAAAATAAATAGCTAACAATCATATAGGTCGAATATATATATATATATATATATATATATATATATATATATATATATATATATATATATATATAATAATGTTCGATTAGAAATGTACCATGATGGTGCGCGCGTTATAAGCCAAAGACACCAAATAGTTGATAACTAACGTACATACGTCCATTATAGAAACAAGATGCATCTTTAGTGATAGCTAGCTAGCACGACTCAAGTGTCATAAGGCATCCCATGGTGCTCATGTCGCTATTACATTGTCCTTTAAAGTTTAGATGCATGTACGTACGTTTACGGTTACGCTAATGTTAAAACTTTAAATATTTATGGGCATATTTCGCAAATAGTTCTTTTCCCGTTTCTTTACACTACGTGTTATATAAAATGCCATTACATACATATTAGCATAGAATAACAAATAATTTCTTTAAAATGCCATTACATGCTTTAATCATTTTTGACTATATATGAGCTTAGGGACCAAATTCATATACAAACTTAGCTTATATCTGTCACAAATGCATGCCCTTAAGGCTTTGATTAAATGATTAGTAAATTTGCGACAATTATGATTGTCGATAGTATTAATAGATAGATATTGTATTACTTTAAATAAGTTGATGATTATCCTTTCCTATTATTTGCCTATTTGTTAGTTGATATTTTCCCCTATTTAAAGGGTTCATGGTTAATGAGAAACACAGATTTGATGCCATAATCTCTATTATGGTATCAGAGCCAAAACACTCAAAACACTCAAAACCCTAAAACAAAACACCACCAAACACCTTACTGCTGCCGTCACAATGGCAGGGGACAAAGCAGAATCATCCTCGATAAACGAAGCCTCCAAAAACACGGTTCATCCTGCCTACTCCATAACCAACATCAATACAAAAGTTCGAACCCTAGATGGGGTGAAAATAGGGTACTCCCAATGGGTACAACTGTTTCAACTGCAGGCGAACGCCTTCAAGGTGATGCACCATATTGATGGAACAAACCCACCGGAGAAAACTAATGAGACGTATTCAGAGTGGTTTCAACTAGATTCATTGGTTTTACAATGGATCTACAACACTATCTCTGACGAATTACTAGGCCGCGTTCTTGACAAAAAAATCACCACTGCCCGTGGAGCATGGACCAAGATTGAACAGATTTTCCTCAACAACAAAAGCTCACGAGCAACAGCACTTCAATATGAATTCACAAACTTGCAACTGACGTCTTCTGCGTCGCTTGACGCTTATTGCCAGAAATTACAAGAACTGGCTAATCAACTGGGGGATGTGGATCATCCCGTCAGTGACTCGGATCTTGTGCTACAATTAGTCAGAGGTCTCCCAAAAGAGTATGATGTCGTCGGAGCTATGATAAACCAACAAACTCCAACGTGGGATATGGCTAGAAACATGCTCCATCTCGAGTACCAGCGTCAACACCGCCAGAATAGTGGGTCGTCTACCGTTCTTGTTGCATCCAGTCAAAGCCAACATCATACCAATTCGACGTCCAACAACCACAACACCTCGAACGCCAACAGCGGACGAAACCCAAATTATCATGGGAAAAATTACGACCCAAACTTTCAAGCGAACAGAGGACGAAACTCAAATTCAAGGGGACGGGGGGTCGTAATCAACAGGGCCGTGGACGTGGGGGACAACCTCAACAGCAGTGGACCAACTATGGAGGTCAATCTCGTGCGCAGCAGCCATGGTTGAATCAGTGGCAGCCTCCTCCTTCACCCTACCCGACTATACCTAATAATCAGCAACATGGGCGCTGGCCCAACAATGCTCAGCTGCCAGCGGCCCATTTCACCTCTGCTGGGCCTGTTGCAAATGGGAATGGATTTGGTGCTGGGCCAATTTTTCATGGAGGATTTAATGGGAGTAGTGCAGGCCCGCCTGGATTTAATCCGGCAGATTTTGGATACAGTGGATATGGCCCGAACGACTTAGCCCAAACAATGCAGCAGGTGCACCTCACCCCCTCGGATCAAAATTAGTATATGGACACAGGCGCAACTTCTCATCTCACTGCGGATCCAGGTAAAATTTCTACTTTATTATCTTCGTGTCCTTTAAATTCAATTTTTGTCGGCAATGGTAAAATCATACCAATTCTCGGATCCGGCCACAATACCCACCCCACCCCCAACCGTACATACACCCTAAATAACATACTTTACACACCGGATATCATTAAAAATTTATTATCAGTTAGAAAATTCACAATTGATAATTTTACAACAGTTGAATTTGACCCGTTTGGTTTCACTGTGAAGGATCTCAAGACTGGGGCTCACCTTTCGCGCCACAATAGTTCAGGGGAGCTGTACCCATTCACACCGTCATCCATTCCTTCTGCTTTTGCTACTTCCACTCAAGACCAATGGCACAACCGGCTAGGCCATCATGGGGAATCTGTTTTAACTTTATTACGTAATCGTTTTTCACTTCCTTGTAATAAGACATCTATTTCATCATTATGTCATTCTTGTCAAGTTTCTAAAAATAAATGGTTACCATTTTTTGATTCCATGTCTCACACCATTAAACCTTTTGACATTATACACTGTGATTTATGGACTTCCCCAGTCCCGAGCAAAAGTGGCTTTAAGTACTACATGGTCCTAATCGATAACTTTACACACTTTGTATGGGTATATCCTCTCAAGTTTAAATCTGAAACCTTTATGAATTTTGTCACACCCCGACTCCCAGGGTCCGACACGTTGCATAACATCAGCCAATCAAATAAAATAATGTAGCGGAAGACTTATTCAAAGACCACAAATAAGGTCCCAAATTGAACTTTCATTAATTATATTAAAAATAAATACATCGTCTAACACTCGATGTGAGTGTAATACATTGTCATAACATAAGCTAAAGACACTAATCCCAAGCATCTTCAACTCAGTTCTTCCTCCTATGTGGAGCTCCTTCATTTGACCACTTCTAGCTAGACCTTTCCTAGCTAAAGTCCACAGTTATTTTCTTTCACCTGCATCACGAGCTAAAAGACGTCAACAACAACGTTGTTGGTGAGTCATAACCAGTGACATCAGACACATAAAACATTTAGACATTATCATTTCATTCATTCATATATGTGTGTGGTTAATAAGTCATCTACAAGCCAAATCTTCTCTAATGCCATATCTGATGGTGGCCAACTTTCGTTAGAGACCTGTTAACGTATATGCCGCATACAGGAATAACCGAGATACCCTTGCGACCACTCTTGGTCTCTTGTTTCTTATTGCCTAGGCGGGTGGTACCTCTCCTGTTACGAGCAGTCAGTCTACCTAATTGGATCCAACTAGACGCATATACATCCCGAGGCGGAGCCGGTAGTTCCTTAACCAACTACCTCTTAGCGCGAAGCCCTGCCCTAATGACTTGCCCTGTGGTATGTAGCCGCCATCCCTATCCAGGGATGACTCTTAACGCGAAGCTTATTACCGCGGACCAACAACACAACAACCGGACGAACCTGGAGTTGAGGTGCGTTGAATCACCAGGTAGCGATCGTCCTTATAACCACATCCATATTCATAACATTCATAAAACATTTCATACTTTTCATACAGCTCGGATACAGCCCCGAAAACATAAAATATAATAAAGAGGGGCGGTTAGACTCACCTTCAGATGTAGTCTACTTATCACGAGCTAGTGGCTAATCAAGACAACCCTGTAAACATTTCATACTTATTAGGATTCATTCCCCTGGGGATAATCCTATCAGTGTCTTTCTCACTGATGCATTGCCTTAGTCATATTATGTGACTATGGCGATGACTTTAGTCCTTGGCATAGCCATTCCTCTCAGAGTGCATTCAACATCTGAGTCAGGGTTATCGTACATTCTTATTATCATTCTTTTTGAAAAGCCACAACATCATATTATCGTGTTTTCACACGATTCTTATCATTAATTGAAAACGTACTTTATTCCTAGTATTATTATATAACTAGGAAGGTTCTATTCTAAAACCCTGGTTTTTCCATGGACTTAAGTCATACATATATCTTACATAGGTACAGAATCTTAGACGTTACCTAATGAGTCGAGCAGAGTGAGGACCTGGGTACGGAAGTCTCTCTAGAGTTGGGCAGCACTTCGACAGCACCTTGCCTCGTCCAGCAGATCTTAAGCTCACACGTAGTAGAGAACACCGTTCACTATTATGACGGGTCTCATTTAGTATCTCGGGTATATATATATATATATAATTATATAAAATGGTAAGTACTCGGAGAAATCTAAAAACGAGTCTTACCGATCACCGAAGACACCTCGTAATCTTCTCGTGAGCAAACCCGCACTCGAACCGAGCTTCCGAACACTTCCGTTCTTCACCGAAAGCTTGTCGGAACTTCGTCGTGGCTTCGCCGGGTGTTTTTGGCCGGAGATGGCTTAGAGAGAGAGAGTGAGTGTGAAGAGGTGGTGCAAGAAATGAAGGGGGGGTCGCCCCCTTTTTATAGCTGGTGAACCTGCCCTACGCGATACGCGCAGGGCATGCCTCCTCCTGCGCGTATCGCGTAGAGGAGGTGGTTTCGTGCGAGTCTGCGGCTGCCCCTGGTTTCGCGTACTCGGGTTTGGTTACACTAGGCGATACGCGCAGGCCATGCCTTCCCTTGCGCGTATCGCGTAATTTACTTTTTTTTTTTTTTTTTTTTTTTAAGTCTTTTTATTCTCGTATGAGGCGGAGTGTCACAAATTTTGCAAAATTTCACCGATACATTAAAACTCAATTTAACTGCAAAATTAAATCGTTTCAATGTGATCTAGGAGGAGAGTTTGATAATCATGCATTTAAATCTTTTGCTGCCAAACAAGGCCTTGTCTTTCGCTTCTCGTGCCCCCAAACGTCCCAACAAAATGGGCATGCGGAGCGCATGATTCGTCGTATAAACGACATCATTCGTACGTTGCTCTCACACGCCCACCTACCACCTTCATTCTGGGTCGAGGCCTTACACACAGCCGCCTATCTTCATAACATCTTACCAACCAAACGCCTGAACTTCTCTACACCCCATTTTGCCCTGTACCTTCGTCATCCGGCATACGATCATTTACGTGTGTTTGGCTGTGCGTGTTATCCCAACACTTCCGCCACTGCTCCTCATAAGTTTCATCCTCGCTCTATGCGATGCATCTTTCTTGGTTATCCTCCTGATCATCGCGGATATCGGTGCTACGATCAAATCACAGGCAAAGTACTCATCTCTCGTCATGTCGTCTTTGACGAGTCCTCTTTTCCGTACACCGACCCCCCTCCACCAAACTCCTACTCCTTTCTTGACGATCCGTCGATTTTTAATGATATCCATCATCCTCTACATTTCCCACCAACCCAAACACAAACCCAAAATCCACCTACCCAAACACCACCCGCAAACGCCACCACACCTGCAACTCAACCGACCCAACCACCACCCCCTACCCCAACGTCCCAAACATCACCCGTAAACCAACCTGCCAACCAAACCCAACCTACTACCACCTCAACACCTACTTCACCAGCCACAACCCAAACCACACCGTTAACCACCCCTCATCACCCAATGACCACCTGGTCTCGTGCAGGAATTTCAAAACCTACACAACGCCTAAACTTACTTACCACATCCATCTCCCTACTACCCACATCTTATAACAAAGCCCGGTCGGATCCGAATTGGTTAAACGCCATGAACATTGAATTTAAAGCGTTACAAGATAATAATACGTGGGAATTGGTACCTCGTCCACATAACCACCCAATTATTAGATGCATGTGGTTATTCAAACATAAGTTCAAATCTGATGGGGCTCTGGAACGATATAAGGCAAGATTGGTTGTGAATGGTAAGTCTCAAACTGTGGGAATTGATTGTGACGATACTTTTAGCCCAGTTGTCAAACCAGCTACAATCCGCACTGTACTCACTATTGCAGTTTCAAACTCATGGCCAGTTCACCAGTTGGATGTTAAGAATGCCTTCCTTCATGGGGATCTAAACGAAACAGTATTTATGCATCAACCCCCGGGATTTGTCGACCCACAACAGCCGCATCATGTGTGTCGTCTCCGGAAGTCCCTCTACGGTCTGAAACAGGCGCCTAGGGCATGGTATACACGGTTCTACAACTACATATCTGCACATGGGTTTCGTCGTAGTACTTGTGATAATTCCCTTTTTATTTATACTCGAGGGACTCATCGTGCTTATTTGCTGCTATATGTCGACGATATAGTCATCACGGCATCGAGTACTCAACTTCTGGCTGATATCATATCCACCCTCTCAAGAGAATTTGCAATGACTGACTTGGGTACATTACACCATTTTTTGGGAATCACGGCTACTCGTAACAGTGATGGTCTATTCTTGCATCAATCATCATATACTCGAGATATTCTACATTGAGCTGCCATGACTAACTGCAAACCGTGCAACACCCCGGTCGACACTGATTCTAAACTAAGCGCCACAGATGGTGCGCTTCTCCCGGATGGCACTTTATACCGGGCACTTGCCGGGGCACTTCAATATCTTACCTTTACACGGCCGGACATCACTTATGCAGTTCAACAAGTGTGTCTCTTTATGCATGCTCCACGGGAACCCCATTTTGCCTTCATGAAGCGCATACTGCGCTACCTAAGCGGCACCATTGACTACGGCATCACACTTGTTCCATCGAAGGTGCACTCTTTAACTGCTTACTCTGATGCTGATTGGGGTGGCTGCCCAGACTCGCGTCGCTCTACCTCCGGATATTGTGTTTTTTTGGGGAACTCTTTGATCTCATGGTCCTCTAAACGCCAACCGACTATTTCTCGGTCTAGTGCCGAGGCAGAATACAGGGGGGTGGCCAATGCGGTGGCAGAAACTACGTGGCTTCGCAACCTCCTTCTTGAATTGCAGGTTCCTCTATAGAAGGCAACTATTGTGTATTGCGACAACGTCTCAGCAGTTTACTTGTCACATAATCCAGTGCAACATCAACGCACTAAACATGTTGAGATAGATATTCATTTTGTTCGAGAAAAGGTTCAGATGGGTCAGGTTCGAGTTTTGCATGTTCCTTCTTCCGCGCAATATGCAGATATATTCACAACAGGCTTACCACGACATTTGTTTCAAGAATTTCGATCTAGTTTGCACGTTTGTCCTACTACCGCTACAACTACGGGGGAATATTAGTAGATAGATATTGTATTACTTTAAATAAGTTGATGATTATCCTTTCCTATTATTTGCCTATTTGTTAGTTGATATTTTCCCCTATTTAAAGGGTTCATGGTTAATGAGAAACACAGATTTGATGCCATAATCTCTATTAGATAGTCGGTAATAAACTAAGGGCTACTTTTAACTAGTGACAAATTAAGTGCATGCATGTGATTGTTTAGCGACGATTTTGATTTGATTGCCGCTAAATGTGTGCTTTGTAGTAGTTACAAAGAATATGCATGTGATTAATCAGTAATTTGTCTCGTAGACATATGCAACATGTATAACCGTATAAGCGTCAAAATATACGGTAGTATATATATATATTAGCTAGGTAATCATACATGCATGCCGGGAAATTGTGTACATGTCACTTAACAACCGCACCGGTAAATTAATAACACAACATAGTAACAAATACAAATTTCATGACCTTAAGCTATTCAAAAATAAAAATCTTATAGCAGTAAAGTCTTATCAATTAGGTAAAATCATAAAGTCAACTTAAAATGTATATATATCTTCAATAATTTTAATAATGCGCCATTAACAACCATACAATAAGACAAGCCAAATTTAAATTCTTTAACTTACTTATTTTGTCATTTGATGGAACATCACGAAAATGAGTTCACCATGCACCAGCTGTTCGATCTTGAGTACGTTTGCTAGTGCAAAAAAACTGCATTATTTTTGTCTTAGCCGAAAAGTTGTCGAATCTCATGAATCCCATCATTATTCTAAGAATTATTGAGTCAAAAATAGAAAATATAAATATATTCACGAACATGTACATATGTGTTCATACTAGGTGTTAGACCCGTGTAGGAACACGGGTTGTATCGGGTGAACAAATAATATCCATTTAAGATTTATAAATCGAAAATACGTTGTACAAATAGTTTATTTTACAAATCCATAAATTGATGAGACTCAACACATTCATAAAAAGTAAAGCTAAAAAATCATATAGCATTTGTTGTCTTTGATACCTAAAATGATTTCAACAAACGAAAATAATCAACCTCCCTTAAGATCAAATAGGATACCTTAGTCTTCAAGATGTAGAATCAAAGATCAACATTAACAAACATAAAAAGCTGCAAAAGCACAAACTATTCATTAAAGACACACAATCTTTTTAAGGGCATTCCAAACACCCACCCAATTGAAAATGATAACTAAACTATCACTTACATAAACATAAACTTAACACTCCAATAGCTCTTAAGTGAATAGGACTGAAATTGAGAAGGAAATAGTTAGAGTTCATAAATTATGTTAAAAAATAATGAGTTTTATATTCTCAACCAAATCCTAAATGATTTCAACAAACGAAAAGAATCAACCTCCATTAACATCGAACATAATACAAAATAACGCACCTTAATCTTCAAGATGCAGAATCAAAGATCAACATCAACAAACATAAAAAAGCTGCAAAAGACATAAACGATTCATTAAAGACACAAAAGCAAGATAACAAAACACGGAAACATGAAACTAACAACATAGGTAATCATCAAAACAAACTCGTCTACCTATTGAAGCATTTGATCAAAACAAACCCATATACATGAAACTAACAACATATGTAATCATCAAAGAAACCGTTTACCCATTGAAGCATTTCGTCAAAGACATTGTGTGCAAAACTCAACAAAACCAATTCTAGCTCCAATAAAGGGAATGTAATACAATATACAAATATAAGGATTATAATGGGTTTGAATCTCCATAAGATGGGCCCAAACTCGGTTAGGATTTGAAAATTTACCTTAGACGTCGTGATTTGCTCCCAAACCCACATTCAAGAAACACCTAAAAGTCCCACTATTGAACACACTATAATTCAGCATAAAACCAAGTTACATTGTCTTATGATTCTACATAAAAACCAACTCTTGATATGTGCCAGTTAGTTCACGGAACTTCATAACAAAACACAAAATTGTACCCCAAGTTAGTATCTTGTTAACTTCAAAATTTGACGAAGTGAAACTAACCTTTAGAAAAAAAAATCAAGAATCACATGTCCTTCAACGACCTTCTCTTTTATCCCTTGCATCGCAAACAAATCATAGGCACACTCACAATCGCAAACAAATTGCAAACAAAGCTTACATGTTAAATACTAAAAAAATCATAGGCTCTCGAGCCACTACATTCATTGTCATAGCCAAACATACTTCTATACAAATATTTGTCATACACTTATTGGCTCTTACACCAACAACAAAGAAACATGATATTGCAACTAAACACATTAATCCACTTAAACTTAGCGTACTAAGCTTTCAGCACTTGATTATTGAATAATCGGTATTGTTAAAAAAAATCATTTACCTTTAGGAGGTGATTTAGGTTTTTTTATCCTCTTTTGACCTTGGAAGTGCTAAGCTTCTGAATTCAACAGTCAATAGTTTTAGAATAAGAAGAAGAAAAATAGGGTTTATCATCTACAACATACATTAGGGTTTATCATAAGTCTGCAGGTGGTCACTATTTCTCTGCCACTCGAGAAATCTTAAGTTCAACTTCAAAAAATCATTAGGGTTTATCATTTACAACATACATTCTCCTTATACATACTCTTTCCAAAACAAATCGCAAAACTTCAACACTTAATAATATTGATATTTAACCAATGATCAACCTGTTAATAAAATCGGATTAAATAGACATTAAACCTCACAAAAACACCTTCAACAACACAAAATTAGAAGAAAAAATTTGTTCAGTATGACTTACCTTCACGCAAATGACAGTTGATGATCAGATACTTCACCATTGCTTCATCGGTAGCCATGTCACCCAAATCAAAATCCAAACCCACTATATGTATGTAAAATACAGGGCAAAGTGAAAACAAAAACAAAGTGATCGCTTATCTCTTTCTAATACTTGTCACTTGAACGTAGTAGACTTGAAACCCTAGATGGTAGATCTGAAAAGCTTGAAACCTCCAACAACCAAAAGCAAGCAAAAAACGTAAAATCCAACTAAAACTTAGAAAAAAACTTAAAATTTTTGAGTAGATCTGAAAATTTTGAAATCAAGGTTTTGGTCAATTCACATCGGAAGCTATTTCAAACAAATATCCCCAATAACTACAATACCAAGCAATGAAGACAAATAACAAAATAATCGAAGAAATATACATGGTTTAAAGAAGATAATGCTCGATTCATGTCAGGAAGCAGAAATCAAAAACTTAGGGTTAGGAAAAACCGTAATCATACAAATCACACTACGATCATGTAAAGATACATGATTTGAAGAAGTGCTAAGCTTATCCTCTTTTGACCTTGGAAGTGCTAAGCTTCTGAATTCAACAGTCAATAGTTTTAGAATAAGAAGAAGAAAAATAGGGTTTATCATCTACAACATACATTAGGGTTTATCATAAGTCTGCAGGTGGTCACTATTTCTCTGCCACTCGAGAAATCTTAAGTTCAACTTCAAAAAATCATTAGGGTTTATCATTTACAACATACTTTCTCCTTATACATACTCTTTCCAAAACAAATCGCAAAACTTCAACACTTAATAATATTGATATTTAACCAATGATCAACCTGTTAATAAAATCGGATTAAATAGACATTAAACCTCACAAAAACACCTTCAACAACACAAAATTAGAAGAAAAAATTTGTTCAGTATGACTTACCTTCACGCAAATGACAGTTGATGATCAGATACTTCACCATTGCTTCATCGGTAGCCATGTCACCCAAATCAAAATCCAAACCCACTATATGTATGTAAAATACAGGGCAAAGTGAAAACAAAAACAAAGTGATCGCTTATCTCTTTCTAATACTTGTCACTTGAACGTAGTAGACTTGAAACCCTAGATGGTAGATCTGAAAAGCTTGAAACCTCCAACAACCAAAAGCAAGCAAAAAACGTAAAATCCAACTAAAACTTAGAAAAAAACTTAAAATTTTTGAGTAGATCTGAAAATTTTGAAATCAAGGTTTTGGTCAATTCACATCGGAAGCTATTTCAAACAAATATCCCCAATAACTACAATACCAAGCAATGAAGACAAAGAACAAAATAATCGAAGAAATATACATGGTTTAAAGAAGATAATGCTCGATTCATGTCAGGAAGCAGAAATCAAAAACTTAGGGTTAGGAAAAACCGTAATCATACAAATCACACTACGATCATGTAAAGATACATGATTTGAAGAAGTGCTAAGCTTATCCTCTTTTGACCTTGGAAGTGCTAAGCTTCTGAATTCAACAGTCAATAGTTTTAGAATAAGAAGAAGAAAAATAGGGTTTATCATCTACAACATACATTAGGGTTTATCATAAGTCTGCAGGTGGTCACTATTTCTCTGCCACTCGAGAAATCTTAAGTTCAACTTCAAAAAATCATTAGGGTTTATCATTTACAACATACATTCTCCTTATACATACTCTTTCCAAAACAAATCGCAAAACTTCAACACTTAATAATATTGATATTTAACCAATGATCAACCTGTTAATAAAATCGGATTAAATAGACATTAAACCTCACAAAAACACCTTCAACAACACAAAATTAGAAGAAAAAATTTGTTCAGTATGATTTACCTTCACGCAAATGACAGTTGATGATCAGATACTTCACCATTGCTTCATCGGTAGCCATGTCACCCAAATCAAAATCCAAACCCACTATATGTATGTAAAATACAGGGCAAAGTGAAAACAAAAACAAAGTGATCGCTTATCTCTTTCTAATACTTGTCACTTGAACGTAGTAGACTTGAAACCCTAGATGGTAGATCTGAAAAGCTTGAAACCTCCAACAACCAAAAGCAAGCAAAAAACGTAAAATCCAACTAAAACTTAGAAAAAAACTTAAAATTTTTGAGTAGATCTGAAAATTTTGAAATCAAGGTTTTGGTCAATTCACATCGGAAGCTATTTCAAACAAATATCCCCAATAACTACAATACCAAGCAATGAAGACAAAGAACAAAATAATCGAAGAAATATACATGGTTTAAAGAAGATAATGCTCGATTCATGTCAGGAAGCAGAAATCAAAAACTTAGGGTTAGGAAAAACCGTAATCATACAAATCACACTACGATCATGTAAAGATACATGATTTGAAGAAGTGCTAAGCTTATCCTCTTTTGACCTTGGAAGTGCTAAGCTTCTGAATTCAACAGTCAATAGTTTTAGAATAAGAAGAAGAAAAATAGGGTTTATCATCTACAACATACATTAGGGTTTATCATAAGTCTGCAGGTGGTCACTATTTCTCTGCCACTCGAGAAATCTTAAGTTCAACTTCAAAAAATCATTAGGGTTTATCATTTACAACATACATTCTCCTTATACATACTCTTTCCAAAACAAATCGCAAAACTTCAACACTTAATAATATTGATATTTAACCAATGATCAACCTGTTAATAAAATCGGATTAAATAGACATTAAACCTCACAAAAACACCTTCAACAACACAAAATTAGAAGAAAAAATTTGTTCAGTATGATTTACCTTCACGCAAATGACAGTTGATGATCAGATACTTCACCATTGCTTCATCGGTAGCCATGTCACCCAAATCAAAATCCAAACCCACTATATGTATGTAAAATACAGGGCAAAGTGAAAACAAAAACAAAGTGATCGCTTATCTCTTTCTAATACTTGTCACTTGAACGTAGTAGACTTGAAACCCTAGATGGTAGATCTGAAAAGCTTGAAACCTCCAACAACCAAAAGCAAGCAAAAAACGTAAAATCCAACTAAAACTTAGAAAAAAACTTAAAATTTTTGAGTAGATCTGAAAATTTTGAAATCAAGGTTTTGGTCAATTCACATCGGAAGCTATTTCAAACAAATATCCCCAATAACTACAATACCAAGCAATGAAGACAAAGAACAAAATAATCGAAGAAATATACATGGTTTAAAGAAGATAATGCTCGATTCATGTCAGGAAGCAGAAATCAAAAACTTAGGGTTAGGAAAAACCGTAATCATACAAATCACACTACGATCATGTAAAGATACATGATTTGAAGAAGTGCTAAGCTTATCCTCTTTTGACCTTGGAAGTGCTAAGCTTCTGAATTCAACAGTCAATAGTTTTAGAATAAGAAGAAGAAAAATAGGGTTTATCATCTACAACATACATTAGGGTTTATCATAAGTCTGCAGGTGGTCACTATTTCTCTGCCACTCGAGAAATCTTAAGTTCAACTTCAAAAAATCATTAGGGTTTATCATTTACAACATACATTCTCCTTATACATACTCTTTCCAAAACAAATCGCAAAACTTCAACACTTAATAATATTGATATTTAACCAATGATCAACCTGTTAATAAAATCGGATTAAATAGACATTAAACCTCACAAAAACACCTTCAACAACACAAAATTAGAAGAAAAAATTTGTTCAGTATGATTTACCTTCACGCAAATGACAGTTGATGATCAGATACTTCACCATTGCTTCATCGGTAGCCATGTCACCCAAATCAAAATCCAAACCCACTATATGTATGTAAAATACAGGGCAAAGTGAAAACAAAAACAAAGTGATCGCTTATCTCTTTCTAATACTTGTCACTTGAACGTAGTAGACTTGAAACCCTAGATGGTAGATCTGAAAAGCTTGAAACCTCCAACAACCAAAAGCAAGCAAAAAACGTAAAATCCAACTAAAACTTAGAAAAAAACTTAAAATTTTTGAGTAGATCTGAAAATTTTGAAATCAAGGTTTTGGTCAATTCACATCGGAAGCTATTTCAAACAAATATCCCCAATAACTACAATACCAAGCAATGAAGACAAAGAACAAAATAATCGAAGAAATATACCTGGTTTAAAGAAGATAATGCTCGATTCATGTCAGGAAGCAGAAATCAAAAACTTAGGGTTAGGAAAAACCGTAATCATACAAATCACACTACGATCATGTAAAGATACATGATTTGAAGAAGTGCTAAGCTTATCCTCTTTTGACCTTGGAAGTGCTAAGCTTCTGAATTCAACAGTCAATAGTTTTAGAATAAGAAGAAGAAAAATAGGGTTTATCATCTACAACATACATTAGGGTTTATCATAAGTCTGCAGGTGGTCACTATTTCTCTGCCACTCGAGAAATCTTAAGTTCAACTTCAAAAAATCATTAGGGTTTATCATTTACAACATACATTCTCCTTATACATACTCTTTCCAAAACAAATCGCAAAACTTCAACACTTAATAATATTGATATTTAACCAATGATCAACCTGTTAATAAAATCGGATTAAATAGACATTAAACCTCACAAAAACACCTTCAACAACACAAAATTAGAAGAAAAAATTTGTTCAGTATGATTTACCTTCACGCAAATGACAGTTGATGATCAGATACTTCACCATTGCTTCATCGGTAGCCATGTCACCCAAATCAAAATCCAAACCCACTATATGTATGTAAAATACAGGGCAAAGTGAAAACAAAAACAAAGTGATCGCTTATCTCTTTCTAATACTTGTCACTTGAACGTAGTAGACTTGAAACCCTAGATGGTAGATCTGAAAAGCTTGAAACCTCCAACAACCAAAAGCAAGCAAAAAACGTAAAATCCAACTAAAACTTAGAAAAAAACTTAAAATTTTTGAGTAGATCTGAAAATTTTGAAATCAAGGTTTTGGTCAATTCACATCGGAAGCTATTTCAAACAAATATCCCCAATAACTACAATACCAAGCAATGAAGACAAAGAACAAAATAATCGAAGAAATATACCTGGTTTAAAGAAGATAATGCTCGATTCATGTCAGGAAGCAGAAATCAAAAACTTAGGGTTAGGAAAAACCGTAATCATACAAATCACACTACGATCATGTAAAGATACATGATTTGAAGAAGTGCTAAGCTTATCCTCTTTTGACCTTGGAAGTGCTAAGCTTCTGAATTCAACAGTCAATAGTTTTAGAATAAGAAGAAGAAAAATAGGGTTTATCATCTACAACATACATTAGGGTTTATCATAAGTCTGCAGGTGGTCACTATTTCTCTGCCACTCGAGAAATCTTAAGTTCAACTTCAAAAAATCATTAGGGTTTATCATTTACAACATACATTCTCCTTATACATACTCTTTCCAAAACAAATCGCAAAACTTCAACACTTAATAATATTGATATTTAACCAATGATCAACCTGTTAATAAAATCGGATTAAATAGACATTAAACCTCACAAAAACACCTTCAACAACACAAAATTAGAAGAAAAAATTTGTTCAGTATGATTTACCTTCACGCAAATGACAGTTGATGATCAGATACTTCACCATTGCTTCATCGGTAGCCATGTCACCCAAATCAAAATCCAAACCCACTATATGTATGTAAAATACAGGGCAAAGTGAAAACAAAAACAAAGTGATCGCTTATCTCTTTCTAATACTTGTCACTTGAACGTAGTAGACTTGAAACCCTAGATGGTAGATCTGAAAAGCTTGAAACCTCCAACAACCAAAAGCAAGCAAAAAACGTAAAATCCAACTAAAACTTAGAAAAAAACTTAAAATTTTTGAGTAGATCTGAAAATTTTGAAATCAAGGTTTTGGTCAATTCACATCGGAAGCTATTTCAAACAAATATCCCCAATAACTACAATACCAAGCAATGAAGACAAAGAACAAAATAATCGAAGAAATATACATGGTTTAAAGAAGATAATGCTCGATTCATGTCAGGAAGCAGAAATCAAAAACTTAGGGTTAGGAAAAACCGTAATCATACAAATCACACTACGATCATGTAAAGATACATGATTTGAAGAAGTGCTAAGCTTATCCTCTTTTGACCTTGGAAGTGCTAAGCTTCTGAATTCAACAGTCAATAGTTTTAGAATAAGAAGAAGAAAAATAGGGTTTATCATCTACAACATACATTAGGGTTTATCATAAGTCTGCAGGTGGTCACTATTTCTCTGCCACTCGAGAAATCTTAAGTTCAACTTCAAAAAATCATTAGGGTTTATCATTTACAACATACATTCTCCTTATACATACTCTTTCCAAAACAAATCGCAAAACTTCAACACTTAATAATATTGATATTTAACCAATGATCAACCTGTTAATAAAATCGGATTAAATAGACATTAAACCTCACAAAAACACCTTCAACAACACAAAATTAGAAGAAAAAATTTGTTCAGTATGATTTACCTTCACGCAAATGACAGTTGATGATCAGATACTTCACCATTGCTTCATCGGTAGCCATGTCACCCAAATCAAAATCCAAACCCACTATATGTATGTAAAATACAGGGCAAAGTGAAAACAAAAACAAAGTGATCGCTTATCTCTTTCTAATACTTGTCACTTGAACGTAGTAGACTTGAAACCCTAGATGGTAGATCTGAAAAGCTTGAAACCTCCAACAACCAAAAGCAAGCAAAAAACGTAAAATCCAACTAAAACTTAGAAAAAAACTTAAAATTTTTGAGTAGATCTGAAAATTTTGAAATCAAGGTTTTGGTCAATTCACATCGGAAGCTATTTCAAACAAATATCCCCAATAACTACAATACCAAGCAATGAAGACAAAGAACAAAATAATCGAAGAAATATACCTGGTTTAAAGAAGATAATGCTCGATTCATGTCAGGAAGCAGAAATCAAAAACTTAGGGTTAGGAAAAACCGTAATCATACAAATCACACTACGATCATGTAAAGATACATGATTTGAAGAAGAAATTGGTCGATTGTTGAGAGAAAACTTAGAAATCGCATAGATGGGTGAAAGAGAGAGAGAGGAAAAAAGCTAAAGCAGTAGTGTTTTGAATTTGAAATCAAAGGTTGGGGAAATGAATCGATGGCAGGTGAAAAAGTGATGACATCATGTAATCTTTAATTCGACATACGTGGATGGTGTGGTATGCTGACACGTCAACTTTCTGACATCATTTTTAACTCTCCTTTAGTGGAGTAGTTAGATATGGTTTCTAAAAGCTAGGTATCATTTCGATCACATCCATAAATTTAGTAAGTTTCGACGATAGTTGCGCCAATTGTGACTTGTTAAGTCTCCGTGCGGGCCGGGGAGGGTTCATGTTTCGTGGGGCATTGGATCTGACCGGTTCATGTTAACTTTAGGGCTTGTAGACCATGTTATAAGAGATTCGGTTGGATGGGGTTAGTTTATGAGTTGACACATTGAAGACCCACATAACTAACTATAGTGGGCACTTAAGTATAAGCCGTACGCGTGTCTTGAGGTTATGCTATAAAGCATTGAAGAATATTTGATAACATGTTCAATTCCATATTTCCATCATTTGTGTAGAATAATAATATTTCAATCATATATATATATATATATATATATATATATATATATATATATATATATATAACAAATAAATACAAGAATCTTTATAAAGTTGTAGGCATATGCAATATATGGCTTGAAAAATCAACAAATAAACCATATATAAGCAATGGTCCTATTGGTTATGATTAATGTAACACGTTAGTTTCAACACTTAACAAAATCCACCGTTCAAAACTACAATAAATATATTTTATTACTACCTTTTAATTTTTTTCAATTCATGTCTGGCTTTGTACGTATTAGATTACCAAGAAATTTACTTTAAGATGACAGGTAAACGAGCAACATGTTGCTCGCGACTTTCTCTTGAATAGCAAGACCTAATCTACCGAAAACAAAACATTGGTATGAATAACCCGCAGAACCCTGATCAAGAAGTTCACTACCCATGTGGTTAGGAAGCCAAACGTGTCAAATGCTAACGAAATAAAAACATGTTGATTTTCCAGTTAGATTTTCTCGTGTTTAGTAATCTTGCATTATTCCGCCTTTGATGTCGTCTGTTCAGCAACAAATCCATTGCTCCTAAGCACAATCAATGGAGACACTCCTGTAAGGTCCACACAAGCATGTTTCCCCATTAATGCCAAACTAAACACTAAAAATCAGCTGACCTTAAAATAGACATTTCCTCAAGCATATATGTCAAAAAGTACACCGAAGTCTCCCCTTTAACCGAAATTACTACTTGCTTAAGGATATCACATTGAATATCTCTAACCAAATCGTACCTTTTAATTTAAATAATGTCGTTAAGTAACCAGTTGTATAATATGACTTATAGCTATCTTTGTTCATCCTATTCAAAATACTAAATTTGTTTTAATACATACACTTCAATTTTGTCATTTATTTTTTCGCGATCTGTGATATATCTATATTATTAAAACTTGTAACGAAAAAAAATTCATTAAAAAACCACACTTGCTCATTAGTTTGGCATCAATTGGTGTTACATTTTTTAAAAACTTTTTACATATTTCATGATACAACGTACTCTCTCTATATATATATCTTGAGATGGCTTATATAATCATGTAGTTTTACAAATTAGACATGACATTAGCGACTTGAATATTAGTATTTTGACAATATACAACGTTCGATCACAGTTATTTACGTTAGTTTTGCATCGTTATACTTTGACCAACCACGTTTGGTAGACATCCCAAGGTTTTCCCTAGCTTTCCAGTGTAGTAGGTCTAACAACATTAACCACTATATAAGATCACAAAAAAATAGTGTTTCTAACACGTGTAAAGCAGCTAGCTAATGCAAACTTCGTGAATAAATATGGTTCTTGGTATGTCATATTGTTCAACTTCTTATCTTTCTAATTAACATGTGTCAACTATATATGGCATGAATAATGTTTTCAGATTCGGTTCGATTCGGTCGGTTGAATTGATCGAACCGGGATTCGTAGATGACACCAAATTACCGGTTCATATATGTTCGTTTTTAGCCCAAAAACTTGGCCGATTCAAGCCGGTCAACCGGTTGAGCCGGGATTCGTCTGGTTGAACCGATTGGATCAGATCGGATCGGAAATTGATTTTTTTTTATTTTTTTTTAAGTTGGTTGTGTTTTTAAAATTAGATCATCTTTATTTAAACTCATAGTATTAAACTCAAATATTTGTTTAACATGATTAATTAATGTGTTTGTGTTATAGTTTTAGAACTTAAAGTAGTTGTGTTTAAGAGTCAGACTTATATTTGAAATTTTGATACTTTGACAAATATATATTTATTATTTATTTCGTTTAATACCGATCCAACCGGTTCAACCGATCCGACCAGTGAACCAGTAAGATAACCGATTCACTGTCCAAATGAACTATATATTAGAGAAGAATAACCTAAAGAAAGCTTGTTCATTAGATTTAGGGGCTGTTTGGCAACTGCTGAATGATTAAGTACTGAATGACTAAAAGGTCTGAATGGTTAAGAGGCTCTATCAATAAGAGGGATATTAAGGTAGAACTTCAGGTGATGGTAAGTTTGGTATATGCTTCATTCAGTTCCATTCAGTATCTTTCAATCTCTTAACCATTCAGCACGTACTTAACTGAACCATTCAGAGGCTCTTTTTTTATGAAACAAACGCTCTGAATGTTAAATCTAAATGATTAAACACTGAACTGAATCATTAAGAGGTGAAACAAACAGCCCTTAATGTGATAACCTTGACCAATCAATGTCTCCATGAGTCTTTGAATGTGTCTCAAACCTATAAAGCGCACTTGTTGAAGTTGTGAACATGTTCATACTATATGTACGTATTTTTATAAGAACGATAACAATAAGGAAAACTTGCGGTAAAATTTGAAGAATTTTATTAATATACCGTCGTCGTTGTTATCATCTACACAAAGATATAGTTTAGTTATAAATCAATCGCTTAATTCAGTCGCAAAAAAGTAATAGTCACAATTTCGGTCACAAATCTGGATTTACTACGGCATACGATCAACATATGCCATTAAGGCTAATGTCTATAAATTATAAATATCTTCTATCTATGTTTCACATCGGTCATTAACTTTGATCATGCTTGGTCATAAAACTTATTGAAAATGTATCACTTCAATTCTTAATTAATTGCGTTTACTATTCTTGAGAAATGACGAAAATATATGAAACAATTTTTCTAAGTTTATAAATGAGTTGATTGATTTTCTTTTGAACGACAAATGAGTGATTAGTATAGAAGCAAGTACATTAATTGACACCAATATACATAGCATGCGTATTAAAATACTTTGTTATTTAGGCAAATTGGCCTAAAATAATCCCAACTAACACCTATTGGCCGAAAATAATCCCAACTCAGTTTATTCCCTCTAGTGGTCCCAAATCCAACTTTTTTTGCCTACAGTGTTCCGTCGTTAAGTGCACTTAACGGCCGTTAACTTTTTTTCTATTTTTTTCGAATTTCAAACCGATATTTTAGGGATTTTGATCGGGAGGAGAATACGAGTCAGTTGAGGTAAACCTTACTTCCAATTGTTGCTCCAAATGGTTTAATTTTGATATCCGGTTAAAGCACCGCTAGGTTTTAAACACCCGATTGAAGACCGTTTTTTCGTTTGGAACATCAGTTCGATGTAAGGTTTACATCAATTGAATCGTATACTCCTCCCGATCAATATCCATAAAACCTTGTTTTGAAATTCGAAAAAAATCAGAAAAAGTTAACGGCCGTTAAGTGCACTTAACGGCGGACCACTAAAGGCCAAAAAAGTTGGATTTGGGACCACTGGAGGGAATAAACTGAGTTGGGATTATTCTTGACCAATAGGTGTTAGTTGGGATTATTTTTAGCCAATTTGCCTGTTATTTATGCATACGGTGGTACGTAACCTTTAATATTAAGCCTATTAGCCTAATAAATAAACACACTTTATTCAATTTTTACTACCTTTTATCCTCGTATCTTTCTTTTTAATTTATCTAATAAATCAAAGTTTAATTCGTTAGTTTTTACAGAAAAATTATTTTTTATAAAAGAAAGTTTAAAAGGGAAAAAATCGTGTAGGGAGCTGATGGAGCCAAAACTCTATGATTATTGTTATTTCTAAAAAAAATATTTATAAATTTTTAAATATATGCTTATAAAGTTTTTAAAATATTTTTATTTAACTCGTGTGTATCACACGTGTATTAAACTTAGCTACTTATATATATATATATATAGGGGAGGGATTTTCTACAAATGGCCAAAACTCTAAAAAGGCTAAGAAGGAATCTGGGGCGTCGGATTATGGTGTTTAACGGCCCAGATGGACGCGGTGGCATTTTTGTAATTATTTTGATGTTTTGGTTAAGCGCGAGATGGATTTGAGGGTAGCTTTGTCATTTTGCGTTTTTTAACGCCATGGTGTTTATTAGATCTGTGACTTTTCATGGTGTTTCTTAGCACTATCAAATGGGATCTCTGAATCATGGTGTTTTTTACGTTCGTAACTGATCACTAAAAACACCATGATTCAGAATGTTAATAGGACGTTTTTTTTGCCAGATCTCGTTTGGTAATGCTAAAAAACACCATGATTTAGTACTGATAGTTCAAATGTTAAAACACCATGATTCAGAAGAACAGCGTCGTCGTGCAAAAAAATGTAAACAACACCATGATTCAGAAGACCAGCGCCAAAATCGTGAAATGACGATAAAAAAACACCATGATTTTGTACTGATAGTTCAAATGTTAAAACACCATAATTCAGAAGAACAGCGTCATCGCGTAAAAATGTAAAAAACACCATGATTCAGAAGAACAGCGCCAAGCGTGAAATGACGATAACGCCCCTCCGCGTTTTTTCTCCCTCAATGACGCGTGTTTGTTTGTGAATGGTTCCTACACTTCTTAGAGTTTTGAGCCTTTTTAGAAAATCCCCAATCTATATATATATATATATATATATATATATATATATGTGTGTGTGTGTGTGTGTGTTAAGTTTCAATCACATTTCTAGCTAGACATATTCGACGCGCATTTTTTTATGGATATGAAACCATTTAAAAAATTACTAAATTACATATAGATGGTGACGAGGTGCAATGAGCAACGTTGTAAGCTCGTTAATTTCTTACCTCGTGAAGATGACCGTGAGGGGCAATGTAAGAGGTGACCTCGTTCTTTTGAGAGGCTCACATCTCTTTTAGTGAGGTGGAGCTGTTTGGAGCTCACGTGTGTGACTTTCAATTGTCTTAAAATTAATAATTAACGTATGGCCTCTAATTCATCGGAAAATACTTGCAAAAGTGATATGTCAACGGTTAGCTACTAAATCATTTAGATATATAGACCATAATACCCTTTGTAAGTCCTAAATATTTTTGTCTTAATTTTTTTTTAAATCATACATATCTTTTGACACATGAATATATTATTAACTGAAAACCTATATATTTTAGTTGAGAAAAATGAAAACCTTATGTAATTGTTAAAGTTGTTATTTTAGGTATATGATATTAGTAACTGTAAGACTCTTAAAAATTAAAGAAAAAAAGCAGTGTAGCTACGGTTACATGTGTGCTACACATTTATTGTAAAATGTTGCACATTGAGGTTGTAAAATGTTACATATGTGTTACACATTAGCTATAAACTTATTTTTTTATTTTTTTAAAAAAAATAGTAAATTCCCATTTGCATTCCTGTGGTGTGTTGATTTTGATCATTTACATCCCTATGGTTTTAAAATCTCATATTTACCCCTGACGTTTGCATTTTATTCCCATTTGCATCCAAAAAACTAACTCTGTTAGATTTTTCAGTTAACTTTTTTATTAATGATTAAAATACCCCAGGGATGCAAATAGTCAAAACAGAAACTTCAGGGATGCAAATGATAAAAATAACTTGAAATTTTAACATATATTTGTATGTATTAATAAGACTGGCATATCGTGTCAGACACGACACGATAAGACACGAACACGATAAGGCCAAACACGAACACGACACGATAACTTATCGTGTCATTTTTTCAAACACGAACACGATAAAAAGCAGGTCACACGATATGACATGATAAAACCTCATTTTAAAAAAATTAAATTTTTCAAAAAAATTCGTAAGTCTTAAATACTAAATATGACTTAACATGATAATTCTTAAACCACAAAACAACGAAAGTCTATAAAAATAGTATTTTACCATAATAATCCCTGATAAACAAATATGAAAAAAGATTAAAAGTCTATCAAAGTTCATAGAAGTCTTTGATCTTTCTACTAATCTCCATCAAAGTACATATTCACCTTCATTTTTCACTACCTTTCCTGTATATAAATATTAACAGCTGACCTATCGTGTTAACAGATCTTTAACCTGTTAAGACACGATAATTAACGTGTCTTTATCGTGTTAACCTGTTAATGACACGGCACCTGTTAAGGTCAAACACGAAACCTGTTAATTCCGTGTCGTGTTATCGTGTCCGTGTCAGAAATTGCCAGCCCTATATGTATATGTGTGTGTGCATATATATATATATATTATATATGGTAAAAACACTGTTTTTTTTGTATATTTTAGAAAAAAAATGTCTATAATTAAAAGTGTTTATTATTATAGTTTTATTATTATTCAGATTTTTTTTCAGTTTATTATTTTATAAAACATATTTTAATATATAAATAAATACATATTTTCAAAACGTTATTTTCAAATACTTTATATTATCTTTCTAAATCATGTCTTCGAAACTTCTTTTTTTATACATTACTCATTTTTTAGACCATTAATCGTTGGTTTTTAAAACCTTCTTTTTAGAAGAGACTACCAAACAAATTTATGAGCATATGCCACCAATATTTGAGCCTTAAAATATAATGTGATGGTTATGTTGAAAATGAAACATATAAAAAAGGACATTTATAAAAATGAATGGTTTTATATAATGCATACTTATTTGTATACATAAAACATGTTTATAAAACGAATGATTTTTGTTTTATAAATGAACAGTTAGAAATAGAATAGGTTTACAAAATGAGGGATCGTCAAAAAAGTTTAGAAGATTAACGATGTAAAAAAAATTTATAACGGGTATAATAAATAAGTATTTATTATTTTATATTAAAAACATGTTTTAAAAAACAAGAACAATAACATAATAATAAAAATAAAACAGTAATAAATAGTTTTAAAGATAAAAAAAGTTTTTTTATAAAATATACAAAACCAACAATGTTTTTACCGATATAAAAATATTTTATCTAAAATATACAAAAATAAAAGTCTTTTTACCATATAAATAATATATACATACACACATATATATATATGTTAAAATTTAAATTAGTTTTTACCATTTGCATCACTGAGGGTATTTTAGTTATTAATGAAAAAGTTAACTTGAAAGTCTAACAAAGTTAGTTTTTTGGATGCAAATGGGAATAAAATGCAAACGTCAGGGGTGAATATGAGATTTTAAAACCATAGGGATGCAAATGGTCAAAATCAACAAACCACAAGAATGCAAATGAGAATTTACTCTTTAAAAAATTTGATAGTAACATTTGTTACTTGTTCAAAAATTGATTGTTACACCCGATTTTAACGAACTTTTTCAAGTTTTAATTATATGCAACTTTGCATCCTATAGACGACACTAATTTCGTTCATATCGTATTCTTTAAAGTAAAAACTAACTAAAATTGTTAAAAAAACAAATCCAAATTAAGGATCTCGGTCAAGCGATATACCATTGTTATTTACTTTTGTTACGAGCAAAACCTAAAAAGGGTCATGAGTGTCTTGTGTTTGTTGACTCTTATGTCATCGAAATTCGTCAGGAATAATGTATAAAAACCATGTTTTTTTTCATATAAAAGATAGATATTAAACCTTAAGTTTTAGTTGATGTATAAAAAAGTCTTTGTGATAACTCTCTTTTAAAAACTTTCGCTTCGTTTATATAAATATCTACACTTTACACGTTAAAAAATATGAAAAGGGAGACAATAATAAAAAGGTGTAAAATGTTGAAATGAATGTGGGATCATTTCGCCTGAAATCGAACTCGTGTTTGGTCGAGCGTTCTTTTAGGGGTATCACGTGGGCCATTTTTGCTCATTATTTATCCAAACTTTAAATATCCCCCATTCATTTTTTGCATCATTTTATAATTAAAGTGAAGTAGGAGTATTATTTTTCGTTTCTCGGCTTTGACACATATGGTAATTATGAATTATCTATTGAACTTTTTATTCTCTTATTTTGTGTCATATACAAATGATACTTTTAAACGTTTTGTAATTTAATCCAACAAATTAGTATAAAACAGTATGATATTAGGATCAATCACTTTTGATTAATGGATTACAAAGAAACAGAGAGTGAAACCTCCCTATATGTACATCGATGAGCATTTAATAAAACCAAAAAAATAGGAGGCATACATGGTAGGAGATTAAAACAATAAAGGTGATTGACAACCAATGCATAAATGTATACGGATATATATTGTGAATATAATTTCCGTCTTTACTCCCCCTCAAGTTGGAGCATGAAGATTTCGAATGCCCAACTTGTCAAGTAGATTACGAAATTGTTGTGAGCCCAAAGGTTTCGTAAGAATGTCGGCAATTTGGTTTTTAGTGTCAATCTGCACCGGTTGGATTTCTTTTGACTCAACCCGTTCTCTAACAAAGTAACAATCCATTTCGACGTGTTTTGTCCGTTCATGAAATACTGGGTTGTTTGCTATATGACGAGCCGCTTGATTGTCACAAAACAATTGTGTCGGACCAATAGAAGGCATGTCTAGCTCACTCAAAAGCCATCTCATCCACAAAACCTCACTAACAGCATTGGCCATCGCTCGGTATTCGGCTTCAGCCGATGATCGCGAAACGACCGACTGCTTTTTAGATTTCCATGATATGGGTGCTCCTCCCAAGAGTAACAAATAGCCAGTTCTAGACCTTCTGGTGATTGGACAACTAAGCCAATCAGAGTCACAATAGGCCGTGAGCTTGGTGCCACCTTCTTTAGGGATTAAAATACCTTGTCCAGGGGTTGTTTTAAGATATCTAAGTACACGGTTGGCAGCCTCCATATGACTATGCCTGGGATTACCAACAAATTGACTTAAAACATTTACCGTGTAAGCTATGTCGGGCCTTGTTGCTTGTAAGTAGAGAAGTCTCCCTACTAATCTGCGATACTGATTTGGGTCAACACATGGTTCTTCATCACACGTTCCAAGTTTCAAATTTTGTTCCATTGGAAATAGGCTTGGTCGACAACCCATCATTCCAGCGTCTTCTAGGATGTCAAGAGTGTACTTACGTTGACTGATCACCATTCCTTCTTTCGTTCTAGCAACTTCTATTCCAAGAAAAAATTTTAAAGAGCCAAGATCCTTAATGCCAAATTTCTTGTCGAGAACACCTTTGATTTCTTGTATTTTATTCTGGTTATTACCCATGATGATAACATCATCTACATAGGTTAGAGCAGCAATAAATGTTTCCTTTTCTTTGAATGTGAATAAAGAATAGTCTGCCCCAACTTGCTTAAAACCGATTTCCAACAAGGAATTGGTAAATTTTTGGTACCAATTTCTGGAGGCTTGCTTGAGACCATAGAGTGATTTCTTTAGTTTGCAAACTTTGTCATCATTCGGTTTTCCAAATCCTTGTGGTATCTTCATGTAGACATCCTCATGTAGATCCCCATGTAGGAAGGCGTTATCGACATCCAATTGATGAATGTGCCACCCTCGTTTCACGGCTACGGTGAGAAGGGTCCAAACGGTCACCAGTTTTGCTACGGGTGCAAACGTTTCATGGAAGTCGATTCCCTCCATTTGCGTGAAACCCTTTGCTACTAGACGGGCTTTATACCTCTCAACATCTCCATTTGGCTTGTATTTTATTTTGTAAACCCATTTTGAGTCGATCGCCCGTTTTCCCTCCGGTAGCTTTTCTAAAGACCAAATTTCATTTTTCTTCAAGAGCTTTAATTTCCTTCTTCATGGCTTCTCTCCACTTTATATCATGCGCAGCTTGATTAAAGTGTTTTGGCACTTTATTTGTAGTAATAGATGCCAAGAAAGCTTTATGCTTGTTAGTGAACTTATCATAAGAAATGAATTGTGCTAAAGGATGTACCGTTGAGGACTGTTGGTTGAAGGTGGATTGCTCATGGTCTATGGATGGAGGAAGTTTGACTTCATAATCTTCAAAATGCTTCGGTCGAACTTTGTTGCGTTTTTGCCGTGGCAACTCAGAACTTTCAGATTCATGTTGTGTGGTTTCTAAAATGGGCTCATTGTTTTTTAAATTTGCATGTGAGGCTTCATTCACGTGATCAAAATCAACATTGTTATTGATTGGTGGGCTCTCATTTTGTGTAATTGGACTCTCATTCTCGTTACTGGGCTCAAGAAAATTCTCTACTTGTGAGTTTTCATTCTGTATCAAGTTTTCTTGAGTATCAAGTATAGTTTCTGGCCCCATTGGATTCTCATCAAATTGTGTATCGGGCCCATTAGATTCTAACACTTCTTCATGCCAAGTTTTAGGAAAAACAAAAATTTCCTCCTTCTCTGTTGCATTGTTTGCAAATGGGAACACATGTTCCATAAATTTCACATTTCTTGATATTATAATTTTGTTGTGTTGAATGTCAAAAATTTTATGGCCCTTTGTTCCTGGAGGATAGCCCAAGAAAATTCCCGGTCTCCCCCTTACTTCAAACTTGTCTCCATTAGTTTCCGTGCTTTTGTAATAGGCAAGGCACCCGAAAACCCTCATGTGATCGTAGTCGGGTTTTAGATTGTGTAGTACCTCATAGGGTGTTTTGTTTCCAATTACATCCGATGGCAGTCGATTTATCACATGTGTAGCCGTTAAGATGCACTCTCCCCAAAACTTTGTTGGTAAATTTGCCTCAAATTTCAAGGCTCGTGCCGTTTCCAATAAATGTCGATGTTTCCGCTCCACCACACCATTTTGTTGTGGTGTGTGTGGACAAGTTGTCTCAAGGACTATTCCCTCTTTTGCATAAAACTCAAGCATGTGATTTGAAATGAACTCCCCTCCATTATCACACCTTATTCTTTTAATATTTTTCTCAAATTGCACTTGCACCATTTTGTGAAATCTGACAATGCAAGTGCTTGCTTCATGTTTTTGTTTAAGAAGATACACCCAAGTTGCCCGACTAAAATCGTCGACTATTGTTAAAAAATAGCTTGCACGTGTAATGGAAGGCGTTCGATATTTACCCCATATATCACAATGCAATAAATCAAAACAATTATATGTTTTAGTTGTACTAACAGGAAATGGTAGTCTAGCAAACTTGGCCTTAATACATGAATCACAAAAATCTTTAGAATTCACAGAAGAATTTTTTAGAAAATCAACATGTTGTAGCTTGGAATTAGATGGGTGACCTAACCTTTTGTGCCATGTACTAAGTGTCGTCATCATGACTTGCCTCTTGTCTCTTACCAACTCCATCTCATATAGACCATCTTTGTATTGACCCACCCCAACCAATGCTCTTGAATATAAACTCCGCATAACAACAAAGTCTGGAAAAAATGTTACAGCGCATTCGAGATCTCGTGACAATCTACCAACCGATAGTAGATTGCATTTGAACTTGGGAACATAGAGAACATCTTTAACCATCATCCCGTTAGGCAGAATGTAATTTCCTCTACCTTCAACGGCAATAGCTTCGCCATTGGGTATAGTGACAGGCGGTTCATAACTTCTCTTCGTCTTGTTAGTTAGTGTCGAGTCATCACAAATAATATGTTCCGTTGCTCCAGAGTCGATGATCCATTTTCTTTCTTTACAAACGTTACCTCCTGCATTGGCTATCGGTGATTTTTCTTCTGTGATAATGTCATCTTTGCTTTTGAATATCTTCACAAACTGTTGGTATTGTGCCTCTGTTATTCCCGGAATTGGGGAAGCCCTTTCGTCATCGTAGATCATGACTTTCTTTTAGGGTTTTGTGTTTTCGCCTTTTTTTTTACGGAGGATCCTTTAAGACCGCTCAGATACCATATAAAACAGTATGATATTAGGATCAATCACTTTTGATTAATGGATTACAAAGAAACAGAGAGTGAAACCTCCCTATATGTACATCGATGAGCATTTAATAAAACCAAAAAAATAGGAGGCATACATGGTAGGAGATTAAAACAATAAAGGTGATTGACAACCAATGCATAAATGTATACGGATATATATTGTGAATATAATTTCCGTCTTTACTCCCCCTCAAGTTGGAGCATGAAGATTTCGAATGCCCAACTTGTCAAGTAGATTACGAAATTGTTGTGAGCCCAAAGGTTTCGTAAGAATGTCGGCAATTTGGTTTTTAGTGTCAATCTGCACCGGTTGGATTTCTTTTGACTCAACCCGTTCTCTAACAAAGTAACAATCCATTTCGACGTGTTTTGTCCGTTCATGAAATACTGGGTTGTTTGCTATATGACGAGCCGCTTGATTGTCACAAAACAATTGTGTCGGACCAATAGAAGGCATGTCTAGCTCACTCAAAAGCCATCTCATCCACAAAACCTCACTAACAGCATTGGCCATCGCTCGGTATTCGGCTTCAGCCGATGATCGCGAAACGACCGACTGCTTTTTAGATTTCCATGATATGGGTGCTCCTCCCAAGAGTAACAAATAGCCAGTTCTAGACCTTCTGGTGATTGGACAACTAAGCCAATCAGAGTCACAATAGGCCGTGAGCTTGGTGCCACCTTCTTTAGGGATTAAAATACCTTGTCCAGGGGTTGTTTTAAGATATCTAAGTACACGGTTGGCAGCCTCCATATGACTATGCCTGGGATTACCAACAAATTGACTTAAAACATTTACCGTGTAAGCTATGTCGGGCCTTGTTGCTTGTAAGTAGAGAAGTCTCCCTACTAATCTGCGATACTGATTTGGGTCAACACATGGTTCTTCATCACACGTTCCAAGTTTCAAATTTTGTTCCATTGGAAATAGGCTTGGTCGACAACCCATCATTCCAGCGTCTTCTAGGATGTCAAGAGTGTACTTACGTTGACTGATCACCATTCCTTCTTTCGTTCTAGCAACTTCTATTCCAAGAAAAAATTTTAAAGAGCCAAGATCCTTAATGCCAAATTTCTTGTCGAGAACACCTTTGATTTCTTGTATTTTATTCTGGTTATTACCCATGATGATAACATCATCTACATAGGTTAGAGCAGCAATAAATGTTTCCTTTTCTTTGAATGTGAATAAAGAATAGTCTGCCCCAACTTGCTTAAAACCGATTTCCAACAAGGAATTGGTAAATTTTTGGTACCAATTTCTGGAGGCTTGCTTGAGACCATAGAGTGATTTCTTTAGTTTGCAAACTTTGTCATCATTCGGTTTTCCAAATCCTTGTGGTATCTTCATGTAGACATCCTCATGTAGATCCCCATGTAGGAAGGCGTTATCGACATCCAATTGATGAATGTGCCACCCTCGTTTCACGGCTACGGTGAGAAGGGTCCAAACGGTCACCAGTTTTGCTACGGGTGCAAACGTTTCATGGAAGTCGATTCCCTCCATTTGCGTGAAACCCTTTGCTACTAGACGGGCTTTATACCTCTCAACATCTCCATTTGGCTTGTATTTTATTTTGTAAACCCATTTTGAGTCGATCGCCCGTTTTCCCTCTGGTAGCTTTTCTAAAGACCAAATTTCATTTTTCTTCAAGAGCTTTAATTTCCTTCTTCATGGCTTCTCTCCACTTTATATCATGCGCAGCTTGATTAAAGTGTTTTGGCACTTTATTTGTAGTAATAGATGCCAAGAAAGCTTTATGCTTGTTAGTGAACTTATCATAAGAAATGAATTGTGCTAAAGGATGTACCGTTGAGGACTGTTGGTTGAAGGTGGATTGCTCATGGTCTATGGATGGAGGAAGTTTGACTTCATAATCTTCAAAATGCTTCGGTCGAACTTTGTTGCGTTTTTGCCGTGGCAACTCAGAACTTTCAGATTCATGTTGTGTGGTTTCTAAAATGGGCTCATTGTTTTTTAAATTTGCATGTGAGGCTTCATTCACGTGATCAAAATCAACATTGTTATTGATTGGTGGGCTCTCATTTTGTGTAATTGGACTCTCATTCTCGTTACTGGGCTCAAGAAAATTCTCTACTTGTGAGTTTTCATTCTGTATCAAGTTTTCTTGAGTATCAAGTATAGTTTCTGGCCCCATTGGATTCTCATCAAATTGTGTATCGGGCCCATTAGATTCTAACACTTCTTCATGCCAAGTTTTAGGAAAAACAAAAATTTCCTCCTTCTCTGTTGCATTGTTTGCAAATGGGAACACATGTTCCATAAATTTCACATTTCTTGATATTATAATTTTGTTGTGTTGAATGTCAAAAATTTTATGGCCCTTTGTTCCTGGAGGATAGCCCAAGAAAATTCCCGGTCTCCCCCTTACTTCAAACTTGCCTCCATTAGTTTCCGTGCTTTTGTAATAGGCAAGGCACCCGAAAACCCTCATGTGATCGTAGTCGGGTTTTAGATTGTGTAGTACCTCATAGGGTGTTTTGTTTCCAATTACATCCGATGGCAGTCGATTTATCACATGTGTAGCCGTTAAGATGCACTCTCCCCAAAACTTTGTTGGTAAATTTGCCTCAAATTTCAAGGCTCGTGCCGTTTCCAATAAATGTCGATGTTTCCGCTCCACCACACCATTTTGTTGTGGTGTGTGTGGACAAGTTGTCTCAAGGACTATTCCCTCTTTTGCATAAAACTCAAGCATGTGATTTGAAATGAACTCCCCTCCATTATCACACCTTATTCTTTTAATATTTTTCTCAAATTGCACTTGCACCATTTTGTGAAATCTGACAATGCAAGTGCTTGCTTCATGTTTTTGTTTAAGAAGATACACCCAAGTTGCCCGACTAAAATCGTCGACTATTGTTAAAAAATAGCTTGCACGTGTAATGGAAGGCGTTCGATATTTACCCCATATATCACAATGCAATAAATCAAAACAATTATATGTTTTAGTTGTACTAACAGGAAATGGTAGTCTAGCAAACTTAGCCTTAATACATGAATCACAAAAATCTTTAGAATTCACAGAAGAATTTTTTAGAAAATCAACATGTTGTAGCTTGGAATTAGATGGGTGACCTAACCTTTTGTGCCATGTACTAAGTGTCGTCATCATGACTTGCCTCTTGTCTCTTACCAACTCCATCTCATATAGACCATCTTTGTATTGACCCACCCCAACCAATGCTCTTGAATATAAACTCCGCATAACAACAAAGTCTGGAAAAAATGTTACAGCGCATTCGAGATCTCGTGACAATCTACCAACCGATAGTAGATTGCATTTGAACTTGGGAACATAGAGAACATCTTTAACCATCATCCCGTTAGGCAGAATGTAATTTCCTCTACCTTCAACGGCAATAGCTTCGCCATTGGGTATAGTGACAGGCGGTTCATAACTTCTCTTCGTCTTGTTAGTTAGTGTCGAGTCATCACAAATAATATGTTCCGTTGCTCCAGAGTCGATGATCCATTTTCTTTCTTTACAAACGTTACCTCCTGCATTGGCTATCGGTGATTTTTCTTCTGTGATAATGTCATCTTTGCTTTTGAATATCTTCACAAACTGTTGGTATTGTGCCTCTGTTATTCCCGGAATTGGGGAAGCCCTTTCGTCATCGTAGATCATGACTTTCTTTTAGGGTTTTGTGTTTTCGCCTTTTTTTTTACGGAGGATCCTTTAAGACCGCTCTGATACCATATAAAACAGTATGATATTAGGATCAATCACTTTTGATTAATGGATTACAAAGAAACAGAGAGTGAAACCTCCCTATATGTACATCGATGAGCATTTAATAAAACCAAAAAAATAGGAGGCATACATGGTAGGAGATTAAAACAATAAAGGTGATTGACAACCAATGCATAAATGTATACGGATATATATTGTGAATATAATTTTCGTCTTTAATTAGCAAGCACTCGAAATATTAGACATGGCCGGTGTTTTCATTTTGTTTCATGTGAGAGATGCACGGTGAGTTTCGTGAGAGGGATAAGTGAGAGATTTCTAAATTATAAATCATATCACAAAACTTTTATACTTTAATTGATCAAATATGGTCACAACGTTTTAATTAGTTAAAGTTCAACATTTTGCTAAAAAGTTTTTTTTTTATTTTGTCCCCTCAACTTTATTGGATGTTGTTAACCACTTTGGTTTGTTTTTCAAAATAAATTTTTATAATAAACACTTTAATATTAATTAACTTATTAATTTTTAAAATTCATCACAATAAACTTTAATATACTTTTCAAAGTATATTTTATTAAAAACACATTAATATTAACTTATTAATTTTTACAATTCATACAAAAAACTTGGTTCTTGAAGTTTTGGATGTTTATTCGAAACATATTTATATACTCCTAATAGTCAAAGTTTGTGATGACCTTTTCTATTTAGTCCTTTAAGTTAAGTCATTTTACAACTTTCACCTTGTAGTTAACTTTAATCATGTTATTTCCTAAGTTTAGATATATTTCATATTTTATTATTTGGTACATTACGACTTATATCGTGACGTGTGAAGCATGAGATTTTTTTTAAATTAGTAAATTACACTTCTGCCTTTTGCATAGATGAAAGAATGGTCAAGATTTAATTAGTTTGCAAATTTTCTCAATTTCACCTAGTTTTCTATTAACCCCCTTTATAATATAAAATATATAATATAATGTATACCTTTAGTATATGTCCATTATAGTATAACCGTTATAATATATAAGTGTATTCAATAGTGAATAAGATGACTTACAATAGTTGTATATATTTAGTGGTTTCATTTTGAACCCAATTAAGTACCTATACGTACGCATGTAGATATAACTCACTTTCCGTGTTGTAATTAATATGAGTTTTGATCTAAATTTAAGATTATTATATCTTGTTATGATCAGTGATGTGGAATCTCACTTCTCATGTATTGATGACTGAATTAATATTCATGAAGATCTATGTAAAGTTTCGGTAACATTTATAGTGTTTTTGTATTGATTATGTGAAGAGTTGCAAATGATACGGAAATAAAATGATATGCAACTCTTGTAAAATAATCTAAGCGTGTGGGTATTCATACTCACACCACACTTACTTTGCAATTAACCTAAAGTAAACAATTAAGCGCAATATGATTACACAAATATTCTAAATAAAAAACAATTAATTATATCTTCATAAGTCTCCACTTGTGTTTACTCATTAACCTAACGTCAATACTCAATATCTTTAGTTGCCGATGAGTTTGACTAAGTGTGACTTTGATCAAACTTTCTTATTCTGTAAAGTTTCATCTTTCATGGGAACCAATAATGCACCAAAGAAAAAGAAGACGAGTTAAGGACCGAATAATTACATTTGTGTACAATGAAGTCCCTAGCTAAGATCAACTAAACCTATCATGAGGTGAACAAAAACTTTTAAGGTTGGATGTATCTTTTAATTAACATTTAAACCTAGTTAAATCTTATTCAAAAATGCTGTGTTTCTTTCAATCAAAACAAAAAAGATCACGAAACCTCCGACAAGATTGTACAGTTAGATATGCATCAAATTACTTTTTTGAACAACTTTTCTTGAGAAAAAGAGAAAGTAGCTAGCTAGCTGTTTTAAACTAGAAATTAAGCAAACACATTTTACAAATATATAGGTTAGGATATATATGGTTTAATTTCCTTTTGGTATCGACATTTCCGTTTTTCTGCAAAACCCCACTATCTTTACACAATTACATTCCACACGGCATAAGTACTTATGGTGTTTGAATCAACTTATCTATCTAATAAATCAAACTTTTAGGGGGTAATTTTTGGAGGGATTTTTTTTTTATAATAGGAAGTTTGGGAGGTAAAATTTAGCTAAATTTTTCACCATGCAAGTTGATGGAGCCAACTCCTTAAATGTTATATATTTACAAATTGTTAAATATAATGGTTATAATTTCTTTATAAATATTACTATTTAACCCGTGTGTAACACACGGGTATTAAACCTAGTATATATATATATATATATATATAGTCTTCACTTCTTGTCTATGTAAATGGTGTCACTAGGATTAGTGAGTGGTATTTATGTTTTAGTGGCAACTTAAAAGTTATGCCACTTTGTACCCATCTCAAAAAAGGCACCACATATAATAACTTAATAAGTGTTAATTTTAAGGGGCGTCTTGGTTATTAGCTGGCGTATCACACAATTAAAATGTTAGAAATTTAAATTTGGCAAATTGCTTGTTAAAATGTATTTGTTCTAAAAATACAAGTATTATTGTTAAAATGTTATCTAATACTACTAATAATACTAACTATAATAATTAGTAACAATAGTAAAAGTTGCATGTTATAATGTATATATCCTAGAAAATCTTATATTGCTCTTGAAACATTATTATCTAATAATAATAGTAATACCAATGATAATAACAATTATAATAATAATAATAACCTTAAAAATAACAATAACGTACAAGAATATTAATAATAATAACAATATTGATATATATTACTAGTAGTAATGTTAATAATAAAAAAATAATAATAATAGTTAAAAAGGAAGCTCAAAAGGTTAAGTTGAAGGCAGTACTAGAGTCGTGAGTAGTTTTGCATTTGAGAATAGTTTTCCAACAAAAATGATAAAATAAACCATGAGTAGTGAACTTAAAGGCCGGTATAATAAATAAAGTTATAACTTAAAAATAATCTTAATATCAATAAAGTTTTAAAAGTTAATCATAATAAATACAGTAAAAATAAGATAATTAATATAAAGTTATAACTTAAAGAACTTATTTATAAAAACATGTACGAATTGTTTAATTACCAAATAAAACTTGCACCTTTTGTTTTAATATTTTTGATTTAGATCACTTTGAACATTACACAATTAATTACTCCCTCCGTCCCATTATAAGTGTCCATATTGTCTTTTTTAGTTGTTTCATTTAAAGTGTCCACTTTTAAATTTTATTGGTAAACTTCCAAATTTGCCTTAATAACATAAAACAAACAATATGATGGACCCACAATAATATTTATTGTCAAGGGTATTATTGTTAAATGACAAGCAAAAATACCCATCATTTAATATGCCTAAAACTTTGTGTTTTTCAAACTAGGACATTTCTAATGGGACGGAGGAAGTATATAATTTTAAATTAATCTTGTAATTAAGCAAACATGCTCATATAAAAGTAATGTATAAATCAATCCGTACGTGTCTAAATGTTTTTGAGATAGAACTTCACGTATTGAGCTGAATATATCTAGCTAGGTCGCGGACCTAAAAAAGGCTTAAATTTATATCTTTTTATATTATTATTAAATGTATTAAAATATACATCTCATTCATTCATCGAGACAAAAGGTGGCTTTCATGTCATTCCTTAATTTGCATAACTAACATATTAAAAAAAATCCATGAGAATAGTTTTCCAACAAAAGGTGGCTTTCATGTCATTCATTCATTAATATACATCTCATTCATTCATCGAGAAAAAGGTGTCTTTCATGTCATTCCTTAGATTATACAAAATCCCTTATAAAGAAGCCCTTGAAAACTGAGGAGTGAGGAGTGGTGGTGGGAAGTGTGGAATGTTCCATGTGTTTTAATATGAATGAATCTATTGACCACCTTCTTCTAAATTGCTCGTTCTCTGTGAAAGTTTGGAATAAAATTGATGCGTGGTGCATGTGGATGGTATGATGACATGGGAGAGACGATTAGAGGAAGGATTGATAATGTTAATAACATTATTGGGAGTAAGAAGGTAAGAGATACAGCTTCCTTAATTGTCATGGCCACGGTGTGGTATGTTTGGCTTGTTAGAAATGATTTGATTTTCAACTCGGTGGCTCTTTCGGTGGATGGAGTCGTAGAAAAAGTCAAAGTAAATTCTTTTTTGTGGCTAAAATATCGTGCAAAGAGGTTAGATGTTATTGAAGCTTGGTTACCAGAATTAGAAGAAGAAAAGATGAATTGTATGAGGAACGAATTGTGTTTCTTATTGAGTGAATGAATTTGATTACAATGTTACACCATTATATAGATCATCTCTAACCAACTGTTAACGATCTAATAACAACCAAACAAAGCAATTATGACACATTGTCAAATATTACCCCTACACTTATTAACTACTCACTTTAAGACCCTTTACATTTGGAATTATTCTAACATACTCCCCTCTAATTCCAAACCACTTTACTGCAGATCTTCCACTCCAATTAACATCCTCATTTCTGCAAATTTCATTTTAGGCAATGCTTTAGTAAGCATATCAGCCTTCTGCCTTTTACTGCTGACAAAATCAACTTGTAGCTGATTCCTTCTTACACAATCCCTGATAAAATAGTATTTTGTCTCAAAATGCTTTGACCTTCCATGAAAGACTGGGTTCTTCATCAATGCCAATGCTGATTGGTTATCCACTTTAATCTCTGGTATTTTTTTACATTCATTGGTGATTTCTTCAAGTAGCCCATGTAACCATAATGCTTGACAAGCAGCTGATGTAGCTGCTATAAACTCTGCCTCGCAACTAGATAAAGCAACTGTGGACTGCTTCTGTGAACACCAAGTAACATGTGCATTGTTAAAGTAAAACACATGACCTGTAGTGTTCTTACCATCTCCATCACAATTTGAATAATCACTATCACTGAACCCAATCAGCCCACTTCCATTATCACACCTGTACTTTACACCAAAATGCTTTGTTCCTTTCACATATCTGATAATCTGTTTAACAGCCTTCATATGCACAATCATAGGTTTCTGCATAAACCTACTCAAGTAACCCACTGGATACAACAAGTCTGGCCTGGAATGAGTTAGATATCGCAATGACCCAATATACTTCCTATACTCAATCCTTCATCTGAACAAGGCACCCTCCTTCTGTAGCCTGACCTAGACTTAGGATGTTGCTCTTTAATTGTGGTATGTAATACACATCGGACAACACCCTTTGCTCACCATTTTTACACTGTAACACAATGGATCCCCTTCCTTCTATTGTGACAGTAGAGCCATCACCAAATCTGATTCTACCCCCCACATTAGTATTTAGTGCAGAGAATGAAGCTTTGATCCCTGTCATATGGTTGGAGGCACCATTATCTAAATACCATTCATGCTCATCCTTATTATCAACATCAAATTTAGAGGGGTTTACTTTAGACTCATTCAAGAACACCATTTCATTTTGATTCCCTTCCACAATGGTCATTAATAAAGCTGGTTCATCTTCAACAGTTTGTGATAGGTTTGACTCCTGATCTTTGGCCTTTTGTGGGCATTCTGAAGCATAATGACCATAGACTTCACACTTGAAACACTTAATTCTGGACTTATCCTTGCCCTTTTGGTCATTGTGTTGTTTTGTTTGGGCAGCCTTTCCATAAGGGTCTTTATTGCCTCTGTAGTTGGATCTCCCTCTTCCCCTGCCAGATCTGCCCCCCTTGATCTTGAATCATGCTGCCTGTTATCTCTTGATCTTGCCTGCCATTCTGAGTATGATGACAACAGCTGGTCATCCTTTGCCTGACTGTTCTTCAATTTTATCATAGTTCTCTCTTCGAATGCTTTTAACCTACCAATTGCTTCAGGTAATAACATGGTATCAAGATCAAGAAATTGTTCAATTGAGGCCACGATTTGAATGAACTTATCAGGAACTGAGTCTAGCAGTTTCTTGACCAATATAGATTCTTCAATTGGAGAACCTAGATCACTAGATCTTGAAGCAATTGAGCTCAATTTTCCAGCGAATGTATCGATTGATTCTCCATCCTTCATAGAGAGGGCATCCAACTCATTTTTTAATGTAATCAATCGAGCTTTTTTGACTCGTTCTGCACCTACAAATCTGGTCTTCAAAGACTGCCATATTTCTTTTGCAGTGGTCAAGTTAGATATCTGGAGGACAAGGTCTTCAGGCATAGCCTGATACAGGTATGCGATCGCCTGACTATTCTTTTTACTATCAATCACTGCTCCTTCTTTGGATTCAATGACCTCCCAGAGACCATGAACCCCAAATATTACCTTCAATCTTAGTGACCAGATCGTGTAGTTAGTTGGCGTGAGCATCGGGCATTGCAGAGGAATTGATCCACCATCTCTGATTGTGATTACCTGAGGTTGGGGCTGAAGCTGACCTTCGCCTCCACCTCCTCTTCCTGCCATTGTTATTCTTTTCCGGCGATATGGAGTTCCAAACTTCGAATCACGATCCAATCCGTTGGATCTGTTTCGATTGTACCGGTCAATTGCTTGAATCTCAGTCCTTTGAATCAAGTACAGAGATTAATCTTCTTCTCTAACACAAGCTCTGATACTAGATGAAGCTTGGTTACCAGAATTAGAAGAAGAAAAGATGAATTGTATGAGGAACGAATTGTGTTTCTTATTGAGTGAATGAATTTGATTACAATGTTACACCATTATATAGATCATCTTTAACCAACTGTTAACGATCTAATAACAACCAAACAAAGCAATTATGACACATTGTCAAATATTACTCCTACACTTATTAACTACTCACTTTAAGACCCTTTACATTTGGAATTATTCTAACAGTTATGTGGTACAAATAGTGTAGTAGTCCTTGGTAGGGATGGCTTGTTTTGATTAGTGTGTTGGGTTTTGGTTTTGTTTGTTGTTGGCCCTAGCGTTTTGCTAGTGGCTTTGTTTGTTTTGAATAAATTTGCCGTTAAAAAAAAACTTATATTAAAAAAAACATTTTGAAATTATAAAAAAGTTTACTTATAGAGAAAATTCGTTTTTGCATCCCTATAATTTTTTTTATTTTAAAACATGAGATTTTAAAAATAGTGTTACAAACAATGAATTAGGTTCAACTAGAAAGTCTAAATTTTTTAGAAAGTCTAAGAAGAAATTTGGACCATTAGATCTAATATTAAATGAAGATCAATGGCTCATAAACACAAGGTGGCATAATGGTAAATAGTTAGAACTTTAAATGTTAGGCTAATGGTATATTAGTCTTGTCTCATTTTCAAATTTCACCATCTTTTTTAAGCGTCCATAACTTTTACATACGACAATACTTTTTAATAAAAATTACACTAAAAAAACGAGCGTTTTTTATCTTCAAAACGCATATAATATCGATATATAAAAAATGAATTTTTTTGAAGTTTCAGCTCATTGTGTTATATTCGTTAGGTCATTGTATTATATTTTTCAACTCATTGTGTTATATTAGTCAAGACATTGTGTTATATTTTTAATTGTGTTATATTTGTCAGGTCATTGTGTTATATTTGTCAGGTCATTGTGTTATATTAGTCAGGTCATTGTGTTATATTCGTCATGCCATTGTGTTACATCCGTCAGGTCATTGTGTTATATCCGTCAAGTCATTGTGTTATATCCGTCAAGTCATTGTGTTATATTCATCAGCTCATTGTGTTATATTCGTCGGACCATTGTGTTATATGCATATGGTCATTGTGTTATATTCGTCAGGTAATTGTGTTATATTCGTCAGGTCATTGTGTTATATTTTAATCAGGTCATTGTGTTATATTTTCATCAGGTCATTGTGTTATATTTTCATCAGGTCATTGTGTTATATTTTCATCAGGTCATTGTGTTATATTTTCATCGGGTTTGTGTTATATTTTAATCAGGTCATTGTGTTATATTTTCATCAGGTCGTTGTGTTATCAGGTCGTTGTGTTATATTTTCATCAGGTCATTGTGTTATTCGTCAGGTCATTGTGTTATTTCAGATCATTGTGTTATTTCATTAGGTTATTGTGTTATAACACAATGACCTAAAGAAATAACACAATGACTTGACAAATAACACAATGAGCTGAAAAACGTGATTTTTTTTTGTTTTTTATATATGAATATTATATGTGTTTTAAAGATAAGAAAATGCTCGTTTTTATGGTGCAATTTTTTTAAAAAAATAATATTGTATGTAAAAGTTATTGACGTTTAAAAAAATGGGGTGAAACTTAAAATATAGAGACATTACCATCTTTACCCTTCCTTCTAATTTTAAGAGAGTGCCACATGTCATCATCTCATGGCTTCTTATACTTTCTAGAAAAGTTGGACTTTGTAGTATAATTCCACTGTACAAACAATCAAAATAACAAACTTATGACCGCAGATGAGAATTTATTTTTATTTATAAATTTTTTTTTCAAACGTAAAAAGAATTTTACAAAACTTTTTTCATAACCTTTAATTCGATCAAACGCATATTTTTATTACTTTTTGTTTATAGAATTATTTTCTCTAAAACTTTTTTTAATTTTGTATTATAAAAATGTTTTCCACTTAAAAGAAATCACTCCCCAACTAAATTATCTTATATATATATTGAAAGTTCAAAAGAAATGAATAGTAATACAATAAATTTTTATGTATTTTTATTTTGGTCACAAGAGTTTTAATATTTAAACAATAGGAAAGTTAATGTATTTGGTATGTGACTTACAAGTCAATCAAATGCTACCTTCATGTGTATATAAGTGTTTCTTTGAAATGTTTTTTCACGTTTTATATTTCACACTTTTGCCGTGAACTATTGCTGGTTTTTGTAGTTTCATATTTTTTTATATTTGAGGTACCATGGCGAGCAGGAATATCGTGGTTGTGGGTATTAATATTATTGGTCATGGTGTTTGTACATGCTTTTATGGTTTCCGATAAGGTGAGCCAATGACGACCAAAGTCGCGTCGCATAGCATCAGGAAAACCAGCCAAAGTGGGATTTTTGGTGTGTATTTTTTTTATTTTCCATGAATAGTCATACATGATTAAAACCGACACTCAAATATATAGCTCGCGCGACGCGCGAGCCTGAAATTCATCTAGTTAGGTTAATTTCCGGATGGATAGGAATTTTGTTTGATTTTTATTCTTTGAAATTTCATAAGAAAATTTTCTATTCTAAGTAATGAAGGGATAAACTTAAACTTCAAAGAATAAACCCATACTAAAATGAGTCATGCATTCATAGTTTTTAAGTTATCTTCAATATATATACGTACTCTAGAAGACATATATGCTAATTCAAACTATAGTACATATATAATTATGTACGTATATGCCATATATAATCACTTAATCAGGATAATTAACATGTGGCGTACATGTAAATTAACCAATGAATAATATATCCAAGAGTTAAGTGCAATTTGCATCCATGTGGTTTACACCAAAGTCACTTTACATTCCTGTCTGAAAAATTAGACTATTTGTATCCCTATGGTTTTTAAAGCGGGTCATTTGCACCCGTCCCTAACTTCTTCCGTTAGTTGAGTGTTAATTGAACGGGGGTAAAAACGACTTTTAAGCATTTAAAAACTTATTATATTAATTTACATCCTTAAGATTCTCATATTCTTGGACAATGACAATGTTCTTGTACACAACATCACAAAAAACTGAAAAAAGAAGTTTTAAATTAGGTTGAAGGTTTTGCTCTAAAATTGATTAGTGTGTTTAAAAATGGGTTAAAAGGGAGTTTTAAATGATTTAAAGAGAGGTAAAATGACATTTTAACCATTATTTGGATGGTTAACTAACGGTCAAAGTTAGAGAGGGGTGCAAATGACCCACTTTAAAAACCTTAGGGGTGCAAAAGGTCTAATTTTGCAGACGGGGATGCAAAGTGACTTTTAATGTAAACCACAGAGGTGTAAATTGCACTTAACTCTGTATCCAACGATATCTTTAACAACGTTTCTTTTATGCAAGATTGAATATATGTTTATTCTTTCCCAAATAACTAAAATACATTTCTATTTCTAGCTGATGAACGTACATTAATATATATATAGCCACACATTTAAAGTTATTTTCAATCGTATTAATTAAATATTTGAAAATTAGGTTAGGAAGATGAAGCTATCATTAAATAAAGAAGAGGGAACACAATGCTTAAAGTTATATAAATACGGTAACCACTAATTTCCAACTTTTATAATTGTGCTTATAAAGATGCATTACATAATCATCTCTAGTTCTATAATAGATTAAACTAAGTTTTGTGCGAGCACGTTATTTGATCTCTGTAGACAAATGCTCTTATAATATGTGCTTTACTTAATTTGTTAACTTTATCGGGATATATAAAGAGTTTGACTTTTTAATAAAATATAAGTTTAATTTATGAAATAGCAAATTGTTAGCAAATTACAAGGATCTATACTTATCAATTGAACGAATGAGACAATGTTGTGATCTTTTAACACTTTCTACTGGTCCCGTTTTTAGGGAGCAATGAAAACAATTACAAAGAAACTGAACAATTACAGTGAAAATGAAGATGAACGAACTGTTCATCTCAACAAACTAACAACCTATATATCAACCCCCAATCTAGCCGTTAATCACAATTAACAACCTAAACTTTGGAGTTGACACAATCTACCCTGCACTATAAAAGAAAATACACACTAAATCAAATTACATCACAAGATACAAATATTACAACATTAGTCCCTGCAACATTTTAACTATCCTGTGACTGCAACTTTGACTTTAACATATCAGTTGACTTAAGTTGAATACACTTTTCATCAATCTCCACCTTGTATCACACTTCAGTCAACTAGTAACGCCTATCTTCACAATCAGCCTACCCCCAAAGCATCTGCACAAAACTTGAACTTTGCAAAAGGTAGTGCCTTTGTAAACAAATCTGCAGGATTATCTTCTGTTCTAATCTGATCAACTCTAGCTTCTTTAGAACTAACAACATCCCTGATAAAATGATATTTAACTCTGATGTGCTTAGTTCTTTCATGAAACACACTGTGTTTGGCTAACTGAATTGCACCCAGATTATCACAATACACAACTGATCCATTCAACTTTAATCCCAACTCCTTTGAAAACCTTTTCAGCCATAAAGCCTCCTTCATTGCCTCTGTCAAAGCTATATACTCAGCTTCTGTTGTAGACAATGCTACAACATTCTGCAGCCTTGCCTTCCAACTAACCAGATTTCCCAATACTTTGAACCCATATCCAGTTATAGATCTTCCCCTATCCAGATCCTTAGCATAGTCTGAATCTGCAAATCCATGCACTAGTTGCTCATTCATATGGGACTTTCCAAACACAAACCCATATGTTCTAGTTCCAGATAGATACCTCAAAATCCATTTTACAGCCTCCCAATGTTTCTTCCCTGGACAAGATAGGTATCTACTAACTACACTCACACCATATCCAATATCAGGTCTTGAGCACACCATAAGATACATCAAACTGCCCACTACATTAGCATAAGGCACCCTGGACATATATTCAATTTCTTCTGCAGTTTTTGGCGAATTATCATTTGACAGTATGAAATGAGGAGCAAGAGGAGTCAAAACAGGCTTACTTTCATTCATTGAATAGTTCTTTAGAACTTTATCCAAGTAACTCTGTTGTGACAGCTTTAGCACTTTGTTTGGCCTATCTCTCCAGATTTCCATGCCATTGATCTTCTTGGCATCCCCCAACTGTTTCATATCAAACTCTGACATTAAAAGTTGCTTTGTATGCTCCACCTCAGATTTATCCTTACATGCTATAAGGATATCATCTACATACAATAATAAGTAGATCATATTCTTCTTTCTACCCATCTTATGATACACACAATTATCATAAGAACTTCTTTTGAACCCATGACTTGTAATGTAATCATCAAATCTTCTATTCCATTGTCTAGGTGACTGCTTTAACCCATACAAAGACCTTTTAAGTGAACACACCTTGGACTCTTGTCCTTTTACTTCAAACCCCTCAGGCTGTGACATGTAAATCTTTTCATCCAAAAACCCATGAAGAAAAGCAGTCTTTACATCCATCTGTTGCAATTCCAAGTCTTGATCAGCTACAATGGATAAGATAAGTCTAATTGATGTGTGTTTTACTACAGGAGAGAAAATTTCTGTATAATCCACTCCTTCCTGCTGAGTGAACCCCTTTGCTACAAGTCTTGCCTTGTATCTCGGTTTGTTACCATCAATCCCTTCCTTCACTTTGTACAACCATTTACACTTAATTAACTTCTTGTCATTTGGTTTGTCCACCAATTCCCAAGTATCATTAGTGTATAACGATTTCATCTCATCTTCCATGGCCTCAATCCACTGATCTGACTCATCACAACTCACTGCCTCTTTATAAGATATAGGCTCAAAAATACTCTCTATTTCAGCTGCTGTAAACGCAACTGCTGAAATATTGTCACCCTCCCTAAACCTTAAAGGTTTAATTATGCTTCTTTTGGGTCTAGAACTTGCCAGACTTTCAACTGTTTCAACTGGCTTATCACCAACATCTTTATTAGTACCATCAATTACTTGCTCGGGTAACTCCACCTCATTTTGAACCCCCTTTAAAACTGACTCATCCTCAATACTAACCTCAGTCTTCCCAACCAGGGCTTTATACATGACATCCTCTTTAAAAGTAACATTCCTACTCACAATTACTTTTAAAGTTTCCATGTTCCACAGTCTGCACCCTTTAACACCATCTGGATATCCAAGAAAGACACATCTTTGAGCCCTTGGCTCAAGTTTTCCCTGACTTATATGAGCATATGCCAGAGACCCAAATATCCTTAGATCTTCATACCTGGCTTTCTTTCCTGACCACACCTCCATAGGAGTTAGCTTATTCAATGCTGAACTTGGAGACCTATTGATCAAATATGCTGCAGTTGATACTGCTTCTGCCCAGAATGACTTCGGTAGACCAGAACTATTCAACATACATCTTACCTTGTCTAATATTGTCCTGTTCATTCTTTCCACTAATCCATTTTGCTGTGGTGTTCCTGGGACTGTGAGGTGTCTTGCAATGCCATGTTCTTTACAATATCTTTGAAATTCACTGCTACAAAACTCTAACCCATTGTCTGATCTCAGTTTCTTCACCTTCCTATCAGTTTGAGTTTCAACCAAAGTCTTCCAGTCCTTAAACTTCTCAAACGCTTCAGTTTTATTTTTCAACACATAGACCCATAATCTTCTTGAATAATCATCAATAATGGATAAGAAATAGTAAGCTCCACCAATAGACTTATGTCTTGCAGGCCCCCAGAGATCTGTGTGCACATAATCCAGAATATTCTTAGTAGTATGTTTTCCTGCCCCAAATTTGACTCTATGAGCTTTGCCCATTATGCAACTTTCACAAAACCCAATATCACAACTACTAAGACTTCCTAAAACTGATTGTCTATTCAATTCTGTCAAACCCTGTTGACTTATATGACCCAGCCTCATGTGCCACATCATGGCATCATTCTTGTGATTAGAAATGGCAACTGCAGCCTCTCCTGAAACTGCCTCACCATCAACTAAATAAGTATTATTGCCCTTTCTGGTGCCAGAGAGCACCACTATAGACCCCTTGATAACTTTAGCTTTACCATTCCTCAGACTAATATGCATCCCTTCCTTCTCAAACATTCCCATTGAGATCAAACTTCTTTTCAACTTAGGCACAAACCTCACATCTTGCAGCGTTATTTCAGTCCCATTGTTCAGTTTGAACATCACTGACCCAGTTCCATGAATCTCACATGCCCTGTCATCTCCTAGTTTAACGGTTCCCATTTTCCCAATCTTTAAGTCAAGAAAGACCTCTTTACTGGGTGTCATGTGAAAACTACACCCAGAATCCATAACCCATCCATCAATGACTTCTCCTTTAGTTACCATTAACACGTCTGAACTTTCATATCCATCTGAATTTTCATCTGATGGTGTGTAGTTGCTAGAATGCTGCTTGGAATAGGATGAATCACTTTTTCTCTTCTTTAGTTCTGGACAATCTTTCTTGAGATGTTTTTCAGAGTGACAAACATAGCACCTCCGTTTAAACTTTGATTTAGATCTTGACTGAGACCTGCCTTTGAAACCCTTTGTATCCCTCTGTTCTGACCTGCCCCTCACATACAAACCTTCTCCACCTTCTTCCTTTGATTCAACTCTTCGCTGCAATTCTTTGGAGTTCATTGCAGCAAGAACATCCTCCATGGTAAGAGTTATTCGACCAAACATTAGTGTATCTACAAAGTGCTCGTAGCTTTGTGGTAATGAGGCTAAGAACAAAATAGCCTGATCCTCATCATCAATTTTCACATCAATGTTCTCTAAATCTAGCAAGAGTTTATGAAACTCATCCACATGATCATTCAACTGCTTACCATGATTCATTTGAAAGGTATAAAGTCTTTTCTTCAAGACCAGGCGATTTGCTAATGATTTCGTCAGATATAGAGCTTCCAGTTTTGTCCAAACACCTGATGCAGTAGTTTCTTTTGACACTTCTCGAAGGACTCGATCACCTAAACAGAGTATTATGGCACTGTGTGCTTTTTCCTTTATGTTCTTCCATTTTTCTTCAATATCGTGCTTCTCCTTCTCAGTTGCTTTTTCACTTACAACTGGATCTACACCATCTAACGCTTTTACAAGACCTTGATGTACAAGAAGAGCCCTCATCTTCATTCTCCATAAGCTGAAATCATTCTTTCCATCGAATTTTTCTAAATCAAACTTCGTCGACACCATTACCTTCTTCAATTGTTCACCGATACACCCCCAATCAACCAGAATCACAACTCCACAGATTAATTCAATCAAGTTGAACCCCTGTAGCTACAATCGATCTTCGATCTTACAATATGAGCCAAACCGTGGCTCTGATACCACTTGTTAGCAAATTACAAGGATCTATACTTATCAATTGAACGAATGAGACAATGTTGTGATCTTTTAACACTTTCTACTGGTCCCGTTTTTAGGGAGCAATGAAAACAATTACAAAGAAACTGAACAATTACAGTGAAAATGAAGATGAACGAACTGTTCATCTCAACAAACTAACAACCTATATATCAACCCCCAATCTAGCCGTTAATCACAATTAACAACCTAAACTTTGGAGTTGACACAATCTACCCTGCACTATAAAAGAAAATACACACTAAATCAAATTACATCACAAGATACAAATATTACAACATTAGTCCCTGCAACATTTTAACTATCCTGTGACTGCAACTTTGACTTTAACATATCAGTTGACTTAAGTTGAATACACTTTTCATCACAAATAAAAAATAAACTAACATAACAATTCTAGCCGTTAGTTAAATCATGCCATCAAGATTGTTAAAAAGTTGATCAAAATAAATAGTTACATGGAAAGAGTTCTAAGTTCTTCACCCACTCCTTAATTTCATCATGACACTTGAGTCGTGCTTAATCAATTGAGAAGCAGAATTACATTCAACTAAAAAGTCTAAATTTCCTAAAAAGTCTAAAAAGGAATTTGGACTATTAAATCTAATATTACATTTTTGTCTTCTACTGGTCCCAATTTGGACCATTAGATCTAATATTTCCTCGAAAGTCTAAAAATATTTTATTCCTTGAAGGAATGAAAAAAAACATGGGTAATGGATGAAATGAAAATGATGTATTTTTTATTCCTTGGTAATGGTCCATTCCATTCCATTGACTAACCAAACACACTTTTTTTCATTCACCCGTAATGGTTCATTCCATTCCACCTCTCATTCCCACATACCAAACACTACCTAAAGGTATATTGGTTTTCACTGGTCTCAACTATTACCTTTTGTCTTCTACTGGTCCCAATTATTAAATTGGTTGTTAACGGTCCCAACTTTTATCACTTTGGTAACCACTGGTCCCGTCGTTAAATTTTTTTAACGCCGTTAAGTTTTTTCCAAATTCAAGACCGATGTTTTAGACCTTTTGATCGGAAGGATAATACTTGTCGATTGATGTAAAAGTTTTCTCGAAAAGGCTCTCTGAACGATAAAATTTTTACATTTGATCGATGCACCGTTAGGTTTAAACACCCGATCGAAGCACTATTTTGTTGTTCGGAGCGCCGTTTCGAGGTAACTTTTCCATCAATCGACTTATATTATCGTTCCGATCAAAATGCTTATAACATCGGTATTGAATTTGGAAAAAAACTTAACGGCGTTAAAAAAATTTAACGACGGGACCAGTGGTTACCAAAGTGATAAAAGTTGGGACCGTTGACAACCAATTCATTAGTTGGGACCGGTAGAAGACAACATGTGATAGTTGGGACCAGTAAAAACCAATATACCTAAAATTAAAAATAACTAAAAAAATGTGTTTGATGATTTACATATATGCATGTACGGAAATTATTTTACAATATAGTGAAAAATTATGCTAGTTTACCACTTTTAAACCTATATATGTTGTTTTATCATTACTCTAAATTTGTATTACACATTAAAATGGACACAAATAATTACATCCGTCTGGAAAACTAATTAACAATGTATACTTATCGGTTTTTAAATTTCTAGTATCGATCCTTGTTAGGCAAATCGCATTTAAGGGTAACTCATCCTTGTAAACGTGTGTAGATATATATGTATATCAAGTAATATATATACGTAGTGGTAAGAGGCTTGGATTCTCCAAAAGAGACCCAAGTTCTAGTCCCACTACCACCACTTTGGAAGGGGCAAATGGGGGCAATGAAGGGAGACTTGTGGCCAACATAAGTTCGATCTCTGAGCCAAACGGGTTTTACCGCTAGCTTGTTGTCGTGCCTACGGGCGGACGGGCTAGTGGGTTTCCCCCGAATTGGAGTTGGTTTAATAGGTGGGCTTCGGCTACCCAGCGCTGTCTGTGTTCGCAGAGCGTTTGGGGTCGCCTTTCGCCATTGGGTTACCCCGGGTAGCCGGGCTTTATTCGTTTCGCTGTCCAAAAAAAAAAAGTAATATATATTATTTGTCGCAGTAGTGTTTCTCCCACAATTATTTGTAATAATAATTTAGCTTCATTTCTACGCCCGGCCTATAACAACCATAATAATGTAGCTGGTCCATTGCTTGTGCATATTGATCTTTTCAAACTTTTAATAGTGTTTAACTTAGTGTTTGGTAACTTTTGGAAGGATGCTTCTAATGAAAAAATGTTAGAATATATATAGTACTAGGATTTGTGTTACGAACTAACAAACATTTAGATTAAGTCGTCAAAATGTTCATATGTCGTTAGATAATCACTGACAGAAAAAAAATGCTTTTTTGTAGGTATAGCAATTTAATTATTGAAAAACTGTCGTAAATTTAAAAAAAATAATTTAAAAGCTAGTGATTTGTTAGAAATTTATGGAAAAATATATTAGAATAAAAAAAATTGTCTGCAAAAAGTTGTTTAGCGAGAAAATAAAAATAAAAAACCTAAAAATATGTATAATTTTTTTCAGAAAGTTGTAGAAAATCTGTTGAAAAATAAAACCTTAGTTGTTGAAAAAAATGAAAAGTTGTTGGAAAGTTTTCCAAGGAGTTTTTTTTTTCCGATGGCTCTTTTTTATTGAAAACTTGTCGGAACTCAGAAGTTTTTCGACAAACGGTTTTAATGATTACGATCAATTTGGCCGTTTTTAAAATATATTTCTATTTAATTTGTTGTTAGCAATGTTTACGTATAGTTGATCCTGCTTTTTCTAAAACGACAGTTGACATAATGAGAATATTTTTGTATTAGATGAATGTAATGCACGCGTTCGAAGTCCTAATCTGCTCCCATCTAGTGGGAGCGTAAGAGCGGCACTTTTCAGGGTTTTCACATAATGAAAGCTCACCCCAACCTTTCTTTTTGGAGCTAAGTTTGGTAGAGTCGAAAATTCGTCAACTAACCATCAATGGGAAAATCATGATATAAACCTTTAATTAATCATACAATTCAACCCTTATGCACTAAAACATTTATAAATAAATACCCGATAAACTAGTAACATCGATAAGATTAATAACTTGTCTGGTCCCAACTTGGACGAATACAAAATTGGACGACAATTGATAAAATAATAAGCTAATAATTTTTTTTGAAATCTAATTGTATATATAAATTGATAATTATATATCAAAAGATTCTTCTAAGATTTTCTAGTAGAAAACAAATCTATAGTCACTTATCAAAGTTAGCTGATAGGCACTCTAATGATCGCTTGCGAGTGGTTGATATTGTTCCTAGACTAACTTTGTCAACCCAGTTCACCAAATCTTGTTAGATTGCAACCTGCTTGCTGGTTTTCTTTAAACTCATGTAAGAGTTTCTGTTGCACATTGGTCATGGTTGAGTTTTGAACGCCTTTTAGTTTAAGAGCCATATATAGTTGATGCAATTTAGAAAAAATTTCGATGGATATTTTATAGTGATCAATTTTTGTAACCATTTTAATGTACATGTATGGAGAAGAAATGTACCTTAAAGCTTGTTTTTTAAATTTGTTTTTTTACCATGAACTAACTTTTTTAATTATTAAAAAATAATTAACTTGACAAATTCAATTAATTTGTGAATTGTACTTATCTTGGACTTAGCACTTTAAAGGTCATAGGTAACATATCACTCTAAATTATTAAAATATCTCAATTTCAACATTAATAATTTATAAAAGTTTTACTGTATTCAGATTTGAATACAAATCCTAGCTCCCTGAGTTATTTGTTATTGAACCAAAGACCAATAACTTATCGATCTCGCTAACTCTCCAAATATCTCAAAAAAGAGCAAATACAATGATATTAAAAGATTGCAAGACAACACATGATCATACATAGACTTGAAATTATTAATTAACGTGTTTCTTGGGAAAAAGATAAAAACCTTAAATATACTTTTAGGAATCTACATGATAAACGCATGAACGCATTGACGACATGTGGCAATACAAAACCAAAATCAATGATGTATGTTTGCAAAAAGTAAGTAAATTGGATTTTGGCTTTGGCCAATCGAATCACGAGATAACACGATAAACACATACTACATATATATTTTTTTAAAAGAAAATTAAAGAAAAAGGCAAAAAGCTTATACAACAACAATTAAAATAAAGATAACGTACACTTGGAGGTTCGTTAGTTGGACAAACTAAAACGTGTCCTCAACACACAACTTAACTATCGAGTTTCATGTGCTTTCTAGCTACCTTTATTTGTGCCATGCCCATGGTTGCTTTGTTATCGATCATTCTCTCATGTACGTACGTGTGTAATATAATTATAAATCAATCGAACTTAGATCGAATACATCTTACACAAACACGTATACTTATAGAAAATAGTTGTATCAATCGATCAATCATGTAATAAATTTTTGAGATGATCATGGGGGTTTCTAATAACTAAATTAGATAAAAAATAGAGATACCAATGAATTATTAATTATGTAATAAATTTTTGAGATAATTAGATTACTTCAGTTGGTATTGTTATTCTTCATCTACATAGTTTAATAGACTTTATCACAACATGAATAACTCAAACGAGACATAGTCGATTAGGATTATTTGGGAGCTAATTCGATCTACACATATGGCAAATTAATCTAGGTAGTTGTGAGAAAGATCTACGATGTTTGTGTGATAAATCTCGCCTCTGTATTGGAGTTATGAGTTTGTTATTAACTTATACGTAGTAATATAAGTTTTTAGTGTCTGGACAAAAGGTCGAAACGTATAGTAAAAACCACTAAAACATCAATTCACGTGTTTTTGGTTCAATGTGACTTTAGTCTTACTAAAGAAACCACCTACCATGCATTTGTTCGAAAAAAAATCATATTATAAAATGTAACTAATGACATTGGTTCTGTCGCTTTCTTGACACAAGTTTGTAGCATGCCTGAAGGAGAAAGAAATAGGATTTTAACAACCAATTAATGCATATATATACATGAATTGAATATGATAGGTGACTATGAAAAGAACCGTGTGACAAACCAAAAAAGCATGCACACAATTATAAACAAATAAAGATGACATAGAAAATTAAGGATGGTGAAATTAACCACTCGTAGCCCCACCCTATATATGTCCAGTGATCATATCGTCGGTCGATTATTATTATTAAATTAAAAGATGCTTATTGACTAATGTTTTTGAATTATTTTATTTGGAAGAAAGGTTAATTAATTTCTACATATGTCTTTATTGGTATATTCGATCGACTACAAAGTTAGATATTTTTTAAAAGACGAATTTTATGAATTTTGACGGATGTAAACTTTATTACATGAGTTTTTAAATAAAGTTAGGAAGCTATATATGTTGTTTTAACAGTGTCTGCGTGATTCATCTAACTTGGCAGACGGCATACAGGAAAAAACCTCACAGCGGTCGCCGTAACAACGTTAACAAGGATCGAACTCTCGTCCATGAGTTAAAGTATGCGATCTTATCATATATACTCTTTGTGCATGACGTTGCTTCACATGATTAGAACCCACCACCTCTTGTTATATATTTACTTTGTTTTAATTAATCTGTTAAAGTATGTAGAACAAAGTATGATACAATATATATAATACCTTTATTTACGTATATGTAATTAACTTTAGACTATAACACCATAAACTAGTAAGGATCAATAACTACCATAAAAAACGGTTAAGTATATTTAATCTACCGTACAACTTGGGTAGAAATGGCCGGGTTCACTTCATGAAATTGAATCTGTGTTGTGTAATGCGTAGACTTAGCCAACGGCACCTGGCTATCTATTGTGCATGGTCTAACAATTGTATAACAACCTTATGATCTTTTACTAATTTCTTTATAATGCATACGGTTTGTGCATGAGGTAACTCAAGTGCGCGCGCATGGCTATATCTATTGTGCATGAACTAACCTAGTGTGCGAGGTCTTTTACTCTCTGTCTAAGGCATTGTAATTGCGCATGAGAAGGCTTAGGTGAACGTACTATTTAAATACACTTAACAATGGAGTTTCTCTTTCGTGAACGAAGCGTCTATATAAAAGATGTTTTGATCGTATACGAGGCTGGGTCTTTCTTTTGACATTTGACTTTTCTTATATAAGAATGATGTGGTATTTTCTAAGGTGTCACAGCCAAGTCCGGTGGCGACCAGATGTGGTTTGCAATATCATTTAGATTGATGGATACATATTTAAATTGTAATTAATTATATAAAAAACAAAAAAATTGTAATTTATTATTTGTGACGAATTTTTCGGTGCATTTACTTTTGTTTATTTTAAAATTCAAATATAAAAAAATTACTTACTAAAAAAAATAAAAAATAAATTGTAATCCAATTTTTTGCGACGACTTTTTCGTCGCAGTTAGTTTTTACTAAAGAAGAAAAAAATAAATTGTAATTTATTTTTACGACGAAAATTTCGTCGCAATAGTTTTTTCTCTTTTATATTAAAAAAAGACACATTTTTTTGTTGTTAATTGAACTTTTCGTGACGAATTGTTTCGTCGCAAAAAATTTGGTCGCAAAAAAACTGTTTTTTTGTAGTGAAGCTCATCCAACTTATGGAGTTTTCTAATTAATGAAAATCACAACATAATCCTTTCTTAGCTAAATCACTAAGTCTAGATTAAATGGCGAATGTTTAAACTAGCTAGTTAAAGAAACATATTTCTTACATTAGTTTTTGTCACATACACTAAATTTGTCCAAAGGAGTTTTAACTTCAATTCGATAGTCATGAATATCTTTCTTAAGATGCCTACATTATACTTTATTTTGTTTCTTGAAAGAAAAATATTTTGTGTGTGACTAAGGAGCTGAGAAAATAAAAATATTTTTTATGAAAAAACAAAAGTGATTCTCGACTAGGCCATGGTGCTTCACCATACTAGTTAATTAACCTAGCTATCTTGTCAACAAATTAACTTTCTGGATACCTAAAACCACTCTAACAGAGGAATTAACATAGGAATAAATAGTACCTTAAAAAGGAGATAAATAGTCCAACTATGGAAGAACATACTTATGACTTATCGCCTACTTAAAAAAAAGAATTATCGGACTCGCTAACCAGCCAGTAACAAACTGCCTTGTACCCAAGACACAGGAGGCAACGTCCGTGCGTCAGAAAGTTTATTGCCTACTTAATTCAAAGTCTATAATAAGTGATCTTTATATAATTCCCAAGTTAGTAGAGAGACTATGCGTCAACACAACACAAGAAGAATGTTTTACGCGATTAATTAAATGATATAGGTTTTGTGATTCGTGTTTTTCTTGTTGATTCTTTCAATTGTATTGAACATTTTCAGATTGAAATATTTTGTTGGGACACGCTAAGTTATTTACAATCAGATAACAAAGTGTATTGTCAATAACAAAATATAGAACTTTTTGTTGTGAACCTCTACCAGAATTAGTATTTAGTTCGATGCATGTAATTAGCTAGTGTCAATGAGGTTAGTGAACAATTGATAAGATTTTTATGTTTGAAGCACTATATATGTCTGGAGTTCGAATTCTATAGTGAACATGTTTTATGTTTATTCTACGAAATCTAAAGTTGGGTTTACATATCGTTAAATAAAAAGAACATCCACACAAAACACTAATCTTTCTTCATCCAAAATCTTTACTTAAAGTACTTTACCAAATATGTCTTCTTCCCAAAGAAAGAACTTTAAAAAGCGACTAAAAAATGAAATAACATAGTACTCATCCTTATTTAGATATTTTTTTATAGAAGTTGTATTTTACTTGGCATGCCGTAATTAACATTTTCTGTTTTACAATGCAAAATGATAAATCAAAAGGACAATCCATAAAGCCATTGAATTAATGAATTTGGATTTGACACACATATATACATATGTATGATTTTGCCTGTCTTCCTCCACTCTTTTTCCACTCATGAACCATAAAGTAGATGCTAATACACTTTGTCTCGATCTCTTTCATGTTAATGGTTGCGTGGAATAGCGATAGAATGAGAGATTTAAGTAGAAAAGTTGCGTTTCAGACACCTATCATCCATTATATATCATGGTTTTATAATAGATATTTTTTTATTTTCATAGATTCTTTCCTTTTCTATTATCAAGTTTGTATAATCAATATTCAATAATAAAAAAAATCAACGAGCCATATATGCAATTAAGCATATATGCAAATATGTTTCCAAGGCATACATGATACATGCCTCTCTAAGTGGGATAACAGTACAGTGGCCATATGGTCATGAATTTGGTAATGGAAGAATTAATCAAATTTATTATTTGTTGGTCAACAAATTTGAAATTTTACCAAGCTATAAAAAGGAAAAATCCCTTGAAAAATAATAGATTGGTGTTAAAAAATGTATCGTGGAGAGATTTGTGTTTTTTTGTTGTAAATTTCATTGCTCCTGTTTTCCCTCGCTCTAGCTTTTTGTTAGTGGTTTTTTGTTAATAAAATAAGTCATTCGGAAAAAATAGGGAAAATTACAAAAATATATACGTTTTGACTGAAAATTAATTTTATATAACTGTTTGTCGGGAGTTGAAGATATTAAGAAAAGTACGAAAAAAACTTATTTTTTAATCAAATATTTTGTTTTTAAAAAAATAAAATAAATTAAAACTCAAAAATAAAAAAAAAACATTTATTAGAATCTTGTTGGAAATATTTATAAAAAGAGTAAAAAATAAGAAAAACACACTCATAAATGTAGGAACCGTTCGTACAAAAACATAAAATTCTTCTACAAATTCATTTACAATACAAAGAAAATGAATAAAACAAGTATATTACAATACAATTACAACTAAAAATTAATAAATACAAGAAATGAGTAGAAGCAGAAACATAAACATGGCTGAGGATTCGTGTTCAACACGGGTCCCTTAAAACAAATTCCGAGTCTCCCAAGAGAACTCGTTTGTTTCCCAGGGTACAACAGCCGAAGCAGTATGTACTGCCGGGGTGGACACATGAACCCGAATTATGCCTTAAGAAAAGAGATGAACAAGATCAAATATTTGTTAGAAATAATTTAAAGAGAAAGAATGAGAGATCTTTTGAGTTGATGAAGGTTTTTAGTGTGTCTTTCAACTAAGACAAGACATGGTATTTATAGGTGATAATAGGTTGAAACACCTCATTCACCATAAACCATGACTTTAATGTCTTTTAACTCAAGTCAAAAAATGAGTTGAAACATCCAAGACATTTAACTCATGACTTGAATTTTATTTTAAACAAAACAATTCTCAATTTTGTTTTTATTCCACCAAAATTTTCCAACAATCCCTCACATGGGAAAAAACAAAATCTCATTTTCTCAAATGAAAAACCCATTTTCTCATGTGAACTCATTTTCACATATTATTCCAACAATCCAGATTGATCGTTACATATAGGTTTCTTAGATATAATTCAGCGGTTGAGTATTGCCGGATAGGTAGGTGTTACCTTTGAACCTTCCGTTGTGATGCATACTTAGTCTCCTAGTGGTTCGGTAGACGTGATGTCCTTGAACCTACCACCGTTTATGGAGACGACAATACACCTCACACAATAACTTCCCTGGTTTAGTCAACCCCTCATTGTCGTGTCCGTTATGGTCATGGAACACTAGCCTGGTTCTGTGAAAGCTCTAGGAATTGCGCACCCCACAATTTCATTCGAAGCGACCCCACTTCTCTTTCACATAGGTGATTTATTTAAAAAAAATCATTAAAAGCATTAAGGTTACTATGATTACGCAAATCATTAACCATACGGTATGCTTAGCCTCACAACGTGTCACTGTTGTTATAGGAATGGACTAGGAAGTATTTAAGCTCCCTTTAAAATTTAGGAGGACATGTATAAACATTTATACATATTAGCTTATATATCAACTGATATATTAACTATGCCCCCACAGTGACCACCCTTTGATATATAAGTAGGTTGTCCTATTGAACTTAGATCTTGGGATCTCCAGTCAACTAAGTTAGGTTTTCCTTCATATACCATTTTTCATGGGCTTTAGTCTCATTCCACAACTCTGTCTCTCATGTTGTTGGATCCAAAACCATTATCTATGACTCCGTCGAGTCAATATAGATAATTGCAGTTGAGATGAGTTGTTATGATGTGTTATTAACTCACAAGTTAATCTTGCCTTTTGTCATTTTTTAAGACTATAACCCCGAGTATCAACTCGAACTGAGGTACATTTTTGTCTTTAAAATGCATTTCGAGCCTAGCATATCCATGCCATTAGTAATTAGATGTTAAATCTAACCAATTGACCTTCGAGTCTAGCTTGTAGATTCGGTCACATAGTTGCATTATATTTGGATCAACAAAAGGTTCCCTTTTGATACGGGTTTGAGAAAACTTCTCAAATACCATTTCTCAAATGGCTTCCCCCACATTTGTTGCACTTAGATAGAATATGTTTAAATATAGTATTAGACATTCATGATTTGAACAAGATCAACGTCTTTGTATCAATGATGTCATCAATAGTTGTTTACCGACTAAAGCAACACATGCCTTGTCATAGGTTGTTATCAACCATCTCAAACTTAAAATAATTTTAAGTTACCATCTAGATTACATGAGCTCTCTATAAGCTATATGACTTTCCTTAGATTTAAGGACACCCGTCACTCACATTGTGTTATACACAACTTTAACTTTATGTTGTATATGACTTGAATGTTTCACATTAGTAGTCTCCTCAGAGCACCGTAATTAACAAGTACTAGTCTAGCATGCTTTAGACTACAATACTCTAGCATGTGAACAGAAGATGCATCATTCTGATTCTTCACAGCTTTTAAGGAATATCCCAATATCCGTTCACAACATTCATTTTATAGTTTAATCAAACAATGAGAGTTGTTCAACATCCCAAAATCTCAATATTTAGGAAAATCTAGTATGTAAATTACATAAACGTACTTAGATCATCATTCAATCTAGGATCATAAACTTTTTTCCTTTTTCTTAAAAGGTTTAATCATTGACTCATATGAACTTTGAACAATCACAAAATTGATCTCCCATAGTGGTACTCCCACTTTGAACAATCACAAAATTGATATAAACATCATGTTGTTTATATAGTAAATTGTTCTCAAGTATTAGAATTTGAACAATTATATATGTTCATAGAAACAATGAATTATCTTTACATCAAATAGTCAACTTGAAACTAATATTTGCTTTATGACGTGTTACCTTTTGCAAAAGTAACAACTATATTAACACTTTATGTGAAAGTGTGAAACCTTTGGTTTATTTCATTCTAAACCAAATCTTAGTTTTGCCAAAACATGCACTTAGCAGTTTCGAAATAAACTATTTTAATTTTATGTTTTGATTACGGAAATCAATACCCAAAATTGTAAATAGTTTTATTGAATAAATAACTTCTAACGCACACGTTAGAGATAAGATGTTTACATAGAACACTCTTATTTAAATTCATCATTAACACACATGTTAAGAATAAACGCCTACATAAGACGCCTTTAGACCATAAAATTTACGTCATATCTAACACACATGTTAGATAAGTAGACGGGTTCTAACACACATTAGTCAACAAAAAGTCTACATCAAGCGTTCTAAGCATATAGTTTCATGTAATGAAAAGTTCCAACAAAACGTTTGCACAAATGTTTTAAAGGCAATTTTTTTTTATAAAATAATCATTTGTAAATCACGCATAATTAATGATCATGTTTGTCAATGTTTTCGAGTGAATAATGATTTCATCATTTGTTTAAAAAGACGGTTTTAAATTTAAAAGATTAATACTAAATTAATACAAAATTGATTATATTATAAAGAATCTCTTCTAATACTTAATTAGAATAACATTAGGTTTTAACACACATGTTAAAACACAAGTTTCACATAAGAAAGATTTCTTACTCGCAAATAAGAAATACCGGTTTTCATAAGATGCGTACACAAGCATAACCATTCTTAAGACGCATATGAAAACTAATCTTGAAACCGACAAACGGTTAATTCAAAGTTTTAAACTTGAAACCACATAAGGTTTCGAAAACTTTGATTTAAAACAAAATTGGATTTTCAACCTTTTGCTTTAACACATTGAATCATTCAACAAAATGGTTGTAATGAAAATAAACCCACTTTTGAATGATAAAGAAACTCATGAGAGTATTAAACTCTCAAAGTAATTGAGTGTAGTTTTATGAAAAACTACAAAAGCTTTTAAATGGTAAAACCAACAAATGGTAAAAATTACACTCAATCAAAACCAACAAATGATAAAAATTGTAAAAATTGAACCACTTTCTTTGTAAATAAAATCCGGTTCTAGAAAAAAGTCAAATGTAAGTTCTCTAAGTCCAACTTTGAGATACGAACAATGACTATATATATATATATTTTTAAATACGAACGGTGATTTAAAAAATTTGTTTTAAGATTGTAGGAACCGTTCGTACAAAAACATAAAATTCTTCTACAAATTCATTTACAATACAAAGAAAATGAATAAAACAAGTATATTACAATACAATTACAACTAAAAATTAATAAATACAAGAAATGAGTAGAAGCAGAAACATAAACATGGCTGAGGATTCGTGTTCAACACGGGTCCCTTAAAACAAATTCCGAGTCTCCCAAGAGAACTCGTTTGTTTCCCAGGGTACAACAGCCGAAGCAGTATGTACTGCCGGGGTGGACACATGAACCCGAATTATGCCTTAAGAAAAGAGATGAACAAGATCAAATATTTGTTAGAAATAATTTAAAGAGAAAGAAGAGTTAATTACACAATTGGGGTCTATGGTTTACCAAAGATAACAAGTTTGGGTATTAAGGTTTTTTTGTTGCAAGTTTGGGTATTGATCTTTTAAATTGTAACGAGTTTGGGTCCTAACACTAACAAAAGTTAGTTTTTTTGTTAACTTCAAGGTTTTTTTTTTTAAATTTTCATATTGAAAGAGCTATTTATTAAATTTATTGCTCATGATGACACATTTGATAATTTACATATTATATCACAATATAAATAAACAAATGAAAAACAAAATATTCATGTTCTTACTATATATTCTTCCACTAGTTAGCACCACCAACCTTATTCATAAGCCACTAGTTTGCGCAACTGTAATCGTTGAGTCAGAGTTGGATGGTGTCGCTTAGGATAACACGAGGTATGGTGGTGAAATGAATCGTGAAGAAGTCGCGAAATAGGGGCGATGAAAGGTTTCAACGATGGCAATTGAGAATTGATTAAGGTTGGAGCTTGGTGAATTTGGAGGTGATGGTATGACAACAATTTGGTGAATTGGGGTGGATAGTAAGGTTAGCGGGTTTCGAGTGGTGAGGGAAACCGCCCACACCAGTCAGCGGTTTGGTTTCGCGCTCGGTTGACTTTTTTTTTTACCAAAAATCGTTCGTAAAAAACGGACCATTATGAACAGTTTGGTTTATGGTTTATACCAAAAACCGGACCGAATGTGTATGTGTATATATAGTCGATCTTTTATATGACTTCATGTAAAGTAAAGTACTAAAACCTCTATTAATGACAATTGAAAAATTGTTGCAAATAGGTCATAACTAGCAGATCGAACATATTATAAAATATATACAAGTCATATGTCATTATATTATTATAACATAAGTAGATTTCCAACATTCAAATACGTAGTCAATTTCTTATATAGTTACTTTTGAAGTATGTAAGATTTTAACAAGATTTTGTGTTGTTATTGACAACTCTTAAACTTGGCCTAAACGGGTCTAAAAACTAAAAAGTTCTAACCACGAAACCAAACCAGTCGTATAGTCTGGTTTAGGTTTGGTTTTTACTTTAAACTGTTCGGTTTTGGTTTTTAATGATAAAAAGTCATAACAATTTGATTATGGTTTTACACAAAAACTGCAAAAACCGGACTACGAACACCCTGGTTGGTGGTGCTAACTAGTGGTTTGTGAAAGAAATCAGGCTAAAAAAATGAATGTTTTGTTTTTATTTTTTTATCGTATAATATTTTATGTAGCTTACAAAATAGGCTCATCAAAAATCATGAATTTCATAAATAACCCTTTTAATGAGTAAAGATTAAAATTTCCTTCAAGTTAACATAAAAGTTAACATTGGTTAGTCTTAATACCCAAACTTGTTACAAATTAAAAGATCAATACCCAACCTTATAACAAAAAAACCTTAATACCCAAACATGTTACTTTGGTAAACCATAGGCACCATTTGTGTAATTAACTCGAGAAAGAATGAGAGATCTTTTGAGTTGATGAAGGTTTTTAGTGTGTCTTTCAACTAAGACAAGACATGGTATTTATAGGTGATAATAGGTTGAAACACCTCATTCACCATAAACCATGACTTTAATGTCTTTTAACTCAAGTCAAAAAATGAGTTGAAACATCCAAGACATTTAACTCATGACTTGAATTTTATTTTAAACAAAACAATTCTCAATTTTGTTTTTATTCCACCAAAATTTTCCAACAATAAATATGTCGGAATATAAATGGAAATAAATAGTATAATTTATTTGTCGCAAAAATTCGTTAGTAATATTTTCCACAAATTTTTTTCAGACAAAACTACATTTTATGTTTCCATAAAACATTTTATCCACAAGTTTACAATTTTCGTATAGTCCATCCACAACTCTATGTTGTTATAAGTCGTTTATTAATTACTAGGTATGAAGTATATGTGAACATTTTTAATAACTGTTTCGGTTAGTATAAAATTGAGTTTTATTCTTGAAGTCAAAGTAACAAATAATATATAACTATAATATAATACATCACGTACACCTGGACACTACAACAAACTGTAGCTATATGATGACTCACCCATGCACATTACTTTTTTCTTTGTACCCTCTTCTTTTTTTTCTTTAAATGCTCTCTCGTTTCCTCTTTACTTTGCATGTGAACCATTTACCTTTATTGTTTTTCTCTAATCTCATTTCTTCACTTCAATTTCTATCTCTTCTTTTTTCTTTCTTGTAAACATGCCAATTCTTGAACTTGAGCCAAGTATTTCAAGTGTCATGACCAGTCCAGGTTCTACAACGTCTAGACCTCATGTTAACGTCCGAATGGAGAACTCTACGGTTCATGCTGAACCAACGGGGTCGTTGATTCATGATAACACGAATCCTAGATTGGAATCTGGAGTTCCAAATAAAAACCAATATTCGACAACGTCGCAGTTTCCTTTTTTACGCGAATCTTTACGTCCTATTACGCTAAAGGTATGTTTCATTTGATATGATATGATTAGTTGATCAATTTAAGCTTTACTAATATTTGGATGTAACATTGTTAATAATTTGGACACTAGGTGTAGAAAAGATAGAAAATTCACATTGTATTTGAATTTTTTAGATTTGGTTTAATAACATAATAGTTGCTAACAAGTTTTTAAAAGTGTTTTGGTTTGTATATAAAGATCTCTAAAAGAATATGATAACATATTTTTGAAAGTGTTTTGATATTTAAAGATCTTTAAAAGAATATGATAAACAATGTTTTAAATTGCTAATAAGGTGGTAGATGAAAACACTTAACCTCAGAGAAATCACTACAAAATATTCCATTGTATATATTTGGTTAACTAATAAGTTTTTTGGTTTATAAACCTTTAGTTTGAAGATTTGGCATACTCTATCAACTTACAATCTGGACAAAACCATTGTTTCACTTCACCTGAATCAAAGAGGACGCGAACGGTTCTCAATGGAGTCAGTGGCGTAGTCCGACCCGGGGAACTACTAGCCATGCTCGGCCCGTCCGGAAGTGGGAAAACCACCTTATTAACCGCTATTGGCGGTAGACTACCTGGAAAGATATCAGGCAGCATAACATACAACAACCAACCATTCTCAAGCTCAGTTAAACGAAAAATCGGGTTTGTAACACAAGATGATGTATTATATCCGCATTTAACCGTTTTAGAAACGTTAACATATGCTGCAATGTTGAGGCTGCCAAAGAGTTTGACCCATGAAGAGAAAGTAAACCAAGCTGAGCTTATTATTACTGAACTTGGGCTAACAAGGTGTCGTGACAGCATCGTGGGCGGGCCACTTATTCGTGGGGTATCAGGTGGGGAAAGAAAGCGGGTTAGTATTGGACAAGAACTGTTAGTGAACCCGAGTTTGTTGTTATTGGATGAACCCACTTCCGGGCTTGACTCCACCACGGCTCTACGGTTAATGGCCACATTGAAAGGGCTGGCCCAAGGTGGGAGGAGTGTGGTCACCACGATTCATCAACCGTCTAGTAGATTGTATTGGATGTTTGATAAGGTCGTGGTGTTATCCGATGGGTGCCCGATTTATAGTGGTCAAGCGGGTCGGGTTATGGAGTATCTTGCTTCCATTGGGTTTGTCCCTGGGTTTAATTTGATGAACCCTGCTGATTTTCTGCTTGATCTTGCTAGTGGTAAGTATATGTTTTGTTCTTGTAATCATTTTGTTTAAATAGAAGATAATATTATTAGGGATGATCACCAAAATGGTCAAAGTGAATAAAAATTTGTCAAAACAAACACTTGGTCATTCAATTATAATATAATTGACTTTTAGCTTACCATTTAAGCTTAAAAAAATACATCTGAACGGCTAAAAGGGTACCCCACGGCTAAAAAAAAATTAACGATCTACAAACAAGCCAATCATATATTGTTGCGTACGTCTTGATGGCTAAGAATTAGCTAAAACTTGGTACTTTTTAGCCGGTGATGGGTACCCGACGGGTTATTTTAGACGTATTTATGCGAAGCTAGTGGAAAAAAGTACATGTTTATCTTGACAATTTCTTGATGATTTTCTATACATGAACTATAAATTAATGATGTTATATCACATGTATACTGCAGGGGTGGCTCTTTGTACAAACCCTGATGATCATCAACAATATCAAGTCACATCGGACCGCCAGGAAGATCGTGACTCGGTTAAATCGTTTCTGATATCATCTTACAAGAAAACCCTTCAACCTCTCATTAAAGATGACATCCATAAAAACAACCATGATGCAACTCCTGTTGTTGCAGGACCACATACACCTAGAAGTAAGTTTAAATTAATAAACATTACAATTATCACATGATTTAGGTGGCTAAGCATTGAAAAGTAAAAGAAATGATTTCTAGTTATGATCTAACTAATATATTTAGTCTAGAGCTTTATGATTGAATATATAAGTGGTGGGCAATTGTAGGATGTGACAATAGATGGACCACAAGCTGGTGGACACAATTTAAAGTGTTGTTCAAAAGAGGGCTTAGGGAAAGGAGGCACGAATCGTACTCGGGTTTACGAATTTTCCAAGTGATGTCTGTCTCAATCTTATCGGGGCTTTTATGGTGGCATTCTGATACATCACACTTGCAAGATCAGGTACCACAATCGTCCTTCGTTTTGTTACGACCATCTATTATATATTACACACATGATCGCACATCAAAGGCATAATAACAATGACAACTTTTAAAATGAGGAGAAAGTAAAGAACCCAAATGTTTTACGCACAAACAAACGTACCCAATAAAATCACACTCATAGTAGAGTTATTGGCAGGTCGAAATAGGTGTTGGTTATTGACTTTGTTGTATGATCTTTTTCACTTAACAAACATCAATTGTAGTATAAATTATCATGTTATATATCTTCAAAATTAAAGATGGTTGTAGATAATAGTTCATACATGTTAATATATAATTAACATGATGTTATATATGTAACCTATAGTAGCTATAAAAGAAGTTTTAAAGACCCTTAAAATGCTTAATTACCTATTGAATATATGATATGCAGGTGGGACTTCTCTTCTTCTTCTCAATATTTTGGGGCTTTTATCCTCTATCCAATGCCATTTTCACATTCCCTCAAGAGCGGCCGATGCTAATAAGAGAACGCTCCTCATCAATGTACCGCCTCTCGGCTTATTACTTCGCTAGAATGGCAGGGGACTTGCCAATGGAACTAGTTCTCCCAACCATCTTTGTAACCATTTCCTATTGGATGGGTGGGCTAAAACCTTCACTCCTCACATTCTTCCTAACAGTTGTAATCATTCTTTTCAACGTGCTCGTTTCACAAGGACTTGGGTTAGTCCTGGGAGCCGTACTGATGGACCTAAAACAAGCAACCACTTTATCATCAGTGATCATGCTAGTGTTTTTACTCGCGGGTGGTTACTACATTCAACAAATTCCACCATTTATAAGCTGGTTGAAATACATCTCTTTTAGCCATTATTGCTACAAGCTATTAGTGGAAGTACAATACAATGACAATGAGATTTATGACTGTGGTAGTGGTATTCATTGTCGGGTTTTAGATTTTCCGGGGATTAAGTGTCTTGGTATGGGTCACTTGTGGTGGGACGTGGCTGCTTTGGGTGCGATGTTGGTGGGCTACAGGCTTCTGGCTTACGCGGCATTGAGGATGAGTAAATCTCATTAGTTGTCTAGCGGCCTCGAGTTCTACTTCTTTCATGTGCCGAATAAACCCGAAAAGTAATTAAGAGAAAAAGAATTGATTATGTACTTGATGCAAAGTTAGAAACAGTTTACATAACTTGTATATATATAAGTATTTATGCAGTTAATTCTAACTGTATTTGTCCCGTTTTATATTCATCTCATGAAAATGATCATCATTAATCTTGCTTGTGTTCTCTCTTTTAAATTAAAATGCACTTTTAAAAACTATATATATATATTGGTTGTATAATGACTAAATACTTTTCTTCAATATAGTGTGTTGGCTTAAAAATTATTGAAGGAATATATTCTATCTCCTTTATAAACAAGCTAGAATAAAAGCATTAGATATTAACTAATTAAGAAAGAACAAGTTGTAGGTTAATATTGATGGTTATGGGTCATATATATATAGTTGAGTCAACTCACCAGGAGTTTTAGTTTTAAACACATGTTTTGATTGCTTGAATGGCCGGGTCATGGTTAATTAGTTTATTTGTAGAGTCAAAAGTAGTGGGTTTGTGATAGATTGTTTTTTTTCTTTTCTTTAGGTGCAAAGTGTTTTCCATTTTTCTCTTATAGGATAAGGGGGTGTTTGATTATAGTCTTTTAATGGTTATTCATAGACTTACTTATTAATGGTTCAAAACCTTTGAACCGTTAAATGATAAAAAAATGCTGAATGGTTAAGATGTAGCCTCTGAATGGTAAGACCTCATCTCATTCATCATATTTTTAAAACTTACATTATAATATATTTTTGAAGCATTAAGAGGTAGATTATTACTGGTTATTCAGAGGCTACCAAATATCCCCTAAGTAAACCGTAGTTTTTTTTCAATGTGTTTTGATACTATTAACAGTTTTAGTCTTACCTTAACAGTTTTGGTCATTGTGATTATATTTTTTAACATAAATGGTTTTGAACACTAACTCCATCCAACTTTTTGTTTAAGTCTCTCTCACGTTCGATGTAAAAATGTCATTTCTGTTTTCTACCACTCTTTTTGACATACGATTGAATAAAAATGTTAACCTATATGATAACCTTGATAAAAGAGGAGAAATGACATTTTTTACCCCTCAAATGCGGGGTCCGTGGGAGAGATTTAACGAAAAATTGTATGGAGTTAGTGTTCGGGACCATTTGTATTAGAAAAAAAATCTCAATGACCAAAACTATTAAGATAAAACTGAAACTTTTAATGATATCAAAATACAAGAACCAAAACTGCCATTTACTCTATATGTATATTATAGGTTTTTATATGATCTAAATCAGAAAAACATTAAAAATTAAGAGTTGGGCCATTGGGCCTGGTTTATTAACAATTCAATAGAAAGAAATCGAAGACAAAAGATTTTGAGGGTTGGTACGACTTTGACTCGGCAGTTTCCATGTTTAGGGCCTCTGTTTAATCGGTGGTCACTATGTGCATGTTTACTGCTTAATTTCTAATTAACATAAATTTTGAGGAAACAAATTGAAGGTGAGTTTTAGTTATTCACTTTTAAAAAGTGGTGACAACATTTGATTAATTTAATACATGACTTGTAACTTAATTTACAGTAGATATATATGAGTTTGCTTTTGTTGTTTGAACTAGTTGATGACTTAACTATACTTATGTGTTTATTGTGCTTTTGTGTTGAATGATCGATAAACGGACTATTTTCAACACTTAACTGCGCGCGTCGTTTCTACTATTTGGTTTTCATCACTAGAGAAGAATGTACTTTGATTATAGCGTCGTTAGTTAAGAGAGTTGCCGTTTGATCGATCAAAGAGTCTATTGATTATCCATCATTCAAGTGTTTAAATAAGGCCATTGTCTATATATGGAGTAGTATAGTTATTAGACTTAAGCTATACATATATATAGTGTTATCAAATCAGAACATGCATGACTCCAACTACTTGTTTCATATCTTGTGTTTTTGTGTGTCATTTGTTTCTTTCTTAACTTAATTGCAACTTAGGTATATATAAACATCTGTTTATATTTTACATGTCACAATCAAAAGAAACATTAATTAATATTAACCACATGCTTCTCATGAATTCGATACTCTACTTACCATATCCATGTAAGGTTAGTTAGGTTTTTTACTACTTGACGATGGTCACCAGGGTCCTATGACAAAGGGCCAATTAAATAAAGTCACATAAAAGGGACCTGCTCCAACGTAGCCGGCATGTGTTCATGTAGACGGTTGCCACATAGGCATAGCTGACATGCACCTAGCCCACTTGTGCGTCTTTCGGCAAGCTTGTAGCCGGCGTCTTCTTACTCATAAACCTTGCCATCCAAGCGACTGTCTGGCTTTGGAGTAGGCATTATGGGTAAGTCGACTATTTAGTAGCCGACATTGCTTACGTGGCATAACGGTTATGGTGTAGTCGGTCATGTATAAGGCAAACTAGAACACGTGGCATCAGTTCTTCGCTCTTGCTTAAGACACACTTGTTTTTCCTTTGTTTTTTTTTCCGGCTCACATGTAGCCTTCGCCTCCTTGGATTATTAAACAACTTTTGATTGGCTTGATGGTTCAATTCATAAGGTCATTTTGAAAAGCTCTTGAAGTCGTTGTAAAAAAATTGATCTAACTTGCTCATGCATTTCTACCTGGCCTGGCCTACGAATCTATTCTAACTATCAACCTCACGAATCTATCTTTGTTAACAAAAAAGAGGTACTCGAGTTCAATTAAAGGGAGGAACAAGATGTGTTCAAATATGAATTATTTGCACAATTTGACCACAAGAAAGCTAAAGAAGAATAAATTAAGATCCTAATGCCTCAACTTGTGAAGCTAAAAGGTTCTTTAGTGAACCATGAGAGCCTTGATTGATGAATCATATCCTATTCTACCATCAACTCTTGTTCGACAATTTGCATATGATCGATCACACATCAATCTTGTTCATCCACCTCATGGAATGGAAGAGGTACCATCTTCACCGCTCTAAACTTTCCGGCATTATTCAGATGCTCATTCTCCAACCTGCATCACCATTCAAAACACGCCATATGCAAATGTAAGCACGCTATTTGTGAAGCAAAAAGAATGTACTTATCAATTTGAATATTAGTTTATTTACATATATGAAGTAAAATTTTCCTTTAGTTTTTACCTGTAGAAATTCCAGTGGCCTCTTCTAATGACTTCAAGGGCTGCTAAAAATAGCCCTGTTAATCTATAATCAATGCCCCCAAATTTATAATGTAGGACACTTTGAAGCCAAGCCAATCGCAAAACAACGTTCAAACCCTGTAAAATTTGTAATTTATTGAAGTTACTAATCATCATGATAACCATTTGCCGTGTGTATCAAGCAAAAGCATATATATATATACCATGGAGAAGAAGTAAATGAACTTCCGACGAAGAACCAATTCGTTTCTTAACCAAGGGTTCTTGGAGTTCATTTGTAACAAACCCCAGTCCTTTACAAAGTCCCAATATAACTGATAAACAGTTGTGATACTTGACATTATCACTACCACACATAGCCATCCCACACTCTTGTCTTTTTCATATGCCACTTTTGCCCCTGCGGCTAGCATTGCAGATACGTATTTTCCCAAATTAATCACATGCCCAGTGTCTCCTTCATCAAGCCACCTCCGTGCACACTACACAATAACATTATAAAACGTGTCATAAGTTAAATCATCAGTGGCTTGTTTAGTTGTTTATCATCTAGCTAGTGTAGTGTATATTTGTGTAGCGAAAAAGATATTGTTCGTGCCAAACCTGCATAGCGCGCCAGTAATAAGGCAAAAAGGAAACAGCATAGGCAAGATCTCGGTAATTTTTTGTGTGAACACAATATCCATAGTCTTGAGTTTTATAACTACCAGTTATGTAGTAGCACCCTACATATTCAAGGTTCCTTAGCATTGGCACCTGTTTCACATGATGTTATGGTCAAATTACCAATTTGTTATGATTTATATACTTATGATTAAGTGAGAAAGTGGTCTTGGGTATACAGTACGTTATAGTATGATATGATTTGGTATGATATGATACTGCTTTTGGCAGTTTCTCATTTACTTTTATCGCTTCTTATTCTTTATTCAATAGATAAGTTTGTTTTCCACTTCTCTTTCTTAGTTGCTATATATTTGTCACTATTATCTTTTCATGTTTTTCTTTCTTTATATGATAAATAACTTTGTTTTCCGCTTATCTTCTCTTAATTCCTAATATTTATTGCTAAGTATGTAATATTTTTATATTCAACCCGTGTGATACATGGTTTGTGATAATATAAAGATAATTTCCTACCTGGCTACAAAGTTGATCAGCCATGAAGAAATCCAACATGACAACCTTGTAAAGGGGCGATAAAACGATGTTTCGTAGTACGCTTAACAGACGGTAGCGGCTTGACTTGTAAACAATGTTGAGGGGACATACAAGCAATACCAAAAAAGCCTGCATGCAAAGATAGCATTACAAATGTTTCAAAATCTTTTAATGTGCACAATTCTACTCAAAATATTTAAAAAATCATTGAAAAAAGTTCATGAGAGGAATAAAATTAATAAAATTACCAATAACAGGAAGGCAGGGATCAATTCAACTTGAGAATATGAATACCCTTTTTCCATTAATGAAAGATGAACAAACAAGACCCCGACTACAGTTGTCATCGACATGGTACAAATCAAGAAGACGTCTCTATACTTGAGCTCTCGTTTTGAAGATAGCTCGAAGATAAAGCTATAGTTTATACGTGTTTTTCTCCACATGAAGATGTTGCATCCATATAGGAAAAAGTGCAAAAACAATAGGCTGAACATGCTGCAAAATGAGGAATATACTGTCACACTATGATCATGATCATAACCATATGCCTTTAATTTCTTATGTTAATAATGTCCAAGATTTTGGCATACCTAAGAAGAGGGTACACAGTTTCCATATAGATGGTATTACTTTGTGGTCCGTATGTTCCAGTCGTATGAGCGATGATTGCATACCCGGTAAAGAGTGCAATGAAACATCCTGTAAATAGCCCTACAGATCGAAACCATAAACGAAAATCAAACACGTACAAATACTGATACTAGCTGATGATTTAACAACTTAAGTCTTAACTATTAATTAAGCTTCTGTAAAAACTTTTAAAAGTAATATATCTAGCTAGTTAGATTAATGTACAAAGATAAATTAAGTTAGGGAAAAAAGTTAAGGAGTGGAATTTTAAAGTACATAAAAGATAAAACTTTATAGGAAGAATATTATTAAAATATGCTTTTTTAGTGTGCATATATATTGTGAAAAGGAGAATATATAGAGAATTGTTGACTAATTAGAGTAGGTAGGTCCATTTCACAAAGCATTGAAATAAGATTCTAACATGATAACATGTCTTGTGAGTATAGGACAAACAAATGTTTTTGGGCTTAGACTAGAAACACTAAGATATGATCATATGATATGGCGCTGAGAAAGATCACATGCACTTCAAAGTAGCTAGTGTACTAAAAATCTGTGCTGTGTTGGTTTTCCACATATTTTAGTGGCAATAAAAAAGCCAACTACCACATTTGCTGCCCTTTATCTTTAATTTTAGGGGAAAACATAAGACTACCCATTATGGTGATTTTTAAGTTGGGGTTGGGTTGTTATAATTTATTAAAAAAAAGATAAATTGATATAAAGCAAACAACCCGATTGATTTAGAGAACAAGTTCACAACCCAAAATGTGTGGGGTCCATTGACACATGTTAAATAACTATTGGTTGAATTTTAGTTTTATTTCTTCTTTTCTTTTTCTAACAGTTAGTTAGATAATAAATTTAGTTTTCCTCTACTAAATTATAATATTTAACTTTATAAATAAATTTATATACACCATCTTGTTTAGTTTTTTCTTACGGACATGCCGATATAACTTTTATTAAAAACTGAGTTGTTTTGAAAAAAAATATTTTAATACAATATTTAGAATAAAAAGACATTTAATTATCTTAATAGTTATGTGTTGTTATACTATTGTTCCGACATTTTTTTTAACAAAACTTATCACCTAGTATTATAAAAATAATAATAAAACACATTTATTTATTAAAAAGTTAGGTTGAGTTGGGTTGTGATAGTGTGTGAAAAATTAAGTTAGGTTGTGATGTGTAGGTTGAAGAGAGAAATTATTTTTTTAATGTTAGGTTGGATTGAGGTGTTCACCATAGTGGGTAGTCTAATAGTCAATCAATCAATCCACAGTTAATTAATTACTCATATAATAATATATAAAAATATAAATATATATACATGCACTCTACTAGAAAATTGGGTCATTTCCGGCAACAGTTCTAGCTCATGGCCGGGAAATATGTAGAGAGCTACGTTTAGCAATACATTTATAACAAAAACGATTTCAACTTTTCCTACATGTACATTATTTCTGAGGAACGTTAAAAAGTATGAAAAGAATTCGGTGTGAATTATCTTTGTTGGAGTTTTCTAACAGAGGATATCTAATGTTGTAGTCAACTATTCAGGTCATATTTTGTCGTAAGTTTTGGTTTCCTTCTTGGTAATTATTTTGTCGGATACGTGTAGGAATTTCCAACACATATCTTTCTGGTACAAAATTACGTACCTAGGAAATATTTAACTTTTATAGTTTGTGCATATACGTGTGTAGATAAAAAAAAAGGTCGGTCTATGTGGTTTAGCAATTAAAACTAGCCAAGAGCAAGAAATTAAAGTGAAAGTAGATCTATATATATCTTTTGACAACAAGCCCTTGACTGATTTTGTTGTAGTGGATGTCACCCACTTGACCATCTTTTAGTTATTTTAGTTTATCAAACTATAGTAACATAATGTATTTTACACATGTGTCGTTGTGGTAGTGACAGTTATATATTTTATCGGGTTTAATTAAATAACACTTACAAATGTGTATGGTATATAACTTAACCGTACGTAAAGTGCTTGAAAAACATGTCTACGTATTCATTTCCAAAATCTCCGCTTAACAAATTTACTTAACTAAAAATTCCACAGTGAGATCAAAGCTTGTTCATGTATCTTTCATTTTTAAGATTTTGAGCATTATTTGAGTCACAGTGGTACTATAAGGTATATACCGCATAAATGCTCAATAATGGAAAGATGAATTGGAAAAAAAAAAAAGGGGGGGGGGGGGGTTTCATGTTTTATACATTATCTTCATGTTCTTTTAATTTTTAGTGGCCAGTTATTTTCTTAGTCTATTTCTCAATCATATTATTCTTTTTTTCAAAAAATTAAAAGCAACAAAAGAACGAAAAGACACACACCTATGAAAAAGGTGACAGCGTGAGACTCTTTACGTTGAGTCGGTTTTAAGTATTTCATTGCCTTTTGCCGATCATCTTTTGTAAATTGTTTCATGAAAATCTCCTCAACTTCATCTGCCAACTTCATAATCTGGCATACAAATATATATTTGATTGTCATGTGAAATGAATTTATGAAACAAATGATAAATGAAAAGCATGTTTAATTATATATCTTTGTGTTTTTAATTTTCTAACACAACATTTATATTAACTAGCAACAGATCTAGTGGTGGACCTAGAATCTTTTTACATGGGGACAAAATTTTTTTTAGGATTCGTTTGGCTATTGTTATATAATATTTTATCGATCCGGTTCGGTTCAAATATATAGGGTCGGGTCCGGTTAATTGTCAAAAAAACATCGTAAAAACCGTTCTCAAACTCAATCATTTCATATCGATCTAGAACTTTATTGAAGCAATTATACTCATAAAAGTGCTGACATTTGATGCTTGAAGCAATAATATATACTCATTTAAGTAACAATGTGTATAAAACAATCTTGCTCTTTTCTTTGGTTTCAAAAGTTGAAGGGGTGCACTATCAAAATTTTACGGGAGACGGTCGGAATTTTCACGTACATATAATAACAGTACTACTGGCCGGCTTCATGGAAAGATTGAATATCAAAAGCCACTTCATATGGTCTTAATTTGTCCAACAAATGGGAAATCTCATACTCAATTGCAATCATCATCAATATTCTTAATTTGACATGCTATGTCATAAGGCACTAGTAAAAGTAACAATTTAAAGATTTTGTATATCTATATATACCTTGTTAGAACTGTTGAAGTAAGAGCTCTCGACAACTTTAAGGTAAATGGGAAGAACTTGTTTGTTTGTAACCTGAAAAAAGCAAGACAACATAAGATGATGGCCGGCAAGCATGTTAAAATAAAGTTTTAAACCCACACCATCTACTATATACTTACTTTGTCAAATTTCTTTAAAATCTTCGAAAACGCGAGCATGTTCAAGTTCCTGCAATAATCATTGTCAAATAGTTCTTAGTTTCATGAGTATTGTGATTGTTATATTGAATAAACCGTATGACAAACCATCAAAGCTATAAAGAAAATAATAAATACCTGTAAGTTTTAAGATATCCTAATCCTTTATAAAGCTCAATGAGAGCTCCACGGATCATTTTTTCGGCATGATGGAGCTTTGTTTTGTTAATGTGAAGCTTTTTTCCCTGGGCATTTTGTTTTTTCGATGATTGATTGATCAAATCTTCCCAAAGCAGATAAGAGAAAGCGCGTGTTGGGTTGGTTAGAGGAATCCGAATTTTTAACTGTTTTTCATGGCAGTTACTAATACAATGAGAAAGACTTCTTTCCCCCTCCCTTTTTGATCCTTCTTTCTCAAGTTCTTGTGATCTTGGTAAGGCCGTAAATTGCATATCATATTTGTCTAGCTCTTCTGCTAAATTTTCATCGTCATGCAAATCTTGATCTATCATGCCCTTATTGGATTCTTCATCTGTGCCGAGATAAAAAATTTCATCAACATTTTTTAATAGAAAGGGAGTGGCTAAACGTATTCTCATGCACTGGACGTCCCCTCAGTGAGAGGGGTATTATTTTTTTAATGAGGGAGGGGCCCATCAAGTGTGTAAGAGGGGGTACATTTAGCCGCAGCCACATAAAGATCATCAACTGAAATGAATTGACAAAGTATAAAAAACTTTTGTTAAACAACAATGACCATTTAAGACTTTGCTTATATCATACCACATGAAATGGTGCCAGATATAAAGTCTTCTTCCTTGGAGTCATGCTGATTCGACGAATTAGCTTTATTTTTGTGTTGATATTTTAGCGCGGTTTTAAGCTCCACAAGAATATGTAACTGTTTCTCAAGACATTCCCATCTATCGATGAACACTTTTTCCTTCTTTCGGTAGAATTCATTCACTTTGTTAAGTTGAAGATCCAAAAGCGCAAAAAATGCGCTAGTAGCTTCACTATGATCAAACTGCTCTAACAATTCTGTTTCGTATTGAACTCCCTTACTAGTTGTTGGTGCAAGCTTACTATGAACCTGATAGAACATAAAACAAACCACATTAGAAAAACCATACATGTATTTAAACAATACAGCTAGTCTTTGACACATGAAAGCGCAAATATTTCAAGTGATCCGTCGGTAACTTTGTATTTTAATTACTATCTTAATCACCTTTATAATAGATACATAGATCAAACTTTTAATTAGTTGATAAAAAATATAGTCAGATAGAGTGTAAGTTCTATACATGAATGAATTCTCTATCTCTACATTGATTCCCAAATAAGGAAAGTTGTATAGAAGAGAATAGCGTATTGGTTAAAGATTTTTTTCGTATCGGCTTTGATGATGAAGAGGTGTTGTTGCAATGAATTTTCTTGATGTCTTTCTTGAGTTGCCAATAATCGACGAAGGCTTCTTTCCATTCAGGAATGAGTTGACCCTCAAACTGCTTAGTGAATTTCACCATCTTCGACGACTTTGGTTTATGCACTTGTGAGAGTGTTTTGGTGTATGCACTTGTGAGTTGAGAGTGTCTAATTGAAGCCTATGATCACATTATTTATGGACACATGAGATTGGTCATGTAATGAAAAGGATAACTTTTAATGAAGTGGCTCGTACTGATTCTCAAGTGCAGCACATTCTAAAATATCCTGTCTTCTTTTTTTCATTTATCCTATGCTGCCTCCACTTGGAATTACATATGGCCTAAGTTCATGGTTGATGTTCACCGAAAACGTACTATTGGCAAGTCTTCTAGTATGATGTTCCGATACCCTTACGATCAAAAGTTCGAATTTCATTTTGAGAAATGTGTGGAGTATATATGTATCACTCATTGATGCCCCTTCCACAGTTTGGCCTAGTAAATGGACCTATCCTTAGAAGCATTGATGTGCCTAATTAATATTTAATAACAACAACAATATATAATAATAATAACATCCATGTTCTTGTGTATTTGTTCATCTTTGCCAATTAAGTTGATTTTTGTTCATCATGTGGCTAGCTGATCACTAACTTTTTGTAGGGAAATTAATCATCTTTTTCTTTCTATGTTTTCTTCTTTTTTGTACATCACATGTGCTGAGGTTTTAAGTTTTAATCTATTTATAAGGGTGATATGATGTACCCAAATGGTTAAACCGGCGCCTACTATATATACGACTGGCGATGACATATGTCGGCACTATAAGTTTTGTTGTCATAGGATCATATTCTTATAGTATAGGTAGACAACATGCATATGTACAATGTGTGGCTTCACCTAAATATGTTACAACTCATGATCAAAGGGTAAAATCATATGGTAATAGTTATCTTATCAGTTCAATGTGATTCAACTATCTCATCTTATAATTCCCTGCCTAGTTCATCAACTTATATTAGCTTATATATATATATATATATATTATCAAGAAAATTATTTTATTTTTAAAGATAAAAGCCCATTATGTATTTGTACTAAGGAACATATATGAGGTCTTGTTTACTAATCATAATCATGCATATATATATAATAAGAAAAACAAACGATGATTGTTGGCATATTCTTACGTATGATAAGCACTAAGTCATGAGCAGCATATAGATATATATAGATTGTGTGAGAGAAAAAGAGATTTGTGTCAGAAAAGTAAATATTTACCAATTGTTTTTGTCTTATTGCTACTCTTTTCTAACCAAAATAACAATCAACGTTTCCTTTTTTTTTCTTTCAAAATGAGTAAAAGTTTGGCACTTGTTATATATTACCAAGCACGATGCTAAATTTGTTCTGATCTATAAATTTCATAAAAGTAATAAGAATATATTTACAAACTACAATCATAAAAGAAAAAAAGTTGTGATCGAACCTCTATCTAGCATTGCTAAATGAACAGATCGAATTCGTAACCATGATGGCGCGATATATAGATGCTTCTTTGCTCTTTCATATCAAACTAAAAGGAATATCAGTGATGAAGTTTTGAAGATACGATATAAAGGTTGTCCACCTTTGATTCCAACGTACATGCTCACACTCTCAATAAGTGTCATATTATTTAGATCGAGTGTCTATTGTACTTACACCGAATATATCATGCAAGCATATTTTCATGTTCTCTCTATCTATTGATTTTGCAATAACCTAGAAGTGGTCTAAGAGTTTAATTAAGGTGCTGTTTGTTTCATGGGCGAAGCTTAGTTGAGACCGGGGAGGGTCACGGCCTCCCCACTTTTTTCCGTCCGAAGTGTTGGTTTGTTGGTCGGTAGTTGATTTTTTTTATATATATTGGGTTTGGCCCCCCTGAAATAAAGCGTTTTAAGATTTTGGCCGCTCGAAACAAAGCGTTTTAAGATTTGGCTCCCCTAGCCTCTAAATCCTGGCTTCGCCACTGGTTTGTTTCACCTCTTAATGGTTCAGTTTAGTTATAAAAAAAAAGTCTCTGAATGGTTCAGTTAAGTGCTGAATGGTTAAGAGACAGAGAGATACTGAATAAAACTGAATGGAGCATATACTAACTTTACTCTCATCTGTATTTCTACCTCAACATCCCTCTCATTGATAGAGCTTCTTAATGGTTCAGACCTCTTAACTATTCAGCACTTAATGATTCAGATTTTGCCAAAAACAGCGCCTAAACTGTTATTTGGCTGTTTTTGGGTCTGTTAGAATTAATTAAACTAATGCAGAGATATTACATTACATGATCATATTTTATATTGTATATATTTATACAATGTTTTAGAAGTAGCCAATTAAGTTAAACTGGACATAATAGGTTACATGTCTTAAAAGTGTTACATATATTATTGGGGTGTGTTTGAGAAGTAAGAATGGAACTAAATGGTTGGTGGAGTTGTCATTGATCTCAATTACCACTTATATATGCTTATCAAGTTACCACTAATCAACAGTTATATATCACTGATTTTCAGTTGCAAATGATGCTCACTTGCTATAAAATGGTCAAGTGATCATTGATCTTAATTGTGTTGGTCCCAACTGATTAATCACAATATGATCATTCATCATACAAGTTATGTTAGAGAGATTGTTGCATATATATTGTGTTCTTCAATGGGTATTAATCGTTGTCTATTCAATTCACTTGTAGGTTAATTATAACTTTCTAACTTTGCATATATATCTAGCCTCAGCACTATTATAACTATATAAATTGACTCTATCATATATTTTAATTATTGAAATTTTAGGTTCTTAAAGTTGTAAAGTGATTAGTCTTTCATAGTTCTTCAGATCGCCCCTTATGTCAATTTTTTTTGAACAGGCCCCTTATGTCAATTACCACTAATGATCACATCATATTCAAGAAACTTTTCATCAATAATGAAAATACCAAAAAATTAACTAACTTCCTACACGTATGACCCCGGCCCATGCATGCCTAGCTAGGTGGCTTTATTTAATCGAATGATATCGGGGACGTGGACTTTTGAACCCCATCTGCATCCGATCGCTACCTCAAACCCCACCAAGGGACGATTCCCACTTCGAACAATTGATCCCTTGGCCTAGCTAGGTGGTTTTTTTAGCTGGATGATATCATCTTTTGTTCCAAAAAAGTTTAGACATGTAATGTGCTACCTAGTGCCCACTTTTATTTAATCTTGCATTACCAAACCTTAATTATGGATTAATATATATATTCAAACATATATAATAATCCAAAATATATAGCAGACAACTTCAACATACATTAGTGTATATATTAGCTATATATTAGCTAGCTGCTTATAGTTGAAGTTATTTTGATCGAGTATCGACACATGCATAAAAGTTGAAAACCACGACCATCGTGTCCTAAATTATTTTGAGTAAGCCCCATACGAAAAAAAATCAAGGATGTGATCGATCGAGTATAATAACACTATGTCATAATGCATAAATCGGGTTACTATGCGTCTCTTGGTACATATTCTACAAAACAGGAGAATAAAGAAATTGTGTATATAGTCACTTCAGATTTCAATCTATCACTATCAATTTATCTTATATATTCATAATGAACTTGTTCACATGTAAGGTTGCATATATGTTGATGTGATAATAGATAAAGATACGTACGTGCAAACACATGGGCAGGTTTGACACATGAACAATGGGTCTCTTCATGTTGGTTCTATATATGCCCTCAAAAGCCAAACAGTATCAGGTGTCAAATTCTGAAACGATGAGAGATCGATCGATATATGATTATAAAACAAGAAAAAAAAAGTTGCGCGCATAGGACATGTTAACCTTTAATGAGCTAGCTCACACATAATCAATTTTTGATGTTTTTTGTTCAATTTAGTCTACGAGCTTAATGCAAATGTTATGTAAGTTGAATCGATCTCAATGGATAACAATAATATTGATAATATATTTGACGATAATGTATATCACATCTCATTTTGGACAGGACATACAAGTGTCAACCGAATGATACAGCTTAATTAACAGCAAAAAATGTAACTTTATTTGATATTAAAGTGTCATTGCAACATTACAAGTATAATATATACACATAATAACACGTCTGCAAGAAATGCTAGAGGGTTAATACATTAATAATGCCAAATCATTTCCAAATTTGTATTGAATATGTATGAGCTCATTTACATGTGCATTATAGCGTTACACATTACCATGTCTCGGTTTTACTTGTATCGATTGTTGGCAGATAAAATGTCCAATCTAACATTCGTCTTAATTAAACAATACCATCAAGAACCCTAGTGGATATACAAGTACCAGAGGTGAGCAAATCAGGTTTTTGAAAAAATAACCGAACCGGTTTTTTTAAAGCGGTTTTTTCAAGCCTATTAAACTGTTTTTTTAAGTGAAAACTCAACCCTATCAAACCGATTCGGGTCGGTTTTTAACCAGGTTTTTTTAAATTGGTTTTCCCAGTTAAACCGGTTTTCTTGCTCCAAGCCCCAAGTTAACCTATCTTGAATTTCCGGTTCAATTTTAACGTAATCGGTTGTTTACAAACCAGTTTTTTACGAACCCGTTTTCTTAAACCGATTCGGGTATTTTTTCGATTTTTTTTCATACCGGTTTTTTTTGCCACCTCTAATTTAAATATCATATTACTAGTCCTAACTTCCTCAAAATAAATATTAACTATATGAAATGTTTATATTATGTATATTTTGGGAATTTTCCTTCTCTTGGTATATAGCAAGTCTAACATGCATTAAAGTTCAATCAACGAGTCACTTGTGACCATGTAATAGTGAAGTGTTAGCTTCCACATATCTCTCGAAAAGGAATGATTAAGTGATCAAATAGCATATAGTTCCGAAGCATAAAACACGCGTTTAGGATAATAACATAATCATCGGTCTATTCGGATCCCATTTCATAGTCGGATAAATGATAAATCCGGCCAATCTTTTTCTTTATTGAAATGGATTAGAACCCGTCGTTCATGTCTCCTCTAGGAACATAATGATTCATCCATGGTATATACTTCTTATTAGTACCCGAAAATGCTTTAAAATTAGGTCTTGAAGCCCACTAAACCATGTCACCATGGATTATAGCAAGTATATGCCCATTTTTGCATCAATACATCATCTCTTATGCTTCATGGATATATGTCTTTCACAAGGTTTTTTTATTCTTTATAGGACATTTAAATGGATATTACATGTGTGATGGAATAAATACGTTATGCCTCTATTGATGAGTTGTTATAATTTGATACTCCTAATAATTGGCTTCATTTTGTTGTTTAATTATTTGAACGTCATAATGTGAAGTTTAATTTCCCAAAATTATAGGAAAATTTTGTTGACATTGAATTATATATATTAGGGTTCTTGAGTTTATCAAAACTTTAACGTTCACTATTTTGTTTGTTAGAATTGTGTGATCACATGCAACCTTTTATTTGAATGATATCAAAATTAGATAGAGTTAGTGTTCGGGATCATTTCTGTTATAAAATAAAAACACAGGGACAAAAACTGTTAAGGTGGGACTGAAACTGTTAATGATATCAAAACACAGGGATCAAAACTGCAGTTTACTCAAACTTTAACTTCACAATTTTTTGTGTTTGACTAGTGTGATCACAACCTTTTATTTGAATTATATATAGGAAATTGTTTTGTGTGATCAGAGCCTTGGTTTTAAGCTGTGTGGGGTGTCCGTTGTGTTTTGAACCTAAGAGCCGATATGTGTTATGCGATGCAAGCACATCACATATACGTGGTGCTTGTTTTTTTTAAAGAAACTTCAAATATTTGTATTTGAGATTATTAACTTTTCAACAATAAAATATAAGGCATCTTCAAGATCATTTGTGCGATTCGTTCAATCGGTGGTTTAATTTGTTCAAATACTCAAACTCGTTACTCCAATGATAGTACGACTTTTTTTAATTAGGGGTTGTTTGTTTCAGCCTCTTAATGGTTCAGATGTCTGAATGGTTCAGATTGTTTGTTTCGCGAGCAGATGTTTAAATGGTCAAGACATTTTCCTTTGAATGGTTAAGCATTATACAAAGTCTGAATGGTTAAGAGCTATTATCTGAATTGGTCAGACATTTGCCTTTATAGTTAAGCAATATACTAATTCTTAATGGTTTAGACCTCTTACTGATTCAGACCTCTTATTTGTCCAGCACTTACCCATTCAGATGTTGTCATTAGTTTTCAGATTATGTAATAAGCTAAATTTTAAAAACTCGGAGCTAATGAAATAGATAAGTCTAATTCGTTCAAATACTAGTCAACTGCATGATGCACCACATTCGAGCGCATCACTCATCGAATTACATCAGAGCAGCATCATGAAATTGCATCGCATCAGCTACAACGAATGCGATCTCACACCACATCACTGCTTTATGCGCTCCTGATATGCGCATTTTAGAACCACGCACGATCACAACAATTTCACACATGTAGTATCGACTGTTATTCGCATATCATCTAATCCAAAGAAGTAAAATGTATACTTTAGAGATATCCATATTTGATTCGCATTTTATTTACCAAGATGCTTCAAGTCACATATGAATCTGGTTTAGATACATCCTTCCTTTTGATTCTTTATTTTGACTTTGTGTCTTCTAAATTTTTTTCATTTTCGTCGGTTCGATAATATACAATAATGGTTTGAAAACATTACTTCACCATTAATTAGTAATGCAAAGTGTGATCATAAGTCATATCACCCATCTCAACTAACTAAAGACAAAATGATAACATTAACCCAACTCATTTAATTAGCTTTGTATGTGACAATGATGAAGGGCATGAGAGGTTATGCATGTCTGTCACATGACAACATCATGTGAGATCGTATTAAGAGGAAACATATATGGTGATGAACTTTGTTTTCATGAAACTTTGCCCTTAATGAGTATGGGTGTTGTTCTTCAGTATGTCGTGTAAAATTGTAGATATGAATATTCCAATGAATAGTTAAAGATTAGGCATTTTAAGGTACATGTAATGGCATTCAACGACAAGATGTTGTTAGGTGACATAAAATTTGGTTCCTAGTGTAATACTGGTGACTGGTGAGGCTAAGAAAGTGTCAATTTTTAAAGACCAGATAGCATAAGGCTATGAGTATATAATGTATCACGTAAATAATTGATAGTATACACAAACAAAGCATCAAGTTCTAAAACTTATGTAACAATGGATTGGGCCAGTAGAGGCATGACTCTTAGCCTATAAACAATAACAAATTATAGATGTTAAATAAAACCAAGTTGCGATCTGAACCGGTACACAATAAATGGTTAAACACAATCGAACCAGTCAATAACCGGTAAAACTACTCAAAACCTAGTCGTGAAATTAGTTTTAAACTCAACTTGATTTTCACTTTTTCTTAACCAAACTGAACCAGTTTAAAAAAGTTGTTTGTACACCCATCCTACTTATCCATAATAGATGGTGCCTAAGTGACATCATCTTTTCTGATGTGGCATCCTCACAATCAATCCGGTCCCACAAGATGATGCAAGCATGCTCTGGAAATGGTGTGTTTAAGAGTGGAAATGGTAGTTTTTTTGAAAAGGAAGAGTGAGCGGGAAAATGGGAGTTTAAACTCCCTTTCTTTAATTCAAACACACACACATACACACAACTGGAAATGCTCTAAAAAAACACACACACACAACCGGATGCAAATTTCCATCCAAATGCTCTGAAACAGTCGGTTACAATCACTACTAGAAAATTGAGCAATTGCTACCAAAGTTTGCAACGGAAAACAAACGGTCGCAAAATTAGAGACCGACTTCCGACTGAAAGGTTATTGGTAGCAATTTCAGCAATACGGTAGCAAAACGATTGCAAAATTTGCGACCACTGCTTCGGTCTCAAATTAGTCGGAAAAATCTTATAAAAATATTAAGAATAATTGCAATATCTATAGTCAAATTGATAAAAAAATTAATAAAATACGTATCATGTAACAGTTGACATAACATATATCTTTTTGTTTCATTTTTAAAAAATCTTCCACCATCGCCGCACACCCAATTTCATTCAACCTAAATCACAAACCCTAAACACATAACAGTTGACATCTTCGCCTCTTCATCTCTATCTTTCTTCTCTCATCAGACCTATCTTCAGCGTCCCCTTACTCGAACAATTGAGATCGTAGATCGAAGAAGCAGCCGTTTCAATCATTCAATTTCTCTCTATCAAACTCTCCTCGCTCAAGTCTGAAGATCGTCGCTCAACTAGACTCAAGTTCGTATTGGTGTTTAAACTTCAAATTACTGGTACTTTGTTTCAAGTTTCGTATGATTTTTGTTCCAAATTCGACGTTCGTCTTCACTCCTCTCACGCTCACATGAATAAATGTTAAAATAGAGCTTTTGTGTTGTCCTCCTATCACAACTACTCCTCACGCTCACAGATCTTGTGTTTTCCAACCATATTCAGGTTCATGTCAGGTAAGCATCGATGGATTTATTATCTTGTCTTTACTTATTTGTTGCTGAATTATGTGAAATTTGCCTTTGATACTGAGTTTTTAGTGTAGGTAGAATGATTGTTGTGAAGTATAGTGTTAATGAAGGATTATCAACACTTAAGGAACCATTTCATGATTTGAGTAATGATGCATGAACTTTGATGGATTATGTCAAATTAGAATGGTCATTATCAGGTAGACATATATGATGCCTTATAGTTGTTCGATGAAATGCCTTAAAGAAGAAAAGTTGACTTAAACTGATGATTTATAACATATTGAAGGTCACTTAGACTAACCAATTGATCTTAATGAAAGCATGGAAAGGATTATGCTTTAATCTACAATATTGAATGAAAGATTTTTAGATTTAAATGAATGATTGTAACAAGTCGTGTCCTGGAAAATTTGTTATTTAGTAACAACTTACTTTTAAATGAATTAGTTGTTTTATTGGACCTGTTTTGACGAAATAAGAACTGAAATGTTTATAGTTGATTTAATGGATCAAATGTAGATGTGAATGTTATTCGTCCTAATATTATATGATTGAATCATGATCATTTAAACAAGCCTAGATGGGTTTGAAAGTCCTTGAATGTTATAAACATTGATGCATAAGAACTAACCCGTATCTATGTTTGTAAACACAATTGTTGTCATAGTATCTTTAAAGTTAAAACTGATGACATGGAGCAAGATGAAAACTGGATCATGAAGACTTAAGACTTACGAGGTAAGAAGTTCTATTACTACTAGTACAAAATAGTGTATGATAGAAATATAAAATGTTATTATCATGCTAAATGTCTTGGTTAAAGATGAACACATAATATGTGTCAAGAAATCAAATTTAACATAAGTTAAGAAAGAGGTTTTATCTAATCAATGACAAATTGTTTGATGGTGTTTTGGAATCTTGACACTTAACAAAGAGGTGATAAACCAATGGGTCAAATGGGTTAGTTGCTTATTTCAGCAATTACTTAGATTTGACCAGTTTTCTAAAATTAACATAAAACAAGCTACTACTCTGTTTGGGACATATTATATACGGATGTAAAGCTCTATGAGTCTACTTTCTACATACTTTTAGATCAATAATATATATAGACATTATACAGGTCAAAGAAACAAAATAAAACAGTTGTACAGGCTGTAATAAGAAAATAGAAACTGTCCTGTTTTACATTTCATTGCTGCTCTTGGGATAATGTTTTTACATGGTTGTTAGGTGAAGGAAACAAAGGAGAAGACCATGAGCTCTCTTAGTCCATAAAAAAGTATCTGATTCACATGATAATGCTCTTAATGGTAACACACATTCTCAGTAGAATGCAGAGCCTACCCCCCAAATTTTGTCTCTCTGCTAGAGATTATTAGTGAAATCTACAAGGTTAGTAAATTGTGGATGGGCTTAGGTGTCTATCTTATCTGATATTTCAGCTCTTGATTATTTTAATTAATGATTTGTCATTTTGACTTGTACCACAGAAAGAACCTGAACTTTTATGTGGCAATGATGTATTATGGACTTTTGTAACATTTTCTGGAGATGATCACTCTAACTTTCAGACACTTGTGGCATTTTTGAAGATGCTTAGTGCTGAGTGATACCTGGTCAATTTTTTGTTCCTTCTGACTAATATCATGCAATGTTCTTTTCTTTATTTCTTATGGTTGATAGGTGGTGGAAAATGGGAACCATATTGAAAGAAAGACATGGTTCCCTGATATTGAACCGTTATTTTATTATATTGTTGTTGTCATGAATAAATACTTATAAATAAATTTTCTAATTAGAACAATATTGATGCAGAGTCATGCAGGTCTATTTATCCTCTGCATAGTGGTGTTGTTGCTGTAAACAACAGGCTCATCATTGAAAATCTTATGAAGGTGCTTGTATTGATTTTAACTTGATATTTATCATTTGTATATTCACTATTAATTTAATCTATAGATTACTTTTATAGTACGGTTTATTGATAAATGCAAAATTTTGATGGATTTTGCCTTAATTTCACTTGCTTTGACATTGGCCAAGATTGTTATGTCCCGTACATCAAAGATCCCTTATTACATTTTAGCTACAATGCTGATGTTTGCAACCAAAATGCATCAAACAATCAATGCAAAAGAATATGATTCTAAGCTGAAGATGAGTTCTTAGGTGGGTTTGGATTACATGTTAACAATGTTTTTTTTTCCTGCTTGTTTTGTTTTGTTTCAGTTTCTTTTGAATATGCAGGTGATGGTCGAGGTATTGGTGTAGGTGGTGGTCAAATGGGTGGTCAAAGTGGTGACAGAGGTGTTGGGCAAGGTAGTTGTCCAGGTAGTTGTACTTCACTTTTAAAATTTTTTTATACTTTCATATTTTGATCTTTGTAGAATAATAGGGGCATTGCTTCAGTAATATAAATTTAGGATTTGAAGTATGATTTGGCCACCACTTTATATATTTCATATAGATGGCCACCATACTTGATACTTACACTTTTATTTCTAAATTTATAAGGCTAAAACTGAAATAGAACTTTAATTAAGTTAAAGAGTAAGGGTAGTCATGGTATTTAGATGTTTGCTTCAAAAAACTTGTAGTTTTAAAGCATGGTTAGTAATAAATTCATACATACTTCTTGAAGTGCATTGCAGGTGAATTTCTTGGTTTCTTGGGGAGGGTACGAGATGAGTGTGAATGTCATTTGAAACACTCTTTTGTCTTTACTTTTAACTTTTTAATAAAACATTACTTTTTAAGTAATAAATTCTACTATAAATTTAGGAGGTTTCTAAACATTGCAAACATATTGCTTTTGACCTGTTAACAAGACTATCTGTTAAGCTATAGATACAGTTGAAAGTAATAGACTTTATTACATTAGTGTATTAGTGGTTACTTGGTTCATGATTGCTATATTTGTGTACCTGATCAAGTCTATTTAGTGTTTTGATGTTTAAATAATCAGTCTTATTAAGGAGTTGGTGACGGAAAATGAGCAATTTCTTTTAAAGGAGCATGTTAAAGACAAAGATGAAAAAAAGAAAGGATGAGGTGTTGGTGACGGAAAACGAAGCCATTAAGTTATGCTAAAAACAATTTATGTTGAATGTTTGGTATTTTATTTTGTATTTTAAGTGTAGCGTTTAATATAGCTTTCAATATTCTATAAATGGTTAATTATAAATAATATGAGCATTAGTAGCTTATCGTGACCATAATCTTCTTAGTGACGGTTGCAAATCGTGGCAACAAAGACCAGTAACAAAACGATCGCAAAATGTGGTCGTAGGTAGCAAAAAAAAACAGTCGCAAGATTTGCGACGGAAGTGGCGGTCGCAAGATTTGCGACGGAAGTGGCGGTCGCAAGATTTGCGACGGAAGTGGCGGTCGCAAGATTTGCGACGGAAGTAGCGGTCGCAAGATTTGCAACGGAAGTAGCGGTCGCAATATAAAAGCGGTCGCAAAATGGTTGCTATAGGGCATTAGAGACGAGCGTTTTTCCAACTGACTTTTCGGTTGCAAAGCGGTCTCAAATAGCCTTTTGAGACCGTTTTGCGACCGAAATGGCCGTCGCTATTGCTAAGTTTTCTAGTAGTGAATTCAAGATCCGGTAAGTCATCTTCTTCTTACACACAAAACACTGCACGTATTTGGTTCTTCGTAAAAGCCGATTGCTAATCTTGGTTGATGAGATTTTTAGTCCAAAGTTTGTTAATGTTTTTTTTTTTTTTTTTTTGCAGGGGACAGGAACTACGGTTTGAAAGGGTTTCTTTTTTTTTTTTGCAGATCTCTTTTAAATGTTTTTGATAATCTATGTGTTGGATCTTGATGTGTATTTGCTTGAAATAACATATTAATATTCGAACTCATGTGTTGCAGATCAGTAGCAATCACACAAAAACAACTATTCAGGTATATTATGTTTGTTTATACATCCGTTTGATTGTTTTATATCTCCGATTTACACATGCGGTTTGAGTTTTTGTTGTGGTTTAAAATGTGCTTAATAAGCTGTTTTTATTGTTTGTTTTTTAAGGCTGAGTTGAGGATGGTGATGTGATAAATTAGTATGCACACCACATGTTCGACCAAATGCTTGAACCAAACATATTTGTATTCCAATATATAATTTGTTGAGGATAGTGATGTGACAAATTAGTTTGCACACCACATGTTCGACGAAATGCTTGAACCAAACTGAATTAATAAAATTTGTGTGTTGATGTTTGCAGGGCTGTAATTCCAAATCTGTTTGGTAACAAGAGCAATAGCAACTACATTGTGGTTAACACACTTTAATGGTAGTTTCCGACTCGCATAATTTGTCTCTGTGTGGTTGTTGAAGAATGTTTTAGAATTGTGTTTTTTGGTACTAATATTAAAGTTTGTGTTTCTTGAGCATTTGATTTAGACTGTTGTGTTGATATTAGAAGAAGATAGTTGGTTATATAGGTTGACCATGTTGGATTAAAGTGGTGATAAAGTTAGATAGTTTGTGTGTATGTAAGATTGTTGTGTAGATATTAGATAGGATAGTTGGTTATAACATTGAGCATGTTGGATTAATGTTAGATGGTTATATAAGTTGAACATGGTAGATTTGTAGAAATATAAGAAGGGTAGAACATTAAGCATGCTGGATTAATGTTAGATGAAGTTGAACATGACAGTTTTGTAGAAATATAAGAAGGTTAGAACATTAAGCATGTTGGATTAATGGGAGATGGTTACATAAAGTTGAACATGTTAGTTTTGTAGAAATATAAGAAGGTTAGAACATTAAGCATGTTTGATTAATGTTAGATGGTTACATAAAGTTGAACATGACAGTTTTGTAGAAATATAAGAAGGTTAGAACATTAAGCATGTTTGATTAATGTTAGATGGTTACATAAAGTTGAACATGGCAGTTTTGTAGAAATATAAGAAGGGTAGAACAGTAAGCATGTTGGTGTGTGTGTGTGTGTAAATGGGTCATTAGATAACACACTAAAAAAAGCCTTATAAAGACAATAATATAATCAAAATACACTTCTAAACCAGAAAATTAAAACTAAAGAAACTATTACAATTAAAATTCCACACAACTCTGAAAAAGACCATAACATAAAACTAAACCCTTAATTATTCCGTACCAAAAACATCAATAACATTTTTTTTCTTGGCTTTTGTTTGTTCCTCCACCTTTTTCATTATATCTTCCACTTGAGCAGTCAGTTTGTTGTTGATCTCGAGCTGTTTGTCAAAAAATTCCTCCCACCTCTGTTTCTCTTCAGACGGTGTGGACTTGATTAAATACTCAAAGAAACCCATATTTTGATAACCATCGTTTTTGATTCTCAAATGGATATTTTCAAGCAGCTCCATCACCCTATCGTTAGTTTTATCTACGTATAGTTGAGAGATCAGAACTTTAGAGGCTGTGTTGGTTTCACTGTGGTTGTAATTAGCCATAGATAAGGGAGATTTGTTTGACTTGGTTGTTTCAGGGATGGTTAATGTTTGAGGGATGGTTAGTGTATGATGTAGGTTTAGCTTTTATAGGACAAACTAATGGTGTGAATTTAATTTAACATTAATGAATTTTGAACAACTCGGTTTAGGTGGAGATTAGGTGTCTTTTCAAATTCACATCTCTAACATGCATTTAATAAACAGTGTTGTTCCCAGTTGGAATACACGGCTTCATATGGTTAAAAACAAATGTAGTCTTTTCTACTTCAATTTGCCATTATTTCACTTGGTTTGTAATAAATGTTTTGAGTTGTAAATCTTAATTGCAAGTGTTTACTACAACTGCCTATATATATGTTTCTGATTTTGTTTTTGATAACATACTAACTCATAATCTCATTCTTACCATTCATATAGACTGATTTTCTTTCAAGCCCTTACCTTTAACTCCAAACAGATCAAGGTTAAGCATCAAACCAGGTATGTGTTTCGGACATAAGGTGTATTAAACCATTACTTATGAAGCATTGTTTGAATTCGTTATGTAATAGAGTCTAGAAATATATATAAACTGTGATTATGAGACTTTTAGTTACCCTACAATCGACTTAATTCTCATGGCAATTTGGTATTAACACAAAATTTGAACTGTCTAGGTTGAAAATATGATTTCATTTTTATTTTGATGTTTGTTACATATATCTTTTGGAATTAAATACAGTTTTCTGATTCTTTGTGTTATTAAGTTGAAAATTTTGAAAATTTGTGTTATTAAGAGATTGCTTTTAGGTTGTTTATTAAGTTAATCATTTACTTTATATAAACTGCATATATATTCAATACTTATTTTTTGCTTTCTTACATACATTTTTTTATAGTAATGGCTTCTTCATCATCATCAAGTGATGAAACTCCTATTAGGGACAAGATGATAGAAACTTTACAAGAGCAATATCATTTGGAGTGTGCTTCGCTTGAGGACCTGAAGAAATGTGCAAATTTGCTGGTGAAAGGTTACCAGGAACGGGACCAGTTAATCAAAATGTTGATGCTTTTGCCTCGATATCCAGCTCGTGATGCTGCATTACATCTTGCATTTATGGTAGACCAAGATGAAGTGGTTTTGCTAGAAGCTATAAAGGAGATTATAAAAACTTTGGAAACTTCAATAGAATTAAAGCTTAAACATATTTTGCCTTATATGTAATGTTTTGGATTATAAATTATTAGTTTCAATTGTATTAATTGTTGGAATACTATTCTGTTTATGCATTTAGTGTTTTATAATTTGGTATATATCGTTGTTGCTTATTTCAGCCGTGTTCGACCCGTGATCCTCACGGGTCTCACATCTAGTATTACATGATGCATCAAAGATTAAAAAGCCTATAGTAGGACCTGAGAAGTAAAAAAAATCAAGACAAATACGATACTTTATTTATAGATCCTTTCATAAGTACCATGATTTTTAAATATATTCTAAAATCTACACTAATATTCATAATGCTTGTTAAGAATAAGCATATTTAATTACATTATTATAACCCTAGTCTATAGATCCTTTCATAAGTATTATGATTTAGGTTTATAGTGTGAGATAAGTTTACTTTTAGAAGCTTCATTATGACTTATAAAGAGGTACTAACTTTCAAGTTCAAATATGAACAACTATAAATATTATTATTATAGTTAGAAGTACGATAAAAATGAGTTTTAAATTAACGTTTATTTTAGTCCAATATGATAACCCACAAATCCAACTTGTTTACCGCCATGAGTCCATGACTAGGCCTACACCCGACAAAACGGATGGGTCGTGACGGGTCATGACTTGGACGGTTTAAAAACATGTCAAAACGGATTGGGCCTAAACGGGTATAAAACAATTACTCAAAAAGCATTTATCTCTCTTTACATTCATTGAAACAGGTAAGATTTAGCATGGCCACCACATCTACTTCCCTCTTTTCTCTACCTACAATCTTTAAACCTCACAAAACCACATTTCTTCCATGCCCTAATTTCATTCAACCCAAATTAACGATCAAATTCACCAGGCAAATCTTCAATTTCAATCTTGATTTTCAAATTATTTCTAGGGTTTGATAACTGATTACATTTTGATTTACAGATTGGGGGTATCTTATGCAAAACGAAAGGTTGTAATTTCTTGCTTGGTTGAAGATGATTCGAAAGCGTTTCTTGAACCTCAAGGATCGATTGAAGCAAACCATGTATGTATATCTCTTTAATTTCGTTTTGGGTGTGTTTTATGGTATTAAAGTTTCAAACTTTGTGAAGATTGTTGATGAATTGGGTCATTGAGATTTGGGACTTTAGTTTTCTTTAGAATAGAATAAAACAAAGGGGTATGGAACATTAGAACACATTTAAACTTGATGATTGAGGAATAGTTTGAAGATAATAATGGTGTGTTTGTGCTTTTGATGTTTGATTGAAGAATAAAAGGAATAAGTATATGAATTATTATTGTGTAATTATTTGACAAATTGTCTGTTTTGATGCATTGAATTGTTTGTGTTGTCATGATAGCTCTTGTTTCATGGAATTAGATGCAAATTCATTAGCTTCAAATTCCACTATCAATCATAGAAATTAGTTTTGATTTCTTTAAGACTAGGTTGGTACCCCGCGCTCCGCAGCCGGGTTTTTTATGGTTTTTGACGGAATGGTTTTTGTCTAGCATGGCCATCAAGTTTTTAGCAATGTGCAATACATAAGTTAGCCTAAAACATAACTCATTTTGCTAGTTCATATTTACATTGTAACTGTGTACAAAATTATGAAGTTGCTGAAAGTTTGTGGTGTAGCAACCAAACTATTGTATATGTGCTCGAGAGTCTTATTTCTTCCATCTGCAATGTTTGCATAAAGACTAATACTATTTCGTATTAATATTAGCCGCATGCTACTAATTTACTCTTTCACAGTAGTGACCAAAAGATTGTTAGTGTAGTGAACAAAAGATTGTTTGTGAGGCGTATTAGCAGTGTTTTTCTATTCCTATGACCATTTGTTATCGGTAGTGTCTTTTGGGTCTTCAGTGGGTGATATTACTTGCTCGGCTTTTGGCAGTGTGCTTCCGATTGTGTTTCTGTTGATACATGTAAAGTGTCATTAGTTGGTATAGGGTGATTAAAAAAGTTTTTTACTTTGTTCACTTTTTTTAAAGGATGCCAATATTTTCTGTGCTGTTAGGGGTGGGATGTACCTTAGTTAAGCAATTGTTTGTACATGTGGTTATGTACCTGTTGGGTGTGTTGTATATGTTTGAGTTAGAAGGAAAAGATTGTGTAGGGAGTTTGTGTTCAGTTTTTCTTGTTGGCAAAAACTAATAGATGTTGGTGTTTTTTACCTTGAACACAATTAGTAAACAACTTAGAGATGGCCGTATAGAATGCGCCAGAAGCAAAGATACCTATATTAGAACACAATATCCTCCACCAGCCGCCAAAAAACACCTGCCCTGCAATTAACATAAACACAAGAAACCAAGAGAATGCTGGTTAGAATGGGCCAAAAGTAAAGACAATACACAAAGCTAGAAAGCCACAAACATCTGGCACTAGTTCTGTTCTGCTGTGAAATGGAACTAAGAAACGTTAAGAAAGAGGACGCCTTTATGTACATTTATTTTATTTTATCAGTTGAATTCAATATGCTTAACTAAAGCTCTTCTTTTTTTTTATCATGGAAATCTATAGGGAGCAACTATTGACCTCAAACTCCCAAGAAGAAGCTTGTTAGTGCAATTTACCTGCAATGCGTGTGGTGTAAGATCACAAAAGCTAATAAATAGACTAGCTTATGAAAAAGGGATGGTTTTTGTTCAGGTAATTTTATATTCTGTCATACTCGTGGTGTGTTATTGGATGCTTATATTATGAACATTGTTTTAATGAAATTTGTTTGCATTTTGTATCTAGTGCACAGGGTGTTCGCAATATCACAAACTTGTTGACAATCTCAATCTTGTGGTGGAGTATGACTTTAGGGAGGAAACGAATGCAAGTTCGGATGAAGATCAAGTTTAATTCATCAGTTTAATCTGTTGTGTAAATTTGGTCTCCATTTAACAGTTCATAGATATTTATAAGGCTTTTTGAATCATATAAGGTTTGGAAATGTATAACATGTTAAAAGGAGAATCAATTGAACAAGAATGTAAGAGATTTTTCAATGTTGAGATGTTATTCTTGAGTAGATTGCAATTGCAGCCGTTTGTTTTTGAATTGGTTGGTTTTAAGGTTTAAGAGTTTAATTGTAAGGTTTGGTCGACCCAAACAAAACAACTGATTTGGTTTGTCGGATTTAGAAACCAATCAACCACAGTTAACAGCTTGTCCTAGAATTTTCGGGGACAAAAATAACTAAGCCAAATCGAACGGTGAATAACTCGAAACCTGAAAAAATAGGTCAAACCCATCACCACTACTTACACCATATATAACACCCCATTGAGTAAGATATCCAGATCTACATTAAAAGAAGCTGAGTCCATCAGAACCAATGGATCAATAGTATAGTTTTGGAATCACCCAAAGACTTAAGACAACAAACCATACAAATTAAACCAAAATATTGCTGAAAAAGTGGTTACAAAGAAAACATAATGAGGAACAAAGATTTGAATTATAAACAGAACATGATGTTAAAGACATCATGCAATTTAGAGGTAAACTTGGAGTTATGATGGTGTCCAATGGGAAGACATGACGGTGGTGGTGGAGATGGGGATTCAGCTTCTGGTTTCTTGTCTTTCTTTTTTCTCCTTAACTGGAAAAACTGTTGCATTACATCCGCGCATTCTGACGATAATACCCCTCTTCTTACCGTCATGTTTGGGTGAAATGGGTGCACAGGGGCAGGTGGTTTATCCGACCCATTTCCTCCTCCATCCCCATCAGGAAACAGTCTGCAAGATTAAAAATAAAGCAATAAATAACTCAAATCAACCAATTTGAAATTAAAGTTGCTGCTGAAATGGCAACTTATACAACTCAAATCAAACCCAATTATGGTGGGTTATTTTGGCTTTTTGAAGCATATACAGTTAAATATTCAATACCTGATCCAGCTGCCATCAGCTCCAAGTAGTTTATTCGGGGCACCCCATACAACTGTGTCAATCCGGGCTTGAAGGATTGCTCCAGCACACATAGGACATGGTTCAAGCGTAACGTAAAGTGTACTACCCTGCAGTTAAAACAAAGCCAACAAGAACAAATTAAAGAAGTAAAAAAAACAGAGAAATAACTGCTCAGTTTTAAATAACATGTCATACTTGAAATTATTTAATGCAACTTGCTTACAAGTTGTTATGAAACTATACAATTAGTAAGCATTGAGAACAACATAATTATCAGCAAAATACCATTTTTAACCATTTAATGCAACAAATTGCATACTTTGGTAAGAAGCAGTAACTATGTGCAGTAAGAAGCGAATAATGCATTGCATTTTCGTGCAGATTGCCTTAAAAAGGGTCATAGAGTTGTAACACTTTATTCGGTTTAGGCCCATTTCATTGTCCATAAGTAGGATTCATTAGTTAAATCTTAAGATGGAGGGGCAGGGAGTTACCGAAAGTCTCCATGAGTGTAACTTATTTGATGCCTCACGTATACAAACCATCTCGGCATGAGCAGTAGAGTCACGTAACTCTTCTACCCTAAAGCCACAGTTTATCACAATAACATTAACAAAAAAAACACCTATGAAACCACAAAGTTATCATAATAACAAACATTAACAAAAAAAACACCTACGCAAAATACAATATAATAAATAGGTATTATAAACTTACAGATTATATCCACGAGCAATTATTTTACCATCCTGAACAAGAATAGCCCCAACAGGCACTTCCCATAAATCAGCAGCCTTTCTAGCTTCTGATAATGCCTCTCTCATAAAAAATTCATCATTTTTCCGTTGCTTCGCTTCAATAGTATAAGCTTCTTCCCATTCATCAAATCTATCTTTAGAGACTTGATCTACTCGTCCAAGTTTCCTTCTAGAGGGAATTGGCTGTTCCACTTTTACCATTTGCCCACTACCAGATGCATCCATGTGTGGAACTTGGGTCAATGGTTTAGGGACTATTTGGTCCATTTTCCCACTCGTGGATGCATCAGTTTCACCAGTCACTGAAGTTGTCTTTACAACAGGTGACCTTCTCATTCGAATTGCAGGCAATGGAACTGATGAGCCTTCAATTACTAACGGAGACATAGGTTTTGATGAAGATCCTTGATTAGTATTTGATGATGATAATAATAGTGGTGAATCTTGTTTCTCCTTGGAGCTCGATGGGGTAGACACGTCTTTTCGGCTCGATTCATCTGGTTCATGGCCAGAAAACCATCTTTCACTACTTGTAGACTGATTTGATACTCCGCCTGATTTTGGTGTATGTGTTTCAGAACGTGTTGAACCCCACCGCAGTCGAACCACGTCTCCAATAACATTCCATAATGACCGACCACTCCTTTTTGCTGCTTCATCAGAAGGTGCGCCGCTTTCATGCCACATCTCATCAGACGGTCCCTTGATTTCGTCTTTTTCATCATAATTTCCTGAACCATTTTCACCTGAACTCTTTAGTTCATGTTGCTCATCGTCTTCACGTGTTAATTCACCTTCAGAAACAGAGAGTTGGTGCTTTGCTTTCTCAACAAATTCCCCAACAAGTTGGCCTGCTGATTTCTGTTGTTCGTCAGCTGAAGCAATATGGGTACCGGTTTCTTGAAAACTAGATTCAGGGTTCAATTTCAAAGCTTTATAGCTACTAGATGCCTCTTTTTGCATACCAACATTAAAACTTGAAGCCTTAGTTGTTTTTCTACTAGTTTTCATTGATTCTGTTGAACCCGTCACCATTTCCACATGAGATGATGAATACTTATCTTCAGTGTTTTTTCTCTTCTCTGATGAACTTGAAGACCCCAACTGTAGTTCTTGTTTTTCGGTTCTGATGTCAGATTGTGTACGTGAAACTGATGTGTTCTCAATATTAGTAAGACGGGTATCTGAAATTTCAGAAATTTGTTGCAATTTCACTGTTGAATCTTTTATAGAAGTTATTTGGTCAACTCTCTGGTGTTTTTCTTCTCTTTTATCTTCAACCCGCGCACTAACTTCTGTTGAACTTTCTTCCCGTTTCTTCATTCTACTCTCAAAGGATGAAGAAGAAGATATTCTCTTGTCAGAGTTACGATTGTCAGAGTTACGAATTTCGGAAGCTTCTATCACACTTGACTGCTCTTTGTACTCATTTTGATGAGTAATATCAGCAATTTCCCCTTTACGGTGACTAGTTAGTTCTTGAACTGACGTAACTAATTTATTTTCAGTGTCACTGTAAAGCTTTTGGGTGCTAGAGTTCTCATTCTTCGACCCTGATTGAGATTGATAGGTAATTCTCTCAGTTTTTTCACTGTGTCGTTGACTATTCCGCTCTATATGTTGACTTTGACTAGACTCGACATCAAGCTTCTTTTCTGATTTCTTTCGCCACTCTTGATCTCCATAATACGATTCAGTGGTATTCTTTTTCAAGATCTCGCTTTGTTTTTTACCAAATTCTTGTTTCCTCTCCACCTTTTCCGCAAGCTCCTCGTCATAAACTCTATTATAACTATCCATTTCCCGATCATCTTTATACTCACCTGAAGATTCTCCTTTAACGAAATAATCACCATGTTCACTCTCATTCTCATACTCACCTGTAGAAGAAACCGAGTAATACGACGAACTCGACCCTTGTTTTTTCCGTTCACGATTCACGTCTTTCACAGAAGTTATTCTCTCATTGCTTAATTTCGTATTGTCTTTCTCACTTGACCGAATTTCCACAGCTTTAGCATCACGCTTCAAATCCCTCTTTACATATCTCGAATCCACAGCCTTCGTTCTACTAGAAACATTACTCGCATCCTTCTTCTGGATCCGTTTTCTACCCCTAACACCAGTATCCACCACCCCAACTTCCTCACTCAACAAATCAAGCACAAGCTCAACTTCATTAACATAATCATCATCATCATTTTCATTACTAAAAAACTGTTCATTCCTCTTATCTTCATAACTCCGACACGCGTACCTACCTCCTCCTAATCTCCTCTTCTCCTTAAAAGAACAAACCTTTTTACAACAACCGCTGCTTCGATCCAAACCCGAACCACAATCACAATCACAATCACTACTTGAACAAAACCTAGACCTAGACCTAGAACTAGAGCTAGCATTACACAGTTGTTTAATTTGTCTCCTCTTACCATGAACAATCAATCTCTTACTAGGTGAAAACTGAATCAACATAGACTGTTTCAATCCATTACACAAAAAGCTAGGGTTTATTCTAGGCAAGTTACAGTAAACTAAACTACTATTACCAGCACAACAGCAACAACAACAACAGGATGAAGAACAATTGAATGATGATGAAATGAGTAAATGATCGGTTAAGAGTTTAGTATCTGAGAAGTAAATAGGATGATTGAAATATGAAGATCGAGATGTAAGTGATAGAGATGAGTTTAAACAAATAGGATGCATCATGTTGAGCTTGTAATGTGTGAAGTGATCTGTTGTTACTTTGAAATTAGGGTTTGATTGATGAGGGATTTGATTGAATTGAAGAAGATGAAAGTGATGTCATGTGGGAGTGAGATGAGAACATAGATCAGATGCAAGTGACGGAAAATCGGAAATTGACAATGGATGAATTGAGATAAACGAGAATAGAGAAGCAGAGGCGTACAATTCGGGTTTGTCTCACTTTTTTTTATTTTGGTTCGGGTTGAAATCGGTTTGAACGAAGAAAATGACCATGTTTGAAATCGGGTTGGTTCGGGTTAAGTTTTGTTAAAACATGTTTTATTGGTTAGAAAGTCATCTCAACTATACCATTGGACTTTGGTTGAAATCAAAATGATGTAAAACTGTTTTCATGAAAATAAACCTGTAAAAAAACATGTTACAAGACACGATTAATATAATAATGTTTTTTTTAATTCAACTACAATCATGTATATTGAATCATATATTTATTAGAAATAAACAAATCATTTAAATTTTAAAAAAAAAGGTTAAAATATCATTTTACAATCATTTTTAATACACATTTTGGTGATAAAAATCTATGAAGTATTTTGCCTTAAGCTAATTACGGTTGCAAATGCCAAGTTTTTAGTGGTAATGCTTCTTAGGCTTGTTTTAGCATCGTTCTTTGAATGATTTTTAGATAGTTCTTGCAACCTGATTTCTTAGCAAAAAAATAGATGAAGAAGAAGATGAATAAGTCTGGGTATTGATCTATATCTAATTAGTGACCTTGTGTCATATACTAAAGGATGGAGACATATCCAAGCAAACTTAGCGGTCAAATGAAGTCAAAATCGTAAATGCGTCAAAGTTGAGTATGAAGATCAAAGTGGTAAAGTTGGCTAAAGTAGGGGGACCTTGTGTGTCATATACTAAATTGATGGAGACATATCCAAACTTAGGGATCAAAATGAAGTCAAAATCGTAAATGTATCAAAGTTGGGTATGAAGATCAAAGTTGCTAGTTGGCTAAAGTATGGGGACTAATAGAAAAACCTTGGGCTCAAAACAATAATTAAGTTAAAGTCAAGAGGTTAAAGTTATTAATTCATCAAAGTCGTAAGTTAGAATAAAATTTGAGACTAATAGCTAGGTAACGTCATCACCAACATTAATTTTAATTGCCTATTGCCTATTATTAGTTTAAGAAATATTTTATAAAATGTATAACTCACATATTTAGAAAATCCATAAAAAAACATGACAATCCCTTCCACCAAAACAATTCCATCCTTTCCATGAACATCCTTTGTATAGTACAACACTAACATATCCGGCCTCCTGCCAATTCTTCACTCCATCAAACTACTCGCTCGCTCGCCTCTCACACTCCATATCTCAGACGCTCCTACATCTGATCAATCGAGTTACGTAATGGAGAAAAATACTATCAGGATTGTCTTTTGGGCTCTCTTCCTTTACATAACTTTTACAAGATTTGCCTATGGGTTTGCTAACAACAACAATAGTGGTAATTATGAAATTAAAAAATCTTACTTACTTTCTTTAATTGCATGTAATTATATATCTTTGAGTTTGTTTATTTATTTTGGTTTCCAAACAGGTGATGCTTTAACATACAAATTCACACACAAATCCTCTCATGGATCCCAAGTGCAATCTCCAGTAAGATCCCCACAACAATCCCCTCAGCAAGTTTGCAATCATAATTGTAAGTAATTAACGATTCCGTTAGCTAGTTAATTATATTTCATACTGGTTATGATCTTGCTATTTAATCTTTTATTATATCTTATTTGGTTTCTACAACAGCTGGAAATGATACAATGCCACATGTTCATGATTTTGGACCAAAACTTTGTGAGGTTTATCTTTGTGTTCACGAGTGCATGGACGTGGTGGTTATCAAGAAACGACGATACATATATTATTCAGGATGTGATCAAGGCACAAAATGCATTTGTTGCATGGGTGAGGACCGGGTAGATGATTTGGTTTCAAGCTCATCACGTGTCGCCATTAATAGATGGGTCTTAGTTTTACTTAACTACATCTCTATAAGGTGCTTTAGTTATTATTTCTTGATATATAATGGTTAAAAAAATTAAGAATAACCCCTTAACTAGCAACATTTTCTTTATGTATGGTGATGTACTTAATTGCTACTATTTGATAGTTTAATGTCATAATGTCATAACCATATTTCTTTGCATTAAAAATGTTGTTTTAGAGACGTGTTGTTAATTGGCTATTTTTGTTATGGAGTTAATACATAGTTCAAATCAAGCAAATACATTCCATTTGTAACTAATATTATACCCCTTTTATGGTGTACGTGCGTTGATAGGTTAATGTCGTAATGTCATAACCATATTTCTTTGCATTAAAAATGTTGTTTTAGAATTGTTAAGATCGACTTGCTAGTTGAAATTTTTCAAGAATCAAAATAAACAAGTAGTTACTTTGAATAAAAGAAAAAAAAACACTTCTGTGTTATTCAAAACTACGTATATCAATGTAGTAAGTAATACACGGTTCAATCTAGCAAATAAGCATCCATATATAACTCGTTTTATACCCATATGGCTTTCGGGTAGTTTAATGTCATAAACATATTTCTTTGCACTCTAAACGAAATTAGTAGTTGTTTACGAAAAAAGTACAACGCAATAATTTGACTTGTTATGAGTACATTAAAACTTACTGGCTACGTGCACTACAAGAACCATAACACGTACAGTGAAAACAATGACTAATTACTAAAAACATGTAGTAGACTTAACATGCATGAAAATGGTTAATTAATGGGGTGCCACTTGGTGGAATTAATTGTTTGTGAAACACGAAAATGTTAAAGAAAAAAAGTTATCGATCATCATGAAACCATGCATATTTAACATTTATGTGAATAAAAGAAGAAAACTATCCCTTGTATAGAACGACTTGAAAAATGAAATAAGTTTGATGCATGTGATGTTCATATATCATTTTGGCTTAAAAAAAGCACCGTTAACCATTTTGATGCAAAGTCCACATCTCATTAATTGGGCCATATTTTGGTGTATATATATACAAAACATGAAGAATAGAGAATCTTGAATTATATATTTGATTGTTAATTTTTTTTTTTGGAATTATGTTCTACAAAGTTGTAGTCTTGAGTCACGTGAGGCACCTCTACCATGTAGGACTAAGAATTTCTGACCCGACCTAAACCTAATCTGAAAATCGTGGGTTTAGGTTTACAATGAATGGGTGTGGGTCAGTTTCGGGTTGAACCTGCTGACCTGATTTCAAAAACAGGTCAGGTTCGGGTCAACCCACTGGGTTCACGGGTTGACCTGATTTTTTATATAAATATAAAATTTAGGGTATATTGTGTAAATATACATGTAGTTTAGGGTGTTTTACGTTAAAAATATAACAATATCGAATGTCTTATATGGTTGTGTGTACATTTGGGTGGCAATTCCCGATTTTCCATAAGCTCGCTCTCGTTTAAAGAATGCATTTCTTGGTAATTTTGATTTTTTAACTCTTGGAGAATGTATTTTGTGATAATTCAGGTCAAATGGGTCGGGTTCGGGTCAACCTGCTAAAAATCAGGTCGGGTTCGGGTTTAAGTAATGTCTAAATTTTCAGGTTCGGGTCAGGTTTAGGTTTATATAAATTTTCCAGGTTCGGGTCGGGTTCAACCCACCAACCCGATAACCTGACCCATTAAGCACCCCTACTACCATGGACTTAGGGATGTTTATTTCAGTTTTTTAATGGTTTAGATGTCTGAATGATTCAGCATTTAATGGTTCAGACTTTTTGTTTCGCGAGTACATATCTAAATGGTTCGAACATTTGCCTCTGAATGATTAAACATTATACAAAGTCTGAATGGTTAATTAAAACCTTTTATTTGAATTGATCAGACATTTGCCTTTGAATAGTTAAGCAATATACTAGCTAGCTCTTAATGGTTCAGACATTTTAATGATTCAACACTTAATGGAATTTGTATCTCTTCTTAGTTTAGCACTTAATCATTCATAAGTTGCCAAACAGTCTTACCCTTTAATTAGGTTTAAGTTTCAATTTAGATATCATTTGGAATTTGGAACATCATGAATTGATGAAGGTATTAAGAATTATTATTTAACTATTTAAGCATATTATTAGAACTAAATTATTAATTATCAAATTCTGCCAATATTCTATTTTTAAAATTTTACGTGAAATATATATATTTCCTCTTTTAATAATTTGCTAAGTCTTGCCTACACACAATGTCACTTGTCACCATCATATTTATCCTCATCTTTTTTCATATTTAGCATATTTTATTTGATGTTGTGCTATTACTAATTTTTTAATTATAAAACCATATAAATACTTTTACCGATCAACCTATGTGGGTACCCACAGGGTCTAAGTTAGTAGAAGTATATAACCAATTAAAATTACAAATTGTTAACTTTTTTTTATAATCATGAAATAACTCATTTAAGTATTTACAATAGGATGACAGGTAGATGAGCAACAAGTTGTGCCACAACTTTTTTGAATAGCAAACACGATCTTACTAAAACAAACCTGTGGGTTTTAGGGGTCAACATATATTACTATGCACATCTTGTTAAACTCTGTTCAGCAGAACTCTGTTCTAGTCTCATTAGAGACATTAATGGGAAAAACTAGGCTAATCTTGTGATGGCCAGTCAACAACAATGGATGGAGAGACCACATCAGGGTTTGAGTGTTATGCGAACGGCGGTTAATTCTCGCTCTCTTGGTTGTGGGTGACTTATGAGCTAATTGTTTTCTGTGTCTTGTTCTTGTGACGTGAGCGTCACAATTGCCGATTAGCGAGTCCGGTATATATACTCGTTTTTTTTAAATTAAAATACACTATATATATATATAGGGAATCTTAAAAGTAAATATTTTGCTATTTTTGTGAAGAAAAAGTAAAAGGAATTAATTAAGCTTATATCTTGCCATGCCATCTATATATGGCAACTGCCAACTGGTAATGGAGATAGCTGGCTCTTCTTGGTCGTACAACTTAAAAGTTAAAAAAGAAGTAAATAATAAATACTACCACAGTTTTTGTGTCTTGTCTTTGTTTGAGTATGGTTTACAAGCTATATAATAAATATTTATATTGTAAATTAAAATTTTAAAAGGTAAATCTTTTTTTAGAGGGAAAATTATTTATTTTATAATAGAAAGTTTGAGACGAAAAAAAATTGAATAAGATAACTGATGAAGTCAAACTTTATAATTAATGGTATTATATACAAAAATATTTACAAATCTTCAAATATATAAGTTATAATTTTTTAAAAATATTTTTATTAACTTGTGTGTAACACATAAGTATTAAACCTAGTTATATAATATAATAAAATTAAAAAAGCAAGAAAAATAAATAAAATTATTGATTTCGATCTTTTTCCTATATATAAGAAATTAAATTACCACGTACGTACCCTATATATCTTTCCTTAATTAGAAAGCAGTCCACACCCACTCAACTCACTAATAAAAACTATTTAATTGTTACTTACTCGATCGATCCATGACATTCAATCTTCACCAACCAAACCTCTCTTATTTACATTTTGAACTTAGTTATTTTTAAACTATAAGTCATAATAAAGAGTAAAAACTATTATGAAATAACAGTTGTTTTATTTTTCTTTTTTAATTTGTTGTATTTTCTTTCCATTAACATCTTTCAAAGGATTTACAATAAAGTGGCAGGTAAACGGGCAACAGTAGGAGGCAAATAATTTAGTCACAAGATTACAAGCTGTAAAAGCAGTTTTTCTGCTTCTTTTTTTATTTTATCTTATTCATACGACACGTAGAAAAAACCATGGATTATATTTTGCTTCTAAATAATTTAGTTAATTTTACAATTTTTCTTAGATTTTGTAGTAAATCCTAAATTAAAAGTAACATCAAAACTAAATACTGATGCTTGATGGAAACTTAGAAAATAACCAAATAAAAATAACAGTCAATAATTAATAAAAAAATAACAAAAAATAACAAATACAATTGACGATTGATAAACAAATTGAAAAGCAAATGAAAACTGACATGCTTATTTTTTTATTTTGAACGATGGAGGAAAAAGGTTGAGATGCGCACGTGTCTTGTTTATTCTATTTAATCACAACATATTTGATATTTCTCTAACTTTCAACATATTTACACTTGAAGCATTATATAATTTCTTCTACTTCTTTTCAATTCCATCTAACTTACATATATAAAATTCACCATGTCAACTAATTACTTCTGGGAGGTTTTGAGTCAAGAAGTGGATCTTCATCATCTGGTGTCAGTTAAATATTCATTAACTATGTTATTTTTTACATTAATTTTTACTGTCTTTAACTACCTATTGATGATCAACTTTTTATCCATCTCAACTACCATATCTCTCATACTTAATTTCCATCTAGTGTTTTTCACCTTAATTTTCATCATCTTCGCAAGACGTTTATTGTTCTACTTGTTGAAAGCATCCTTGTATGTAACACTAGTTACAAGCTTATTTACTTGCAAGATGGTTTACAGAGACTTTGAGGATCAAGGAGTTGAGGATCTTGGAGTTGTCATCCGGGTTTTGGATGCTGTCTTTGTGTTGTATGTTGTCATGTTCTTTGTTGACATTGTTTGGGATGTTTATAATTTGGTGCTGACTGTTGCTGCTTATCAACCAACTACAAAACAAACTACAATCAAAACCTGATGTTTTTATATATATATATAGTTGGTTAGTTTTATGTACCTAGCTTCTTAATCACTTCACTATATTTATGTTTCTTAACTAGTTAACTTCATGTTTAACTAGCTAGAAATATTTATATATAGTGGAATTTAATAGTAGCTTAATATTTTCTAGTAGTGGCCGGGTAGCTAGCTAGAATGTTTAATATCTATATATAGTGGAATTTAAATATTATTTATGTTGCTAAGCCTTATTGTATGAGTGCTTTGATTTACATAGAGGCCGGGTCATGGCCGGATTTTAGTTCAAGTATTGACATTTGATGTAACTAATTTCTAATATATAAACTCTTAATTAGTAATATATAAAAGAAGCTAGCTAGGCCTTGTTTGGGAGGGTTTAAATTATGAGAGTAATATATGCATAAATTAATAATGTTTTGTTATAATGCCTCTAAGATCGTAAGTATCTAAAATGAGTCGTGTCAAAATATAACAAGTAAAAATGATAGCATATGTGAAATAATATATTACTATTCTTTTAAGGAAAAACTTTTATTAAAAAAACATCTCACTAGTAAGAGCTATGATCAAACGAAAAACACCAAGCACAACGGCCAAAACATAATACGTATTAGGGGTGAGCATGAAACCGAAAAAACCGATCCGAAACCGAAAAAACCGAAAACCCAAACCCAAAAAACCGAACCCAAATAGAAACCGTGGGTTTTGGGTTTAATTTATAAAAAAACCGAACTTTTGGGTTGGGTTTGGGTTTTGTTAAAAAACCGATCCGTAAAAACCGAACCGACCCAATAATGTTTATGTATATGCTAAATTTCATATATGTAAGACCCATGACCTATGTTATGTAAAAGCCTATATTGTAATACATTATTATATGATCATATTACATTTTATCTATGATTTATTGGTGGTTTTTTGTCGAAGCAAAATGACATTCAAAATTTTGTTTATGGTTATTGTTTCCTGAGTAAATTTTCTTTTGAAATGTGGTTGATTTTTAATGTTTAAACTTATGGAAACATAAATTTAAACTTTAGTATTATAACATGTTTTCTTGAATCATTAAGAGTTATGTTTATAACTTGTATTTAGTACTAAAAAACAATAAATTTAAAGCCAAGTTGAAAAAACCGAAAAAACCGAACCCAAACCCAAACCCAGTCCGCAAACCCAAAACCCAAAACCGAAAAACCCAAAACCCATGGGTTTTAAAAACACAAAAACCGACTTTTTGGGTTTGGGTTCGAATTGAGTCAAAACCGACCCAAACCGACCCATGCACACCCCTAATACGTATTATAAAGGGCCACTACATCAATGATTTTATGGCTTGATAGGGAATTGCATTTTAATTTATCCAGCCTTTTAAATGGTGTAAGTGTACGTTTAACCTCATCTTTTAGTATCATTGCACGCCATTTGTGCTCTATCATCTCTATTTTAAGGTCTAGCTTGTTTAAACAGAAAATAAATCTTGGTTGTTCAAAAAAAATGAACAACAAGAATGAACATAAGGTGAAAGGTCATATTATACGACATACGCGAAACCATATTACGTATCAACTTTATTTCACAAAGGTCTATTTTTTTTTAAAAAAATTAAGAATGTACATAAAACTAGTAAAGTGGATATACTTAGTAAAAACAAATAAAATATGAAGATTAAGGATCTATCTAATAAATCAAACTTTTAGGGGGTAATTTTTGAAGGGATTTTTTTTTTCTATAATAGGAAGTTTGGGAGGTAAAATTTAGCTAAATTTTTCATCATGCAAGTTGATGGAGCCAACTCCTTAAATGTTATATATTTACAAATTGTTAAATATAATGGTTATAATTTCTTTATAAATATTACTATTTAACCCGTGTGGAACACACGGGTATTAAACCTAGTACACCAATATAAAGTAGAGGTGAAATACAATAGCCGCAGCTGGTTTTTGAATAGGGTTATTGGATTTTAATAATCCCAACTATGGGATATTGGCCGCTGCCACTCTCAATTAAGAACCTCACTGTCATCACTCCCAACTTAACACTACACTTGTTGTATCACCCCCGTCGTTAAAAAACACTAACATCGTTAGTGTTTGGGTCAAAAGTGTCATTTTGTTAACTTAAGGGGGTAAATGAATATTTTGTTTAAAATATATATATACCCATCACTACTCCCCATCACCACCATCTCCGGTCACCACCACCATCATCTCCGATCCCATCACCGCCATATCTGTTCACCACCACCACAAACTCCGGTAACCACCATATCGTTAGTGTTTGGGTCAAATGTGTAAATGATATTGGTGATGGTTACCGGAGTTTGTGGTGGTGGTGAACGGATATGGTGGTAATGCTGATCGGAGATGATGGTGGTGGTGACCGGAGATGGTGGTGATGGTGGTGATGGGGAGTAGTGATGGGTATATATATATTTTTAACAAAGTATTCATTTACCCCCTTAAGTTAATAAAATGACACTTTTGGCCCAAACACTAACGATGTTAGTGTTTTTTAACGACGATGGTGATACAACAAGTGTAGTGTTAAGTTGGGAGAGATGATAGTGAGAGTCTTAGTTGGAAGTGACAACAGCCAATACCCCATAGATGCGAATATTAAATTAATCCAATAACCCTTTTGAATACCACATAAGGTATAGTTTTTCAACAAAGACCTGAAACAAGTATTAAGGTCCAAAATACAATAAATATGCACATCGTTTTTATGAAAACACAATTGAATTGAGTATCCTTAATCCACTATAAATATTTTAAACAATCTATCTAATAAATTAAACTTTTAGGCGACAATTTTTAAAGGGAAATTTTTTTAATCTATAATAGGAAGTTTAAGAGAGAAAATATTAAGTTTCATGCAATAAGTTGATGGAGTTCCTTAAATATTAAATATTTACAAATTACAAATTTTTAAACATAATAGTTCTAATTTATTTATAAATATTATTATTTAACCCGTGTGTAACACACGGATGTTAAACCTAGTAATAATATAAATCAAACTGGAATCTCATGCCCACTAAAAGAAGACTAACAATTGACTAAATGAAGTTACAAAGACAATCTAATTTATTTATATTCTCATGACTTACTGTTATAAACATTTATTTATTTTAAATTTAATGTTAATAGATTTTTAAATAATTTATTTATATATTTAATTACCTTTCTTGAATACCCAAAACTAATAAAAACCTATCTTATGTACGTGTTGTTCATAACGACCACCCGAGCGTTTTATCCTTCATCCTATTCTTTACCCACAAAGAGGCAAGAACTTTAACATCTACTATAATCCTTTCAGGACATACGGCTTGGTTATTGAAAAAGTTTTTGTTCCTCACTTTCCATGTACACCACCATGTTATGAGCATAATGGCATGACCGCTATTCTATTTTGTTCGTCTCGAGTGGTGATTTTATACGTTATCACCGGATCCTTAAACGAGAATGCAAAGATGAATGGAAGTTTACACGACTGAGCTAGAACATATTGACATTGTCATGGAAACAAGTTTAATGACAATGCAGAGCAAGGATGTATGCATCAGACCTAAGTGACCCGACATCACCAGACGCCATACCTACAGGAGCCTCATGCATAGAATTTGCCATTGACACGACGTGTCAACTTTCCGACATTCGTATAGTTATTAAAAATCATTTTACTTTTAAAATGAAACTGATACTAATTATAACTATCATAAGTTTATTGAAAGCTTGAAGCATATATATTGTGTAGGCCATGTTTGATACATCCAAATCTAAACCTATCTAACACTCACTTGGAAGAACATTATAAAAATGGTAGATCTCTTCATCATCAATGACCCCAACCTCGGTCTCACAAACCGAGCAACAAACCGGACTAAATGACTCGTCACCACCCATTGAACCACGACCGCCTTTTCTAACTCTTTTCCTTTTCAGACTTCCTTTTTCCGATACTTGCCCTTTTTTAATCTTGCAATTTACCACAAAAACAGCTCTGTATTGTGTCACATATTTTTCATGCCTAAGAACAAAACCCAAATCAGTAATCAACATTACATAATTATAAAGAAAGTTTACAATAACTTAGTTGATTCATATACCTTTGACACTCGAGGCATAGAGTTGTAAAACAGGCAGGACAACTAAGCACTGCATCTGAATATTGACCTTTTTTTCTCTTCTGAACCCATAACTGGTCTTTGTCGTCAAGATTCGGGTCATAGAACTCAGGTTTAACTGAATAGTCAATGACGTCATCATCTGAAACTGATGTTACATAATGTATCAGCAAAATAAGTGTGAATGCATCTAATCAAGCATATTACCTTGAAGATTCAAGAATAAAATGAAAAGGGAAAAACAGAGTTCGTACATCATACTATCATCAACATACGCACATAACCACATTAAGTTTTAGAAGACCAAACACAGATATGGAAAACTAGAACGTTGGGGTAAAATAACTATATACTGCCCAAATAAGAAACAAGCTACTGGATTAAACAACATCAACTTAAGGGGAAGTCAAAGATGTTTGTTGCCAGCTAAAGTGAGCACGTTTTAAGTAACAGACCAATTCAGCTACATATATGCTAAATTACAAGATATGAGCTGCGTTATACGTTAATATAAATGTTTTTTAGAAGAAATATAACAATTCATTCTATTGAACTAATGGTTACACGAAAAAATAATACTTCAAGTACATCGATCATCAAAACAAACCTAATAAGTAATAACTATCTTAAAGTCTTAAACATTAAACTCTAATGATTTGGAGCCATAAACGACGATGGTTCAATCAGAAACCAACAACTGCAATAATTCACAGGGAAGTGATTGCTGATGAGTTAATAGAATAAGAAAACGACTATTTAACTCCTAATAAATCACTAAGATAAGCAGGGACAGATAGACTATCAGTGATAACATTCAAGTAAAAACCATAGGTTCCAACAAATGCGGATAATAAGTTAATAACTGATGCAAGCAAATGCACGAAATTTACCAACTGATTCGTCGACAATTTGATCTTCACTATTCTCTTTTTCTTCACTATCAATAGATTTATTTACATGTGCATCTTCCTTCTGTTGCGACATCTGCAGAGAGACAAGTTAAATATAACATACACTAGAATTTTAACAAAGTTAAACATAATAATCCAATAGCTCCAATCCCAAGAGTTAGAATGTGATTTAGCCTAAAATAACGTCGTCGATAGGCTTAATCGCCGAGGAGGAAGCTTTGACTTTAACTTTCACCAAGCACAAAGAACACTAACATCCAGTAGGGGGTTAAAAAGATATAGACTAGAATGTTCAACGGTTTTTCTGTCAAGAATCATCGAGCCGAAACTAGACTTAAATAGGGATACGATTAAGATACTAAACAAACATTTCAACACCATACATAACATTGCACTGTATTGAATATTAACAATAGTGGATTAGTGTCTATGACTCTTTGGGTGATTGAGCTTCTGAGAAGGATTAATAGGCGTTAACGAAACGAGTACACATCAATATACTCTTATAAATCAGTTCCATATCCAATTTATGTCCAAAAATACTAAATTTATGTATCAAAGAAGAACCGAGCATAAAATTAGTTTTCAGCTTTGTACACTATAGATTAACTTTTTAAGCGTAAAGCGATTGGTAAACAGGCAATAAGTTAATACCAAACTCAATCCAACTGAAAACAAAGTTTTGAGTTTTAGATGCTGAAAAGTTACTAGTTCATAGAAAGAGCAGTAATAACAAAAACTTTTGTTCCGTAACAAATTTGTTGCGTCTGTAACCTAGAAACAAACACCAATTTGAATAGGTATGTATCCTAGAACTAACACAATCCTGACCGTACAAAATTACTGCTTCAGATATCACAAATCAAGCTTAAATCACAATAATAAAGAAGATTATTGACGAATTGAAACCTAAATTATAAGAGAATGAAGGAGAGAAGCTTACAGGTGACGAAGTAAGAGAAGCAGCCGGAGGATTGTCGAAATCGCCAGAACTAGGGTTTGTAATCAGTGTTCAAGTTCGTTTTGAGTCGATTTAATGTCCCATACTCCCATCCGGTTCTAAATACATTGTTTGTAATGTTTTTTGTACATACTTAAAACTAACAGTCGGGAATGTTTACCCAAATCAATGTTTTGAAGTCGAACAGGACGGATCGGTTCAACCGAATGAATCAGAAACATGTCATTTAACTAGTATGGTTTAACCAATATGGGTTGGAGTGGTCAGTTAATAAACATGCCGGTTGAACCGGTGAACTGTTTTACTTATTGAATCGGTTTTTCTAATTTATTTTTATTTAAGTTTGAGTTATGTTTAATTTGTTCAGATTTTTAAATTGGTTTGTTTGAAGGTTTTTTATATATTTATTGTATACTAGGTTTAACACACGTGTGTTACACACAAGTTAAATAATAATATTTATAAACTCATAATCATTTTGTTTAAAAATTTGTAAATATTTAATATTTAAAAATATTTTGTTTCATCAACTCATGCATGGTATTTCAAATCTTGCCTTTAAAACTTTCTTTTATAAAAAATTCCCCCTAAAGTTGCCATTCCTAAAACCTTGAATTATTATATAGATTTTATTTAATTGTTTGTTTTAATTTATAAGTATATTAAGTTGACATCTAGGTTTTCATGCTGGATAACCGGTAACACGACCAATTTAACGTCCGGTCTGATTAGGAAAACATTATGTCAAACATCTTTATAATAATAAAGTCATTGATTAAATTAAAAAAAACCATTGAGTATATATTTACGTACATACCCCTTACACTTTCAAACATCTGTTTTCTAACCTTCAAATATTTAAAAGATCAAAATTTTAAAAAGGTAAGTTTTAATGATTTTAAGTATTTTAAAATTTGTAAATTTTAATATTTACAGTTTTTATACTTTAGACTAAACTGTTTTTAGAAGTGGTGATTCTTTAAGAATATTGTTTAGTAAGAATTTTACAAAAAGTTGCGAAAATAAAAAAAATTTTGGATATTAATTTGTAAATTTTAATTAAATATTTTTTTAAATTATAATTTTAGTATTTATTAATATTTGTATTTAATACTTTATTATATAATGAAAAAGAAGAGACTTTTTATAATATCAATTTCGTTATCAGTAACTTTCGAGATTTATTTTTTTAGTTTTGAGTTTCTTAACTTTTTGAATTCTTTATTGTTTATAAACAAGCGTGACAATTTGTAAATATATTGCATTAGGGGTGTTCATTATTCGAATACCATTCGAATTATTCAAAATTCGATTCGAATCGAATTCGATTAAGGCCATTCGAAATCCACTTTCAGTCATTCGAATTCGATTCGCATTCGATTCGAATAATTTTGTCGAATGTGGATCGAATACGAATATGATTTTCTGTATTCGCATTCGATTCGCCCAATTCAAATAAGAAATTTATATATTTTTTAATATATATTTTTAATATATCTAATTAATTATCTATATATGAATATGATTTAATGGGCTTAAAGTAAGTTAAAAATACCCAAACCCAACCCATTACTCAGTCTTAATTGTTATTTCTGTATATGAACATGATTTGGCGCTTTGGCAGTTGTTTAATTGTTGTTTCTACAAGTTTTAAACTCGTTTATAGTATTTTTTTGTGTTTGATTATGCACTTTTAGACTTTTGTTAACATGTTTTAGACTTGTCGATGTGCTAGTATTTTGCATATTGTTTGGGTGATGTTTTGCACATTGTTTGGGTGATGTTGTAGACTTATGTTATGTTGGTGCTACATTTGTATTGTTACTTGATGTGTTTGTTTATTTATATTTATTTAAAGCGAATACGTTCGAATCTATTCGAATTCGATTCAAATTCGAATAACTTAATCGAATCGAATACATAGATTTTTATTCGAATGTGGATCGAATACGAATACAGATTTTAAAAGTCCCAATTCGACCAATTCAATTCGTCTAATTCGACCAATTCGCATTCGATTCGAATGAACACCCCTATATTGCATAGGTGGAATTAAAATGGTAGATTCAACACTTTTATAGTTTACTTTTCATAAAAAATATTTTTTATTTTTTTTAAGGCGAGACTTTAACCAAATTTTATTTACTTGTTGTACATAAAATAATACTTTAAAGCGGTAATTTTTCAATTTTCGTATTTTAGAATTTTGCCATTGAATTATTTATACTTATATAACTACTTTGTTAATGTTTATGTTTTAAAACGTAATTTTGATTTGTTATACTTTTACATGAAATTAATTATTATTCTTAACTATTTTTATATCATATACATATGTAGGGGATGGCTAGAATGAAAACTCAAGTATATTAAGAAAACCCTGAAAACCCCATGATAACCGTTGATTTAATAAGATCAATGGATGAGAATAAAACTACTCACTTTCTTTTTTATTATGTACCTTATCCTATTACTTTATAATAAAAAAGTACTGCAGGGCTATTTGGTAATTTTGCATGTAAAAAGAACTGTCGTATTCTCTCTCAAAAGTACAACACATCCTATCACTTTTCCATCTACCTCCTTAACCCAGTTTTCTTCTCTGGTTTAATTTCAAATTTGTTTCCAATCCTCCATTGTTTACAACTTACATCAAAGCTAATGAAACGATTCGGTATATATGTGATGAAGTTTTTTTAATACATCAGTATATCAACATAGAAGGATGTGGATCGGAAGATGACGGTCGTCGTCTACCGTGAAAATCGATCATGAAACACCGGAGGTGAGTGTTGTAATTACGAGGGGAATAGGGGTGATGACTTGTTTTTAGGAAGAAAAAATTTAACGTTTCGTCAAGTTTCACTTTTATCCGTTCAGCTTTGCAAAAATGCACTTTAATCTTTGTTTTGCTATTCAAAACATGTTGTATTTGTTTGTAAACAAATTAAATGGGTTAGCGATATGACAACAATCGCATGTTGGTATTGGAATACAACCAATCAGTTTAGGTAGTTGAGATAAACAAATGTTCTATTGTTGATTACTTCTACATATTTTTTTTAATTATTTTCATCTTACTTTGTTAAAGCTTGTGCAGGAATGGAAAGTGTGTAATCATAATTTTGGGTTGTATTGTTTGAAAAAAAAACAAAAGTGAATAAATTATGTTTGTTACATCGTGTTACATATTTTATAAACAGAAAACTCAATGCTTTACATTTGTTACATCTGTTACATGTTTTTTGAAAAAACAAAAATGAACGATCACGTTTGTTACATAATGTTACATATTTTAAACAAAACTGAATGGATAACGTTCACTCGAGACATGTTACATCATATTACATATTTTTTCTATAAAAAAACTGAACGGATTAGCTGGTACGTTTATTTAATATAATTTCTCTTTCATACTTGACGCTAGCTGGTACGCTTGTTACATAATGTTACGTATTGTTTGAAAAAACAAAACTGAATAAATTATATTTGTTACATCGTGTTACATATTTTATAAACAGAAAACTCAATGCATTACGTTTGTTGCATCATGTTACTCAAGCACTCGAATGGATTATGTTCATTACATCATGTTACATATTATATAAAAACAAAATCCATGGATTACGTTTGTTACATCGAGATATATACATTTTTAAAACAGAACTATATAGATTACGTTTGTTACATTGTGTTACATATTTTTTTAAAAACAAAACTGAATGGATTACGTGTCACTCCAGACATGTTACAAGTGTTACATCGTGTTACATATTTTGTTAAAATTGATAAAAAAAAAATGCATGTCAGTTCATACATAGTTTCAATCATGCTTCACACATGCTTCGTTTTTTTAATAATCTCTTCATATTTGATACAAAAGTACTTTACCTACAAAAAAGAAAACTAGATGGATTAAGTGTCAATCCGACAAGTTACATATTTCCAAATATGTAACACATATGAATTCAAATCTGAAATCAACCGCATTAATGCTAAGCCTTTAATACTATATTAAAAAAATGCCAAAGTTCACCGCATATAGTTTAAAAAATAAACAAAGTTGCGCAGCTTTGAATGACTTACCTGAACAAATTAATCAACAGACAAATTACGTTTGTCACATCATGTTACATATGTTAGAACGTGATACATATTATATAAAAACAAAACTCCATGGTAAGTCATATTTTATTAAAAACTGAAGAATTACGTTTTATTAAAAACCGTTGGATTACGTTTGTTACATCGTGTTACATATGTTACAACGTGATACATATTTTATTAAAAACTGAAGAATTACGTTTGTTACATCGTGTTACATATATTTTAAAAAACAAAACTGTATGGATTACGTTTGTTACATAGTGTTACATAGTTTCATACATGCTTCGGTTCTTGGAAATCTCTTCATCTTTAACACAAAAGTTTCTTTACCTACAAAAAGAACATTTTACATAAGTTACATATAAAAGAGTACGTATGTTACATCATATTATATATTTTATTAAAATCAAAACTAGATGGATTGTGTTAGTCCGGACATGTTACATATGTTACATCATGTTACACATTTATTACATAGTGTTACATATTTTATTAAAATCAAATTTACATCAGTTACATCGTGTTACATCTTTATTAAAAGCGAAGTTACATATATTACGTCGTGTTACATTTTTTTTATTAAAATCTAAACTAAATGGATTGTGTCAGGTCAGACATGTTACATATGTTACATCGTGTTACATATTTTATTACATCCTGTTACATATTTGAATAAAAATAACAAAGTTACATATTGTTACATATTTAACTTAAATTTAAAAAAGCAATAAAGCAAAATCACATAAGTTACATATTGTTACACATTTAACTCAAAATTTGAACAACCTGTTGAAACTAACCAGCACGTATGTCAAGCACTCAAACAGCAAAGACAAAACTAGCTAGCTAAAAACACTTGAAAAAATAACTAGTACATGTGTTACATCGTATTACATATCTTATTAGAAACAAAACTAGATGGTTAAACTTCAGTCAGACGTGTTACATCGTGTTACATATTTTACTAAAATTGAAAAACATTACATGTCAATTCTGATATAGTATTACATATGTTACATTATGTTACATATTTTAATTAGAACTATTTACTTATAGAAAGTTTTATAAAATCCAATACATGAATAAAAAAACAAAGTTACATATTGTTACATATTTAACTTAAATTTAATAAAGTAATAAAGCAAAATTACATAAGTTATATATTGTTACATACTTATGTTACATCATGTTACATATTTGTATATCAAAAGACAAATATCTATAAAAAAAATGTTACATATTGTTACATATTTAACACCAATCCATCAATTTAATAATTCAACGTAGACCCACGTGTACAGTAACAAATTGAAACAAAGTGGATAAGAATTCAAAAAATAAAAAAAAAGAAATTAATCAAACTCAATTCATAAAGGTTCTCTGTAAAAAATCTCATAAATAGTCACATCAAAATCTCATAAAACTACACATGGCATGTTAATAAGAACTTTAAAGTTTTCCTCGCCCATTTACAACATTTCACGGGATCATTATTCCAATTATTTTAGGTTTGGTTTACATTCATCTTTCTTTTCCATTCACAAACAAAAGAAAAAAAATCATGATTCTATTGCTGTTGGCCTGTTGCTCCATCTCATCATCTTAATTACATCTCTACTGATTTTGTTGTTTCGATTTAAAAGGTTTCAATTTTATATTCTAATTTCTCTGTGATTTAAAGAATATAATTTTTAACCTTTGAATCTATCTTCATATGCAGTTGCTAAAGTTTCAAAAAACTTAAATGAAAACCAAAAAGGATCCAAAGAAGAATAACCTGTGGTGATGAAGTTGCAGCGGCGACGGAGATGACTGAGATGAACACAACACCGACGCCAGATCTGACGTTGCCGGCGACGTTGAACAGCGATTCCGAAACATGTGGTGACGGTGACGACAACGGTAAAGGAGATGGTTGCTTCGAGGGTGGCAGATCTAGTTCATCATCTTCATCATCAACAGGACCGTAACAACTTCTCATTTTTGGCAGATCTAGTTCATCATCTTCATCGTCAACATGATCTAGTTCATCGCCAACGGTTATTGAAACGCAGATCTGGCGTCGTTGTTGAAAAAAATTGTGAAAAGATGTCGATGTTGACGAGAGATGGCACCAAACGACTCATTCGGAGCAGGAAACAAATCGTGATCTTACAACAATGGTTCTTGATGAGTTATTGACGAGAGATGGCACCAAGTTTTTGCGATTTGAAAGTTGAATCGATTGAAAACCTGCTATAGGTTTTGTTGAGTTTATGATGAGTTTTGAATTTTAAAAATCTGATGCTAATGATTTTAGAGAGAACTAATGTAAATGTAAAGAGAAGAATATGGGTGGTTGTGTTAATATGAAAAAATGTGTTGGGTAAAATGTCTATAATGCCCTCAACGGGTAAAAGACAAAATCATGGCAAAGTGTGGATGTGGCCTAATGTAAGCCACACAACCAGGTTTTCAGGATTTTCCCATTAAAACCAAGTTTTTATACTATACATCTCCTACATATGTATGGGAAAAAACAAATAGATAAAAAGAGTAAGAATACAGAAGTTTAAGGGGTAAAAAAAAAATAAAAAAGATAATATGTGTATAGTGAAAAATTACAAAATGTAGAATGGAGATACTAACCCATCTCATAAGTCACATCGCTGGTCTAAACTCTAAAGGTGCTTCCTTTTTTTTAAATTATATAAAAGGTTAAAGATTCAAATCTCGCATCATATAGATTTATGAATTAATAGATATTGATTACGAGTCATTCTAAAAATTAATAAGAGTAACGAATTAGATTCAAATACAAAGTCTAAATTTCCTAGAAAGTCTAAGAAGGAATTTGGATCATTAGATCTAATATTAAATGAAGATCAATAGCTCATAAACACAAGGTGACATAATGCTAAATAATTAGAACTTTAAATGGTAGGATAATGGTATATTATTCTTGTCTCATTTTTAAATTCCACCCTTTTTTTTAAACGTCCATAACTTTTACATACGACAATATTTTTTAATAAAAATTACACCAAAAAAACGAGCGTTTTTTTATCTTCAAAACGCATATAATATTTGTATATAAAAAACAAAATTTTTTTTTGAAGTTTCAGCTTATTGTGTTGTATTCGTTAGGTCATTGTGTTATATTTTTCAGCTCATTGTGTTATATTAGTCAAGACATTGTGTTATATTTTTCAGATTGTGTTATATCCGTCAGGTCATTGTGTTATATTCGTCAGGTCATTGTGTTATATTTTCATTAGGTCGTTGTGTTATATTTTCATCAGGTTGTTGTGTTAAATTTTCATCAGGTCGTTGTGTTATATTTTCATCAGGTCGTTGTGTTATATTTTCATCAGGTCGTTGTGTTATATTTTCATCAGGTCGTTGTGTTAAATTTTCATCAGGTCGTTGTGTTATATTTTCATCAGGTCGTTGTGTTATATTTTCATCAGGTCGTTGTGTTATATTTTCATCAGGTCATTGTGTTATATTTTCATCAGGTCGTGGTGTTATAATTTCATCAGGTAGTTGTGTTATATTTCATTAGGTCGTTGTGTTAAATTTTCATCAGGTCGTTGTGTTATATTTTCATCAGGTCGTTGTGTTATATTTTCATCAGGTCGTTGTGTTATATTTTCGTCAGGTCGTTGTGTTATATTTTCGTCAGGTCTTTGTGTTATATTTCATTAGGTAATTGTGTTATTTCAGATCATTGTGTTATTTCATTAGGTTATTGTGTTATAACACAATGACATGAATAAATAACACAATGACTTGACAAATAACACAATGAGCTGAAAAACGTGAATTTTTTTTTGTTTTTTATATATGAATATTATATGCGTTTTAAAGATAAGAAAAATGCTCGTTTTTATGGTGCAACTTTTTTAAAAAAATAATATCGTATGTAAAAGTTATGGATGTTTAAAAAAATAGGGTGAAACTTAAAATATAGAAACATTACCATCTTTACCCTTCCTTTTAATTTAAGAGAGTGTCACATGTCACCATCTTATGACTTCTTAGACCTTTTAGAAAAATTAAACTTTGTAGTATAACTCCACTCGCATCATTTTATCTTTCTACTGTATATCTTTTCAAACTATAAAATATTTCATAGTTAGCTTTCCGTTTTCAACACATTAAAATATTCACATCTATCTAAAGATATGTTAAATATGTTTTGATCGAGTTCTCAAAAAGCAAAGAAACAAAGGCTTAGAAATTGTCAATTATACCGGTTTTAATTGTAATTTGTTGAAACATTTGTTGTCTCTATAGCATGTAAATTTGTTTTAATGACATATATAGATCCTACGCCTTTTGTAAGGATCGTGACGACACCTTTCTTATTCAGTGTAATTGTTAAACTTTATCATGGATGTAGATTGATTGGTCAGTGTTTTAACTTTTAGTTTAACCCAATGATAGACATAGATATAATTGTTTATTCAAGGACAATAGGCGTTCTTTTATTTTATTTTATCTTTATCAACAGTACCATGTTAGTAACAAATAAATACATATATTTCACTAATGACATGGCTAATAGAAATAATGCAACATGTATCAAGCATGTAGTTTTTATAAAGATGTGGAAGTTGTCGTAGGAAGGTAGTAAATTAAACACTAGATAAAAACGTGATACAAAGTTCACAAATATACTAGTGCGAAACACCACTCCGATCAAAACAACTTATAAATATTCTACGAAAGTAAAGAGTTTACAAGCTACTAGTTAATTCCGTTAGGAACTTAGGATGCGGGAAGCGACATGCTGGTTTTCATACCCGTGGTCATCATACTCACACCTTACCCGCATAGGTAGCGACGATATTACCGCACGGGTTGAGTGATACGCGTACCCCTTACTAGGGGTGTTCATTCGGATCGAATGCGAATTGGGCGAATCGAATTAGTCGAATTTGGACTTTTAAAAACTGTATTCGTATCCCACATTCGAATAAAAATCTATGTATTCGACTCGATTAAGTTATTCGAATTCGACTAGATTCGAATGTATTCGCTTTAAAAAAATATAAATAAACAAACACATCAAGTAACAATACAAATGTAGCACCAACATAACATAAGTCTAAAACATGTTAACAAAAGGTCTAAAAGTGCATAATCAAACACAAAAAAATACTATAAACAAGCTTAAAACCTGTATAAACAACAATTAAGCAACTGCCACATCACCAAATCATGTTTATATAAGAAACAACAATTAAGTTTGGGTAATGGGTTGGGTTTGAGTATTTTTAACTTTACTTCAAGCCATTATATCATCTTCATATATAGATAATTAATTAGATATATTAAAAATATATATTAAAAAATATATAAATTTTTTATTCGAATTGGGCGAATAAAATGCGAATAAATAAAATCATATTCGTATTTGATCCACATTAGACAAAATTATTCGAATCGAATTCGAATGACTGAAAGTCGATTTCGAATAGCCTTAATCGAATTCGATTTGAATCGAATGTCGAATAATTCGAATGATATTTGAATAATGAACACCCCTATCCCTTACCACATTGACACTCACCACCCTTGTATATACATCGTGAATCTACCTAATAAATCAAGGTTTTAGGGGGCCATTTTTGGAGGGAAATTTTTTGTTATTGATGTGTTGCAAAACACATGGGTTTATTATATATATTTAACCACATTTTAATCTTATTTTATGTAAATATATTTGGTTTTTAGTTATTTATTTTATTTTGTTTTGGTTTTAGGTAAGTTCGAATAAAAGAAGCGGATTCGGGACACAAAACGGCAAGAAAATCAAGTGAAATTTGCTTTGGAGGCCAAGCCCAAGACCCACCAGGCCCAAAAGCCCATTTTCAGAAATCTGCCCGCCCAGAGGGCCGCTGAGCAGGCAGTTTAGTCCCCGGAGACCCGCTGGGCTCCTGTTTTGTCAGATTTACTGCCCAGAGGGCCGCTGGGCAGGAACCCTTAGTCCCCAGCGACCCGCTGGGCGCCCAGTTGCGAAAAAACCCTAAAAATCACTATTTAAACACTTTTTCTTGCACTTTTAGGGTATCACCTCTTCACCCAAAAACACAAAACGGCTGGAAATCATTGAGAGGGTCTTTTGGGGTGATCATAAGTGCAAATTGGTGTGGATTCAAGCTTTGATTGGTGTTTTGATCTTTGATCTTGAAGAATTGAAGTTTCTCTTTGAAGATCTTGAGGTTTTTGATGGATTGAAGACCAAAAGTTGTTGATTTGAAGATTGGAGTGGAAGATCTAGTAGATCAAAGCTTTGATTTGAAGATTGGTGGCCAATTCGGGTGTGATCCACTCTTCTTTGTGCATTCTTATTTGATTTTCATAGTTGTTGTTGACATGATGCTAGATTTAGACATTTTGATGTTGGATTTATGGATCATGTTGATATTTGGCTAGATTTTGCATGATTACTTAGGCATTATGGATGATTGATGATGATTTGATAACTTTTGGTTTATTTTGATATGTTGGATGGATGTTCTATGTGAGAAGATTGATTTGGTTATGATTATGTATGCAAAATGTGTATTGGTTGTATGATCTTTGATGATATCTTGTCTTGATTATGGTTTTTTGTTGCTTGGATTTGATAACTTTGTGACAAAGATCATATTTTTAGTGTTAAAATCGCTAGATTAAGACATTATTTGGATAGATCTAGGAATAGATATCCATAAGATGAGATTGATTTGTGGATTTGAGCCGATGTGCTAGCCGGACTCGCTACCGGAAGGTAGGAGTTTGTAGATTTCATCTTTTTGTTAGTTGGTTTGGGTTAAAACGCTACGGGAGTGGGTTTTACTTAATAAAAACTAACAACTTGTGTTATCTAGTCTTAATTTGTAATAAATCGACTGATCCCGTTATTTTAGTTTACTGATTTAGTCAGTTTCTTGGATAATTGGACTAGTAAGCTGAGAGGCGAGCCAGTTTAGGATCCCTTAGACATCCGGGAGTGTTTTGTAGACATTCCTCACACCGTGAGCTTCACATATTTATTTTAGGACTTTCTAGCACCCACGAGACCTTAGTAGTAGGTACTGATGTGTTAGATTGTTTTGAGTAGATATATTCTCATATCCGGTGCCGACATATCTAGAAAGCCGAGAGTTGTCAGATTATCATCAGGATTCCCGCCTAAGTAGTCATCATTTCACCCATAGTTCTCTTTTAGCTTATTTCCGCCTTTAGTTTCCATTTTTAGTTAAGTTTTTATCCTTAGTTTATTTTAGATAATTTTCCTTAGTCTAAATCTTATTTTTAAGATAATTTTAGGTAGTTTGTCTTTGCTTGTTTAATCCGTCTTTATAATTAAAAATCCAAATCTCTTTAACATCGGTTAGAATTCGATAAAGATCCGGTATTAGAGGACGCCAAACTCAAATCTCTTGGGTACGATATCCGGACTTACTTAACTTGCTACATACGACCGGTACACTTGCCGATTGTGTGAACTTGTTAGGTTTTTCCACTTTATAAATTTAAAACCTGATTTTCCGATCCAAACATATTTTCATAAACCATAAGGTTCGCATCAAGTTTTTGGCGCCGTTGCCGGGGATTTGAGCATTTTTGGCGACTTTATGAAAGATCCGAGTCGGGGGTCTAACCATTTTTACTTGCTATTTTTCTTTCTAGTTTAGTGTTTATTTGATTATTTGCTTGCAATTTGTTCTTTTGCTAGTTTAGACTTATTTTGCTTTATATTTTTAGTTTTTATTATTATTATTATTATTATTATTATTATTATTATTATTATTATTATTATATTTTTTTAGCTTTTTTCTATTGGTACTCGTGATCTTTGTGTTTTGAGTTTGTTTTTGCAGTTTTTCTCATGGATAGCTACTATGAGGATGATTATGAAGGCAACACTTATAGCTACGAGGATCATTGCACTAGTGTTTGGTGTGAGATCTGTGGAGGACCCCATTATACATATTATTGTTGCTACTCACAGAGGTACTCCACAGGTTATGATGATCCTTGTCCTTACACTTCACCAGTCGAGGGTCCATCATCCACACCCGATCTGCACACAGCTATGTTTGAGATGAACCAGGTGCTCCAAAACTTTCTTGCTTCACAACAGCAAAGTGGCGAGGAACGTGCGATTAGACTTAAAGAATCTGAAGACTTGGTTCGTAGAACAGAAGAGCTGGGACTTTTGATCGACCAGATTACTGCAAACCATCAGTCCGAGAGTACTTTTTGTGACACTGGTCTCTGCACTGATGTGGTTGATGATTTTTCAGAACCGGAGACGATAATGGATAATGCGTGTTTTGCTATCCCACATATTTATACGCATGTCCCACCTCCGGTTCAGCTTGAGTTTGATATTATGGATGCGGATGCTAGAGTTGTTGATGAGTTTGAGGGTGTTGGAGTTGAGGTTTGTTGGGAGGCGGAGTTTGGTGATGAGTTGGCAGATATTGAGCCTGTTATACATATAGGAGAGTTTGACCCTCTTGGTGATCTTGCTCAGTTAGAGAGATTAATATTCGAGGAGCCATACATAGTTGGTAAGGAGGCAGAAGAGAAGGGGGAAATGATTGAGGAACCAAAGCGACCACTTCATATTATGTTTAGTCGGCCTGTGGAAGGAGAAGACGATGGATCGCCACCCATATTAGAGTCCCCACAGAAGAGGACACGAAGAGAAAGGTTTAAGGATTGGTGGATTGATTCAGTTACATCTATTAGAGTTCATTTGGATCCTGCCGTTACATTCTTCCCAGCAAACGGTATGAGAAAGAAGCTAAGCAAGACAAGTGGGAAGAGAATAAAGGAGAAGCCTCCTGATTGAGGTTGTTTGGTGGGGATGGCATGCATAGTGGCAGTAGTTTGTTGATTATCAGTTATCATTGCATGCTTCATTTCAGGGGAGTTTCGTTTATCCTTTTCCTTATTATTTATTTTTTTTTATTTATTTTGAATTTTTTTTTTTTGGTCATTATTTTTGTCGAACCACTCCCGTACTCAATCTCCATTCGGGAGTGGTTCGGTTCTTTTTAGTAAAGTTTTTTTTTAATTAGCTAAAAAAAAGTTAACAAGGGTCGTGTAAATAATAGTTAGAGTGTTTTTAAGTTTTGGGTTTAGGTTTCGATTTTTTTTAGTTTTATTTTAATTAGGAATCGAGTGCATGACATGGGGTCTTAGTTCATTATTATGTCTCGTTTCGAGTTGTTCAGAAACCGTATTCATTTTGGTAGTGATTATTAAAAAAAAAAGTGAAAATATGTATGTTTTTGTGAGTTTGTTTCCACCAGCGACCCGCTGGTGGAATTAAAAGAAACGAATGGCAGCAGCAGCTTCTTCACTCACATTTCATTTCTCTTCATCTTCTTCTACTTCACAGCACCACCACTGATAACCTGCAACAACACCCACCTCATCACCATCACTACATCTACCACCGCACCCACCTTCAACCACCACCCATACCCAGTTCACTCGACACTTACACCCACCATTCCCACCCCCTGTCCTCGCCATTACCACCTCTCCACCATCACCACCAGCCGACACCTGAACTCGCCGCCCCTGTTCACCACTATTTAACATCCACCACCGCTGCTGCTTCGCACCATTCTCCATCTCCGCCCCCTGTTCACGCACACCACCTGCTGCTCCATTCTTCTGCACCCACCGCCGCCGTCGCACCACCACTGTTGCTGCTTCACACCGCCACACATGCTTCTGCTGTTACACCCACAACCCACCACAATTTCTTACTAATTCACACTTCCACTTCAAATTTCAGGTTAGAAATTTCTTAAATTAGTTAGATTAGGAGTAGTTTAGTCTAATTTTATCTTAATTGCAGTAGTTTAGATCTCAATTGGGTTTATTTAGGTTAAATTTGTTTCTAATTAGGGTTTAAGATAGTTTAATTGCATTAGATTAGGGCTCAATTAGGTTTAGTTTAGTGGTGTAGAGATTAAGGGTTAGTTTTAGGTTATCTTTGTTTTAAATTTGGGGAATTTGCTGCTTTTAGATGATATTGATTTGAGTTTGAATGCTAAAATGGTTAAAAACGGACCACCCTCGTACTCAATCTCCATTCGAGGGTGGTCGGGTCGGGTTATATTGTAAAAACAAAGCCCTCATTTTCAATTTTTTTTAAAAAATTATAAAAATACAAAAATATTTTTGTAAATAGTTTTCTTTTATTTCAAAAATACAAAAACATTGAAAAACCTAAAAAAAACAAAAAAAGATTTTCTTTTATTTTTTTTGGGTAGTTAAGTTTATTTAGGTTAAATTGTTACTTTGCTTTTGTTAGAATTAGTTAACTTTGTAAATAGATGTTAGTTTAATTTTAGTTAAGTCTAGTGTAATTTGTTGATATTGGGTGCTTAAAAGGCCACAATCGATCACTCCCGTACTCAATCTCCATTCGGGAGTGGTTTGATTCATCAAGTTGGTGATTGTGTATATAGTTTATTTTAGTTCTTTATGTTATCTTTATTGTATATATCTAATGTTATTTTGTTTGATTGCCTTTGGATGATTCTCTACGACGCGCGTGAATTGGATTTATATTATATATTCTCGAGAGATCTTTCTACACTGGGCTTTGTCCCTTCCTTTTTCTACGCCCCCGTGGGTTATATATATTCTGTCGCCCCTGTGGGTCCGTACATACCAAGGGAGTATCTGCTATCCTTTTTCTTTTTCTTCTTTCATTTTTATATTTGTTTCACACATTGGGGACAATGTGTGTTTCAAGTGTGGGGATGGATTTTATAGTTAGATTTTTATTTCTTATTTTTCTATCAAACCACTCCCGTACTCAATCTCCATTCGGGAGTGGTGCAGTTCACTTTTTCTTATCTAAAAAAAAATCAGGAAATTATTAAAAACACAAAAAAATTTTTTTGAAAATTCTGAAAAATACAAAAATAGAATAAAATTTATTTTCTTTTAAAAGGCTTGTCCCGTTTTTGTCACCTTTTTGCACAAAAGACGCGCCTCATTCAATGTAAATCGTTGACAAAAGGTTGGTCGGTTTGGATTTGCGGGTTCTTAACTTTTATATTTAATATAACTAAATAAAACGAGAAAAGTTTTCCTAGCTAGCATTTTTAATAAAAATACAATCTTGGGATGCCTAAGATAGTGGAGTGAACCGGACAGTTAAAAATTATACATTGCTTGCATTATTATCCCATACCCCTTGTCTTGTGAGGATTTGAGCCTGATTATTGAGCTTTACTTGATTATATATATGCTCATTATTCTTTTTCTGAGAGTTTGACCATTATTGTAGTTGCAATTATAGAACTTGTATGCTTTGATACATTTTGAGACCTTAGATTTGAAATTAAAACAAGAATATGATTGAGGCATTTAGGATTCACCTATTTCGACCTGTTTATACCTGCCCATTTTATATATTTCTCCTAGTTACCCCTTCTGAGCCTTAGCCTTTTTAGTTGTTGACCCATTTAGCCATTCCCTTTCGTATATATTTAAACCTTTTTGCTTTGGCCCAAGTGTTTGAAAATCCGGCTAAGTTAGTGTTTAAACAAAGCTTTTTTATTATTTGTAGTAGTAGACATTGTGGGAAGTTTTTAGAAGTGTGTATATAGTTAGAAAGCATGAATAAATGATTATATGAAAAAAAAAATTGAAAAAAAAAGAAAAAGAAAAAAGAAAAGAAAAAAAATTAAAAAATGAAAAAAAAATGTTGAGAAAATGAGAAAAGAAGAAAAAGGGTAAGAAAATTGACCCTAAATTGATAGTATATTGGGTTTGAGATCCTAAGTTTGATCCAAGTTTTGGTTTTTGGTTATAAGTTAATTGTTTTGATTGTTTATATGCTAACAAAGCCGGGTTTTTAGCACTTTTCGTTTGCTTTTCCTTTGTTTATCCTACCCCTAGCCACGTTACAACCCGAATAAAGACCTCTTGATTCTTGTTTATTTCTAGTCAATAGGTGGAGATATGATTGGCATACAAGCTTATGTTTATATTGCACTGCTTTAATTGGTATTGAGAGTTCACTCCCAAATTTCATATTTAGCCGATTGATTGAGTGATAGCGAGGGGTGCAAGTATGTGTAGTTTGATTCTTGAAGGTGAACAAAGCTTGATTGGGTAGGTCCATGGTTTTAAATTGCTTCACCGTGCTAGTTGGGTTGTAAATCTTTGATCGTTATAATAAACATAATAATAAAGTTATGGATCCCGCGGTTCAAATTTGATTGAACTCGATGGAGGCGTATTTGTTTGAGAATTGTGTTGGATGTGATTGTAAATATTTTGCTTAGGGACAAGCAAAAGGTTAAGTGTGGGGATATTTGATGTGTTGCAAAACACATGGGTTTATTATATATATTTAACCACATTTTAATCTTATTTTATGTAAATATATTTGGTTTTTAGTTATTTATTTTATTTTGTTTTGGTTTTAGGTAAGTTCGAATAAAAGAAGCGGATTCGGGACACAAAACGGCAAGAAAATCAAGTGAAATTTGCTTTGGAGGCCAAGCCCAAGACCCACCAGGCCCAAAAGCCCATTTTCAGAAATCTGCCCGCCCAGAGGGCCGCTGAGCAGGCAGTTTAGTCCCCGGAGACCCGCTGGGCTCCTGTTTTGTCAGATTTACTGCCCAGAGGGCCGCTGGGCAGGAACCCTTAGTCCCCAGCGACCCGCTGGGCGCCCAGTTGCGAAAAAACCCTAAAAATCACTATTTAAACACTTTTTCTTGCACTTTTAGGGTATCACCTCTTCACCCAAAAACACAAAACGGCTGGAAATCATTGAGAGGGTCTTTTGGGGTGATCATAAGTGCAAATTGGTGTGGATTCAAGCTTTGATTGGTGTTTTGATCTTTGATCTTGAAGAATTGAAGTTTCTCTTTGAAGATCTTGAGGTTTTTGATGGATTGAAGACCAAAAGTTGTTGATTTGAAGATTGGAGTGGAAGATCTAGTAGATCAAAGCTTTGATTTGAAGATTGGTGGCCAATTCGGGTGTGATCCACTCTTCTTTGTGCATTCTTATTTGATTTTCATAGTTGTTGTTGACATGATGCTAGATTTAGACATTTTGATGTTGGATTTATGGATCATGTTGATATTTGGCTAGATTTTGCATGATTACTTAGGCATTATGGATGATTGATGATGATTTGATAACTTTTGGTTTATTTTGATATGTTGGATGGATGTTCTATGTGAGAAGATTGATTTGGTTATGATTATGTATGCAAAATGTGTATTGGTTGTATGATCTTTGATGATATCTTGTCTTGATTATGGTTTTTTGTTGCTTGGATTTGATAACTTTGTGACAAAGATCATATTTTTAGTGTTAAAATCGCTAGATTAAGACATTATTTGGATAGATCTAGGAATAGATATCCATAAGATGAGATTGATTTGTGGATTTGAGCCGATGTGCTAGCCGGACTCGCTACCGGAAGGTAGGAGTTTGTAGATTTCATCTTTTTGTTAGTTGGTTTGGGTTAAAACGCTACGGGAGTGGGTTTTACTTAATAAAAACTAACAACTTGTGTTATCTAGTCTTAATTTGTAATAAATCGACTGATCCCGTTATTTTAGTTTACTGATTTAGTCAGTTTCTTGGATAATTGGACTAGTAAGCTGAGAGGCGAGCCAGTTTAGGATCCCTTAGACATCCGGGAGTGTTTTGTAGACATTCCTCACACCGTGAGCTTCACATATTTATTTTAGGACTTTCTAGCACCCACGAGACCTTAGTAGTAGGTACTGATGTGTTAGATTGTTTTGAGTAGATATATTCTCATATCCGGTGCCGACATATCTAGAAAGCCGAGAGTTGTCAGATTATCATCAGGATTCCCGCCTAAGTAGTCATCATTTCACCCATAGTTCTCTTTTAGCTTATTTCCGCCTTTAGTTTCCATTTTTAGTTAAGTTTTTATCCTTAGTTTATTTTAGATAATTTTCCTTAGTCTAAATCTTATTTTTAAGATAATTTTAGGTAGTTTGTCTTTGCTTGTTTAATCCGTCTTTATAATTAAAAATCCAAATCTCTTTAACATCGGTTAGAATTCGATAAAGATCCGGTATTAGAGGACGCCAAACTCAAATCTCTTGGGTACGATATCCGGACTTACTTAACTTGCTACATACGACCGGTACACTTGCCGATTGTGTGAACTTGTTAGGTTTTTCCACTTTATAAATTTAAAACCTGATTTTCCGATCCAAACATATTTTCATAAACCATAAGGTTCGCATCAGTTATATAATAGGAAACTTTGGAGAGAAAATTAAGTGTTTTAACCATGCATGAGTTGATGAGCTAACTTAAATATTAATATTTATAAATCCATAAACATAATAGTTATAATTTCTTTAAAAATATTATAATTAACCCGTGTGTAACATACGGGTATTAGACCTAGTATATAATGTGTTTAAGATTTGGGGGTTTATCTCTACGCTCGATTTGGGATTTTGGGCACCACCCAAAATTACTAATTTGAATTTGAACTTTTGCCCCATAGTGTGTATATTAAGTGTTAAGTGCAAAATACATTCATGTGGTTTACACCCAATAGCATTTTACAATTCTGCTAGTCGCTTGAATATTTAGACCTTTTGCAACCCTGGACTTTTTAAAGTGAGTCATTTGCATCCTCGGTTAGTTTGATTGTTAGCTGATCGTTATTTGTAAAGGTAAAATATATAAACCATTTACCTAAAAAATAAACATATTTATAACTTATGAGATCTAAAAAATATTTAAGGAAGTGTATACGTCTTCGGTGCCGATGGTTGTCCGACAATGGGTTGTTATGATTATGTTTTTTTATTGTCTCTGGGTGTGATTTTTTGTATTTTTAATGCATTTCACTCAAAAGTATATATTTTTTAGATCTTATAAGTTAATTTTTTTATTTTTATATAAATAGTTTTGTTTACCATTAAAAATAACGATCAACTAACAATCAAATAACCGGAGGATGCAAATGACTCACTTTAGAAAGCCTAGGGTTGCAAAAGGTCTAAATATTCAAGCGGGGTTGCAAGGTGCAGTTGTGTATAAACCACAGGGGTGCATTTTTGCACTTAACGTACTTGTTTATTAATCATAAAGCTATAATTAAGAAATATAATTGATTGTAAAAGTTACTTTCCACTCTTGATGATTAGTTTAGCTAAAATAATTAGTATAATTTAAAATGTAAAAGTTTATAGATACAATAATTAATTGATATTAGTATGAATACTTTAATCTTAAAGTTTTACAACTCTATGAAACTATTCACTAAATAATGAGTCGAGGATCTTGTATAAGATCTTATTTTTTATATAAGATCTTAAAGTAATGAAATAATTATAAAAATAGGCTAGCTTCTTCAAGTATAATAAAAAGATCAAAGGAAGTAGGTATATTATGTGGTTAACTTCAAAAGTTTGACTCTACTGTGTACGTTTCCGGAACTAGTTAACGAAACAAAAGAAAATAAATGGAAGGAAATAAATAAATAAAAAAGTTAGTGGTGTTTTTGAGTTTCATTAAATAAAGGAAGTGAAAAAAAATTGAAATAAGTTGGCTTCCCGGGATTTATTAAAGGGTGAAAGAGAAAGGAAAAAAAAGGAAAAGAAGAAGAAATAAGAGGAGATTGTTTATTATAAATAGGAAGGAACTTGTTTCATTTCAAATCGGAAGGAAAGGAAGAGAGGAGAAAGGTAGAGAAAAGAAAGGAAATGAACCCATTCACTTTCTTTTTTTCCTTCTTTCGTTAAGTGAACTCGGAAACACAAACACCTTATAAGCATGTTACTAGGGTGGAAGGGTCTTTTTGAAAGTTCATTCAAAGTTTTAAGAATGTCGCGCAATATTACGCCCCTGTTAACTTGGCAAGCTTGTAATTAACTTTTTTGAACACAACATTTGGTTGATTGCCGAATATAACTTTACATTATGGCAACGTTAATTAATTGTTTACTATTTAAAATTATATGGGGATGATAATACTTCTGTACTGATATTTTTTTATTGACTAATAATAAAACTATATGGTCTCTCCACCTCTTCCATATTCACGAAAAAAACCATAACTATAACTCTAAAATATCAAGAAAAGGACAATAAAAAAAACTATTTCTATTCTAATTAATCTATATAAAAGTGTACAAGTAAATAGATGTTGGTAGAAGCTCATATATATAGTGACAAAAAAGAGTGACATATAACATATTAACATAACATGTATTAATGTAATATATAAAGGTGAGGGGCGCCCACCCCTCATCACCCATATTACCTCACATTTTTTACTTCACCCCACATCGATCCTACATTCATTTAGCATTACACAGAATCCACCTTACATCACCCCACATCATTTTTTAATTTTTCATTTCTCAATTATTTAAAACTTTTAATATTTCATTAAATAATAAAACTCAAATTATAACTAATAAATAAAAGTAAACAACTAAAATAAAATAAAAATGGTTGCCCCGGCCGAGTTGATAGGTTTCTTGATGACTTCACTTTTGAAAAAATTTAAAGAGAGTTGTGTGTTTGTGGTTAATGAGAGTGTGATTTTATATTTGATTAGAGTTGGTATATATACAATATATATTGTGTAATAAAGAAAAAGTAATTTTTTTTTAATAAAAAAGAGTCGTTGGAGAGGGGATGGCCCACATGAAAAAATCAAATAATCGGGGAGAGACTTGGGGAAGACACCCCAGGGGAGGGAGGCGATGTTCCCGTGCGAGGCCGCACCCACCCCGAGTCCACTCCGTTCAGTCTAAGATCGAATTGAGGTCTAACGATGTAAAATTTAGGGGCAATTTCATATATACCCCTACAAAGTTGCATAATATCATATATATACCTAAATCATGCTTAAAAAGTGTTGTACATTATTCATTAAAAACTTGTACTTTGGGTATATATGATATTATGCAACTTTGTAGGGGTATATATGAAATTAAACCTAAAATTTATATCAAACTGAATGAAACATTGTTTATTTGGTTGGAGCACTGGTTCGAGATACATTTTACATCAGTTGACTCGTATCCTCCTCCCAATTAAAAGCCCTAAAACATTAGCTTGAAGTTCAAAAAAATTAAAGGTGTTAAATGTATTTGAACGTGAGATCATTATAGAAAAAATTGTGAAAATTAACATAAACATAGGAAAAAAATCAGTTGAATTATTTCGATTAATATATATGTCATCATAAAGATTATTATATGTCAATTTGGTTTGTTTTAGTCTTTAGTTAATATGCAACTAGTTATGCAATAAATGTTATTTACCACGTACGTCAGCAGATATATAATCAAGAAAAGTCAAATATGAATCTGGGTTGAATTGTGTCCGATCGATATTAATCAAATTCGAAAAAAAAAAAGATCGTCTACCCTACAAAAGTAGTTAAAGAAATAACAAAACTGCTTTTAATCGTTTTTATTATATATTACATGCACAAATGCATAGTATAAAAAATTACCATGCACAAATTAAAACATACAATATAAAACTTTAAATGTGCCATATCAAATATTATATTCAAGAAAATTAGGTCAAACAGATTGGGCTCGCGAAAACTTATTACGTACTAATTAACTTCGTCATTAGCATAGTGAACAGGGCCGGTCCTGAGAATTTTGGTGCCCTGTGCGGGCCAGGAAAAAAGGGCCCCCTTCCCCGAGCACCATCGCACTAAGTTATATAAACCAGTTATTTTTAGGTTTTTACCCTCTAGTTTCTTGAATTCTTGTCTTTAAAGATCCAAATCGTCACTACTCCCAAATTCCTAGTCGCTATCTGCCAAAAAATTGAACTTTTTTTTTCTGCCGGCCGTTGCTGTCATATTTTTTCAACATCAAACAAAAAAAAATTAAGAGTTTTGTAGACTTATGGCCATGTGGGCTTTTAGTGAAACTAATGGGCTTTTGAAAGTAAAAAACAATGGGCTTTTGTGACAAATTCTCTAGCCTACACATAAGTTTTATAAAAAAAATTATATATATAATTTTTATATAATTTTTTTTTTAAAATATGGTGCCCCTATCGAGCGGGTGCCCTGTGCGATCGCACACGGTGCACCACCCTCATAGCCGGCCATGATAGTGAACACTGTGCTTTTTAATAGTAGCTTATTTAGGTCTTGTCTATTCACACACCCTAAAATTCTATCCACACATCTGTTTTAAAACCAGGCGTCACGGATAGGCCTTGATGCGGCACCTGAGTCACTTTTCTGTCAACGTCAACCGAGGAATATCGTAAACGAGGTGGAATTCGGTCAAACCTGGACATATGCGCCGCATATATGACCTAGGCGCCGATGATGTTGTTGCCCGCATATATGACCCAGGCGCCACGCCGAGGGCCATGCGCGGCGCATAAGGGTGTTGAAGCGTGATTGACTACGTTCGAGGATGTGTCTGGGATAAGAAGTAACCCAGGCGCGACGCCGAGGTTTATGTGCGGCGCCTAAGGGTGTGGGAAATAAAAGCATAAGATATGTGAATAGGATGACCCCTTATTTATTAGCTTAATTAATGACTTAATTTGTGCTTGTCTCAAAGGAATCATATCGCGAACAATATTTAAAAATATAGTTTATATTTGTAAGATTTTGTTTTGTATATACGCAATAGCTATTCAATACATATTCGTCGGTTAATATTCCCCTTTTAATTGAAAAACCAAATGGTTTTACTAAAATTCAATAGTTAAGTTTTTTATTTTTGTTTTTTACCACAATATTTTTATAGTTTATATTTTTACCACAAATAGATTTTAGGGAAATTCAATTGTTAAGTTTTTTGTTTTTGATTTTTACCATAATATTTTTATAGTTTACATTTTTACCACAATATGTTTATAGTTAACATGTTTAGTCCCTCTTAAAGAATTGTTATTTGCACAATCAAAAAATATTGTTGGGATTGAACAACGAGAAGAGAAGAAAGAGAGAGATATAAAGAAAAAAATATCTGATGGGCCGTTTAGCGATGGATAGGGGAGTGGTTCGACGGTGGTAGCGGTTTGGTCGGGCAGATTAGATGGTTGTAGGCGGCGATAGTTGGTGTTGTTATGATGTCGTGGGTAAACGACACCAACATATGTGCAACTTGAAGTGTATCTATTGAAAACTCATGTAAACAATCTGTATTGTGTGCATTTTAGATAGTAGTTGATGTGACTGTCAGGGTGTATGTTTAACAAATGCAAACCAGACATGAAGAGCTAACTAGAAACATAAAAGGCTCGCGCAGCGTGCGAGCCGACGACTACATCTAGTTTAATAAATGAGCATTATGAGTATAATACACAGGCTTAATGTAGTTTTTTTGCTCGTGTTGAAACGGCTTTGTCAGTTTGTTTGTTGGTATAACTTTAGTTATTTTTAAGTTTAATTTAAGAATCATGGATGACGTATTCGGTCAATATATGTTTTTAAACTTTTTATGATTGGAATGATAATATATTTAATATTTAAAGTTTCTAATAAATGAGTGCGTAAGATTGGTTTAGTTTAAATGCATTTAGGTAGCTAGCTAATTAAATTGATCATACCCTTTAATTTTGCTTAAGATAATTTTAATGCATTGCAAAGAAGTCAAATTTGCCGATCACCACATCTAGTTTTACGGTTACATACGTAATTTGATAGTTGCATGCATGCATCAATCAATTCATGAGTATGTACATGCATTTAAACAAACACATGTATAAGACCGTAAGTTAGTTATCTGTGTGTTATACGAACTGAAAAATTGACACGCTATGTTGTATAACAATAGTTATGAGAATATGATATTTTAACTATATTGGATTTGTTTTATGTGTTTTCAAACAGTTTGCAATAATAGAAGAATAATAGTTTTTAAACCATACTATAATAAACTTTTTTTAATGTTTGTATAAATAGTTACTATATTAAAGGTCAATTAAAATTAAAATTATAATCATTTAGAAAGAAACATAAGTAAAAAGGAAGAAAACTATAATTAAATATCTAAATTTCATTATTTTAGTTGAGATCTAGCTTAAAAAATTTTATTATCATTTCGACGTATAGTATAGAAAGATTATTGTAATAGTTGTAAATTATTATCATTTTGACATATAGTATAAAAATAAATTATTATTATTTCGACATATATATAGTATAAAAATAAATTATTATCATTTCGACATATAAATTATTGTGTCGTAACAACAGTTATGACTATGATATTTTACATCTTTATTAGACCATGTATAATGGAGTGTTTTACCTAACCTAAATCGCTCAAAACGCTCCCAATCATTACATAGGGGCGCTTTAATTAGACGTAAATTTTGTCTTTGACGCTTTGTATAAAGCGCCCAAATGTATTGATTGTGATAAAAATCTACTAATGTGGATGAAATATTAAGTTGTTTGAGGCTCTTTGACTACACATGGTCTTAGTATAAAAAGATTATTATGATGACACAACATATTTATTATTTATGTATATATAAGCGTTTGTAATTATACGCTTTTCATATAGTTTCAACAAGACAAATGTTGAGAATTTAGGTTCAAATAAAAATATTAAGTTTGTCAGAATTCGATTTATACACATAAAATATTTAGTTTTCCATATCATCATCTTATAACTTATTGGTATAAAAAAATATAAAAGAAGACATAAACTTTAAAAGTTTTCATTAAATACTACGCATAATTTTATTAGAGTAAATTACAATTTTTGTACGTCCTTGTGTTTTTAGGCATTAACACTTTAAAGTGAGTGGAATTTTAGATAAAATTTTGACTAATGGACGTATATTTATATATATACATTTTCAATTGGTGTTAATAGTGATTTGAAGCTTCTAATGCGTGTGGTACAGATTCTTTTGCATATTATGCTTATTGTTAAGCATAAGGTACAAATTTTATTGTTGTGTACTCTTTTTAATACATACGGTACAATAATGCTAATGGTGTGATGCTGGTTTTTCTCCTTCATTGACGGGCACGTGTATTTTCTTTTTCTAAAGGTTACTAATATGGTTACACCTATTGCCTCCCACCTCACTATTTCTCACTTTTCTCTGTATCTCTCTTCCAAGCTTCGATGCATATGATTGACGGTGATGCCGAAACCACCACAATTGGTGGTGACATAATAATAATAATAGCATCCACTGAGGAGGGAAGCAAAGCCCTTTTCTTCACCTTCGATTCCCTGTGGTTCTGCATCTGAAGACAACGAAAACCCTAACCCTTTAAAACGATATTAGTTTTGGTGAATTTAGTGTGATTTTCTGATCTGATTTTGCCTTTTTAACGTGTTTTCCCAATGATAATTAGTCAGTATTTTATCAATGATAATTAGTCAGTATTCTTTTAATATGAAGGAACTAAGATATGAATCTTTGCATCCCAATGTTTATATTTGATTACATTTGCTTAGTATGGGTTAATTTCTTGATTTTATTGTTGATTTAAGATCGAAATCCTACAGTTTTTTTATTAATCAAGAATCATTTGGTTTGCATTGTTAAAAGTTTTCAAGGTCAATCTTTTATTACATCATTTGCTTTGCATTGCTAAAAGTTTTTTGGGTTAGTCAGTTATTTGAGTTATAAATGCTACACTTTTTAATTATTTGATGCAGGCTAGCTATACAATAACGCTTATGACCACTCTTGGGCAAGTAAATCGATGTATACTTAAATATTTCACACGCATGCTTTACTTACAAGAAACACACTCTACTTATGTTGCCTACGTTTCCATTATTCTACAGCAAGAAGTCATATATGACAACGTCTATATGCTACTCAAAACGTTTTTGGTGTCTCCCATGAAAATGAAGTCTTGATAGCATGATATGTGTTTCATTGCGGATCAATCCTTAATGATTGTTTTAGATCGTTAGGATATAAATGTCACCAAATTGGTATTGTTCCATTTTAGTGAGTATGTTTTTACGCCTTTTATATACTTTACAAAATTGTTAACCTCGCCACTATGATAGCTGTCCTATGTTATTACAAAGGCCAAGGGCCAAGTCCCCGCAGCGAAGCGCGGGTTACACACTAGTTGTTAATAAATATAAATCCAACAACATAATTAAACTGTTATACTTAAACTAAAACAGTTAAAGCCTCATAACATAACACAAAGATTTTTTTTTTTTTTTTGAGTAATGAACTAATATTAATAGAAGAAACGACAATTTACAATATAGTAGCTGGTAAACGGGCAACAAGTTACGCCGCAACCCCCTTTTGAATAGAATATAAATTACAATTTACTGATCTCATCAATTTTCACTGGCACAAAATATACATGGAAAGAAGTTTTTGAAGTTGATACATAAACTGATCATAAACATCTTTTCTCTAATTCATCACTAGCTTGTAGTAACTAAACAACTCATACATCAGATTAAATATAGAGACATATACATGATTAGTTTACCGGATCCACCATTGATCATAATCATCATCACTTGAACTATTATTCAAACCAAAGCTAAAAACAAGTAACTCGCGACCAAGTTCACAAACCATCCGCGGCCCGGATAGAAAATCTCGACACAAAGGGCAGGTTGTATGCCCATATTCTACACAACGGTCCAAGCAAGCTTTATGAAAAAGATGATCACATCTCAACACTCCAATCTCCTCCTCATCTTCTATCTTCAACAAGCACACGGCACACTCCAACGGCTCCATGGAGCTCGTGTTTCTTTGGAAACGTGTCACACCAAGCTCGTGTTGTCCATTCCCGACAACTTGAAATTGAACTCGTTGTTGAAAGAAAGAAAGATGAGTCATGAAATCCCATGCCCATGCCAAATAAGTGAACATGTGTATAATATAAGTTGACATGCTTGTTCTTGGGAACATTTTCAGAAGTGAAGTAGCTAGAGTGAAGTGTGGAGGTGATGTGTTGTTGTTAATTATAGTTCTCTTATATATTGGTATATACTCATACATATAAGAATATATAAAATTTTGATAACATTAAATATATAAATGGATGGGCCTGTCTTAAGGTTGATGTTGTAACGACTTGTGGCCTATTTTCTTTGACTAAGATTATAAGCTTTTAATGGTAATATGTATGTGTAGGGGTGTCTTAATTTCATAAGTCATAACCATTAACCAGTACTGTTTTGTGAGTACTTTGAATCGCATAATTAAGATCATCACATGTACTCCCAAAATTTTCATGAAATTGTCTCAAAATGTATATATATTATGATAAAAAATAATATATAAAATGCATGTTTTCATAATAAATTTAAAGTCGTTTATGTTTTAAAAAACCAACCACATACAAAACATACAAGTCAATAAAGTTACCTGAGTTCTTTTAATTTTTACAAAAAAATTCGTCAATCGTACGATTACAAATAAAAGGTATAACTACAAAAAAAGCCGTAAGACTACAAACAAAGGTCGTCAAACAAAAATCACAAACAAAAGTCGTCTGACTAAAAATAATTGTCCCCTTTTAGTTATTGTATTCCTAAAATATCCACTTTTATTTTGTAGTAATATCACTTTTTTTATCATGACATTTGAGAAATTTTTCCATTTTATAAACATAAATTTTTCAAAAATATACCCATACTTTTTATTTTGTTTTAAATAAACTCAAAAGTGAAGACATCAAATGAAAAATATACTTAAATAAACTCTTTCAGTATATCTAAAACTCCATTTTTTTGCAACAAATATTCAAAAACAATTTGTGAGTTTTTTTATTCTTTATTTCATTTTTTTGCTTTCTTCTTTCATTTTTTTACATTATTTCTTTTTCCTAAATACTTAAAAAATCCACTAGGTATTTACCATATACCGAGGTAAATAAAGTTTGGTAAATCACAATTTTGAGATACAAGTTAGAATTATTTTTCTTAAACGTTTTAAAACAAATTCTTTATTTTGTTTCTTAATCCTCATATGGTTCCATTCTACATTTTCTTAAGCCATTGAGTAATCTATAATAAAAAGTGAATTAAACTAATCCACGTTCCAAACAAAACTATATTAGAGGACTTGTGTTATGGTATATAAAAATAATGATGTTGAAAACCTTGGTTTTACAACTAAACATTCTACCATTGCTCACTTGATTACTTAGCAAAGTTTATTTATGTATTTCCTTTATTATATTGATCAACCTGACGCATAATTAAGAAGGATTGTGGTGAACCTTCGCTGCATTCACAATAATAGGAAAACCTTAATTAATACCAACGAAAAACTCTACATATTGATGTCAGAGTCAAAGTTTCGATCATTATCCTTGCATTTTTAAGTACATCGGTCATCAGTCGTTGTTAGTAACCGTTTTAAAAAAAAAGTTATATATCATATTTATAAATAAAGTTATAATAACTTATAGATTCCAATAATTGTGAATTGACTCACTTTTAACATGTATAACTTATTTTATTTGTTTAACTTCTTAAAAAATAATGTATACCTTATTTTACTTGTACAGTTTTCTACAAGGAATAATGCATGTGACTATTGAAGGTACTTAAGTACTTTTTTGAGCTACAATTAATTAGTTTAACCACTTTTAGCTTATTAAACTACAACTTGAGTAATGATGACATAAGTTCTATTTTCTTAAACACTTACAATTTACTCTTAAATCTATCTAATCTCATATGATATATATGTTAGGATAGGATTTTAACCCTCGACCTCCTTGTATATGACTAGACCAAATGCATGCATGTTCAATTCTTATGTTTAGTTTCTGTTATATAGCTCCATTTTTCTACTTGAGTTATGACTGCCTCATAGATGCATGTGTTAAAAAACAACCCAAATCAAAATACCGTGATAACATTATATATATCCTAATACATTTGATCATGTGTGTTCAAAAACCATCCAAATCAAAATAGTGAGATGATTATATATATACTAATTATAATACATTTATCACCTATGTAGCTACACTACATATTAGTGCATGGTTAGTGGATTATTTTTTGTTTTTTTTATTGTTTATACAAGTTGTTACATATTTTTATGTTTGATTATTATACCAAATTGCCTCGGTGGTCCACTTGTAAAAACATTTGTTAACTCATGGTCCCTAGTTCAATTTTCTAAAAGGAACTAGTTTGTTCTTTTGTCTTCCTTTTAAACCACGCATCCTTTTCACATTTTGCCATTTCTGTCCCGTTATTTACGTGTGCCCACTTTTAAGTTAACGTCAATTTTTTTTATCAATGGTCACCCATCATTAAACTAGTTACTAGCCGGTGGAGTTAGTGGCCCAATGATAAAGTACGTATAGTCTTTTGGATGCACCGATTAGTGTTCGATCCTCGCAAATAGGTATTTATATTTAACAAATTCATAATATAAAAGATTACTAAGGAGCTGTTTGTTTCACCTCTTAATGGTTCAGTTGAGTGCTTAATCATTCAGATTCAGCATTCAGAGCGTTTGTTTCATAAAAAAAAGGACCTCTGAATGGTTCAGTTAATTGCTGAATGGTTAAGAGATTGAAAGATGCTGAATAAAACATGCATATAATATAGGAAAATTAAATTTAAGAAATCAGTTTTTTTAGTACTACAATTGGTCACTAATAATTCAACTTTGAAAATGGTTGTTAGCGGTCCAACTTTTACCATATTTTCTCCCACTAGACCTCCATTAAAAGTATACAAAACTTGCATCAATATAATGATCCAAACAACGATCGACTTGGTTAATTGAAAGTTTAAATACCCGATTGAAGCGCGGTTTCGTTGTTTGAAGCACTGTTCAATAATTCGAGTTAAGTTTTACATCAGTTGACTTGTAACTTCTTTCTATTAAAAGCCTTAAAACACCAGTTTGGATTATTTGCGGCTAATGGTAAAAGTTGTGACTGCTATCAATAGTTTTCAAAGTTTTGATTACTACGGCTAATAGTAAAAGTTGTGATTATTTAAATCCAGTTTTCTGATAATATAAAACTTTAATTAAGTGCATGTCATATCATATAATCATATGTATTATACAAGAAAATACCATGTCAAAATGTCAAATAGACTGGGCTCTTGAATTTATAACTAACCATATAATTTACAACAATATTTAGCATCGTGAACACTGTTTAATTTTTATTTGTGAAAATTGTTTATGGCTTTGAGACTATAGTCGGTAGTTTTAATTTCGTGTTAATCTAGAGTGGATCACACTAGGTGTGGACTCACTCATACGAGGATGGAGCTTGTCTTGATCCTTATTTTTTTTCAGTTTATATATGTTAAATTTTTATTGACTCTCCTAAAATTTTATATTCAACTCATCGTCAAGTCTTGAAAAATTAAGTTCTTAATGATTTATTTTTCTATAAGGCTCACCAGTGGCGGAGCTAGCCGAAAATTTGAGGGGTATCCCTCTAAATTTTTTTTCGTACGTTCATAGTATCCGGCATAGTTTGACAAACATTATTACTACTATCCGGAGTTTGAGCTACTTTGAAGACATACTTGGACCGCGATTTGAGCTACTTTGACAAACATTATTACTACTATCCGGAGTTTCATCATTAATAATATCCGGCATAGTTGGACTAACATCACTATCAACACCCAAATTTGTATCAACATTTGAACTACTTTCACCAACATTAACACTCTCTTTATCTTAAAACTTTTTTTTTTAAAAAAAAAATTGCCAATAAGAACTTGTTTTGGTGGTTGTCTTTTCATCCTAATTCAATAACAATAAGTCAAAAACTCAATAATCTAGCCTAAATTATATATGTGAGTAAAAAATTAAACAAATTTTACTAAAACCCTAAAACAATAAAAATGACAATAATATCTACTTACCTAGAAATATAGAGAATTTGAGGGAGTTAACGTTAACAATGGCGGTGGCAGGGGCTGGCGGAGACGGCGGCGAGGGCGGAGGCTGGCGGCGACAGCGGATTCAGGCAATGGGCAGTGGCGGTTCACTCCTTCAGGAAAGCAGAGAGCAGCTGCGTTTTTTTTTTGTTTGAATCAGCAAAGATCAGCCTAACAACAATGATGCAGCAGCTCATCAGCCATATTCGGCCCAACAGTGATTGTGTCAAGTGGATTTTTGGCCCAACGGTCCAAGTCTCTAAATTTTCAGTCATATTTTTATATTTTCCGGCCTATCAGCCATATTTTTTTATTTTTTTTTATTTTTAACATAATTTGGGTTTTGTGGCTTGGACTAATAAAAGTTTTAAAAATAGTTGGGCTACATAATGTATTGGATTCAGGATTTCAGGGGTATCCTTCTAAATTTTCAGGGGTAGCCCAAACGTAAAACGCGTAAAAAAACTTTTTTTTTCTCTTGGCTCGAAAAAGTTGAGGGGTAGCCCGGGCTACCCCTACCATGTTAATGGCTCCGCCCCTGAGGCTCACATATTACGAGAAGAAAAATAATAAACCTAAATCGCTAAAAAAACTTATTAATTATTTGTAAAGGAACTTTCTACACACAAATGTGTATGGTATATACAAAAAACATCATTAAAACATTTTTCATTTATTTTTAGCGTTTTTTATTTACATATACATACTTACACATGTGACATGTGTATGTAACATAACCTACACATGACTTCTACATGTGTAGGTTTAACAAATAAACGAAATTTTTTTAATTTTATTTTTGAATTCAAAACTTATGAATATTTAATCATTTTTCTATGTGTTAAAAATTTTTTTGTTGAAAATGAAGAATTTTGTTACTTTTTTATTCTATGTGTGTGCGTGTGTGCATGCGTGTGTGAGAGTTCTCTTATAATGGGTTGAAAATCTAAAAAATGCCACAAAAAATATTTTAGACACAATACGTACACGTAAAAAATACACAACGAAAGTTTAAAAAAAGTATTAAAAAATCCAATTCAAATTTCAAAAGATTGTCTTGGATACCTTCTTCACCTCTTCGTCTTCCTTAGAAAAATAAACGAAAAATTAAAAAAAGTAAACGTGTCATTGTGTCGTTTATAAATATATGACACAATGAAGATAAAAAAGACAAAATGAAAACATAGTTTTATTTAATTTTTTGTCTATTTTTTTAGGTCAATACACTTTAACCCAAGAGATCCATCTTGCATAATATGATTCCTATAGGTTCAAGGGATATATATGCAAATAATTTAGGAGATGTGTGGATAACCAAAGCCTTTTTTTTTACCGTTGATGACAATTCAGACTCAATAGTGTATATACGTCTCTTCATAGCTAAAGTTACTTACATATAAACGTATGTGTATATCACTTGGAAGGCTACTTTGAAATTATATCAAACTAGGTTTAATATTCGTGTGTTACACACGGGTTAACTAGTAATATTTATAAAGAAATTATAACCATTATATTTAACAATTTGTAAATATATAACATTTAAGGAGTTGGCTCCATCAACTTGCATGGTGAAAAATTTAGCTAAATTTTACCTCCCAAACTTCCTATTATAGAAAAAAAATCCCTTCAAAAATTACCCCCTAAAAGTTTGATTTATTAGATAGATATTTCTACAACTCGTGATAACCAACCTATAACGTCTTTATTTATAACCATAGGTGGAGGTTCATTTGAGAAGACTCATATATTGCGAGAAGAAAAAGAAGAAACCTAAATTACTAAAAAAACTTTGCATTTGTTTAATTTTTTTAAATAAATTCACTTCCTACATACAAATGTGTAAGGTATAAACTAAAAAAAATCATTAAAATATTTTTTACGTATGTATTTTTAGCGTTTTAAATTTACCTACACACGTGTAGGTTATGTGTAAGTAACCTAACCTACACATGACTTCCACATGTGTAGGTTTAACAAATAAACGAAATTTATTAAATTTTATTAATTGAATATCAAAGGTAATGAATAAATGTTGCATTTCTATCATTGTTTTGTAAGTTAAAAACGTTTTTGGTTGAAAAAATGAAGAATTTAGCAATTTCTTTTTCTTCTCGCAATATTTGCTCTTCTCAAATGAACCCTCCCCTATAACCATATATATGTATGTATAACTTTATAACAATTCTAACATATAACTATTAAAATTTTTTTTTTGAACAGCAACACCTTGATTTTCAAGGAGAAATACATCACCACCTGTGTTCAGCAGGACTAGAACCCCTGACCTAGTGCTCCTAACACAATTATGTTACCAATGAGCCACTAACCCCATTGGCTTATAACTATTTAAATACAACATAGTTATGTAAACATATTTGATTTTGATATATCTAATATTATAAAGCAAAACAATAAAAGCTTATGTGACATTATTTTAAAGTTTCTCTCACAATAATAATTTTTTATTTAAAATATGTATATAAAATATATTATAATAATATTAATTACATTTTGCTCCAATAATATTTAGTAGAATTTTAAAAAATTTAAAAGTAGTTAATTACATTTTCAACCTCTGCTACTAGGGTGTACATGAATCGATTTGTATTTAATAGTGTATAAAAATGAAACTTATGGATAAAGTTGGTAATAACATACAATTAAAGACCTAAGTGTTTTATAAACACACATAACTTTTTTATGCGAAATTATTTTTAAAAATAAAATACACCGTAAAACTGATAACTTAATTATCTTTAATTTGAGTATAATACTGCTATACTAAATAAAATAATTTTTTTAAAATAAATCTTGTGTTCTGGTTTACCACGCTTTTGTCTCAAAAGTGATTAAAGACGTCATGAATATTCCTTAAAGTCACCACCTAAATGTTGTGTTTCCGAGCATAACTCGAGCGCTAAACTAATACTATTTATAAAGAATACCTCCACATGCACGCATACATATATATTTCTTGTTACGTGGAAGAGAATATGTGAACAAAAAATTAATAACAAATTAGTCACATGCAGAAACTTCCCCACTCTTTGGAGGAAATAGATTGCTAAAGGCCTCGAGATCCTCAGTTTTGGTAAATGGTTCTCCCACATTTGCGTTTCAATGTCGTAAAGGGGTTCGTTAAGGTGATCCGCTATCACCATTTTTATTTATAATTGGGATGCAAATTCTATCGTGTATGCTTGAAAAGTTATGTAACGAAAACTTCTTCAAAGCTTCCAAGCACCGAACAATGGTTCTAGAATATCCCACTTGTTTTATGGCGATGACGCTATAATCATAGAAGAATGGAATGATCACAATTTCTTAAATATCAAACATCTCTTGTGGAAATTCAATATTATATCAAACCTTAAGATCAATTTTGAGAAATGAATGTTATACGGGGTTAATACCTCCTTCGGTGAACTAGAAGTGGCTGCAACTATGATCAATTGTAAAGTTGGTCATTACCATTTACTTACTTAGGCCTTATGGTTGGGTCAAACATGAACCGTATATCCAACCGGGATCATATTTTTTTCACTTTACAAAGCTCCTTAAAAAAATATTGATATTCTTGAATAAAAAAGAAGGAAGTTTCTTTGGGGAGGTAGTGAAGATGCAAAACGGATATCATGGGTGGCTTGGGATCAAGTAATCAAGCCTAAGAAAGACGGTGGCCTCAATCTTATGCCTCTTAGAGATTATAGTATCGCCCTTCTCTCAAAATGATGGTGGCGTTACAAGAATGAAGACGATCGTTTGTGAAGGAAACTTATTTATTCTATTCATTGTTCCTCTCGCTCATGGCATGCTCTTCCTCATCAAAAACAATTCACGGGTATATGAAACTCGATCGCTAGTATTGAAAACTCATTGGTTGTTAAAAACTTAAATATGAATCATTTGATTCGAGGCCGGGTGGGAAATGGTACCTCGATAAGGTTTTGGTTGGACGCTTGGGCCGTTGAAAAACCGTTCAAAGAGCTCTTTCAAGATATCTACGCCCTTGAATCCTGTAAGTCTATTTTTGTTTGTGAATTTTATTCTTTGCATGGTAATATAGTTGAGTGGAGATGGCACTAGAAGAGAAACATTTTATGTATTCTAGAAAACAACTTAATGATTGTTTAGAAGCACTTTCACAAGTTCAAATCACATGCAACTTCAAGTGGAACAATTGGCTTCCCGTAAAAGTCAATATATTTGGGTGGAGAGCAATTCAAGAAAGGCTACCAACATGAAAAACTCGTATAAGGAGAGGTATGTAACTTGAAGATGAGTTATGTCCAATCAACAATGAATATGAATAAGAATATAACACTTATTAACGGCTTGTGAACCTGCAAACCCTATTTGGTCCCTCATTGCTACATGGTGCAACCTTCCTCCAGTTTATGCATTTTCGGTGTCGGATATTCTAGAGCTTCACAATCCAACACAAGTTTCAAGAAACCTCAAGAAAGTTCTAAGTGCTATAATCCTCTCTATGGCTTGATGCATTTAGAAAGCTAGAAACAACTTAATCTTTGAGAACATCTCTTTCGTCTCTCAAAGAATTCTTTAGGAGATCAAGTCTCATTCGTATTTATGGATCAAGAATAAATCGTCTTATAATTAATCTATTACTTGGAGAAACTGGTGTAACTTTTCCTTTTAATTTCTTGTTTGTTTCTTTCTCGCTAGTTTGTTATTAGCTTGTTTTAATGAAAGTCACGGTTAAAAAAACAAGTCACAGAAACTTCATTTAATCTTATAGACATTTTCCATTTAATTTTAGTAACTCTCCTCTTTTGTCTCTCTCAAGTAATATTTGTGCATGGTTATGTAAAACTTCTCACCATAAACATCGATCTTTTTATCACTTTTCACCATAAACATCTATTTTTCTTACAATGTAACTAAACCGTTATCCATCTTAAAATATATAGACATATACATGATTACTTTACCGGATCCACCAATGATCATAATCATCATCATCACTTGAACTAATATTCGAACCAAAGCTAAAACAAAGTAATTCACGACCAAGTTCACAAGACATTCGTGGCCCGGACAGAAAATCCCTACACAAAGGGCAAGTTGTGTGCCCATGTTCGATACAACGGTCCAAGCAAGATTTATGAAAAAGATGATCACATCTCAACACGCCAATCTCTTCCTCATCTTCTATCTTCAACAAGCACACGGCACACTCCACTGGCTTCATAGAACTCATTCTTTGGAACCGTGTCACACCAAGCTCGTGTTGCCCATTCCCGACAACCTGAAGGTGAGCTCGGTGCTGATAAAAGGAAAGATAGTTCATGAAATCCCATGCCCATCTAAAAAAGGTCACAATTTGCATAATGTAAGTTGACATGCTTGATCTAGGGAACATTTTCAAAAGTGAAGTAAAGTGAACTATATATGGAAGTGGTGTGTTTTTGTTATATATAGTACGTTCTCTTATACATTGGTATGTATATATATACATACTCATACGTATCCTTATATAATATAGCAAAACAAAAAAATCCTATGTGTCATCTTTTCATAACTTTTAGCTTATGTGGCATTATTTGAGAGATTATCTCACAATAATGATTTTTTTATTTAAAATATGTATATAAAATTTATTATAATAAAACTAATTACATTTTTGGTCCCCTAATATTTTGGAGAATTTTGAAAAATTTATGAGTATTTATATTTTTAACCCTTTACTACAAGGGGTGTACGTGTTTCGGTTTATATTTGATAGGGTTTAAAAATGAAACTTATGGATAAATTTAATAATAACATACAATTAAAGACCTCAGTGTTTTATAAATACACATAACATTTATATGATTTTTTTTTAAAATAAACTACACAATAAAACTAAGCATTTTATTCTCTTTAATTTGAGTATAATATTGCTATACTAAAAACCTAATTTTTAAAAATATATCATGTGTTTCATTTTATCATGGTTTTGTCTCAAAACTGAATGAAACATTCATGAACATCCTTAAAAGCATCACTTGAATTGTGTTCCCGAGCATAGCGCGGGCACTAAACTAGTAACTAATATAAGTGCATAAAAATATTTATATTTATATTTATAAACTTACTATTATATATAAGGTCGGTGCAAAGCACCGGCCAATCACGTGTTGCCGCGTTATATAATTACGGTTTTAAATCAGGGGCGAAGCATAGTATAGACGGGGGAGGGTCACGCCCCCCACTTTTTTCCGTTCGAAGTGTTTATTTGTTGGTCGATAGTTAATTTTTTTATATATCAGGTTTTGCCCCCACAAAATAAAACGTTTTAATATTTGGTCCCCCTTGGATCAAAAGGAATATTGGATATTAACGGACCTAACTATTAGTTTTGGCCGCTACCGGTCCCAACTTTTGAAATATGTGCTGGCGGTCCCAACTTTTATCATTTTGGCCACTAATGAACCCGCCGTTAAAAAGTTAACGGCGCTAACTTTTTTTTGAATTTTAGGTTGATGTTTTATGGTTTTTGATCGGAATAAGAATACGAGTCTATTGATATATAAATTACATCGAAACGATGATCCAAACGACGAAATTTGTACATCCGGTTAAAAAACCGTTAGGTTTAAACACCCCGATAAAGCATCGTTTTGTCATTTGGAGCATCGTTTTGATGTAAATTTTATATCAATCGACTCGTATTCTTTTTCCGATCAAAAACCATAAAACGTTGACCTGAAATTCAAAAAAAAAGTTAACGCCGTTAACTTTTTTAACGGTGGGTCCATTAGTGGCCAAAATGATAAAAGTTGGACTGCTAGCACATATTTCAAAAGTTGGGACCGATAGCGGCCAAAACCTAATAGTTAGGTCCGTTAATATCCAATACTCCTGGATCAAAATCCTGGCTTCGCCACTGTTTTAAATCATGACTTTTGACGTATTTCGGTTTTAATACTCGACTTTTATTAATTGTCATTTTAGCCTCTGATGAGTTTTTGACTTTGATCTTTTACTCTACTTAGACATATAGTACGACTTCAACATTCTGGATTTGACATGGTTATCATTTTGACCCATAACTTTTGATATTTCATCGTCTTTTAAAAAGGGACCCATTACGGTTTTGCAACGTGACGTACGAGACCTGAGACTTTTTTATCAACGCATGTGAAGAAGTAACATACGCAAGATCCGACTTCATAACCCAACCGCTACAACATGCGGCCCGGTCTAAAATCAAGTTGTTGCTATTTAATAATACATGAAAGTACTGAGACCACTCATGGCGTATTTTTGTTGACTAGGGCCTAATATAATAATATATATGTAAGGGTGTGTTAATTTCATAAAATAGTGAATCGCATATATAAGCACACGTTTATAGTGCTTTTGTTAAAGTTGTAGATTAAATAAAAGGAAAATGTCATAGAAATATAACCAAGTTTATTCATTGTTTTAATTAAATATTTCAAATTTTTTTTTGTCTTTTTAAAGTAACTGAAGTTTCATAAGCATTTCAGTCCTATGTAATATTTGATTTTTTTAAAATTAAGTTGCGCATATGAAACATATATGAATTATGATTATAAAAAAGTGAAAAAAAATTTTCAATCAATTTGAATCGGTATCTAAAAGTGAAGACTAAGAATTTACAACTTAATAACAAAGTTCTAAATTTATTGAGTTTAAGTCAAATTAAATAAAAATAATCACAAAATAGTATCTAAACTTTATACATATTTCATTTTCCAAACTCAATTTTTAAAAATTCAAATAATCGTAAAATTAGTACATAGGATTGGAACACTTATTGAAACTTCAGTGACATTAGAGAGACAAATAAAGTTTCAGGTATTTAATTGAAACAGTTAGGCAAATTTAATTACATTTTTACAAAGTTATCCCTTAAATAAATGATTTATTTTTATATTATCCCTCATCAGTTTTTATAATGGAATATAATAATGTGCACATGTGTGTTTAATCAATATGTACATATGAATGGAGGGTATGTCATATGTGTATGAAACTATGAAATGTGGATCGACAAAGAACTACTAATATTTTTCTTTCTATTTTTTTTATTGACAGTCGATTGCTTTTAAGCAGTAATTTTTTTTCACGTGGCAAGTTGATGTTTTTTTAGTTTGTTGTTAGAACTATCCTTATATAATATAGCAAAATAAACAAATCTTATGTGATATTTTTTTCATTGTTTTTAGTTTATGTGACATTATTTGAGAGATTATCTAACAATAATAATTTTTTATTTAAAAAATGTATATAAAATTTATTATAATAAAACTAATTATATTTTTTGTCCCCTAGTATTTTGAAGAATTCTAAAAAATTTAAGAGAATTTATATTTTTAACCATTTACTACAAGGGGTGTACGTGAGTCGGATTATATTTGATAGGGTTTAAAAATGAAACTTATGGATAAAGTTAATAATAACATACAATTAAATACCTCATTGTTTTATAAATATACATAACATTTTAAATGAATTTTTTAAAAAATAAACTAAACCATAAAACTAAGCACTTTATTCTATTTAATTTGAGTATAATATTGTTATACTAAAAATCTAATTTTTAAAAATATATCATGTGTTCTGTTTTACCACGGTTTTGTCTCAAAACTGAATAAAACATTCATGAACATCCTTAAAAACATCACTAGAATTGTGTTCCCGAGCGTAGCGCGGACACTAAACTAGTGTTTAAATATAGGCAATATAGCTTGGATGGTCTAGCAATATGTTGGAGTGGGTTAGTGGGTAGTTTGTTTTGTTATGATTAAATGATTAATTATTTAAGGCTCTATCTATTCACACACTCAACCTTTCTATCCATCTATCCTTTTAACGGTCCGTTAAGTATTTAACGGCCGTTAAATCTATTTAACTGTCCGTTAAGCCTTTAACGACCGTTAGATATTATTATTTTTTTTTATTTATTTATTTTTTTGCATTTGTAGTATAACGGTTTGTTAGGCCTTTAACGAAATTTGCAATAATTATTATGGCAATTAAATCATATTATTATAATATTAAATAGTTCAAAAGTTCTTAACATGTTATAGTGTGAAATTTGCAATAATTATAAATTTTATGTGACGATTACTTGTGTTTCAAAACTAAAAAGAAAAAGGTTATGATAATCATATGCAATTATAAGGTTATAAAAATAAATTAAAAGTAGCTCTATGAGACATATATGACGATAATATATAAGTTTGAGTTTCTTTTTGCTTGTCTTTTCTTTTCTCTTGTTCAAAAAGAGGGTAAAGAAGATATGTTGGATGAGAATATCCACGATTTAGGTCATATATTTTGCAGTATTTATTTTATCTTTTCAATAAAAAGAAATAATAAAGTAAGTTTCTCAAATATATATAAGGATGCATTTAGGTTTCTCATATGTTTCAAGTAAATAATCTAAATGATACTTATAATTGTTTTACAAAATAGTCATTTTTGAAATTAAAAAAAATTACCTATAATTTTAACTGCCAGTTAAGCATTAGAATTTTTTTTAAATTTTTTTTAAAATTTTTTTAAATTTTTTTTTAATTTCATAATTACGTTTGTAGTATAACGGCCCGTTAAAGGCTTAACGGACGTTAAATGAGTGTTTGATTAGATTGTTAGGTGTGTGAATAGAGCTACCACTAGGGGTAATGGGGTATTAATTTGTAATGTACAATCATATATTATAATGGCAATAAATAGAATGAAGACAAATTGAAGTGCATAGACATTTTAATCGATCAACTTATGTAATTATTAATAGTATAAATGTACGGGTGAATTGACGAAAAAAATCCTACTTATTTACAAAAGCTACTAACATTACTTAAACTAGTAATTGAGGGATCGGCCACTATTTCTTTTCTTTTCGTGGCTTTTGTGTTTCATAAGTGTGGCTTTTCAGTTTTGTAACTTTTGCATGAAGTTAAGATATTTTCAATTTTCACCCATAATTTTGACATATTTATTGTTTTGATTTATAATATTGGATGTTTAAACTTTAGTCAAAAAAGTTTTTTTATCCATATGGGTGGCTTGGTCACATATGTGATACATCGCCGCCTTTGACACCGCAACGCATGCCACGTACATGTCAAAGTTGAAATGTGACAACTAAGACTCGGTCTTCGCACCACACAAACATATTACGTACGTTACTAGTTAGATTTAAAACATAAATGTAAACTTTTCAAATAATATAACATATTTAAAATATAAAATGAATTAGTATATATGTATATACAAAGTCATTTGTATAGATTTAAAATGGTATATTATATGAATATATATAACACGTTGGCATGATTTACACCGCACCTCCAAATATACACATATACATAATGAAGATAATGTTATTGTTGTGTAATAATGTTACTTGAACAAAAGAAATGCTGATTTTGATTTATCTTGATGGAGTTAACACCCTAAAGGATGGATGATTAGTGGGAAAGCCCAATAAAAAATAAATGTAATCGTGTTCTTAAATACCTTAACTAGCTAGGGTAATTAGAGTGTCAATCTCAAGAAGAATCAGTAGTCCGTGAGATGTAATTTGACTTAAAAAACGATTAACTAAATTGCTAAATTATTTAAACTATTGCCTCTTAATTGTGAAAATAGTATGCATGTTGAATTAGAAATAAAGAAAAAATGTGTAAGAAAAAAGTAAGTTGGTTGTTATAAGTAATTAAGTTTCTTTTATGCATATGTGTTTTGATCTTTTGAACAATAAGCTTCTTTTATACACCTAATCACGTTAGCGTCATTGCTACAAGCCTACAACAATCGTAACGAAATTCAGAAATATGCTGCAACTTTATTTACAAAGTGTATAAACATACTAAATTAATCCACAAATAATCTAAAATCATATAAGATTGTTTATTCTTCTCTTTATTTACAAAATTTTCCAAACTTCACAGCAAAAATCCCCTAAATTTATTTGGCGCGTTTGTACATAATAAATAAAAGAATAAAAGTTCTTCAAACAACAACTATCTAAATTTACAAACTTAATTTGTACAAACAACATTTTCATACAAATATCATACACGTCCCAAATCATCTCTCAAGATGTCGCTCAAAACTACGATCCCGCGCTATCGATCGAGCCGTGAGCCCAATGGTTGTAGTCCTAGTGGACCGTTGTCGTACCACGTGACTAAAGTCAAGGTCATTTCCATAACCCTCATGCCTAATCCATTGAACCATCCCATGGTACCCAGGAAAGAACCTTACTTGTATAGCCTTAAAGAAAATGTAAGGTATCAAAGAAGCAATCACCACAAAAAGGGTCACGAACCAATACGTAGGCGAGGGTGCTAGCGTTTCCGAAAACACTTTATACGCGGTAGTGGAAGCCGACGAAGGGAGTGCACCGTAAGCTAATAGGAAAATGTACCAAAGGATTATACCACCCCAGATGAAAATGTGTTGTATCAAGGTGAAGTAAGTAACTGCTAATGCCATTTGACAGTTGACAACCCATACTACACATGTGTACATTGTGGCACCCATGATCTCCATCCCGGCTGTTTTTCCGTTCTCGTCGAAAGATTCAGGGTTCAAGGATTTCATGCAAAGGAAGTAGATGATTATGCCGCTGAATAGACCGTTAAGCATCCAACTGAGTATTCGTCGCCATCTAAAGAGTGTGTTTTGCACACCTTCTTGGTATAGTATAGGGAACTGCCACAAGAAATAAACCAAGCAAAATATTAGTATCTAAACTAGTGATAATTGTACTTGATTTGTATGTTTAGCAACAACAACATAAAGGTGGCAAAACGGGCCAGGCTGGCGCGGCTCATTGGGTCATGAATCAAAATCCATATGACCCGTTTATCTTTAGTTGTCATCGAAACATTAATAAGTACGTGAACGAGTTGAAATTTTAAGTTGTCTATACCTTGAGACAAAACCGAGCAGATACATCTTGGTCAAACACGCCCAATGCAATCGCAGGAAGTGATGTGAAAAAGACGTTGTAAAGAGACATATACCAATCGTTATAAGCAGCTTGACCAGAGAACGACGCATAAGCCTCGTACAAGAAAATCGTGGTTCCAAATACTATGTTCTTATAAAAGAAGTAGGATATCTGGAAAAAAAAAATAAAGATCAATCAAATATGAAATAAATATGGAAAAAAAGGTTTTTTAACAGTCTTTATAAACAAGGTAACTTCAAATTTTTACCATTGAGGAAATTCTTCTGTAAGACCAATGTCCATGCACTAATAGCAAGCGTTCCAAGAACCGAAACTGAGCAATGGCAATGTCGCTAGACATGACCGCCTATTTTGGTGAAAAAATATGATTAGAACAAAAAAAGTGCAGCATGTTAAAGGAGAAAAAATGTAAATATAGTTTGGTTAAATACCTGCATTCCCTCAACACCACTGATTCCAATTCCGATGTCGGCTTCTTGAAGCATTCCCACATCATTTGCTCCGTCACCAATGGCTAATGTAGTTTTTCCAGTTCCCTCTTTAACAAGTCTAGTAACCAGCGCTTTCTGTTTTGGCGATGAGCGACAACAAATTACAGAAGCACAACCAACTGCAAGCTCTAAAAACTCGTTTTTTAAGTCATCATCTAAAGCATATGCAAGTGATTTTCCATCAATAATTAAAGCATATGCTTCAGATCTTGAAGCATTAATTTGAGCTATCCCTGCTGATATCTGCTTTTGGACGCTGTTTTTCGAAAGCTGCAAGGGCAAATCATATATTTACACTCAAGAAATCTTGAATTTAAATTGGTAGACAATATGATTGATGAGTTTACTTACTTTAGCAATGTCGTTTTTATCACCAGCCTTTTCAGCTGCTACAATTTCTGGTGATTCTAAAGTTATCACTATTTGCTTCATTCCTTGTCTAAGCAGACTGCATGCAAATCTGTACAAAAGTTCAAGTTTGACTTTAAAGGTCAAAAGTAGTCATCTTTGACTTCTTAAATAATAAGAACTGTTAATTTTTCTAAGGAATTTTCATAACTATGTTTTATTAAACTAAGAGTACTATAGTATTACCAATTTCAAGGTCAAGAACAGAATAATTTATCATCAAATATTGATTTGGAAATTACAAAAGTTTGACTACATAAAGTCAACAAGTGAAAATTGAACAAGAGTGGCAAAAGGCTTACCCTATATTAATGGCCGTTTCCATTTTATCACCGGTCAGAACCCATATCTTAATTCCAGCTTGAGCAAGTTTGTCAATGGTCTCGGGGACCTGCATAAGAAAAGGCACAGTGCTATGAGTATGAAATAACTAGAGGAAGCAATTTTGACCCATTTACTTTTAACTGGTTTAACTTGGATTATCTTTTATCACAAACGGGTCGAGCACATCAAATAAACATACTTAGTTAAAAAATGGAACATTTCAGTAGCAGCCTAAAGTGTACTCCATAAAAGTGTTTGGGTCTCGATCCGACCTGATCCATACTATATAAAAAAACCTTTTTTGACCCGTTAGTTAAAGCATGAGAAAAACTCACCCCTTTTTGAAGTTTGTCCTCAATGGCAGTTGCACCAAGAAGTATCAAATCATTCTCAATTTGATTCGTCACTTCACTTATCATATCATCTCGTTCTGCACTTACGGAGTTTTTTGCTTCTGTAAATTTCTCATTAAACTCTTCATATTCTTTCTCATTGAGCTCACGATATGCAAGTATTAAAGTCCTTAACCCTGCATCAGCATACTCATGCACATGGTCTCTTGTCTTCGTTTCAAATTGTCGCCCGTTTTTAGAAAGTCTTTCAAACATAACACTGAACATATAAAAAACAATACATAAGAAACATTAACAAATAAACATACTATTTGAGGGGTGTTTCGATTCGTATTTTGAAACTAACCTGTCGGCACCTTTACTAAGTAAAAGTAGCTTTCCTTCTTCGTCCCTTACTATAACCGACATCCTCTTTCGTGTACTATTGAACTCTAAAATGTTTAAAAGTTCATATGACCTGAAACATATATATTAAACAATAAACTAAGTTAAAAAAAGATTCATACTAAAAGTAACCCTACAAAAAAAGGAGTCATAAACATCAAACCTGTCAACAAGTTGTTTAGATTTAGGATCAAACTCCATAAAAGAAACACTTGTTTGTGTCCTTTTGTAAAACTCAAAGCCAAGTTCTCTAGCTGCAATTACAAAAGCTGATTCATCAGGTGACTCAGCTTCATACGTCACCTTCCCGGTGTCCTCATCCACGTCCGGTATAGCAGTATGACATATTGACAATAAACGAAGGAACTTTTGAATCACATCTGAATTTGGCTCATTAACCCATCGCCCGTGTGTGATCCTTTCATCTTCAAACTTATATCCTTTTACAGTCAAATGAGAATAAGCATCAATATCATTTTCAGCAAAATGATCCTCACCCTTGGTCCGTTTGGCCATAGCTTTTTCAACTTCTGTAACTCTGCGCCCATAAGCGGTCCCTGCCACCGAACACTTGATAAACTCCATTGAGTTACAAGTCAAAGTCCCGGTTTTATCGGACAAAATAGTATCAATTTGACCAAGTTCTTCAGTCAAATTCGATGTTCGTGCGTGGGCTGGTTTGTCTGATTCTTCATCATACATATGAACATCGTTGTTGATGAAAATCGTCTGCAATACTTTCACAACTTCTATAGATACATATAAAGAAATTGGGATCAAGTAACTGTAAAGCATTAAAGCTGTTAAAAAGTGGAAAATTGCAGCCATTGGAGCCTGTTCTGGATCAAAGAATATATCCGAATCATCCGGTCTTAAATACCATCTTTTCATTGTATCGCCATCTAAATCATCTTCAGTCACAATCCCAAAGTATATTGATCCCAAAAACGCCATCAGAAACAAGATAAAGAACAAGAAATAGATAATGTTATCCATTCGTCTCTCGATTTTGCTTCTTTTTGAAGGTGGATCAGTTGAATTTTGAATCACTTTCGTGTCAGGACCCGTGAAAATAACAGCACCATAAACGTACTCCGTGTTTCTAAGCTTTGAATCTCTTAACAGAAGCTGTTGAGGAGAAAGTGCATATCGTTGGTCTTGAAAATTAATCGTTCCAACAAAGGTGTACAAACTAGCATTTGGATCTTCACATCTAACTGTAGCTTTAAAGTTACTAAACTTTAAATCCTCATTAACTGATGAAGTCACATCTAATGCTTGTTTTAGTTTCAAATTTGTTTCACCATCAAGATTCATTGTTTCAACGTAACAGATTGCATCTTCGTAGCTAGATGAAAGTAACAGAAGATCTGCAGGGAAGAAACTATCTTTTTCTACCTTCACTATATCACCAACTTTTAGATTTTTCCATTGGCTAGTTTCGAAAACTCCTCCACGACGGTGGACTTTGACTTTTCGATTGTTGACCTCATGATCCTGAAAAAGGTTTGAGATTTTGAAATTAAATGAGGTTGAGTTTATATAAGATCCATCATTAAAACCTTTTTTCAACTCAAATACATCAAAGAAAACAAGAATCAAACAACACTGCATGTAACCAAATGTATAATTGTATATATATAAAAGTCAACCAAGTTTTCTATATATTAATCACATGCCATTATAAGTAAGGTGAAATTTTCAACTATCTTTAAAAATGTTAAAAGATTCAGTTAATGGATCAATCTGGGTTTAGTCAAACAAAGACTAATTTTAAAACATTAACCTCTTAAATAATGGTTTAGTTCAAAGATTGACATCATAACGGTCAGAATAAGTCAATAATGTTGTTCTTAATCATAGTTAACAAATTAACTTGTTAAAAAAATGAACAATAAAGTGTTAGATGGTCAAATCAACCCGGCCGTCTCCGCATGCACCAAGAACTAACACAAAACCCGTTTCACCCCTAACCACTTTCGAGTTTCGACCCGCTTATCCAACCCACTCATCCCACCCTTATGGCCATATTGCTATCTGTAATTAAGAGGGAATTTACACATAAATTAAAAATTTACAAGTTCTTTGGTCAAGTTATGCATGTAAACTTCTATTTTAATACTATTATACTAATATATATTTTAAACAACTACTTAGATACAAATATATATATGGGAGTAGATCAAGTTTAGGATTGACCCACAAACTATCAAGGTTTCTAACTGTCTAACATCTTTCTATCAAAAGATTCAAGAACTAATAACAACAAAACCAAGTATGATCAAACCAATCATTAAATAACAGAAAATAAAACATAAAAATCAAAACTTTAACATAAAAAAAGTGATCAAGAACATATATATATATACCTGCTGTTGTCTTTGCCAATCTTCAATCCCTTCTTTAACCATAGTAGCACCAATAACAATAACAAGAGGAAGAATAGCACTAACAGCAGAATAAGGAGCTAACGGTGTAAACGACAAAATCGCGGTAACAAGAAAATAAAAATTAGCCACTCTTCTAAACTGCTCAAACAAAGATTTTGGTAGAAATGTAACTGGTGTATACTTTGTTGATCTCACAAAATTATCTGCATAACTTTGAAAAGTAGCATCTAAATAACCATTTTCATTACAATAAACCACCCTTGAAAACCCTGGTCCACCTATTTGTGAATGATCTTCTTCAAATCCATTTCTTCTTATTGAATACATCTTGCTTAAATGCATCTTTTTTCTTCTATCTTTCCCCATTTTTGCTAAGGTGTTTTGAGAACTGAAACCCAGTAATTAAATATGAAATGAAGTGAAACCCAGAAACAAGAACTAAAGAAATTAAAAAAAGTTTTTTTTTTTGTTGAAAATTAGTTAAAGATGTGATTTTTGTGGAGAAAGAATTAAAGAACAAAGTGTTTATGAATTGTAATGTAAATATATGGTGTGTGTGTATATATCATATATGTTAATGGGTGTTAAAAGAAGAATAAGAAGAAGAAGAAGAAGAAGAAGAAGAAGAAGATTGGAAAATGTAAAGGTAAATGACAATTCACTACAACAAAATTGGGTTTTTAGTACGCCCAAAAGTGTCCTATAATGGTATTTTATAGGACCTTTCATTTAATAGGACCAATAGTAAAAGCGTTTTATGTAAAGGGGTTGTAATAAGTCCCGGAACTTAAAAAGCGTCCTAATATCGCAAATAAGATTATGAAACCAGTTTTATGGTCGTATAATATCTCTATGAACAACTTAAAAAGCGTCCTAATAAAAACATATAAGGACACTTTTACAATGTTACAATATTTGGCTACTTACTTTTATTCTTATGATACACGTACAAGCGTCCTTAAAAATTAATTTATAGGACCCTTATAATGTAACAGTATAGGTACTTTAGTACTAAGAAAAGGGTCCTAATATCCTAAATAGGATTATGAAACCAATTCTATGGTCGCATAATATGTCTATGAACAACTCAAAAAGCGTCCTAATAAAAACATATAAGGACACTTTTACAATGTTACAATATATGACTACTTACTTTTAATCTTATGATACACGTACAAGCGTCCTTAAAAATTAATTTATAGGACCCTTATAATGTAACAGAATAGGTACTTTAGTACTAAGAAAAGGGTCCTAACAAGTCATATGTTACAACGCTTTCTTAAACATCCACACACACAATTTTACAATATGGTTATGGACATCAAGTTGAACAATAAAATGACCAATAATATATAAAACCCCGATAGTTATTGTGTATATAAAATCCACTAGTGAAAGAAATAAAACCTTATTATATTTCAAATAATAAGCTTGTTCATAACAAAACCACTAAACATATAGAAATAAGTTAAAACATTATCCAACATAAAGTCTTGTAACATTTAACAAAGAAATTAAAAGCAATGAAAGAAACGATCAATATAAAATTCAAGTCATCAATGTGTCCTCAATCCTCACGGACTACCTACAAATAAACCACCCATGTATAAGCGTTAAGTTTCATGTTATTAGAATTATTCGTATCTCATATTTTACAAATACATACCAAGATGAAAGGACAAGGCCATGCGATTGATGCACCAACACAATCTTGAATTGTGGAATAACCCATATGGTCTCACCAAATTTTCATCTTTTTTTATTGGTACTTGAACGTTTACCTCACACCATTCTTGTCCAAGCTTTGTACTACCAACAAGCTCATTTGGGTCCAAGCTCTTCACCCATCCTCTTGCTATTCTTCATCATTGTCCTCAAATAAACCGGCAACATCTTGTTCTTGATTAACCTCAAATAAAGTAGCATCATATTCTTCATCATTGTCCTCAAATAAACTAGAATCATCACATATTTATATAGTTACAAACAAAAAAAGTAAGCATCGAAAAAAGTAATTTGAATCTAGACTTAATAACAATTAAATATCATATTTACAGTATATAGGTACCATGAAATCTCATGTCACGTTCCCCATGGTCACCATCGTTGTCAACTGCAAATAATTTTCTCTTAGCTTCAATTGATCTCCCTCTCGTGTGGCCTTCGTCGGACTCTAGTATCCTACTATATTTTTCACTCCTTGTATGAATAACATGTGCTTTTTGGATTCGAGAGTCAGTCGCAGCACTTAATCGTTTCTGTGCTAAATTAGCACATCTCTTCATTGATTGCGGAGCAATGTATTTTCGATGTTTTTTTTCTGTAAGTCAAATTGTTATAGAAAAAACTTAAACAAATTATATTATCCTAATTTGTTATTAGTACCTTTTTAGAGATTTGTTTAGTAGCTTTTTCTTGATAATCTCGCTCAACATCAACATTAGAGTCTGAACCAGGCATATACTCTACATCTTTCTCGATGGTATCCATCGGTTTCTTTTTCTTTGTTTTGCCAATCTCCACTAGACTTGTCAAAGACTTGGAATAATTTTTCAATCCCAAATCTTGAAATTTTTTGTTGTTCTCTTGAATTATTTTCATTCTAATCTTTTCATAATCATTCATATGTCTTGTGTAGCTTTGGCCTTGCATACTTTTATCTCCCATTGCTGGTTTACAAAGCAAATAAAAATAATATTAGATTTACCAAAGCATGATTAAATAAGAAAATTTTAAATAACTAAAGGAGTGTGCAAATAATTCTTTTATTTTTTATTAACACTAGCAAGAAAATATATATAAACCACCTAAGTTTATACCAAGAGCAAGCTACTAGCTAGTGACAAGGGGAAATCACAAATTCAAGAAAATAAAACAGCTGCAATTGACCTTATACATTATATTCAGATGGATTTATCAGAAAATAACAATTAATCAGTTTACAAATACATAACATATTTGATCACATTAACTTAATATATATCATACCTGAAAGACAAACTTAAAAGTATATTTTACAACATTCATCTCATTCAATACACAATTTTATTTCCCAGAAACATGGTGCAGCGGTCCAAACTTAAAACAAGGTCTGTTTTGAGAGAGTGTTATTTATGTGAAAATTTTAGTGTAAATTAGTAAAATTTGCAACAATGGTATTTATATAAGTAAATAAGAAATGATAACACTTCCATAACTACAATTTATAAGTGACACTAGCTACTATTTCCCTGATAGAGCAACACTATACAAAAGTGCAGCTGTGCTCATCAATCATACATATTATGTTTAACAGAGAAGGGGAAAATGTCATTCTAGACTGAAATTCAAACACGCAGAAAAAAAATATATACTGCCAATTTGATAGAACACCATAATGGAAAAATACAATAGTTCGCATGGGGCCAGGAGGTAACAATTTGTTGAGTGAGCTTATTACTCAACATTCTCTTTAGATGCAGACAATAAGTCGGTTTATTTCATTAAAACAAAGCACTACAAACACAATAATAGCATACAGTAATTAGTGAATGATGGTATATGCTAAATTAGGAGTATGAGAAGGTGCTTCAGACTGCTGTAAGTGGCCTACATACTATATATTATATATATTTACCCTTAAAGCAAGCAAGGAAGCAATGATTGATAGTTATAATTCAATAATGTCCAGCAAGAATCATATTACCTTTGCTTTTCAAAAGTCTTTCCTCCTCATTAACAAGCCTTCTCAGTGCGTTAAGCAACAACCCAAAATATAATGCAAAAACAATGCTTGATAGCTTACTATCTAGCCTCATCGGCTCATTTTAACATCATAGCACTAATAATATATATATATATATATATATATTCATATCCAAGTTCCAAATGTACCTTCGGTACTAAATGATGATTGATGAGGCACAATTAGCGATGATGAATACTAAAGAAATAAACGAGCAATTGTTGATGATTATAGAATCATATTTTCCGATTACCTGAATCAGAGATTGTTGAAACTGGAAAAAGAGGCGCGCGAAGCAGAGATGTGTGTAAAATGATCAGCGTGCTTGAATCAGAGATGTGAAAATATGGATCCTCTTATGACGGGAAATTAGTTGATGAAGAAGAATTTTGGGATATTAGGAGGGAATAAGTTTAGAAACTAGTAACTAGGAAAGAACAGAGATTTTAGGTTAAAGTTTTAGTATAATGTATTATTGTATTAATGTTTCCATATTTTATTTTACGGTATTTAAAATCTACAGTTTTACAGTCTAGTTAGTTGTTATTGATAATGGTCTGGTCCGGTTTTTTACGAACGGTTTTTTGTATAAATAAAAACGACCGCGAAACCAAACCGATGACCGCTTTGAGTGATTTCGCGGTTTGAAACCGAACCATGTACACCCCTAATTAGAGTAACATAAATAATAGACACAAAACCCTAACGGGCCTAAAAGCAACCACGGGCCAAAAAAAGCTCTAAACAAAAGTCCAAAAAACATAACAAAAACATAAAAGAAAAAACATAAAAGTGTTCTAACGGGCCTAAAATCAAGTCGTAGCCCTCGTTCTGATCTTCGAATTGACTGGTAGCTCGTCTGAAACGGAAGCTTGTAGCTCAAGTTACACTTATTTATGTGCAGTACCCTTGGAGACACAATGATGGGCCTCCAGAAACATAAGGGTCTGCTCCTCCACACTTGAACCTGCATGAAGCCTTTAAATTAAACGCATTATAGGGACCTAATTCACCTTATATACAAAGAAATTAATCCTAATTGTAGTTGTGCTAAAAGACTAATAAATCATTGGTTAGGTGAATAATATCCAAATACTAATATAAAACATGATTGATGATACTATGTAATGCTATTAATAACTTGAAATATAAGAATTGTAGCAACCAAACATTAGACACTCTTTCCAAAACCCAAAAACTGAAAATAACATTGTATAAAATAGTGTTTAATTCATTAATTCTTTTTACTTATAAGTTTTTAATAAATAAACCCAATTGTAGAACACAAGTTGAAGCCATCTTCATTGTTCTCGTACATTATCTTCATCGTTCGGTATCACACCGATTTCTTGATACAAAAACCGACAAAAACTCAAATACCGATTTTACATGTTAAGTACAATAGTAGGGAGTTATTTTTAATCAATTAGACTTATAATAAAGTATATTGTAAATCATAGTTTAGAACATTTACTAAAAAAATGTTAATAATAATAATACTAGAAAAAATATGGATCATTGAGATAAACAACCTAGAACTCATAACCTACGAGCCACTTTTAAACAATATAAACCACCACACCAAACTACACTTTGTTGCCAATTTAGTGAAACAAATTATGTTAATCAAAGAATAAAGGAAGAGTCTATATTAAACGCACATTCGTGAATTTGTGTACAGAGACGGGCACAAACCAATTGCAATCAACTATTCGATAGTTATTATTAAAACATATATCTAGCGTACGATCCTGAATGTATATTACGTTTTTTTTATCATGATGCATTATAATAACGCGACAATGAATAAGTGTTTTATAAAGGTTTAAGTTATAAAACCCAAGTGTCAAGTGTCCTATTAATCTAAGTTATATTAAAACTCTAGCAAATAAGTGTCCTATAAAACTGATGTTTTATGACTCAAATATCGAGTATGGCCTATTACGATGTGTTATTATAAAACCACAATGATTAAGCGTCCTATAAAGGTTAAAGTTATAATACTCAAGTGTCAAGTGTCCTATTAACTCGTGTTCTAATATGACTTCTACTAGAAAGGGTCCTATAACACTTAACACTTACGACTCAACTATAAAGTGTCCTATTAAGTAATGTTATAATAGGACCTCAATTCATCCGGAGTCCTATTACATTACCACATAATGGGACACCAACAACTTAATGTCTTATAAATTACATTATTAGGATCTATATTTTAAGTGTCTTATTAAGTTATTTGATAATAGGACCCCAAAAAGTCATCCATCCTATTAAATAACTTTTTAGGACACCGATTTAGTAGAGTATGTTATAAAAGGACCCCAAGATTTCATTAGTCCTATTAAATAGTTTTTTAGGACCATCTTTTATAAGCGTCCCACACAAAAGGTCCTAAAAAGCCATTTTTGTTGTAGTGATTGTTGACTTTTTAATTATTATTATCTAAAAACCAGAAGGTTTGAACGAAGACAATTCATGGACTTGAAAAATAGACTAGTATAACGCGCGTATGCACTTGCAGAATTTTTGACGTAGCCGTCACTAATTATGAATAGTGACCATTTATGGGAAAATAACGAAAATATAATAAAAAAAGTTACTCCAATACACATGTTAGATAATATTAATATTTTAAACAATTATATTTTGGTTAAGTGATTGAAGGAGAACGTGAGAGGGTTTTGTCATGTTAACGTTTCGACTTTAAAATCAGAGTCGAGTGATTAATTTACTAACTTGATGATACTAATCAATGTTTTTAGAGCTGAACCGGACATCAAACTGGTTTTTTTACCGGTTCATCGGTCCGGTTGAATCGGATGATTAATTCATAAATATTTTATATATAAATACAAAAAAATTTAGAAAAATTTTAAAAATTTCCGGTCCAACTTCTTTTTTTCATGTTCAACCGTTTGGTTTTCCAGTTCAACTGGTTCTATCCGGTCTGACCGGCCGGGTCACTCTCAAAGTGGTTCAACCCTCTTAACCGGACCGGTTCCCGGTTCAACCGGCCGGTCCGATCCTATCCGGTGTTCAAAACACTTATATATAGTAACTAGTATATATAACTTGCAGTATAAAAAATCAAGCTTTTACATCACCTTTTAGTTGTGTGCTATCTATCATTTTTTTAGTGCACCATATTTTTTATTTTCAATTTTTAAATTTTGTTTTGTTGATATATACAATTTCTACGGCATTTAAAACAATAAATATGGATTTTCCTAGTGGTTGTTGGCGTCTTAATTAGACTTCACTTAGCCACACAAGGCCCAACCATATTTGATCCCAGCCATAGCTTTTTGTGTTTTTAAGAGATTTTCTTTAGTGATGATGATAATTCGAGCTTCAACATGGTTTTTATAACTCAGGTATGTTCATATTTTAGAAGAACTTTCAACAGTTAATTGTTAGTTTAACGCTTGAGGATGACGTCAACCCGTTCAAAGAGAAAATCGACAACCTAGCTCGTAAAGCTCATGACTTCCCTATGCCTGAAGAGTTTCATGCATGACGCAGCTCCTGTTAAAGTCAACACAATTTTAATGATATGTAGGATTATAACTTGATCATAAGGCCAAAAATCTCTTTAACACTTCAGTGGCATAAATGACCACAAACTTTTTTTTGTTAGACACTTGACCCAAACTCATTTTTTTTACCGTTTTTAGTTTGTATCAACACTAGACCCCACTGAAAACCCCGTCACATGGAGAAATAATACTAATTACCATGCATAATTCTATCTTAAATGTTTATATATATAATATATATTACCTAATTACATAACGTACACTCGGAGTAATTTCACTAGAAACGAACATTCTTATATGTTTTTTCTGCTCAAAACCAATGAACAGTTAAAGTTTTATATCATGTATCACTATACATACTTCATTCAAACACACCAGGAAAATCTTGTGGTAGGTTCTTAGACTTTCCACAACCCTAACAACCTGTTCTTTTCACAATCAACATCTCATGTCAGCTTTTCACTCAATCTCACACATCTTTCGCACAATCAACGTTTACTCCCAACACTATTCTCTCCACACAATCCATCTTAATTAACCTTTTAAATTAAAAGAAAAAAATGGGTTGAAAATAGTGGCGTGGACCCTACCTCAACCCTTATTACTCTCCCGCGCCCATGAACACCTTGCTGCTCTTCACTCCATCCTAAAGTCGACCCTCCTACGATCAAGCAACCAACAACCACAAATGGCCATCACGAGCTTGCGTTGTGTATGGTCTTAGTAACAAAAATCATGCAAACAAGACATGCTTGGATTCAATATTGAAGGTCTACCCGACATGGTTGGTTAATAACTTAAGTAGCCATTAGTCTTATGATATATGTTATGTAACGCCTTAACTTATCATATGACAAGAGCATAACTACTGGAGTGTGGTAGTTTCACGTATTCATGAGACATGGAAAGAAGAGTGAGGCCTACACCCAGTTTAGTGTTTGTGTTGGACTAGGCTTTAGTGATGAGATATTGGGGCGCTAAAGTCTCCATGTCAGCACCTCCATTGCACCACCACCATAACAACTACTCCATCATCGGTGGCTGCCCTTGCCGGCTTGACTTCCTTAACGCTCGCGAAAGGGTTTCATTTTTTATTTATATTTCACTCAATTATAAGACACAAACTTTATTACCAATACCCTCCACCACAACACTTATTTTAATCACTATCACCCTCTCACAACTCATACTATATGACTCATATATAGTCATCGCCTACTCACATCATTTTTGTAAACTTTTCTAATGATTGTCACCCTCCCATAACGCATAGCCTTATGAGGATTGTGTAGTCCCATCCTCTTTACTGAATGATTTAGGTTGTGTGATGTTTGTATTTTATGTTCTTGACATCATCATGAGCTAGCTAGACATTATGAGTTTATGACTTTTGGGTTGACACAGGCAACAAAAAATCATAAAATCTTAATTAGGCTCGAGCACTATAATTGGAACATAAAGACAAACAAATAACTAAGTATTAGATCTTAAATCCTGCAAGTGACAGATAGTGAAGTAATATGAGTCATTAAATTAAGAGTAAACTACTATTTTGATCCCTGAAGTTTGACCAAAATTGCTATTTTAGTCCAATACTTTGTTTTCTACGGTTTTAGTCCAGTAGTTTAACACTAACTTGCTACTTCAGTCCACAACACTAACGACATCTATTCTCATCCATTAGTTTTGTGTAAAATGACTATAACACCCCTAAATAAATAAATTATTTAAAATAAAGTTATTTTATAATTAAAAAACATATATATTATTATTATTTTATTATCAGCATATAAACCCAACCCATTATTCACATTTCATCTTCACCATCAAAAAATCACCACCTGCACCGCCTCTACCACCACATCTTCCCCACCGGCACCGCCACCACCTCCATCATCACCATAATCATCGCCTCTAGGCTAAACCGTCGGCCAACTGGCCCCGCCATCGCACCACCCGTCCCTCCTAAACCTCTGAATAGATCTGAACCGACGGGAGCACGATTAAATCGAAACATGTTGCTTCATGTCGCTTTCTTGATTCGTGTTGCTTTCTTTCCTTACGAAATCGGAAACCCAAAATTTGGAGGGGGAAGCACGATTAGAACAGATATAAAGGATGGTGGTGGTAGTGATTTTTGGGTGTTTGATGGTAGCAATCGTGGTGGAGGTTGGTAGCAGTGATGGTGACACGGATTAGTGGTGGAGGTTTGGTTTGTGAAGAGGAAGAATGAGGGGAGGGTGGTGGTGGACCGTGGACTGCTATCAATAATTCATCATATATACCATCATTTCATATTAACTTAACAGGAAACTTTAATGCTGTTAGTGACGTGGACTGAAATAGCAAGTTAGTCGTAAACTATTGGACTAAAACCGTAGAAAATAAAGTATTGGACTAAAATAGTAATTTTAGTCAAACCTCAAGGACCAAAATAGTAGTTTACTCTTAAATTAAACATGACAACTAAGATGGTGTTTAGGATTAAGTTTGAAAGGCTTAGGGGTTGTTTGGTAAAATCTGAATCATTAAATGTTGAATGGTTAAAAGGTTTGAACCATTAAGAGGCTCTATCAATGAGAGGAATGTTGAGGTAAAACTTTAGATGATGGTAAGTTTGGTACATGCTCCATTCAGTTCCATTCAGCATCGATCTAACTGTCTCTTAACCATTCAACACTTAACTGAACCATCCATATGCTTTTTTTTATGAAACAAACACTCTGAATACAGAATGTAAATGTTTAAGCACTTAACTGAACCTTTAAAAAGTGAAACAAACAGCCTCTTATTAGCTTTCTGAAAGATGGTCCAAACGAATGATAGGTCCAAGCGAATCTACTCCTTGTTATCTTCTTGTTCTCTTCTTGCAAGTTGCAAGAAAGATTGCATGTTGGACTTTGTAACCAATAAGATCCATTTTACCATTTTCTCACTTGCATAAGACAACACAAGTATGTGTCCAATCTAACTAGTACGTATACATTTCTAACCGTTTGTACAATAATGGCAATATAATGTGTTAAACATTTTGTTGGTATTCACACATTCTCATTTATTTTATGGTAAGTTAGATGAATATAAAATTTATTATAACCTCAAATCATGCGGAGGAAGGTCCAATATGCATATGCATAACGGATAAAAGTTCTCATCTATTGATATTATCTTAATTTTTTTTTAACGACAAGGATTTTATTAAGAACAAGCACATCAGAGGCTAGAAGTACATGAGAGAAAAATTACAAACCATTTAATTATAACTTGAATGTTGACCATTTGTTCCGGTCTAACCCACCCATTTTTGACCTATATTTGACCCAAAAGAAGCTTAAGATCTTGATGTCTTCTATAATTTCAAGTGCGGACGGTGTAGCGTTTCTAAAGATGCATTCATTTCTAGTCTTCTAAATACACCATATGGTAGCTTTTAAGATCGAGTCAATCAATTGTTGATGAATAGAGCCATCCTTTAGACTGAACGAGGATGTAGTCATAATCATTTCCAAAGAGTTTAGAGGGGTGATTGAAATTTGACTCCACAGCCCCACTTGGGTCCAAACCATTTCAGATAAGGAGCAAAAAACAAAAAGATGCCCAATGTTCTCTTCAAAATGGTTGTAGAATGGGCAATTGATGTTAGGGATATGCATGCCCCTAGTGATTAGAGCTTGACGAGTGGGGAGACGGTTAAGGAGGATCCTCCAATGAAGAAAATTGACTTTGATGGGGAGCCATTTGTTGTCGATAAAATTGCCTGGGTGATGTGAGAACATGTTTTTCTCAATGAGCTTGCATAGGGAGCTTGAAGTGAATGAGTAATCATTATTATTTTTCCATCTCCAATCATCTGAGCCATGTGAAATAATCATGGTGTTGAGTAACATATTGCACATGTTCCATTGATTTTTTTCAACAAAAGAGGTTGGCGTTCTTCTCAAAGGGATGTTCCATACAATTGAGTTGTTATTCCAATTGTAGCACTCCTTAATGGTGATGCTCGTGGTCCTCGAAAGCTTCGCTATGTCTGGGAATTGATCTCCTAATGGAGCGTTCCCTATCCAAATATCGTTCCAAAACAATAGCTTGTCTCCTTCTCTAAGAGCACCCCGAATGCCACTACACAGAACAATAGACAGAGTTAGTAGTTCCTTGTTGATGAAAATGATGTTTTTCCACGTACCTGAGATGGAAGGTTTGAGCGCGAGAGGAAAAAACATTCTGTCATTATGATGTAATGCCTTGATAGCTTTAAACCATAGAGAGTTTTCTTCAGTTTTGGCTCTCCACCACCATTTACCTAAAAGAGCCATGTTCATAGCTCTTAGAGACCCAATGCCCAACCCCCCATCTCTTTAGGAGCCATGATTCTATCCCATCTAAGCCAATGAATTTTAGAGGACTGATTTGTGCCTGACCATAAAAACTTTTTCCTTATTCTTTCTAAAGAGTTAATAACGTGAATGGGAGCTTTAAAAAGAGAAAAATAGTAAATTGGGAGACACCCAAGAACAGATATTAGTAGTGTGATTCGACCCCCAAAGGAGAGCGAGTTCGCTTTCCATGTGGATAATCTTGCCTCGAAAATATCTATGATATCTTTCCAATGTTTAATGTAGTTCATGTTTGCACCCATTGGTATGCCAAGATATTTAAAAGGAAGATTACCCACTTGGCATTTTAAGCGACTCGCTATACTATTAGTACCCTCTTCATTAACCCCAATACCAAACACCCTTGTTTTTTTGTAGTTTACCTTTAATCCGAATGCAAGATAAAAACATCTCAAAATACGGGCTAAGTTAAGCACATTGCTTACCGACCATTCACCAATGAAGATTGCATCATCAGCAAAGAAAAGATGAGAAAGTATGGGACCGTCGTGAGGAAGTTTGATACCATGAAAAGTTCCGAGAAGTGTGGCTTTCTTCATGACGACATTTAGGGTTTTCATGGCAAGGATGAAAAGAAATAGAGATAACGGATCACCTTGTCTCACTCCTCGCTCAATGCAGAATTCCCTTGTGGGAGACCCATTGACTAGGAAGGAGGATCTGGCATTCTGCAAAGTACCCATGAGTCACATGCTCAAACTGGATCACATTCAACTAATTACCTTGATTTAAGTTTTAGTAATAATTTAAGATTTTTCTAGTATAAAAAATAAACAAAATTGACAATCTTATTTTTGGAAAAAGAAAGTGAAGATAAATTGATATAAATGGGGTAATTTAAGCTACACGTAACACGTCCATTTCGAAAGTATAGCGACCACATGAAATGTAACACCCAACATTTAAATTGTATACATTTTAGTCTTGTTGACTTGTTTTATACCTTTGTCCTACGTTGAATAACTACTAAATGTGAGGGTCGATGGTTACAACACTTTTTTTGCTTTTTTGTGACTTTTTAAAGTTGAAAACTTTGGTTCTTTTACTTGACACATTTACAACTTTTATCATTGACTTTGATCTAATTATCACTTTAAAACTTTTCTTTATCAACATGTGTAACTAAATTGCAAACATAAGACCTCTCGCCTTTGCCACTGCAACGCGCGACACGTGTCAAAGTCTAAAACCTAATGGAGATTTCTTTCGATAGATGCAATAACAGAGACATATGTAATGTCTAAAACCTACTTCTGTCCAGGTTGTATCTTGAACCATAAATTTAATGATTTTTTTTGCTTCGTCTTCTATGAAATGATAATCGCTTACTTTTCACCACATAAGGCTATAGTTTGGTTCGATTAATTAGAGTTGCTTGCAGTAAGTTTGTTCTTGCTGCTAAAAATGTTCATATTCTCTGTAAGCTTTATATATCTATTGGTTTTGATCTTTTAAATGTTTGACTTTTTGGTACTAATATTCAGGTTGACTAATGCTACTGCATGCATATTGATTTTAGTCTAATGTTTTTATAGAGCAGGTAAATTATACTTTTGTTTATTGATAAAACAAGTGAAAACACGAAAAAAAAATAAATAGGCCACATACTCACCTCATATAAGATAAGGAAAATCAACAAATGTATGCAAAGTCCAACACTAAAATGGCAAATGTCTGCACACCATGTATTTATTTCTAGGTGAAGGTTGTGTAGGTATTAAAGTCAAGGGTCTAGACTTGTAAAATAGTTAAAGTGTGAGCTGAAAAAGTGATTAAACCTGGAATACTACAAGAGTGTATTCATTTTTCGTCATAACTCATTATCGTCGTCTTACGTTTTGGTCTTCAGGTCTTTGTGTTTGTCTTGTATGGTTAAGATATGCATACTCTCATTGTAGATGATAGATGCATTAATCTCGCTTGTATTTGTCGTTTTTTATTTTGTTATACCAAATTATGGTGGCCGTTGTGATTGTTATTACAAATTTGTATTTGGTGATAGTGGTCATGTTCTTCTACACTAAAAAAGAGCATAGTAGAGTGGTGATTTAGCTTTCATGTAATAATTGATTTAGGGGTCTAAACGAGTTGGCTCGAGCCGAGCCAGGTTGGGCTTAGGCTCGGGCTCAAAGATAACGAGCTAGGCTCGAGCAAGCTCGTTTTTTTATAACGAGCTTGGATTTTGGGCTCGGGCTCGGCTCGTAAAAAGCTCGAGCTCGGCTCGTGACTCATCGAGCTAACTTGATTTTTTTTCTTACACATAATTAGAACATTCATGGATTAGGTTAAAAGTTACAAAGAAAATAATCATTACCTGCTATGGAAGTAGTTGCTTAAAAAGAGAATGAAAAAGAAATTAGGGTTTGAACTTTGAAAGTTGAAACTTGATGTGAAAGATTAGATGAGGCGACAATTAGACGAGCTGGGGTGACTAAAAAGTTAAATTGTTGAAAACGTAAAATGATTAGGGCAACAAGTTTTTTATTTTGTTTAATTTTTAATATTGAATTATTCATAAAAATGAAGTAACGAGTAATAAGTAATAATCTATATTTAAATAAATGGTAATATAAATCTATATATCTATATGTATATTATATCAAACCATAAGTCGAGCCATGAGCTGAGTCAACGAGCCGAGCCCCAAGCGAGCCACGAGCCGAACCTACCCTGTCTCACTGTCTCAGGCTCGGCTCTTTTAGATACGAGCTTTTTTCAAGCCGAACTTTTTCTGAGCTTTTTTTCGAGCGAACCTCGAACGAGCCACGAGCTTTTTAAACACCCTAAACTGATTATAGAAACTAATTTATAATTATATATTTTTAATGACTTCATCCGTATAACACACGGGATATAAACTACATCAAACTCCGTGTGTTACACGGGTGGATACATAAAAAACATAATTCTAAAATTTTACAAAAAAGTAAATTTGAAAATAAACTACACATATATGAAATTAGAAATACAAATTACATTCAAACTCTAATTTAAGTATCGAACAAATATATATAAACTACAAACACACTATTAGTATCAAATTAGATTTCGACGCTTTTAAACTGAGTGCCATATAAATCCTACCAATTAGTTTTAAATAAAGATAAAGAAAAACGACATACAAATAATTTAAATGATAGATATCTTACAAAATTTACGATGACACTCATATATAACGAGCCGGCTAGACTCATGTTTACAACGAAATAACATATACAAACAACACCACAGTCTGGCTTCACCAACAGTTTATACCTGCAACTTGGATGTTTAAACTTCAAAGTAGTGTCACTATAATTAGCATGGCCACAACATCTACTTCCCTGTTGTTCTCTCTGCCTACAATCTTTAAACCTCACAAAACCACACTAACTAACTCTCATTCAACCCAAATTAACACTCAGGCAAATATTCTATTTCAATCTTGATTTTCAAATTATCTCTAGGCTTCATTCATAACTACTGATTACATTTTTATTTACAGATTGTGGATTTCTTATGCAAAACAAAAGGTAGTTTCTTGTTTGGTTGAAGATGATTCGAAAGCGTTTCTTGAATATATCTTTAATTTCGTTTTGGGTATGATTTTTTGGTATAAAAGTTTCAAACTTTGTGAAAATTGTTGATGAATTGGGTCATTGGGATTTGGGACTTTAATTTTCTTTAGAATAGAATAAAACAAAGGGGTATGAAACATTAGAAAACATTTAAACTTGATGATTGAGGAAGAATAGTTTCAAGATAATAATGGTGTGTTTCTGATTTTGATGTTTGATTGAAGAATCAAAGGAATAAGTATATGAATTATTATTATTGTGTAATTGTTTGACAAATTGTCTGTTTTGATGCATAGAATTGTTTGTGTTGTCATGATAGCTCTTGTTTCAGATGCAAATTCATTAGCTTCAAATTCCACTGTCAATCACAGAAGAAATTAGTTTTGATTTAATCAAAATTCTTCTTCACCTAAAGTTTGATTTGATCATACATGCATAGTTTTCGACCTTTTTTAACGAGACACATAATATAAAGTTACTATTTTTAGGGGTTTTAGACGTGTTTTAGGCTTGTTTTGGGCTAGTCTAGGCTGATTCCAGACTTGTTTAGGGCTAGTTCAATTTTTCAGACCCGTTTAGATGATTTTTGGTCGGAAAATGGACCTGATCACCGGAAAATGGGCTTTATTAAGCGAGCCAACAAGGCGGCACCGACCTACATGCACACCTTATAACAAAAAAATGTAAACTAATATTCTAGTAACGAAACGAAACTAGAGGGTAACGAGACCCCCCACCCCACCCCCCTCTCGTCCCTAGTTCCTTCCGGCTATGAAATGGAACTAATAATTAAGAAATGGAATGCCTTTATGCTCATTTATTTTTCGTTTATTAGTTGAATTCATAGGCTTAACTAATGATGTTTTTTTACCATGCAAATCTTTAGGGAGCAACTATTGACTTGAAACTCCCAAGAAGAAGCTTGTTAGTTCAATTTACCTGCAATGCGTGTGGTGTAAGATCACAAAAACTAATAAATAGACTAGCTTATGAAAAAGGGATGGTTTTTGTTCAGGTAATTTTCTTTCTCACACTCGTGGTGTGTTATTCAACGCGTCTTTAACAAACTTAGTATTTCATGGACATGATTTTTAGTTTTTTAAGATAATTATAATGAAATTTGTTTGCATTTTGTATCTAGTGCACAGGGTGTTCACAGTATCACAAACTTGTTGACAATCTCAATCTCGTGGTGGAGTATGACTTTAGGGATGAAACCAATACACGTTCAGATGAAGATCAAGCTTGATTCATCAGTTTAATCTGTTCTGTAAATTTTGTCTCCATTTGACAGTTGATATATTTTGATCAGGCTTTTTAAACCATATAAGGTTTGGAAATTTATAACATGTTAAAAGGAAAATCAATTGAACAAGAATGTAAGAGGTTTTTCAATGTCGAGATGTTATTCAACATTTTCCCGCAAAATATATTGCATTTTCTTGGTAACTAAGATCTGAAATTTACTTCATTATTGTTCTAAATCTGTAGATCGTGAAGTTATTGAGGTGCATTTCTGTTTTGTGATCAACCCTAAATCAGTCACACTTAAGAATTAAGATCATGTAACCTATGTATCTAAACCAGTTAAACATGTTGACGAGTCTTAAACAGGTTGATGGGTTGTTATGAAACTTTTTTAGTTTTAAATATATAGGATGATGTTGAACTTGAACATAGCATGTTTAGTAAACGGCCGGGTTAGATATAACAACCCAAAATCTATGTATGCACTGATTTTTTTTATACCATGCAAGGAACTGCCACCTTGATTTTAATCCATGTACGTATGCAACTATCATTTACATCAAGTATCTTAAAGTTCTTATATGAAAATGTTTTACATTTGCTGCATGCAGTTTGGTGATCAAAAGCATCTAAAGGGATGTTGATATTCAGACTTTGGAGAGTTTACCTTGGAATATTCACTGTCTGCATATGAGCTCTTATCCCATTCAGGTACTACATATTGGTCCAAGACTATATCTAAGCATAGCAATGCGGCTCACAGAGTAGTTAACGGGTCAAAAGAGTTTTGGGGCAAAACAGGCCATTCTAATATCATCAATTTGGTTCGGATCAAAACAGGTTTTGATCAAGATGGGCTTGAAACAGGTGTTTTAAGAAAAAGAATCAAAACGGGTCGCACCGTTCTAAGTTAGCAAAGTTTAATAAGAGTGTCCCATTCTGACCCGTTAGAAAAATCTTGTATGACCCAAACTAACCAAAATTTGGGTATTTGGGTTTCTTTTGTCAATTGTATATCTCATAGTCAATGCACAACTATGTTTGCTAATTCTTTCTTTTCCCTATCAAGGGTTTTGCTACAGGTCTTGCTAGCTGACCTCAAACGTCTTTTATTATTAGGATTGTACTTTGCAAACGAAAATGAGTTGCATTCTGCTCTTCTCTTTCTTACTAGCTCCCCAAATATAGAAGTAATCGTAGTTGAGGTAAAACAGTGTAGATACAATAACGTACTGCATATGATTCACCTCAACATTTTCTTTTATTGAAATATATTTTTCTTATTAACAGATGCGTCATAACCCAATGGACCATGTGTCGCAAACTGCCATGAACTTTTTTGATCCGCAAGACTGCTCACATATTATCTTGGATAAATAACGATATGAAACTTCACCAAAACTAAACCTGTGATGGATTTTGTGAGGCTTATATTGGCCAACTCGCCAATGTTAAATTCGGTAGACATAGTGATTGACAAGCAGGTTTCTGCAAAGACACTAAAAGAACTGACATGGTATCCACGGGCATCAGTTAGAGCCAAAATCAACTTTGCGTGCTCATAATGTCAGGTGTATGGTTGGCGCTGGTAATGATCTTGCGTTACTACTAGTTTGAGTTTGTTTCCTGATACTCTTTTTGGAGTGTTTAATATTCTAGATATTGTTTGTGATGTTTGTATTGTAAAATGTTTGAAGATCAATTTATAGTAAGAAGCTTGCATATAGTACGGTTTTATCCATAATCTTTGAAAAAAATTACTCCGTAGTTTTTTTATTGTGTTTGTATAATCTTGATGAATCTTGGCTAGCGTTAACCAAAAAGATGTATATTGTTTAATCTTTGTTGCATAATTGTATAAATGTGTTCAGTTTTATGCATAATTGTAATCAAATCACACTACAACGACACATCAATCTTTGATGTGTCATGTTATGTAGTTCAAATTAAGTTTGATCTTTGCTTTAACTTAATGCTTGACTTTTAGTTGAGACTTCGCAGGTTTACAATAGTTCATCAAACTGCATTACTACGTTGAATCAAACGGTGTAGTTTCATGCACCACCATACGTAGCAAAGTAGCAAACACGATAAGTTTACAGGTACATAAAGAACAACCCAAAAAGACATCAAACAACCAAAACATGTTCAGTAAAAACCAGACAAAGTTACGAGCGCTCAAACTTGATTTGTGCTCCAGCAGATGCACATGGACTTCATAGCAACTCTATTAGCATCTTTACTTCATCAATGACAACTCTATTAACAGGACAATAGTTCATCTCCAAATGATCAACCAAAGGCATCAACTGGAAAAGCTGAACAAGATTAGTATACTCAGTTCCCATAAACTGCTTCTCTTCTTGGATCTACAAAAAGTTCAAAGATCAAGTTTTTTTTTTTTTTTTTATCAAAACAGTAGCACGCATCAACAAACGTTTAACGATCGACGTTTAATGAACACCCCTAATCAATGTATCGACGTTTAATGATCTTACCAGAATGAAACTATTGAGTATAGGACAACAACTTAGCAAAGATATAAGCATTTTGGTGGAGATTTTGACATTATGAAAGCTTAAACTTGTGAGCCTTTCAAATCTAAAAACAGTTGATGGAAGCTCAACAACACAGTTCTTGAGGTTCAGATGTGTTAATTTCTTCAGAGAAAACAAAGATTTGGGTAGCTTGTGACTAATATACAACCCCATTGAAAGTTTAAACTTCTCAACAGTGGTTTTGATTGCAAGATGCAGTATAATCTGATCAATCTCATAACAGCTTGGTAGTTGGGTAACACACAGAGAAAAATCAAGTACAGGACCTTGGTGGAGTAACAACACATGCAGTACGTACAAATAGCATGAAACACTTTGCACTTGATCAAACTCAAGTTTGGGTAAGTTTACGCAGCGGTGCCTCCAGCTTCGAGACAAGATTGTGGTCTTAAATGCGTCTCGTATCGGCATTAGAGTCAGGATGGTTTGTACGAGGCTTGATGGCAGGTTGCTGATTCTATCCGGAAGTAAACTTTCTTCAGGTTCCATCTGAGTAGATGATGCAAAATGCATGGATGAAATTATGCATGAAATTGAAGTGAAAAGGTTATAAGGAGGGTGTTTGATCATAATAGGTGCAGCATGCAGTATAAGTCGAGAGTTGTTTGGATCTTCTCCAGTGGAAGTTGAAGAGACGGGACAAATCGACCCTTTCAATTCGCATTTTCTAATTTTAGGGTTGTTTACAGTGGTTTTGACGGTTTTTTATCAAACCGTAAGCCAAACCATTAGTACAGTTTTTGCATTGAAAACCGAAGCCAAACCATTGAAAATAAAAACCAAACCAAACTGTTACAAACGGTTTGACTCATGTTTGGTTTCCCGATTTGAGCCTCTATTAGGCTTCTATACATGTTCATCTTTATGCTAATATAAGATGTTAAAAAAATCTAACATGTTGTTAAAAACACACACACCAAATAAACAGATAATACGTACAAAACTATTCTAATACAAGCTTAGAATAAGTTTTTAAATAAATATATATCTAAAATAAAAAAATAAAATTTTTAAATACTATGGTCCAGTCCGGTTTTTGGTAAAAAACCATAAGCCAAACCTTTAATTACAGTTTAAAATTTTTTAAGTCAACCGACCGAAAGTAAAAATAATACCGACCATGAAGCCATACCGTAACCAATGAATACCCCTAATTGTTACAACACATGCATTTACTCTCACCGAAGGTCTTGTATACTAGCTATCCGGTTTTTCAGTTATGTAGTAAAAGTGTTCATCCCCAAATGCTTGATGACTACTCTAGTCTTGTGATGAACATCAAAATAAATTTAGTTAGAGGGTGTCAAAGATGTGTCGTCCTTAACCAAAAGGTTGTGGGTTCTAGTCCCACATGGGACAAAAAAAAGAGAATTTCAGGTTGGATCGAGGTTTTCTCACCTAACGTAGGTTTCCTCCTAATTGGACACGATGGTTATTCTTCAAGAGGTTATAACTAGAATATAATGGCGTAAACTGTTGATGGGATCAAAATGTTGTGTTGTAAACTTTTAATGAGTGTAAAAATGAACTTCAATCAGCTTTTGTTTCAATCTATACATTATATGTGTTTTGTCTACATATATATCTCATGAACTTGTAACGATTCATCGATATTGATCTGTTTTAAGTATTCATAAGACACTTAAACAAACACAAAGTTGACCCGTTTCGTTGTGTTTAGAGTGTTAAAAAAATGGAGATGCGGGGTATCGATCCCCGTACCTCTCGCATGCTAAGCGAGCGCTCTACCATCTGAGCTACATCCCCTTTCATATCTGCTTTTACGTTTTAAATTATTTATTTACATACACAATATCCTTTTGTTTGTTGAATGAAAACACTGCTAAAGGAGCTATGGTGATTAAACTAGCACTAATCACTATCATGTGAAAACTTATTTACATTCACCATTTGTCATGTAAGCTAACACCATTCTTTCGAGATAAAGTTATGGCTAATCCTGATCAAAAGATACATCTGTTAATATGGCTACGGTTATACAAGGTAATTATTTCACTTAGTAACGGGTCAAACAAAATCACAATAGCTCATCAAACACAATAAGTTTATAAGTTTTCATGCACCACTACACTTAGCAAACACAATAAATTTTTAGGTACAAAAAGAACCCAAAAAGACGTCAACAAAGTAACCAACCAACCAACCAACCAAAGCATGTTCAGTAAAAACCGCTCTCAAACTTAATTTGTGCTCTAGCAGATGCACAAGGATGCCATAGCAACTCTCTTAGCATCTTTACTTCATCATTGACAGATACTTTGTTGTTAATCACTATTCTTACTTTCTTTAGCATCGACGACTTTGCCAATATAAGCTTCAAAAAATCCATACCAGGCTTTGTGTTACTGAAGTTTGTTATCTCCAATTGACAGAGATGATCCAACTTAACATAAGAGTTGTTTTGCAACTCAAAAAGGTTTATGATGGCAGTTTTTGATATTGCTTCAGTTGGATTGTAACTCATCTATAAAAAAGCACAATGTATATGGCTAAGTGAAAAACATGCAAGCAAGGCGGGTTAGGTAACAGGTCAAAACAAGTTCTTATCATATGTACATTTTACCTCGAGTTTTATCTTCTTTATACTAGGGGAGCTCGTAACCAAGAGACGAATGAAACGCGACTCGTCTTCTTTCCCAAATGATAGTCCGTATAATATTAGAGCCCTGAGATGAACTAGCATCTTCGGGAGGCTATGTGGAATAACACCTGAAAGAAAACACTGTAACCGAAAAATATGATCAGAGTTTGTATCAGAGTTTCCGTCCCCGTCCCCTCACTCCCTTACCCCTAAAAAAAACTATCTCCCACCTGAACAAGAGAATAGTTCATCTCCAAATGCTGTATCAAAGGCATCAACTTCAACAGCTGAACAAGATCAGTATACCCACTTACCATAAACCTCTTTCCATCTTGGATCTGCAAAAAGCTCAAAGATCAAGTTTTTTTTTATCAAACAGCACACATCAAAAAATATTTTAAAAACTAAACACCCCTAATCAATGTATTGGCATACGCTTGATGATCGTACCAGAACGAAACTCTTGAGTATAGGACAACAACTTAGCAAAGATATAAGCGTTTTCGTGGATATTCTGACGTTATGAAAGCTTAAACTTGTGAGCCTTTCAAATCTAAAAACAGTTGATGGAAGCTCAACAACACAGTTCTTGAGGTTCAGATGTGTTAAGTTCTTCAGAGAAAATAAAGATTTGGGTATCTTATAAACAATACACATCCCCATGAAAAGTGTAAACTTCTCAACAGTGGTGTTGTTTGCAAGATGCAGTATGATCTGATCAATCTCACAACAACTTGGTAGTTGCCTAACACAAAGAGAAAACTCAAGCACAGGACCATGATGTAGTAACAACACAGTATAGATAGCATGCAAAACTTTACACTTGATATAATTGGGTGATTGAGTATTAATAGTTGATGCTTGCCGCAACAATATTCTGTCGTCAAACTCAAGTTTGGGTAAGTTTAAGCAGCGGTGCCTCCAGTTTCGAGATAGAATAGTGGTCCTGAAAGCGTCGCGTATTGGCATTAGAGTCAGGATCGTTTGTATGAGACTTGATGGAAGATTGCTGAGTCTATCAACAAGTAAAGGCTCTGGTTCCATCCTACAAAAGTGATCATAATTAAGCTGAAGCTAGTAAAAAGGATGATACGTACCATGCATGAGATTGAAACCCTAGATGCATGCATGCAATCGATCAAATAGTAATATTGCATCAAAGAGTATGATGTAGCAGTTTTTACTTTTTACCTCGGGAGTTGTTTGGATCTTCTTAGGTACCGGCGAGATCGACAAAGGGGACTAACAATGGAAACAAATTGTTTCTGACAGGCTTTTCTAAATCACTAATTCTTGTATTCTAACAAAACCTAGCTAGTATATATTGGCCGGGCTCATTTAGACTCGAGTTTGCTCGTGTTGACCTTAGAAAGCTTAGGAAGAATTGAGCTTGACCCGTTTAGAGCTTTATTTACAAAGGTAAAAAGACAACACTTGTCTCTTTGGCTTGTTTAATATTTTATTATTTTTTATGTATTTTTATATTTAATTATATGGATGGTTCAATTAAAACTCAATATAAATTAAAATTATATAAAGATATACTTAGTATCTTCTCCTAATATTCCCGCCAGTTGAAACGGGAGTACGAACTGACGTTCAAATTACTAGATAAGAAAAATTCAAACAAGTGACGAGGTAGAGCTTTAGTTAAGATAATTACGTACTGTAAGGATGAAGGAACACAAAGCACTCTTATATGACAAATCGAAACTTTTTTCTATGATATAATGAATGTCCATTGCAACATGTTTTGTGCGTTGATGGTCCATCAAATTTCCAGAGAGATACAACTTTATATTCAACCTCGATACTCAAACAGGACATTGTGGCTTGGCGTTTAGAGGACCACGAAAAAAGATTAATTATAACCAAGAAATATAAAATAACAAGACGTCAAACGCCGAGAATCTAGGCAACCACCTCAATTTGCATCATAGTAAGCAAACATGTGAAAATCCGTGTCACACAAACCAGCTCCAAACCCCAAGCTAATGTAAGATGAAAAACGACTATACCAAGCATACCGAGCATGTTTCAACCCATATATAGATTATTTAAGTCGACAAACATGATCAAGAAATGCCAGATTTGTAAACTCAGGTGGTGGTTGTTGTTGGACATAGGGATGTCCGATGATCGGGAATTATAACGTCACTATCGAGGTACTACCTAAAGAGTTACATTTTGGACAACGAATAAGTCAGTAATATTTTAAGGGTTAAGTATTATATCACGAAACATATGGGTAAAGATGAAGGTTATTTATGAGATAAATAATAAAGTATAGAGGTTGACTTGTAATTGAGTGTTAATTACAATATAAATTTATAAATTAATATTTATGGGATAAATGATAAATGATATTTATAGAGAAATATCAATATATATATTTATGGAGATAAATATATATAATGTAGATAAATGATTCGAATCAGATTCATATCTAAAAAAATCACAATATTCCTAACTTAGGGGATAAGTCAGGGTTTTACTATAGATAAAAGATAAAAGATTGGTTTTGTGCTCATGCTATATTTGGGTTATGGTATATTTTTTTTTATATAACGTCGTATAAAAAAGTTAATTGGTTAAAAAATACTTAGGGTATTTAATTTTGAGTTATTACTAATTTTATTCGTAAGTTTTATAAACCTTATCAAATATAAATCGACTCATGCACACTTTTTATAGAGAGGGTTGAAAATGTAACCGTTTTTAATTTTTACAAAATTCTTCTAAATATTTGGGTGCCAAAATGTAATTAGTGATATTATAAAATATTCTTAATTTTTACAATTATTAGTGTGAGAGAACTCTCAAATAATGACAAGTAAGCAAAGAAACCCTAAATGATTGATACATAAGCAAAATTCATTTTTCTTTGTTATATAGAAGATTAGATTTGATAATACTTGACATACTTAAAAAGGGTTGAAAACCTAATCACTCTCACCCATCCCTTGCGTCACACCACCACCACCACTCGTCATTGTACACCATAGGGGCACCACCACCGTTTGGAACTCCGGAATTGTTGGATCACCCCCTAGATTTTGGTTTCGTGATCAAGTCTACAAGTGAGACGTTCGTTAATTCAAAGTGTTCTATCTTCGGTGTTTCATCAAAAGGTAATTTTATATAGTTGAAGTTTTTATTTAATTTGTTTAAACGATTGTAACTAAACCATGGAGGGATTGGATCAGATCCAAACAATGTACCCTCTTTTGCTGTCTAAGTCACATTTTAATATTAAACCGATACATGGAATCCCAACAACACGAGTTTAAACGATTGTAACTAAACCATGGTGGATCAAGCTACTTCATGCAAAGTGGCCGAACATGAGAAATCATGCATTGACAACCGACACGAGTTTATACCATTTGCATCTGATACTTCTGGTTTCTTAGCGCCCGAGGTTTTGGAACTACTTAGTCGTGTCCAACGGGTCATTCATAGTAATGCTATGACCCGAGAAACATAGTACGATTTACCTCTATGGGTTCACGTCTGTAAACCCGTCGATTGCAGTCTTCAAAGCCTTGTAACATCTAAAAGGGTAAAATGATTTTCATTTGTGCACTGATGCACCAAAGGTCAACTAGGATTCAAAACCAACATGACTTCATTGACTTGCTTTAAATACCAACTTCAGACTCGTTATAAAAGCAGAAACTTAGCAGACAATTCATTAATAACACAAAACAAAGCCATCAAAACACACAAAATAGTCCAAAAATCCACTATGCCATAGCCAATCCTTAATCCCAAGAAAAAAATTAACAAACATCAAGTTAATAGCCTTCATGAAGATTTTTTTGGGCGCTCAATGATTAATTTGACAAAAGGAGATGCACGCAGAAATGAGTGCAGCACCAATTCTTTAACCATCTTCAGTTCAAGTGCAGAAACATTATCACTAAGCTGGATTCGTACTTTCTTTAGCGCAGGTGACTTGGCCATGATGAGTTTCACAAACTCCCTCTCAAGACGTAAATTACTAAACCTGCGCATCTTCAATGTCTCAAGATGATCCAACTTCAAATCTGAGTTGTTTTCTACGTCAAAAAAGTTGTTGGATGTTTGTTGATTAATGCGAAACTTTTCTTCCTCCGCCTCCTCTTCATCATGATCATCATCATAATCATCATCCTCTTCCTCCTCCTCACGATCAACATTATAATCATCCTCATCCTCTTCAGCATCATCAGAATAATCATCATCAAAATCATCATTACCATCCTCATCATCATCCTCATCCTCATCTTCTTCATCACCATCCTCATCCTTAAACACCGCTTCATACATCTAGTTAGAAAACATGTTAAAACCGTCAGTACGTAAAAGTATAAAGAGCAACGGCCATAAGTGAAAGCAATATTTACCCAGAAACTAATGTTGACCAACAAGGGGGAGCTTCTGATCAAACAAAGCGCAGACGAAATCTGATTGTGTTTCAACAAACACACTTCCAAACTAAGAGATTTAAGATGAGCTAGTGATTTTGGAAGCTTATATGGCATCCCCCCTGCACACAAGTACTTTAACCAAACACAAAGTCAAAAATTAGCAAACACAATTAATATTAATTATTACATGAGATATGATGTAAGTATCTTTATACTACCTTCATATAAGCCTTTGAAACTTCAAGAGTTTTAATCAAAGGCACAGTTATTAAAAGATCATCAAATGTAAATATGTTTCCTGGTGCCATATGTTCAGCATCTACTACAAATCCAATCTGCATTAAAAATATTACCTTTATATTAATTAGCATCTTTAGTTGAAAGAGCTTCACAAATGGTTATATATATGGACCTTACCAAACTAATATGCTCAAGTAGTGGACAACGGTAGAAGAGCTTCGGAAGCCTATGAATGATAACCTCGACGCTTTTTAAAATCATGCTCGTCACACAACTAAATCCACTGAATCTTAGTGGCGGTATAAAACATACACGTTCAAGACTTATACGTTCTAATCCTTGCAACGAAAAGAAAGAATCAGGTAGCCGGTAAAAGTAGTTCTTTTCAGAAGTAAAAAAACTCAGTTCTTTCACATTATTTTCCCTTGAAAGATAAAAATATATATGGTCAAACTCGAAATTCATTCCAAGTCGAGCAACAGAGCAATCGAAATTGAACTCTAGTTTTGTCGGACCGTTGTGTAATAACAAAACATGGAAAATTGCAGTGAAAAGCTTATATTTCTTCAACTGATAACAAGGAGATGATACTTTGACCATATCGTCTGTAAATACAAGTTTAGGCATGGCACGCCAACTATATCGCCAATTCTTTTGCAAAATGCTAGTTCGCAACGCATCTTTTATTGGCATACGAGTTAGAATGTTTTGAAATATGTGGTCAGGAAGTGTACTAATTCGATCCAAACTTAGTTCTTTAGTGTCCATCTTTTTACTCACTTCTTCAGGCTACAAAACTGCAATGCTGAATGCAAATAGGCAAAACAGAAAACATTAATCACATCCAACACTTGTGCGTGTAGATCATTCATGATGGTTTAAAACAAGTAATATAATCAAAATCTTGAACTTCAAGATCATGCAAGAAACTAGTTATAGAGCGTGAAAACTAGATAGAAGACACTTGAAAGATCAAAGAATTGTTGATCATCAAATCAATGTTAATTAAGGGAGGATGTTGTTAGTTTACCTCAGGGTTTCTTTTGATCTTCTCCGGGGAAAATCTAAAGAGATTGAGCACACAACCGAGCAATTCAAAAAATAAATGCATGTTTCAGTTCTGCCTTTTATATAAAGGGTTTTATATATAAATGGTCAAAGTTTTGTTTTGTTTTGTTATGAACGGTCCAGCCACTATGAGCCCAAGAACACTAGCTATCAATGCAAGTTCAAGGCCCAGTTAATTATGTATGTAGCTTGATTGTTCAATTGCAATAGTAATCACTTCATAGAGTCATACCACCGTGCACAAACCGGTTTCATAAGAACCGGGTCCGGTTTTGGTCAACAAAGTCAAAAACCGGATAGGATCTGTTCCGGTTCCGGATATGATCGGGTATTTCATCGGGTTTTTTCAGTTCTGGGTAGGGTTGGTCCGGGTTTTGACCGTGTTAAGATGGAACCGATTCTAGCGGTTCCATGTCCGGTCCACTTTCTTGGAGAACCAGAACTCATGTATACCTGACGGTTAGGGTACATCAGGTTCGGTTCCGATTTAGGTACACCGGGTCAGTTTCAGAATTGGTTTTTTTTTTTCATACCAGTCATAGACCTACTTAATTTGTATTTGGTTAATTGGTTTGATTGTTCAATTGCAATAGTAATCACTTATTTTTTTAGGTATCAAATTATCGACAAGTTCTTTTTCCAATTATTAGACCATGTGTAGTACGTGGGGCGTTTTTGCCCTCCTATAGCGCCCGATAGCGCCCTAAAGCGCCCCCCTTCCCATTACATAGGGGCGCTATGGGTCAAAAAATGGGTTGGGGCGTTGCCTACAAAACGCCCGGAAATTTCAAAAATCAATATCTACCCACATTTTCATTGGTCAATTCCTTTAAATATAATAATTATATAATGATTGAGGGGCTTTTTGGGGGCTTTTTCCATTACACTATTTTTAGGTAAAAAACTCTTGATGAGGTGGCTTCCAAGTGGCACACAAAGCCCCTTAAGGAGCTTTGTCCACTACACATGGTCTTATACCCTTTAGAATTTTTGCTTTAAATAAAATAAATACCACTATTTTAATGTCATCCGTTTAATTGAAACTTTTTATTTTAGAATTGTTGTACATTACTTTGTCAAGAAAAGTAATATCCCTGTTTTCTCATAATGCCAACAGTTTATTTAGATAAATCATAGACTCACTAGCTTGGGTTCAAAACCAAGATGATTATAAAGCAAAAATATATAACACAAAACCAAAACATCAAAACACACACAAAAAAATAAAATCCATAAAACCATTATGCATAAACAATCCTTAGTCCTAACCAAGAAAACTAACAGCCTTCATGAAGATGTTTTTGGGCGCTGAATGATTAAGTCAGCAGAAGGTGACGCACGTGGAATTGGGTGTCGTACCAAATCTCTAAGCATCTTCAGTTCTTCATCTGCAGAAACTTTGTCACTGAGCTCGATTCGTACCTTCTTTAGTGCATGTGACTTGGCCATGGTGAGTTTCACAAATTCCATAATTAATACTTAATAGCATGATTAGTACCGTAATTATAATTTTCACCAACTTTGGGGAGCTCCTGATCATACAAAGGACAAAAGAAATCTCGTCTTGCTCCTTCAAGCACACATCAAAAAATAGATAGTGTAGATGGACTGACGAAGTTGGAAGCTGATGTGGCATGCTACCTGCAAACAAGTGCTTTAACCGAATACGAAAGTCAAAATATAATAGCAAACACAATATTCTTACATTAGATGTAATTATTTTTAACCTAGCTAGATGCTACCTTCATATAATACTTTGAGATCTGCAAACAATAAACCAAAGGCACACACTCTAAAAGATCAACAAATGTAAACTTGTTTCCTCCTGTTGCAAAGTCAACGCCTTCTCCATCTCCAATCTGCGTTAATATAAAGCCGTTACAATCAGATCATTAAACGAAGGAGGGAACTTTAGACCATCCACAACGCATCGTCCTAGGGGCTGCCTTTGGCCGCATTTGGGGTGTCGTTGGACCTATGCATTTAGCTATCCGCCCTTCCCAAAGGATGACCGCCCTAGCGCAATTTATTTTTCCTTTTTTGTAATACAAGATCAAGTAATTATATATTAAAAAGTAGGTTGCGAGTGAGAAGAATGGATATCGTAGTGTTTGAGGTAAAATGTGTATGTGGAAAAAATGAGTGAAATCTAATGTGATGTGATGAGACAGTGCATATATAGCGTTGTGGACGACAATCTTATATGAAAATGGTTATATGAACCGCTTACCAAATCGATACGCTTAAGCAGCAGGCACTTGGGGAGGAACCGTTGAAGTATTTTAGCAGAAACCTTAACATTAGCAAATGTCATTTTATTCAAGCAATTAAATCCGTTAAATGTTAAGGGTGGTTCAAAAACACATTTGTTGAGAGATATAGTTTCTAATCCTTGCAATGAAAAGAAAGAAGCGGGTAGCTTGTAAAATCCGTTATGAATGATAAAGAACAATTCTTTCACATTCTTAATTTCCCCTTGAAAGATAACTAATTAAAAAGAGCCAGGTGTGTTTAAATTGCTCGAACCGGTTAATCCAACCCGAATAAACTAATTAGGGTCGTGTTTAACCAGAATTGTTAATAGGGTTGGTTTTCAGGTTTGTGTTTAAAATAGAAATCGGGTTTGGAATTAACCCAATTAGTGTTCTTATGCCTATCAATTCATTTTACATATATTTAATTCGGGTTGAGCCCTTCAAATACACTCTAATTTATCAATCATTTATACTCACTAGTTTTAAAAAACTCAAAATTTTTAACTATTTACAATAACTAAAACGTACGGGTCAAAACGAAACATAGTAATTACTTATCAAAACAAGGAGGGTTTAAGAGAGAACTAAAAATATAACTAAGTTATTAAAAAGCTAGTTTTATGGCTAAGTTGTCGTAAATATTGTTACGACAGCCAAATATTATTGTAAGTTTGTAGCTAAAGTTGTCATAAAATTGTTAAAATGAAATTTACTACTAGGCTTTTTCTTATAATAGAATTTTTTAGAAAGTTTGATGACAATATTATGAGTATATTACGACAAGTCGACATCTGTATATGTTTGTCTAAAAAATGCAATTTTTTAGTAGTTGAATTATTTATAACAAACAAATATGTAGATCATGCCACAATAGTTCATTTAGGGTGAGCTTTTAACTAATTTATATAAACTCACGTGAGTTCAAAACCAAGATGATTAACTTTGATTAAGACTTGTCATAAAGCATAGATAACACAAGCCAAAACATCAAAGCACACACAAAAAAGGTCCATAAAGGCATTATGCATAGACAATCCTTGATCCTAACCAACAAATTATGTAACATAATCAAATTAACAGCCTTCATGAAGATGTTTTTGGGCGCTGAATGATTAAGTCAGCAGAAGGTGATGCACGTGGAATTGGGTGTCGTACCAAATCTCTAAGCATCTTCAGTTCTTCATCTGCAGAAACTTTGCTACTGAGCTTGATTCGTACCTTCTTTAGTGAAGGTGACTGGGCCATGATGAGTTTCACAAATTCCATCTCAATAGGCAAGTTGCTAAACATTTCTATCTCTAATGTCTCGAGATATTCCAAGTACAAATCCGAGTAGCCTTCTGGATCAAGAAAGTTGGTGGGAGTTTGTTGAACAGGCAACTTCTCATTATCATACATCTTATTAGAAAACATGTAAAACATATCAGTAAAGTATAAAGAGTAAAAGAGCCACTTCCACAAGTAATAAAATATTTAGTACCGTAACTATAATTTTCCCCAACTCTGGGGAGCTTCTGATCAAACACAAAGCAGCATAAATCTCATTTTGTTCCATCAAGCACACATCCAAAAACAGATCTACGAGATTTACTAGCGAAGTTGGAAGCACATGTGGCATGCCACCTGCAGACAAGTGCTTTAACCGAATAGAACGTTAAAACTAGTAATAACAATATTGGTACATCAGATGTTATAATCTTAAACCTAAATACTACCTTCATATAATACTTTGAGATCTCCAAAGTGTTAATCGAAGGCACACACAGTAAAAGATCAATAAATGTAAACTTGGTTCCTTCTGCTGCAAAGTCAACGCCTTCTCCATCTCCAATCTGCTTTAAAATACATTTACAATGACAATCGATAATCGAAGGGACTTTAAAAAAGGGTTATATATATATGGACCTTACCAAACAGATCGACTTGCTCGAGCAGCGGGCACTTAGAGAGAAACTGTTGAAGCATTTGAGCGGAAAACTTAACTTTCCTAAATATCACATGCTTTAAACAACTAAATCCGTTAAATGTTACACTACTAGAAAATGAGTTTTTTGCAACAAAAATTTGTGACACATTTGCCACAACATAGTATTTGTCACAATATTGCGACAACATATCGACAAAAGTTAAAAAGAAACTAAAGCCCCAATAATTGATACATAATTCTCACAAAGTAGCTACAAAACAAAATATTGTTGCAAACTCGTCACAAAACTAAAATGGTTTCTCACAAGTTAGCGACAATATTTCAACATATTATTTAATTTTAAATATTCGTGGCAAAGTTGTTGCAAAGCTTGCAAGTCTTGCCACAATTTTGTCACAAACAAATTTAAATATTAAAAAATATTAATTTGTGGTAAAGTTGTTGCAAAACATGCGAATTTTGCCACAATCTTGTGACGAACATGTTAAATATTAAAAAAAATACTAATTTGTGGCAAAATTGTTGCAAAACATGCAGGTTTTGCCACAATCTTGTGACAACACATTTATATATAAACACATTTTAACTTGTGGTAAAGTTGTTGCAAAACTTCCAGGTTTTGCCACAATTTTATGACAAACACATTTAAATATTATAAACATTAATGTGTGGCAAAATTGTTGGCAAAGTTTGTGTAAATGATCACAATTTTTTGACAAATATATAGTTTTCACACAAATTTATTTTTTGATCAAAATTAATTGCTAACTTAACGATTATTAAGAATTTTTTTACACAAATAATATATTTTTTGTTATTTATTTTAAATATATATTTATTCATAAATTTAAATAATAATATTAATTTGTTGCAATATTGTGTCAAAAGTCATAAATGGACCAGTTTGAGTATCTGTTCTGTTTTTGTTAGAAAAGTACACATGAATAAATAATTGTAATACTATTAGAATGCTTAAGGTTATTAGATGTCATCTGAATATTCTTAGAATGTTATGTATACTCAATATAAGTAGCCAATGTTGAACAAGGTTTGCCTGCCTTATGCATTATTTATTATTATTTATTGAATTTCTTGGTTTGCAGGTAAAGGTGTGGGAGTTGCTGGTAGCCATAGTCGTGTGGCTCGTGTTGATGAGATGGTTAGTAAAGGTGGGGGGGTTGCTAGCAGTCTTACTCGCTCTATAAGGTTACATGATATAGTTGATAATGAGGAAGAGTGCGATTGATGAGGATGATGGTAGATTTGAGGATGATATTTGTGAGAATGATGGTGTTGAGGTTGCCGTGGTGAGGATGTTGGTATAGATGATGTAGGTTTTGAGGGTGTTAGTTTTGAGGATACTAGTGGTAAAGATGATGGTGGTAATATGGATGGTGGTGGTGAGAGGCCATGGATTAGACGTGTTGGAGACATGTATGTTTCTAATCTTAAAAATTTAATTTATGTTTGTTTATGTTAAACTTATATCTTTTTGGTTATTTCAATATTGTAGCTTTGGATGTGGAGAAGTTCACAGGAGTGCCTTAGGTATACTAGACAACCAACACATTTATAAAAGATTCGTTAATGTGTTGTCGGATCGTGATGATGAGGCTGTGTGGAAGCGTATGCATCCCGAGCGGCGCATGTTTGGGGTAGGATCTTTTGATTCACCTTTCGTGTTGAATGGGAGATACCTATCATTTTATGGGTGTAGTTCATATGTTGATGCCCGACATTCGCAAGAGGTATTGTTATTTTATATTTTTATATTGAACCATTTGAATTAAAGTAGAGTGTTTTGGTTCCATAAAGTGGGTTAGGGGATTTTGACCCTTTTGAACTGAAAGTAAATAGTTATAGGTTAATGAAACGTGTTTGGGTAGTTAAAGGGTCATTTTGGCTTATATTAATTTAAATTTGATAAATTTGGTTTAATAAAAGTTGGTTTGGGTTGTTTGACATGTTAGAATTAATAATAGATAATTTAAGTTTCGTAAAGTGAGTTTAGGTCATGTTGACCCCATTAAATTAAAAAATAGATAGTTATAGTTTCATCAAGTGGGCTTGGGTAGTTTTGACCCGTTTAAATGAGTTTAGATTGTTATAGTTTCATATAGTAGGCTCGATCATTTACACTCATTCTAATCTAAATTTGATAGTTATAGTCTAATAGACTGGGTTTGGGTACTTTTGACTCATTTAAATTAAAAGTAAAATACTTTTTGTTTTATAAAGTGTGGTTCAGTCATATTGGATCACTTAAATTTGAATTTGATAGTTTTGGTTTAATAAAGTTGGTTTAGGTAGTTTGACCCGTTTGAATTGAAAGTAGATAATATAATTTTCGTAAAGTGAGTTTAGGTCTTGCTGACCATGTTAAATTGAAGATAATAAATAGTTATAGTTTCATAAAGTGGGGTTGGGTAGTTTTGACCCGTTAAAAATGAGTGTAGATTGTTATAGTTTCATATAGTGGACGTGGGTCGATTATACTCATTTGACCCGTTTGAATTGAAAATAGATAATTTGAGTTTGTTTAAGTTTCGTAAAGTGAGTTTAGTCATGCTGACCCCATCAAATTGAAAATAGATAGTTATAGTTTTATAAAGTGGGTTTGGGTAGTTTTGACTCGTTAAAAATGAAAGTGGATTGTTATAGTTTCATATAGTGGACTTGGTCATTTTGACCCGTATAAATTGTGATTTGATTGATTATATATGTTTGTAATAAATTATAGGTTTACAGCGCCCGAATGGAATTTGAGAAAGAACGGGTGGCTCAAGTGAAGTTAAAAAATCGCTTGGAACAACTGGAAAAGGACCAAGAAGAAGAGCGGAAACAATCTCGAATTGAGCTAGAAAAAGAGCGGGCTAAGCGTGAGAAATTACAAAAGCGAATGAATGATGTTATAATTGGATGATATCATAAAAAGGATAGGGTAATAAAAGTTGTTCTTTGTTTTTATATTGACATGCTTTTTAGGTATTTGATGGTTGGTTGTTTGTTCGTTAAAATATCGTTATTTTGCAAAAAAAGTTTTCGATTTTTATTTGTATTAATACGTAATGTTTTGGCAAAATTGTGACAAAACTAAAGAATTAAAAGTTGTGGTAAAATTGTGACAAAACAAAAAATTAAAAGTTGTGGCAAATTTGTTACAAAACTAAAAAACTAAATGTTGTGGTCAAATTGTGGCAAAACTAAAATAATTATTAAGTTTTGTGGCAAAGTTGTTGCAAAACAAAAGTCATTATATTTTAGGTTTTGTAGCAAAATTGTTGGAGTAAAAGAGTTATTAATTATTAGTTTTTGTGGCTAATTTGTGGCAAAACTTAAAAATATCAATAAATACGGTTTGTGAGAAAGTTGTCACAAATTTAGCAACAAACAGATTTCGTGGCAATTTTGTGAGATGTTTTGTGGCAAAATTGTTGCAAAATATTTTGCAACCTACTTTTTTACCACAAAACATTTTTGTGGCAGATTTGTTGCTAAATGGGTTTTGCCACAATTTAGCCACGAATATGTATGTGGCAAAAAATATTGTTTTCTAGTAGTGTTAATGGTGGTTCAAAAACACATTTGTTGAGAGATATAGTTTCTAATCCTTGCAATGAAAAGAAAGAAGCGGGTAGCTTGTAAAATCCATTATGAATGATAAAGAACAATTCTTTCACAATATTATTTCCCCTTGAAAGATAACTTATGATCTGGTCAAACTCTGAAACCATTTGCACACTACGAAAAGAATGATTGAACTCTAGTATTGTCGGACCGTTGTGTAATAACAAAACATGGAAAATGGCATTGACAAGTAATAACTTCTTCAAGTACCGTCCGCAGCTAGACTGCACATTGACCATAGCATTTGTAAATACAAGTTTGGGCATGCTTCGCCAAGTATACCGCCAATTCTTAGACAAAACGCTCGCTAGTTCTCAATGCATCTCGGATTGGCATAAGAGTTAGAATAGTTCTCAGGAAGTGTGCTGATTCTATCCAGACTTAGCCCTTTAGTTATTGTTCTTGGGGTTTCATACTCCATGGTCCTTAGGCTGCAAAACCAAAAGTATTTATTTGCATAACGTATATATCTAACCAAAATCAAACACCATCACCTATCTAGATACAACAATCCTAAAATTCTTAACTATCATAGCAGTTTTGATGTCAATATACAATAACTTTACAAAATCAAATTATTGCATGCTGGAGAGCGGAAATAAAAAATATGAACTTAATTGATCTTTGTAAGTTGTACGAGTAAAATGAATCTGAATGACGTACCTTTGACCTAGGGTTTAGACTGGTGTTGACTGTTAATATTTGTTGATCAGCAATCGAATCACTCTTCTATAGGGTTTGGATTTGGAATTTTGTCGACCCCACTTTTTGCTTTGTAAAAGAACCATGCGACTAACGGGTGTCCAAAATGTTTGAACCTGATTAATTTTACCCAACCCGAATAAGTTAATTACTTAATTAGGATCGGATTTAACCCGACTTGTTAATAGTGACAATTCATTTTACATATATTTGGATCGGGTTGGGTCCTTCACAAATAATTAAACTCTAATTCTCAATCATTTATTCTCACTAGTTTCAACAAACTCGAACTTTTAATCATTTAATATATAAAACGGACTGGTCAAAACGGAATATAGTTACTACTTATCCAAATATATATAAAACCTAATTTTTATAACTCTAGCTAGTTACTCACTTTCTAAAATAACCAAAATTACTATATAGTTTTTATTTAACAACAAAAGCCAATGAAGAAAAGAATTAAACACTTTACAAATGATTGTATTTTAAATTGATTTTATATTCAATTTTCATATCCATCTTTTTTAAGTTAATTAGTGTTTAAAGTCAAAATCCTAATTAAATCATTTGGCATGATCACTTTATGGTTCTATTGTTGAGATATGTAGTGGCATTTTGATGCGATAGTCATTAATGTGGAAACACGTAAAATTAATAAGAATATATATGGATTCGAATATGAGATATTTAGGTTAAAAAGCGTTGTAGTCACCAACAAACCCGATTAACACGATAACCCGACCAATTAACCCGAAACACGATTAACCTGAACCAGGCTAACCCGAAAAACTAGAACCTTAATAGACCGGGTTGGGTGCAGGTTAAAAACCGAAACCCGCCCAATTAACCCGAAACCCGACCGGGTTGACCCGATTAACACCCTTATTTATGTAAGTACATCTAAACATTGTGAAAGAAAAACATTTGTGGGTTAAGGTTTGTAGAACCCATGGATTGTAGTCTTCAAAACCTTGTAATGTCTAGATCCAAAAATGGTTATTTTTGTTTCTGCAAAAATTCAACGAAGGCGAAGTAACTTGTACAAGTATGTGCCGAATAACAGAAAGCCGTACAGTTACAAATTAAAGGCACTATGTTGTAGACAATCCTTAATCCTAAATCTCTGAGTAACAGCATCTTCTATATCAAAACAAATGCTTTCATAATAAAGATGACGAGCGTTCAATGACCAATTTTGCAGAAGGTGACGCACGCTGAAACGGGAGTAAGACCAAATCTTTAAGCAACTTCACTTCTTCATCAACAGATACACTTTCATCAAAACAAATGCGCACTTTCTTCAGCACAGGTGACTTGGCCATGATAAGTTTCACAAACTCCATCTCGAAAGGTAAGTTCCTAAACGATTCTATCTCCAACATCTCTAGATGATCCAACTTCAAATCTGAGTTTTGTTCTACATCAAGAAAGTTGTTGGGAGTTTGTTGATCAACAGGCAACTTCTCAGTATCAAACATCTAATTAGAAAACATGTCAAAATTGTCTGTACAAGTTTAAAGAGCCACTATATATATATCATGGGTGATAACAATATTTACCGATAAACGAATGCTCAACAACAATGGAGAGCTCGTGATCAAACAAAGGGCAGAAGAAATCTCATTTTGATCTGTCATACACACATCCAAAGAAAGATATTCAAGATGGGCTAGTGAAGTTGGAAGCTTATGTGGCATGCCACCTGCACACAAGTACTTTAACCAAATACAGAGGCAATAATTAGCAAACATGATATTCTAACATTAGATGTTATAATCTTTAACCGAAACACTACCTTCATATAATACTTTGAAATCTCCAAATCTTGAATCGAAGGCACACACTGTAAAAGATCAACAAATGTAAACTTGTTTCCTCCTGCTGCAAAGTCAATGCCTTTTTGATGATATTCATACTGCAAGCATTATAAAATACCATTATAATAACATCATTAATCGAAGGACCTTCATATATGATCGTATGAACCTTAATTTACCAGACTGAAACGCTCAAGCAGTGGGCACTTGGAGAGAAACCGTTGAAGCATTTGAGATGACACCTCAACGTTATAAAACATCAGGCACTTCAACAAACTAAAGTTGTCAAATTTTACTGGTGGTTGTTCAAATGTACAATTATCAAGACTTATATGTTCTAATCCTTGCAATGAAAAGAAAGAAACGGGTATCTTGTAGTAATCATTTTCAAAATTAAGAGTCAGTTCTTTAACACTATTTCCCCTTGAAAGATAACTTATTATCTGGTCAAACTCAGAGTCCATTTGAAGTTCACCAACAGAACAACTGAAAACGAACTCTAGTTCTGTCGGACCGTTGTGTAATAACAAAACATGGAAGATGGCACTAACAAGCTTATATTTCTTCAACTGTCCACAACCACAATTAGGTGGTACTTCAACCATATCGTCTGTAAATCCAAGTTTAGGCATGCTCCGCCAACTATATCGCCATTTCTTAGACAAAATGCTAGTTCTCAACGCATCTCGGATGGGCATAAGAGTTAGAATATCATCAACTATGTTTTGAGGAAGTGTGCTGATTCTATCCAAACATAGGCATTGAGTTTTCATCTTTTAATTACTCACTTCCTCAGGTTTCATATATACCCCAAAAACTGCAATGTAGAAATATGTCAAACAAAACTAAAGAGTGTAACATACTAACATGCTCCACCTAAATCCTAAATTTCTTAATATATATTTTCTTGATAACAACAGTTTTAATGTCAAGATTACGATGCATGATTACAAACAAACTCTTTTTTTCTTTCTACTCTGAAATCAGATTTAGGGCAAAAAATGGTAAATTGGGAGCTTTAAATTAGGAACAAAAACTTATTAAAATATAACTATTGCGTAGTCGATATATACATATTTTTATGAGCTTATTAAACAGCACTAATCTTCTTTATAACACTATAGATCATGAAAAGGAAAAAAAAAAGAAGAGAGAGTATGAATCACCTCAAGTCAAGTGTAGGGCTTAGACGAGAGTCGAGAAGAATAAGGAAATGAATCGATGAAGGGCGGCAAATTTAAATTGAAATGTAGGTCTGGTGTCCGCAAGAGAAGACAGAGGAAGGGACACATGTGACAAGAGTTCGAGTTAATTTACTAAATCAAATCTATGACTTGGTGTAGTTTGAGTAAGATATAACAAGTTATGTTAATATTTAGAAATTAATCATGGTTTAGTTATTTGTATTATAGTTTAACACGTGTATGTTAAAAGTACAAATTTAATGCTTAGGTAGTGGCTTTGGTATGGATGGACGGTCGTTTCTGCCAATAAGAGATCTAGGGCCGATTGCAGTCAACCAAGTGAAATCTATGGCTAACCGATAGAAGAAGCCAAGGAAGATCTAAATAACTAAGGACATCGGGCAATTGCTTCAAGAAGTCGTTGTCGATCTTGTTTAGAACCACAACCAAAGCCTTGCGACTAGAAAATCGTTTTCTTTGCAAAAGTAAGAAAAGAACATAATTGCGACTGAAATAGTGGCAAGAAGAAATCTGTTGTCGCAACAGTCGGTTCAGCGACCATATTTGTGACTAGATAACTGGTGTAGTCGCTAAACGAATTTAGTGACTAGATCAGCAACCAGGTTTGAGACTAGAATCGGTTTCATCGCTAATTCAGATTAGAAATTTCAAAGATTGCAACCACGATCCGGGATTGCATTCCAACCGCGTTTTAAGAGTCAATTATGTGTCTTTAAGGAGCGGCCAAAGATCGTGAATTCAAGGACATGCTTGGAGTTAATCAAGGGGATAACCGAGTCATGGTTATCGATAAGATAACTCAAAGATAAAAAAAAACAAAAAAAAAGCTCTGAACGAATCGAGATCAACGAAACAAGGTTGGAGTTAAAAGTCTACTTAATTCCGTTCAGAAATTAAGAGGGTGATTGTTAGACTTAATTTCCTAAACCAATTCTACAAGTTGGTAGAGTTTGAGTAGGATACGACAAGTTAGGTCAAATCTTTAATATTCGTATTATAGTCTAGCACGTGTAGGTTAGAAATATAAATATAAGGCTTGGGTAGATGCTTTGGTATGAACGAACAATAGAGAATTATTATAACGAGTTTTTGAGTGAGTTTACTCTTGCAATAGCAAAGTTCTTATTTGTTTATCGATCTTGTATCGTGAAGCAGTTAGGTATTTATTTATAAGGGCTAAATGCATATTTCCTCCTCCAAAACACTTTAAATGCATATTTACCCAGCAAAAAAAAAATCAATTGCATATTTCCCCTATAAACAACTTTAATTTGCAAATGTACTCATTTTTAATAAGTTTATTTAGTTAACATTGGGTATATATGCAATTGATTTTTTTAGTTGGGGAAATATGCAACTAGAGTGTGTTTATAGGGGTAAATATGTAATTGAATCTATTTATAAAATATATAAAGGGGTGTGCATGGATCTGTTTGGGTCGTTTTTTGCTCAAACTGAACCCAAACATAAAACTTCAGTTTTTGTGTTTTTAAAACCCACAGTTTTTGGGTTTTTCGGTTTTAGGACTGGGTTTGGGTTCGGTTTTTTTGGTTTTTTCAACTTGGGTTTTAAATTTATTGTTTTTGAGTACTATGTAAATGCTAAAAACACAACTCCTAATGATTCAAGAAACATGCTATGACACTAAAATTTAAATTTTATGTTTCCATAAGTTTTAAATATTAAAACCAACCACATTTCTAGACAAAAATTGCTCAAAAAGAATAACCATAAACAAAGTTTTAAATATTATCTTGCTTTAACAAAAAACAACCAATAAATCATCGATAAATTGCAATAAGGGTCATATAATAATGTATTATAATATGACATTTTGTTTAACATGGGTCATGGGCTTAACATATATGATATATAGCATACACATAAATATTATTGGATCAGTTTGGTTTTTACTTATCGGTTTTTTTACAAACCCAAACCCAACCGATAGTTATTTTTTATATATAACCCGAAACCCATGGTTTATGTTTTGGTTTAATTTTTCGGTTTTCTCAGTTTCGGACCAATTTTTTTGGTTTAATGCACAACCATACATATATTATACTATTTATAGTTTGCCAAAGTTAAAAGTCTTTATTTTTTAAGTTATTTTATATTTTGTGAAACTTGATTTAGAAGTGTTTCTTACATTTTTAAAACACTAACATTCACCTGTAGTTGTTCACAAACCGAGCCGAGCTGAGCTAAGTTAGGGCTCGGTTCCTTATGGGTTATAAATTGAGCTAAAAATTTGATCTCGTGTACAACTTAATTTGACTAGTTTTACAACAACAAAAAAAACTTTGCTTGATTTAGGCTTGAGTTGGGCCGAGCTGAGTCAAGGCTCGGTTCCCTGTGGGTTAGAACTTAGAAGAAAGAAAAAGGTATCGATGTAAATTAGACCAGATATAATGATGGCGAGTTGAGCATAAAAGATTGAATGTATTTACTTGAGTAAATAGTCATTTTGGTCCCTGAGTTTGTACTGATTCGATCACTTTGGTCCTTATTAATTTTTTTTAGCCATTTTGATGTTTAGTTTTGTTCAAAATTGTCACTTTTGTGTTTGGTTTTGTTACAAGTTGTCATTTTGGTCCTTTTACTAACGATCGCTAAAAATATTCTGTTAACTCCAGGGTCAGTTTAGTCATTTTACCTCTAGAGACCAAAATGGCAATTTAAGAAACCAACCCACCATAAAAAGACTCTTCTTCATTCATCAATAACCGAAAACCACCACCACTAGTCCACTACCATGGCACCGCCGGATGACAATTTAAAGAAACCACCCCATTATCTTGTAAGAATCCCACCACCAAAACCTAAGCTAAACCTGTTTCATCTCATACGCGGCCACCACACTACCCCCAACATCATCATCACCACCCCCACCACCGCTGCTTGCCGCTACCAAGCCACCACCATCGCCACCCTCCCCTTGGCCTCACCATCACAAAACATCCAGAAACCACAAACCAACTCCCAATCTGAAGTTGTATGGGTCTCTGGTCACCAACCACCATTGCCATCGCTAGTCACCCACCTCAAACTCCATCTTCCTCCAATCCCAATATCGCAACTAACTCCTAATCGGAGTGGAAATGGCAGATTTGGTCTCGTATGATGATGATGATGATGATGAAGATGATAATGATGATGATGGCAGCGGTGTGATGGAAATCACAGATCATGAGAAGGAAGAACGGGTGTGTGTTCGGATGATGATGACAATTGAGAAAGAAGATGGAAGTGGTGTGATGGATGAAAATGACAGTGGTGGTGGTGGTGGTGGTGGCGATGATGATAGAAGGAGGCGTTGATGATTTGGGGTTGAGTATTTGTTGCAGACTTGTAGCTGCTGTCAAATGGAAATGAAATCTACTGTCAATGGATATGGAATTGGTAGGGAAAGGGGTTGTTTAGTATTAGTTTTAGGTAGCCTTTTAGGTGTTGAAATTAATTAATTAGTTTAATAATAATACTAATAATAAAAGACCAAACTACCCTTAATTTTAACAGAATTTTTAACGGAAGGACCAATGTGGTAAATTTGTACAAAACCAAACACTAAAATGGCAACAAAAAAAAGGACCAAAGTGGTCGAATCGATACAAACTCAGGGACCAAAATGGCTATTTACTCTATTTACTTGGGCGGTTGGACCTATAATATGCTAAAAGTTAAGACTATTTCAAACAAGACAACATGCATGCCTTCCTTGGCTCGGCTAGTTACAAACAAAGCAAGATTGGCTCGGCTCCTTTTTTTTAACAGCAGTTTATAACTATTTACATCAAATATACCAATCATGGTCTAGAAACGGCACCTACAAAGAGAGACAAAGCCTCTCATCTTCTTCCTAACCACTAGACTAAAAGATCTATTTTAACATGCTTACAAATACACAATATATACACGGTCATAGATCATCATGATATATGATAACCTGTCTAATCCGCATATGAAAATCAATATCCAATTCCCACCTCTGTAACACGACAATAACCCTTATTAGAATATAACATCCGTAGATGTTAATAAAAGTTTCAGACTTTGTTCAAAACAGAAAAAAACTAACATTTCATAATCAACACAAAATAAAAGTATAAAACCATCAAAACACATATAAAATAGTTCATAAAAGCGTCATGATATGACAATCTTTAATCCTAACCAAGAAAATTAACAAGCATTATCAAAATATCAGCCTTCATATCGGACTGAAATAATTAGAGTTGCTGAAAGTGATGCCCGCGGGAATGGGAGTAGCAGCCAATCTCTATGCATATTCAGTTCTTCATCAACGGATACGTTTTCATTAATCAAAAGCTTTACTTTCTTTAGCACCTGTGACTTGGCCATAATGAGTTTCACTAACTTTGACTCAAGAGGTGAGTTACTAAACATGTCTAACTTAAACATCTCAAGATGATCCAATTTCAAATCTGTGTAGCCTTCGGGATCAAGAAAGTTGGTGGACGTTTGTTGAACAGGCAACTTCTCATTATCACACATCTAATTTAAAAAGAAAAGAAAAAAACAGGTCAATAGAAATATTTAAAGCTACTAACATAAACAATAATACAAGTATCTATTTACCTTAAGAACAAGGCTCACCAATAATGGGGAGCTCCTGATGATACATATGACAGCAGCAATCTCGTTGTGTTCCATCAAGCACACATCCAAATACAGATATTTGAGATGGGTCGGAGAAGTTGGAAGCTTATGTGGCATGCCACCTGCCGAAAAGTACTTTAACCGAATACAAAACACCAGAATTAAAAAAAAACATAATTTTCTTACATGCACCAAGTAATGATCTTTAATTCAAACACTACCTTCATATAACTGTTTGAGAAATCCAAATACTGAATCAAAGGCACGCACCGAAAAAATCACCAAAGGTAAACTTGTTTCCTCCTATTGTAATGTCAATGCCTTTTTCATATCCACCCTGCAATAAAATATGTTTATACGAAGGTCATTAATGGAACAAGAGCTTCGTAAAGGGTTGGTCATATGAACCATACCAAACCGACTGCATCAAGTAGCGGGCATTTGGAGAAGAACCCTTGAAACATGTTAGCAGAAACCTCAACATCAGTGAACACTATTTCTCTCAATCTACTAAATCCATTAACTGTTAAAGGAGGTTTAAAACCACAATTGCGAAGAAATAGACGTTCTAATCCTTGCATTGAAAAGAAAGAAACTGGTAGATTGTAGTAGCCGTCTATAATACCAACGGTAAGTTCTTTCACATTAGTCCCCCTTGAAAGATAACTTAGTATTTGGTCCAACTCAGAAACCATTTGAAGTTTACCAACAGAAAAGAAGAGGTCAAGTATTGTTGGACCGTTGTGTAATAACAAAACATGAAAGATGGCATTGACAAGCTTATATTTCTTGCAATGAGGCTTAACCATATCGTCTGTAAACACAAGTTTTGGCATACTCCGCCAAGTATACCGCCATTTCAGAGACAAAACGCTAGTTCTCAATGCATCTCGGATGGGCATAAGAGTTAGAATATCATCAATTATGTTTTGAGGAAGTGTGCTGATTCTATCCAAACTGAGGCATTGAGTTTTCATCTTTTTTTACCTCTTCCTAGGTTAGGTTTTCATACTCCACAAGGGCTGAAATGTAAAAAGCAAATAAAAAAACACAACAAGCTAGCTAGGGTGCTCATTTTAAACATGCATATCTTAATTTGTTAGGGTAAATTGTTACTTATATTGTTCATACTTTATACCATACTTGAACAGCAGCATTGATCAAATCAGAATAAGGGGCAAACAATGGTAAATTGGGGAAGTTTGAAAAAGAACAAAAAGTTACACTAATCAAATTATTTTTTATCAGATGATTGAAAAGCATTAATCTTTATAACATGTACAATATATCATGTCAACTAAGTTATAAAATTTTGTGAGCAAAAGAAAAACAACAGAAGATGAGTTACCTGTAGTCTAGGGTATGGGGTTTACAGTGGAGTTGAGAAAAAAAAAAGGAAATGAAGAAGACAGTTGCCGGTTGTTCCATGACGGTGACTTTGGTCAGTTAAATTAGATTGAAATTTAGATTTGCCGTCCGTAAAAGAAGATGATAGATGACGATTGAACACAACTTTATTATATGTTGATTTACCAGCTTCTAATCTCACTTTTTTTTAACGGTTACTTTCATTAATTTTGACGGACGTAACCTCCATCACATGGAAGGTCTCTAAATTAACTCAGGTAATCACATGTGCTGTTTTAACAGGGTTCGTGTGGTGCATTTAACTTGGCGGCATGACGTTCACATGGATAACCACACAGAGGCCAACGTAGGAACCGTCAACAAGGATCGAATCTTCGCTCGTATGCAAATCTGCTTGTCTCACCAGCATTAACTGGATCATTGACCGATATCGTTGGAAAATAAGGCTTGTGAAAGTTGAACCTGAGACCTTTGTACACCAAGCAATAACCTTACAACTCCACCCAAGTTTCTTTGATTTTAAATCACTATGGTTATATGAACTAGCTTTAATTGTTATAGTTTTAACAATAGGGACAATAGCATATTTCCATCTTTAAAGTACGTTAAATACATATTTTTCAAAAAAAAAAATTGTATATATATTTTCCCTACAAACCTCTTTAATTTGTAAATATACTATTTTTTATTATTTTATTAAAATCTATCTATACCTTTTAAAAAAAGAAGATTTTGGATGCCACATATCATTCAATGGAGCTACTGTTTGCATTCAATTCCCGTCAAAAAATGTATGATCTCATATTTACGTGTACATTCATTTCTTTATTCATATTAATTTTTCCAAAGATTTATAAAATATAGTTTCCATATATACGCTCTAATATATATGAAATTTCTAAATTCACTTCCTAACTAATTGATTAAAAAAATTCCAAATCTTTTACATAATTCACAGACAAATACACATACTACACTTACGAGGTTCGCTCCAATAAATAACTTTTAATTAAAATTACGATGTGGCAACAAAGTATTTATAAATTTTTATTAATTTCTTTTTTATTTTCAAAGTTATATGTCATAAAAATGTAACCAGGTTTACTTACCGTTTTAAGTACCTTTAACTTTGTTTTTTGTCTCAAAAGTTACTAAAGTTTTAATAAGTGTTCCAATCATATGTAATAGTTTTACGATTGTTTTGAATTTTTTAAAATTGAGTTGGACAATTAAACATGTATCAATTACGATTACTAAAAATGAAAGTTTTTTTTCAATTATTTTAAATCGGGATCTAATAGTGAAGAAAAAAGAATTTGCAACTTAATAAGAAGGTTCTAAAATTATTAAGTTTAAGTCAAACTAAATAAAAATAATTACAATATAGTATCCAAAGTTTATAATTGTTTCATTTGCCAAACTCAATTTAAAATAAATTCAAATATTCGTAAAATTATTACATATGATTGGAACACTTAATTAATGAAACTTCAGTGGCTTGTTGCGTGTTAGATAACGTGCCTAAGATGATAATGATTTATGATTTTTTTGTTTACTATACTCAATAATAATTAAATATTTTTAATTATTAACTCGTGTAACACACACGGTATAATCTAGTAACTTATATTGATTATTATACCCTTATTTCTATTTAAACATTAAAAAGTGTATATCTAATTATTACTATACTAGGTTAGAAACCCGTGTTTAACACGGGATTGAGTCAGAATAAAGTTTAAAGAGTTAAACTAAACAAAACTTTATTTGAAATTATTCAATTGTATATCTCTCAATCAAAATTATAACTTTTTAAATACTTCTTTATATGAAGTCCATTAATGAAAATTGATTGCATACTTGATCATAGAAACTGATGTTACGATTACTAAATGTGAAAGAAAATATCCTTAAATGTGTAGTAAAAAAAATGAAACCTAATTTCAAAAAGTTGTATAAATGTGAAACATTAAGGAGAGCAAGACACATCATCATTGAATTAATGATATCATGTCAAGTAAGCATTTATGAGGTAGGTATGCTAAGAGATTGACACTTGGCAAAAGTAGGTTTGCTTTATTATATTTTATAGATATTTTAACTAGTTTATTTATATGTTTTTACTTGTTTTTCTCCTTTTATTATTACTTTTTCATGTTTCTATAATTTGTTTTTTCGAGTAACACTAATCAATAAAGTTTTAATTCATTATGGTTTCAAAAATTAAATCCAAAAAACAAGCAAGAAACCAATTTAAATACATTCTAAAAAAACCTCAACAAAATTAAAAAATTTCTGCACCCAAATTTGCAAAAACACAGATCCAATCCATAATTATGAATTCAGACACTATTAACTTGGCAATTCAACAAATTCACTCACTGATTCAAACTTATAGTCAAACTAATCACTCACTACACACTACCGATCGTGTACCAGATTAAACATTCGATCATATACACTGAAATAAAAAACATATATAAAAGCTCAATGATAATTTAATTATATATATTTATTATATAATCAATAACACAAAACTGTAAATTTAAATTAGGATGTTGGTTTGTTATTTTGCCAAGTTTTTTTTTATCTTAGAAGGGTAAACTTATCGATATATAAAAAATTAATAACAATGAGAAAATATGCAATTAAAGGATGTTTACAGGAGAAATACATTTGATCATTTCCTTTAAACGAAAGTTTTATTCTTCATGTTAGAAAGCAGAAACAAACATTTCAATATTATTTCATAATCAACATTCAACACAAAACGAAATCGTCAAAGAACAAAAAATATATAGTACATAAAAGCATTATGTAAAAACAAAGCTTAATCCTAACCCAGAAATGTACCAATTAACCATCATCAAAATATCAACCTAGCTTCATACAGATGTTTCTGCTCGTTCCATGATTAATTTAGCAGAACGTGATGCACACGGAAATGGGTTTAGTACCATATTTCTAAGCATCTTCGCTTCTTCATCAACAGAAACATTGTCATTAAGCTTGATGCATACCTTTTTTAGAACTGGTGACTTGACCATTATGAGTTTCACAAATTCCCTCTCAATAGGTAAATTACTAAACATGTCAATCTCTAATGTCTCAAGATGATACAACTTTAAATCTGAGTAGCCTTCAGGATCAAGAAATTTGGTCGGAGTTGGTCGAACAGGCAACTTCTCATTATCACACATCTAATCAGAAAACATGTAAAAATGTCAGCAAGATTACAAAGAGCCGCAACGATAAGTAATAACATATATACCAAAATTGAAATTTGCTCCAACGTCGGGGAGCTCTTGATCAAACATAAGGCTGCAGAGATCTCATTTTGTTCCATCAAGCACACATCCAAAAATAGACATTCTAGATACACGAGAGAATTTGGAAGCGTACGTGGCATGCCACCTGCAGACAAGTACTTTAACCAAATACAAACGTCAAAATTAGCATATACAATTCTCTTACGTCAGACGATGTAATTGTTTTAACCTAAATAATACCTTCATATAATACTTTGAGACAAATAAACCCTTAATCAAAGGCACATATTGTAGAAGATCAACAAATGTGAACTTGGTTCCTTCTGGTGCAAAGTCAATGACAGTTTGAAACCCATTCTGCATTCAAATTATTGCCATTATATATAATAACATCAATATATAAAGGAGCTAGTTTCATTATATCTATATACATGAACCTTAATTACCAAATAGATATCCTCAATCAGCAGGCACTTCGAGAGGAACTGTTGAAGCATTGGAGCAGAAACCTCAACACTTACAAACGTCAGGCTCGTTAACCTACTAAACCCGTTAAAATTTGATGGTAGTTCAATTTCACAACGTTGGAAGTATATAGATTCTAAATCTTCCAGTGAATAGAACGAAACGGGTAGCTTGCAGATGACATCTTGAATAAAAGTCATTTCTGTCACATTATTTCCATTTGCAAGATAATTGATTATTATCTTGTCAATCTCAGAAACCGTTACATGTTCACTAATAATACAGTTGAACTCTAGTTGAGTACGACCGTTGTGTAACGACAAAACATGGTCGATGGCATCGAGAAGCTTATACTTATTTAACTGCCCGCAAGGGCCGCAACGACAACTAGATGGTACTGTTACCATATCGTCTGTAAACACAAGTTTAGGCATGGTTCGCCAACAATACCGCCATCTCTTTGACAAAATGCTTGTTCTAAATGCATCTCGGATTGGCATAAGAGTTAGAATATATTCGATTATGTGTTCAGGAAGTGTGCTGATTTTATCCAAATTTAGGCATTGAGGTTTCATTTTCTTACTCACTTCCTTAGGTTTATAAAACTGCAATGTAAAATGGCAAAAAGAAAAAATCAAAAATATTTATTTGTATAACATATTAACATATGTAGATCTAGCCTAACATGATTCTTGCTTGATAGTAAAAGATTTGATGTCTAAAACATAATAATCAATCAAAATAAAAAAAAAGTATCCACCTAGCTAGATATATACTACAATCCTAAATTTCTTATTTGATAAATAATAACATATTTGAAGTCAAGATCATAACCTAAGGATCAACAAAAATTATTATAAAAACAAAGTTATTAGAAATAAAAAAAATTTGGAATGAATTGAATCTGAATTACGTACCTCTGGTCTAAAGTTGAAAAGAATCGATCAACAGGCGAATGAATAGAAAATGTTTATACACTTAACCGCTTTTTATAGTATCATCGACCGTTACTATTTGTTTTCAAAAAGGGAGTTAAAAATATACATGCTTGCCAAGTGTCAAGTTCATATCAGATTACGTAATAAAGTCAATTAAACATACAATCAATAGCTGTCACGAAAAACACATGCTTATATACACTTAATTTCTTTTTACAGTATGATCGACTGATTACTATTTGCTTTCAAACAGGGAGTTAAAAATATATGCATGCTTGCCAAGTGTTAAGATTATATCAGATTACGTAATAAAGTCAATTAAACATACAATCAATAACTGTTATTGAAAACACATGTTCATACACTTAAATTTATTTTTACAGTATCAACCATGGATTATTATTTGCTTTCAAAAAGGGAGTTACAAATATATGCATGATTGCCAAGTGTGAAGATCATATCAGATTACGTAATAAAGTTAATTAAACATATAATCAATAGCTGTCATGAAAAACACATGATTATACACTTAATTGCTTTTTACATTATCATCGACTGATTACTATTTGCTTTTAAAAAGGGATTTAAAAATGCATACATGCTTGCCAAGTGTCAAGATCATATCAGATTACGAAATAAAGTCAATTAAACATACAATCAATAGCTGTCATGAAAAACACATGCTTCTATACACTTAATTCTTTTTACAGTATGATCGACTGATTACTATTTGCTTTCAAAATGAGAGTTAAAAATATATACATGCTTGCCAAGTGTCAAGATCATATCAGATTACGTAATAAAGTCAATTAAACATACAATCAATAGCTGTCACGAAAAACAAATGCTTATATACACTTAATTTCTTTTTACAGTATGATCGACTGATTACTGTTTGCTTTCAAAAAGGGAGTTAAAAGTATATGCATGCTTGATAAGTGTCAAAATCATATCAGATTACGTAATAAAGTCAATTAAACATACAATCAATAACTGTCATGAAAAACACATGTTTATACACTTCAATTTATTTTTACAGTATCAACGACGGATTACTATTTGCTTTAAAAAATGGAGTTAAAAATATATGCATGATTGACAAGTGTCAAGATCGTATCAGATTACGTAATAAAGTTAATTAAACATATAATCAATAGCTGTCATGAAAAACACATGATTATACACTTAATTGCTTTTTACATTATCATCCACCGATTACTATTTTCTTTTGAAAATGAAGTTAAAAATATATGCATGCTTGCCAAGTGTAAATATCATATCAGATTACGTAATAAAGCCCATTAAACATACAATCAATACCTATCATGAAAAGCAAATGTTTATACACTTTCGTTTTACCATTTTTCCGTTTTAAAAACAAAAGAGATAAGCCTTCAAATCAATATTTTAAACAATGAAATCCACACTTGTAGCCTAGTGGTAAATGACTTGGGTGATCACAACTTGTGTCACTTTTGATAGATTTAGGCACTGAAGCTCGTCCTGGGCTACCACCCGGATTCATGTCTGTACCTAAGGGTTTTACGTGACATGACTAAAGGTTTCTATCTGGTTTATTTCCCTGGAACACTTGGTTGACACGTTTCGACTACGATCAACTTGGCCCGAAAGAAGGGTTGTGGTGAGCCACCGTTGCGCTCACAGCAATGACGACGAAAAACTCCAAATGGTGTTAGAGGCGAAGTTTTGATATCAGTCTTTGCACCTCTGAGTGCGTTGGTCATATGTCGTTGTACCAACCACTATTCTAAAGCAATATTTTAAAAACTAGTATATACGGATCAGTAACATTAGTAGAAAATATTGTTTTTGCTACAAATGTTTGTCACTAGTTTGCCACAACACAATATTTACCACAAGTTTGCCACAACTTTTTAACAAAAGTAAATAAGCGTAACATTTCACACAAGATTCTAATAAAATAGTTGCTTAATCAAATAATGTTGCAAGTTGTGACAAAACTAATACATATTATATTTTGTGGCAAATTTGTCACAAAATTTAAAATATAAAATACCTATTAAGTTTTATGGCAAGTATGAAAATAACAAGAAATGTTATATTGTGCGATTTTTGTTGCAAAGTTATATGGCTAAACCTCATTTTGTTAGAATTTTGTGAGAAGTTTATGACAGAATTGTTGGAATATATATATTTAGCAACAAGATTTTTTCGCACAACCATGTTTTTATGAAAAAAATTGTCGTTGCTTTTGGTACACATATTTGTGGCAAAATTGTCACAAAATGCATATAGCGATAAATTTATCATAAAAACATGGTTGTGGGAAAAATATAATTAAAAAAGACTCACAATTTGAATAAATGATTGAGAATAAAGTTAATAATTTTTGAATGAATGAATGTGGTTTTAACATGTGGCGATTAAGAAGATGGGTTAGATAAATGACACATGATAGAATATATTTTCTTTTGAACAAGTACATGTGGATTTCAAGAAGAAATACACTTTAATCGGCCTACAGCAAAATTCAAACTTAAGATTAGTGATCTAATCATAAGTGTGTTACAATGGGCCAGTAACTCATTCTTCTATATATTGAAAGTTTATTGAAATGAATACTAAAATGTGTTCTCATTCTAGCCACTAAAGTGTTTTTATCTGTATTTTATTGATATGGCTTATGTGGTCATTTACTTACAACTAACCCAAACAGATAAAAATAAATTAAGGGTTAGTTTAACTAATAAAAGGTATAGACCATTAAGCGTTTGAACTAATAAGAGCATACTATTATGTATGATCAAATCTCATAATTTTCATATGCTTGTAGAGCTCAATAACAAACTACACCAGCAAATGTCAGAGCATACTATTATGTATGATCAAATCTCATGACTTATTCTCAAGTCAGAGCATGGTCATAGCGTCACTGGTAGAACTTCCTTCACATGACAAGCTTGTAGGTAGATTTTCACAAATATGATCATGTTGTTTATTCAATAAGAGCTCATAGGTCTTTATATTGGTCTGTGATCCGGTTGCGAATTTGATTTTTCATTTGCGTCAACCGTATTAATTATTAAGTTGAACCTCATTTACTGTAAGCCATATAAAGAAGTTTGGGCTAACAGAAATCGCAATGAGCCATGACTTTATCTCTATAGAAGAAAAAGGCAACACCAAATCAAAATTTAACCCTACCAAGCTACCACACGACACGTTCAGTCAAATTACAAATTCGTTTCGTCTTGGTTGCTACTCTATTAGCAAAGACTCAAAGAAAACAGTTGAACATGCCGTATATGATAGGTATGAAGTATCAACGTGACGTAAATACACACAATCACACTCTATATATGGAAACGACACCTCGTTCACCTTCCAAACCAAGCAGATCATACTATAAACATTGTTTGAAGGGGCGTCGTAAATAATTTATAAATGTAGAAACTAACCTATTTTGCTTTAAAATGAAAGCTTCATACTTCATGTTAGAATTAAAGCAGGAACTAACATTTCAATACTATTTCATAATCAACTTTCAACACAAAACGAAATCGTCGAAGAAAAAAAAGCCCTTAAAAGCACTATGTAAAACCAAACCTTAATCCTAACCCAGAAAATTAACAAGCATCTTCAAAATATCAACCTTCATAGACTTCTGGGCGTTCAATGAATAAGTTAGCAGAAGGTGATGCACGCGGAAATTGGTGTAGAACCAGATTTCTAAGCATCTTCACTTCGTCATCAATAGAAACACTTTCATGAAGCTTGATGCATACCTTCTTTAGAATTGGTGCCTTGGCCATTATTAGTTTCACAAATTCCATCTCAATAGGTAAATTACTAAACATTTCAATGTCTAATGTCTCAAGATGGTGCAAGTTTAAATCTGCGTAGCCATCAGGATCAAGAAAGTTGGCGGGAGTTGGTCGAACAGGCAACTCCTCGTTATCACACATCTAATTAGAACAAATGTAAAAACATCAGCAATATTACAAAGAGACACAATAATAACAACTGTTCTAAGATTCTTACCATAATTGAAATTCGCTCCAACGCCGGGGAGCTCTTGATCATACAAAGGACAGCAGAGATCTCATTGTGATCCATCAAACACACATCCAAACATAGATATTCTAGATGGACTAACGATGTTGGAAGCATACGCGGCATGCCATCTGCAGACAAGTACTTTAACCAAATACAAAATTCAGAATTAGCAAACACAATAATAATCTCTTATTAAGTCAGATGTAATACCTTCATATAATACTTTGAGACATCCAAACCCTTAATCAAAGGCACGCATCGTAAAAGATCCACAAACGTAACCTTAGTTTCTCCTGCTGCAAAGTCAATGGCATCTTGATATCCACTCTGCATTCAAATTATTACCATTGTTATAATAACATCATGCAGTATTTAAAGGAGCTTCATTAATGGTAGATATATGAGGTGGCTTACCAAAAAGATATACTCAATGAGCGGGCACTTAGAGAGGAACCGTTGAAGCATTGGAGCAGTAACCTCAACACTTAAAAACGCCATGCTCGTTAACCTACTAAATCCGTTAAAATTTAATGGTAGGTCAAGTTCACAATGTTGGAAGTATATAGCATCTAAATCTTCCAGTGAATAGAACGAAACGGGAAGCTTGCAGATGACATCTTGTATAAATGTCATTTCAGTTATAGTATTTCCCTTTGCAAGATAATTGATTATTATCTTGTCGATCTCAGAAATCGTTACGTGCTCACTTATAATACAGTTGAACTCTAGTTGAGTACAACCATTGTGTAACGACATAACATGGTTGATGGCACTGAGAAGATTATTCTTCTTTAACTGTCCACAAGGACCGCAATGACGACCAGAATGTACTTTGACCATATCATTTGTAAATACAAGTTTAGACATAGTCCTCCAACTATACCGCCATTTCTTAGACAGAATGCTCGTTCTCACTGCATCTCGGATTGGCATAAGAGCTAGAATCTTTTCAGTTATGGTTACAGGAAGTGTACTGATTCTATCCGAATTTAGGCATTGAGATTTCATCTTCTTACTCCACAAAACTGCAATGTAAAATTTCAGAAGAAAAAATCAAAAATCAAAAATATTTATATGCATAACAAATATATATAGATCTAATATCAACCAAATTCAACAAACATGAAGTATATACCTTGCTAGATACTAAAATAGTATAATTAATCCTATATTTCTTACTTGATAATCACATATTTGATGTCAAAATCATAACGCGCGTATGATTATACTTAACAACTCTTAATCATAGGCAACCAAGTAATATATGAATCTGAATTATGTACCTCTTGTCTAGAGTTGAAAAGAATCGAACTTGAGACTTTCTCGACGGTATCATCGAGTGATAACTATTTGCTTTTATAAAGAGAGTTAGAAATACAAGCCTGCCAAGTGTCAAAAATCAAGATCGTATCAGATTACGTAATACATTCCATTAAATTTAGACTTAATAGTTGTCAAGAATAACAAATGTTTATGCATTTTCTTTTATAAATACTATTTCATCCATCCCATATCAGTTGACATGGTATTCAAAGCACAAAGTTTAACAAAATATTAGATTATTATATTTTCTAGCTACAAAATGAAAATAATACCCTTAACTTAAAATAAGACAACAAAAAATAGAAAGATAAACACTTAAAATAAGACAGAGGAAGTACATATCTATATACTTTCTTTTAACATACTTTTTCCATTTCAAAAACGGAAAGATATATGATATCAAAGCCTTCAAATCAGATCTAAGACGTGGTATCCTAAGTGGTGCTTGATGAACAAGTTAGGGTGATATCTTTGCAAGTGACATCACGTAATTGAATTCAGATCATTTAATTCTTATTAATTGATGGTTACGTCATAACAAATGACGTCAGAAACAAGAATTAAGACATTGTTACGCCTAACGAAATAAGAAACAAGGTCTCCAAATCAGATCAACTCGCCGTATCTTTAGTCTTGATTGTGTCGTGCATCTCCAACAAGTTAAGGTATATGTGGCGCATGGTTACATGACTATCAATAAGAACTAAGCAATATATATGCCTAAATGCCTAATATGTAATTTAGCAAGTGACCTTACGTAATTCAGATCATTTAATTCTTATTGGTACGTGGTCACCTCATAACATAACAAATGACCTTGAAAAACCTAGAATATAAAAACTCATCTTTAAAGATGCTAATTAATTCACATTTCAAAAATCTTTTTTAGCTAAAAAATATTTTTATAGAAGAATAAGGATCCTTTTATATCTTGAAATTAATTCATCAAGTTGATGAGAAAATCCATGGGCGTTCCAGCGGACGTTATTCATGGTTACACAACAACCCTTAAAGGAAAGGCCAATAAAGAGGGTAACAATTTGATCTGAGCTCTCTTGGAATAAGTTTGACGGTGGATCACGAAATCTTAGTCATATTCTCTATCTAATGAATGGGGAGACATACTGCTTCCATTTGAATTGGAATCTGATCATTCACTATGACCCGCTAAGCATCCATGTCTGAATGGTTAAAACACCCAACTCATAATTGACGACTTCGTAGGTTAATGGGGCCCTCCAATAAGTCTATTAGAATTAACTATGTATCGATGTAATCGTAGGTAGATTCTTCATAGGTTTATGCATAACGAATTGATGTTGTATATTCATGTCATACTGTATGAACAGTAAGAAATAGTAATCTTATTAAGGCTATAACTCATATGAAATCAAATCAATTTAAGATGGAAACCTTAATAGGTCTATCGGATCATATGGGCGCTTATCCCTATTTTTAATCTTGCATTAGGAATTACATGCAATAGGTGCACTAGTAATTATTTGTTAGAAAGAGAAATATTTGCGGATATACAACAGCGTATTGGTCCTGAATACGTAGGACCTCGTTTTGGATCTAGGACAATAGGTTCAAGAGATGAGAGAATTAAGGATACCCTTCAGAAAGACTAATCTAATCCATAATGACGTACCTAAAAATATATGTTTGTTACTTGATCAACCATTAAGAAGCAAATACAACAAGTACGCTAATTAACAAGATTGATAAAGTAACAATTAACGAAAAACCGTCAATGGAAAAGCAAGAGTCATGTTTTTAATCCTCCAAGCTACCAACAAAATGAACTATATCATTTGAACCCTATATTAGCAAAAAAAAATGTACTAAAATACATCATACATGGATTTTACGTACCACGAATCCATTGATTTTATGTGATTTATTACTCGACTAGGTTTAATTCATGTGGGTTAAATAACAATATTTAAAATATATATTATTTAAGAATTTATGAATATTTAATATTTAAGAATTTGTAAATTTTTCTTATAGAAATACCATTAATTATAAAGTTTTTGCTTCATCTACTCTCACATTTAATTTTTTCCCCCCGAACTTTTTTTTTATTTTTTCTCTAAAAAAGGTCTTGGCTGCCATCTAAAATCTTAGATTAGCATCTCGTGTAACACATGAGTTTAGGTAAAAAAAATATGATATTAAATTATATTTATAATAAAAAAACACGTGTAATACAAATGTAGCATAAAGTTTGAATCCCACAATAATTATAATTACTATCTAATCCACCGGTTAATATGCATAAGAGAATATTTTAAAATTTAAACTATATAGATAGATATTTAAAAGAAGATAATTTAATTATTTAAAAAACGGTGTACAGGTAATATTTGACCCGAATAAGATCTATATGCTAAGTGTAATGAGAATTTACCACAATGGATTTTTTCTATTTGACATATCTAAAATCATGACAAATGGATGAGTTATTCAATTATTAGAATAGATAGATTAGATAACTAGGCTAGTATCAATACAAAAAGTAATATCGTGCGGGCTAGTACCTCGTGAATGTAAGTTTTCTTCCATGTAATATCGTGTGGGCTAGTAGTTCGTGCTGGCAACTGGCATGGGCCCGTGATTAACCGTTTAAAAAAAAGTAATTAACCCTTCGTTCAACTCCAACTCAATTTGGCCGACCAAAGTCTCCGTCTCTCTTGTTCTTTCTCGAATCAATTATTTGCTGATTTATTTATCTCGACTTCAACCTAAACCCTACACTAGAGGTAATTCATATTCAATCTTTTTTTTTGCAGATGTATTAAATTGTACATGTTTAATTCTTATTCGACTAACCTTTTGAGCTTAATTATTCGAAACCCCCAAGTTTTCAAAATTTTTTTGCCTTAGTTTGACTTTAGAGTTTTTTTTTATAATCATGCATTGCAATTTGACATCAAAACTGCTGCTATCAGTCACGTATATATATGCATGTTTACTTTCAGATGAAAAGTCAATGCCTATGTTTGGATAGACTCACCACACTTCCTCAAAACATAATTGAATATATTTTAACTCTTATGCCAATTCAAGATGCATTGAGAACTAGCGTTTTGTCAAAGAAATGTCGGTATAGTTGGCGGAGTATGCCTAAACTTGTGTTTACAGACGATATGATCAATGTTCCATCTCCTCCTGATCATCCTCAGTTGAAGAAGTTTAAGCTTGTTAGTGCTATCTTCCATGTTTTGTTATTTCACAACGGTCCAACGATACTTGAGTTTGATTTTTCTGTTGGTAAACTTCAAATGGTTTCTGAAAGTGACCAGATAATAAGTTATCTTTCATTGGGAAATAAAGTGAAAAAAGTGAGGATTGTTTTTAATGACTTATACTACAACCTGCCCATTTCTTTCTTTTCATTGCAAGGACTAGAAGAAATAGTTCTAAAAAATTGTAGATTTGAACCTCCGTTAACATTCAATGGATTTTGTCGGTTGAGGAGCGTTGTGTTTGTTGATGTTAAGGTTTCTGCTAAAATGCTTCAAGGGTTCCTCTCCAAATCTCCAATTGTCCGCTACTTGATAAAGTCTGTTTGGTAAGGTCCATATATGATATAACCAGACATTTATGAAGCTCTAATTCAGTTAGTTTATGAATGTATTTTAATGCAGGCCGGAGATGATGTAGGCATTGACTTTGTAACAGGAGAAAACGAGCTCACGTTTCTTGATCTTTGTCAGTGTGTGCCGCTGATTCAGACTTTGGATATCTCAAAGTGTTATATGAAGGTGATATATTTTGGTTACGATTTGGGACTGTTTGGCAAAATCTGAATGATTAAGTGCTGAATGGTTAAGAAGTCTGAACCATTAAGAGCCTCTATCAATGAGAGGGATGTTAGGATAGAACTTCAGATGAGGGTAAAGTTGGTATATGCTCCATTTAGTATCATTCAGCAACTCTTTCTCTTTTAACCATTTAGCACTTAACTGAACCATTTAAAGGCTCTTTTTTATGAAACAAATGCTCTAAATGCTGAATGATTATGGGACTATTTGGCAAAATCTGAATCATGATTAAGTGCTGAATGGTTAAGAGGTCCGAACAACCAAGAGCCTCTATCAATGAGAGGGATGTTAGGGTAGAACTTCAGATGAGGGTAAAGTTAATCTATGCCCCATTTAATTTCATTCAGCATCTTTCTCTCTTAACTATTCAGCACTTAACTGAACCATTCAGATGCTCTTTTTTTTTATGAAACAAACGCTCTAAATGCTGAATGATTAAGCACTGAACTGAATCATTAAGATCGGAGTTGAAACAAACAACCCCTATATCTAATGTAAGAACATAGTGTTTACTAATTTTGGCATTTGTATTTGGTTAAAGTACTTGTGCGCAGGTGGCATGCCACATAAGCTTCCAACTTCTCCGACCCATCTCAAAAATCTGTATTTGGACGTGTGCTTGATGGAACAAGATGAGATTTCTTCCGCCCTTTGTATGATCAGGAGCTCCCCATTGTTGGTGGAAATTATAATACAGGTATTGTACTAAGTATGTTATAACTTATGATTGTATTATAATGTTTGCTAAATAGATGTATGATAATGTTAATAGTTGTATGATAATGAGAAGTTTATAATTTTATTGACATTAATTCTACATGTTTGCTAAATAGTTGTATGATAATGAGAAGTTATATGTTCAACAAACTCCCAACAACTTTCTTGATTTAGAACGCTACTCGGATTTGAAGTTGGATCATCTAGAGATATTGTTTGTTGATTTGTTTAGTAACTTACCTCTTGAGATGGAGTTTGTGAAACTCATTATGGCCAAGTCACCTGTTTTAAAGAAAGTGCAAATTTGGCTTAATGACAATGTATCTAATGATGAAGAACTGAAGATGTTTCGAGAGTGGATAATCCTCCCATTTCCACGGGCATCACTTTCGGCAAAATTATTCATTGGACGCCGAGAAGCTAAATAAAGTACGAATTGTTTGAGATCAGTGACAATGTTTCGGGTGACGAAGAACTGATATATCTATTGGTTTGGTTCTACTCCCATAACCATTTCTGTAGACGTCACCTTCTGCAAAATAAATCATTTTATGAGGGTTGTTATATTTATGTTAGTAAATCATATATAATGTGATCTGTGATGGTGATGTTAAATTTTATTTTGTGTTTTTTGGTCCGTTATTAGTTTAAGTCCCGCGTGTTATGCAGATCAAACGATAAAACAAAAGAGTTCATAAAGTTATAACAACTTCTGATAAATAAAATTAAGATATGAGAAAAAAACTACTATAAAAAGATCGAATTAACGGTTTAACTTGTGGATAATGATTCAAAACATATCGAATTAACATTAGCATCAAACATATATATATAAAGAGATTTATTATCTAACATTTTGATTCAATCCAAATTAGTCTCTTTCATTTGCATCAAATATCCCTAGCGAACTGACCTACATACATGCATATTATATTAGGAATTTATCAAACGGAATATATAAGAGAGCCAAGATAATGAAATTAGGGTTATTGGATTTAATCACTTTCAACTATTAGTTATTGGTCGCTCACTACTAGAAAATTTGGCAATAGCGACGGCCATTTCGGTCGCAAAACGGTCTCAAAAGGCCATCTGAGACCGCTTTGCAACCGGAAAGTTAGTTGGAAAAACGCTCGTCTCTAATGCCCTATAGCAACCATTTTGCGACCGATTTTAAACTTGCGACCGCATTTTCCATTGCAAACCTTGCGACTATTGTTGCTACCGCTTATTTGCGACCGCCATTGTTTGCGACCGTTTTGCGACCGCCATTGTTTGCGACCGTTTTGCGACCGCCAATGTTTGCGACCATTTTGCGACCGCCAATGTTTGCGACCGTTTTGCAACCACCCACTGGATTTTGTAACTCTTTTAGCAACCAGAAGATTCCTACTAGTTGCACAGCTGCAACAAGCTTCTACAACCCTTTATTAAGCACTAAAATACACTAATAAAGCTCATACTTGTAAAATTTACCATTTATCAAATATTCTAAACTACATTAAACAATCCAAAAGTTTTCGATAACAATTCAAAAACAAGTTTTTCATAACAACCGATAAACAAGTTTTTAGCCATAACTTGATGATTGCCCTCCTTGAGCCATAACTTTTAGCATCCTTTCAAAGTTTTCCATCCTGTTGCGCATAGTTTCGTTTTCCGCTGCCAACCCCTCAATAACTCCATCCATCCTTTCTTTCTCTTCATCTTTTTCTTTAACAAGCTCGTCTATAACTTTGTTCAACCTTTCTATCTACATAACAATCCATAAACAAGATTTGGATGAATATAGATGATATCCCTAACAAACACTACTTTAACTATTCGCTTTATTTGAATACAAGTTCGGCTACATATCAATTGTCACACTACACATTTCAACATGAATCTATTGAACAATTTGAAGCTATTTTCAACCCAACACATAACATAACCAACACAAAAAATAACACTTATTAATAATAAACCTATTATGAACTAAATTAGGTTATGGCTATAGCATCCCCTAATCAAGCTGAAATTAAAGATTAATGATTTACACATCAAAACCCTAATTGAAATTTAATTATGTTAATGGGTCGAAAGCATCTAAAGTATGTTTAGAGCGTCACAAATTTACAGTGTTTCGAAAGCAGGCTATAACCTTTTTTAGTAAACATATAATGGAGTGAAAGACTAGATCCACATTGAAACAGAAAACTACTAAATAACCCAAAATACTGATTTGCAGGCAATCTAAAATCTTAATCCTTTTATCCTAGCAGCAAACCTTCTTACTTTCATTTGTATAACTAATAACCCAAACTATTGAATAACATCTGCAAATAATATGTTTGTAGGTTGGTTATACCTCGGGGTTTTGTCTACCATGTGTATACGAGTCGCTAACATTGCTTAGCCCGTACACTTTGCCTTTTTTGATGCCCCCAGAAGCTTGTATCCACAAGTCTTTATCAACAGATTTAGGGTGTTTGCATTGTTCCTTCCCGTACTTGTTCACAAGACATTCCTTGTATTTAACCTATTGAGATTAAAAGAATTCATTACATTATCAAATGTTAAAGAGTTTAAACATAAATAAATAGGGAATTCATTGTTGGCAATTCACTAATCAGTCAACTTACCCAAGTCTCACGTGCCCTGTCATCAACCCAATCTAGATTTTCTTCTTCAATGTTCTCATCTAAATCAACATCCTCAAAATCAACTTCCTCAACGAGTAAACTTAGATCTTTATCCAACGGTCTGCTTCCTTTCTTGCAATGCGATTGCTTCCACATCTCAATATGTGAGAGTTCACGCCCAATTGCCTCTGCCTATAAAGAAAGAATTAAGAAGTTAATAAAAATAATAATTTTGACAACATATACTTATATGCTTTTACCGCTTTTCTTTTTGCAGTCACATAAGTTTGAGATCCAAGAGTATGTATGCCCCCTGTTGATTTGCTTCTATTACGTTTGTTTCTTTCACGCTTTGCTTTAAACTCAGGTGTGTTCCAGATTTCAATCATTTGTTTCCATATCTCAATTCTTATCCACGGTGGTTTAAAGTCGATAAGAACAGACATGTCATCTTCAACTAGAAAACCTTGATATATCGCCGTTGCTTCAGCCTCATCTCGTACCCTCCCCAACAAATCAGGAAATTTACCAGCAATGCACTTCTCAAAGGTTTTATGAACTTCAGCATTCCAGGACTCATCCCACTGAAAATAACACTAAAAAAATGTACTTTTTGTAATTATAAATTTACCAATTATAAATAATGCATAAACAAAACATATGCAAACTGGTATTTTATAAAATTTTGGTTACATTACAAACCTGGAAACGCTCAAACAACCGCATTTTGTCCTTAGTAGAAACATCTCTCCAACTTTCCCAAGGACCAGACCACAAAGCCCTTAAGATTGTTCCAATAATCCGGGTACACGCCTTTTGATTACTAAATCTACAAAATAGAAGACATGAATAAAAACCACATTTTATCCACATAAAGAAACAATCTTAACATATATGTATGTACTTACTCCCCATCTTCAATCCAAATCCACTCACGGTTCACTGGTTCAGGTACTTGGACTTGAGAAGCGCGTCCTCGTCTCGTAGGAGCAACGTGAAAGGTAGACTCATCATCACTACCCTCAAGGGGAGAAGATGTCAACGTATGTGCATCTGACTGTAGTCCAATGGTATCACAACTACCTCGATCACCACCTTGATCACTACTTCGACCACCACCTTGATTAACACCTCTGCCGCCATTTTTACTGCCACCTTGACCAACTCCCCTACCTCGACCCATAGTATATCCCATGATATTTTCTACAGCAAAAACAAAATAATAAATATTAATACTACAACTGATTATGAAGTTAGTTGTTAAACAAAAACTACTACTTTGACACCTTGATTAACACCTTGACTACTACTTTGACCGACAGCCCTGCCCCGACCCATAGTACGTCCCATGAAACCTTCTACAACAAAAACAAATTAATCAATATTAATACTACAATGATTAGCAATAAAAATATAAGGAGACAAATACCTCGCCCAATTCCATGATCACCACCTTGACTACTACTTTGACCAACACCCCTGCCTCGACCCATATTACGTCCCATGATACCTTCTATAACAAAAACAAAATAATAAATATTAATACTACAACTGATTAGCAATAAAAATATAAGGAGACAAATACCTCGCCCAATTCCATGATCACCACCTTGACTACTACTTTGACCAACACCACTGCCTCGACCCATATTACGTCCCATGATACCTTCTACAACAAAAACAAAATAATAAATATTAATACTACATCTGATTAGCAATAAAAATATAAGGAGACAAATACCTCGCCCAATTTCATGATCACCACTTTGACTACTACTTTGACCAACACCCCTGCCTCGACCCATATTACGTCCCATGATATCTTCTACAACAAAAACAAAATGATAAATATTAATACTACAACTGGTTAGCAATAAAAATATAACGAGACAAGTACCTCGCCCAATACCTTGACTAACACCTTTCCCAACACACCGACTATCACCTTGATTAACACCTCTGCCTCCATTTTTACTGCCACCTCGCCAAATACCTGGATCACCACCTTGACTACTACTTTGACCAACAGCCCTACCTCGGCCCATGGTACGTCCCATGATATTTTCTACAAGAAAAATAAAATAATAAATATTGGGATTAATTTTCACTGCTTTTCCAATTAATTAGAAACAACAATTAACTATAATCTGGTTTATCAGAAACGAATTAAATATGACAAGTAAAACCAACAATAAAAAATATGACAAGTAAAACCAACAATAAAAAATATGACAAGTAAAACCTATCACTCTGATTCTTCATCATCAAAATCTTCATTGCCAAAATCAACTTCATCATTGTTGTCGAAGTCACTATCAACTAAATTTGTTGCTTCAAACTCAGCTTCTTCAACATTATCGCTATCCACATCTTCCACTTCTTCTAACCTTCCATCCTCTTGTACAAAAGAAAAGGGAATAAGATCCTCTGTTACCAAACATTCTACCCTTTCATTCTCTTGAAAAAAATGGTCCACATCCACATTATCATCCACCATTTCTCTAACATCTTGGTCGAGTTGGTAAACTGCCCTTGGGGTCGTCTTTACAACAGCTAACCAGCCTTTCAAATCCTTTTCTTTTGAAGGATATGATGCATAATATACTTGTTGAGCTTGTGATGCTAAGATAAAGGGGTCATGAACACAACCTATCTCGGTGGGCTTAACATCAACCATTTGAGTTTTGGGGTCCACTCGTACCCCCTTGTCGGGATCAAACCAAGTACATCTAAACATAACAACCACACAACGTCCTATGGTGCTATGATATTCCAACTCTAAGATCTCATCTATTAACCCATAATAGTCGTTTTCTTTTTCGTTGTACGTAGACCCTTTGACACATACACCACTATTTTGCGTGACCCGCCCATCATAAGCTGTTTGTGTGTGAAACTTGTAACCATTGACAAAATAGCCCTTATATAACTTAACATAAGGGAGAGGCCCTTGGGCTAGACCTCTCAGATGTTCCTTATTTGGATCATTCATAACCTGCATTCATAAAAATGTGTTATTATAGTTGCAATGCTACAATATTAAGAAATAGATTATGTGTTAAAATGTTTACATGCTTCTGGAACCACTCAGCAAACTCTTTATCTTTCATTTCATCAAGGATGGCTTCGTCATAGTTTGGGAATGAATCTTTCAACTCTTGATCATATAACGAAACGGATTCGAGAAGCTCTTCACAGTTAAGCAATATATAAGTATGCGCCTTATCTATGTCTTTCTGTAGAAGAATTTTGTCCTTCCCACTCTTTTCAAATAATCTTCGAGATGGATGTTTAAATATACTTAACCGAAGATCAGTACTCGAAGAACATGAAATGTCCGACGCAAAATTGCGTGCCTCGCGAACAGTCGACTCAAGATACAAAGAGCAATAGTTAGAAAGTTCATCCACAAGATTAGACTGAACGATAGAACCTTCAACCCTTCCTCTATTTCTAATCATTCTTTTTAATCGACCCAACTTCCTAGAAATTAAGATGGAAGTGTTAGCAGTTATCTAATATTTAAAAGTGAAAAGAATTATTTCGTAGGTTAAAACGTTTACCTCTCATAAGGATACATCCACCTAAACTGTACTGGACCACCGAGAATAGCTTCATTGGTCAGATGTATAACAAGGTGCTCCATAGAGTCAAAGAACCCAGGTGGAAAGATTTTTTCTAACTTGCAAAGAGTTACAACGACACTGCTCTTCAATTTTTGTAAATCTTCAATGTGTAAAACCTTTGAGCATATAACACGAAAGAATGAGCAAAGTTCTACTATCGATTCCCATATTTGCTTTGGTAGCATCCCTCGTAAGGCAATAGGCAACAATCTTTGCATAAAGACATGACACTCGTGGCTTTTAAAATTATGAAAGGTGTCATCCGTAACGTTTACACATCGCCCTATGTTTGAAGCATAACCGTCAGGAAACTTTACTTGTTTCAACCATTTACATACTTCTTTTACCTTCTGTTTAGTTAAAGCATATGATGCTTTTGGTTTAAGAATCTTGTTATTGTTTCCAGTTGAGAGATGTAATGATGCTTTTGTTATTGTTTCCTGACAACAATGCATAGGCTGGAAAATCACTAACCGTCCACAAAAGTATGGCTCGCATAACAAACGTTTCTTGACGATAAGCATCATAAACTTCAATTCCTTCTTTATACAACCTTTTCAACTCATCTATTAATGGTCTTAGAAACACATCGATGTTTTGACCGGGACTTTTTCCTCCAGGAATTATCAAACATACTTCAATAAACGAGTCTTTCATACTCATCCAAGGAGGTAAGTTATAGATTGTGATAAACACGGGCCAAAGGGAGTATGGAATTGAGTTTGAATTATTTGGATTAAAACCGTCTGTGCATAACCCAAGACGAACATTTCGAATCTCTTTTGCAAATTCCGGATTCTCCGAGTCAAAATGCTTCCAAGCTGTGCCATCACTTGGATGTGCCATGCTACCCTTCATTGTTTTATGATCATGATGCCAGGTCATATCTTTTGCTATTTTCGCAGACATATACAACCTCTTTAGTCTAGGACCAATTGGCATGTACGACATCACCAAATTAGGTACCTTATTTTGGTTATTCTTGTAACGAGATTCCTTACAATACTTACATTGCGCCAATGCCTTATCTTCATTATAGAATAACATGCAGTGGTTCTTGCAAACATCAATTCTTTCATAAGGAAGACTTAGTGTTTCTAAACACTTCTTTGTATCATAAAAGTCTTTAGGGAGCTTGTTCCCTTCAGGCAACAACGCATTAACCATGGAAAGGTTATGGTTGAAAGCTGCAGTCGACACATTGTAAAGTGATTTCCATGTCAAAAAACTTGTGGCGGCTTCTAACTTTCTACATTTTGTAGCCTTCTCTCCTTCCCACAAAGGTTCATCAACAGCTTTTAATATGTCATAAAATCTTTTTGCTTCTGGGTTCGACACATGGCCTTTCAAAGTATTTGGAGTATAACCGTGTGACTGCATGTTATCTAACACCATGCGTTTGTAACTATCATTATTGTCATCATTCTCCTTTGCAGTAGACGATTGTCCAACATCACATATGGAATCTTCACCATGTTCACTCCATTTTTCATAACGAAGCATGAAACCTTCCTTATAAAGGTGTTCTTGAACGGTGGCTCTATCTCTATAACTTATGTTTTGGCATTTATAACAAGGACATTTTATCTCACGTATTGTCTCACCGTGAATATTTAGTCTTGTGTCAACAACTGCTTCATTAGAAAATGCAAAGTCCAAAAACATATCCACATTGTCACAAAATTCAGAATTAAGATACCCATGACTATCATTCTTTTTTGACATCCACCCTCGGTCGGTATACCATGCCATTACCAATCGAGCAAAAACTAATCTAGCAAGACAAGCCATAAACATCAATTACATACACTATTAGTTATTATTTTGTTAAGTGTGGCTTCCTAGAAAGAACATATAACCGTAACGTTTTTCTCATCAATAACATCGTATATCCATATAACTTCCAAATACAAGCACTTCAAATCTATCAAGAACAGGAACATCATAAAACTTACTTAACACCTACACAATCAAATAATCATAAGCAAAGTAGGTTACCAAACACCAGACACCATCACTAAAAACAAAAAACAATCAAATCAATTCCGAAATTCAATTAGATCAGATGTGATTCGACTCAAACAGTGAAATAAAAAGATTATAAGTGAAGCATCATTGATGCACAGAGGAATCAAAAAGACCTGCAACTACCCATCGACTATAACAATCTTTATTAATTTCATAAGTCATAACAGAAACAAATAGCAACATTTACTTAAACAAACACTTTCAAAAGCTTTAAAGTACAAATAATCTAACAACCATGTTACTTTGTTAATCAGCAGTTACAAATTAAATTCAATCCAAGATGAATATTGTATGATACATCCTTAACAAAGCATATATTTAATTAGCTTTTTAAATAAACAATCCATAAATAGAGCATTTAAGCATAAGCAAACAACATCCTTCACTAACACTTCCATATTCACAACAATCATCATCATCTGTACACCATTTCAGCTTTTCCTATATGCTAATTTCACTTTAATTTAAACTTCAATTTCCCCAACCCTAACCTAAACAATCAAACAACTAATACTAAAGCAACCAAATCGTCCGATTTAAGATGTAAAACAACTAATACTAAAACATCAGAAATTATCGTCTTACAGTGGAAATAGAGCTTATTCCTCGGATCAAGTCAGAGACGACGTTGTGTAGGAAGCAGAGATCTAGCAACAGATGTACCAAAGGTGGATCGAGCTGTGGTTATTGTTGTTGGTGGTAAGAAGAAGACGATGGTGACGATGATGACAGTGTTGACGGAGATGTGGTAGTGGCGATGGTGACGGTGTTGACAGAGATGTGCTTCGAAACGAAAGCTTAAATAATCCCCAAACTTTGCTGCTTCTGCTGCCACCACCACCGGTGGTAGTGGCGATGGTGACGGTGTTGAAGGAGAACCGTAATGGCAGCAGCACTATGTTTTGAATTGAGATTGAAGAAATGGCTTACGACACTGTGTTTTGAAAAGTTATGTCATAACTGTAGAGGTGATAATTTAACCTAATTGTAAATAACATTTTTATTATTTGCTACCATTAAATTGGTGGCAATTTATAACGCAGACTAAACGGTGGTAAATTTTTTGACCGTTTTTCTCCGCACCTTTTAATTCCTTATAAATCTTTTTACCATAATATTTTGCTACTCGATCATGACTTTGAAATCCGGCGATTATGACTTTGAAATCCGGCGATTATGACTTTGAAATCCGGCGATTATGACTTTGTTCCAATAAAATATTATCCAAACTGCGATGGATAGGCGGTCGGAAAAAAATCAAGTTTCATATTATTTTACCAAATTTTAACTATTTTTTATAAATCTATCATTTATTCTTTAATATCTATAATTTTGCGACCGTTTTGAGACCGTTTGGATGAATTTGCTACCATTAAAATTTCGGTCTGAAATCGGTCTATAAATTTGCGACCGCTTTTTTCGGTTGCAAATTTTGGTAGCAATTGCCTAATTTTCTAGTAGTGGCTGTCACCCTCAAGTATCACTTTGGCCAATATAACTCCCAACTAAACACTTTAATGTCCGTATCACCAAAAGTGACTTAAATTAACAAAAAATTAACCAAAAGTTAACCAGAAGTGACTTGAATTGGTTAACTTTTGGTAATACGGACACCAAAGTGTTTAGTTGAGAGTTATATTGGCTAAAGTGATACTTGAGGGTGACATCGGCCAACAACCAATAGTTGGAGGTGCTTAAATCCAGTAACACGTGAACTTATCATAACTAACAAAGAAACTAATACGTACATGTGAAAGAAAGATCAATCGGAGAAAAAACGAACCAAATAATAGCACACTAGATTAGTACCCGTGTACTACACGGATTTTAGTTTTATAGGTTTGAACTCAATTTACATATCAAATTTATTTTTAACATATCTCTTATTAAATCGATTTTGATATTTACAAATATATTCATATAAAAAATCATATGTTACAATAAAGGATATGATTTATATTAATTGGTAAATTTTTATTGGAACATATCGGGTTAGGAGATAATTTATGATAATTGTTAATTTTTTTGTTTGAACATATCGAGTTATGAGATAATTAATGATAATTGGTAAAACTTTAATTTGAACATATCGGGTTAAGATAAATCATAATAATTGATAATTTTTTTTATTTGAACATATCAAGTTAGGATATAATTCATGATACTTGGTACATATCGGGTTAAGATATAGATCATGATAATTGGTAAATTTTGTATTTGAACATATCGGGTTAAGAAATATTTGATGATAATTTGTGAACTTTTTAATTTAGACATATCGGGTTATTTCGAATATGGAGCATACCATGACCCGCGTCTAAAAATTCTCCATCAAATTAATTTAGAACATGACACCTAAGCAAAATCCTATGTGGAGTAGTTAAAATGGTGACATGTGGATGTGTTACTCAATTATTAGAATAGGTAGATAAGAAACATGAATAAATAAAAATATATAACCAAATAATAGCACATTAGTAAATCATATATAACTAGGTATATACACTTGCTTGCGCGTTGCGCAAGCGTTTTGTTTTACGACTTGATTTCGGTTTACGGCAAAACCTATTATGGGTTCATGTCAAATGACTATTGTATTCAACGGTTTTAATATTGCACTTTGCAAGTCATTGGTTTCCAAAATAAGTGTAACACCAATAAGCCAAAAGAAACTGAAAAAGCAAACACAAACTTTAAAAAAGAAACCAAATCCAAAATAAAACACAAAAGCCCAACCAAAAATACTAAAACAACGAAGTTTACACAGGGCTCTGAGATTTAGCATTCAGACTATTATTTCATGATGATACCGTGGCTGTAGTAGGGTTGCGCGTATAAAACAACCATCCACTAAACATACTAAGCCAACGATACATCACTGCTCATTACAATCTAACTTACTCGTCATAGTCCAACCATAATACTCAAGGAAAAAAACACCATAATTTGTAGAAATATCACAAATCTAGTCAAGCGGGTCACCTAATCATTCTGACAATCAAATATACTAATCATCTTTATCATCAACAACGTGGTTTATTGCTATAAACTCCTTAACACCATTACCATATAACACCAATATACATCCCCAAATATAGTTTATATCCTCAAATCTAATCAAACCAAATCAATAGATAGCTCATAACCAAATTAACTTATGACCCCAAATCAAATCAATTCAATGGGAGCCATGGCCACCAACAACATCCACTGACGGTAGAGAAAACAACCGAAGTTCGTTGGAATAACCAAAACAACCACAAAAACCACCATTGATGGTTACAACCAGTAAAAAAGACACTCAAATCAGTAATAACAACAAAACATGTCAATACACTCACAAAACACTATTCATGACCTTTCTATTTCAATATAGATAAATGTGAACTGTGATGGTGATGTTCAATTTTATTTTTTGTTTTTTGGTCCATTACTAGTTTAAGTCCCTCATGTTACACGGATCAAACTATAAAACAAAAGAGTTCATAAAGTTATAAAAACTTCTGAAATTGTAATAGAACTTTTCCAGGCATTTGTAATTCATGACCTAATTAGAAAAAATCTTGTTTCGAACATAAGAGTTGCTAAGAGTCAAATTAAAAAAAACCGTTGTATGAAAAATACTTCAAGAAATTCTGGATGACTAGTTGTAAATTAAAGGCAAATTGGCCTAAAATAATCCCAACTAATACCTATTGGCTGAAAATAATCCCAACTCAGTTTATTCCCTCCAGTGGTCCCAAATCCAACTTTTTTGGCCTACAGTGGTCCACCGTTAAGTACACTTAACAGCCGTTAACTTTTTTTCTATTTTTTTCGAATTTCAAACTGATATTTTAAGGATTTTGATCGGGAGGAGAATACGAGTAAATTGATGTAAACCTTACTTCCAATTGTTGCTCCAAATGGTTTAATTTTGATATCCGGTTAATACACCGTTAGGTTTTAAACACCCGATTGAAGACCGTTTTGTCGTTTGGAACACCAGTTCGAAGTAAGGTTTACATCAATTGAATCGTATACTCCTCCCGATCAATATACAAAAAACCTTGTTTTGAAATTCGAAAAAAATCCAAAAAAAAGTTAACGGCCGTTAAGTGCACTTAACGGCGGACCACTGGAGGCCAAAAAAGTTGGATTTGGGACCACTGGAGGGAATAAACTGAGTTGGGATTATTCTCGGCCAATAGGTGTTAGTTGGGATTATTTTTAGCCAATTTGCCTAAATTAAAAGCCAAAAAAGATATAAAAAAACCTTAATTATGTAAAAAATATTAGGGTAACAAAAAACGTGATTGGTTTAAGTAAGATTTTGGACACCGAAATAGGCTCAAAGTGATCCAACTTCATTTGCTGATTGTTCTGTTCTCGACTTCAACCTAAACCCTAGCTAGGTATTTCATATTCAATTTTTTTTCTCAGATCGATGTTTTAAATTCGTACAACTTATGTTAAGATCAATCAATTCAGTTCAACAATCTGATCAAAAAAACGTATATATGTTTTGACTACGCAATAATTTGATCGAGTAACTTTTTTGAAACCCCCAAATTTTCATTTTTTTGCCCTAATTCTGATTTGATAATCTAAAAAAGAGAGAGATTTTTTACCTATATATTAAGATAGAGAGTTGTTTGATAATCATCATAACTGTTGTTAGTAAGAAATTTATAGTATTTTTATTTGGTTTTTTGAATTTTATATTACAGTTTTGAAAGATGGAAACTGAAGGCCTAAGTTTGGATAAAATCAACACACTTCCAGCAACCATAATTGAACATATTCTAACTCTTATGCCAATCCAAGATGCACTGAGAACGAGCATTTTGTCTAAGAAATGGCGGTATACTTGGCAGAGCATGCCAAAACTTGTATTTAGTGACGATATGGTCAAAGTTACGCTATTACATCTTGGTTGGATAGAATTGAAGAAATATAAGCTTGTGAATGCCATCTTCCATGTTTTGTTATTACACAACGGTCCGACAATACTAGAGTTCCATTTGTCTTTTGATGAACTTGATATGGTTTCTGAGTTTGATCAGATAATAACTCATCTTTCAAGGCGTAATACTGTAAAAAAATTGACCGTTATGATTAACGGCCGCTACTATAACCTACCTGTTTCTTTCTTTTCAATGAAAGGATTAGAATGTATAAATCTACAAAATTGTGTTTTTGAACCTCCATTAGCATTTAATGGATTTAGTAGATTGAGGAGGGTAGTGTTTATAAGCGTTATGGTTTCTGCTAACATGCTTAAACGGTTCCTTTCCAATTGCCCGCTACTTGAAGCTGTCTATTTGGTAAGGTCCTTGTATAACTACTAGTCATTTATGAAGTTCTTTCAGCTCATGATGCTATTATAAAACATACTTTCATGCAGAATGGAGAACAACAAGACATTGACTTTGTAACCGATGGAAACATGTTTACATTGGTTGATCTTTTTCGGTGTGTGCCTATGATTTTCAGTTTGGGTATCTCAAGGGATTATATCAAGGTGATATATATATTTAGATCAATGGTTATATATATCTAATGCGAGAATATCTTGTTTTCTAATTTTGGCATTTGTATTCGGTTAAAGTACTTGTGTGCAGGTAGCATTCCACATAAGCTTCTAACTTCACTAGCCCATCTCAGATATATATATTTGGAACTGTGTTTGATGGAACACAATGAGATTTCTTCCGCTTTTTGTATGTTCAGGAGCTCCCCATTGTTGGTCGGAATTGATTTTCTGGTAAATAGTTTTATTATTAATGGTATATATTGGTTCTTTTTACTGTTAAATTATGGACGTTTTTATATGTTTTCTAACTAGATGTGTGATAATGCAAAGTCACCTGTTCAAAAAACTCCCACCAACTTTCTTGATCTAGAAGACCACTCAGATTTGAAGTTGGATAATCTCGAGTACGTGGACATACACGAATTTAGTAATTTTCCTATTGAGAAGGAGTTTGTGAAACTCATCATGGCCAAGTCACCTGCGCTAAAGAAAGTACAACTTGCACTTAGTTACAAAGTGTCGATTTATGAAGAATTGAATATTCTTAGAGAGTGGCTCCTTCCATTTCCGCGGGCTTCACCTTCAGCAAAATTAGTTATTGGACGCCCCTTTGATGACAATGAAGTTATGTGAGCTTAATGGCAATGTTTCTGGTGATGAAGAACTGAAGATGCTTTTTTAGGTTTCGTATGCTTTTTTATGCAGGCTGCAATTTGACAATGCTAGTAAACTATCATGGTTAGTTAGCTTTAAAAAATCTCAAAGCATTGAGCTTTATATGGACTATTTTGTATGTATTTAGATGTTTTGTTTTGATATTTTGCAAAAAATCTGAAGGCTGAAACTTCCATTTATAGTAAATCATTTCGGGTTTGAACTTATGTTTTTTCAGCTTATTAATTACCACATATTTCAAACAGACTTATGTGGGCATGATCTGCCCTCAATATTGTATCCATTTTATTTTTATGGATATTACAGGGCTTTGAATACTGCAAATCGACCCGTCATCAAATCTAATTCTATAGAGGTAAATCATGTACAGTTTTTCCGTTAAGAAGCCAATATGTACAACTTATGGAAATATGACGTTATAGTTTTTCCGTTGCATCATTTAATTATGAGGATTTGCATCACATTCCTTCTTTGTACAAATGAAAACCATTTTACCTTTTGAGATATGACAAGGCGTTGAAGAGCATGACGTTTGTGAGTGTTGTGTTTGGTAGTTTTTTATTTTCGTAGTCGGTTTAAGTACTTGTCTAAGTTGTCTGCAAGTGGCCGGTGACGTATATAATTAAGTGACATCACATATCATTTCATTGTTACTGGTGGTGACGTAATAACAAACGACGTCACCGATAAGGATTGAGATACGAGGATTGAACTACTGTTACAGCATAATGAGATGTTAAAGCATACGTTCATGATCCGGTAAGAATTTGATTTTCAATGACGTCAGTCGTATTACCTAAGGGTGATGTGCGGACGAAAGCGTTTCATGGTGACATGGAGTTTGAGTTGTTTTCAGACCCTCAGTACATGACAATCACACATGCATACATGAACCTATAGAACTCATCTGTATAATCCATTATATTCATAAGGATCGAGCTGCAAAATGGTCTAGTGTTTGGAAAGAAAACAGTGATTAACATTACAAAATTACCCCTTTCAAGCTTGATGATGTATTGTAACAATCTTTGTTGTTTTATTTAAAACCAAGAGGCAAGAGCTGTGAACAAAATGTAGAAAGTTTTTATACATGAACCTTTGGGCTATGTAAAGTAAGTAGAATTTGGGATGCTTGTAGATTGAATATAGAGTCATATGTTAACAAAAGGGCTATATCCAAATGAACATATATATTGAATAATACTTCATAATATTTCAGTTACTAGGTTAATACCCATATGTTACACACGGGTTATAATATTTATAAAAAAATCATAACTATTATGTTTAAAAATTTGTAAATATTTAATATTTAAATATTTGGCTCCATCAACTAATGCATGGTGTAAAATTCTATTTAATTTTTACCTTCAAAACTTCCTATTATAAAATAAAAAAAATTTCCCCCAAAAAATTTATCCCCTAAAAGTCTAAAACCTTAAAATATTAGATAGATTATGATGATGTTAGTGTTATTGTTTGTTCTTTGTTAGATGAATTTAGAAGATGAAGATGTTTGTATGAAGAGCAAAAAAAAGACCCTTCAGAGAAGAGAAGTATAAGAAGGCTATAACTGAAAGAAAAATGACTTGTCAAAATTGTCAACAAAGTGGACATAATAAAGGTTTTATGACAAAGAGAAAAAAGACCCACAATCAAAGGAGGCGAAACGAAAAGGCGGGAAAAAAGAGTTGATTCAAGAAGTGTGACACACGAGAAGATAGACTAGGGAAAATTATCCAATATGGGCATATTTTGGTGTATTTGATGCATTGGGACGGATTTTGTATTATTTTGACCCGTTTGACATATTTTGGTTTATTTATATACGTTTGGGCTTATGTTGGTGTATTGTAACAATTGTTATTTGGTGTTTTAGGTGAACTTTAGATTTTTTTGGCCGTATTTTGGTGTATTTTAAATCATTTAGGCTTTTTATGTTAACTAGTTATATTCGTTGGCTCACCCGTTGCGTGAGCCTTTTTTTCCTGGTATCAAAACAACCTTAAAACAACGTAAGACGCGTACATCAGTAAATGAACACGGTAAAAAAACAAAAAAGCCCTACAATATTCGAACCTAGGTCATCTCAAACACAAAAATAAGCAATCACCAATCGCACCAGTCAAACATAACAAACAAATCTAGCAAAACAATCTTTATATGCAATTAATAAAACAACAAAAAGCAAAAAAAAAACAATAAACCAAACAAAACCAGCCACTTACCCCCACCCATTAATACACTGTTCAAAATCAAGATTTTCCAACCATCTATCAATAAAAGGGGAATTTGATACTAGTTTGGACTTTTTAGGTGAATTTTAGATGACTTTGGGCAATTCTTTTGCCATCAACTAAAAAAATTTACATTATTTTTAAAGAACTAGACGAATTCTTTATTTTTATTTTTATTTTATGCAATTTATAAATTTTTCTTTAAAGTTTCTAAAAAAATTCATAATTTTTTTGAGTTTTTTGCAAAATAAAAAAAAGTCCTGTATTTTTTTTCAATCTTTAAAAAGGTTTCACATTTTAAAAATATTTTCTACAATTTTTATAAACTTTTGTTAAAACAAATATATGGTTACAAGTCATACAGGTCAAATACCTAGAATTGAAACAAAATAAACTTTAAGTAATTAAATTGGAACAAAATTAAAACTTTATTATACTTTTATATATTTACCCCTACTTTTATAAATTCTATCATGTTTAAATCTAAAAGAGTAGGTTGTGAAATTAAAAGCCACCACGGTATCACTTTCTCTTTTTCCCCTTCAACTTTTATAATTCTATCATTTATAACTCTAAAAGAGAAGGTTGGTGGCAAAGCCACCACGGTACCATCTTCTTTTATTCCCCTCCAACTTTCAAAATTGTCACAACCCCTCAACTCGACTTTAACGGATATACAATTTAACCATCCGACTTTGACTTATATATTTTTGACTCCTGATGACATACCCAGTTTACAACTTTGACATTATGACCTCGACTCGCCGACCTTAGTTATCATAATTTGCGCCTCTAGGTTTGGATACATCTTTGTCTTTTAATATGTGACGGATTACGGTTTATACCGTAACGTGCATGACGTTAAACTTATGTTATCAACGTGTGTAACGAAGTCACACACGTAAGATTCGGCCGCCGCATCACACGGCCCGACCCGTTGTTAAAACTAGTTTAACATTAATTAACCAGTACATCAATTTGTTAAAATGACATAATTAAAACTTTTCTAAGAAATAGTTCAAACGAAAGATATTTTGAAATTTATTTTCCATAAGTGCCCACGATCGAGTAGGGGTTTTTTCTAGTCAATTTATTTTTCATTAGTTAAATGTTATCTACTCTATGCCTTCTATATTTCTTGTGATATATATATATAGTCAGATTAATTATAGGTGTCACAATAAGAGAATGTATGCCAATAAACTACAAGGGCTTAATTGTATTTTAAGTGAGTAATTAAAATATTTTAGAGTAAACTGCAGTTTTAATCTATGTGTTTTGATACCATTAGTAGTTTTAGTTTTACCTTAACAGTTTTGGTCCCTGTGTTTTTATTTTCTAATAGAAATGGTCCCAAACACTAACTCCATCCAATTTTCCGTTAAGTCTTTCACATGCGCCCCACATCTGAGGGGTAAAAATGTCATTTCTCCAATTCTTTTATCTAGGTCGTCATGTAGGTTAACATTTTTATTCGGTCGCATATAAAAAATAGTGGGAGAAATAATTTTTTTTACTCCGTATGTGAGAGAGACTTAATAGTGTTCCGGACCATTTCTGCTAGAAAATAAAAACACAGAGACCAAAACTGTTAAGGTAAAACTGAAACAGTTAATAATATCAAAACATATGAACTAAAACTATATGGACTAAAACTACAGTTTACTCAATAGTTTATGTTTGCAATAATTTTAAAACAATATTTTTTGATTTGAAGCAAAAGTTAAGCTTCTCTAATAATATCGAGATTATTTCTCAGTTCTCACCAACTTATTTTCACTAATCCAGATACCTAATTTTTTTCTCTAGTGTTGGTGTGCATATTCTCATGAGTGACGTCGTAACTTCTACATACACTCATTATTTCGAACCTTTGATTTCATGTTCTTTGATCTTTGAAGTTTGAACTAGGATCATGAACCCGCACATTGTCATAGAGTTCGGTTTGAAACTGCTAACGTACTTAAGTGTCCAAACAAGAGGGAAAAAACAATCCATGCGTTGATTTGGCCGGGAGATCAAAAAGACTTAATTTGTTAAATATTAACTGTCAATACATATTAAATGCACCACACGTGTCCGGTTAAGACAATGTATTTTGATTTCCTGACTTGGTTTAGTAACTCTCCATGCGATAGTAGTTACGTCCAACAATTGTCAACAACATATATATATCCAACGAAAATGTTCATAGAACAATATTAAAAAAAATTTAAAAAGAAAGGGGTGACATGTTTTGATCATGGTACGATTTTAGTTATAATTTTGTGTAATCAACTAACTGCATATTGATCTATGTACGTATATGAATGATAAACGAGATTGAAGTTATATTAATGAATTAATGCTGCGCTCCACCAACAACAAAGTCTAAAGATTCAAAAACATAAAGATAATGATGCATATGCATCCACGTACAATATATCAACGTTGCATGTCTTCAATTCATCAATCAATTATATCATCTGCTAATTATCATATCTCCCCACACGTACAACAGCAAAACACAGCTTCTCATCATCTCTCCTAAAAGACCATACTTGAATCTTTGAGTCTTTATCCAAATCCTTCTTATTCTCCTTCCAAAAACTATGCCAACTAGTTGTTAACACGTAATTCACCGAATTCGTCATATGCCACATCTTCAACTTCATCGGTCTCTCATACATCTCCAACGTCGGCCCCAACACCATAACCTCTATCTCGTTTTCTTTCCTAAGTATCCGTCTTTCATCTTCCCTCAAAAACTCATTACTCTCCAGTTGTTTAATCGGCATGTTCAACCTGTTTAAACCCTTGTCCGTATCCGATTTAAACACCTTTTTCTGAATCACTAGTCTTAACTCCGTCCCTTTTATCACGTTCACAATAAACTCCTTCAATCGCTTGGTTACCTCGTTGTTCACCACCGGTGTACGAATGGACTTTTGTGGAACCATCTTTTTTCTCTTCCAATCCTCCTCTATCTCCTGAGATGGAGGTATGGTTGCAGACATCTCACCCTCATCCCTAGACCTTATTATAGCCTTGATATCAGTGAGATTTACTAGGTATGGCTGGTCAGTGGACGATGATTGTGGATGCTTGAAAGGTATAGTTGCAAGCATCACACCCTCATCCTTAGACCTTATTATATCCTTGCTATCCGTGGGATTTACTGGGTATGGCTGGTCAGTGGACGGTGATTGTAGACGCTTGAAAGGTATGGTTGCAGACGTTCCACCCTCATCCTCTAACCCTATTATAACCTGTTTGCTACACGTGGGATTTACCAGATATGGTTGTGGTTGGTCGGTAGACGGTGATTGTGGAGGCTTGAAGATGATAGCCTTTGAGTTGTTTCTTTCTTTAACATGTTCTTCATATAACTGATTATTGTTTTCACTTAACCATCTTGTTAACCATTCGTTCACAAGTTCTTCAATCTTTCGCATGTAACGGACATCTTCTTCCGTTAACTTTCGATTCGAAGTTAACACTCGAACAACCATGATCAATGCCAATTGTTAGTTCAGTTTCTTGAAATAATTTGTGGGAGGGTTTGGAATGAGATATGAGGGTATACGTATATATAGTTTTGTACATGCAATGATACTTATTTCTTGGGCACGAAGATGATCAGAAGCGGAATATTAGGAGATTTTTTCTGAAATCATTAATTAATGATCTCCAAGTTTAAAATAACTTTCCATGCATGTATATATTTGTATTTGATCACAAATATACAACGTAACATTTAGTGCATATTGTACAGCTGTTAATTGCGTTTATTTATGATTTAAGCCCTAATGATACATAAATGATCGAGATTTAGGGAAGATACGTACGGTAGATAATTATATTATCCACGTGCTTTTGAGATTTTGTTTAATATGTTGATAGTACACCTTTTGATGAATAATGTACAACTAGTTATAAGGCGTAATAGAAATGTCGGAAATATAAACTTTGACATGGTATTTTTTTTACAGCACACACGTTGATAAAAAAAAAAGTTTCATGGCTGGCATGTCACGTATTAAAAAGACTTAATGTAGAAATGATATTTAAGTCAAAGCCTGCGGGTAAAAGTCGAAAATATGTCAAAGTCAAGTAGATAGTTAAAATGATAAACATATATGATCAAAGCTAAGTTAAGGGGTAAAAAATGAAAATTATAAAAGTAAAATTATAAAAACAAACAAAAAAGAAAAGAAAAACGCCCATGAAAGGTTTCGAACCTAGACGCTGAGCAGATTAATCGTGAAACAAACCAACCAATCATAAGAAGTATTTGTTCTGTTGAAACATATATATTGTATTCAACCGAAGCAAACTTATTGTATTTAGACAATAGGAGGTTAATTGACACCTGTGGTGGTTGGCTAGTGTTACTATATACCATATATTTTAATTTAAAAGTTATATAAATGCAAATGTTTAATAATTACCTAGGTTGTAAATAAATGATCTAAGTAGGTTTATGATCCGTGACACGTGGTAAGTTGCGTAAGTAACATAGATCGAAAACTTAATTGCTCCCTCCAAAATTCCACGATAGCATGAAACTAGTAACCTTAGCATCATGCAGGGCCTCAAAATACGACCCCATGATCACAAGCTACAAATAGATTAATTATACAAGTTATTTATGTGTTTGCTACAACGACTATTAAGTAGCTCGAGTTATAAAGTGTTTGCTCCAACTAAATCAAGTTATACAACTATCTAATTAATATACCAATATGTTTAATTACCTATCCAAATTAATTATCCAAGGATAGCCTCACGATAAAGGTGGTGGTGGTCGTCTTCAAAGTAGACGTGTGTCTGAACCGTGAGTAAGCATTCTGGGGTCAACCATCAACAATGATCAGGAGGTCATGTACACTACAACAATTGAGTCCTGTGGCAACCACTTTTTTGTACCCTATGGCTACCAAGTTTTGTCACCAAAAGTAAAAATGAGCTATGACGAAATTTCGTTGGCAAAAGTGGTGTCGGCATAATATTGTCGTAGAAAGCCAAAAATTCGTTGGCAAAAGTGTTGTTGGCAAAAGATTGGCTTTTGCTGACGAAAATTCGTTGGCATAGGTTTGACCAAAAGTCACGGCCCGTTTTGATTTATTCAGTTTGAGAGAACAAGATAATGTAAAAATAAACTGATAATTACTTTTCGTTACGAAAAGTCGTGGCACAAACATTTCAGATCCCACCTTTAATTTTTTGCCACCATCCCACTCAACTTTGTATTGACGACATGTCGACAGTACATGAGTGTATGTAGAGATCATTTGTTTCGTCAGCAAAAGGTTCCTTGGCACATGCCTATTTTTTAATGAAACTCTGGAACAGAGTGGTAGTGTCATTTGGTTGTGGGATGGCTTTGTAGCTGATTTATTTTTAATTACTTATCCCATATCTCTTCTCTAATATAATAAAGCAAAATCTATTTTGCTTAGGTGGCATAGTTTTAGGGTTTCTCAGCTTCTGTGTTATTTTTTGAGAGATTCTCTCATAATAATAATTTTATATTCAAAGTATTTATTTATAAATCTATAATAATATATTTTAATGACAATTATTACATTTTGATATCCTAATATTTAGTAGAATTTTATAAAATTTAAAAATAATTACATTTACAATTCTCTTCTACTAGGGTGTGTATGTATCGGTTTATCTCTACTATAATAAAGCAAAACGAAAAAAGCTTATGTGACATCTTTTTCAGGATATAATCAAAACAGATGTGTTACTCATTTATCATGAGTGTTTTGCCAACCATTTTCAGGATATAATCAAATTCAGAAAATGAGTGTTTGACAACCATCTTATATATGGTTGTTGTTAACTATTTGGTCAAATGAATAACACATTGAGATGCAGAAGGTGCTTTTTGTCAAAGAAAGGGATGTATCGACGGTCGAGCATGGCTAAACTTGCATGTGATGTAGTTGAAGTATGATCTGATTGATGTTAGTTGGAGAAGTGTAATGTCAATACTCAGTTGTCTGCAGGTGGCCGGTGACGTATATAATTAAGTGGCAACGCATATAATTTAATTCTTATTGGTGGTGACGTAATAACAAATGACGTCACCGATAAGGATTGAGATATGAGGATTGAATTACTGTTACAGCATAATGAGATGTTAAAGCATACGTTCATGATCCGTTTAAGAATTTGATTTTCAATGAAGTCAGCCGTATTACCTAAGGGTGATGTGCGAAGCAAAGCGTCTGATGAGATGACAATCCTTAAATAAAGCTTGAGACTTGATAGCCTTTGAGATCAAAACAAAGCGAAACCATTCAGCCACATACAAAATAGTCAATATATAGTAGCCTTATGAGATGACAATCCTTAAACCCAACTATGAAAACAAGCATCATCAGAATATCAGCCATCACAGCGGCATGCAATGATTAGTTTTGCTGAGGGTGATGCCCGAGGACATGAGAGTTTTAGTCAATCTCTACGCATCTTCACTTGTTCAGCGACAAATACGCTGTTTTTATCAATTAAAAGGTTTACTTTCTTTAGCACAGGTGACTTGACCAAGATAAGTATCACAAACTCCATCTCAAGAGGGGAGTTACTAAACATGTCTATGACAAACTCTTCAAGATGATCCAGTTTCCAATGAGTAGCCTTTGGGATCAAGAAAATTGGTCGAAGTTTGTTGGACATGCAACTTGTCATTATCAAACATCTAATTAGAAAAAGAGAAAAAAATGTCAACAGAAATATAAAGAACTACTACCATAAATAATAGGAAAAATGTCGTAAAAACATAATAAACTTTTGATTTTGTTTTAATTAGGTCATTCAATGTTTGGTTTGTTCTAATTAAATAACATCTTAAGTATATCCCCACTTGTGACCTATTGGTAACATGACTTGGGTTCTCCATAGGAGACTCAAGTTCTTTCCCCACTAGTGTCACTTTTGGTGGATATTGGCAATGAAGCTTGTCCCGGGTTACCACCCGGCTTCGTATCTAAGCCTAATTAAGGATTTTACGTGGCATGGTTAAAGGTTCCTGCTCGGTTTTTCCCTGGAACAGTTAGTTGACGAGTTTCGACTTCGATCAACTTGGCCCGTAAGGAGGGTTGTGGTGAGCCTCCGCTGCATTCGCAGTAATGGGGGAGCCCCAATGCCGACGAAAAACATCTATTGGTGTTAGAGGCGGGGTTTCGATCTCGGTCCTTGCACCTTTGAGTGCTTCGGTCATAGGCCGTTGCATCAACCGTCGTTCTAAAAAAACATCTTAGGTATTTAACATTCTTAGGAGGTAAACATTGGTTTTTTTATTAAAAAAATACTTCACATACGTGATCACCTGGAGGTTCTTCCTCTATCATTTTTAACCCTAATCAGTTTCATCCATCAATGTTTACCCGCAAATCCTTTCAATTGAAAATCGTTTCCTGGTATTCAACCTGCAAATCGTATGCAATATGTGACAAACCCTAATCGTTTGCAACTTGGACAATCTTTCTAATTGATCTTCAACCATCTCTAATCGTTTTCACAACTTCCTTATTGATCTTTTTGCTTCTTCGTCGACACAATGGTGAATGATGCACCCGAAGACGGCCTTTTTTGGTACGGATTGAGCAGCAGGTATGTTTCATGGAGTTGTTTTCAGACCCTCATGCAGTCATGCATACATACTTGATCTAATTTTATATATAATTCAACTTTAATGGCAGATCTAGTTATTGTTACAGACCAATATGGAGTTATATATTTTAATTTTAGTCGCTTATGCATACATACTTTATCCTTCCATTTTTTTTATAAATGGGATACACTGCACTAATAAGCATAGCATAAAGAGAACAAGATTAGGATCAACTCTAGTTCAACCCTCACTACCCACAACACATAATCACACATACATGATGAACCTATGTATAGAACTCATCTGTATAATCCATTATATTCATAAGGATCCAGCTGCAAAATGGTCTGGTGTTTGGAAAGAAAACAGTGATTAACATTACAAAATTACCCCTTTCTGTTAAGGAATGACTCATGTACAGCCAATTCCGTTATGTATCCAGCCAGAGGGGGGCTTAGAGGGTGTGCGGCATGTGCGACCGCACAGGGCATTTAGTCATTTAACATTTCGACAATTCATTCAACACAAGAATAGATTTTCAGGTACGTGACCTAATATAACAAGAGCGGGTGAAAATCTAAAATTGTTGGATGTTTGCTTGGAAGATTTGATTGTTTGGCATAATATAAATTGGCCATGGAAGCCTGGAAGGGTGATGTAAAATTGTAAATAGTCAATTCACATGCAGTTCGATAAGTTAAGTTTCATGTAGGTAAAGACTAGCTAGGGTGCTGCTTCACTCATTACTCATTAGAATGGTCCGACACTATTAAGTTTCATTTACATTTTCTTATTTTTTTAATTTTTTTTTCATGTTATGTAGTTATATCATTCTACCTTCTTGTTCTTAAAATGAGATTCAACTATAAAGTTTAACAAGGAATTTAAACCATTAAATCTAATATATTATATTAAATGAAGATCAATGACCTATAAATAAAAGATGACATAATGGTAAATAGTTAGAACTTTAAGTAGACTAAGGATATATATATATATATATATACTAGTTTAGTGCCCGCGCTATGCTCGGGAACACAACATTCAAGTGATGCTTTTAAGGATATTCATAAACGTTCCAATAAGTTTTGAAACAAAACCGTGGTAAACCGAAACACGAAATATATTTTTAAAACACTGAGGTCTTTAATTGTATATTATTATTAATTTTATCCATAAGTTTCATTTTCACACCCTATCAAATATAAACCGACTCATGTACACCCCTTGTAGTAGAGGGTTAAAAGTATAAATACTTTTAAATTTTTCAGAATTCTCCAAAATATTAGGGGACCAAAAATATAATTAGTTTTATTTTAATATATTTTATATACATATTTTAAATAAAAAAATCATTATTATGAGATAAACTCTCAAATGATGTCACATAAGCCAGAAGCTTTAAAATGGTGCCACATAAGCTTTTTTGGTTTTGCTATATTATATAAAGATATTAGTTTTTGCCTACTTTTCAAATTCTACCATTTTTTTAAACGTATATAACTTTTATATACTACAATATTTTTAATAAAAATTACAAAAAAACGAGTTTTTTTATCTACAAAACGCATATAGTGTTGATGTATAAAAAATGATTTTTTTTAAAGTTTCAGCTCATTGTGTTATATTCGTCAGATCATTGTATTATATTCATTGGGTCATTGTCTGTTTAGACTCAAACTAAACTTAGTCAGAACCTATTTAAGGCCAACCAAGTTCTGATCAGACGCTTGTTTTGAACTGTGATTTAACCAGACCAAGTATGCCTGTTTTGGCAGGCTTACTCTCAATCGAAGCGACCATAACGAGCCGAGCTTAAGTCATTCTAAGCTAGAGCTTGAAAAAAAACAAGGCAACTTGGTTTTCCTTTTGTTTAAGATCCAAGTGAGCTACTTTTCTGATTTATTTTTCTTTTTAAACAGCATTACTTATAGAGAGAAGAGAACTTTAATTAGTTTTGTGAAGCAAACAATGTGGAACTAGGATATGTGTAGATAATAAGGTTAAGAGTTCTGTAAATCAACGATGCGGGTGAAATAAGTTTTCAAACTTCTAACCTCTTACAAGTTGAAAATAACTTCATTACACACATTCCACTTCCAGTTTGGAATAATCATACTCGATCAGTTCTAAACTTGTAACAAACAAAAAGGCAAGTTCAAAACAACTAAAATTAGCATAGATCAATATCTATCGCAGGGTAGGCTCGTTGAAGCTTCAACAACTTCCTAGAAAACCTCAATTGTTCATCACGGTCAGGATACAGGTCGGACTTAATAACAATCTTTTTTAGGCGAGGTGAACATGCAAGTAAACATGTTATCAAACACATTTCCACGTCTAAAGCTTTAAAATCCGTATATACCACACTCTGAAGCTGCAGCAACCCCATTGTGTTGTAGTCTATCTTTGGACCAGGCGTTGAGACAGAACCCTACAAGAATAATAACTATATTCAAACAAAAACCAATGTATATTATACAACAAGCAGTATGAAACATACCTGTCCACATGCTGAGATTTCAAGAGTGTGCACATCTGAGAAACTCTTAATCATTTCAAAAACACATGATAACATAATAGCATTGTATAAATCTATATTTGATACTTCAAGAGTTTTCAAGCAGGGAAAGGTGGAAATAAACCTCTTTTTAGCGCCGAATTCTTTGGGCTGTAAGAAAAGTGGTACGTCAATTGGTTAGAGAAATTATAAAAGCCATAAACTTCAAAGACCCAATGTAAGTAGCCTTACCTTGAAACCTACAAAATCCAAATGAAGCTCTTGAAGTTTTGGTAGATACTCAACAAGCTCAAAGATAATACCGGAACGATAGTTGTCAAGGTTAACCAAGAGCAAAGATAATATTTTGAGATTTGCAAGCTTAGCGAAATCATCTACTTTCACTAATTTGTTGGTAACACTGGGGAAACCTATTTTCAAAATCTCGAGTCCAGGACACTTCTCTCCAATTTTCCCACTTTCAAAATCTACGAGCCGCAACTCTAAGCTCAATAGATTTGGAAAACCATGAAAACTAGTTGGAGGATCAAAACAACAAAATTCAAGCTTCAAATGTTTCAAGTCCAAACAAGAGAAGAGATATGTAGGCAACTTAAGTGGTGCATGAAACCCCTCAAGAGTAAGATCCTCAATTCCTTTTCTGGACAAGAACAAAATCCAAAGACTAATATCTTCAACATTTATGGTGTATGAAGACCTGCCTAAGCAGAGAACAAACTTTGTAATAGCACCTTTAGTTTGAAGAAGAAGCCTACTTATAATTATCCCAAACTTATTAATTTCATCTTCTATCACATATGTATTTTTAAAGAAGTGCCTATCAAACACGAGTTGGCTAAGCATGGTCCACTTCAACCTCCAGTTTCTCGACAAGATACCGGTCCTCACTGCATTTTGTATCGGCAATCGATCCATAATATTGGTTATCACATTGTCTGGCATGTTGCTAATAAAATCTTGTGCTTCAAACTTAGATGCTTTAATATTTGTCCCCTGAACCACTTCCATTATTCTAGCAAGAACAAAGATATAAACCATAAACATAAAACAGATTATAAAACGATTTATAATCTGACATTCAAGAATCAATATAAGCTTATAATTAATTACAAACCCTAGGATCAATAAAAAAAGATACTGTGACAATAAGAACGTTTCACATGCAAACAATCATAAACATGTACTAACCTTGAAAATTGAAACTCGATCAGATTGGAACTTGTACGCTTCAATTATACCCTAGACAATCGTTTATTTTCAAATAAAAAATAGGGTTAGGAACTTGTAGAGATGAAGAAAAGATTAAGAGAGAAAGAATAACTAAAAAATAGGAGATAGTTTTGATTCCATACATAACAAAACTAATACAGAGATCTAAATTACAAATCACCACCCTTAAAAATCCAAATAAAAAACATAATACCCTAGACAATTATAATAAAAATAAATACCATATATAAATTAAACGTAAAATGAAGATGTGTGAAAGTGATCTAAGGTGGACTATATATGGATGTTAAGGCCTTCTTGAAACGATGTTAAGGGGCTTATAATTGCATCCGATGAAAAGTTTAAACCTAACGGCCTTTTATATTCCAAATATTAGTTCCTTTCCTCTACCACCGATTAGGTCGATCCTTCCATCACTTTTGGATTATTTTTTATTATGGAATCATGTATGTTTGGATTATTTTTTAAGTAAAAGTTGTATTTTTATGTAATTGTTATATTGTTAACTAGCTAGCTAGTCAACCCGCTTGAACCTTCTAGTCTAACCAGTTGATGATCCAACTGGATACGTTAAAAAAACAGTTTTTGGAACATTAGTTTTAAGATTACTTCTTTAAACACATTTAAATCTTCTTATTAGTGAAATCAAATATTATAATTACATTACATTCTATCTATATGAATTATAAACTGTTATGAACGTACAGGGCCGGTCCTAAAGATTTGGATGCCCTGTGCGAGACGAAAAAAAAGGCCCTTCGCCCCCGAAGCCCCAACGCAGTAAATTATATAAACTAAATTTTTAACCAAAAAACAAACGTTTGATAAATAAACATAAGAAAATCAAAGTATTCAAATTAATGAATTACGCTTTTTTGCAGCAGTGGGCTTCCAGCCTTCATTAATCCATAATTCATTTAATTGTGTGGATTATTAGATGTTTGGTTAATTAGTTATAGTGGGATTTAGCCTTTAGGTGTGAGCTTTAAATCTTTTTTTATTGATTAAATTGCCAAAAAGGTCCCTGAGTTTGTACCGTTTCGACTACTTTAGTCCTTATGTTTTTTTTCTTGCCATTTTGGTGTTTGCTTTTGTAAAAAATTGCCAATATCGTCCTTCCGTCAACGATTTCCGTTAACTTGATGTTAAAAGACAAAAATACCCATGGTTTCTTTAATCTTTTTCCCATTCTGTTAAATTCCTCACACCACCATCACCTCCACCACACCACCATGACAACCACAAGCACCACTACCACATGATAACACCAAACTACCACCGCCACCACAAGATAACACCACACTACACCACCTCCACCACGAGATAACACCACACACAACCACCACCGGGACACATACTCATCATAACTCACCGTCTCCCTTAACACAAACCTAACTATCACCACCATTATAACCGATTACTGGTAACATGATTATCGGTGACACAATGGGTCTCCGGTCACCAACCATTGTCCCCATCACCGATTATTGGTAACACGATGGGTCTCTGGTCACCAACCGCCATTGCCATCACCCGTTACCCACATCGAACAACCACCGCCGACCTGCTATATACATCCCACCATCACTCTACACACCCGTTCACTTCTCTTCACCGCCACATCAGTTTTAGTTTTCTTTGTGTGTGTATCATCTCACTAAAATGGTAGAAGATAGATGAAAATGGTGGGTTTCAAGATCCGATCGTGGTTTGTGGTTATGGATGTTGATGAGAACAAAGAAAGGGTGTTGTTAGGATGATGATTTGAAGGAAGAAGATAGATGAAAATGATGGTGGTGGTGGCGGCGACGACATTGACGGAAGGAGGTGGTGAATTGGTGATGGTTGGGGGGTAGGGTTTCATTTTGCAGAAGGAGGTGATGATGGTTAGGTGAAGGGGGATGGGTTTGTGTTTGTGTGGTGGTGTTTAAAAGTAATTAGTTTAATAATAATAATAATAATAATCAAAAGACCAAAATACCCCTGAAGTTAACGGAATTTTTTAACGATTATTGACAGAAGGACGATAGTGGTAATTTTTTACAAAAGCAAACACCGAAATGGCAAAAAATAAAAAATAAGGACCAAAGTGGTCGAAACGGTACAAATCCAGGGACTATTTTGGCAATTTACTCTTTTTTATTTGTTATATGACTATTGACTAAATATAAGTTATAAAAAAAATTTATATAATATTTTTTTTTTAAATTTGATGCCCTCGTCAAACGAGTGTCCTGTGCGGTCGCATATGCCGCACACCCCTCCAAGCCCCCTGGTTATGAATAGTTATGAATAATGTGTTTCCAAGAGTTAATGGGTCCGGGTTATTTTTCTCTTTACAACAGATTCTGTAACTAGAAAAAATAGTTATTAAATATACACCATATGATTTAAACCTACACTTATCTAACTGAAAAACAACATGATATGGACATATATAATATATTTCTTCTTAAAAATCAAAATGTTTCTAAAAAAAATCTAGTTGAAAAACATTCTACTCCGTATTAATTATGTGAGTTATTAAAATATTTTAGAATAACTGCAGCTTTAGTCCATGTGTTTTGATACCATTAGCAGTTTTAGTCTCACCTTAAGAGTTTTGGTCTTTGTGTGAAAGACTTAACGAAAAACTGGATGAAGTTAGTGTTCGGGACCATTTCTGTTAGAAAATAAAAACACAGGGACAAAAATTGTTAAGATAAGACTGAAACTGTTAATAATATCTAAACACGAGGACCAAAAGTGCAGTTTACTCGAAACAATATTTTTTGATTTGAAGCAAAAGTTAAGCAAAAGTTAAACAATATTTCTCGAAACAATATGTTCTCAGTTCACACGAACTTATTTTCACTAATCCAAATAGTTAATTTTTTTCTCTAATGTTGGTGTGCATATTCTCATGAGCGACGTCGTAACTTTTACATACACTCATTATTTCTATCCTTTTGTCTTATTATCGAACCTTTGATTTCATGTTCTTTGATCGTTGAACTAGGATCATGAACCCGCACATTGTCATAGAGTTCAGTTTGAAACAGCTAACATACTTAAGTGACGTCCAAACAAGAGGGAAAAAACAATTAATCCATGCGTTGATTTGGGCGATCGAAAAGACTTTGTTAAATAACAATTGTCAATGTTAAATGCACCACACGGGTTTGATTAAGACAATGTATTTTGGTTTCCCGACTTGGTTTAGTGATTCTCCATGTGATGGGAGTTACGTCCAACAATTGTTAACAACATATATATCTATACCTTCTAATAAAAGAGGGTTTTTGATGCCACATGGCATGCAATGGAGCCATTGTTAGCATTATTTTCCCGCTCAAAATTATATTACATATTTAGTCATCCTTCTATTGCACAACATACAACCCATCAAACTAATATATTTTCAAATCAGTTACAAAAATATTAACATATTTTTAGTAAACTTATCATTTACCAAAATATATTCCGATATATTTCGGTCCAAGAATATGTCATAAATTTTAACAACTTATTTGAATAATGATTTTCATCAAGCTGATCACATAAATTTAATAATAGAGTATTCATTAGCATATTTATTAGCTTAGCTAACTTTTATTGAGTAACTTTGGTTGAGAACGGAATATAACTTTTGTCAGTGGAATAAATGTTATAACTAACAAATATACATGTAATAACATGTTTCTTGATTATTGGTATTTGAGTAAGAACGTAAAAATGTGTATTAAATACTATTTAAACTCATTGTTTTTTATAGGTAATTAGGTGATCTTTTAGCTTTATATCAAAGCCTATGGTTTTTAATAGTATAAGTTGTCAACCATTTACAAGATTTTATGGGAATATTTTGCCTTTTAACTTTTCTTATGTGGTTTTTTTTCTTTGCGGGCGTTAGAGAACATACTTAGAGTGCTAATGATTTATAATGTAATGTTTATTCTTGATATGACTCTTTATTTACTATGCTTGATGATCGTTACATGTTTTAGTTATTTAACTCGTGTAAGACACGTGGTATAATCTAGTATATATATATATATATATCCAACGAAAATGCTCATAGAACAATATTAAAAAACACTTAAAAAAAAGGGGTGACATGTTTTGAACACACGACCTCAAGAACCTTAGGAGGCACCACAAACCACTAAAATCATGATACGATTTTAGTTATAATTTTGTGTAATCAACTAATTGCATATTGATCTATATATGTATATGAATGATAAACGAGATTGAAGTTATATTAATGAATTAATTAATCTATACTATCTATAATGCAGATTGGAAGGACTCCAATAATGTCAACCACGTACAACATTTTCCTGCACAATGTACAAGCAATTTCAAGGGTATTTTGGACTTTTTAACGCAAAACAAATATTAAGGTAACCCTAAAATGTTTTTCGCCTCTTTCAGCAGCGCTTTCATCGCCTTAAAATTCAAATCTTCAACGGATGTTCATCGCCTTCTAAGCATTTTGTATTTCAAAATCCTCTGAAATCTTCATCTCTCTCACGATATAGAACCCTTCCTAGCGATTTGAATAAGGTAAGACTTCTTTCTTAGGTTTGTATGATGCTGATTTCAGGTGATTCATTGTTCTTGACCGGATTGTGATTTCATTCAGTACTTGAAGTTGATTTCATTCTAATTTAAATGTATTCTTTAGTTATTACTGACTGTATCTCATACTTTGATTGTCAAATTCAAATCCACATGAATTGAAAACATGCAATTGAACCTCTGGTCATGGAAAACCAAAGTCGCTTCATTTATTATGGTTATTTGGTTAATCTTTTTTCGTTAACTAGGGTTCTTATTCACACGAATCAAACATATGAATGTAAGAAAATTGATTTCAATATTTGCTAGCCGGCATGAATTTGTTGTTTTACTAAAATTCATTTCCCAAGTAAAAAACAAAGAAAATCTAGCTTCTGTGTTGTTGTTGTTGTTGTTGTTGTTGTCTTATGCGCTTCACAGACTAAAGAGGTTACCTTGAATCAAAAGGGTAAATGCACGGTATCAAGCTGCTGAGCTGAATTTGTTTTGCATTTGTGTCTCTCATATTTGCTTCAAGACACTGGTATGTGTATCACTAACTCAAAGCATACAAACTATGGTCACTTGTTTATACAATGATTGAGCTACTAGAGATAATGCAAGCAACCAACTACAACTAACTGTAAGTGTAGCTCACTATAACTGGTCAAATACGGTGTAACAATATAGAGATTAGAGATGTAAAGTATAGCCGTCAATGACATATAAAGATACCAAACACATGTTCATGTTCTTCTTTTTCTCTTGATCATAGGCATAAAATCAAACTTTAACATGATTATTTGGCAAATTAACACATTAAATACGATAATAGTGATGCAACTTTTTTTTATTCCTTCTTTTTACACTAAAGTTGAAATTGATTTGTTATTTTCAGATGCCTTTGAAAATCACTTGGTTATGGTTTCATCAATTACAACAATTCTCATAATGGTTAGTATGTACTTTGATTGGTAAATTCATTGTTATGTGTTGTTGATTCTGATTTTTGTTTTTCTTATTTGGTACTCTTGAATTCATATGTTGTCTTTGTTTTGGGGTCTATAGCTTTGATTTGATATTATATATTTGATCTTTTATTTTTATGCCTAGCTACTTGATAATTGAGTTTTCTTGATTGTGTTTTGTTATAAGTGATTGCAGTTTTTGATGATTGTCTTTAATTAATCGTCATTTTCCTACTGTGTTTCCCAAAAGTGGATTTTTAATCTCATATTTTTTATGTTATGAGCCATTGGTGTGCTTGCATTTATATAGTATTTGATTAGTTTGCTCAATCTTTGATTTTTACATCTAGGTATACTTCTATTTGTCAATCATTGTATGTTTAAATTACAGAGGTGAGAAATGTAATCAGATGTTTGATTCATCTTTATGTTAGTGTTAACATGTGATTTTTGATGTAATATCTATAAGCTGATTTTCATTTAGTTTTTCATTCTTTTCAAGGTCATCATAGATTTCAAAGTCACCAATGTTTGATTTTTGTATCTAGGTGTACTTAGGTTTCATGGAGTCATTTGTTTTTGTTGCTACTTTTAAACCACATTACATGAGCTTCAAGGCATGGATCTGGGCTTTTGCATCTGTAACTCTGTAAGTAACTAAGTATATAATGAAATTGATAAGGTTTTAATGGTTGGATGAAGATCTTTATCTTCTATTGACATTTACGTTTGTAGAGCTTAATTTTTTTTATCATGTTTGAAACTTCTTGTGGATATAATGGCATTTGATCATGGTTTTGTTGTGTGGGATATCTTTTTACACCATGCATATTTCCTGGGATTTTGCTGGTTGGTTTTGTCTGGCGGGTGATTGTATTTCATATTGTACAAGGGTCATAACTGATCTTTCATGAGAAAGTTATGCGAAACAAGATGGAAATTGTGTTTGTTTTTGGCTTTTAAGGTTGTTGAGTTCTTGTAAAATTTTTATAAAGAAAGTTATGCGAAACAAGATGGAAATTGTGTTTGTTTTTGGCTTTTAAGGTTGTTGAGTTCTTGTAAATTTTTTATAAAACTGTATAAAAATCCGGTAGAGGTGTACCATATATGCTTGGAAAGACCTTTGAGTCTTTTACAATCCATCTTTGAACATGAATGGCTAAATAAAAACATAGAATAGTCAAAATGGTAAATTTCAGCAGCAACACTGAAAGTTGCTGCACAAAAATGAAAAAAATATAGGTTTTCTAAATTAACTAAGAGTTGATATTTGATCACACTTGCTCTAAGAATGAATGGTTGGTTTTGATGGGTTATGTGCATCTATTAGGGAATGTTTGAGGTGTCTAAGATGCTTGCAAATGGATAAGGCAAGTAGTTGCATTAACGGGTCAAACATGTTGAATTATGAATGGTTGGTTATATTGAATCTTGAATGTAGTAATATGATGTGTGGATACATACGTTGAATTGATCTGATCATATGATATGTATCCTAATGATGAAAACTGTGTTTGTTTTTTACTTTTAAGGTTGTTGAGGAAAGTGACAGTCGCGTAGTTGGTGATGATGTGGAAGCGAGTCAACTGAAAATCAAGCAGTTTTATCTTCGTCCAGGTACCATTACATGATCATCACAAACCTCTTTTGTAGTGTAGACTAAATGAAATTTGTCACTTTGTATTATTAAAACAAAGTTCTGATCAAAAAATTTTTAAGTTATATGTCTAATGGTTTAAAGGATATTCAATTTGGACGCTAATGTGTAATGAGTCGTGTTTCCGTCCTGTTTTGTAAAAAATCAATAAATTCAAGACAACCTCCATTCGAATTGTATTTTGTATTGTCAAAAAGCTCTTCGAGTCTTCTACATTTCACATTTGAAACTGAGAAAGTGATTCAGGTTGTAAATAGGTCAAATCAAATGATTTCGATAGCTATACAAAAAATTTAGGAAAGCTGATTGGTAGTAACTTTGCTTATGTTCAGTTCTTGTAAAATTTGTATAAAATCGTATAAAAATCCAGTTAATTTGTACCATATATGCTTGGAAAGACCTTCGCGTCGTTTACAATCCATCTTTGAACATGAATGGCTAAATAAAATCATAGAATAGTTAAAATGGTCAATTTCAGCAGCAACACTGAAAATTGCTGCACAAAAATGACAAAAATATAGTTTTTCTAACATTAACTAAGAGTGGATATTTGATCACGCTTGTTCTAAGAATAAATGGTTGCTTTTGATGTGTTATGTGCATCTATTAGGGAATCTTTGAGGTGTCTAAGATGCTTGTAAATGTATAAGGCAAGTAGTTTCATTAACGGGTCAAACAGGTTGAATTATGAATAGTTGATCGTATTGAATCTTGAATGTAGTAATATGATGTGTGGATGCATATTTTGAATTGATTTGATCATATGATATGTATTCTAATGATGATAAGATGATTTTTAATAAGCTAAGTGAGTTAAAGTTTGGAAATCAACATGTCAAGCAAAGGGCAAGTAACAAGTCTCCTAAAGCAAAAGTAAGTATTGTTGCATTCACCGTTATAGATGGATACTTAGTAATTGTGTCTATTTGATATATTGTGATATCTTGAAAATTTTGAGACAAATTAATACTGATTCTGGGTTGGTTAGTATGATATATAAAAATATGAAGATCGGTGTTGAGTACAAAGTTTATAGGATAACGTGTGTGGTTATGAAACAACTAATCCATGTATTAAGTTGGTAATATATTTAAGATAGGAGTAGTAGTTGTATGCATAGTTTTAAATGCATGAAAATATGTAAACGTGTCAAATGAGCATGTTAAAGAGTGTTATATTGCAAATGAAGAATCTTGAATATATTTTCGTAACTATATTATAATTGAATATGTATAAGGTGTTGCACCCTTATCTCATAACCATATTTGATTGTTGTATGAAGGCTATATTATTGCTAACTAGACGGGAGGAATGATGGTGTTGAATGACAAAACACATATTGGTTCGTTGGTTGGTTAAACTAAAGGTATTTGTAATGCAACTAATTATTACATGTTGCCACTATCGACTTGAATATTATGTTGGTACATAAAAGACATGGTTAGTACCAAGTCAATATAAGGCGGTTGTGTCCAATACGTTCTGCAAGTCTTGCAAATGTATCTTGCTTGTGAGAGGCTATAATTATTTTAGTACTAAAACTTTGTGTTAGTAGAATCGCATTCTGGACAGTTAAAAGCTGAATCCTTTTCTTGTCTTGCTTCTTCTTTCCAAATTTGAAGATGGTTTTGAACAAGAATTTGAGGTGTTTGGTACTATAATTTCTTCCATAAGATTGAATGTGTGTAGATGTATGTATGTTATTTTTTTTGAACATGTATGTATGTTAAATGACCTTTGGTCTCGAAACTTGCTATTATAATTGGTAAATGTTAGTAGGTAGTTAGTATTTGTCAAATGTTAGTCAAGTTTGACTTGTAATAATCCATTTTACACAAAACTTGTATGTTTTATGTTTCAAGTTATAATGAATATACTTTATTTGATTGTAGCTACGAATTAATGTTTTGTTTCAAGATCTGTATTTTAGAGATCAACTGTGTAACTTTATCTTTTTCAAAATGTACAGTCGTGGGGATGAAGATGATGAAGGTGAGGGGGACGAGGATGAAGATGAAGGTGAGGGGGTGAGGATGAAGATGAAGGTGAGGGGGTGAGGATGAAGATTAGTTAAGTTTTTTGTTGTGTTAAGATTCTTACTATGTTGACTTAGACAAAATACCAAGACAAGATGTTATAATTTGATATGTTTATTATGCATGTTTGTTATATTGGCTTACAACACTGCAAAATATGTAGGGTTTATAGTGTAGGAAAGTGTTATGGAAAGCTGAAATGTAAAAAATTAAGGAAAAATCGAAAAAATGGTGCATGAGGTATTAGCGACGACATTAGAGTAATAGCTAGGACAATTTGATCAATGGCGACAATGTATTAGCGGTGATATATGGGGGTATTAGCAACGACTTTTGTTGCCGCTATTGAGTTTTTTTTATAGTGACTGGCTTGTATACAATGCACACAATTGCTATCAACCAACACTCTAATAGTGTAAATGACCATGTCAATGGTTTTTATACAATACTTGTATATATTTAAAACTTTCAATAGAAAAAACATAATAAACTTTTGTAAATAAATTAGACTCATATGAACCACAAATGCATATTAATGATGATTATGTTAGTAATTTAAGAGCTCAAAAAATAAGTATAATGAAAGGAATTGAACTTATAATGATTGTTTTTTGTGTCTGCTATAATGAATTCTTTATTGTTAATGGTTTTATATGAATGTGAGAGTGGTTGTGTTTGACAAAAACAAAGTTATCAATGAATTATGTAGCGTCTATTAGATACAGAAGTTGACTTACATACCATCCGGTTTCATAAATTTGTTACTTCGTATATGATTTAAGGATCTAACATGATTTGTTTGACTTGGTTTAAAAATTCCTATTTTGAATTTAAGCATTAAAAATCTAGATGGATTCAAAAAGAAAATTCTATGTACTGTATTAGTTATAGATCTTATTGTGGTATGTTTGATGATTAAGATGGTTGAACTAAAAAAAAATCATAGCCGCATCATCAGCGTCAACATTGTAAATGTCCAGAGAGGCTGTCATACAGTAACACAATATAACAGTATGATAGTGTCATCTTTATAACATTAAACAATTGTTCACTAGAATGTGTAACGGCTATGACATTTGTCCATCACCATGATGCTACCAACTTTAATAATAACACAACCAAAACATAATAAACTGCTATCAAAATTTATACGAATAAAAAAGCTACTGGAAACAAGTGATAATAGTTAACCTATCACGTACATTCATGATTATGATGATGCTAACCTAAAGAAAGAAAAAACACACTGCATTTTACTAAAAGATTATAGGAAAACAAAACATCCAGAAATGAGTATATATTGTTAACAATACCGTCCCCGCTGCATCGCGCGGGTACCTACTAGTTAATAATAATGCTCGACCAACAACAAAGTCTAAAGATTCAAAAACATAAAGATAATGATGCATATGCATCCACGTACAATATATCAACGTTGCATGTCTTCAATTCATTAATCAATCATCACTTGCTTATCATACTCCCCACACGTACAACAGCAAAACACAGCTTCTCATCAGCTCTCCTAAAAGACCATACTTGAATCTTTGAGTCTTGATCCAAATCCTTCTTATTCTCCTTCCAAAAACTATGCCAACTTGTCGTTAACACGTAATTCACCGAATTCGTCATATGCCACATCTTCAACTTCATCGGTCTCTCAAACATCTCCAACGTTGGACCCAACACCATAACCTCTATCTCGTTTTCTTTCCTAAGTTTCCTTCTCTCATCATCCCTCAAAAACTCATTACTCTCCAGTTGTTTAATCGGCATGTTCAACCTGTTTAAACCCTTGTTCGTATCCGATTTAAACACCTTTTTCTGAATCACTAGTCTTAACTCCGTACCTTTTATCACATTCACAATAAACTCTTTCAATCGCTCGGTTACCTCGTTGTTCACCACCGGTAGTGTGTGAATAGACTTTTGTGGAACCATCTTTCTTCTCTTCTGATCCATCTCTATCTCCTCCACCATCTTTTTTCTCTTCCGATCATTCTCTATCTCCTGAGATGGAGGTATGGTTGCAGACATCTCACCCTCATCCCTAGACCTTATTATAACCTTGCTATCTGTGGGATTTACTGGGTATGGCTGGTCAGTGGACGGTGATTGTGGACGCTTGAAAGGTATGAATGCAGACATCTCAGAACTTATTATAACTTTGTTATACGTGGGATTTACTTGGTATGGTTGGTCCGTGGACGGTGATTGTGGAGCAGCCTTTGAGTTGTTTCTTTCTTTAACATGTTCTTCATGTAACTGATTATTGTTTTCACGTAACCATCTTTTTAACCGTTCGTTCCCAAGTTCTTCAATCATTCGCATGTAGCGGACATCTTCTTCCGTTAACTTTCGATTCAAAGTTAACACTCGAACAACCATGATCAATGCCAATTGTTAGTTCAGTTTCTTGAAATAATTTGTGGGAGGGTTTGGAATGTGATATGAGGGTATACGTATATATTTATAGTTTTGTACATGCAATGATACTTATTTCTTGGGTACGAAGATGATCAGAAGCGGAATATTAGGAGATTTTTTCTGAAATCATTAATTAATGATCTCCAAGTTTAAAATAACTTTCCATGTATATAATTGTATTTGATCACAAATATGCAACGTAACATTTAGACATTTAGTGCATATATATTGTACAGCTGTTAATTGCGTTTGTTTGTGATGTAAGCCCTAATGATATATAAATGATCGAGATTTAGGGAAGATACGTACGGTACTAGCTAGATAATTATATATATCCACGTGCTTTTGAGATTTAGTTTAATATGTTGATAGTACACCTTTTGATGAATAATGTACAACTATTTATCACGCTTAATAGGTTTTATTAGTTTTGATATGATTTAATATAAATGAAACTTTTTGATATATATGATGCTTAAAAATTTGTATATACAGAAGTACTATAGAATCATTATTTTTCAAACTTAAATTTGTTATGAACTTCAAAGTATTATACCCGGGCTGCGTGCGAGGTAACGGTTTAGTCTCTCGAATGTGACTTCTTGACATGCGTTGTGTGATTGAAATATAAACTTTGACACGGTATTTGTTCTTACAAGTTACAACACACGTTTTGATATGAAAAGTCTCATGGCTCACATGTCACGTATTAAAAAGACTTAATGTAGTTAAAGCCCTGCGGGTAAAATTAAGTCGGAAATATATCAAAGTCAAGTTGATGGTTAAAATGATTAACATATCAAAGCTAAGTTAAGAGTCAAAAAGTGAAAATTGTCAAAGTACAATTACAAAAACAAAAAAAAAGAAAAGAAAAACGCCCCTCAAAGATTTCGAACCTAGAAACCTAGCAAATTAAACACGAAACAAATCAACCAATCACAAGAGCTATTTGTTGTGTTGAAACATATATATTATATTCAACCAAAGCAAACTTATTATATTTAGACAATAGGAGGTTGACACATGTCCTGTGGTGGTTGGCTAGTGCCACTATCGACATTATACTTTAATTTACAAGTTATATAAATGCAAATGTTTAATGATTACTTAGATTGTTTAAATAAATTATCTAAGCAGATTTATAACAAGTGATTTGTGGTAAGTTGCGTAAGTAACATAGATCGAGAACTGATCGAACTGCTCCCCTTAAAATTCCACGATAGCATGAAACTAGTAACCTTAGCATCATGCAGGGCCTCAAAATACGACCCCATGATCACAAGCTACAAGTAGATTAATTATACAAGATTACAAGTTATTTATGCGTTTGCTACTACGACTATTAAGTAGCTCGAGTTATAAGGTGTTTGCTCTAACTAAATCAAGTTTTATAACTATCTAATTAATATATCAATTTGTTTAATTACCTATCCAAATTAACCATCCAAGGATAGCCTAGCGGTAAAGGTGTTGGTGGTCTTCAAAGTAGACATGGGTTTGAACCGTGGGTAAGCATTCTGGAGTCAACCATCAACAATGATTAGGAGGTCATGCTAGGGTTTGAGTGTAATTGCGCTACACTACAACAACTAAGTCCTGTGGGGACCACTTTTTTGTACCCTATGGCTACCAATTTTTGTCACCAAAAGTAAAAATGAGCTATGACGACGAAATTTTGTTGGCAAAGACGTTGTCGGCATAGTTTTAGGGCTTCTTAGCTTCTGTGTCATTCTTTAAGAGTTTTTCTTATAATAATAATTTTATATTCAAAGTATTTATTTATTTATAAATTTATAATAATATATATTAATGACAATAATTACATTTTGATCTCCTAAAATTTAGTAGAATCTTATAAAATTTAAAAAATAATTACATTTTCAACTCTCTTCTACTAGGGTGTGTATGTGTCGGTTTATCTCTAATATAATAAAGCAAAATGAAAAAAAGATTACGTGACATCTTTTTAAAGGCCTCTCGCTTATGTGACATCATTTGAGAGTTATTCTCACAATAATGATGGTTTATTTAAAAAAATAAAAAAATATATTATAATAATACTATTTATATTTTGGTCCCGTAATATTTAGAAGAATTTTGAATAATTAAAGGGTATTTACATTACCAACCTCTCCTAATAGGGGTGTGCATAAGTCGGTTTATATTTGATAATGTATAAAAATGAAATTTATAGATAAAGTTGATAATATCATACAATTAAACCTTAGTATGGGTGTGTATAAGTCGGTTTATATTTGATAAGGTATAAAAATGAAACTTACGGATAAAGTTGATAATACATATAATTAAATCTCAGTGTTTTACAAACATACATAATTTTTTTCATGACGCGACAAAACCATAGATTTGTGTCGACAAATGCGACAAAATGGTTGGCTCTTGGTCAAACAAGGACACCACATCAAGCCTCGAAACACAACGTCATGACAAAAGGTTGCACATATATAGATTAGCTATATAAGTTGTCAATTTGCTTGCTTGTACGAGTATTACATAGCTCAGTCTTGAACTGGTTTTAAACACTGTCTCCTCTAAATTTTAAAGCAAAGCTCTTTATGCTTCGATTCTCTTCGGGACATGGACCTCTAAATTTATCTTAATACAATTTTATAAAGGTTTCGTGTTCACCTCCTATATATGATGAGCCTAAAACACGCATTGATAATCAGGGTCTGTACTTGACTAGTCTTGTATCCGTCTCATCCTTGTTGGTTATCTTTCAGGTAATTGCGCGTGTATCACGCATACAAACACGTAATTGGCAATTTGGCATATGCATTACCTTGTTAAAAATTTACTTGTTAAAAATTAAATAACTAAAGAGTCGACCTCAAGTAATTTAATAATTAATAAATTTTTGGCAAGCCTATCTAAACTTAAGCTTTAGGAATAAAATTTTAAAAGGCTCAACTCTACTCGTTTCTCACAAGCCGAGCTCGACTTAAACTTTATGTATAAACTTTTAATAACACTTATAAGGAAAACCATTTGAGTGGTGTACTGGTGTTAATTCTAAACGTCTATGCCCGTCCCGTTATCCATTTCCAATGTTACAGTTTTCGGGTCGGGTTTGTTTTCACTTTTTAATACTTTTAATAATACTTTTTTTTCTCCTTTAGCGGACGCAAGACCTTACATTTCAACTTCATTAAACCGACCAAAGTCGCCGTCGTGGACCTTCCGGCAACTGCTTCAACCACTTACCAACTGGCCTAAACCCTAGACGTACTAGAGGTCATTTTTATTCAGTTTCTTTTTTTCTTCTTTTGCACATGTATTTAATTCCCCAACTTAATTATGAAAACATGATCGATAGTGTTATATTGTAATGTAATGTCATTTCTCCAATTTTTTTATTTAGGTCGTCATGTAGTTTAACATTTTTATTCGGTCGCATGTCAAAAATAGTGGAAGAAATAAAAAATTTTACTCTGTATGTAGTTTAACAATTTTTTATTTAGGTCGTCATGTAGTTTAACATTTTTACTTCGTATGTCAAAAATAGTGGAAGAAATAAATTTTTTTTATATAAGTAGGTTTATGACCGTGACACGTGATTCGTGGTAAGTTGCATAAGTAACATAGATCGAGAACTGAATTTCTCCCCTCAAAATTCCACGATAGCATGAAACTGGTAACCTTAGCATCATGCAAGGCCTCAAATACGACCCATGATCACAAGCTACAAGTAGATTATTAATTATAAAAGTTATTTATGTGTTTGCTACTATGACTATTAAGTAGCTCTGAGTTATAAAGTGTTTGCTCTAACTAAATCAAGTTTTTTAACTATCGAATTAATATATCAACATGTTTAATTACCTATCCAAATTAACCATCCAAGGATAGCCTTGTGGTAAAGGTGTTGGTGGTCTTCAAAGTAGACGTGGGTTCGAACCGTGGGTAAGCATTTTCGGGTCAACCATCAACAATGATCAGGAGGTCATGCTAGGGTTTGAGTGTAATTGCGCTACCGCTACGTACAGCAATGTGTCCTGTTGCGACCACTTTTTTGTACCCAAATTTTGTCACCAAAAGTAAAAATGAGCTATGACTACGAAATTTCGATGGCAAAAGTGTTGTCGGCAAAAGATTGACTTTTGCTGACGAAATTTAGTCGGCATAGGTTTGACCAAAAGTCATGGCCCATTGTAATTTGTTGAGCTTGAGGGAACAAGATAATATAAAGAAAATGTAAAAATAAAGTAATAATTACTTTTCCAGATGAAAAGTCCTGGCACAAACATTTCATATCCCGCCTTTTATATTTTGCCACCATTCCACTCAACTTTGTACTGAAGACATGTTGACGGTATAGGGGTGTATGTAGCGATCATTGTTTCGTCAGCAAAAAGGTTCCTTGACACATGACCATTTTCTAATGAAACTTTGGAATAGAGTGGTAGTGTCATTTGGTTGTGGATGGCTTTGTAGCTGATTAATTGCCTCTTGCATCTTAATTATCATTGTGACAAGAAATCTCATTGACCGGTTTGTGACTTGCGACTCGAGTACGATAAACTCGTTTCATTTTTATTTTTACTTTTTAATTACCTATTTTTGTATATTCCATAGATATGTTTAGCTAAAAAAAATTTACTTCTCACATATACCCTATATATATTACCCACGTCAGGCCTACATTCAACCTTAATTCACCAAATCGCCGTCGTGTGGTTCATCAACCTTTGTCTCTCTCGTGTATCGATCTCTTCATTCTCTTGTTCTTCTCTACTCCTGCCTAAACCCTACAGGTAACTCACTCATATATATATATTCAATTCATTGTTTTTTTTTCAGATGTATTACATCAATATTGTTGTTCAATAATCTAATAAAAGTAACATGCCATCAAGTAAATATTTTGTATCAAAACTGTTGTTATCAAGTGCAAAATCCTTTTTTTAGAAACGGTTCCGGTTCTTGTTGGCAGCAAAAGAACCGGATTTTTTGTAAAAACTAGAACCTATGTTATCGGTTCCGGTTTTTGTAGAACCTGTTCCGATTCCTATAGAACCGCTTCCGGTTCTTAAAAAACCTGTTTTTTTCTATGAGATAAGCAGAAACGCTTGGTTTTCAGAACCTGTTCTTAAAAATAGTAAAACCTGTTCAGAACCTATGATTTAATTCGGTTCCGGTTCGATTCTTGGAGAATAGGAATTAGGTGGATCATATAATATATTTGTATTAGTTGTTGGATATGCATGTTTGAACTCAGCATCATTAATTTATAGTTTTTTATTCACCTTTTGCAATATGCATTGCAGCCTAGCTTGTGGAATTTGAAAACGTAAATTGGAAGACATTATAAGTTAAAAGATGGAAACTGATCAAGGGGCAAGTCTAGATAGAATAAGCATGCTTCCTCAAAACATAATTGAACATATTCTAACTCTTATGCCGATCCGATATGCATTGAGAACCAGCATTTTGTCTAAGAAATGGCAGTATAGTTGGAGGACCATGCCTAAACTTGTATTTACAATCGATATGCTCAAACTACCACCTTATTATTGCTTTTGTCATCGTTATGGTTCTCAATATTGTGAATGTGGTAAGACAAAGATGAAGAAATATATTCTTGTCAATGCCATCTTCCATGTTTTGTTATTACATAACGGTCCAGCGATATTAGAGTTCAATTTTGATATTTATTCAGTTGAAATCGATTATGAGTTTGACCAAATAATAAGTTATCTCTCAAGGGGAAGTGATGTGAAAGAACTAATCTTTATTATCCGACATAGAAGCTACAAGCTACCCATTTCTTTCTTTTCAATGCAAGGATTAGAACGTATGCATCTAGATAATTGCAAGTTTGAACCTCCGGTAACATTTAATGGATTTAGTAAGTTGAGGAGGATGATGTTTATGAATGTTGAGGTTTCTGCTAAAATGCTTCAACGCTTTCTTTCCAATTGTCCTCTACTTGAACAAGTCTCTTTGGTAAGGTCCTTATAACCATTATATATATTTGTGAATCTCATTAACTAAAAATGTTACTATATATAAAGGTGATTTTTTTAATGCAGAATGGAAAACAACAAGTCACCAACTTTACAGAAGATGGAAACAACTTTACATTTGTTGACCTTTTTCGGTTTGTGCCTTTGATTAAGATTTTGGAGGTTTCAAAACGTTATATGAAGGTATTTTTAGGTGTTATAGATAAGCTATATTGTATATTCTTATGTTTTAACGTTTTGTTTGATAATTTTGCTTATCGTATTCGGTCAAAGTACTTGTCTGCAGGTGGCATGCCACATAAGCTTCCAACTTCTCCGACGTATCTAAAAGAACTGTATTTGGATGTATGCTTGTTGGAACAAAATGAGATTTCTTCCGTCCTTTGTATAATCAAGAGCTCCCCGATGTTGGAGAAAGTTATAGTTCAGGTACAAAATATGTTAATACTTTAAGTTAGCCAACACCTTTTTATACTATAAGTGGGAGACTACAACATTCAACTATACTTGAGACAACACATGTCCACAAAAGGAGGCAACGCTTTTCTATTCTTGAGGCGACGCCTTTTCTTTTCTCGACGAGGACTTTTGTGTATGTATAGTTGGGAGACTTTTGTGACATCGAGCAATGTACAAAAGTTATCCATGTATAGTAAGGCGCCTTCAAATTTCCAAAATTAACTTTTTATGTATGCCTTCAAGATTCTAAAGTTTGAAGTTTCCTTTAAATAAAAGGCATCGCTTCTTGTAGCAGTTTTCCAACAAACATGTCAGAGAGGCACGGCCGCCTCTACTAACGAAAGCTGTTTTTGAGAAAAAGATGTTGCCACTTTTTGTGGAAATGTGTCATCTCACATGTGGTTGGTTTCTTTAGTCGGACAGCTAAAATCTGACAAGGACAACAAGAACATTTGTAGGAGGATGGCCGGGTTAATGGGGGGATATTTTAGATTTTTAGTGAAGATTTTGATCAAACAAGAATATTTTGAGAACTTTGTCTTTTTGATCATTTTCTTGACATTGTTTACAACTTTACATGTTTTCAAATTAGATGTGTTATAACAATTCTCCTGTTCAACACACTCCCACCAACTTTCTTGATCCAAAAGACTATTCAGATATGAAATTGGATCATCTCGAGACATTGAAGATATACATGTTTAACAATTTACCTCTTGAGATGGAGTTTGTGAAACTCATCATGGCCAAGTCACCTATGCTAAAGAAAGTACGAATAGAGCTTAATGTTAATGTTTCTCGTGATGAAGAGTTGGAGATGCTTAAAGATTTGGTCCTACTCCCGTTTACGCGGGCATCACCTTCTGCAAAATTAATCTTTGTACGCCCATGATCATAAACGTGTTATTAATTTCGTGACACGCGCTGGTTAAGTTCCTTGGTTCGGGTTAAGAATTATCATCGCCTAATGTTTTTATGGATTGTTTTGATGTGTTTTAATGGTTTTGTTTTGTGTTGATTATGAGATGTCAGAACTCTCTTGTAACAAATTATATGAAGCTTTCATCGGAAGAAATTCATTTTGGTAAAATCCGAATAAAAGTTTCATGTCTCGCACGTTATGGTGTAAAGTCATAATGCGTAAAATATCAAAAGAAAGGTATATATATAACAAACTAGGTTTAACACCCGTGTATTACACACGGGTTAAATAAAAATATTTTTAAAAATATATAATTATTATATTTAAAAATCTATAAACAATTTTATAAATTATTATTAATCACAAAAATTTTTCTTTATTAACTCTTCTACTCAATTTTCCCTCTCAACCTTCCTTTTATAAAATAAATTATGTTTTCCCCACAAAAATTTGCCCCCTAAAAACTCTAATTAATTAGATAGATGTAAATGCCAAAAATAAAACTAAGTAAAAAATGGATGGTCTATGTTAGATTTATGTTAAAGTAGAATAGTAGGGTCAAAGTCGTAAACGCGTAAAAAAATTTCATATCTCGTAAATTACGGTATAAAGTCATATATTAAAAGACGGAGAAATACTCAAACTTAGATGTCAAAGCCGTGAAGCAAATTCGTAAATATATAAAAGTCGGGGGTCAAAAAAGTAAACATCCAAACTAAGTCATCAGGGATCAAAACGATAATAAGTCAAAGTTGTTGGTCAAAGACATAAATATGTCAAAGTCAGGGGTCAAAACCGTAAATACCTAAAAGTTTAATTAATAAACTTTTAACAAGCCGAGCTCGGCTTAAGCCTTAGGATTAAAACTTTTAACTGGCTCAACTCTACTCGTTTATGCCCCTAGTTTTTTTCCTTTTCCATGTTAGTAAATATGGCTTTTCAACGTAAACACCTCAGATTTATTTACTTTAAAACAGATCAATATATGCATACTACATAAGAAGAATAAAATTAGAAACAATAGAAACCGATATTAAATTATCATTATGACCTGACCTATTAAAATTAAAAATTATCATTATTTAAGCACGTATGTAATGAGTTTTTTCCTAAACTAGTGTACATACAAAAAATATTTACCTTTTTGGTGTACTTGGAAAAATATTTACCTTTTTGGGTAGATTTAATTACTTATATTATTTTTAAGGGGGTAACTTTGTAAAAACATAACCAAGTTTCAATTTTGTTCTAATTAAGTCACTCAAGTTTAAAAATTGTTCCAATTAGGTCACTCACCTTCATATTTTATTTAAATTAGAGGTTTTAACATGTTGTTTTCACATGTTTTTCTTTACGTTTCAGTTAGGAATTATTTTTTACATTTTTTTATGCTAATGTGAAGCGGTAATGTGAATTGTAGATTTATTTTTTTATTTTTTATTATAATTAACATATTTTTAAATTTTTTAATATAATTACATATATTAAATATTCCGACCCCCACATTCTATCCCTAATTCCTTTCTTGACACAAACAAAATCCAACAATTGCTCGATTTGAAGGTTTAGTCATCCAATTCAAGTAAAATATGCTTGAGTGACCTAATTAGAACAAAACTGAAACTTGGTTATGTTTCTATGGCATTTTCCCTATTTTGAATATAAAAACAAATTAATAAGGGTTTTTGTAAACCTTCCACGACGATCGCTCTTCCTCCCCAACCATCGTTTCTTCCTCCACGACTTCTATAAGGCGATTTTTAATTGCAGTGGTCCGATTTTGGTTCTTTAACCATCACCCTCTCATCGTTTAGTGAAGCGTCCAACTTTTGGGAATTCAAAGTAGACGACGGTTTCGATTTTGGTTTGTTCGGTGTTAAAGATCGTGCTGCACCTCAATTCTATTCAGGTTCTTTTATTATAGTTATATATTTTAATTATATGTTGCTTTAAATTCAACATGGTTGTTAATCTACACTGTTTTATCACCAAATTAACATGGTTCGATCATGGAATTGTCTTTTTTTTATTTACATGTTTGTTAGAAATAGTACAGTAACATAATGTTAGATTTTTTAAAAATAATCTTGATTGCAACAGGATGGATAAGATTAATGCAATACCAGTCATGATTCAAAACGAGGATTTTAATGCGATGTCTCATATTGCTATTGTAAACAATGATGATGTGGAAGATGTGTTAGAAGATGAAGCTGAACACGAGATCGAAAGTGAGACAGATGAGTTAGAAGACGGAACCGGAGATGAAGCTCAAAACAATGGGGATGGAACATCACATGGTAAGATTCAAGTACCTTCAACATATACCAATCTAGAAGAAACTAGTATAACAATTGATGAAAATTTGATGATGTCAAATTCTAAGAGTAAAAGTGATTTCATTCGTGACTTGGAAATTGATTCTTTTAATGACAAGGAAGAATTTGTTAGAGCTGTAAAGCTCTACAATATCAAAACACATAAACATTTTGAGGTTGTTGAATCACGTCCAGACATTTGGTCTGTTAAATGTAAGCTGCATCAACAAGGTTGCAAATGGAGACTTCGTTCATGTAAACGTAAACGTAGTGGATCATTTGATATCACAGTGTATACCGGTCCACATACTTGTTTGCATTCTAAGATTACTCAAGACCATCCTAACCTAGATGCAACTTTGATAGCTCAAGAAATACGCCACCTTATAAAAGAGCAACCTTCTATTAGTATTACTGCTTTGAGAGCCGAAATAATTAATAAGTTTGGTTATACTCCTTCATACAAGAAGGTTTGGTTAGGAAAACAAAAGGCAATTGAACATGTCTTTGGCGATTGGGATGAATCTTACATTATTTTGCCTAAATTTATGGAGGCACTAAAAAAGTTCAATCCAGGGACCATTGTTGAATGGTTCGTTTTGAGACAGTCCGGTGTAGAGCAAGTGGAATTTAGACGTGTGTTCTGGGCATTTGATCCATCTATCAATGGATTTAAGCATTGTCGGCCTGTGATTAGCATTGATGCCACACATTTGTATGAAAATACTAAATGCTCTTCGGAAAAAAAAATCCTGGCGAATTTCTCTTGAACAAACGGAACTAGTTTTATACCCGTCCAGAGGCCGGGTCTCGACATTTATTAATGACCGACAATGAGTCTCATATGCAGCGCTTTCTTTTCTGATTATTCGTATACATTACTATTAATAGACAATTTTTAACTACAGATACACAAATAAACATAAACAATAAAAACTTAAAGTGACAATCTTATTATTTTCAAACAAAATTAACTCATAAACTATAAATCAAGGTAGTAAATATGAGGAAGATACATATTATCCTTATTTGTTCAGCAAGAACCTCTCATGGATTGTCCAAGTCTTTGTATATTGACCCAACATACACACATTTTTAAAATATTACCTTTATTTCGTTAGAAGTAAATGTTAAAAAGGTCTTGTTTCCAGTAGAGGTATCTTCAGCAGATGGGTTTTTCTATTGATAAAGACCAAAAAAAATGCAAACAATTATGATTGTAAGGAAACTTGAAATTTAATGAAACACAAAGCAAGGAAATAACATAACTAAAAAGCTTACAATTTCAGACCGATTAGCAATTCATTACTTATATTCTTCCATGACTTCACTTGGCACGTACAGATTCTACAAGGTGCACAAAAATTATGATTGCTAAAAGAGAGATGAATCAGACAATAATTTTTTAAGTTAGAGAAAAGGGTGTATAAATAAGTATAAAACTACCTTTGAAGGTGTATGGGATTGCTTATTTAGCTGAGTGAGTATTGTGGATGTAATTCATTAGTTGAGATATTCCTAAAAAATACAAAAGCAATGAGGATATTCAATGGTGTAGCAAGCCCTAGTTCAGAACTTGAAGCCATAGGTTTGCTTTTAATGATCAGTTGGCGTATCCAATAACTTGGCGTATCCATGGCAGTAATGGATAGAAAGAAGAAAACAAACATGCTTTCCAATAACAATGAATTCCAATAACTTGGCGTATCCATGGCAGTAATGGTGATTGGGGATTGAAGTTCGCAACCGGAACACGATACTATTATGTACCACACCTGTGATAGTGGTGGGTGAAATCAAAATCAATTTAAGCTTTGAATCAGTATACATATACAATGTTTTTCTTTTCCTATTATTCATATATATTACACCCAAGAACAGATTTTAAACACAAAGCTACAGATAAACAAACTAAAATCTTATGTGGGAATCATATCACATTTAAGCAAAATTACCTCATACAAAAGACTATATAAAATCAAAACTAAATGTATTTGTGATAGTGGGTTTTGAGGTTTTACAACAATGAAGGAACATTTCTTGATTACACATAGGAGAAGATTGGCTTCTTTGTAGTGATAACGTGAAAGATTCCTAAGCATGCCAACAATTCTGGCATTGTTGGTTCCTGCACCTATAAGCACCCATAAACCCCGATGAGATAAGTGCTGCCACAGCACCTTCTATATCCGCATCATGAGTGTGTCGACTTAGTGTATCCATAACATGAACCTAATCAATCAAGACACGAACCTAATCAATCAAGGTAGAGGAGTTAAATATGAACATATTCAAATTTACAAAACAGCTTACTACAATCCTATATGATTATTAGTTAGTTCTTTAACAAATTTAACACCTTATAAATCTGACTGGTAATGCTTACAAGGTACTTGAGAGAGAGTAGAAAAAATTAAAAAAACTTGCTATGATCATTATTGTTTGTCACTTCTCTTGATTGTAAGACTTACCTCCTAACACTAACCCAACTATCTTTCCATAGCACGTATGATTTAAAAATATAAAATCCAACATCCTTTGTAGCAAAATGCAATTTATGAAAACTTTAATATCCAACATAGTTACACACAGCCTCCTATTAAATTTGATTTCAAGATACAGATTAATTAATATTTATTGCAACCCAACCCCCTTTTATATTCACCCAACATGCTACCTATAATCATTATTTTACCTAAGAACTTTATGAGTAGCTTGGGTAACTCCGGCAAAAAATATAGATGTAAATGCAAGCTCACGACATACCTCATCTTAAAGAAGTGTCCCCAGACTATGGCTATAAAGCTCAAATTAGTGAAGGTATAAAGCTCAAATCTGCACAAGATATTAAAAAATATCATCAGAGAGCTACATTATGGGAATGACATTAATCAGTAAGTACCAAGATAAAGCTTACATAGTCCATACTGAGGAGGTCCTAATGAAAGTCTTGAGTCAGCTATATTCATAATTTCATTGCAGGAGTTATGTTGAAATAGGCTTAAAGAGTTAATTAGCTTCAAAACATCTAGTGGTGCTTTCGGGTCTCCAAGAATTGGAGTCAATTTGTCCCGAATCTAATGAAATCTAGTTACTATATACATCCCAGAGACCGTCGATCTAAGGGTTGACAAATAAATTGTTTTCAAGAAGTTTAAGTGCTCTCATTAGCGCTGTATCATCCATCCCATGATGCTCTCTCTTTTATCAAATCTTCCACCTCTCCCCTGTAATGAAATATATCCGTAAAACATAAAAACGTATTCACAATCAATTCATTCGTAAGTAATTTAGTTTAAATAGCCATTTCTAAATAAACTCCTAAAAGGCACATGATGGCTATCTTACGGTTAAGTTGGATAATATTATAATACTATAATGACTATTATAACAAACCTAGAAAGGCTTCTAACTTACTTTCTTTTGATTCAAACCTTTTAACCGATTATCAGCAATTCATCAGTTTCAAAGGCTGTATGAGCATTTTGACATAACCCTCATTAATTAATAAAATAAGAAATTCCAATATAGTAACTTATAAATAGGCACCACAAATCACGGATTCCAGGAATGCATAAGAAATGTAAGCAATTGCCTTTGATGATTTTGTATTAAGGATATAAACCAGTCTCTTCACTCTCCTTCACAGATTGGCTTCTTAGCTGTTTGGTTTCATCATCTGTAAATAACAAATCACATAAATGGTCATTTGACAATAAAATTTAGCAAAACTTGTTCAAAAAAAAAAATTAATGCATTGCCTTACCACGTAGCATCATTTGAAGTATTTGGCTTTCCAGAAAATGAACTATGTCCCCTTGCTAGAAAAGAGAAACAAAACAAATGGAAAGTTAAGTGTTTGAGGTTGAGGTTGTGAAAATAACCGCTAAAGTTGATATATATGTGGGTTGCCAAGTTATCAATGAAGAAGGAGATCGACTTACAATTTACCCAGCAAACATCACAATACTCAAGTTTGAGAAGGATATCTAAAGTTAGCAAATCGATATCTTGCTGCTTGTCATCGTCATCATCCATGATATCCAGTAGCAACTTACTTGCCACCAAATCGATGGTAACCGGAGCCTGAGAAGATGAATTAATCGTCATCTGGATGTGAATCTGAAAGGAGAGATCGAAACGAAGATTGGAAGCAGAAGTTTCCGACTGAAAAAACATTTCACCATGTTTGTTCTTGATCATGAAAAGTTGAGAGATAGAGTAAAGAGAGATGATCGTTTATGTGGATTTGAAAAAATATATAAGAGAAGAATGGGGATTAAGGGAACGTGGGGGAGTGAAAAGAGGAAGAAGAAACTGCTGTTTAACTGTCCTAAAAAAACTCAACCGCAAGGTTTCTAAGGCTCAGATTTAGTTTCAGCATTGATGGATGGTCTAGATTAAATCTCCCGGGTGGTTACACTCACCGGGAGCAATATAATATATAATATTTCAATATTTTGCATATTATCGGCAAATGGTAAATATTTCAGATGGAATATTTCAATAATTTTTTTTATTTTTATTTTGGATTGAAAAAATAAAGAAAAAGTATAGAATAGGTATTATTTTTATTTTGGATTGAAAAAATTAAGAAAAAGTATAGAATAGGTAAAAATAAAGAGGATACAGAAAACTACCCAAAAAGGTAAATATTTTTCCAAGTACACCAAAAAGGTAAATATTTTTTGTATGTACACTAGTTTGGGAAAAAACTTCGTATGCAATTGGCTTTCAGGTCTAATGCTCAACATCTTTAAGTAGGGTGAATGAGTCAAACATCAAAATCAATATAAACTGTTAAGATCACGTTGTAGGAAAACTGAATCATGTTATCTTGGTAGTTTTAGTCAGCCGCTATACCCGTCCCGTTATCCATTTCCAATGTTACAGTTCTCGGGTCGGGTTTGTTTTCACTTTTCAATATTTTATACTTCTTTGTCTAATTGTCTCCTGTAGCGGACGCAAGAGCTACATTTCAATTTCATTAAACCGACCAAAGTCGCCGTCGTGGACCTTCCGGCAACTGCTTCAATCACTTACCAACTGGCCTAAACCCTAGACTAGTGGTAACTTTTATTCGTATTTTTTTTCTTCTTTTGCACATGTATTAGTTCCACAACTTATGTAAACATGATCAATAGTGTTATAAACATCAATTCTGTTCAATTATATGATAAACATATATGTATCTACTTAGCAGTAGATTGATTTGAGTAAGTTTTTGTTCATATTCAAAACCCCCAATTTACTATTGTTTGCCCTAACTCTGATTTACTAGTCAAATTGTAGTTTTTTATCCATCAAGTATATTGTAATGTAATAATCTTCACATCAGAACTGTTGTTATTGAGCATGTATAGCAAGAAATATAGGATTAAGTGGACTATTTTTGTGTCAATGATCATTTGGTGGAGTGGTTGTAGTGGCATTAAAGGCGATGAATGGATCGAGCCGGCTCTCCAGGTCGTGAGTTTGTATCCTTTGAGCTGATCAAGTTTTACCACACCGTTTTATCGTGCCTTAGGGTGGGAACTTTGGGCTTCGGGCTGGGGGGAGGGGGGCGTTCTTGTTGGCCGGCTATAGTAGTCGGCCCAACATTTACAACATAGTTGCATGCCTTTTTTCATTGGATAACCTGAGCTACAAACATTTGTTGTAGAAAAAGTGGACTATTTTTGTACTATTTGATTTTTTGCTTCACTATTTGCTCTAAAGCGTGTGAGATTTTAGTAGGTATGTTCTGTTTGTGTATTTTGTTTCACTTTCATTTGATTTTGTTTTGCATTTTACATTGCAGCCTTGTGGAGTTTGAGATGCAAACCGAACGACTAAGTGTGGATAGAATCAGTACACTTCCTGAAAACATAATTGAGAAGATTCTAACTCTTATGCCAATTCGAGATGCATTGAGAACGAGTATCTTGTCAAAGAAATGGCGGTATAGTTGGCGGACTATGCCTAAACTTGTATTTACAAACGATCTGGTCAAAGTACCATCTTATTGCACTGCTAAATCTTCTTATTATGGTAGTTGTCATTGTGATGGTGTTCACGCACTTCTTAGGAAATCTAAGCTTGTCAATGCCATCTTCCATGTTTTGTTATTACACAACAGTCCAACAATACTAGAGTTTGATGTTTTTGTTGGTAATATTGCGCTGGCTTCCGAGTTTGACCAGATAATAAGTTATCTTTCAAGGGGAAATAACGTGAAAGAAGTGATCTTTGTTATCAGAGACGGCTACAACCTGCCCTTTTCTTTCTTTTCAGTGCAAGGTCTAGAAGGTATACGTCTTGAAAACTGTAAGTTTGAACCGCCATTAACATTTAATGGATTTAGTACGTTGAAGAAGATGATGCTTATGAATGTTGCGGTCTCTGCTAAAATGCTGCAATGGTTTCTCTCCAATTGTCCGCTACTTAGTCACGTTTGTTTGGTAAGGTCCGTATAACCATTTGTGAATTAGCTTCTTTAATTAATGGTGCTAATATGAAGGCATTTTTATGCAGAATGGACAACCCAAAGGCACCGACTTTGCAGCAGAAGGAAACAAGTTTACATTCGTTGATCTTTTTCAGTGTGTGCCTTTGATTAAGACTTTGAATATCTCAAAGTATTATATGAAGGTAGTGTTTATTTGGGTTAAAGATTTTAACATCCAATGTAAGAATGTTGTGTTTGCTAATTTTGACTTTCGTATTCGGTTAAAGTGCTTGTCTGTAGGTGGCATGCCACATAAGCTTCCAACTTCACTTGTCAATCTCGAATATTTGTTTTTGGATGTGTGTTTGATGGAACACAATGAGATTGCTTATGTATTTTGTATGATCAGGAGCTCCCCGACATTGGTTGAAATTAATTTTCAGGTAAAGAGTTTTATCATATACACTAGTGTTTCTTTATACTTTTTTTTGACATTTTTTACATGTTTTTTACTTAGATGTATGATAATAAGAAGTCGCCTGTTCAACAAACTCCCGCCAACTTTCTTGATCCAAAAGACTACTCGGATATGAAATTGGAACGTCTTGAGACATTGAAGATAGGTATGTTTAGTAATCTCCCTATTGAGATGGAGTTTGTGAAATTGATCATGGCGAGGTCACCTGTGCTAAAGAATGTGCAAATTAAGCTTAGTGACTATGTTTCTGTCGCTGAAGAAGTGAAGTTGCTTAGAGACATGGTAACACATCCTATTCTACGGGCATCACCTTCAGCAAAGTTAATCATTATACGTTAAGGAACTTCTTTATGAACACTATAAATTTGATGTTGCTGGTTTAAGTTTCTTGGTTAGGATTAAGAATGTTGAAAGCAGTCTGCTTTTATGGACACTAGCTCAAACATGACTCGTTTAGATGAATGTGTTTGTGGGTTCATCGTGAAGACGTGAACTTGGTCTAGTGAATTGTGTTATGCTTATGTCGTAGCAGCCCTTGACGCATCAACCGAATTATAAGTTAGATTAAGACTAGGTATTGTGGCCGGGTTGTGCGTTGCTACAACCATGGCCGTTGGTAAACGTATTTGTGCATTGTCGTGTATTATGACGACGTGTTGAAGTAAAACACGACGATATATCCAAACTTAATGTCAAAATGATAACAAAGTCAAAGTTAGAAAGTCAAACACACACGTTAAGTTCGTGGCTTTTACACTGCTAGACACGAATAAAAAATGTTACTTTCCTTGGTTAGGATTAAGGATCTTCGTCACATAATGCTTTTATGGACTGGGTTGTATATGTTTTGATGGTGTTGTTTTGTGTTGATTACGATATGTTTGCATGATATGTTGAACTTTTACAAATTATTTAACCGATTCGTATTTGATCTTCACTTTTGATTTGCTTTCAATATTTTGGCTCATGCATTTAGGATTGGATTTGTGTGGTTTAATCTCTTGACATTGATTGATTTAATCATTTAGATATGGAGAATTATATATATCCGTTATAAACTTGCACAATTACACACTTACCCAAAATACAACAAGTATTAATGATCTCAATGAAAAATTTGGTTGGAAATGTATGTATGTATGTAATAACCCATTTAGATTTCTAAAATGTCCAAGCTAATAGAAAATATGAACTGGATTGGTCAAAGGAGAAAACAAAAACAGACCAATAAGCTTTAATCAAATCTTAAAAATTAATGCTCATAGTTACAACAAGTAAAGTTTATTATTATCGGTCGTAAGTAATTGTGGATAAATAATAAGAGTTGTTAAACAATAAAGTTTACAAAAGCCTTAAATTTCTTATTTCACTTTAGGTCTCGAAAAACGTTGAGCCGCCCCGACGATAACTTGACGAAACAGTCCTGAAAATGAAGATGAACACCTAAATTGGACCGGAAAAAAGGATGTAAAGACGAGTGTCTGTAAGAAGGACGCAGATCTATAAGTTGTTCGTTCACTTGCTGAATCTTTTCAATTCCCACCTAAACCCTAGACCAGAGGTAACTTGTATTCAGTTTTTCTTCCGGTTGTGTTAAATTGTACAACTTTTGAGTTTGTTGTCATGATCAATAGTAGTGTGCATTTCAAGAATTTGGTAAAAATTTGATTTTGAGTAAATTTTTTCTAGCTATTTGGATCCCTAAATTTACCCTAAATATGATTTGAGAGTCTAGAGAAAAAAAAGATTAATGTTGACATCAAAACTGTTATATATCATAAAGCAGGTATATATAGCAAGAAATTTAGGATTTAGTTGGAGATAAAAAGATGAAAACTCAATGTCTCAGTTTGGATAGAATCAGCACACTTCCTCAAAACATAATTGATGATATTCTAACTCTTATGCCGATTCGAGATGCATTGAGAACCAGCGTTTTGTCAAAGACATGGCGGTATAGTTGGCGGACTATGCCTAAACTTACATTTACAGACGATATGGTAAAAGTACCACCTGATTGTGGACTGTTGAAGAAATTTAAGCTTGTCACTGCCATCTGCCATGTTCTGTTGCTACACAAAGGTCCGAAAATATTAGAGTTCAGTTGTCTTGTTGGTGATATTCAAATGGTTTCGGAGTTTAACCAGATAATAAGTTTTCTTTCAACGCTAAATGATGTGAATGAACTGTCACTTACATCTGAAAATGACTACTACAAGCTACCCGCTTCTTTCTTTTCATTGCGAGGATTAGAAAATATAAAACTTGAAAGATGTGTTTTTGAACCACCATTAACATTTGACGGATTTAGTTGCTTGAAGATCATGACTCTTTCTGATGTTGAGGTTTCTGCTAAAATGCTTCAACAGTTCCTCCCCAAGTGCCCACAGCTTAAGCATATCATTTTGGTAAGATCAATATTTAATTTTGAAGTTTCTTCGTTTAATAACGTTATTATAAAGGTACTTTGTTGCAGATTGGAGAGCAAGAAGACGTCGACTTTGTAGCAGAAGACAAGTTTACATTTTTCGATCTTTTACAGTGTGTTCCAATGATTCAGGCTTTGGGTATATCGGACTATTATATGAAGGTAGTGTCTGGGTTAGAGATTATAATATTTGATGTAAGAGTATCATGTTTGTTAATTTTAACTTTTGTATTCGGTTAAAGTACCTGTCTGCAGGTGGGATGCCACGTAAGCTTCCAAGTTCACCGCTCCATCTTGAACATCTGTTTTTACATGTCTGCATGACAAAACAAAATGAGACTTCTTCTCTCCTTTGTATGATCATGAGCTCCCCGTTGTTGGTGAAGATTGGTTTATGGGTAAATAATTGCCGTTATCACGTAAGCTAGCTAGTGGCTCTTTATACTTGTACTAACAAATTTTACGTGTTTTGTAATCAGGTGTATGGTGATGAGAAGCTGTCTGCTAAAAAAGATGTCACAAACCTTGATCCTAATGACTACCCTGATTTGAAGTTGGATCATCTTAAGACATTGAAGATAGAAGCAGCAAGTATCACAGATTTTATGATAGATTTTGTGAAACTCATCATGGCCAAGTCACCTGTACTAAAGATGGTACAAATCAAGCTATATGACAGTGTTTCTGTTAATGAAGAACTAAAGATGCTAAAAGATTTGGTACAACGCCAATTTCCGCGTGCATCACCTTCTGCAAACTTATTCATCGTACGTGATAAACATGACGATATTTAACGAGTGTCATCACCGGCCTTATGCTTTTATGGACTGGTTTGGATGCATGTTGCTTTTGAACTCTAGTTTTACAAATTATTTACCCCATCTTTAAGACTCATATGGAATTTATTTTACCCTTCTGGATTTTACAATGATTTGAAGAATGCAAATTGACCCATTTGATATATAATGTGAATCATTATATATTATGAAGATTTGCAAATCAATTTTTTGTGCTCATTTGATGAGTGTTTTATCATATAATTTATATGAAAAAAGTCACTAGCATATTTGATAACAATACTTACACAGAAACTAATGTTCACCAACAACGGTGAGCTCCTGATCACACAAAGGGCAGAAGAAATCTCTTCTTGTGCGGTCATGCAGACATTCAAAAACAGATATTGAAGTTGAACCGGTGAAGTTGGAAGCATGCGTGGCATGCCAACTGCAGACAAGTACTTTAACACAATACGAAATTTGAAATTAGAAAACATAAGGCTCAAACATTAGATATAATAATCTTGAGCCTAGATATCACCTTCATGTAATAATTTGAGACGTCCAAAGTCTTAATCAAAGGTAAACACTGAAAAAGTTGACCGAATTTAAACTTGTTTTTTTCTTTCAAACTCAATACCATCTCCATATCCATCCTGCATTAAAGTATGTAAATAATAACATGATTAATTGAGTGAGCTTCGTAAATGGCTGGTTATATGGACCTTAACAGAACATCTGAACTCTAGTATTGTCGGACCATTGTGTAACAACAAAACATGGAAGATGGCATTGACAAGCTTATACTTTTTCAACTGTCCACAACCTCAATCAGATGCTACTTCAACCATATCGTCTCTAAATACAAGTTAAGGCATGTTCTGCCAAGTATACCGCCATTTCCTAGACAAAATGCTCGTTCCCTGCATCTTCGATTGGCATAAGAGTTAGCATATGTTCACTTATGTTTTCAGGAAGTGTGCTAATTCTATCCAAACTTAGGCGTTGAGTTTTCATCTTCCTAGGTTTTCATACTCCACAATGCTGCAATGTAGGATGCAAAAAAGCATATAAAAACAAGCATAACTACAAAATTAAATCAAGAACTTTATAACAGTACAAAATGACTTACTATTCTTACAATGTATGATTAACAACAAAATATATATTTTTTCTTTCTACACTAAAATCAGATTTAGGGCAAAAAAAGGTAAATTGGGAGCTTTGAATAAGAAGAAAAAGTTACTGAAATCAAATGTTTACCTAGTCGATATATACTTTTCTTGAACTGAATTGATCTTTTCATAACTGCATTGGTCTAGGGTTTAGGGCGCAATCGAAAAGAACCAAACAAATAAACACAAATGAATTCATGAAGGTAACTGTTACGGTTTAGGGGGTTAATGATAACTGTTGAAGGGTTATACATGTAAAAGTTTACATTTAAAAGTTCATAAAAAAACTACGTGGAAATGTGATTGTGATCGATCTATCTAATAAATCAAATTTTTAGGGGGCAATTTTTAGAGGGATTTTTTTTTTCTATAATAGAAAGTTTGGAAGGTAAAATTTAGCTAAATTTTTCACCATGCAAGTTAATGGAGCCAACTCCTTAAATGTTATATATTTACAAATTGTTAAATATAATGGTTATAATTTTTTTATAAATATTACTATTTAACCCGTGTGTAACACACGGGTATTAAACCTAGTATTTTAATATATACTAGGTTTGTTTCATTTGTGTTTGCACACGTGTTAAATAATAATATTTTTTAGAATAAAAATATAATCATTATATTTAAGGAATTATAAATATTTTTTTAAATATCACAAATTTTTTGCTCAAACTCACTTGAAAAAATTTACATTTAATTTTCTCTCACAAAGTTTAATTTTAAGACAGAATTTTTTTCCAATATAACCAAATAAGCTTCATTAAATTGTACAAAAATATATTTAACTTTAGTGTTTTACCAACTTCCTTGTCTTCAGACACGTCAACTCACGCTAGGACCAAGCTACTTCCTCTACCTAGATCCTCCGACTATTTTTTTTTCTTAACCCTCGGTTTGCAACATGGTAGCCTTTTTCTTGTGAGATCTCATGCTCGTTGAGGTTTTTAGTGCCTTGTCGATCGGGTTGTGTTTTAGGTACAAGTGTCGACTTGTGTTTCGAGTATAGAATATGCCCCGCAACCGCTTCTTTTTTAGTAGAAGTGATTTCAAATGAAATGCATTTAAAGAACACATCACTTTATTAAAACTGATTTCAGACAATAATGAGTCTTAAACCATAAAAAAGTTCCATCCCTTGTTTCTTTGACAAAATGAACATTCTCAGTGCACAGCTGACTTTGTTATTTATGTCACCACAAACTCATTTTTTGAAATTAGTTATATCATAAAATGGTTACTATACACTCATGAGAAATGTGTAAGAGGGTTCAAAACCAAAATGAAATACTTTAAATGAAAGCCTCAAACTTGTTACAAACAAGAAACTGACATTTCATAAACAACACAAAATGACATATCTAAACATGTACAAAATAGGTCATAAAAGCTCAATGTCTTGACAATCTTTAATCATAATCATGCATCATAAAAAAAACAGCTTTCAAAAAGACATTTGTGGGCATTTAATGATTAACTTTGCAGAAGGTGATGCCCACGGAAATGGAAGTAGTACCAAACTCTAACTGACTAACCGTCTTCAGTTCTTGGTCAACAGAAACATTGTCATTAAGCTCAAATAACTCGTACTTTATTGAGCTTAGGACGTTCAATTGTTAATTTTGCTGAAGGTGATGCCCGTAGAAATGGGAGGTGAAACCAAACTCTAAGCAACTTCAGTTCTTCATCAACGGATACTTTGTCATCAAGCCAAAGTTGTACTTTCTTTAGCACAGGTGACTTGGCCATGATAAGTTTCACAAACTCCATCTCAAGAGGTAAATTACTAAACGCCTTTATCTCCAGTTTCTCTAGATGATCCAACTTCATGTCTGAGTAGTGTTCTAGATCAAGCAAGTTGTTGGGAGTTTGTTGATCAATAGGCAACATTTTAGAATCAAACATCTAATTAAACAACATGTCAAAATTGTCAGTAGAAGTATAAAGAACCACAGCGACTATCATGCATATATAGGTGATAACAATATTTACCGTTAAACAAATGTTCACCAACAATGGGGAGCTCCTGATCAAACAAAGGATAGAAGAAATCTCGTTGGGCTCCATCAAGCACACACTCATCCACAGAATTTTTAAATGGGGCAGTGAAGTTGGAAGCTTATGAGGCATGCCACCAGCAGACAAGCACTTTAACCGAATGCAATGGCCAAAGTTAGCAAACACGATATTCTTACATTAGATATAAATACTTAACCTTAATATCACCTTCATGTAACACTTTGAGATACCCAAAGTCTTAATCAAAGGCACACATTGAAAAAGTTCACCAAATGTAAACGTGTTTCCTCCGGTTGCAACGTCTAAGCCATATCCATTTCCACCACCCTGCATTATAATACGTTTATATAAATATCATTAATTGAACCAGATTTTCATAAAAGGCTAGTTTTATGGATGTTACCAAAATGACATGGTCAAGTAGCGGGCAATTGGAGAAGAACCCTTGAAGCATTTTAGTAGAAACCTTCACATTCATAAACACCATGCTTCTCAACCTACTAAATCCATTAAATGCTAACGGAGGTTCAAAACCACAATGTTTTAGATTCATAATCTCTAATCCTTGCATTGAAAAGAAAGAAACGGGCAGGTTATAGATGCGGCCACCAATCATAAAGGTCAATTCTTTCACAGTATTACGCTTTGAAAGATGAGTTATTATCTGGTCAAACTCAGAAACCATTTCAAGTTCAAGAAAAGACAAACGGAACTCTAGTATTGTCGGACCGTTGTGTAATAACAAAACATGGAAGATGGCATTCACAAGCTTATATTTCCTCAACTCTTTCCGACCCTTACGAGATGGTGTAACTTTGAGCATATCGTCTTTAAATACAAGTTTAGGCATGCTCTGCCAACTACACCGCCATTTCTTTGACAAAACGCTAGTTCTCAATGCATCTCGGATTGGCATTAGAGTTAGAATAGTTTCAATTATGTTATCAGGAAGTGTACTGATTCTATCCAAACTGAGACATTGAGTTTTCATCTTTCCACAAGGCTGTGATGTAAAATTCAAAAAAAAACAAATAAAAAACTCCATAATGCTGCTGAAAGTATAAGAAATATAACTAACCCAACAACTATATTCAAGAAATATGGACAGAGCAAAGACTAGTGAACCAAAATCAAACATTATAAATATGGTCCACCAAAATCCTAAATTTTGATGTCAAGATTGCAATGCATGATTATCAAACATTTAATTTGATTTGATGGGTAAAAAATGTTTCTTTCTTTAAGTCTCAGATACAATTAGACTATGAAATCAAATTTAGGGCAAATTTGGGGGTTTCGAAAAAACTTACCCGGATCAAATTACTGCGTAGTTGATGTGATGTATACACTTGGTAACTGCTTGAATCAGTTGCCGGATGCTCAACGACGGCGACTTTGGTCGGATAAATTAAACTGAAATGAAGGTCTGGCAAGGTTTTATGAAAGGCTCATCCACCCCTTATTTTATTTTTCGCACCCCTTCAGGCGCCGCCTATAGACCTCGGCGCCGCACCTGGGTGCCCAGGTCAGGCGCCGAGCATAGGCCTATGCGCCGCGCCTGGGTATTTTTTTTTTTTTCGGCGACTATATAAATAACATCACATATAAATTTTTTTCCATACTATCCAAGTTTTTCACAAACATTATAATGGTACCATGGACTCCCGATGAAGAATAAACTTTAACAATCTCTTGGTATCTAGGCCTATGCGCGGCGCATAGGTGTATCACCCAGGCGCCGAGCATAGGCCTATGCGCGGCGCATTGGTGTATAAAAACTCGTTCCAACGACATTCCATGTCTGAAAAGTGACCCAGGAGCCGCACCGAGAGCAATCTACGGCGCATAGGTAAAAAAAGGTATGATGATAGATTTTTGAGGTGTGTGAATAGACAATGCCTTATGAAATAGACTTATAGATATTGATTTGCAATGACCGAAGTTTGGATTCTTTTATAAGTGACCTACGGTGACAATGAAGAGAAACTTGTGACAACACTAGTTTGATCTAGCTGAATAGGTTTTATTGCTAGCTACGGGTGAGCATGTTAGTGGGTTTTCTTCAAATTAAAGTAGGTTTCCCCTGAAATATGTGGGCTTAGGGTACTTAGTGTTTTCTGTGTTCACATGCCGTATGGATCGTCTTTCGTTATTGGGTTAACCGGATAGCCAAGCTTTATTTGTTTCGCTGTAAAAAAAACTTTAATGAAAGAAACCACGAGTTTAAAACCTTAAACCGTATATACGGTTAAAAGTTCGAACTATTTATCTCTACATCAAAATCATTTTACGCTTTGATTCCGATGAAACATTTCCATTCATCGCTAGGGTCCAACTTTTCATTCATTTAAAAAAGACCACTCGTTGTAGTCAATACCCGAAGTAGACGACAATGTGACTTTTCTGTCTTTCCTCTTTGCTTTATCCCTCCCTATCTATAGGTCGTTGCGGTTGCTCGAACTCATCCCAAACATCGGAAGATTAACGTGCCGAGTCAGTGGACGAAGATGTTTTTGACAAAAAAAACCTCTTCGCAATCCGGTCCGGAACTGTAACCGTGTTTTTCATAGTTAGCCATTTGGGAATTTTCTAAAAAAATCTCATATGGCAAGACAAGGGAACAACCTTTTTGTACCACTATGTTCTTCCATAGCCGCCTTTTGATAGTCGGTGTCGTTTTGTCCGGTACTGTAACCATAAAAAAAGACGTTGGTAAACATTGTTGAATACCGTACAATTATAGTTGATCTCCCTTCATTTTAAGGAAATCTTGTCCTTCATACAGTAGTTAATGATAACAACCTTTATCAACTTTTAAACTGTAACTCCCTACAAAGAGTTCGGTACAACTGAGGATAACATTGTCTTCTGCAGTATCTATAAAAGCTCCATGTCTTACTATCAAACATACCTCTTATTTATTACTTAGGTTCAGGAACTTAGACGTTTTCGGGAAACAAACACAACACTTAAAGCATCGACAATAGCCGAGATACTGACAAGACTCACAAGAGCGTAAAAAGATGATTTGGTAACATCAATCATTAGCACACCTTTTGTGGAAATTAAAACACAGCTATTGTTAGAAATTGTAACATAGCATCATAAAAGATGTGATAAATAATGCAAACTAGAGCTCAAAAGCAAAATGATTTACTTTAAATGAAAGCTTCATGGTTACTACAAAGCGGAAACTAATACATCTCATAATCAACGTCATTGATATTAAACAACTTTTTACAATAAAGTGACGGGTAAACAGACAACAATTTGCGTTGTAACCCCCTTTCAACACACAATAAAACCATCAGAATGCATCCAAAACAATCCATAAAAGCATAAGGCGATGACAATCGTTACTCCTAATCATCAGAATAACAGCCTTTCACATGAGAGATAACTTATTATCAAGTTGCACTCAGAAACCATTTCACCAACAGAAAAATCAAATTCTAGTAGTGTTGGACCATTGTGAAATAACAAAACATCAAAGATGGCAATGACAAGATTATATTCCTTCAACACTCCACACAAACGAACCATATCGTCTATAAATAAAAGTTTAGGCATGGTCCGCCAACTATACCGCCATTTCTTTGACAAAATGCTACTTGTCAATGCATATCGAATTGGCTTAAGAGTCTAAGAGTGGATCAACAGCAAGCGGCATGAACATTTCATCTTTATGGCAACTTAGTTTTGCAGTCACAAATGATTGTCAGTGAAAACTAGTCTTTAGTAACAACTGATCATCATGGTAAGTGTAAGCAGCAACTAATATTGGAGTTGTTTACCAATGTTCCTACTGTTATAGCTATCATGCGTTGATGGTTAACTGCAAGGCATTTATAATATTTTATGAAGAGTCGCAACATTTCGTTTAACAGAATTTTAGTTGTCAAACACTCATTTTCTGAATTTAGTTATCATATGATAAAACACTCATCAAATGAGCATAAAAAATTGATTTGCAAATCTTCATAATATCAAATGATGCAAACTCTGCACAATATGCTAATACCAGATTGACATTATATATCAAATGGGTCAATTTGCATTCTTCAAATCCTTGTAAAATCCAGACAGGTAAAATAATTTTCATATGAGTCTTTAAAGATATATGGGGTAAACAATTTGTCATTCAAAAGCAAAGTGATTTACTTCAAATGAAAGTTTCATGCTTATTACAAAGCAGAAACTTACATCTCATAATCAACACACAATAAAACCATCCAAACCAGTCCATAAAAGCATAAGGCTGGTGATGACACTCGTTAATCCTAATCATCAAAATAACAGCTTTTGCAAACAAGTTTATAGGCGTACGATGAATAAGTTTGCAGAAAGTGATGCACGCGGAAATTGGCGTTGTACCAAATCTTTTAGCAGCTTTAGTTCTTCATTAACAGAAACACTGTCATATAGCTCGATTTGTACCATCTTTAGTACAGGTGACTTGGCCATGATGAGTTTCACAAAATCTATCATAAAATCTGTGATACTTACTGCTTCTATTTTCAATGTCTTAAGATGATCCAACTTCAAATCAGAGTAGTCATCAGGATCAAGGTTTGTGGCATCTTTTTTAGCAGACAGCTTCTCATCACCATACACCTGATTACAAAACACGTAAAATGTGTTAGTACAAGTATAAAGAGCCACTAGCTTAGGTGATAACGATATTTAATTACCCATAAAATAATCTTCACCAACAACGGGGAGCTCCTGATCAAACAAAGGAGAGAAGAAGTCTCATTTTGTTCTGTCATGTACACATTTAAAAACAGATATTCAAGATGGAGCGGTGAACTTGGAAGCTTACGTGACATCCCACCTGCAGACAGGTACTTTAACCGAATACAAAAGTTAAAATTAGCAAACATGATACTCGATCTTACATCAGATATTATAATCTCTAACCCAAACACTACCTTCATATAATAGTCCGAGATATACAAAAGCTTAATCAAAGGAACACACTGTAAAAGATCGGAAAATGTAAACTTGTCTCCTGCTACAAAGTCGACGTCTTTTTGCTTTCCAATCTGCACCAAAATACATTTATAATAACATTATTAAACGAAGAAACTTCAGAATTAAATGTGGATGTTACCATAATGATATGGTTAAGCTGCGGGCACTTGGAGAGGAAACGTTGAAGCATTTTAGCAGAAACCTCAACATTAGAAAAAGCTATGAGCTTCAACCAACGAAATCCGTTAAATGTTAATGGTGGTTCAAAAACACATCTTTCAAATCTTAAAGTTTGTAATCCTTGCAATGAAAAAAAAGAAACGGGTAGCTTGTAGTAGTCATTTTCAGATGTACGTGACAATTCATTCACAGTATCCCCGTTGAAAGAAAACTTATTATCTGGTCAAACTTCGAAACCATTTGAAAATCACCAGCAGGAAAACTGAACCTTAATGCTTTCGGACCTTTGTGTAGCAACAAAACATGGAAGATGGCATTGACAAGCTTATATTTCTTCAACTGTCCACAACCACAATCAGGTGGCACTTTTACCATATCATCTGTAAATGTAAGTTTAGGCATAGTCCGCCAACTATACCGCCATGACTTTGACAAAACACTGGTTCTCAATGCATCTCGAATCGGCATAAGAGATAGAATATCATCAATTATGTTTTGAGGAAGTGTGCTGATTCTATCCAAACTGAGGCATTGAGTTTTCATCTTTTTATCTCCAACTAAATCCTAAATTTCTTGCTATATATACCTGCTTTATGATATATAACAGTTTTGATGTCAACATTAATCTTTTTTTTTCTCTAGACTCTCAAATCATATTTAGGGTAAATTTGGGGATTTGAATAACTAGAAAAAATTTACTCAAAATCAAATTTTTACCAAATTCTTGAAATGCACACTACTATTGATCATGACAACAAACTCAAAAGTTGTACAATTTAATTCAACCGGAAGAAAAACTGAATACAAGTTACCTCTGGTCTAGGGTTTAGGTGGGAATTGAAAAGATTCAGCAAGTGAACGAACAACTTATAGATCTGCGGCCTTCTTACGGACACTCGTCTTTAGATCCTTTTTTCCGGTCCGATTTGGGGGTTAATTCGTCTTCGTTTTCATGACAGTTTCAACAAGTTATCGTCGGGGCGGCTCAACATTTTTTCAAGACCTAAAGCGAAAAAAGAAATTTGAGGCTTTTGTAAACTTTATTGTTTAACAACTCTTATTATTTATCCACAATTACTTACAACCGATAATAATAAACTTTACTAGCTTGTTTGTAACTATGAGCATTAATTTTTAAGATTTGATTAAAGCTTCTTGGTCTTTTTTCTTTTCTCCTTTGACCAATCCAGTTCATATTTTGTAGTAGCTAGCTTGCACATTTTAGAAGTCTAAATGGGCTATTACATACATTTCCATACAAATTTTTCTTTGAGATCATTAATACTTGTTGTATTTTGGGTAAGTGTGTAATTGTGCAAGTTTATAACGGATATATATAATGTCAAGAGATTAAATCACACAAATCCAATCCTAAATGAGCCAAAATATTGAAAGCAAATAAAAAATGAAAATCAAATACGAATCAGTTAAATAATTTGTAAGCTTGGGTTCTAAAACAAAATGATTTACTTTAAATGCAAGCTTCAGGCTTATTACAAAGCATAAAGTGACATCTCAATCAACACAAAATAAAACCATCAGACGTACACAGAGAAAACAGTTAGGAAAAGAATAAGGCGATGCAATCTAAAATCCTGATCATAAAAATTCAGCCTTGATGAACTTATTTTTGGCGTACAATGATTAAATTTGCAAAAGGTGATGCGCGAAGAAATGAGGGTGGTACCAAATCTCTAAGCATTTTTAGTTCTTCAACAACCGAAATGCTCCTATATAACTTGATCTGTACCACCTTTAGTACAGGTGACTTGGCCATGATGAGTTTCACAAAATCAATCACAAAATCTGTATTTCTTGTAATTTCCATTTTCAACGTCTCAAGATGATCCAACTTCAAATCTAAGTTGTTATCAGGATCAAGAAAGTTCTTGAAACACTTTTGAATAGACAACTTCTCATTACCATATATCTGATTAGAAGACATGTAAGAAATGTCAGTAGAAATATAAAGAGCCACTACCATAGCTGTCGATAGGCGATAACAATATTTACCCATAATTTAATGTTCACGTACCAACAATGGGGAGCTTTTGATAATACAAAGGGCAGACGAAATCTGATTTTGTTCTGTCATGCACACATTCATATACAAATGTTCAAGATGGAGTAGTGAAGTCGGAAGCTTGCATGGCATGCTACCTGCTGACAAGTACTTTAACCGCATACAAAAGTTTAAGATTAGCAAACACAATATACTTACATAAGATGTTATTATCGTTAACCTAAACACTACCTTCATATAAATGTCTAAGATACCCAAAGTTCGAATCAAAGGAACGCATGGTAAAAGATCTAAAAATGTGAACTTGTCTCCTCCTGCTACAAAGTCGACGTTTACTTGGTTTGCAACCTGCATTAAAATACCTTAATAATAACATTGTTAACTGAAGAAACTTCATGGATGGTTATATATATGGACCTTACCAAAAACATAACCGCAAGCAGCGGACACTTTGTGAGGAACTGTTGAAGCGTTTGAGCAGAAACCTTAACATTCACAAACGTGATGCACTTCAACCGACAAAATAAGTTACATGTTAATGGAGGTTCAAAAACACATCCATAGAGTTTTATAGTTTTTAATCCTTGCAATGAAAAGAAAGAAACGGGTAGCTTGTAGAAGTCATTCTCAAATTTAAGAGACAGGTCTTTCACATCATTTCGCCTTGAAAGATAACTTATTATCTGGTCAAACTCCGAGACCATTTGAAGTTTACCAACAGGAAAACTGAACTTTAACATTGTTGGACCTTTGTGTAGCAACAAAACATGGAAGATGGCATTGGCAAGCTTATATTTCTTCAACTGTCTACAACCACAAGCAGGTGATACTTTGACCATATCGTCTGTAAATTCAAGTTTAGGCATGGTCCGCCAACTATACCGCCATTTCTTAGACAAAATGCTCGTTCTCAGTGCATCTCGGATAGGCATAAGAGTTAGAATATCATCAATTATGCATTGAGGAAGTGTGCTGAGTATATCCGAATTTAGGCATGCATGGAGTATTCATCTCATTATAGTAGTTGCTATACCTGCTTGATGATAACAGTTTTGATGTCAAGATTAACGGTACCGGTACCCACTTTTCCTCTAACTCGATACCGATACTAGGTGGTACCGATATCAGTTTGATCTCATCCCTAAGTTTACTAATATATTTATAACAAGATACATGAATGTCAATATAAATACATGTTAAATTATCTTAAAAACTGATATTTGTTCTTTATTATTATAGACATAATAATAATAATAATTTATTTTTCCTCTTCCAATGAATAACAGTGAAAATCAAATAAGAATAGGTGAAAATAGCGAAAATTCAGTGAAAATCAAATACGAATAGGTGAAAATAGCGAAAATCGGTGATAAACAAGGCAAACTAGACCTGGCCAAGTTTATAACACAATTGATCATGACAACGTTGTCAAAAGCTATCGGGAAGAAAAACTGAATATGATGTTACCTTTTGTAGAGGCTTTGAAAAAGAACAAGCAAGCGAAGGAAGAAACGACTGTTACGTACGTACTTGACTATTTGACTTCTACCAAACCCTATATATTTTATTTATACTATATATATAAAACAAATTGACTCAAACTATGATACGCTATCTTAATTAATTAAAACGATTATTATATCAAATGTACATAATCGGAAAATTTAGATAAGATCTCATTAGGATTAGTATCTTTCATTATGGACCATTTTCTTGACTATGTCATTATCAAGTCATTGATATGATAAATCACGAGTTAACTACACCGATGGTCCTTGTGATGTGTTAATGTTGCTGATTTGGCCTTTTAACTTTCAGAAATAACATGTATGGATCTTACTGTTTGGAAATTTGTAACACCAGTGGCTCTTAGAGCTTTAAAGAGAAAGGTCTTTGATTTTTCTAGTTAACTTGGCGTAAAATAACCAAAATACCCCTACCGAGAAACAAAACAGTACTATAATTATTTTAAGCAAACCATTGTCCCACCATTTTGGCAATAACCAGATAAGCATCCAAAACCACCAACGCACACACCAGTCATTTTATACATCTGACACATCATCAGGATATACAACAATGCACAAATATGTTTACCAATGGCCTTTGTTGCAGCAACGCGCAGTCCGGCCACAATACCTAGTCTTAATATAATTTATAAGTCGATTGATGTGTCAAGGTCTGCTACGACATAAGCATAGCACAATTCACGAGACCAAGTTCACGTCTTCACGATGAACCCACAAACACATTCAACTAAACAAGTCATGTTTGAGTGTCCATAAAAGCAGATTGCTTTCAACATTCTTAATCCTAACCAAGAAACTTAAACCGGCAACATCAAACTTATAGTGTTCATAAAGAAGTTCCTTAACGTATAATGATTAACTTTGCTGAAGGTGATGCCCGTGGAATTGGATGTGTTACCATGTCTCTAAGCAACTTCACTTCTTCAGCAACAGATACATAGTCACTAAGCTTAATTTGCACATTCTTTAGCACAGGTGACCTCAGCATGATCAGTTTCACAAACTCCATCTCAATAGGGAGATTACTAAACATACCTATCTTCAATGTCTCAAGACGTTCCAATTTCATATCCGAGTAGTCTTTGGAATCAAGAAAGTTGGAGGGAGTTTGTTGAACAGGCGGCTTCTTATTATCATACATCTAAGTAGGAAACATGTAAAAAATTATCAATAAAAGTATAAAGAATCACTAGCGTAAATAATAAAACTATTTACCTGAAAATTAATTTCAACCAACGTCGGGGAGCTCATGATCATACAAAATACATAAGCAATCTCATTGTGTTCCATCAAGCACACATCCAAAAACAGATATTCGAGATTGACTAGTGAAGTTGGAAGCTTATGTGGCATGCCACCTGCAGACAAGCACTTTAACCGAATACGAAAGTCAAAATTAGCAAACACAATATTCTTACATCAGATTTATATTCTTTAACCCACATAACACTACCTTCATATAATACTTTGAGATATTCAAAGTCTTAATCAAAGGCACACACTGAAAAAGATCAACGAATGTAAACTTGTTTCCTTCTGCTGCAAAGCCGGTGCCTTTGGGTTGTCCATTCTGCATAAAAATGCCTTCATATTAGCACCATTAATTAAAGAAGCTAATTCACAAATGGTTATATGGACCTTACCAAACAAACGTGATCAAGTAGTGGACAATTGGAGAGAAACCATTGCAGCATTTTAGCAGAGACCGCAACATTCATAAGCATCATCTTTTTCAACGTACTAAATCCATTAAAGGTTAATGGAGGTTCAAACTTACAGTTTTCAAGACGTATACCTTCTAGACCTTGCACTGAAAAGAAAGAAACGGGCAGGTTGTAGTTGGCGTCTCTGATAACAAAGATCAGTTCTTTCACGTTATTTACTCTTGAAAGATAACTTATTATCTGGTCAAACTCAGAAGCCATTGTACTATTAGCAACAAAAATATCAAACTCTAGTATTGTTGGACCGTTGTGTAATAACAAAACATGGAAGATGGCATTGACAAGCTTAGATTTCCTCAAAAGTGCGTGAACACCATCACAATGACAACTATTATGATAAGAAGATTTAGCATTGCAATAATATGGTGGTTTGAGCAGAACGCTTGTAAATACAAGTTTAGGCATAGTCCGCCAACTATACCGCCATTTCTTTGACAAAATGCTAGTTCTCAATGCATCTCGGATTGGCATATGAGTTAGAATCTTTTCAATTATGTTTTCAGGAAGTGTACTGATTCTATCCACACTTAGTCGTTCGGTTTGCATCTCAAACTCCACAAGGCTGCAATGTAGAATGTAAAACAAAATCAAATTAAAGTGAACCAAAATACACAAAGAAAACATACCCACTAAAATCTCACACGCTTTAGAGCAAAGAGTGAAGCAAAAGGCATACAAATATGTTGTAAATGTTGGGCCGAATACAAAATCCGGCCAACAAGAACCCCCCCCCCCCCCCTAAGAAACGACAGACTGTTGCGGTAAAACTTGATCAGCTCAAGGATACGAACTCACGACCTGAGAGCCAGCTCGATCCGTTCATCGCCTTTAATGCCTCAGAGGGTACCCAAATGTCACTCCAACCACTACACCAAATGATCTTTGACACAAAATTAGTCCACTTAAATCCTAAATTTCTTGCTATACATGCTCGATAACAACAGTTTTGATGTGAAGATTATTACATTACAATATACTTGATGGATAAAAAAACTACAATTTGACTTTGACTAGTAAATCAGAGTTAGGGCAAACAATGGTAAATTGGGGGTTTTGAATATGAACAAAAACTTACTCAAATCAAACTACTGCTAAGTAGATACATATATGTTTATCATATAAGTGAACAGAATTGATGTTTAAAAAACTATTGATCATGTTTACATAAGTTGTGGAACTAAATACATGTGCAAAAGAAGAAAATAAGATATTGAATAAAAATGACCTCTGGTCTAGGGTTTAGGCCAGTTGGTAAGTGATTGAAACAGTTGCCGGAAGGTCCACGACGGCGACTTTGGTCGGTTTAATGAAATTGAAATGTAAGGTCTTGCGTCCGCTAAAGGAGAAAAAAAAGTATTATTGAAGTATTGAAAAGTGAAAACAAACCCGACCCGAAAACTGTAACATTGGAAATGGATAACGGGACGGGTATAGGCGTTTAGAATATGGCTGGCAATTTCTGACACGGACAAGATAACACGACACGAAACGACACGGAATTAACAGGTTTCGTGTTTGACCTTAACAGGTGCCGTGTCATTAACAGGTTAACACGATAAAGACACGTTAATTATCGTGTCTTAACAGGTTAAAGATCTGTTAACACGATAGGTCACCTGTTAATATTTATTTATATGAAATGTTAGTGGAGAATGAAGGTGGAGATGGACTTTAATAGACTTTTAATCTTTTTTTCATATTCGTTTATCAAGTATTATTATGGATAAATACTATTTTTATGTAATTTTGTTGTTTTATGTCATAAGAATTATCATATTAAGTCATATTTATTATTTAAGACTTATAAATTTTTTTGAAAATTTTATTTTTTTTTAAATTAGGTTTTTATCGTGTCATATCGTGTCTTATCGTGTAACCTGCTTTTTATCGTGTTCGTGTTTGGAAAAAATGACATGATAAGTTATCGTGTCGTGTTCGTGTTTGACCTTATCGTGTTCGTGTCTTATCGTGTCGTGTCTGACACGATATGCCAGCCCTAGTTTAGAATTAACACCACCCAAATGGTTTTCCTTAGACGTGTTATTAGCTTAGTGTCCGCACTATGTTCGGAAACACAACATTTAAATGGTGTTTTTAAGAATATTTATGGGGGCACAAACGATTCCAGTAAGTTTTGAGACAAAAGGTAAAACCGGAACATAATTATTTAAAAAATATATTTTTTTAGTATAGCAATATTATAATCAAATTAAACATAATTAAATGTTTGGTTTTATGATGTAGTTTTTTTAAAAAAATAATTTCGTATAAATTAAACATAATTAGCACCCTATCCCCGAGTCGGGACCGACAAAAAATATTATATTAGAGAGTTTATTAAATAATTGAGTATTAATTTATCGAGTTTTATTGTATTAAGATAAATGTAAGAGGTCCATGTCACGAAGAGAATCGAAGCATGAAGAGCTTCGCTTTAAAATTTAGAGTGGGAGATGTAGCGACTCATATATAAATATACATCAGTTTTTCTCTGTGACTCAAGTGTTTGTCATTTTTGTAAATTTCATGCTTATACAACATTCTTTGATGTTTAATATATTATCTCATTTGATAAAAAAAAAAAACAACATTGTAAGACGTGTGTATGCATTACATGTAATTGAGTGGTTATGGTTATAAAGATTGTATTTCTGTGTGTTTTTTAAACACATTGGTGTCAAATTTGAGTGGGGTTCATTTTGATTTTTATAATTTTAAAGTGTAAACTTTTCATAAAGTGTAAATCTTAAGAATCACAGGGCCAATTCAAGAACAAATGGGCTATTATTGTTATATTTGTATGTGATCTGGTTGCTCTTTTAATGTTGTATTTACTTTGTGGTAAACCAAAGATGTATGTGGTTGTTCTCGAGATTATTGTATGCGAAGGGAAGCTTTTAATGTTGACCATCATTCGCTTCCAAACTATGCTTCTTACCTGCATTTAAACGATTTTATTCTAACATTTTAAGTTGAAGAAGCTTCAATTCATAAGTGTGCAGCAATTTCAACATGGTTAGATATATCATTTTTCTTTTTAACCTTGCTACTAAGTCCAACCCTCAAAGTTAATGTAAGTTCTAAACCATTAAATGAAAAGAACAAAGAAGTTAGCTTTAAATGAAAGTTTGAGCCTTTAGTACAAAGCAGAACTAGACATTTCACTATCAACATAAACCGACATCTAAAATACATACAAAATAGTCCATGTCTATGCTTTGACATTTCTTAAAGCTAAAGTTGGTAGTTAACTAGCATCATCAAAATAACTGCAGCCATCATATATAAAATGACCAACTTTGCAGAAGTGATGCCTATGGAAATGGTTATGGTAGTAGTTATTCATCACCTGAACCATTGTCATAAAGCTCAATTAATCCGTACCTTATTTAGCATCTTGGCGTCCAATGAATAATTTTGCCGAAAGTGATGCCCGTGGATAAGGGAGGAGTACCCAATCTCTAAGCATCTTCAGTTCTTCATCAACGGTTACATTGTCATCAAGCCAAATTTGTACTTTCTTTAGCACAGGTGACTTGGCCATAATGAGTTTCACAAACTCCATCTCAAGAGGTAAGTTACTAAACGAGTATATCTCCAATATCTCTAGATGATCCAACTCCATATCCGAATAGTGTTCTAAATCAAGAAAGTTGGTGGGAGTTTGTCGAACAGGTAACTTCTCATTATCATACAACTATTTAACAACATATAAAATGTCAATAAATCTATACTGTAAATAGCCACAACCATAAGTTAGAACATATTTATTACCTTAATTATAATTTCCGCCAACAACGGGGAGCTTCTGATAATACAAAGGAGAGAAGAAATCTCATCGGATTGCATCAAGCACACATACAAATAGAGATTCTTTAAATGGGCTAGTGAAGTTGGAAGCTTATGAGGCATGCCATCAGCAGACAAGCACTTTAACCGAATGCAAAGGCCAAAGTCAGCAAAAACGATATACTTACAATATTAGATATAATCCTTAACCTATATATATCACCTTCATATAACACTTTGAGATACCCAAAGTCTGAATCAAGGGCACATATTGACAAAGTTCAAGAAATGTGAACTTGTTTCCTCCGCTTAAAAAGTCATCGCCTTCTTCTTCACCTTCATCCTACATAAAAATGCCTTTAATCATCAATTAAACGTAGGCTGTCAAATCATGTATACCTGTACCTGTTAAGACACGAACCTGTTAAGACACGAACACGAAACCTATTACCTTTACACGACACGATAAGCTATCGTGTACCTATTACCATTACCTGTACCTGTATCTGTTTATAACAGGTATACACGATAAGACACGATAATACACGATAAGACTTGGTTAAAAACAATTATTCAAGACCCTATTTAGCGAAATAAAAATTCTCTATAAGTATAAGGGTAAATAAGGTAAATATGTTATATTAAATTATATTTTTAATTTTTAAAAAATCATAACAGGTACTAACAGGTAAATACACGAAAATTAACAGGTAGTTTGTGTCTACCTGTTTAGTACCTGTTACCTGTTAAGACCGTGTAGGTTCGTGTCGTGTATTCGTGTTCGTGTACAAAATTGTCAGCCCTAATTCAACGAGATTCATAAGTGGCTGGCTATATGGAGCTAGCTTACCAAAAAGACTTCTTCAAGTAGCGGGCTATTTGAGAAGATCGCTTGAAGAATTTTAGCAGAAACCTCAACATCATCAAGCACAATACTCCTCAACCTACTAAATCCATTGAATGTTAACGGAGGTTGAAACTTACATTTTGTTAGATGTATATCTTCTAGTCCTTGCCATGAAAAGAAAGTAATGGGTAGTTTATAGTACAAGTCACAAGAAACAAACTTCAGTTCTTTCACAGTATTTCCCCTTGAAATATAACCTATTATCTGGTCACACTCGGAGACCATTTGAAGTTCACCAACAGAACAATCAAACTCAAGTATCGTTGGACCGTTGTGAAATAACAAAACATGGAAGATGGCATTGACAAGCTTATATTTCTTCAACTCTTTCCAACCATGACGAGATGATGTAACTTTGACCATATCGTCTGTAAATACAAGTTTAGGCATACTCCGCCAACTGTACCGCCATTTCTTAGACAAAACGCTAGTTCTCAGTGCGTCTTGGATTGGCATAAGAGTTAGAATATGTTCAATTATGTTTTCAGGAAGTGTGTTGATTCTATCCAACCTTCGGTGGCGTTGCGTTTCCATTATTTCCTAACTTGTTCAGGTTTTCACAAGGCTGCACATAAAAAAAACTCAACTACATGGCTGCTGAATTAAAATATGCATATATGATATATCTAACAGAACATCTATAGTCAATAAATATGGCCTCTTCCTTCATACAACATTTTTATGTCAAATTTTCAATGCATGCATGATTATCAAACAATAGAGACTCAAATGATAATTAGGGCAAAAAAAATTTAAATTTGGGGGTTCTGAATAAGAACAAAAACTTGGTCAAATCAAATTATTACGTAGTGAAATTTACTTAATATTAATCTGATTCTTGAACTGAATTAATTTTTTCAATTTTATGTCTGAAATTACAAACACTGAATATTAATTACCTCTAGCTAGTATAGGGATTAGACCGGAAATGAGAAGTGATAAGAAAATACACAGAGATGAAGGTAGCTGCTTGAACCAGTTGCCCACGACGGTGACTTTGATCGGAAAATTTTAACTCAAATGAAGGTGTAAGAGAAGATAGACGTGCGGGACAATAAAAGGTTTATTACAGATTGAATTGCTTCACGTGTCCTGTGTCACGTCAATTTTAACGATATGTGTTTTTATGGTTTTAAAATCATAATTTTCTCCTTATTGTTTTGTTTTGTCTCCGTTTTGTTTTGTCTCCGTTTGCACTCATTATTATAACTTTGTTAAATTTAATAGTTAATTTTTTATTTTTTACATTTTTATTTTTATTTTTTATTTTTACATGGAAATAGAAGGTAAACAGGCAACAAGCTGCGTCGCTAACCCTTTTTGAATAGCAAAACCAAGTCGTTTAAACACTACATTCATAAACCTCAGGGTCATAACAAAACTATGCACCACCCTAACTCTTACCTACCACCATAATAAATCATACAAACCCAGCCTAAAAAATCACTCTCACACAATCACATTTGTCTTTCTCTCTCTCTCAAATGTTGGTGTAAACCTCTCCTATGGCCACCATCACGTACGTCGCCGACATCAACCCACCTAGCCACCGAATCACGTCATTTCTCTCTACCATCATCCTCTTTCATCGCTGAAACAACCATCGTTTAGCGACCGCTCCTAGCTCTTTTAACAGGTAAAGAAATATATAAAAGAATTATATTGAAGCTCTGCAATCGATTTTCTTCAAGAAGCATGTCACATGCCATCACGAAATCCATCACCCCTGTTATTCTTTTCAAATTTTGATTTCCTAGAGGACCTTTTAAATCATCAACTATAGTAGAGTAGATGGCGTCAGCGGTGGGATAGTCGTTGGTAATTTTATTGTTGGAAAAGGAAATGGGGGACGAAAGAGGTGCAACGGTCGTTGTTGGGGAAATGAGGGGGTGCGACGATGGGGTATGATGATGCTGATGATGATGGAGGGACATTAGGGTTCCTATTAAGACATGGTTGTTTTAGTTGTGGATATGTTGACAGAGTTTGTTGTTGAACAAGGAGATGGAGGCTATGGTGATCGATTATGGACAAGAAGGTCAGGGTTTCTGATTGTTGCAACGGGGGACGACGATTAGAGGTGATAATGATGTAGTTACTTCAAACTGGACACATTAACACAAGGTAGTTACTTTTGGTCAAACCTTTACCGATGAAATTTCTTCAGCAAAATTCAATCATTTGCTGAGAACTTTTGGCCTTTCTACGACAATATAATGCCGACGACACTTTTGCCAACAAAATTTCATCATCATAGCTCATGTTCATTTTTGCTAACGAAAATTGGTAACCATAGGGTAAGAAAAATTGGTCGCCACATGTAGGACTCAATGGTTGTAGCATGAGCGTATTACACTCAAACCTTGACATGACCTCATAATATATTGTTAATGGTTAATCACCCGAAAAATGCTTACCCGGGGTTCAAACCTGCGTCTACTTTGAAGACCACCAATTGCCTTTACCTTGAAACTATCCTTGGATGGTTTGGATAAGTAATTAATTAAACATATATATTGATATATTAATTTAATAGTTATAAAATTTAATTTAGTTAGAACGTAGTAACGGTTTAAATCTCGAGCTATTTAGTAGTCTTAGTAGCAAACAAAATAATAACTTAGTATAGTTAATCTACTTGTAGCTTGTGATCATGGGGTCGTATTTTGAGGCCCTGCATGATGCTAAGGTTGCTAGTTTCGTACTATCGTGGACTCATGCATGAGGGAAGCGATTCAATTCTTGATCTATGTTACCCTAAAATTGCAAGTACCCATTTGTAACATTAATTCTTCTTGCATATACTTAATTTGCATTAAACCATGTTACTTTTTATGTGACCATGGTTGACTACATGGTTTGACTTTTGGTTTTTTTCACGTCACATCCCACAGTTTGCCTTAAACGTATCATAATTAGTGTTTTTTTTTTCACTTCATGTCCCACAATTCTATCTTTGACATCATCAGCATAACACGTGTAACAAAATTAGTTACGCGACTTGCTACAAATTGTCATAATCCTACTTAGATAATTTATTTACACTCTAAGTGACCAACAAATTAATCATTGGAATTTATATAACTTCTAATTTTAAGGTAGAAAATCAGCGCTGACACCGGCTACAAGTACAAATAGTTCCTGTGGTGGTTGGTTTGTTTCATGTTAAATATGCTCATGCATGCTTCGAAACATTTGAGGGGAGTTTTTCTTTTCTTTTTTTTTATTCCTATACTTTGACAATTTTCATCTTTTGCCCCTTAACTTAGCTTTGACAAGTTTTTATCACTTTAACCCCGCTACTTGACTTTGACATATATTTCCGACTTTTACCCGCAGGCTTTGACTTATCATTTCTAAATTAAGTCATTTTAATACGTGACAAGTGAGCCATGAGACTTTTTGTATTAACGCACATGTTTTAAGAACAAATACCGTGTCAAAGTTTATATTCCAATCACACAAAGTGTTACGAAGTCCCATACAAGCTAGAGATTAAACCGCTGCATCGCTCACGGCCCGGGTCTAGTATGAAGTTCATAACAAATGCAAGTTTAAAAATAATGGTTTTGAATATACACATTCTTAAGCATCATATCAAAAAGTTTCATTTATATTAAATAACATCAAAACTAATTAAACCATTCACGCGTTATAGATAGTTGTACATTATTCATCAAAGGGTGTACTATCAACATATATATATTAAACTAAATCTCAAAACGCACGTGGATAGTATAATTATCTACCGTACGTATCTTCCTTAAATCTCGATCACATATATATATCATTAGGGCTTACATCATAAATAAACGCAATTAACAGCTGTACAATATGTTACGTTGTATATTTGTGATCAAATACAAATATATACATGGAAAGTTATTTTAAACTTGGAGATCATTAATTAATGATTTCATAAAAAATCTCCTAATATTCCGCTTCTGATCATCTTCGTGCCCAAGAAATAAGTATCATTGTACAAAACTATAAATATATACGTACACCTTCATATCACATCATCAAACTCATAATTCCAAACCCTCCCACAAATTATTTCAAGAAACTGAACTAACAATTGGCATTGATCATGGTTGTTCGAGTGTTAACTTTGAATCGAAAGTTAACGGAAGAAGATGTCCGCTACATGCGAATGATTGAAGAACTTGGGAACGAACGGTTAAAAAGATGGTTACGTGAAAACAATAATCAGTTACATGAAGAACATGTTAAAGAAAGAAACAACTCAAAGGCTCCACAATCACCGTCCACGGACCAACCATACCAAGTAAATCCCACGTATAGCAAAGTTATAATAAGGTCTAAGATGTCTGCATTCATACCTTTCAAGCGTCCACAATCACCGTCCACTGACCAGCCATATCCAGTAAATCCCACTGATAGCAAGGTTATTATAAGGTCTAGGGATGAGGGTGAGATGTCTGCAACCATACCTCCATCTCAGGAGATAGAGAATGATCGGAAGAGAAAAAAGATGGTTGAGGAGATAGAGATGGATGGGAAGAGAAGAAAGATGGTTCCACAAAAGTCTATTCACACACCGGTGGTGAACAACGAGGTAACCGAGCGATTGAAAGAGTTTATTGTGAATGTGATAAAAGGTACGGAGTTAAGACTAGTGATTCAGAAAAAGGTGTTTAAATCGGATACGGACAAGGGTTTAAATAGGTTGAACATGCCGATTAAACAACTGGAGAGTAATGAGTTTTTGAGGGAAGATGAGAGAAGGAAACTTAGGAAAGAAAAGGAGATAGAGGTTATGGTGTTGGGTCCAACGTTGGAGATGTATGAGAAACCGATGAAGTTGAAGATGTGGCATATGACGAATTCGGTGAATTACGTGTTAACGACTAGTTGGCATAGTTTTTGGAAGGAGAATAAGAAAGATTTGGATAAAGACTCAAAGATTCAAGTATGGTCTTTTAGGAGAGATGATGAGAAGCTGTGTTTTGCTGTTGTACGTGTGGGGAGATATGATAATTAGCAGATGATATAATTGATTGATGAATTGAAGACATGCAACGTTGATATATTAATTGTACGTGGATGCATATGCATCATTATCTTTATGTTTTTGAATCTTTAGACTTTGTTGTTGGTCGAGCATTAATTAATTCATTAATATAACTTCAATCTCGTTTATCATTCATATACATATATAGATCAATATGCATGCAATTAGTTGAATATTACACAAAATTATAACTAAAATCGTATCATGATTTTAGTGGTTTGTGGTGCCTCCTAAGGTTCCTGAGGTCGTGTGTTCAAAACATGTCACCCTTTTCTTTTTAAGTTTTTTTTAATATTGTTCTATGAGCATTTTCGTTGGATATATATGTTGTTGACAATTGTTGGACGTAACTCCCATCACATGGAGGGTCACTAAACCAAGTCGGGAAACCAAAATACATTGTCTTAATCGAACCCGTGTGGTGCATTTAACATTGACAATTGTTATTTAACAAAGTCTTTTCTATCGCCCAAATCAACGCATGGATTGTTTTTTCCCTCTTGTTTGGACGTCACTTAAGTACGTTAGCTAGTTTCAAACCGAACTCCATGAAAGTGTGCGGTTTCATGATCCTAGTTCAACGATCAAAGAACATGAAATCAAAGGTTCGAAATATAAGACAAAATGATAGAAATAATGAGTGTATATAAAAGTTACGACGTCGCTCATGAGAATATGCACACCAACATTAGAGAAAAAAATTAACTATTTGGATTAGTGAAAATAAGTTGGTGAGAACTGAGAAAATAATCTCGATATATATAATTATTAGAGAAGCTTAACTTTTGCTTCAAATAAAAAAATATTGTTTCGAGTAAACTGCACTTTTGGTCGTCGTGTTTAGATATTATTAACAGTTTCAGTCTTACCTTAACAGTTTTTGTCCATGTGTTTTTATTTTCTAACAGAAATGGTCCCTAACACTAACTTCATCCAGTTTTTCGTTAAGTCTTTCACACGCGCGCCCCCCGCATTTGAGGGTTTAATTTAAATGGCATTCCCTCTTTTATCTAGGTCATCATGTATGTTAACATTTTTATTCAGTCGCATTTCAGAAAGAGTGGTAGAAATAACATTTTTATTCCGTATGTGAGGGAGATTTAACGGAAAATTGGATGGAGTTAGTGTTCGGGATCATTTATGTTAGAAAATAAAAAACACAGGGACTAAAACTGTTAAAGTGGGACTGAAACCGTTAATTAATGATATCAAAACACAGAGATAAAAACTGCAGTTTACTCTATTGTTTCAAAATTATTGCACACATAAAATATTGAGTAAACTGCAGTTTTGGTCCCTATGTTTTGATATCATTAACAGGTTTAGTCCTACCTTAACAGTTTTGATCTCTGTGTTTTTATTTTCTAACATAATTGGTCCCAAACAACATTAAGTCTCTTTCACATACGGAGTAAAAAAATTATTTCTCCCAATATTTTTGACATGCGACCGAATAAAAATGTTAACCTACGTCGATAAAAGAATTGGAGAAATGACATTTTTTACCCCTTAACATGTCTTTGATATGTTTATCACTTTAACCCTCCTACTCGACTTTAACATATATATTTCCGACTTTTACCCTCAGGCTTTAAAGTCTTTTTGATACGTGACATATATACGAGACATTAAATTGTATCAACACGTGTGTTGTAAGAACAAATACCACGTCAAAGTTTATATTCCAATCACACAAAGTGTCACGAAGTTACATACAAACTAGAGACTAAACCGTCACATCGCGTGCGGCCCGCGCGGGTCTGGTATGAAGTTCATAACAAATGCAAGTTTAAAAAATAATGGTTTTGAATATACACATTCTTAAGCATCATATAAAAAACTTTAATTTATATTAAATCACATCAAAACTAATTAAATCTATTAAAAGATAGTTGTACATTATTCATTAAAGGGTGTATAATCAACATATATATTAAACTAAATCTCAAAACGCACGTGGATAGTACTAGCAGGACCCGCGCGATGCAGCGGGACGATATTTCCGATTAAACTCGTGTATGAGTGTTTTGTTGATTTTATTATTTTTTTGTATATGGACCTAGGTAAACACCATACGAAGCTTGATAGGATGCGAACACCATATGAAGAAGCATTTGATGGTAGTGAAATTTTGGTTTTTGAAATTTTGTTGTTCAAAAGTAATGGGAAAGACAGACGACTCGAAAATACCGATAGATAAAAATATTTGATTATAGCATGTGGATATGCGAAGACAATGCATCAAGATAAACTTTTCAGAAGATAACAACAGCCATTGCTTAGAGACACTTTTACAACAGCCGATACATTTTGCCGGAAGCCTTACTAATATATCCGCCGATAGTATGTCGGTAGGAACATCATAGATTGAAGAAGCACGAAGACCAGTAACATTCATACGCATTATTTTAATTGATGGATGCACAACAACGGCGTTTGTTTGTAACTGAAAGACATAGCGATAATGAATTAAAATAAAATAAACGACACAACCATAAAATATATGTATCGTAATGACAATATTTTATGATAATACATGGTTTTGTAATGTTTGTTTTATAGTTATTTATCTTATTAATAGTGTACCTTTTGTTTTATACAAATTAATTTAACTTATATATATTTTACCTCTTCACTAAATTTTCTTTGAAGATTAGACTTATGATGACTAAACTATGCGCTGTAATAAATAATTTAAACACTATTATCATGATTATCCAGCATAGAGAATGTAACTGAAAATAAGTTAATTTTTAAAATCATTTTATGCATTTTATCTTTACTATTTTCAAGCAGTATGTAAATAATAAGCATGTGTTATTTGTATTGTAATGTCAAGCTTTCAACAAACCTTCCTATCACCATCAATCTGCATTGAAAAAAAATATCAATTAATTTTTACACCAAAACGTATAAAAGTATTTTAAAAACCTTTTAGGAGATTGTACGTTTGCTTTGTTAAGATCAACACCAAGATCTTTATATAGTTGAACTGTTTTATGCTTGTGTATTGTATAAGACAATAATAATATAAAGTTAAGTTGTATTAAAGTGCCTTGTTTGTGATTTTTTGTAATGTATAGTTGTGGAAAGGCAATAGATCAAATGCAAGGACGCTTTGTCAAGCAGCAACATGTATCATTAGAACACCCAAATTTGAGTTTTCTGATAGGAACATTTACTAATTAAAACACCCTAGTTTGATTTTGATTACCAGAAGCAACATGCTTAATTTTTTTTTAAATGCAAAGGTAGGCATGATAAGATAACCAACAATATAATTCTTTGTAATAGTATTTCTCGAGCAGCAGGGGCAAGTATAATATGTTTACCACCCGCAGCAATGGGTCAAACTCTAATTTATGGTAATTTGTTTTTTTATTGTAAAAATGTCCAAGAGTCGTTACATTATTTATTAACCTTTGGTACTGATGTGATACAGGCAAAATGCGTGAACAATTTGCTGAAAAAATAATCAGTTGCTTCAAAGAAGAATGTTAGGTGGTGTTACTTTTTAATCCAGCCAGTATTTAAACTGAACTATATTTATTTTTATAAAAAAACTGGAATGTGTTTATTTATGTAAAAATGTAAAAGAGCAATAACTGGAAGTACATCTACTACTAATTTGGTACAGGTGCAGCATGCCAACGAATTGTTGGGCTGACGAAGATATGTTTAGTTGTTTACCACCAGCAGCAACGAGTAAAACACGGCTTTAAAGGTAATTTGGATTTTTTATAATGTCCGGACTTGACCCATGACATTATTTTTTACATCAGGTACGGATTTAGTACAGGTTTCATGCATAATGAATTGCTGAAAGAGTAGTCATTTTTTCAAAGCATGCATCAGGATTGAGATATGTTTTGATCATATATTATATTAATTGTAACAGATGTGCTGTATTTTTTTAAACTAAGCTGTTTCTTTATGAAATGCAATTTATTTAATTTATAAAAACAAGACTCTTCTACTTCTGTAAAAATTGGACTGCATTTTTTTCTATTTAGTTGTACATATACGTTTTACTACTTGTACGTCTAGATTTACACATCGTTTTGTAAAAGTTTTTATACCAAAACGTTCATAAAATTAAGACGGATAAAATGTTAATATTATATTTTTGCAAAAATGAACTGATTCTACTTGACGGCTTAAAATGTGTAAAGGGATTTTTGTTTGGCGTTCAGGGGTGTAAAACGAAAATAGTACAGTTAATAATCATAAATATAGGGATTCATCTGTAACTAATTATAAGGGTTGAATTGTATTTAATGTTAAAAAGTCCATAATACCCTTAATTTGACTTGTACATCATGCATTAACACTTGTAAGTGTTCTTATTTTTTGGGTATCTTAATCTACCCCTCCAATCTCCTTTATATATATAGTATAGATAATTATCCACCGTATCTTCCTTAAATCTCGATCATTTACATATCATTAGGGCTTACGTACATCATAAATGAGCGCAATTAATGTTACGTTGTATATTTGTGATCAAATACAAATATATACATGGAAAGTTATTTTAAACTTGGAGATCATAATTAATGATTTCATAAAAAATCTCCTAATATTCCGCTTCTGATCATCTTCGTACCCAAGAAATAAGTATCATTGTACAAAACTATAAATATATACGTACACCTGGCCTCATATCACATCATCAAACTCATTCCAAACCCTCCCACAAATTATTTCAAGAAACTGAATTAACAATTGGCATTGATCATGGTTGTTCGAGTGTTAACTTCGAATCGAAAGTTAACGGAAGAAGATGTCCGCTACATGCGAATGATTGAAGAACTTGGGAACGAACGGTTAAAAAGATGGTTACGTGAAAACAATAATCAGTTACATGAAGAACATGTTAAAGAAAGAAACAACTCAAAGGCTCCACAATCACCGTCCACGGACCAACCATACCAAGTAAATCCCACGTATAGCAAAGTTATAATAAGGTCTAAGATGTCTGCATTCATACCTTTCAAGCGTCCACAATCACCGTCCACCAACCAGCCATACCCAGTAAATCTCACGTATAGCAAGGTTATAATAAGTTCTGAGGATGAGAGTGGGATGTCTACAACCATACCTTTCATGAAGCGTCCACAATCACCGTCCACTGACCAGCCATACCCAGTAAATCCCACTGATAGCAAGGTTATTATAAGGTCTAGGGATGAGGGTGAGATGTCTGCAACCATACCTCCATCTCAGGAGATAGAGAAGGATCGGAAGAGAAAAAAGATGGTTGAGGAGATAGAGATGGATGGGAAGAGAAGAAAGATGGTTCCACAAAAGTCTATTCACACACCGATGGTGAACAACGAGGTAACCGAGCGATTGAAAGAGTTTATTGTGAATGTGATAAAAGGTACGGAGTTAAGACTAGTGATTCAGAAAAAGGTGTTTAAATCGGACACGAACAAGGGTTTAAACAGGTTGAACATGCCAATTAAACAACTAGAGAGTAATGAGTTTTTGAGGGAAGATGAGAGACGGATACTTAGGAAAGAAAAGGAGATAGAGGTTATGGTGTTGGGGCCGACGTTGGAGATGTATGAGAAACCGATGAAGTTGAAGATGTGGCATATGACGAATTCGGTGAATTACGTGTTAACGACAAATTGGCATAGTTTTTGGAAGGAGAATAAGAAGGTTTTGGATCAAGACTCAAAGATTCAAGTATGGTCTTTTAGGAGAGCTGATGAGAAGCTGTGTTTTGCTGTTGTACGTGTGGGGAGATATGATAAGCAAGTGATGAATTGAAGACATGCAACGTTGATATATTGTACGTGGATGCATATGCATCATTATCTTTATGTTTTTGGTTTCATTCTAATGTTATATATATATGGTTCTTTTATTTTATTTCAATCTTTAGACTTTGTTGTTGGTCGAGCATTAATTCATTAATATATATAACTTCGATCAATCTCGTTTATCATTCATCAATAAATATGTAATTAGTTAATTACACAACCTAGCTTCTCTTTCGATCGATCAATATTTAAGTACCAAACGCTCATCATCCCTAGTTGACAGTTGTTATTTCTTTCAGTGACTTAATTAATTTCATGAATCGGTACGTACAGATCGACGTACCCCTATCACATGAGTCACTAAACCAAGTCATAAAACCAAATACGTTCTCTTAACCAGACTCGCGTGGTGCATATAACATTAACAATTTTTATTTAACAAAGTACTTTCTCCCTGATCAACATATGGATTATAATTGTTTCCCTCTTGTTTGGACACTTAACTACGTTAGCAGTTTAAAACTGAACTCTACGGCAGTGTGTGGAGTCATGTTCCTAGTTCAAAGATCAAAGAACATGCATGAATCGATCAAAGGTTCGAAATATAAGACCAAATGTTAGAAATATTGAGTTTATGTAAAACTTATGATGGCTAGCTCTTATATGAATATGCACACTCATCCACTACCAATATTAGAGGAAAAAAAATAGCTATCTGGATCAGTGAAAATAAGTACTGATCTTTACTTCATTAATGAGAACTGAGAAAATAATCTCGACGTTATTAGAGAAGCTTAACCTTTGCTTCAAATCAAAAAAGTTGGCTGGTCGAAGCATAATGTTAAAGTTATAAATTGAGTAGGTCATCAGGATCAAAATGATAATAAATCAAACCCGGATGATAAAAATTATATGTACGTTAAATTTAAGTCGAGGGGTTGTGACAGTTTTGAAAGTTGGAGTGAAAGAAAAGAAGATGATGTTGTGGTGGCTTTTTCTACCAACCTTCTCTTTTAAAGTTATACATGATAGAATATATAAAACTAATTATAAATGATTCGCTTTATTAAAAACTAGTTTAGTGCCCGCACTACGCTCGGGAATACAAAATTCAAGCGATGCTTTTAAGGATATTCATGAATGTTACAATCAGTTTTGAGACAAAACCATGGTAAACCAGAACATAAGATATACTTTTAAAAATTAGACTTTTAGTATAACAATATTATACTTAAACTTACTACAACATAAAGTGCTCAGTTTTATGGTGTAGTTTATTTTTAAAAAAAATCGTATAAAAATGTTATGTATATTTATAAAAACTGAGGTCTTTAATTGTATGTTATTATTAACTTTATCCATAAGTTTCATTTTAAACCCTATCAGATATAAACTGACTCATGTACACCCCTTGTAGTAGAGGGTTAAAAATATAAATACTTTTAAATTTTTCAGAATTCTCCAAAATATTAGGGGACAAAAAATGTAATTAGTTTTATTACTCACGCTATGCTCGAGAACCTAATATCCAGATGATTAATTTTAATGATACTCATGGGGCATGGAAGGTTCCAATCAATTTTTAGACAAAACCGTTATAAAACCGGAACACAAGAATTATTTAAAAACTTTTTTTTAATATAGCAATATTATACTCAAATCAAAGAGAAATAAATGCTCGGCTTTATGGTGTAAATTTTTTAAAAAGAATAATATCGTATAAAAATTTATGGATGGTTAAAAGATATTAAGGTATTTATTTATAACATATTACTAATTTATCTTTAACTTTCATTTATATACCTTATTAAATATAAACCGAACCATGCACACCCTAGTAAAAAGGGTTGAAAGTGTAACTATTCTTAAGTTTTTATAGGATATCCTAAATATTAGGAATTCAAAATGTAATTCATTTTATTATAATATATTATTATAGATTATATATACATATTTTAATTATAAAACTATTATTATGAGATAAACTCTCAAATAATGTCAAGTAAGCAAATCAACTTTAAATGATTGACACATAAGCAAAATTCATTTTCCTATATTATATAGAAGATTTAAATTTTAACATTTTTTTTATCATGCTCCTAATTATATATTTTTCCCACCAACCTATCTCTTTTAGAGTTATAAATGACAGAATGTATAAAATTAATTATAAAAGATTCGTTTTATAAAGTTTTAAATTTTAACTTTTGTTTATCTTGTTCTTATATTATTGCACCAAACTAATTTACATCATTGTTAAGGATTGAACTCATAACCTCTAATATTATAAACCAAAGTCGTTACCAAATGGGCTAGTCCCACGTTATTGTTTAAATTTTAATTCATAACCTTTTAAAAATTGTTAAACTAACCATTAAGCGGATATTTTAAAAAAAAGTGTTGCTATATACACCCCATCTTTTTAAACTTTTTACTTGTTACATCCCCTTTCTAAAGTTTTTGTAAAATACAATTTTAGCATTTTTTTTTACAAAAGTATATTTTTCTCTTAAATTTATATTTCATTTCTTATAATGTTGTATTAAACTATTGCATTCAGTTAATGGCATCGATTAGGTATGTTCAAACAAGCAGAAAACCGAAAAAAAATCAAAATAAATGGTATCCTTAACCCAAAAAAGAACCAAATTGCAAGTTGGTTTTTGGTTTGGTTACTAACCATATCCGAATTGTGAATCAGGTTTTAGGTTACTGAAAATATGGTTTATTTGGTTCGATTATCTGAATAAATCGTGTAATAGTTAGTTTAAACGGATACTCAGACCGAAAAACCTACTAAAGTATGTGGTTCAATTCGATTCGGTTAGACCAATTTTTTCCATAATCGAATAAACCTAGTAAAGCGGTTGAATTCGGTTAGGTTAGGAAAATAATAACGAGTGCATGGCCAAATAAAAAAATTTCACAACCAAATAAACCGAACCGAATAAGCCCGTTAACCGAACCGTTGAATATTCACACGAAACATTTTTTATGTAAGCATATTATTATTTTCATTTAGAAACACAACTTTATAACGAACAAGAACAAAAAAAAAATTTAGCGAGAATTTTTTATAAGTTTCAACATATTTAAAAAAAAAAAGATGTGACTAAGTATATAGGAGGGGTAAAAAAAAGAGTTTTGTGTACATATATTGACCCTTTCTTTTGTCTTTTAATGCATATTTCAACTTCACAAGTTTAGCACTTTTACTTTCTCTTTATTTTAAAATTGGCATAATTATGATTTAATTTATAAATTTAAATTTTTACACTTTAAACAAAAGTTTTTTTTTATCAAAGTGTATTTTAGTCGTAAACCCGAGATCTCACCGCCACATTTCATAACTATTTATAAAGATATAAGGGTTATTCAAAAAGAAATATTAAATTTATTGTAAAAAATAATCTTTTTATTAAATATAAAACATATGGATTATATAAAATCAAAAAAATAAATCTTTAAACCCACAAGGCACAAGGTTTATTCTTTTATTATCTATCAACTTCTCATAAAAAATAACTGCATATAAAAAACAATTAGCATGGTACGTGAGAACAATACTAATTGACACGTTTGACCTCAATAATTTTTAGTAACTTAACTTTTTATTTTCTTCAAAATATCATATTTCAATTTTGTTCTAATTAAGTTATTACTATATATTGAAAAGAAAACTTCATGAATAGTTTATTTTTTGTTTAGCATTTTGGCCACTACAAAGGTTTGTAGGTTTTGCATTTTGGCCACCAAAGTAAGTAACTCTTTTGTAGATTAGTTGAGTTTGAGGTAGTGTTGTTATATGTTTTGCATTTTGGCCACTATAGTTTTTGTAGGTTTTGTATTTGGACCATCAAAGTAGAATGACTCTATGTAAGTAAGTTGAGTTTGAGGGACAAATAGTATTGTGGTTACTTGTCCTTGGATTCTTGGAACAACTCATGTTCATTTTTGTTTATCTCTCTTGTTGGCTCATTTGATTATTGTCATTATGTGGCTACCGCTCGCCTCCGTCATCTTCTTTGTTTTTCAATCGATGACGAATGGTGCCCGTGGATAGCCGATTATGGTCAATAACGTATGGTGATTTCCTTTGTTATGGGATTCTAAAAAGAGAGACGTTGATCCGTCATTGCCAACACCAGCTTAGATGTGTTTCATTGTGATAGTGTTGCATACAATTGTTTCATTATGTTTATTTAAAGTAGAATGACATTTGTTTTTTCGTTGATTTTAGCCCGTGTATGGTTTTAATTGATGTGATGACGAACATTTAACGGTATACGTACAAATGGCTCGGGCAACGCACGAGCCTGTATAATTCTAGTTTAAGTTTAAAAATTATTCTAATTAGGTCACCCACCTTCATATTTTATTCAAATTAGAGGTTTTAACATGTTGTTTTCACATGTTTTTCTTTACATTTCAGTTAGGAATTATTTTTTGTATCTTTTTATGCTAATGTGAAGCGGTAATTAATGTGAATTGTAGGGTTACTTTTTTATTTTTTATTATAATTAATATATTTTTAAATTTTTAAATATAATTACATATATTAAATATTTCGACCCCCACATTTTATTCTCAATTTCCTTCTTGACACAAACAAAATCCAACAATTGCTCGATTTAGAGGTTCAGTCATCCAATTCAAACAAAATATACTTAAACGACCTAATTAAAATAAAATTAAAACTTAGTTATGTTTATATAACATTTTCCCCGTTACTAACATAATAAAATAACAAACGTTTCACGTGACTCAAAACCATCAGACGCTAATATTATTAACGTAGTCTTTTATCTCGTACCCCTCTGACCCTTTTAAGTAGTCAACAATCGAACATTGTGTCATAACATCCATTCCTCCTCTGTTTCAAACAGTCACTTTTCCGGCAACACTTCTCCCACCTCGGCAACCTTTCTGACTACTTTTTTGTCCACCTGTCTCCTCTGTTCATTACAAACGACAAATCCCTGCAATTTTATCATCAGTTCTTGTCAATTCACACTTATAATTATACACGCATCTGTGTCAATTTGTTATCAAAACAGAACTATTGGCACAAGAGAAATTGAACATCGCCGGAGACAAACTTCAACAGTTCTCAGGTGAGCAATTGATCATCTGTTTATTAGTTCTATTCAAACTATTGAAATTGAAGATCAATTTACTCTGTTTCTGTTTTAATTTTTTGTTGTTGTTGATTAATGGAGGTTTAAATGCACAGCTAGTTTTCTTATTTTATCAATTTAGAGTTTGAATATTGGTATATTGGTTTTAAACGGTCCTAATTATCAACTTTTAATTTTCACCGATCACAACTATCGAATTGGCAGTAAAGGTCTTAATTTTTATTACTTTGACAACTAACAGACCCCATTAAATTTTCTTTAACCGCTTTAAGTTTTTTCGAATTCAAGACCGACATTTTAGGGCTTTTGATCGAAGGATATCACGAGTCGATTGATATAAAAATTATCTTGAAACGACGTTCTGAACGGCAAAATTTGTACATACGAGCTTTAAGCACCCGATTGAAATACTGTTTCGTCGTTTTGAATGACAAGCATAGGCTAAGAGCATGGTGTATGCAGCCTTCATCATGTGTTTTTTTTCCTTGACTAAAAGCATTGTTGTTATAATAAAGTATTTAATTAGTATTTTTGTTTTAGCCATTGAATGCTCCAAAAATATTTTATTAATTTATTTTTTATTTAGTTTAACCTCGTTGTCACTATCCTGCTTATGTATCATTTAAGTTGGATTTTATTTGTTGTTTAACTCTATCATAAGAGTATAATACAAGGAATAAATGGCATCTTTATTTGTTTGTTAGTTATTGATTACATCTAATTATATTTCCATTTGGCTTCTTTTAAAGTTGTTAAATGTCATATAAAACTGGTGACCAAATCTTTATTATATTTATTTGGTAAGAAAATAAGGAAGCATTTTGTCCCTACAAATATTTTTGAGCAATTAATTTGGTTGGTTTACAATACATCTGTTCTTTAAGATATTAAATCACTATTGTGCACTATTGTCCCATTGCTATTCACATCTTATGCTGCAAACTATGAAGCTGTTATGTATATTTTGATACTATAATTTCTTTACTCGTGTCACGCTTGAAAAATGTGGGTTTGCTTCTCTCTTGTAGCCGAATTTAAAACAGTAAAAGTGATTTTTATTTCCGCTTTTTTGCATTTTAGAAGCGTAGAATATGTTTTTTGTGTACTTGAAAAATAAGTTGTAGCTTAGTCATTAAACATGATTTGATCTCATTTATTTGAATCTGCAACAGCGCTATTTGACCCGAAAGAACCAAAATCAAGCATGAAAGAGAGTCATGGAAGATATATAAATCCCTTCTTATCTGATAAGGAGAATGATAAAGTCAACTTATTGAACAACGATAAAGTCAACTTGACTGCTAATCTTGAAGGTGAAAAGTTTGACAAGTCTACAGGGTCGTTCGAGAAGGTTAAAGAATTGTGCATTGATAAAAATGTGACAGAATGTCATCTTGTTAAGGATATATGTGTGGATGAGGGACTATCTCATGAGTTATCATGCTGCCCCGTTACTGTTAATGGAGATAAACACGATGGCATGATTAATGATGATATTGATGCCCCGTTGCTACCTTCTAACCGTCCATCTGATAAGATAAAGTCAGTAGAATCTAATTCATTGAATAATTCCATCAAAACGGATGAGCCTTCCAACAACGGTGTCACTGATGTTGATCAACCGATTTCTGAGGTTTGTTTTTACTATTTGCAAGATTCATGTGTATTATGTGGGTCAAATTGTCAAAACAGGTCAGACTGGGTCGAATTGGGTAGACCTGCTAGTTCCGTTTTGACCATTTTTCAATCATTTTTATAGACTAATACAATGCAAAAGAATTTAATCATTGAACAAAATGATTTTAGATGTTGTATGCATTAAATCTAAACTTCAGGTGAGTTTCAACGCGGTTGACACATATTTGCTTAAGTTTTTATTACACAACTGTGTTAATAACAACCCTGATCAAAACATACACGAGCCAAAATTGCTGCGTGGAGTTACTTGTTCAAATGTGGTTTGTTATATAGTCTGTAATTGTTATAATGTCGTTATTCTTGTTAGATCCATTGGTTTAGTCGTTCGCATGGTCATAATTGAACTAAATCTTGTAGTCTTTTTTTATTTGTTTGGATACAGCGCGTTGGATCTGAAGCTAAAGAACCAAGAGAAACCAACCAATCTGTTGATATATCAAATGAAATGAAGACGAATGAAAACACCATTTCAAATTCCAACAATGTGAAACTAGCATCCGTTATCAGTCCCCTTGAACAACCACTCGAAGCGCAAATTGCACCAAGCCACCATGACATAGCTTCAAATAACATGGTTGCACGTGGCGGTGGAGAGTCAAGTTTCTCCATGGCAGGTTCTGTTTTAGGACTAATAACGTACTCCGGGCCTGTAGCATCTTCTGGTAGCATATCTCATCGTTCAGATGGCAGCAATAGCAGCAGCGTCAGATCGTTTGCATTTCCCATGTAATAAAAACCACACTTCCTTCTTTTCCTATTTAGAAAGTGTTTGGGATCGCATATGACTCATCCCAAACACCTTTTCTTGGTATCTGCTTATTTAATGCTAAACAAGCAGGTACCAAGATGCTTACTTTCAAAGCAGATAAGCGCCTTAAAATAATAAAAATAATCGCAAATGCACTTGTTGTATCACTGACGTTGTTAATTTGTGTTTTCAGATTACATAATGAATGGAACAACAGTCCTGTAAGAATGACAAAAGTGGACCAAGTACAGTCACCAAAACATAAGGGATGGAGACAAACCCTTATCTGTTGTAGATTTTAAGCTCTTATACACTAGTTATGGTAAATATATAAATTCTATAAAGCAATATCGATTCGTGTGGTTTTAGACTTTAGGCATCTTGGGTGCTGCTTTCGTTGGGATCGAGCTGTGGAGTTGAGGTGGAACGCGATCTTTTCATGGTAACAGTAAGAACTAAGAACCAATTACAAGCCGGTTCATGAGATCTTACCAATACCTTTGACAGATGATTTTCAAGAAGTTAAAAACAATGTACAAGGTTTTAAAATTTTCAGTCCACATGCTTGTGTGTAGCACAATAAGTTGTCATTTAATTTTGTTTGTGAGGTTTTTTTCTTTAATTTATTATCTGTATATGTTATAAACCTAATTTTAGGAGTGTACAATACTTGGGAGAAAACAGTTACCAAACAAACTACTTGGTCTCGACGTCTTGTAGGGGTACACAAAAACTTCATTGTCATTGGATTTTTAGCTTAGTGGTCAGGACTTTACATAAAAAGGGTTCCTTCTGGGTTGAAATCGTAAAAAATAGATCGGACAGTTAAAACCAGGAGGTCTCGAAGGGGGTAATAGTGATTGATAGGTCTAAGGCTTACTACGAATCCAAACCTCTCTGTAAAGATAAAACTTTGATATTTTCCTTTAATTTTTAATTTTTTTTTTTGCAAAAACTTATTACATTCATTTACCGAACCTTAGCTCGATTGGGTTTATTTTTCTTTAAATGCTAGGCTTGTTTAGCCTTTAACGAGTGAAATGGCGGTTTTGGGCTTAATATGGTTTACTAGACTCTAGAGTATTGGGCTTTTAAGTTTAAATAGATCAAAGAATCAATTTTATACATATATTGTTAAACTAGTTTTTAAACTATATGCACGTTTAGGCGCGTTTTAACTCGTGACATGTATTATGCTCGTAACGTTAATGGGTCATGTTGTGTGATGCGAATATAACGTCGTGTTTATGAATTTGTTATATGCATTACGGTGCGACTTAACGTGAGGTACTTGCACGTGGCATGATATGTTTTTTTTTATTTTATTACACATATTACATTTGTGACATTAACATCACGTTGCGGGCTACAACTACTAAGTCCATAGGCCAAACCTTTGACTAAAGTTATCGAAAGAAAATATATAAGAATTAGAACAAAAAAGTACAAACAGTTATTGTAACATGTCACCGAACTTCAGTATTAGTAGCATGTATAATATAACGATAACTAGAATTACGGGAAAATGATAATAGGTACGTTATAATTAATACTATTAAATTACTATAATAGCAATGAGGTTGACAACTCACTAGTAACACTCTTTTATTTGGAACACTAGGTCTAGGTTTCAAATCTCAAAAGCGATAATTATAATGTAATTTAGGTTCAATATATATTGATATTGTTAAAAAAAGGTTATTAGGTTTTATTACTCTCAATTATTAGGTATTGGCAACTCCAACTAACACTTTCACTCTCATCATTTCTAACTTAACACTTACTTGTTGTGTCACTTTATTTTTGTGCCATATAAGCATGTCACGTAGGATAAAAAAGTCACGTAGATAAAAGCGGAGTGACATAACAAGTGAAGTGTTAAATTAGAAGTGGTGAGAATGAATGCGTTAGTTGAGAGTGACAGCAACCAATACCTAATAGTTGTGAGTAATAAATCCAAGAGTAAATTGCTATTTTGGTCCTTGAGGTTTGGTTAAAATCACGGTTTTAGTCCAATAGTTTGTTTTTTTATTCTTTAGGTCCATTAGTTTCACACAAACTTGTTGTTTTAGTCCACACCACTACCGGCCATCCATTTTTCCAGTTAAGTTTGTGTGAAAAGACAATAATACCCATAGACTAAATTGTAATTTTAACCAAACCACAATGACCAAAATAGTAAGTTACTCTTATTATTATTTTTAATATTGTTATTGTTATTATTATTGCTATTGCTATAATGGAAGGTCGGTGGTTTCCACAGGCCAATCATGACGTACCACATGGCGTAATCCTATTGGACAATTTCATACTATTCCGAAATAAGTATGTAATTATCAACTAGCGTGTTTGGCTTGGGCGCGCTTGGATTTAAATGGTGGCTTGGGTTCGAGTCCCCCCCACAACATGTTTTTTTTTTCTTAATTGTTTGTATCTTATTCTTTTCTTTGGGTTTTTTTTTCTCTTTGTTTTGTTACAATTTTTACACGTGTTACCTTAACTCAATTTTGACATGTTTACAACTTTGATCTCTACTCAACTTTAACGTGTTTACAACTCTGACCACTCCTTATTATTAAACCCACATATTTCCGACTTTGACTTATAGTTTTTTTACTTTTTAATAAGTAACGTACTAACTCTTTATTCCGTAACGTGTGAGTGGTGAAACTTTTTTATCAACCCGCGAGACGAAATCACATATGAGAAACCCGGCCGCCGCATCGCGCATTGTTAATACGTGTAACGAAGTGAAAAAAAAACTATGTCGGCGGAACACACAACACATGTCAAATTAACTCACCGACCATATTGAATTCGAAAAGGTGTCACTACAAAGCGTATAAAACGTGAAAAATCCTAATATCACAATTGTTACATGTGTGACTCGTCATAAACGTGAAACCCACGCGTTACATCGTGCAACCCAACCATAAATCTAATTATTATTAATACACACAACACAAACCACTACACGTACATGCATCTTCATCTTTTTCACCATACTACCAGCACCACGCGGTGTAGTACCCAAACTTGTTACTTTGGAGAAACCACAAGCACCATTGTATAACTAACTCTAATAATTAAGTTAATAGATAATAATTATTATTGTGGTGTCAAAAAGTATTTACGTGGTGTTGTTAGTATGGTGAAAAATAATTAAAAATGAAAATATGTAGTGGTTCTAATAATAATAATAATAATCTTAATAATAATAATATATAACAATAATAATAATAATAATAATAATAATAATAATAATAATAACAATAACAATAACAAAAATAATAAGGAAAATTGGATTTTAAAAATTCCAACTTTCATCTGTTGGCCGGAAAAAATCTCAACTGAGAAAATTCTTGATAAAGATCTCAACTTTAAAACATATTTTTTTTAAAGAGCCCAGTTAAAAAAAATACTTAACACCGTTAATTTTTTTTCGAATTTAAAACTAATATTTTAACGTTTTTGATCGGGAAGATGATACATCGAATCAATTGATCTACCTAGCTAGCAAAGTTGTGAAATGGTTATATATATCTTTAAATTAAAATAAAAAAAATGTGATCTTAATTAACAACCATATATATATATTTACCGACCGACCCGTTTGAACGTTTGAATAAAAATGGGTTGCTCCACTGGTTTGTTTTTGGAACTCGTCACTTTGTGTTTTGTGTATACTGTCCATCTCGTTCTCCCCCACACACATTTTTACCAAGAGAATCTTCATGTCTAAGTCACCATAAGTTTCCACAAAAAAAAAGATCATTAATTTTCATGCTATATATATATATTGCATGATCTAGCTACACTTCATGTTAATTTATCAACCAAGTTATATACATATATGGAGATATTCAAGTTTATGTTCTTAGTGTTGCTTTCCCTTTCACTCTTCATCAATTTAGGTAGGTATTTTGTGCACACAAACACTCACCTCATGATCGATGTTCTTTTAATTTAAAAGAAAGTGATTCCAAGATTGCATCTTTAGTTTTGAATTTTTAATTTTTTATCATCATTTTTACATGTTTTGTAGCTCAAGGTACTCATGAAAGTAGCTTTGGTGTCCATGCAATGCCAAGAAAGTTGATGCTCAATCCAAAGGCAAGATTATTATTAAACCCTAAAACACTCATATGATGCTTGAAAAAAGGCAACACTTTAGGGTTTGATCCAGCTGGTTTTTATACAAATTAAGAGATTGGGCAATTTATTAGAGTTAATTTCAAAAGGCTAAATATGTATATCTCTTTTTTCATTTGAGTTGAAATAACCGTTAGTTCCTACACTTATAGGTCGAAGGCTTTGAAGACATTTCGTCACTGTCTGGCAATAAGTATTTATCAGGTACTTATAAATCATGCAGCGATACTAGCTAGAACTTATTAGTATGAGGTTATCATTTTTTTTATATGCATACAGTCTAATTCATGTATTTTTTTTAATAAAATAACATAGATTTTGTATAAAAAAAACTTAAGCAGGCAGTTACGTCTAACTAGTATGAGGTTCCTACACTTTTGGTTTCGCTCTTGTTATGTAGGAGGAATCATGGCAATAAGAAATTCTTTGTTTTTCTTTCATATATAATAGTATAATTACCTAACAAATTAAAGCAAATATAATTTTATAGCTTTAAAAATGGTAGAAATTAACTAAGAAGACTTATTTAGATGTTATTATATTAACTTATATGTATGAGCTTAATTCCTTAGGTGAATCGCGCATGAGAGAACAAGTGGCAACATCTTCGTCGAAAGTGACGATCCACGAAGGATCTGAACAAGCTCGCATGTTTACTATGGATTACTCTCCAGTGAAAAAAAGAAGACCCGTGCATAATTAAAAAGTGATACAACTTTGATATGCGTCTGTTTATCTTCTACTTCGATGTAATAAGACTTTAGGTATACTTAGTTATTTCTTTAAGCATGTATTTAAATCAAATATAGAAACTATGGTAGTTAACATGTTTTTCTTTTAAAAATGCTAAAGTTGTTAGATGTGGTTTAGCTTAGGGATGAGCGCTTGGTATCGAAATACCGAACCGATACCCGTATCGTACCGGTACCGTACCGAACCGGTACCGTACCGATAGATTCGGTACCGGTATCGGTACCCACTTTTACATGTTTTCGGTATCGGTATTTTCGGTATCGGTACCGGTTCGGTACCAATACCTTAAATTTACCTAAAAGTACTTGTTCCGTACCTATACCGTACCGGTACCGTACCGATAGATTCGGTATCGGTACCGGTACCCACTTTTCCATGTTTTCGGTATCGGTATTTTCGGTATCGGTACCGGTTCGGTACCGGTACAGTACCAATCTCATCCCTAGTTTAGCTAGCTAGCTATATAGCTAGTATAACGAATGTATTGTTTTAAGTGTTTATATTAAAATAACTTATTTCAGTTATATTTTTTTTCTTTTACTTGGGAGTCTTGGCTTGGAAAAAATTAAAAGAAAAGTGTCTATCTAATTTATATTTATTATTATTATAACTTCTAAAAGGGAAGGTCGGTGCTTTGCACCTGTCTCTTCTGTCCCGTCACGTCGTGTTTCAACTTTTTCTTACTTTAACGTATTAACGGTTTTAATATCCGATTTTTAATGCATTGACGGTTTTAGTCTCCGACTTTTACTAGTTGTCATGAGCCCCTGATGAGTTTTTGACTTTGATCTCTTACTCCACTTTGACACATAGTATGACTTTTACTAATTGTCATTTTAACCCTTGATGATTTTTTTTACTTTGATCTCTTACTCTACTTTGTCATATAGTACGATTTAACACTGCTATCTTTTTGACATTTAACTTTTGACATTTCATCATTTTTTAATATGTAACACATTACGTTTTTGCGCCATGACGTACGGGACATGAGACTTTTTTATCAACGCATGTGACGAAGTCACATACGCAAGACCCAACTGTCTGCCCCGGCCGCTGCAACGCACAACCCGGTCTTAAATTTAGTTATGTGAAAGATATAATTCAATAAAAATGAAAGAAATATGTCTTTCTTATGTGAAATTCATGCTAAAATATTCAATTTATATAGAGTTAAGTGCAATTTGCACCCCTGTGGTTTACATCAAAAAACGCCTTTACAACCCCATTAAAAAACTTAGACTGTTTGCAACCCTGTGTTTCCTAAAGTGAATCATTCGCATCCCTCCGTTAAATTCACTGTTAGTTGACTGTTAATTTAAATGGTAAAAGAGACATTTTAGCATCATATATAGTTTATCCTTTTCAATTGCATCTCTATGGTTCTAGGTTTCTTGAAAAAAAAACCCAACTCAAGTTATGTTTTACTTTATTTTCTTCTATCAACGTCATATACATTTATTCTTTTTCAATTGCATGCAATTCTTCAACATATTATCATCTCCTCCACTTCTATTTACCAAACCTTGACATATATCACGTTTATTACCAGAAAATTTATTTCCATTTAAACCTTAAATCCGACCATTAAATTTCCGAATTTGGTCGGGATCCATAGCTAACTTCCTTCGAAGCTTAATTATCTCTCGCCTCTAGAACACGAACCGAAGTTATACGCCATATACGCCCCAAACCTGAAACCATTTCCAAATCCACCGGTTTCAGTATGTCTTTGATTGTGAATAACCATCATTAGACACCGCTTGACTGAAAACACCACCACAAGAATCAACAGGGAGGTCGAAAATGCAACAACGGAAAATACACGGTAGGCCACATTGTTGATGAGTGAAAGAATGAGCTGTTAATCGGAACGCGTTCGAACCAGTTTGATTTGTTATCCATTGTTGTAAGAAAACGAAATAGATTTGGAGCCTCTTGAATTCTAATAGGAATCGACATGATTTTGGGAGATGCTTATGGTTGTGGTTTTCTCAAACATTAAACTAATGGTAAACTAACGGTTAACTTAACGGAGAAGTGTAAATGACCCACTTTAGAAAGCACAGGGTTGCAAACTGTCTAAATTTTTTAACAGGGTTGCAAATCGCTTTTGGATGTAAACCACAAAAATGTAAATTACACTTAACTCATATATATACTATGTTAAATGCTTGTGTAATTTGTATCGTCAAACAATGCATATTAATAATGATGAAATTACGAAATGACGAAACTGAGCGTTATCAAATACGGAGTAACATGTTTTCTTTTGCCTAACTAGCTTTAACCTATGCTTATTTTCCCCCTTAGATAAATTTTTGGGCTTCATCACCTGTACGTTGAGATAAAAGAGTTGACCATGCTGCAGTTGACCAAGTTGTTGAAGTTGACCATGCTTAATTGTTAGGTCTATAAGTTTTGAACTTGTTTAAAGTTTTTCTTATGTTTAATTATGCAGTTTTAGACCATTTTTTAAACATATTTTAGATTTGTTGATGTGCTAATATTTTGCATCTTGTTTGGGTAATGTTTCGCATATTGTACGGGTAATGTTTTAGACTTATGTTATATTAGTGCTACATTTGTATTGTTGTTTGATGTGTTTATTTATATTTTTTAAAGCGAATACATTCGAATCTATTCGAATTCGATTCGAATAACTTAATCGAATCGAATACATAGATTTTTAGTCGAATGTGGATCGAATACGAATACAGTTTTTAAAAGTCCCAATTCGACTAATTCAATTCGCCCAATTCGCATTCAGTTCGAATGAACACCCCTAAGGCTCATACACAAACTGGCCACTACCATGCACCTCTCTTTGTTTTTCATCTTGAATAATCAATGCATAAGCTTCATTTATAGCAGTGTTATGAAACCCGGACCGGACCGGCCGGTCAAACCGGGAATCGCCAGTGGCAGCGGTCCGGTCACCTCCTCTAAAACGGGTCTCCAAAAAACCGGCTGGTTGGTGGCATCCTCCGGTTGAAACGGTGAACCAGGCCGGCGATTTGACCGGATTTGGACGTAATCCGACGATAACAAGGTGAGAAGAAGGTGGTATGTTCAGATCTAGAGGAGAGATGGCGATAAAACTTGAACATGATGGTTATGATGATGACAGAGACAGTGGAGAAGGGATGCGCGACAGTGACGGAGGGATGCATATTCAGTTGTATCTGTAGATGACGGAGAATTGGATGATGGTTGGCAATGGCTCAAAGGTGAGAATGGTAAATGGGGTGAGAAAGATGTTGCAGTTTCAAGGACATGGTTTATGGCTTAGGTGAGTAGGTGACTTTCAAGTTTTAACCCCTAAAAGGCTAAAAGCATGCTATGTTTTTTCAAATTTTACATAAGAAGTCCATAAGTGTTGTTCTATCACTTATATGGAACAATTTAGTTGAATAAAATCATTTTTTATATATTAAATGGTATAAGTTAATTATAATGTTCTCCTGTGTATAAATTTGGTTCAATCGGTCCGACCGATCCGATCAGTGGACCAGTAAGGTGTCCGGTTCGCTCTCCGGTCCGGTTTTTAAAACATTGATTTATAGTAAGTAAGAGTTTCATCATCAAAATGTTACCTCTAACAGCATCATAAGAAGCATTTAGTAAACAAGTCGTTGATCTGCTTCTCTTTTTATCAAAATTGTAGCTGCACCACAAACACATGAAGGCACCGTGTCAAGAGCATTCAACTCATTCCGATTTCGCTTCAATTTTATGAAATATGATGCAATGTCATCATTTCCTTAAACAGTTTGAGAAATAGTTTTCTGCAATTGGTATAATTTTGCACCGTTTGATTGACCGTACCTGTCGTTCAACTTGCTCCACATCAATTTATGTGTAAAGAACAGAGTAATTAGATGAATTGTATAAAGAACAGTCAAATGGCCAAATTTGATGAAAGAAATCTAATTCCCCCTCTTAATCTTTACAAAAGCACATGCTAGCTTCTTGTTCATTTGATCTTGAGTGTTGTATATATATGTGGTATTAATTACTGATCGAAGAGGAATGATACATGCATGTCTTAATCCATCGAATTTTCGTCACATGGACACGTGATAGTTAATATACTTCATCAATAATCATCTCGATCATTAATGCATTTGCCAATACCATATATGTCACAAAAATACTAATCAGCAAACTTAATTTTTTATATACATTAATGAATTAGTGACCAATCAACACGTACGTACAAAATCCAAAAATCGGGTCACATAAGATAAATGGACAATATTAACTAGAATGTAACAACTAATTAAAACATATAAAGATGATGCATGCATATATCATATCCTCGATCTTCATCTGGTTAATTATCTTGCAACACAGACAACAGCAAAGCATAACTTCTCGTCTCTCCGAAACGACCATACTTGAATCGTCGAGTCCTTATCCAAATCCTTCTTGTTCTCCCTCCAAAAACTATGCCAACTAGTCGTTAACACGTAATTCACGCTACTCTTCATATGCCACATCTTCAACTTCATCGGCTTCTCATACATCTCCAACGTTGGACCCAACACCATAACCTCTATCTCGTTTTCTTTCGGATTCGTCTTACTAAGAATTCGTCTCTCGTCTTCTCTCAAAAACTCATCACTTTCAAGTTGTTTAATCGGCATGTTTAATCTGTTTAAACCTTTATCCGTATCCGATTTAAACATGTTTTTCTGAATCACAAGTGTTAGTTCCGTCCCCTTTATCTCATTCACAATAAACTCCTTCAACCGCTCGGTTACCTTGTTGATCACCACCTGTGTACGAACCGGACGTTTTGGAACCATCTTTCTTCTCTTGGGAAGATTTTCTCCGGTAAACGTTGACCGTGGACGCTTGGACATGATAGCCTTCGAGTTGTTTTCTTCTTTAACTTGTTCTCCACATAACTTTTTCAGTTCATGAATGTATCTTAACTTCATTTTCTTCTCCAGTTTTTTAATCTTTCGCATGTATTTAGCTTCTTTCTCCATGAATGCTGCTTGCTTCATCGATCAGGTTTTGGTGAATGTATGTATGAATAAAAAACGCAGGATGATTTTGTTTTAGGGTTTGAAATGAGTTTGATGACATATGGTGTATTTATAAAGGCTTCTTAACGGAAATTTAGGGTACAATTAACGCGATTAAGTCATGTACGTAATCTCCAAGTCATAGTTTCACAACATTAAATGCATAAGGTACAACTTGTTATTGCGCTTATGTAATGTACGTAAGCCCTAATAAAAACAAATGAGATTTACGGAAGATAGGGTTCCACTTTTAAAAATAATATTAAAAGATGATTAAAAAGAAAAACGGTGTTAAAAAAAGATTAAACAGAAATATTTTTTTAGTTATGGTTATTAAGAAAAAATAAAAGAACTAGCTAGCTATTATTTTTTTAAAATTTGGTTTCTTAATTATAAATATTAGAGAGTAAATTATGTTATCTGGTTTTCAAAAAGTAACGGTTTAAAACAAATATTAATGTACCTCGATCTATTGAGGAAATTAAAACAACTAGTGTTAACCGCCCCGCGCGTTGCGGCGGAGATTTGTAACAAACGGCTTCTGCAGCATAATATCATGGCATTGGGCTAATTGTTTAAAACATATGTTACTACATTACTCCAAAAGTCTATATATTAATCTTTAATCCAAGTTAAAGCTGAAAAGCTAGCATGATCTGTTTGTATTTCACCTCCTCCGTCCGATTCCTAACATTGTCTTCATCTAGACATCAAACAACATTGAAAGCAAACACTTAAGGCAACACACATGGCAATATATAAAGTCAAACACCGAAAGCAACAAACCACTAAAATAATGTTAAAAAAACGAACCATTAAAATAATGATCAATTTGTTGGAAAATAGTTCACTTTTATTAAAATAATCAACTGAATATTATAACGATGCTCTCGTTATACATGAGAAATTCACTAGTATATTACCGTGTACAAAACCAAATCAGAAATACATGTAGATAACAAGTTACAAATGATACAAACCGTACTGGTAAGTAAACTTCAGTTGAACAGCAATGTAAACGACAATAACAAGGAGATAGCAACGTACATGACGTTAACAACAACGATATTGATGATCCTGCAAAAAAGATATTAGAAAGAAAGATCCGGGCTTGTGTTTGACACAATTCCCTTAAACAGATTCGTCGTCTGTTCCCAGGGTACACCGGACGAAAGCAGCGTACTGCCGGACTTAATCACTTGCCTGAAAAGAAACCGAAGAAGATGATGCAAATGAGATGATAGATATTATGTGTCTTGCTCTTGCGTTTTTGGTGTGTTATGAACTCTCCATGTTTCTTTGGTTTTTGGTTTTTTTTTTATCCAAAAAACAACTTGTGTTGCCATGTTTTTTTGTTGTTATCTTTATGATAAGTAATGCAAGAGTCTTGCAATTCATGACAATTGAATTGTCATAAAACTTAGCAACTAATGACAAATGAATTGTCATAAAACCCATTAACTTAAGGTTGGACATCCGAATGGTCTCTTCTAGATGTCTCAACCGAGACGGGTTACAACAACGCTAGCCTCGAGTTTCGGAGCTGCATTCGGTTACCAACTGACTACTTGAGAGTTGACCTCTCATTTACACAAAATATCCAACACAATTGTTACCAACTTCCAACTTTCTTCTACAACACCCCTAAATCCAAAGGTTAAATGATTAATTTCGAAACCTAAATTCAACACCCCTAAACTGTTCAACATAAAGATTAACTTACCTCATATAAATTGCAAGTGAATAATTCATCTAATGGTGATTTGATTTAAGAAGGAAAAATATAAACCTAAAGCTTCTGTAAATCCTTTTGAGACATCATGTAATGCCAAAGTGGTCAAAATCCAACATCAAATGTATCAGCTTGAAACCATCTCTAAGCCTCTGCATAAATCAATCGTATTTTACAATTGTCTCTTGGTAGCATCGAAATCAGTGGCACACCAAGTAGTGATCCCTAAATCCATCTGCACGCTGAACACCATAGTCGGAAGCTGCTACCACCTATTGCGAACCTTCTTCCCCAAACATGAAACCCTAAGCGCCACCACCATCCTTCACAATAGCCCTAGTTACCGTCATCATCATCCATCACTGCAATTACCCCTAAATCCATATCGAGACCACTGACTCCAGCCACCCACCCCCCACCACCCAAGAACCACCTTCTACTACACCGAGCTACGATCTACAGTGAAATCCGACAAAAGAAAAAGGAAGAAAGAAGAGAGAGAAACATGGAGGGTTTTTTTCTCATGTGGATGATAACACCTGATCTGATCTAGCCACCACCAAAATTCTAGTCACATGTGAAATCCCTAAAATACCCTAAGTTACTGTTTAAATCCATGAATTTTTAATATAAAGGATAATAAATAAGTTCCTTAACTAAATAATTTTGTGGAGTTAAGTTAAATTAAAATGAGTTTACTATATGTAGAATTGAATTTAAACCCACGCATTTGGGGGCATTGGCGAGGCATAAGAGGGATCAAGGAGGGTCCGGGCCCCCTTAATTTTTTTTCGTCTGAAGCGTTGTTTTGTTGGTCGGTTGTTGATTTTATATATATATATTGAGTTTGGCCCCCCCGAAACAAAACATTATAAAAAAAATTATGGGTTTTTTAACTTTGGCCCCCCGGGCAAAAATCCTGGCTTCAGTGTTTGGGGGGGTGTAAAAAACCGAAGTTAAGAAGATACCCACAAAGAATAAAAAGAAAAGAAAATAAAAGGAGAAAAACCAAGATTTGAGATTATAATTAAGATTTGAACCATCCACCATGGCACAAGCATTAGCACCATGTCATAACAACAACCTTGTTTCAGTGGCCAGAAAACATTTTACCCGGCCATTGTACCCACAAGAGTAAGTACGATCAAACTCGCGACCTTGCTAAGTTTAGCATGTACCTTATTACGAAACCTACTTTTGCAAATAATGGTATATAACATAAATAGAGGGCAAAATATGTCACACCCCGACTCCAGGGCCTGACACGTTGCATAATATCAGCCAATCAAATAAAATAATCATATTACAGCGGAAGTCTTTCATAATAAAGACCACTAAAAGTCAACCCAATTTGAACTTTTAACAATGTCACTAAGTAAAACTACATACAAAGTAACTATCTAAGGACACTGCTCCCAGGTGTCCAAATCGGGTACTAGCTCCTATGATGAGAGCATCAGCCTTCTGATCCCAGCTAAGCTTCTTCGACCTAGCTAACGCCCTCGGGCGTTCCCTGTACCTGCATCACGAGCTAAAGGACGTCAACAACAACGTTGTTGGTGAGTCGTAACCAGTGACGTAAGACACATAAAACATTTAGACATCATCATTTCATATATGTGTGGTAATAAGTTATCTACAAGCCAACTCTTCTCTAACGCCATATCTTATTATGGCCAACTTGCGTTAGAGCCTGTTAACGTATATGCCGCATACAGGAATAACCGAGGTACCCTTGCGACCACTCTCGGTCTCTTGTTTCTTGTTGCCTAGGTGGGTGGTACCTCTCCTGTTACGAGCAATCAGTCTACCTAATTGGATCCAACTAGACGCATATACATCCCGAGGCGGAGCCGGTAGTTCCTTAAACAACTACCTCTTAGCGCGAAGCCCTGCCCTAATGACTTGCCCTGTGGCATGTAGCCGCCATCCCTATCCAGGGATGACTCTTAACGCGAAGCTTATTACCGCGGACCAACAACACAACAACCGGACTAACCTGGAGTTGAGGTGCGTTGAATCACCAGGTAGCGATCTACTTATAACCACATACATATTCATAGCATTTCATAAAACATTTCATACTTTTCATACATGCTCGGATACAGCCCCGAAATCATAAAACATATAAAAGAGGGGCGGTTAGACTCACCTTAGTGCAGCCTAAGTATCCTGACCTGGTGGCTAACAAAGGTAACCCTGTAAACATTTCATATCATCAGGATTCATTTCCCCTAGGGATAATCCTATCGGTGTTTTCTCACCGATCCATTACCTTAGTCACATGTGTGACTTAGGTGATGACTTTAGTCCTTGGTCTTAAACATCTTACTCAGAATGCCTGGGCATTCGAGTCAGGGTTCCTATGGTTTCATTTTCAAATCTTTTGAAAGCCACTTCATCATATCCTTGTGTTTCTCACAAGGATCTATCATACATATGGTTTTATTTAAAGCATGACTCATTCCTAGTGCATTATCATAATATAACTAAGAATGTTCTACATATAAAACCCTGGCTTTTCCCCATGGACTTAAGTCATAATAGTCTTAAGTAAACAAGGGATTTATATACTTTACCTAGGAGTTCTGACAGTGCTTTGCTCTGTCTGCCTCGGATCTATCTATCTTTCGGCAACTTGGCAACCCTTCGCCTTGCCAGCTTATAGATCCAGCTCTTAACTTGGGGAATCCAACACCGTTCACAATGACCAACATTGTAACGGGTTTGTCTTCATCATCATCATCATCAACCTAATCCTCATACATACATGTGTACATTTATCACTATATGTACATATGGTAAATAACTCGAGTAATGCTAAAACGAGTCTTACCATCCTAATTGAGGAACGGGAAGTTACTTCTAGCAATTCCCGATCTTTAACGTCAATTCCATAACAGCCCGCATACTTCACTGTGGCTTTCCGGAATGTCACATCTCATTCTACTTGACCAACGTCATAACCGTCCGGTATACCTTCGGGTCGGTTCGCGTACGCGAATTCCTTAAAGACCGACATACGCCGAGAACCAATATACCATCGTGTTCGTCTTTCCAAAACGGACATTTATCCATCATCAAACCATCCATACATCCTCATCTTGACCGACATGCAACACATCAAGTTTTCCTGTTTTCGACAAGAAAACTGTTACAAACTGATCAGAGGTAAAATCATACTTCCAGACCTCTGATCGTAATTTCCTCCGGTGGAAATGTTCATCTATGTCTCAGGAACCTACAGTCCAAATTTCGTCACTAACCAACGGTCGGATCTCCGGGAAAGTGACGATCTTTGAGACTGCATTTCCAGTGACGGAAATCCGATCAGTCTCGGTTTTTAACATAAAAATCGTACCTCTGGGTAAGATCTTCAAAAACTGAACGGTGGATGTGAGCATCTATGAGTTAGGAACAACATATCCAAAACATAGACGTATCCAACGGCTAGATCTTCCAGTATCCTTCCTGGATCGCAACTGCGTTTTCATGAAAAACACATGCATACATCTTAGGACGGTTTTCGACATTTACACGACTTTAACGAGAGATTGAGGTTAAACGGAGCTTACCATTGCGTTCAGGAGGTCGATAAATGGTTCCGGGGTGAAAACCACTTTTCCGGCCGTCGTCGGGCCGCCACGGACCGCCACCGGCCACCGCCGGACCACCACCTCCAGCTGGTCTCTCTTCCTCTCCAGCTCCATTTACACCTTCATGTGTGTGTGTTGGTTTGAGAAGTGGAGATGAAATGAGCATGTAAGCTCATATATATAGTGGAGTGGAGTACTCGGTACAGTACTCGTACCGAGTCATCCGGCACTGCGTACGAACTCGTTTCTCTTGCGTCTTAGAAATCATTTCCTGAGAATAATATTACTTAACTCAATAAATATTCTCGAAATATTTATTTCGTTAAATACTACGTATCCGGGGGCAAACTGGCCCGTTACGCGTTTATGTTACGTATTCCGTACGTTTAGCCGTTTTAGACGCTAACGGATATTATACTTCTTTGGTACGGAAATTCAACCCGTACCATCCTCGGGTACCCTACCCGTTTGTTGCGGGTGTTTAATCCCGCAACTCATCCCCCGGCACGTTCCTCGTGCTATGCGGGTATTCTTACCCGCATTCCCTTCGGGTTTTAAACCCGTTACCCATCCTAAACTAACGAGAAGGAAAGGCTATTTACCTCGTCAATCGCCGTTCTTCAGTCGCGTAGAACCTCCACGACCACCATTCTTCTATTGGGCAGAACCTCAATGTCTACCGTTCTTCAATCGGGCAGAACCTCAATGTCTACCGTTCTTCAATCGGGCAGAACCTCAATGTCTACCGTTCTTCAATCGGGCAGAACCTCGACGCCCGCTAAGCGATCTTCGTGCGACCGACACTTGAAGGAGCATTTCGACGCAGGGTACCGCACTTACCGCGTTCCCGAAGAAAACTACGGCTCTCTCTCTCTAGAAGTTAGAGAGAGAAAGCACAAGTGAGCAAATGTGAAGGAGGGGTGTACCTCCTTTTATAGGCTGGGATTGCCTCCTACGCGATACGCGCAGGGCATACCCTCCACTTGCGCGTATCGCGTAAGTGGAGTGGTTTTGCAAAACCACGCGCGGACGTGGTTTACTCGCACCCGGTTTCCTCCTCTGACGCGATACGCGCAGGCCAAGGCAATGCCTTGCGCGTATCGCCTAGCTTGGCATTTCATTTTTATTTTATTTATTTTTAATAAACAATTGTTCCCTTAGGGGACGGGTGTCACAAAATAAAAAAATGAAATAAAATAAAAAAACATTTTAACCATACGTAGTATCGGTCTGGGGTGCACAAGATTTAAACTCGCCGCCTTTCATATTTAATGCACTTGTCTTACCGACACCACACCATCATTCTTTTTTCGTAGTAGGATTAATTGTATATAACATACAGAAATGGGCGGAATAAAAACATATTATAAACCAGCAGCCCGCAAGGGATACAAGATTCAAACCCGCAACCTTCCAGAGTTCCACGTGCCCATTTTACCCACACCACAATCTTTGTACTTCCTAGTTGGATTAATTTCTGTGTTTGAACAACAACAATTTGTATATATTAAATCAAATAAGTTACGTCACGTCTTACTTATGGGGCTAGAACGCAAGACCTAATTAGTAATCCAAACATAAATATGTTATCAATGGGTCAGTAACCATGTTAACGTACATTTGAATTAATTACATATAGTGATGATGTAAGTCATTTAACCTTACGATCAAGGCACCTGAAGCCTGAAACTCTATAGCTACAACAATGATATAGTAAACTACAGTATCATGGCAGGCTCATATTGTAAGATTATTAAATTTGATATTATTAAATTCTTTAAAAAAGACACATGTAAGCTTGGGTGATTGTTTCAATAAAACAAACTAGCCTTAAATTTACAAATGGCAGGTATGAGTTTGCAAACCTAATAATGAAGCCTATAGTCCTACCCGAGATATATACCTAGGGTAGTGTCCCTCAAAACCCGAACAAGTCGAGACACATACCCAAGGGGACTTTAGGTGGCCTAATGAGGACTTTACATGCTAAATGTTTCAAAATACCCGATTAACCAAACCAACAAACTTTTTTACATTAATGCATTAGTGACCCATCAACAATCAACAAAAACCAATAATTCAAATATAATAAATAAACTATAATTAGAATGTAACTAAAGTTATGTATAAAGATAATGCATAAATATAGATAATGTAACAAAAACCAAAGATTCAAATACAATACATAAAAGACTGTAGTATTTTACTCGTTAACTATCATTTTATTAGTGTTAAACATTGAGTCATTGTGTCGGTTTCATTGTGTTGTATATAATTAAAGAGAATAGTTCTAATACTTATGTACCGTTATGTCATTGTGTTATATTTTACACGTGAACTATTATTGTATTAGTGTTGTATGATATACATTAACAATTTGCATATTTAAGCACACATTACAACTTTGACAAAACGATGCTTAACAATTTTCATTTCCATCAAATATTCAACCGTACAATACAATTTTGACACATTTCTTCTTAGTACGTGAAACACACATCTTAATATAATATATTGATCTCCTAAGATACACATACAATCATATTTTACACATTGATACTTTTTTTTGACATGATATCACACAATGACCAAACCATGCATGGTATTACAGAAGTAAAAACGCTTGTATGTAAAAGTTATTAAAGTTTAAAATAAGTGAGAAATTGACATGTGTCTTGTATGTAGAGAGAAAAAGTAAAAAAAAAATAATTATAAAAATGGCTAACTTTGTAAAAATGTAATCAAGTTTGCCAACTTTTCAAATTAAATACCTGAAACTTTATTTGTCTCTCTAATGTCACTGAAGTTTTATCAAGTGTTTCAATCCCATGTACTAATTTTACGATTATTTGAATTTTTAAAAACACATGAAGGCACCGTGTTAAGAGCATTCAACTCATCCCAATTTCGCTTCAATTTGTGAAATATGATGCAATGTCATCATTTCCTTGAACAGTTTGAGAAATAGTTTTCTGCAATTGGCATAATTTTGCACCGTTTGATTGACCGTACCTGTCGTCCAACTCGCTCCACAATTTATGTGTAGTATCTGTGTATAAAACACTTTCACTGATGTCTCTAGATAGAGTATTAAGCATCCATGAAATTACCATGTCATTACAACGTTTCCACAAATTGAGTTGAACATGATTTGATGGACGAACAATCGTTCCATCAACAAATCCAGATTTATTCTTTGCAGATAATTAAAGCAATTGTCATAGCACGCTTCCACGCTGCAAATCCGGATCCATCAAATGCTTTTGAGACTAATAACATGCCAGGATGATCTGAAAGATGTAAGTATAAAGGATTGGATGAATCGATTGTATTAGAAAACGAAGAAGACAAAGAAGATGAGGAGGAAGACGATATAGTCGCCATTGATTAATGAAGAAGATGAATTGTGTAAAGAACAGAGTAATTGATCAGATGGCCAAATTTGGTGAAAGAAATCTAATTCCCCCTCTTAATCTTTACAAAAGCACATGTTAGCTTCTTGTTCATTTGATCTTGAGTGTTGTATATATGTGGTATTAATTACTGATCGAAGAGGGATGATACATGCATGCCTTAATCCATCGAATTTTCGTCACATGGACACGTGATAGTTAATATACTTCATCAATAATCATCTCGATCATTAATGCATTTGCCAATACCATATATGTCACAAAAATACTAATCAGCAAACTTAATTTTTTATATACATTAATGAATTAGTGACCAATCAACACGTACGTACAAAATCCAAAAATCGGGTCACATAAGATAAATGGACAATATTAACTAGAATGTAACAACTAATTAAAACATATAAAGATGATGCATGCATATATCATATCCTCGATCTTCATCTGGTTAATTATCTTGCAACACAGACAACAGCAAAGCATAACTTCTCGTCTCTCCGAAACGACCATACTTGAATCGTCGAGTCCTTATCCAAATCCTTCTTGTTCTCCCTCCAAAAACTATGCCAACTAGTCGTTAACACGTAATTCACGCTACTCTTCATATGCCACATCTTCAACTTCATCGGCTTCTCATACATCTCCAACGTTGGACCCAACACCATAACCTCTATCTCGTTTTCTTTCGGATTCGTCTTACTAAGAATTCGTCTCTCGTCTTCTCTCAAAAACTCATCACTTTCAAGTTGTTTAATCGGCATGTTTAATCTGTTTAAACCTTTATCCGTATCCGATTTAAACATGTTTTTCTGAATCACAAGTGTTAGTTCCGTCCCCTTTATCTCATTCACAATAAACTCCTTCAACCGCTCGGTTACCTTGTTGATCACCACCTGTGTACGAACCGGACGTTTTGGAACCATCTTTCTTCTCTTGGGAAGATTTTCTCCGGTAAACGTTGACCGTGGACGCTTGGACATGATAGCCTTCGAGTTGTTTTCTTCTTTAACTTGTTCTCCACATAACTTTTTCAGTTCATGAATGTATCTTAACTTCATTTTCTTCTCCAGTTTTTTAATCTTTCGCATGTATTTAGCTTCTTTCTCCATGAATGCTGCTTGCTTCATCGATCAGGTTTTGGTGAATGTATGTATGAATAAAAAACGCAGGATGATTTTGTTTTAGGGTTTGAAATGAGTTTGATGACATATGGTGTATTTATAAAGGCTTCTTAACGGAAATTTAGGGTACAATTAACGCGATTAAGTCATGTACGTAATCTCCAAGTCATAGTTTCACAACATTAAATGCATAAGGTACAACTTGTTATTGCGCTTATGTAATGTACGTAAGCCCTAATAAAAACAAATGAGATTTACGGAAGATAGGGTTCCACTTTTAAAAATAATATTAAAAGATGATTAAAAAGAAAAACGGTGTTAAAAAAAGATTAAACAGAAATATTTTTTTAGTTATGGTTATTAAGAAAAAATAAAAGAACTAGCTAGCTATTATTTTTTTAAAATTTGGTTTCTTAATTATAAATATTAGAGAGTAAATTATGTTATCTGGTTTTCAAAAAGTAACGGTTTAAAACAAATATTAATGTACCTCGATCTATTGAGGAAATTAAAACAACTAGTGTTAACCGCCCCGCGCGTTGCGGCGGAGATTTGTAACAAACGGCTTCTGCAGCATAATATCATGGCATTGGGCTAATTGTTTAAAACATATGTTACTACATTACTCCAAAAGTCTATATATTAATCTTTAATCCAAGTTAAAGCTGAAAAGCTAGCATGATCTGTTTGTATTTCACCTCCTCCGTCCGATTCCTAACATTGTCTTCATCTAGACATCAAACAACATTGAAAGCAAACACTTAAGGCAACACACATGGCAATATATAAAGTCAAACACCGAAAGCAACAAACCACTAAAATAATGTTAAAAAAACGAACCATTAAAATAATGATCAATTTGTTGGAAAATAGTTCACTTTTATTAAAATAATCAACTGAATATTATAACGATGCTCTCGTTATACATGAGAAATTCACTAGTATATTACCGTGTACAAAACCAAATCAGAAATACATGTAGATAACAAGTTACAAATGATACAAACCGTACTGGTAAGTAAACTTCAGTTGAACAGCAATGTAAACGACAATAACAAGGAGATAGCAACGTACATGACGTTAACAACAACGATATTGATGATCCTGCAAAAAAGATATTAGAAAGAAAGATCCGGGCTTGTGTTTGACACAATTCCCTTAAACAGATTCGTCGTCTGTTCCCAGGGTACACCGGACGAAAGCAGCGTACTGCCGGACTTAATCACTTGCCTGAAAAGAAACCGAAGAAGATGATGCAAATGAGATGATAGATATTATGTGTCTTGCTCTTGCGTTTTTGGTGTGTTATGAACTCTCCATGTTTCTTTGGTTTTTGGTTTTTTTTTATCCAAAAAACAACTTGTGTTGCCATGTTTTTTTGTTGTTATCTTTATGATAAGTAATGCAAGAGTCTTGCAATTCATGACAATTGAATTGTCATAAAACTTAGCAACTAATGACAAATGAATTGTCATAAAACCCATTAACTTAAGGTTGGACATCCGAATGGTCTCTTCTAGATGTCTCAACCGAGACGGGTTACAACAACGCTAGCCTCGAGTTTCGGAGCTGCATTCGGTTACCAACTGACTACTTGAGAGTTGACCTCTCATTTACACAAAATATCCAACACAATTGTTACCAACTTCCAACTTTCTTCTACAACACCCCTAAATCCAAAGGTTAAATGATTAATTTCGAAACCTAAATTCAACACCCCTAAACTGTTCAACATAAAGATTAACTTACCTCATATAAATTGCAAGTGAATAATTCATCTAATGGTGATTTGATTTAAGAAGGAAAAATATAAACCTAAAGCTTCTGTAAATCCTTTTGAGACATCATGTAATGCCAAAGTGGTCAAAATCCAACATCAAATGTATCAGCTTGAAACCATCTCTAAGCCTCTGCATAAATCAATCGTATTTTACAATTGTCTCTTGGTAGCATCGAAATCAGTGGCACACCAAGTAGTGATCCCTAAATCCATCTGCACGCTGAACACCATAGTCGGAAGCTGCTACCACCTATTGCGAACCTTCTTCCCCAAACATGAAACCCTAAGCGCCACCACCATCCTTCACAATAGCCCTAGTTACCGTCATCATCATCCATCACTGCAATTACCCCTAAATCCATATCGAGACCACTGACTCCAGCCACCCACCCCCCACCACCCAAGAACCACCTTCTACTACACCGAGCTACGATCTACAGTGAAATCCGACAAAAGAAAAAGGAAGAAAGAAGAGAGAGAAACATGGAGGGTTTTTTTCTCATGTGGATGATAACACCTGATCTGATCTAGCCACCACCAAAATTCTAGTCACATGTGAAATCCCTAAAATACCCTAAGTTACTGTTTAAATCCATGAATTTTTAATATAAAGGATAATAAATAAGTTCCTTAACTAAATAATTTTGTGGAGTTAAGTTAAATTAAAATGAGTTTACTATATGTAGAATTGAATTTAAACCCACGCATTTGGGGGCATTGGCGAGGCATAAGAGGGATCAAGGAGGGTCCGGGCCCCCTTAATTTTTTTTCGTCTGAAGCGTTGTTTTGTTGGTCGGTTGTTGATTTTATATATATATATTGAGTTTGGCCCCCCCGAAACAAAACATTATAAAAAAAATTATGGGTTTTTTAACTTTGGCCCCCCGGGCAAAAATCCTGGCTTCAGTGTTTGGGGGGGTGTAAAAAACCGAAGTTAAGAAGATACCCACAAAGAATAAAAAGAAAAGAAAATAAAAGGAGAAAAACCAAGATTTGAGATTATAATTAAGATTTGAACCATCCACCATGGCACAAGCATTAGCACCATGTCATAACAACAACCTTGTTTCAGTGGCCAGAAAACATTTTACCCGGCCATTGTACCCACAAGAGTAAGTACGATCAAACTCGCGACCTTGCTAAGTTTAGCATGTACCTTATTACGAAACCTACTTTTGCAAATAATGGTATATAACATAAATAGAGGGCAAAATATGTCACACCCCGACTCCAGGGCCTGACACGTTGCATAATATCAGCCAATCAAATAAAATAATCATATTACAGCGGAAGTCTTTCATAATAAAGACCACTAAAAGTCAACCCAATTTGAACTTTTAACAATGTCACTAAGTAAAACTACATACAAAGTAACTATCTAAGGACACTGCTCCCAGGTGTCCAAATCGGGTACTAGCTCCTATGATGAGAGCATCAGCCTTCTGATCCCAGCTAAGCTTCTTCGACCTAGCTAACGCCCTCGGGCGTTCCCTGTACCTGCATCACGAGCTAAAGGACGTCAACAACAACGTTGTTGGTGAGTCGTAACCAGTGACGTAAGACACATAAAACATTTAGACATCATCATTTCATATATGTGTGGTAATAAGTTATCTACAAGCCAACTCTTCTCTAACGCCATATCTTATTATGGCCAACTTGCGTTAGAGCCTGTTAACGTATATGCCGCATACAGGAATAACCGAGGTACCCTTGCGACCACTCTCGGTCTCTTGTTTCTTGTTGCCTAGGTGGGTGGTACCTCTCCTGTTACGAGCAATCAGTCTACCTAATTGGATCCAACTAGACGCATATACATCCCGAGGCGGAGCCGGTAGTTCCTTAAACAACTACCTCTTAGCGCGAAGCCCTGCCCTAATGACTTGCCCTGTGGCATGTAGCCGCCATCCCTATCCAGGGATGACTCTTAACGCGAAGCTTATTACCGCGGACCAACAACACAACAACCGGACTAACCTGGAGTTGAGGTGCGTTGAATCACCAGGTAGCGATCTACTTATAACCACATACATATTCATAGCATTTCATAAAACATTTCATACTTTTCATACATGCTCGGATACAGCCCCGAAATCATAAAACATATAAAAGAGGGGCGGTTAGACTCACCTTAGTGCAGCCTAAGTATCCTGACCTGGTGGCTAACAAAGGTAACCCTGTAAACATTTCATATCATCAGGATTCATTTCCCCTAGGGATAATCCTATCGGTGTTTTCTCACCGATCCATTACCTTAGTCACATGTGTGACTTAGGTGATGACTTTAGTCCTTGGTCTTAAACATCTTACTCAGAATGCCTGGGCATTCGAGTCAGGGTTCCTATGGTTTCATTTTCAAATCTTTTGAAAGCCACTTCATCATATCCTTGTGTTTCTCACAAGGATCTATCATACATATGGTTTTATTTAAAGCATGACTCATTCCTAGTGCATTATCATAATATAACTAAGAATGTTCTACATATAAAACCCTGGCTTTTCCCCATGGACTTAAGTCATAATAGTCTTAAGTAAACAAGGGATTTATATACTTTACCTAGGAGTTCTGACAGTGCTTTGCTCTGTCTGCCTCGGATCTATCTATCTTTCGGCAACTTGGCAACCCTTCGCCTTGCCAGCTTATAGATCCAGCTCTTAACTTGGGGAATCCAACACCGTTCACAATGACCAACATTGTAACGGGTTTGTCTTCATCATCATCATCATCAACCTAATCCTCATACATACATGTGTACATTTATCACTATATGTACATATGGTAAATAACTCGAGTAATGCTAAAACGAGTCTTACCATCCTAATTGAGGAACGGGAAGTTACTTCTAGCAATTCCCGATCTTTAACGTCAATTCCATAACAGCCCGCATACTTCACTGTGGCTTTCCGGAATGTCACATCTCATTCTACTTGACCAACGTCATAACCGTCCGGTATACCTTCGGGTCGGTTCGCGTACGCGAATTCCTTAAAGACCGACATACGCCGAGAACCAATATACCATCGTGTTCGTCTTTCCAAAACGGACATTTATCCATCATCAAACCATCCATACATCCTCATCTTGACCGACATGCAACACATCAAGTTTTCCTGTTTTCGACAAGAAAACTGTTACAAACTGATCAGAGGTAAAATCATACTTCCAGACCTCTGATCGTAATTTCCTCCGGTGGAAATGTTCATCTATGTCTCAGGAACCTACAGTCCAAATTTCGTCACTAACCAACGGTCGGATCTCCGGGAAAGTGACGATCTTTGAGACTGCATTTCCAGTGACGGAAATCCGATCAGTCTCGGTTTTTAACATAAAAATCGTACCTCTGGGTAAGATCTTCAAAAACTGAACGGTGGATGTGAGCATCTATGAGTTAGGAACAACATATCCAAAACATAGACGTATCCAACGGCTAGATCTTCCAGTATCCTTCCTGGATCGCAACTGCGTTTTCATGAAAAACACATGCATACATCTTAGGACGGTTTTCGACATTTACACGACTTTAACGAGAGATTGAGGTTAAACGGAGCTTACCATTGCGTTCAGGAGGTCGATAAATGGTTCCGGGGTGAAAACCACTTTTCCGGCCGTCGTCGGGCCGCCACGGACCGCCACCGGCCACCGCCGGACCACCACCTCCAGCTGGTCTCTCTTCCTCTCCAGCTCCATTTACACCTTCATGTGTGTGTGTTGGTTTGAGAAGTGGAGATGAAATGAGCATGTAAGCTCATATATATAGTGGAGTGGAGTACTCGGTACAGTACTCGTACCGAGTCATCCGGCACTGCGTACGAACTCGTTTCTCTTGCGTCTTAGAAATCATTTCCTGAGAATAATATTACTTAACTCAATAAATATTCTCGAAATATTTATTTCGTTAAATACTACGTATCCGGGGGCAAACTGGCCCGTTACGCGTTTATGTTACGTATTCCGTACGTTTAGCCGTTTTAGACGCTAACGGATATTATACTTCTTTGGTACGGAAATTCAACCCGTACCATCCTCGGGTACCCTACCCGTTTGTTGCGGGTGTTTAATCCCGCAACTCATCCCCCGGCACGTTCCTCGTGCTATGCGGGTATTCTTACCCGCATTCCCTTCGGGTTTTAAACCCGTTACCCATCCTAAACTAACGAGAAGGAAAGGCTATTTACCTCGTCAATCGCCGTTCTTCAGTCGCGTAGAACCTCCACGACCACCATTCTTCTATTGGGCAGAACCTCAATGTCTACCGTTCTTCAATCGGGCAGAACCTCAATGTCTACCGTTCTTCAATCGGGCAGAACCTCAATGTCTACCGTTCTTCAATCGGGCAGAACCTCGACGCCCGCTAAGCGATCTTCGTGCGACCGACACTTGAAGGAGCATTTCGACGCAGGGTACCGCACTTACCGCGTTCCCGAAGAAAACTACGGCTCTCTCTCTCTAGAAGTTAGAGAGAGAAAGCACAAGTGAGCAAATGTGAAGGAGGGGTGTACCTCCTTTTATAGGCTGGGATTGCCTCCTACGCGATACGCGCAGGGCATACCCTCCACTTGCGCGTATCGCGTAAGTGGAGTGGTTTTGCAAAACCACGCGCGGACGTGGTTTACTCGCACCCGGTTTCCTCCTCTGACGCGATACGCGCAGGCCAAGGCAATGCCTTGCGCGTATCGCCTAGCTTGGCATTTCATTTTTATTTTATTTATTTTTAATAAACAATTGTTCCCTTAGGGGACGGGTGTCACAAAATAAAAAAATGAAATAAAATAAAAAAACATTTTAACCATACGTAGTATCGGTCTGGGGTGCACAAGATTTAAACTCGCCGCCTTTCATATTTAATGCACTTGTCTTACCGACACCACACCATCATTCTTTTTTCGTAGTAGGATTAATTGTATATAACATACAGAAATGGGCGGAATAAAAACATATTATAAACCAGCAGCCCGCAAGGGATACAAGATTCAAACCCGCAACCTTCCAGAGTTCCACGTGCCCATTTTACCCACACCACAATCTTTGTACTTCCTAGTTGGATTAATTTCTGTGTTTGAACAACAACAATTTGTATATATTAAATCAAATAAGTTACGTCACGTCTTACTTATGGGGCTAGAACGCAAGACCTAATTAGTAATCCAAACATAAATATGTTATCAATGGGTCAGTAACCATGTTAACGTACATTTGAATTAATTACATATAGTGATGATGTAAGTCATTTAACCTTACGATCAAGGCACCTGAAGCCTGAAACTCTATAGCTACAACAATGATATAGTAAACTACAGTATCATGGCAGGCTCATATTGTAAGATTATTAAATTTGATATTATTAAATTCTTTAAAAAAGACACATGTAAGCTTGGGTGATTGTTTCAATAAAACAAACTAGCCTTAAATTTACAAATGGCAGGTATGAGTTTGCAAACCTAATAATGAAGCCTATAGTCCTACCCGAGATATATACCTAGGGTAGTGTCCCTCAAAACCCGAACAAGTCGAGACACATACCCAAGGGGACTTTAGGTGGCCTAATGAGGACTTTACATGCTAAATGTTTCAAAATACCCGATTAACCAAACCAACAAACTTTTTTACATTAATGCATTAGTGACCCATCAACAATCAACAAAAACCAATAATTCAAATATAATAAATAAACTATAATTAGAATGTAACTAAAGTTATGTATAAAGATAATGCATAAATATAGATAATGTAACAAAAACCAAAGATTCAAATACAATACATAAAAGACTGTAGTATTTTACTCGTTAACTATCATTTTATTAGTGTTAAACATTGAGTCATTGTGTCGGTTTCATTGTGTTGTATATAATTAAAGAGAATAGTTCTAATACTTATGTACCGTTATGTCATTGTGTTATATTTTACACGTGAACTATTATTGTATTAGTGTTGTATGATATACATTAACAATTTGCATATTTAAGCACACATTACAACTTTGACAAAACGATGCTTAACAATTTTCATTTCCATCAAATATTCAACCGTACAATACAATTTTGACACATTTCTTCTTAGTACGTGAAACACACATCTTAATATAATATATTGATCTCCTAAGATACACATACAATCATATTTTACACATTGATACTTTTTTTTGACATGATATCACACAATGACCAAACCATGCATGGTATTACAGAAGTAAAAACGCTTGTATGTAAAAGTTATTAAAGTTTAAAATAAGTGAGAAATTGACATGTGTCTTGTATGTAGAGAGAAAAAGTAAAAAAAAAATAATTATAAAAATGGCTAACTTTGTAAAAATGTAATCAAGTTTGCCAACTTTTCAAATTAAATACCTGAAACTTTATTTGTCTCTCTAATGTCACTGAAGTTTTATCAAGTGTTTCAATCCCATGTACTAATTTTACGATTATTTGAATTTTTAAAAACACATGAAGGCACCGTGTTAAGAGCATTCAACTCATCCCAATTTCGCTTCAATTTGTGAAATATGATGCAATGTCATCATTTCCTTGAACAGTTTGAGAAATAGTTTTCTGCAATTGGCATAATTTTGCACCGTTTGATTGACCGTACCTGTCGTCCAACTCGCTCCACAATTTATGTGTAGTATCTGTGTATAAAACACTTTCACTGATGTCTCTAGATAGAGTATTAAGCATCCATGAAATTACCATGTCATTACAACGTTTCCACAAATTGAGTTGAACATGATTTGATGGACGAACAATCGTTCCATCAACAAATCCAGATTTATTCTTTGCAGATAATTAAAGCAATTGTCATAGCACGCTTCCACGCTGCAAATCCGGATCCATCAAATGCTTTTGAGACTAATAACATGCCAGGATGATCTGAAAGATGTAAGTATAAAGGATTGGATGAATCGATTGTATTAGAAAACGAAGAAGACAAAGAAGATGAGGAGGAAGACGATATAGTCGCCATTGATTAATGAAGAAGATGAATTGTGTAAAGAACAGAGTAATTGATCAGATGGCCAAATTTGGTGAAAGAAATCTAATTCCCCCTCTTAATCTTTACAAAAGCACATGTTAGCTTCTTGTTCATTTGATCTTGAGTGTTGTATATATGTGGTATTAATTACTGATCGAAGAGGGATGATACATGCATGCCTTAATCCATCGAATTTTCGTCACATGGACACGTGATAGTTAATATACTTCATCAATAATCATCTCGATCATTAATGCATTTGCCAATACCATATATGTCACAAAAATACTAATCAGCAAACTTAATTTTTTATATACATTAATGAATTAGTGACCAATCAACACGTACGTACAAAATCCAAAAATCGGGTCACATAAGATAAATGGACAATATTAACTAGAATGTAACAACTAATTAAAACATATAAAGATGATGCATGCATATATCATATCCTCGATCTTCATCTGGTTAATTATCTTGCAACACAGACAACAGCAAAGCATAACTTCTCGTCTCTCCGAAACGACCATACTTGAATCGTCGAGTCCTTATCCAAATCCTTCTTGTTCTCCCTCCAAAAACTATGCCAACTAGTCGTTAACACGTAATTCACGCTACTCTTCATATGCCACATCTTCAACTTCATCGGCTTCTCATACATCTCCAACGTTGGACCCAACACCATAACCTCTATCTCGTTTTCTTTCGGATTCGTCTTACTAAGAATTCGTCTCTCGTCTTCTCTCAAAAACTCATCACTTTCAAGTTGTTTAATCGGCATGTTTAATCTGTTTAAACCTTTATCCGTATCCGATTTAAACATGTTTTTCTGAATCACAAGTGTTAGTTCCGTCCCCTTTATCTCATTCACAATAAACTCCTTCAACCGCTCGGTTACCTTGTTGATCACCACCTGTGTACGAACCGGACGTTTTGGAACCATCTTTCTTCTCTTGGGAAGATTTTCTCCGGTAAACGTTGACCGTGGACGCTTGGACATGATAGCCTTCGAGTTGTTTTCTTCTTTAACTTGTTCTCCACATAACTTTTTCAGTTCATGAATGTATCTTAACTTCATTTTCTTCTCCAGTTTTTTAATCTTTCGCATGTATTTAGCTTCTTTCTCCATGAATGCTGCTTGCTTCATCGATCAGGTTTTGGTGAATGTATGTATGAATAAAAAACGCAGGATGATTTTGTTTTAGGGTTTGAAATGAGTTTGATGACATATGGTGTATTTATAAAGGCTTCTTAACGGAAATTTAGGGTACAATTAACGCGATTAAGTCATGTACGTAATCTCCAAGTCATAGTTTCACAACATTAAATGCATAAGGTACAACTTGTTATTGCGCTTATGTGATGTACGTAAGCCCTAATAAAAACAAATGAGATTTACGGAAGATAGGGTTCCACTTTTAAAAATAATATTAAAAGATGATTAAAAAGAAAAACGGTGTTAAAAAAAGATTAAACAGAAATATTTTTTTAGTTATGGTTATTAAGAAAAAATAAAAGAACTAGCTAGCTATTATTTTTTTAAAATTTGGTTTCTTATAAATATTAGAGAGTAAATTATGTTATCTGGTTTTCAAAAAGTAACGGTTTAAAACAAATATCAATGTACCTCGATCTATTGAGGAAACTAGTATTTTTCTTTGCTGCGCGTTGCGGCGGCCCGCAAGCAAATTTTCATTTAGTTTGATATGTTTTCATGGTGATAAAATATCTTTACAAATGCTATATCTTACAATAAGATTGAGCTAACATGATTTACATGGGATAATATTCATATTACAAAAGCACATCGTTCTAAACGACTGTGTTGGGCAACACAACACTTACAAATAACGTAAGAGTGGTCTTAACAGGAAAAATTACTTCTGTCTATAGAAAATCCACGTTAGACTAAAGATTAACATGATGAGCACCACAGTTTGAAAGTACTGATATTTTAACTGCATTTTGAAAACACACTTTGCTCATCCGCGAGATTTATTTTTGTAACTCTACATAAGAACATGATAAGAACCACAGTTTAAATAACCATTTCCATGGAAATTTATGTGAAGTATCGTTGACTGATACCTGCAACCAAAATAGCAAACATAAAAAATATTGCATAAAAAAAGACTTCAATTTTAGTCACCAATTGTATTATTACCATGGATTTAGGGGTGAAGTTGGAACGCAACTCAATACCGAACTTAATTTGGTGTTCATTTTCATCTACACCAATTTATGATGACTTCATAGCAAATTAAAACTAAAATTTAGTGTTGAGAAATTAAACTATTAAAGTGATCTAATAGTAACAGTATGGTTCGTAATTTAACATTTTGGGGCGACTAAATCTAAATCGGTTTAAGTGTGATTCAATCGACGATCACCGGCTAGGGCAATACGCTATTTGAGACTGGCAAAACAGTGGCGACGATTGAAACCTGTCACCCGACACAACACCACGACGACCACAAACGGGTTATGCGAAATCAAAATCAGATGATCTTTCACTACCATTTCCATCGTATTAAAGCCGAATCGCCATCACGTATATTGAAATGCTCAAACCATCAAGCGATAGTTGCCGGAGGCTGTGACTCTTCTGCGATGATGTCAGCGACGACGCCACTGCTAGTCGTCTTCCTTCCCATCCCTTCTGTGATGTCGCTGTCGATGGTGCTATATATCCCTCCGTTACTATCTATGGCTCTCTCTCAGTTTCTCAGTATTGTACATTGAATACACAGTCAAAAGACATATATCTTTACACTAATGTACGACAAAAAAAAGTGCCATGTACGACAAAAAAGTGCCATCAAATCCATAAACTTTAGTGGTGAAAGTGAAAACACAAAAATAATCACTATTTTACTGTTTCAAAAAAAGTGCCATGTACGACAAAACAAGTGCCATCAAATCCATAAACTTTAGTGGTGAAAGTGAAAACACAAAAATAATCATTATTTTACTGTTTAAAAACTTAGTTTTTCAATAAAAGGAAGAATTAAAACAATAAATAAGTTCCTTAACTAAATAATTTAGTGGAGTTAAGTTAAATTAAAATGAGTATACTATATGTAGAATTGAACTTAAACCCTCGCATTTGGGGGCATTGGCGAGGCATAAGAGGGACCAAGGAGGGTTCGGGCCTCCTCAGTTTTTTTCGTCCGAAGCGTTGTTTTGTTGGTCGGTTGTTGATTTTATATATATATATATATATATATATATATATTGAGTTTGCCCCCCCTCCCGATCGAAACAAAACGCTATAAAAAAAATTATGGGTTTTTTTTAACTTTGGCCCCCGGGCCAAAAATCCTGACTTCGGTGTTTGGGGGGTTGTAAAAAACCGAAGTTAAGAAGATACCCACAAAGAATAAAAAGAAAATAAAAGGAGAAAAACCAAGATTTAAGATTATAATTAAGATTTGAACCATCCATCATGGCACAAGCATTAGCACCATGTCATAACAACAACCTTGTTTCAGTGGCCAGAAAACATTTTACCCATTGTACCCACAAGAGTAAGTACGATCAAACTCGCGACCTTGCTAAGTTTAGCATGTACCTTATTACGAAACATACTTTTAAAAATAATGGTATATAACATAAATAGAGGGCAAAATAAAAAAAAACGAAATAAAATAAAAAAGCATTTTAACCATACGTTGTATCGGTCTGGGGTGCACAAGATTTGAACTCGCCGCCTTTCATATTTTAATGCACTTGTCTTACCGTCACACCGAACCATTATTCTTTTTTCTTAGTAGGATTAATTGCATATAACATACAAAATTGGGCGGAATAAAAGATATTATAAATTAACCAGCTGCCCGCAAGATATACAAGATTCAAACTCGTAACCTTACGGAGTTCAACGTGCACGTTTTATCCACACCACAATCTTTGTGCTTCCTAGTTGGATTAATTCTCTGTGTGTGAACAACAACAATTTGTATATATTAAGTCAAATAAGTTACGTCACGTCTTACTTATGGGGTTAGAACCCAAGACCTAATTAGTAATCCAAACATAAATATGTTATCAATGGGTCAGTAACCATGTTAACGTACATTTGAATTAATTACATATAGTGATGAATGTCGATTAACCTTACGATCAAGACGCCTAAAGCCTGAAGCTCTATAGCTATAGTAATGATATAGTAAACTATAGTATCAGGGCAGACTCATATTGTAAGATTATTAAATTTGACATTATTAAATTCTTTAAAAAAGACACATGTAAACTTTGAGTGATTGTTTCAATAAAACAAACGAGCCTTAAATTTACAAATGACGAGTAAGGGTTTGCAAACCTAATATTGAAGCCTATAGTCCTACCCGAGTTACCTAGGGTAGTGTCCCTTAAAACCCGGACAACTCGAGACGCATACCCAAAGGACTTCAGGTGGCCTAATTAATGAGGACTTTACATGCTAAATATTTCAAAATACCCGATTAACCTAACCAACAAACTTTTTTACATTAATGCATTAGTGACCCATCAACAATCAACAAAAAGCAAAGATTCAAATACAATAAATTAAACTATAATTAGAATGTAACTAAAGTTATGTATAAAGATAATGCATAAATATAGATAATGTTACCAAAAACCAAATATTCAAATACAATAAATAAAAGACCGTAAAATTTTACACGTTAACTATCATTTTATTAGTGTTAAACATTGAGATCTTGTGTCGGTTTCATTGTGTTATATATGTTTAAAGAGAATAGTTCTAATACTTATGTACAGTTATGCCATTGTGTTTTATTTTACTCGTGAACTATTATTGTATTAGTGTTGTATGATATAAATTAACAATTTGCATATTTAAGCACACATTACAACTTTGACAAAACGATGCTTAACAATTTTCATTTCCATCAAATATTCAACCGTACAATACAATTTTGACACAATGCTTCTTAGTACGTGAAACACACACCTTAATATAATATATTGATCTCTTAAGATACACATACAATCATATTTTACACATTGATACTTTTTTTGACATGATATCACACAATGACCAAACCGGTCATGGTATTACAGAAGTAAAAAACGCTTGTATGTAAAAGTTATTAAGGTTTAAAATAAGTGAGAAATTGACATGTGTCTTGTATGTAGAGAGAAAAGGTAAAAAAATAATTATAAAAAGGGCTAACTTTGTAAAAATGTAACCAAGTTTGTCAACTTTTCAAATTAAAGAACACAGTAATCAGATGGCCAAATTTGGTGAAAGAAATCTAATTCCCCCTCTTAATCTTTACAAAAGCACATGTTAGCTTCTTGTTCATTTGATCTTGAGTGTTGTATATATGTGGTATTAATTACTGATCGAAGAGGGATGATACATGCATGCCTTAATCCATCGAATTTTCGTCACATGGACACGTGATAGTTAATATACTTCATCAATAATCATCTCGATCATTAATGCATTTGCCAATACCATATATGTCACAAAAATACTAATCAGCAAACTTAATTTTTTATATACATTAATGAATTAGTGACCAATCAACACGTACGTACAAAATCCAAAAATCGGGTCACATAAGATAAATGGACAATATTAACTAGAATGTAACAACTAATTAAAACATATAAAGATGATGCATGCATATATCATATCCTCGATCTTCATCTGGTTAATTATCTTGCAACACAGACAACAGCAAAGCATAACTTCTCGTCTCTCCGAAACGACCATACTTGAATCGTCGAGTCCTTATCCAAATCCTTCTTGTTCTCCCTCCAAAAACTATGCCAACTAGTCGTTAACACGTAATTCACGCTACTCTTCATATGCCACATCTTCAACTTCATCGGCTTCTCATACATCTCCAACGTTGGACCCAACACCATAACCTCTATCTCGTTTTCTTTCGGATTCGTCTTACTAAGAATTCGTCTCTCGTCTTCTCTCAAAAACTCATCACTTTCAAGTTGTTTAATCGGCATGTTTAATCTGTTTAAACCTTTATCCGTATCCGATTTAAACATGTTTTTCTGAATCACAAGTGTTAGTTCCGTCCCCTTTATCTCATTCACAATAAACTCCTTCAACCGCTCGGTTACCTTGTTGATCACCACCTGTGTACGAACCGGACGTTTTGGAACCATCTTTCTTCTCTTGGGAAGATTTTCTCCGGTAAACGTTGACCGTGGACGCTTGGACATGATAGCCTTCGAGTTGTTTTCTTCTTTAACTTGTTCTCCACATAACTTTTTCAGTTCATGAATGTATCTTAACTTCATTTTCTTCTCCAGTTTTTTAATCTTTCGCATGTATTTAGCTTCTTTCTCCATGAATGCTGCTTGCTTCATCGATCAGGTTTTGGTGAATGTATGTATGAATAAAAAACGCAGGATGATTTTGTTTTAGGGTTTGAAATGAGTTTGATGACATATGGTGTATTTATAAAGGCTTCTTAACGGAAATTTAGGGTACAATTAACGCGATTAAGTCATGTACGTAATCTCCAAGTCATAGTTTCACAACATTAAATGCATAAGGTACAACTTGTTATTGCGCTTATGTGATGTACGTAAGCCCTAATAAAAACAAATGAGATTTACGGAAGATAGGGTTCCACTTTTAAAAATAATATTAAAAGATGATTAAAAAGAAAAACGGTGTTAAAAAAAGATTAAACAGAAATATTTTTTTAGTTATGGTTATTAAGAAAAAATAAAAGAACTAGCTAGCTATTATTTTTTTAAAATTTGGTTTCTTAATTATAAATATTAGAGAGTAAATTATGTTATCTGGTTTTCAAAAAGTAACGGTTTAAAACAAATATTAATGTACCTCGATCTATTGAGGAAATTAAAACAACTAGTGTTAACCGCCCCGCGCGTTGCGGCGGAGATTTGTAACAAACGGCTTCTGCAGCATAATATCATGGCATTGGGCTAATTGTTTAAAACATATGTTACTACATTACTCCAAAAGTCTATATATTAATCTTTAATCCAAGTTAAAGCTGAAAAGCTAGCATGATCTGTTTGTATTTCACCTCCTCCGTCCGATTCCTAACATTGTCTTCATCTAGACATCAAACAACATTGAAAGCAAACACTTAAGGCAACACACATGGCAATATATAAAGTCAAACACCGAAAGCAACAAACCACTAAAATAATGTTAAAAAAACGAACCACTAAAATAATGATCAATTTGTTGGAAAATAGTTCACTTTTATTAAAATAATCAACTGAATATTATAACGATGCTCTCGTTATACATGAGAAATTCACTAGTATATTACCGTGTACAAAACCAAATCAGAAATACATGTAGATAACAAGTTACAAATGATACAAACCGTACTGGTAAGTAAACTTCAGTTGAACAGCAATGTAAACGACAATAACAACAAGGAGATAGCAACGTACATGACGTTAACAACAACGATATTGATGATCCTGCAAAAAAGATATTAGAAAGAAAGATCCGGGCTTGTGTTTGACACAATTCCCTTAAACAGATTCGTCGTCTGTTCCCAGGGTACACCGGACGAAAGCAGCGTACTGCCGGACTTAATCACTTGCCTGAAAAGAAACCGAAGAAGATGATGCAAATGAGATGATAGATATTATGTGTCTTGCTCTTGCGTTTTTGGTGTGTTATGAACTCTCCATGTTTCTTTGGTTTTTGGTTTTTTTTTTATCCAAAAAACAACTTGTGTGTGACACTCCGCCTCATACGAGAATAAAAAGGGGGCGACCCTGCGCGTATCGCGTAGGGCAGGCATGGCCTGCGCGTATCGCCTAGTGTAACCAAACCCGGGTACGCGAAACCAGGGGCAGCCGCAGACTCGCACGAAACCACCTCCTCTACGCGATACGCGCAGGAGGAGGCATGCCCTGCGCGTATCGCGTAGGGCAGGTTCACCAGCTATAAAAAGGGGGCGACCCCCCCTTCATTTCTTGCACCACCTCTTCACACTCACTCTCTCTCTCTAAGCCATCTCCGGCCAAAAACACCCGGCGAAGCCACGACGAAGTTCCGACAAGCTTTCGGTGAAGAACGGAAGTGTTCGGAAGCTCGGTTCGAGTGCGGGTTTGCTCACGAGAAGATTACGAGGTGTCTTCGGTGATCGGTAAGACTCGTTTTTAGATTTCTTCGAGTACTTACCATTTTATATATATATATACCCGAGATACTAAATGAGACCCGTCATAATAGTGAACGGTGTTCTCTACTACGTGTGAGCTTAAGATCTGCTGGACGAAGCAAGGTGCTGTCAAAGTGCTGCCCAACTCTAGAGAGACTCCCGTACCCAGGTCCTCACTCCGCTCGACTCATTAGGTAACGTCTAAGATTCCGTACCTATTAAGATATATGTATGACTTAAGTCCATGGAAGAACCAGGGTTTTAGGATAAAACCTTCCTAGTTATATAATAATACTAGGAATAAAGTATGTTTTCAATGAATGATAAGAATCGTGTGAAAACACGATAATATGATGTTGTGGCTTTTCAAAAAGAATGATAATAAGAATGTAGGATAACCCTGACTCAGATGTTGAATGCACTCTGAGAGGAATGGCTATGCCAAGGACTAAAGTCATCGCCTTAGTCACATAATATAATTAAGGCAATGCATCAGTGAGAAAGACACTGATAGGATTATCCCCAGGGGAATGAATCCTAATAAGTATGAAATGTTTACAGGGTTGTCTTGATTAGCCACTAGCTCGTGATAAGTAGACTACATCTGAAGGTGAGTCTAACCGCCCCTCTTTTATATGTTTTATGTTTTCGGGGCTGTATCCGAGCTGTATGAAATGTTTATATGAATGTTAAGAATATGGATGTGGTTATAAGGACGATCGCTACCTGGTGATTTAACGCACCTCAACTCCAGGTTCGTCCGGTTGTTGTGTTGTTGGTCCGCGGTAATAAGCTTCGCGTTAAGAGTCATCCCTGGATAGGGATGGCGGCTACATACCACAGGGCAAGTCATTAGGGCAGGGCTTCGCGCTAAGAGGTAGTTGTTTAAGGAACTACCGGCTCCGCCTCGGGATGTATATGCGTCTAGTTGGATCCAATTAGGTAGACTGATTGCTCGTAACAGGAGAGGTACCACCCGCCTAGGCAACAAGAAACAAGAGACCGAGAGTGGTCGCAAGGGTACCTCGGTTATTCCTGTATGCGGCATATACGTTAACAGGTCTCTAACGAAAGTTGGCCACCATCAGATATGGCGTTAGAGAAGATTTGGCTTGTAGATGACTTATTAACCACACACATATATGAAATGATGATGTCTAAATGTTTTATGTGTCTTATGTCACTGGTTATGACTCACCAACAACGTTGTTGTTGACGTCTTTTAGCTCGTGATGCAGGTGAAAGAAAATAACTGTGGACTTTAGCTAGGAAAGGTCTAGCTAGAAGTGGTACAATGAAGGCACTCCACATAGGAGGAAGAACTAAGTTGAAGATGCTTGGGATTAGTGTCTTTAGCTTATGTTATGATAATGTATTACACTCATATCGAGTGAAGAAAATGTTGTATCTATTTTAAGACATTTAATGAAAGTACAATTTGGGACCGTATTTGTGGTCTTTCTATTAAGTCTTCCGCTATGTTATTTTAATTGATTGGCTGATGTTATGCAACGTGTCAGGCCCTGGGAGTCGGGGTGTGACAGGTTGGTATCAGAGCCAATGGTTTTAGCGAATTAAGGTTCACATAGATCCTTAAGCTTTAACCGAGAGGCTCGAAAGACCACTAAGATAAGAAAAACCCTAAGAAATGTTATGAAATATGATGAGTAAATATTGATTGAACACCTAAGGAAATGAGACAAATACGCCTGATCAACGTAGTTGTCGATTATCCTTCGCGTGAGCATGAAAATAATTACAAGTCATATGGATTAACTTAGAAACCTCGTCAGGAAAGGCGAAGGAACTAGGCATTAATATTAATACGATACGAATATCATATGCTTATGTTTCGAATTATATAACAGGAAATGGCAGGAAAAAGCTTTCTCCTCCGAGCAATTGGTATGAGCAGATCGTCCTCCAAAAAGAGTAGCTCCAGTAATAACAACCACACTGAAGAAGGGGAACGTTCGGTTCAACCGCGAGGATCTCACTCGCCTGATGCTTCTGGTTACTATACTCACATACCCTCACCTGCAAGGGCGATGAATGAACCCCAGCAGGAACCCGAAACCCAGCCTCGTCGTGCACGGACCAGGTTGGCCGCAAAGAAGACATTTCGGAGAGGCCATGTGGAGAGGTTTAGACTCACAGAAGCTGATTGGACTGCGATTCGCGAGGCCGAAAACGCCAACGATGACGAAGAAGATGAAGAGGATGAGGAAGAGCATGGGGAGCAACATGAGGAGGAACCTGAAGAAGAACCCGAAGAGCACCACTCTCCCATTTTCATGATGACTGATAGCGAGAGAGCGCGGATCCGAGCCGAAATGGAAAGCGATAATGAAGAAGTGGAACGCAACGAATATGGGGAGGAGCCTGCCGAAGATGGAGATGAAACCGGAGGCGAAGTCGATCACCATCACCGTCCGGAGGAGTCCATTCCTATGGACTATGAGTACAGCGACCAACCTTCAAGGGGAAAAGGGAAAAAGAAGATTAAGGAACTATCAAGCGCCAAGTCACGCACTATAACTATACCCAAGAGGGATCCATATTTAGCACCATACGACTACAAGCAGCGGGAGCGCGATGAGCTAGCCGAGGCAATGCGACGTAGTCATCATGAGTACTATCGTCAAGCTCACGCGGCCCCAGCTTTCCCGCATCCCTCGATGTACCCACCAGTTCCTACCTACCCTCAACCCCCAATGTACTCACAACCTCCACCTATGTATCCGTCGCCTCCTATGTACCAATCACCACCGATGGGTTACGCTCATCCGTACCCTATGTATCCATCCCCTCCATCCTACACTCCGTATCCATATTCTCCACCATCTTATGCTCACCCAGTTTATCCCCCTCCTAACTATCAGTCACCTTACCCGTATCTTCCTGAACCAGGGAGAAGCTCTATGGGGGGAGGATCCTCTAGTCATCACTATAGTTTAGACCCTCCAAGGAGATCAACAGAAGATGCTAGGGCCATGGAACGTTACCGAGTTCCACTTGAAGGTAATGAGCAGAAGTACAAGGATGACGAAAAGGAAGAATACTGGAGGAAATTCTTCGGATGAAGACCAAAGAAGATGAAGACTTGTACTTTGAATTTATGTTGTGTTTGATTTGAATTATGTTGTAATTCTAAACTATGTTATGTTGTACTTCCCTTTTTATGATATGTTGTAATCCAAGACATGATGTATTTGTACTATTACATTGGAATTATGTTATGAAATCGTTATTATGTGTTTTTGGGTACTTCAAAGTTGTAAGTTGTATTAGAGATTATGATTAACAAAATAAAACGTTTAAATTATAGTATGGCTAAGGAAAGAAGCAACAAGATCGCTTCTGAAGTTGGACCTTCCACTAGAGGAAGGAATAAAGATCCAATTGACCCTAATCACGACAGGGAACCCTCTGTTGAGATTCACCCTGAAGAGCCACTAACTGCTGAGCAGAAGCAAGAAGCCGAACAGATGGCCAAATTCCAGGAAATGCTCACTGCGGGAATCACCGCGGCCATGCCGGCAATCATTGCAGGAGTCACTAAAGCAGTGCTAGGAAGTGGCGAATCTGGAAGTAGTAAGAAGAGGGACTCGAAAAAGAGTAAATCCAACTCTGATCTTCACTCCAAAAGGAGTAGCCATGGAAGTAGCAGTCCAGACTCTGAAAGTGACGATGAGGTCGACAAACCCAAAGGGAGAGATCAAGAACCAAAGCCCAAGGGATGCAACTATAGACACTATATGGCGTGCAAGCCCGAACAGTTCAGGGGCGACAAGACAGCTACTGATGCACTGAGATGGATCGAGGAGATCGAAACTACCCTCGACGTGAGTAGATGCGATGATGAGGACCGAGTTCTGTTTGCAACTCAATCGTTCAAAGGATTGGCACATTCATGGTGGAAAACAGTGAAGGCTTCAATGAACCCAAGGAAGGCGTCTGCAATGGGCTGGGAGAATTTCCGTCAAAGATTCTTGGAGAAATTCGTCCCACATCATGAGATTGAGCAGTTGGAAGATGAGTATCTCCATCTGGAGATGAAGGGGACGGACCACAAGAGGTACACTGAACGTTTTCTAGAGTTAGTCGGGTTGCTACCTGAATTCACTGGGCCTGAGTCCAAGAAGATAGGACGTTACATCTGGGGTGTCATCCCCGAAATCCGTGGAGATCTGCGAACCTCCAAACCTACCACCCTACAGGCAGCCGTGGATCTAGCTGCTGAGCTCACTGAAGACCTCATCCGGACGAAAAACAGCCGGATGACATCAGAAACAAGTGGGAGTGGAAGTAAGAGAGGTCGCGACGATCGCAAGTACGGGAAGCCCAGCAAGGGAAGGGGATCCGGCCCCAACAAGTTCAGGAAGGTCAACGCAGGAGAGAAATCTGCCGCAACCGAGTGTGGGAAGTGCGGGAGATCAAGTCATACAACCGCAGATTGTTTAGTCGGTTCCAATAAATGTTTTGGTTGTGGGCAAGAGGGTCACATTAGGGCAAATTGCCCTAAGAAGATGAAAGGAAGGGACGATAGGGGGAGGGCAGCGGGCAAGGCAAATGCCCGAGTCTTCCAGATGACCGCTGAGGAAGCCCGCAATAATGATGAAGTGCTTACTGGTATGTTTCCAGTAAATCAAACCTATGCTTGCATACTGTTCGACCCAGGTGCAAATAGGAGTTTCGTTTCTAATACGTTTTTACCATGTTTGCACGGCTTGATAGCTAAGTTAAACGTACCATACGTAGTTGAGATAGCTAATGGCCTTGAGGTAAAAGTTGAAAATGCCCTTAGAAATTGTTACCTTCAGATCAATGACCAAAACATTCCCTTAGAACTTCTCCCTATGAAACTAGGAGGATTTGATATAGTTCTAGGAATGGATTGGTTAACTAAGCATAAGGCGCAAATCGATTGCGAGCGAAAGGTGCTAAAGATCGAACTGCCCGACGGTCAACAGGCAGAAATCAAGGGTGACACGCCACGTAAGCCTTCCAATCTTTTGACGATCGCTAAGGCAAGCAAATATCTACGGCAAGGATGCGACGGATTCTGGTTATACCTTATGACCGAAAAAGAAGAGAAGAAGGAGATTCCAGAAGTTCCGATAGTCGCAGAATACCCTGACGTGTTTCCCGAGGAATTGCCTGGTTTACCTCCAGACCGGCAAGTTGAGTTCCACATCGATTTAGTGCCAGGCACAGCACCGATCGCGAAATCGCCTTATCGACTGGCGCCATCAGAGATGAAGGAACTTATGGCCCAACTTCAAGAACTGTTGGAAAAGGGATTCATCCAACCGAGCTCGTCACCATGGGGAGCCCCCATATTATTCGTGAAGAAGAAGGATGGGTCGTTGAGGATGTGTATCGATTACCGAGATCTTAATAAGGTAACGATTAAGAATCGATACCCATTACCCAGAATCGATGATCTATTCGATCAACTGCAAGGATCAAGCTATTTCTCGAAAATAGACTTGAGATCTGGGTACCATCAAGTGAAGGTTCGGAAGGAAGATGTACCAAAGACAGCATTCCGAACTAGATATGGCCATTACGAATTCTTAGTAATGCCCTTTGGGCTAACTAATGCACCTGCGGTATTCATGGACTTAATGAACCGAGTGTGCAAGCCATATCTAGACAAATTTGTGATTGTGTTCATTGACGATATTTTAATCTACTCTCGTACCATAGAAGAGCACTCTGAACACCTACGGAAGGTGCTCGAACTCCTCAGAGGAGAAAAGCTCTATGCCAAATTTTCGAAATGCGAATTTTGGCTACGAGAAGTTCAATTCTTAGGACATATTGTCAATGAGCAAGGAATCCAAGTTGATCCTTCAAAGGTTGAAGCTGTGATGAAGTGGGAGACCCCTAGAACGGCAACGGAAATACGAAGATTTCTTGGGTTAGCCAGCTACTATAGAAGATTCATTAAGGATTTCTCTAAGATAGCCAAGTCGTTGACTAAGCTAACTCAAAAGAAAGTTGCGTTTAAGTGGGAACCCGAACAAGAGGAGGCATTCAGAACCTTGAAAGAAAGGTTAAGCAGCGCACCAATCCTTGCATTACCCAATGGTAACGACGACTTTGTCGTGTACTGTGATGCATCTGCTACAGGATTTGGTTGCGTCTTGATGCAACGTAGCAACGTAATCGCTTACGCCTCAAGACAGCTGAAGGGCGCCGAAACCGGATACGCAACTCATGACCTTGAGTTAGGCGCAATAGTGTTCGCATTAAAGATATGGCGACACTATCTGTACGGCTCGAAGTTTACAGTATACTCTGATCACAAAAGCTTAAAGCACATATTTGATCAGAAGGAGCTTAACATGAGGCAGCGACGATGGATGGAAATTTTGTCCGATTACGACTTCGATCTTCACTACCATCCCGGGAAAGCAAACGTCGTCGCCGATGCCTTAAGCAGAAAAGAATGCTCCAAACCTAGACGGGTCCGAGCACTAAGAATGAATGTGCAAGTGAACCTATTGGACCAAGTAAAGATGGCCCAAAAGGAAGCACTAAAGGATGAAAACGCCCAGAAGGAAGAGATGATTGGGGTAGTAAAGAAGTTAGAAGCAGGAGAAGATGGGTTCATCCGTATGAAATGTCGAATTTGGGTACCAAATTTTGGTAATTTGAGAGGACTCATATTGGATGAAGCCCATAAGACCAAGTACCTTATTCATCCTGGAGCAGATAAGATGTACTATACCATGAAGGACCAATTTTGGTGGCCTGGAATGAAAAAGGACATAGCAACCTACGTGGAACGTTGCATGACATGTCTCCAGGTGAAGGCCGAGCACCAAAAACCGTCCGGTATGCTCCAACCCCTTGAGATCCCCACGTGGAAATGGGAAATGATCACAATGGATTTTGTGATGGGTTTGCCAAAAACAAGAAAGGGGAATGATGCTATATGGGTGATCGTGGACAGACTCACTAAGTCCGCCCACTTCCTACCTATGAAAGAAAGCGCCGGAGCTGAACAACTCGCCCAATTATATGTCGATGAGATAGTGGCGAGGCACGGCGTACCAGTATCTATAGTTTCTGATAGAGACGGGAGATTCACATCCCGATATTGGAGACAATTCCATGAAGCTCTCGGCACTAGACTAGAGATGAGCACGGCCTATCACCCGCAAACGGATGGTCAGAGTGAAAGGACCATTCAAACCTTAGAAGATATGTTGCGGGCATGTGTGATAGATTTTGGTGGTAGCTGGGACACCCACCTCCCATTGGCCGAATTTTCCTATAACAACAGCTACCACAAGAGCTTGAAAGCTTCGCCATTTGAAGCCTTATATGGCCGAAGGTGCCGAACGCCTCTATGTTGGTTCCAAGTGGGAGAAGGTCAAATGACCGGCCCTGAAATGGTGTTAGACACCATTGAAAAAGTCAAGGTGATCCGTGAGCGACTCGTAGTGGCACAAAGCAGACAAAAGAGCTATGCCGACAGACGGCGAAGGCCACTAGAGTTCGCAGAAGGAGATAAAGTTATGTTAAAAGTATCACCTTGGAAAGGCACTATCCGTTTCGGAAAGAGGGGAAAGCTAAGTCCCCGATTCATCGGACCTTTTATGATAACCAGCAGAATAGGCAAAGTAGCGTATAGATTAGAACTTCCGGAAGAACTGCGTGGGATCCACCCAGTCTTCCATGTCTCTCAACTCAGGAAATGTCTATCTGATGAAACCCTGCAAACACCACTGGAAGAAATCCAAGTGGACGAACGACTAAATTTTGTTGAAGAACCAACAGAAATAGTCGAAAGGCAAGTTAAGAAGTTAAGAAGAAAACGCATCCCTATCGTTAAAGTCAGATGGAATGCGAGGCGTGGTTCTGAGTTTACCTGGGAACCAGAAGACGCAATGAGGAAAAAGTACCCACATTTATTCTCAGAGTGATTCCGGGACGGAATCCCAATAAGGAGGGGAGAATGTGACACTCCGCCTCGTACGAGAATAAAAAGACTTAAAAAAAAAAAAAAAAATGTATTCTACGCGATACGCGCAGATGAGGCTTTAGCCTGCGCGTATCGCCTAAGGCGAGCGAACCCGGGTACGCGAGACTGTGGGCCGCACATGGTTTTGGCGAAACCACCCCTCCTACGCGATACGCGCAGGAGGAGGGCATGAGATGCGCGTATCGCCTAGTGCGTGCTCACCAGCTATAAAAAGGGGGCGACCCCCCCCCTTCATTCTTGCACCTCCACTTCCTCTCTCTAGTCTCTCTCTCTAAGTTTTCCGGCCAAGAACGTCCGGTGAAGTCCCGACGAAGTCCCGACAAGCTTTCGGTGAAGAACGCAAGTATCCGGAGGCTCGGTTCGAGTGCGGGTTTGCTCACGAGAAGTTACGAGGTGTCTTCGGTAATCGGTAAGACTCGTTTTTAGATTTCTTCGAGTACTTACCATTTTATATAGTTTTATTATATATATACCCAAGATACTAAATGAGACCCGTCATAATAGTAAACGGTGTTCTCTAGTACGTGTGAGCTTAAGATCTGCTGGACGAAGCAAGGTGCTGTCGAAGTGCTGCCCAACTCTAGAGAGACTTCCGTACCCAGGTCCTCACTCCGCTCGACTCATTAGGTAACGTCTAAGATTCCGTACCTATTAAGATATATGTATGACTTAAGTCCATGGAAGAACCAGGGTTTTAGGATAGAACCTTCCTAGTTATATAATAATACTAGGAATAAAGTATGTTTTCAATGAATGATAAGAATCGTGTGAAAACACGATAATATGATGTTGTGGCTTTTCAAAAAGAATGATAATAAGAATGTAGGATAACCCTGACTCAGATGTTGAATGCACTCTGAGAGGAATGGCTATGCCAAGGACTAAAGTCATCGCCTTAGTCACATAATATGATTAAGGCAATGCATCAGTGAGAAAGACACTGATAGGATTATCCCCAGGGGAATGAATCCTAATAAGTATGAAATGTTTACAGGGTTGTCTTGATTAGCCACTAGCTCGTGATAAGTAGACTACATATGAAGGTGAGTCTAACCGCCCCTCTTATATGTTTTATGTTTTCGGGGCTGTATCCGAGCTGTATGAAATGTTTATATGAATGTTAAGAATATGGATGTGGTTATAAGGACGATCGCTACCTGGTGATTCAACGCACCTCAACTCCAGGTTCGTCCGGTTGTTGTGTTGTTGGTCCGCGGTAATAAGCTTCGCGTTAAGAGTCATCCCTGGATAGGGATGGCGGCTACATGCCACAGGGCAAGCCATTAGGGCAGGGCTTCGCGCTAAGAGGTAGTTGTTTAAGGAACTACCGGCTCCGCCTCGGGATGTATATGCGTCTAGTTGGATCCAATTAGGTAGACTGATTGCTCGTAACAGGAGAGGTACCACCCGCCTAGGCAACAAGAAACAAGAGACCGAGAGTGGTCGCAAGGGTACCTCGGTTATTCCTGTATGCGGCATATACGTTAACAGGTCTCTAACGAAAGTTGGCCACCATCAGATATGGCGTTAGAGAAGATTTGGCTTGTAGATGACTTATTAACCACACACATATATGAAATGATGATGTCTAAATGTTTTATGTGTCTTATGTCACTGGTTATGACTCACCAACAACGTTGTTGTTGACGTCTTTTAGCTCGTGATGCAGGTGAAAGAAAATAACTGTGGACTTTAGCTAGGAAAGGTCTAGCTAGAAGTGGTACAATGAAGGCACTCCACATAGGAGGAAGAACTAAGTTGAAGATGCTTGGGATTAGTGTCTTTAGCTTATGTTATGATAATGTATTACACTCATATCGAGTGAAGACAAATGTTGTATCTATTTTAAGACATTTAATGAAAGTACAATTTGGGACCGTATTTGTGGTCTTTCTATTAAGTCTTCCGCTATGTTATTTTAATTGATTGGCTGATGTTATGCAACGTGTCAGGCCCTGGGAGTCGGGGTGTGACAGAGATGAAATGAGCATGTAAGCTCATATATATAGTGGAGTGGAGTACTCGGTACGGTACTCGTACCGAGTCATCCGGCACTGCGTACGAACTCGTTTCTCTTGCGTCTTAGAAATCATTTCCTGAGAATAATATTACTTAACTCAATAAATATTCTCGAAATATTTATTTCGTTAAATACTACGTATCCGGGGGCAAACTGGCCCGTTACGCGTTTATGTTACGTATTCCGTACGTTTAGCCGTTTTAGACGCTAACGGATATTATACTTCTTTGGTACGGAAATTCAACCCGTACCATCCTCGGGTACCCTACCCGTTTGTTGCGGGTGTTTAATCCCGCAACTCATCCCCCGGCACGTTCCTCGTGCTATGCGGGTATTCTTACCCGCATTCCCTTCGGGTTTTAAACCCGTTACCCATCCTAAACTAACGAGAAGGAAAGGCTATTTACCTCGTCGATCGCCGTTCTTCAGTCGCGTAGAACCTCCACGACCACCATTCTTCTATTGGGCAGAACCTCAATGTCTACCGTTCTTCAATCGGGCAGAACCTCAATGTCTACCGTTCTTCAATCGGGCAGAACCTCAATGTCTACCGTTCTTCAATCGGGCAGAACCTCGACGCCCGCTAAGCGATCTTCGTGCGACCGACACTTGAAAGAGCATTTCGACGCAGGGTATCGCACTTACCGCGTTCCCGAAGAAAACTACGGCTCTCTCTCTCTAGAAGTTAGAGAGAGAAAGCACAAGTGAGCAAATGTGAAGGAGGGGTGTACCTCCTTTTATAGGCTGGGATTGCCTCCTACGCGATACGCGCAGGGCATACCCTCCACTTGCGCGTATCGCGTAAGTGGAGTGGTTTTGCAAAACCACGCGCGGACGTGGTTTACTCGCACCCGGTTTCCTCCTCTGACGCGATACGCGCAGGCCAAGGCAATGCCTTGCGCGTATCGCCTAGCTTGGCATTTCATTTTTATTTTATTTATTTTTAATAAACAATTGTTCCCTTAGGGGACGGGTGTCACAAAATAAAAAAATGAAATAAAATAAAAAAACATTTTAACCATACGTAGTATCGGTCTGGGGTGCACAAGATTTAAACTCGCCGCCTTTCATATTTAATGCACTTGTCTTACCGACACCACACCATCATTCTTTTTTCGTAGTAGGATTAATTGTATATAACATACAGAAATGGGCGGAATAAAAACATATTATAAACCAGCAGCCCGCAAGGGATACAAGATTCAAACCCGCAACCTTCCAGAGTTCCACGTGCCCATTTTACCCACACCACAATCTTTGTACTTCCTAGTTGGATTAATTTCTGTGTTTGAACAACAACAATTTGTATATATTAAATCAAATAAGTTACGTCACGTCTTACTTATGGGGCTAGAACGCAAGACCTAATTAGTAATCCAAACATAAATATGTTATCAATGGGTCAGTAACCATGTTAACGTACATTTGAATTAATTACATATAGTGATGATGTAAGTCATTTAACCTTACGATCAAGGCACCTGAAGCCTGAAACTCTATAGCTACAACAATGATATAGTAAACTACAGTATCATGGCAGGCTCATATTGTAAGATTATTAAATTTGATATTATTAAATTCTTTAAAAAAGACACATGTAAGCTTGGGTGATTGTTTCAATAAAACAAACTAGCCTTAAATTTACAAATGGCAGGTATGAGTTTGCAAACCTAATAATGAAGCCTATAGTCCTACCCGAGATATATACCTAGGGTAGTGTCCCTCAAAACCCGAACAAGTCGAGACACATACCCAAGGGGACTTTAGGTGGCCTAATGAGGACTTTACATGCTAAATGTTTCAAAATACCCGATTAACCAAACCAACAAACTTTTTTACATTAATGCATTAGTGACCCATCAACAATCAACAAAAACCAATAATTCAAATATAATAAATAAACTATAATTAGAATGTAACTAAAGTTATGTATAAAGATAATGCATAAATATAGATAATGTAACAAAAACCAAAGATTCAAATACAATACATAAAAGACTGTAGTATTTTACTCGTTAACTATCATTTTATTAGTGTTAAACATTGAGTCATTGTGTCGGTTTCATTGTGTTGTATATAATTAAAGAGAATAGTTCTAATACTTATGTACCGTTATGTCATTGTGTTATATTTTACACGTGAACTATTATTGTATTAGTGTTGTATGATATACATTAACAATTTGCATATTTAAGCACACATTACAACTTTGACAAAACGATGCTTAACAATTTTCATTTCCATCAAATATTCAACCGTACAATACAATTTTGACACATTTCTTCTTAGTACGTGAAACACACATCTTAATATAATATATTGATCTCCTAAGATACACATACAATCATATTTTACACATTGATACTTTTTTTTGACATGATATCACACAATGACCAAACCATGCATGGTATTACAGAAGTAAAAACGCTTGTATGTAAAAGTTATTAAAGTTTAAAATAAGTGAGAAATTGACATGTGTCTTGTATGTAGAGAGAAAAAGTAAAAAAAAAATAATTATAAAAATGGCTAACTTTGTAAAAATGTAATCAAGTTTGCCAACTTTTCAAATTAAATACCTGAAACTTTATTTGTCTCTCTAATGTCACTGAAGTTTTATCAAGTGTTTCAATCCCATGTACTAATTTTACGATTATTTGAATTTTTAAAAACACATGAAGGCACCGTGTTAAGAGCATTCAACTCATCCCAATTTCGCTTCAATTTGTGAAATATGATGCAATGTCATCATTTCCTTGAACAGTTTGAGAAATAGTTTTCTGCAATTGGCATAATTTTGCACCGTTTGATTGACCGTACCTGTCGTCCAACTCGCTCCACAATTTATGTGTAGTATCTGTGTATAAAACACTTTCACTGATGTCTCTAGATAGAGTATTAAGCATCCATGAAATTACCATGTCATTACAACGTTTCCACAAATTGAGTTGAACATGATTTGATGGACGAACAATCGTTCCATCAACAAATCCAGATTTATTCTTTGCAGATAATTAAAGCAATTGTCATAGCACGCTTCCACGCTGCAAATCCGGATCCATCAAATGCTTTTGAGACTAATAACATGCCAGGATGATCTGAAAGATGTAAGTATAAAGGATTGGATGAATCGATTGTATTAGAAAACGAAGAAGACAAAGAAGATGAGGAGGAAGACGATATAGTCGCCATTGATTAATGAAGAAGATGAATTGTGTAAAGAACAGAGTAATTGATCAGATGGCCAAATTTGGTGAAAGAAATCTAATTCCCCCTCTTAATCTTTACAAAAGCACATGTTAGCTTCTTGTTCATTTGATCTTGAGTGTTGTATATATGTGGTATTAATTACTGATCGAAGAGGGATGATACATGCATGCCTTAATCCATCGAATTTTCGTCACATGGACACGTGATAGTTAATATACTTCATCAATAATCATCTCGATCATTAATGCATTTGCCAATACCATATATGTCACAAAAATACTAATCAGCAAACTTAATTTTTTATATACATTAATGAATTAGTGACCAATCAACACGTACGTACAAAATCCAAAAATCGGGTCACATAAGATAAATGGACAATATTAACTAGAATGTAACAACTAATTAAAACATATAAAGATGATGCATGCATATATCATATCCTCGATCTTCATCTGGTTAATTATCTTGCAACACAGACAACAGCAAAGCATAACTTCTCGTCTCTCCGAAACGACCATACTTGAATCGTCGAGTCCTTATCCAAATCCTTCTTGTTCTCCCTCCAAAAACTATGCCAACTAGTCGTTAACACGTAATTCACGCTACTCTTCATATGCCACATCTTCAACTTCATCGGCTTCTCATACATCTCCAACGTTGGACCCAACACCATAACCTCTATCTCGTTTTCTTTCGGATTCGTCTTACTAAGAATTCGTCTCTCGTCTTCTCTCAAAAACTCATCACTTTCAAGTTGTTTAATCGGCATGTTTAATCTGTTTAAACCTTTATCCGTATCCGATTTAAACATGTTTTTCTGAATCACAAGTGTTAGTTCCGTCCCCTTTATCTCATTCACAATAAACTCCTTCAACCGCTCGGTTACCTTGTTGATCACCACCTGTGTACGAACCGGACGTTTTGGAACCATCTTTCTTCTCTTGGGAAGATTTTCTCCGGTAAACGTTGACCGTGGACGCTTGGACATGATAGCCTTCGAGTTGTTTTCTTCTTTAACTTGTTCTCCACATAACTTTTTCAGTTCATGAATGTATCTTAACTTCATTTTCTTCTCCAGTTTTTTAATCTTTCGCATGTATTTAGCTTCTTTCTCCATGAATGCTGCTTGCTTCATCGATCAGGTTTTGGTGAATGTATGTATGAATAAAAAACGCAGGATGATTTTGTTTTAGGGTTTGAAATGAGTTTGATGACATATGGTGTATTTATAAAGGCTTCTTAACGGAAATTTAGGGTACAATTAACGCGATTAAGTCATGTACGTAATCTCCAAGTCATAGTTTCACAACATTAAATGCATAAGGTACAACTTGTTATTGCGCTTATGTGATGTACGTAAGCCCTAATAAAAACAAATGAGATTTACGGAAGATAGGGTTCCACTTTTAAAAATAATATTAAAAGATGATTAAAAAGAAAAACGGTGTTAAAAAAAGATTAAACAGAAATATTTTTTTAGTTATGGTTATTAAGAAAAAATAAAAGAACTAGCTAGCTATTATTTTTTTAAAATTTGGTTTCTTAATTATAAATATTAGAGAGTAAATTATGTTATCTGGTTTTCAAAAAGTAACGGTTTAAAACAAATATTAATGTACCTCGATCTATTGAGGAAATTAAAACAACTAGTGTTAACCGCCCCGCGCGTTGCGGCGGAGATTTGTAACAAACGGCTTCTGCAGCATAATATCATGGCATTGGGCTAATTGTTTAAAACATATGTTACTACATTACTCCAAAAGTCTATATATTAATCTTTAATCCAAGTTAAAGCTGAAAAGCTAGCATGATCTGTTTGTATTTCACCTCCTCCGTCCGATTCCTAACATTGTCTTCATCTAGACATCAAACAACATTGAAAGCAAACACTTAAGGCAACACACATGGCAATATATAAAGTCAAACACCGAAAGCAACAAACCACTAAAATAATGTTAAAAAAACGAACCACTAAAATAATGATCAATTTGTTGGAAAATAGTTCACTTTTATTAAAATAATCAACTGAATATTATAACGATGCTCTCGTTATACATGAGAAATTCACTAGTATATTACCGTGTACAAAACCAAATCAGAAATACATGTAGATAACAAGTTACAAATGATACAAACCGTACTGGTAAGTAAACTTCAGTTGAACAGCAATGTAAACGACAATAACAACAAGGAGATAGCAACGTACATGACGTTAACAACAACGATATTGATGATCCTGCAAAAAAGATATTAGAAAGAAAGATCCGGGCTTGTGTTTGACACAATTCCCTTAAACAGATTCGTCGTCTGTTCCCAGGGTACACCGGACGAAAGCAGCGTACTGCCGGACTTAATCACTTGCCTGAAAAGAAACCGAAGAAGATGATGCAAATGAGATGATAGATATTATGTGTCTTGCTCTTGCGTTTTTGGTGTGTTATGAACTCTCCATGTTTCTTTGGTTTTTGGTTTTTTTTTTATCCAAAAAACAACTTGTGTGTGACACTCCGCCTCATACGAGAATAAAAAGGGGGCGACCCTGCGCGTATCGCGTAGGGCAGGCATGGCCTGCGCGTATCGCCTAGTGTAACCAAACCCGGGTACGCGAAACCAGGGGCAGCCGCAGACTCGCACGAAACCACCTCCTCTACGCGATACGCGCAGGAGGAGGCATGCCCTGCGCGTATCGCGTAGGGCAGGTTCACCAGCTATAAAAAGGGGGCGACCCCCCCTTCATTTCTTGCACCACCTCTTCACACTCACTCTCTCTCTCTAAGCCATCTCCGGCCAAAAACACCCGGCGAAGCCACGACGAAGTTCCGACAAGCTTTCGGTGAAGAACGGAAGTGTTCGGAAGCTCGGTTCGAGTGCGGGTTTGCTCACGAGAAGATTACGAGGTGTCTTCGGTGATCGGTAAGACTCGTTTTTAGATTTCTTCGAGTACTTACCATTTTATATATATATATACCCGAGATACTAAATGAGACCCGTCATAATAGTGAACGGTGTTCTCTACTACGTGTGAGCTTAAGATCTGCTGGACGAAGCAAGGTGCTGTCAAAGTGCTGCCCAACTCTAGAGAGACTCCCGTACCCAGGTCCTCACTCCGCTCGACTCATTAGGTAACGTCTAAGATTCCGTACCTATTAAGATATATGTATGACTTAAGTCCATGGAAGAACCAGGGTTTTAGGATAAAACCTTCCTAGTTATATAATAATACTAGGAATAAAGTATGTTTTCAATGAATGATAAGAATCGTGTGAAAACACGATAATATGATGTTGTGGCTTTTCAAAAAGAATGATAATAAGAATGTAGGATAACCCTGACTCAGATGTTGAATGCACTCTGAGAGGAATGGCTATGCCAAGGACTAAAGTCATCGCCTTAGTCACATAATATAATTAAGGCAATGCATCAGTGAGAAAGACACTGATAGGATTATCCCCAGGGGAATGAATCCTAATAAGTATGAAATGTTTACAGGGTTGTCTTGATTAGCCACTAGCTCGTGATAAGTAGACTACATCTGAAGGTGAGTCTAACCGCCCCTCTTTTATATGTTTTATGTTTTCGGGGCTGTATCCGAGCTGTATGAAATGTTTATATGAATGTTAAGAATATGGATGTGGTTATAAGGACGATCGCTACCTGGTGATTTAACGCACCTCAACTCCAGGTTCGTCCGGTTGTTGTGTTGTTGGTCCGCGGTAATAAGCTTCGCGTTAAGAGTCATCCCTGGATAGGGATGGCGGCTACATACCACAGGGCAAGTCATTAGGGCAGGGCTTCGCGCTAAGAGGTAGTTGGTTAAGGAACTACCGGCTCCGCCTCGGGATGTATATGCGTCTAGTTGGATCCAATTAGGTAGACTGATTGCTCGTAACAGGAGAGGTACCACCCGCCTAGGCAACAAGAAACAAGAGACCGAGAGTGGTCGCAAGGGTACCTCGGTTATTCCTGTATGCGGCATATACGTTAACAGGTCTCTAACGAAAGTTGGCCACCATCAGATATGGCGTTAGAGAAGATTTGGCTTGTAGATGACTTATTAACCACACACATATATGAAATGATGATGTCTAAATGTTTTATGTGTCTTATGTCACTGGTTATGACTCACCAACAACGTTGTTGTTGACGTCTTTTAGCTCGTGATGCAGGTGAAAGAAAATAACTGTGGACTTTAGCTAGGAAAGGTCTAGCTAGAAGTGGTACAATGAAGGCACTCCACATAGGAGGAAGAACTAAGTTGAAGATGCTTGGGATTAGTGTCTTTAGCTTATGTTATGATAATGTATTACACTCATATCGAGTGAAGACAATGTTGTATCTATTTTAAGACATTTAATGAAAGTACAATTTGGGACCGTATTTGTGGTCTTTCTATTAAGTCTTCCGCTATGTTATTTTAATTGATTGGCTGATGTTATGCAACGTGTCAGGCCCTGGGAGTCGGGGTGTGACAGGTTGGTATCAGAGCCAATGGTTTTAGCGAATTAAGGTTCACATAGATCCTTAAGCTTTAACCGAGAGGCTCGAAAGACCACTAAGATAAGAAAAACCCTAAGAAATGTTATGAAATATGATGAGTAAATATTGATTGAACACCTAAGGAAATGAGACAAATACGCCTGATCAACGTAGTTGTCGATTATCCTTCGCGTGAGCATGAAAATAATTACAAGTCATATGGATTAACTTAGAAACCTCGTCAGGAAAGGCGAAGGAACTAGGCATTAATATTAATACGATACGAATATCATATGCTTATGTTTCGAATTATATAACAGGAAATGGCAGGAAAAAGCTTTCTCCTCCGAGCAATTGGTATGAGCAGATCGTCCTCCAAAAAGAGTAGCTCCAGTAATAACAACCACACTGAAGAAGGGGAACGTTCGGTTCAACCGCGAGGATCTCACTCGCCTGATGCTTCTGGTTACTATACTCACATACCCTCACCTGCAAGGGCGATGAATGAACCCCAGCAGGAACCCGAAACCCAGCCTCGTCGTGCACGGACCAGGTTGGCCGCAAAGAAGACATTTCGGAGAGGCCATGTGGAGAGGTTTAGACTCACAGAAGCTGATTGGACTGCGATTCGCGAGGCCGAAAACGCCAACGATGACGAAGAAGATGAAGAGGATGAGGAAGAGCATGGGGAGCAACATGAGGAGGAACCTGAAGAAGAACCCGAAGAGCACCACTCTCCCATTTTCATGATGACTGATAGCGAGAGAGCGCGGATCCGAGCCGAAATGGAAAGCGATAATGAGGAAGTAGAACGCAACGAATATGGGGAGGAGCCTGCTGAAGATGGAGATGAAACCGGAGGCGAAGTTGATCACCATCACCGTCCGGAGGAGTCCATTCCTATGGACTATGAGTACAGCGACCAACCTTCGAGGGGAAAAGGGAAGAAGAAGATTAAGGAACTATCGAGCGCCAAGTCACGCGCTATAACTATACCCAAGAAAGATCCATATTTAGCACCATACGACTACAAGCAGCGGGAGCGCGATGAGCTAGCTGAGGCAATGCGACGTAGTCACCATGAGTACTATCGTCAAGCTCACGCGGCCCCAGCTTACCCGCATCCCTCGATGTACCCACCAGTTCCTACCTACCCTCAACCCCCAATGTACTCACAACCTCCACCTATGTATCCGTCGCCTCCTATGTATCAATCACCACCAATGGGTTACGCCCATCCGTACCCTATGTATCCATCCCCTCCATCCTACACTCCGTATCCATATTCTCCACCATCTTATGCTCACCCAGTTTATCCCCCTCCTAACTATCAGTCACCTTACCCGTATCTTCCTGAACCAGGGAGAAGCTCTATGGGGGGAGGATCCTCTAGTCATCACTATAGTTTAGACCCTCCAAGGCGATCAACAGAAGATGCTAGGGCCATGGAACGTTACCGAGTTCCACTTGAAGGTAATGAGCAGAAGTACAAGGATGACGAAAAGGAAGAATACTGGAGGAAATTCTTCGGATAAAGACCAAAGAAGATGAAGACTTGTACTTTGAATTTACGTTGTATTTGATTTGAATTATGTTGTAATTCTAAACTATGTTATGTTGTACTTCCCTTTTTATGATATGTTGTAATCCAAGACATGATGTATTTGTACTATTACATTGGAATTATGTTATGAAATCGTTATTATGTGTTTTTGGGTACTTCAAAGTTGTAAGTTGTATTAGAGATTATGATTAACAAAATAAAACGTTTAAATTATAGTATGGCTAAGGAAAGAAGCAAGATCGCTTCTGAAGTTGGACCTTCCACTAGAGGAAGGAATAAAGATCCAATTGACCCTAATCACGACAGGGAACCCTCTGTTGAGATTCACCCTGAAGAGCCACTAACTGCTGAGCAGAAGCAAGAAGCCGAACAGATGGCCAAATTCCAGGAAATGCTCACTGCGGGAATCACCGCGGCCATGCCGGCAATCATTGCAGGAGTCACTAAAGCAGTGCTAGGAAGTGGCGAATCTGGAAGTAGTAAGAAGAGGGACTCGAAAAAGAGTAAATCCAACTCTGATCTTCACTCCAAAAGGAGTAGCCATGGAAGTAGCAGTCCAGACTCTGAAAGTGACGATGAGGTCGACAAACCCAAAGGGAGAGATCAAGAACCAAAGCCCAAGGGATGCAACTATAGACACTATATGGCGTGCAAGCCCGAACAGTTCAGGGGCGACAAGACAGCTACTGATGCACTGAGATGGATCGAGGAGATCGAAACTACCCTCGACGTGAGTAGATGCGATGATGAGGACCGAGTTCTGTTTGCAACTCAATCGTTCAAAGGATTGGCACATTCATGGTGGAAAACAGTGAAGGCTTCAATGAACCCAAGGAAGGCGTCTGCAATGGGCTGGGAGAATTTCCGTCAAAGATTCTTGGAGAAATTCGTCCCACATCATGAGATTGAGCAGTTGGAAGATGAGTATCTCCATCTGGAGATGAAGGGGACAGACCACAAGAGGTACACTGAACGTTTTCTAGAGTTAGTCGGGTTGCTACCTGAATTCACTGGGCCTGAGTCCAAGAAGATAGGACGTTACATCTGGGGTGTCATCCCCGAAATCCGTGGAGATTTGCGAACCTCCAAACCTACCACCCTACAGGCAGCCGTGGATCTAGCTGCTGAGCTCACTGAAGACCTCATCCGGACGAAAAACAGCCGGATGACATCAGAAACAAGTGGGAGTGGAAGTAAGAGAGGTCGCGACGATCGCAAGTACGGGAAGCCCAGCAAGGGAAGGGGATCCGGTCCCAACAAGTTCAGGAAGGTCAACGCAGGAGAGAGATCTGCCGCAACCGAGTGTGGGAAGTGCGGGAGATCAAGTCATACAACCGCAGATTGTTTAGTCGGTTCCAATAAATGTTTTGGTTGTGGGCAAGAGGGTCACATTAGGGCAAATTGCCCTAAGAAGATGAAAGGAAGAGACGATAGAGGGAGGGCAGCGGGCAAGGCAAATGCCCGAGTCTTCCAAATGACCGCTGAGGAAGCCCGCAATAATGATGAAGTGCTTACTGGTATGTTTCCAGTAAATCAAACCTATGCTTGCATACTGTTCGACCCAGGTGCAAATAGGAGTTTCGTTTCTAATACGTTTTTACCATGTTTGCACGGCTTGATAGCTAAGTTAAACGTACCATACGTAGTTGAGATAGCTAATGGCCTTGAGGTAAAAGTTGAAAATGCCCTTAGAAATTGTTACCTTCAGATCAATGACCAAAACATTCCCTTAGAACTTCTCCCTATGAAACTAGGAGGATTTGATATAGTTCTAGGAATGGATTGGTTAACTAAGCATAAGGCGCAAATCGATTGCGAGCGAAAGGTGCTAAAGATCGAACTGCCCGACGGTCAACAGGCAGAAATCAAGGGTGACACGCCACGTAAGCCTTCCAATCTTTTGACGATCGCTAAGGCAAGCAAATATCTACGGCAAGGATGCGACGGATTCTGGTTATACCTTATGACCGAAAAAGAAGAGAAGAAGGAGATTCCAGAAGTTCCGATAGTCGCAGAATACCCTGACGTGTTTCCCGAGGAATTGCCTGGTTTACCTCCAGACCGGCAAGTTGAGTTCCACATCGATTTAGTGCCAGGCACAGCACCGATCGCGAAATCGCCTTATCGACTGGCGCCATCAGAGATGAAGGAACTTATGGCCCAACTTCAAGAACTGTTGGAAAAGGGATTCATCCAACCGAGCTCGTCACCATGGGGAGCCCCCATATTATTCGTGAAGAAGAAGGATGGGTCGTTGAGGATGTGTATCGATTACCGAGATCTTAATAAGGTAACGATTAAGAATCGATACCCATTACCCAGAATCGATGATCTATTCGATCAACTGCAAGGATCAAGCTATTTCTCGAAAATAGACTTGAGATCTGGGTACCATCAAGTGAAGGTTCGGAAGGAAGATGTACCAAAGACAGCATTCCGAACTAGATATGGCCATTACGAATTCTTAGTAATGCCCTTTGGGCTAACTAATGCACCTGCGGTATTCATGGACTTAATGAACCGAGTGTGCAAGCCATATCTAGACAAATTTGTGATTGTGTTCATTGACGATATTTTAATCTACTCTCGTACCATAGAAGAGCACTCTGAACACCTACGGAAGGTGCTCGAACTCCTCAGAGGAGAAAAGCTCTATGCCAAATTTTCGAAATGCGAATTTTGGCTACGAGAAGTTCAATTCTTAGGACATATTGTCAATGAGCAAGGAATCCAAGTTGATCCTTCAAAGGTTGAAGCTGTGATGAAGTGGGAGACCCCTAGAACGGCAACGGAAATACGAAGATTTCTTGGGTTAGCCAGCTACTATAGAAGATTCATTAAGGATTTCTCTAAGATAGCCAAGTCGTTGACTAAGCTAACTCAAAAGAAAGTTGCGTTTAAGTGGGAACCCGAACAAGAGGAGGCATTCAGAACCTTGAAAGAAAGGTTAAGCAGCGCACCAATCCTTGCATTACCCAATGGTAACGACGACTTTGTCGTGTACTGTGATGCATCTGCTACAGGATTTGGTTGCGTCTTGATGCAACGTAGCAACGTAATCGCTTACGCCTCAAGACAGCTGAAGGGCGCCGAAACCGGATACGCAACTCATGACCTTGAGTTAGGCGCAATAGTGTTCGCATTAAAGATATGGCGACACTATCTGTACGGCTCGAAGTTTACAGTATACTCTGATCACAAAAGCTTAAAGCACATATTTGATCAGAAGGAGCTTAACATGAGGCAGCGACGATGGATGGAAATTTTGTCCGATTACGACTTCGATCTTCACTACCATCCCGGGAAAGCAAACGTCGTCGCCGATGCCTTAAGCAGAAAAGAATGCTCCAAACCTAGACGGGTCCGAGCACTAAGAATGAATGTGCAAGTGAACCTATTGGACCAAGTAAAGATGGCCCAAAAGGAAGCACTAAAGGATGAAAACGCCCAGAAGGAAGAGATGATTGGGGTAGTAAAGAAGTTAGAAGCAGGAGAAGATGGGTTCATCCGTATGAAATGTCGAATTTGGGTACCAAATTTTGGTAATTTGAGAGGACTCATATTGGATGAAGCCCATAAGACCAAGTACCTTATTCATCCTGGAGCAGATAAGATGTACTATACCATGAAGGACCAATTTTGGTGGCCTGGAATGAAAAAGGACATAGCAACCTACGTGGAACGTTGCATGACATGTCTCCAGGTGAAGGCCGAGCACCAAAAACCGTCCGGTATGCTCCAACCCCTTGAGATCCCCACGTGGAAATGGGAAATGATCACAATGGATTTTGTGATGGGTTTGCCAAAAACAAGAAAGGGGAATGATGCTATATGGGTGATCGTGGACAGACTCACTAAGTCCGCCCACTTCCTACCTATGAAAGAAAGCGCCGGAGCTGAACAACTCGCCCAATTATATGTCGATGAGATAGTGGCGAGGCACGGCGTACCAGTATCTATAGTTTCTGATAGAGACGGGAGATTCACATCCCGATATTGGAGACAATTCCATGAAGCTCTCGGCACTAGACTAGAGATGAGCACGGCCTATCACCCGCAAACGGATGGTCAGAGTGAAAGGACCATTCAAACCTTAGAAGATATGTTGCGGGCATGTGTGATAGATTTTGGTGGTAGCTGGGACACCCACCTCCCATTGGCCGAATTTTCCTATAACAACAGCTACCACAAGAGCTTGAAAGCTTCGCCATTTGAAGCCTTATATGGCCGAAGGTGCCGAACGCCTCTATGTTGGTTCCAAGTGGGAGAAGGTCAAATGACCGGCCCTGAGATGGTGTTAGACACCATTGAAAAAGTCAAGGTGATCCGTGAGCGACTCATAGTGGCACAAAGCAGACAAAAGAGCTATGCCGACAGACGGCGAAGGCCACTAGAGTTCGCAGAAGGAGATAAAGTTATGTTAAAAGTATCACCTTGGAAAGGCACTATCCGTTTCGGAAAGAGGGGAAAGCTAAGTCCCCGATTCATCGGACCTTTTATGATAACCAGCAGAATAGGCAAAGTAGCGTATAGACTAGAACTTCCGGAAGAACTGCGTGGGATCCACCCAGTCTTCCATGTCTCTCAACTCAGGAAATGTCTATCTGATGAAACCCTGCAAACACCACTGGAAGAAATCCAAGTGGACGAACGACTAAATTTTGTTGAAGAACCAACAGAAATAGTCGAAAGGCAAGTTAAGAAGTTAAGAAGAAAACGCATCCCCATCGTTAAAGTCAGATGGAATGCGAGGCGTGGTTCTGAGTTTACCTGGGAACCAGAAGACGCTATGAGGAAAAAGTACCCACATTTATTCTCAGAGTGATTCCGGGACGGAATCCCAATAAGGAGGGGAGAATGTGACACTCCGCCTCATAATAGTGAACGGTGTTCTCTACTACGTGTGAGCTTAAGATCTGCTGGACGAAGCAAGGTGCTGTCAAAGTGCTGCCCAACTCTAGAGAGACTCCCGTACCCAGGTCCTCACTCCGCTCGACTCATTAGGTAACGTCTAAGATTCCGTACCTATTAAGATATATGTATGACTTAAGTCCATGGAAGAACCAGGGTTTTAGGATAAAACCTTCCTAGTTATATAATAATACTAGGAATAAAGTATGTTTTCAATGAATGATAAGAATCGTGTGAAAACACGATAATATGATGTTGTGGCTTTTCAAAAAGAATGATAATAAGAATGTAGGATAACCCTGACTCAGATGTTGAATGCACTCTGAGAGGAATGGCTATGCCAAGGACTAAAGTCATCGCCTTAGTCACATAATATGATTAAGGCAATGCATCAGTGAGAAAGACACTGATAGGATTATCCCCAGGGGAATGAATCCTAATAAGTATGAAATGTTTACAGGGTTGTCTTGATTAGCCACTAGCTCGTGATAAGTAGACTACATCTGAAGGTGAGTCTAACCGCCCCTCTTTTATATGTTTTATGTTTTCGGGGCTGTATCCGAGCTGTATGAAATGTTTATATGAATGTTAAGAATATGGATGTGGTTATAAGGACGATCGCTACCTGGTGATTTAACGCACCTCAACTCCAGGTTCGTCCGGTTGTTGTGTTGTTGGTCCGCGGTAATAAGCTTCGCGTTAAGAGTCATCCCTGGATAGGGATGGCGGCTACATACCACAGGGCAAGTCATTAGGGCAGGGCTTCGCGCTAAGAGGTAGTTGGTTAAGGAACTACCGGCTCCGCCTCGGGATGTATATGCGTCTAGTTGGATCCAATTAGGTAGACTGATTGCTCGTAACAGGAGAGGTACCACCCGCCTAGGCAACAAGAAACAAGAGACCGAGAGTGGTCGCAAGGGTACCTCGGTTATTCCTGTATGCGGCATATACGTTAACAGGTCTCTAACGAAAGTTGGCCACCATCAGATATGGCGTTAGAGAAGATTTGGCTTGTAGATGACTTATTAACCACACACATATATGAAATGATGATGTCTAAATGTTTTATGTGTCTTATGTCACTGGTTATGACTCACCAACAACGTTGTTGTTGACGTCTTTTAGCTCGTGATGCAGGTGAAAGAAAATAACTGTGGACTTTAGCTAGGAAAGGTCTAGCTAGAAGTGGTACAATGAAGGCACTCCACATAGGAGGAAGAACTAAGTTGAAGATGCTTGGGATTAGTGTCTTTAGCTTATGTTATGATAATGTATTACACTCATATCGAGTGAAGACAATGTTGTATCTATTTTAAGACATTTAATGAAAGTACAATTTGGGACCGTATTTGTGGTCTTTCTATTAAGTCTTCCGCTATGTTATTTTAATTGATTGGCTGATGTTATGCAACGTGTCAGGCCCTGGGAGTCGGGGTGTGACATTGTGTTGCCATGTTTTTTTGTTGTTATCTTTATGATAAGTAATGCAAGAGTCTTGCAATTCATGACAATTGAATTGTCATAAAACTTAGCAACTAATGACAAATGAATTGTCATAAAACCCATTAACTTAAGGTTGGACATCCGAATGGTCTCTTCTAGATGTCTCAACCGAGACGGGTTACAACAACGCTAGCCTCGAGTTTCGGAGCTGCATTCGGTTACCAACTGACTACTTGAGAGTTGACCTCTCATTTACACAAAATATCCAACACAATTGTTACCAACTTCCAACTTTCTTCTACAACACCCCTAAATCCAAAGGTTAAATGATTAATTTCGAAACCTAAATTCAACACCCCTAAACTGTTCAACATAAAGATTAACTTACCTCATATAAATTGCAAGTGAATAATTCATCTAATGGTGATTTGATTTAAGAAGGAAAAATATAAACCTAAAGCTTCTGTAAATCCTTTTGAGACATCATGTAATGCCAAAGTGGTCAAAATCCAACATCAAATGTATCAGCTTGAAACCATCTCTAAGCCTCTGCATAAATCAATCGTATTTTACAATTGTCTCTTGGTAGCATCGAAATCAGTGGCACACCAAGTAGTGATCCCTAAATCCATCTGCACGCTGAACACCATAGTCGGAAGCTGCTACCACCTATTGCGAACCTTCTTCCCCAAACATGAAACCCTAAGCGCCACCACCATCCTTCACAATAGCCCTAGTTACCGTCATCATCATCCATCACTGCAATTACCCCTAAATCCATATCGAGACCACTGACTCCAGCCACCCACCCCCCACCACCCAAGAACCACCTTCTACTACACCGAGCTACGATCTACAGTGAAATCCGACAAAAGAAAAAGGAAGAAAGAAGAGAGAGAAACATGGAGGGTTTTTTTCTCATGTGGATGATAACACCTGATCTGATCTAGCCACCACCAAAATTCTAGTCACATGTGAAATCCCTAAAATACCCTAAGTTACTGTTTAAATCCATGAATTTTTAATATAAAGGATAATAAATAAGTTCCTTAACTAAATAATTTTGTGGAGTTAAGTTAAATTAAAATGAGTTTACTATATGTAGAATTGAATTTAAACCCACGCATTTGGGGGCATTGGCGAGGCATAAGAGGGATCAAGGAGGGTCCGGGCCCCCTTAATTTTTTTTCGTCTGAAGCGTTGTTTTGTTGGTCGGTTGTTGATTTTATATATATATATTGAGTTTGGCTCCCCCGAAACAAAACATTATAAAAAAAATTATGGGTTTTTTAACTTTGGCCCCCCGGGCAAAAATCCTGGCTTCAGTGTTTGGGGGGGTGTAAAAAACCGAAGTTAAGAAGATACCCACAAAGAATAAAAAGAAAAGAAAATAAAAGGAGAAAAACCAAGATTTGAGATTATAATTAAGATTTGAACCATCCACCATGGCACAAGCATTAGCACCATGTCATAACAACAACCTTGTTTCAGTGGCCAGAAAACATTTTACCCGGCCATTGTACCCACAAGAGTAAGTACGATCAAACTCGCGACCTTGCTAAGTTTAGCATGTACCTTATTACGAAACCTACTTTTGCAAATAATGGTATATAACATAAATAGAGGGCAAAATATGTCACACCCCGACTCCAGGGCCTGACACGTTGCATAATATCAGCCAATCAAATAAAATAATCATATTACAGCGGAAGTCTTTCATAATAAAGACCACTAAAAGTCAACCCAATTTGAACTTTTAACAATGTCACTAAGTAAAACTACATACAAAGTAACTATCTAAGGACACTGCTCCCAGGTGTCCAAATCGGGTACTAGCTCCTATGATGAGAGCATCAGCCTTCTGATCCCAGCTAAGCTTCTTCGACCTAGCTAACGCCCTCGGGCGTTCCCTGTACCTGCATCACGAGCTAAAGGACGTCAACAACAACGTTGTTGGTGAGTCGTAACCAGTGACGTAAGACACATAAAACATTTAGACATCATCATTTCATATATGTGTGGTAATAAGTTATCTACAAGCCAACTCTTCTCTAACGCCATATCTTATTATGGCCAACTTGCGTTAGAGCCTGTTAACGTATATGCCGCATACAGGAATAACCGAGGTACCCTTGCGACCACTCTCGGTCTCTTGTTTCTTGTTGCCTAGGTGGGTGGTACCTCTCCTGTTACGAGCAATCAGTCTACCTAATTGGATCCAACTAGACGCATATACATCCCGAGGCGGAGCCGGTAGTTCCTTAAACAACTACCTCTTAGCGCGAAGCCCTGCCCTAATGACTTGCCCTGTGGCATGTAGCCGCCATCCCTATCCAGGGATGACTCTTAACGCGAAGCTTATTACCGCGGACCAACAACACAACAACCGGACTAACCTGGAGTTGAGGTGCGTTGAATCACCAGGTAGCGATCTACTTATAACCACATACATATTCATAGCATTTCATAAAACATTTCATACTTTTCATACATGCTCGGATACAGCCCCGAAATCATAAAACATATAAAAGAGGGGCGGTTAGACTCACCTTAGTGCAGCCTAAGTATCCTGACCTGGTGGCTAACAAAGGTAACCCTGTAAACATTTCATATCATCAGGATTCATTTCCCCTAGGGATAATCCTATCGGTGTTTTCTCACCGATCCATTACCTTAGTCACATGTGTGACTTAGGTGATGACTTTAGTCCTTGGTCTTAAACATCTTACTCAGAATGCCTGGGCATTCGAGTCAGGGTTCCTATGGTTTCATTTTCAAATCTTTTGAAAGCCACTTCATCATATCCTTGTGTTTCTCACAAGGATCTATCATACATATGGTTTTATTTAAAGCATGACTCATTCCTAGTGCATTATCATAATATAACTAAGAATGTTCTACATATAAAACCCTGGCTTTTCCCCATGGACTTAAGTCATAATAGTCTTAAGTAAACAAGGGATTTATATACTTTACCTAGGAGTTCTGACAGTGCTTTGCTCTGTCTGCCTCGGATCTATCTATCTTTCGGCAACTTGGCAACCCTTCGCCTTGCCAGCTTATAGATCCAGCTCTTAACTTGGGGAATCCAACACCGTTCACAATGACCAACATACGTAGTTGAGATAGCTAATGGCCTTGAGGTAAAAGTTGAAAATGCCCTTAGAAATTGTTACCTTCAGATCAATGACCAAAACATTCCCTTAGAACTTTTCCCTATGAAACTAGGAGGATTTGATATAGTTCTAGGAATGGATTGGTTAACTAAGCATAAGGCGCAAATCGATTGCGAGCGAAAGGTGCTAAAGATCGAACTGCCCGACGGTCAACAGGCAGAAATCAAGGGTGACACGCCACGTAAGCCTTCCAATCTTTTGACGATCGCTAAGGCAAGCAAATATCTACGGCAAGGATGCGACGGATTCTGGTTATACCTTATGACCGAAAAAGAAGAGAAGAAGGAGATTCCAGAAGTTCCGATAGTCGCAGAATACCCTGACGTGTTTCCCGAGGAATTGCCTGGTTTACCTCCAGACCGGCAAGTTGAGTTCCACATCGATTTAGTGCCAGGCACAGCACCGATCGCGAAATCGCCTTATCGACTGGCGCCATCAGAGATGAAGGAACTTATGGCCCAACTTCAAGAACTGTTGGAAAAGGGATTCATCCAACCGAGCTCGTCACCATGGGGAGCCCCCATATTATTCGTGAAGAAGAAGGATGGGTCGTTGAGGATGTGTATCGATTACCGAGATCTTAATAAGGTAACGATTAAGAATCGATACCCATTACCCAGAATCGATGATCTATTCGATCAACTGCAAGGATCAAGCTATTTCTCGAAAATAGACTTGAGATCTGGGTACCATCAAGTGAAGGTTCGGAAGGAAGATGTACCAAAGACAGCATTCCGAACTAGATATGGCCATTACGAATTCTTAGTAATGCCCTTTGGGCTAACTAATGCACCTGCGGTATTCATGGACTTAATGAACCGAGTGTGCAAGCCATATCTAGACAAATTTGTGATTGTGTTCATTGACGATATTTTAATCTACTCTCGTACCATAGAAGAGCACTCTGAACACCTACGGAAGGTGCTCGAACTCCTCAGAGGAGAAAAGCTCTATGCCAAATTTTCGAAATGCGAATTTTGGCTACGAGAAGTTCAATTCTTAGGACATATTGTCAATGAGCAAGGAATCCAAGTTGATCCTTCAAAGGTTGAAGCTGTGATGAAGTGGGAGACCCCTAGAACGGCAACGGAAATACGAAGATTTCTTGGGTTAGCCGGCTACTATAGAAGATTCATTAAGGATTTCTCTAAGATAGCCAAGTCGTTGACTAAGCTAACTCAAAAGAAAGTTGCGTTTAAGTGGGAACCCGAACAAGAGGAGGCATTCAGAACCTTGAAAGAAAGGTTAAGCAGCGCACCAATCCTTGCATTACCCAATGGTAACGACGACTTTGTCGTGTACTGTGATGCATCTGCTACAGGATTTGGTTGCGTCTTGATGCAACGTAGCAACGTAATCGCTTACGCCTCAAGACAGCTGAAGGGCGCCGAAACCGGATACGCAACTCATGACCTTGAGTTAGGCGCAATAGTGTTCGCATTAAAGATATGGCGACACTATCTGTACGGCTCGAAGTTTACAGTATACTCTGATCACAAAAGCTTAAAGCACATATTTGATCAGAAGGAGCTTAACATGAGGCAGCGACGATGGATGGAAATTTTGTCCGATTACGACTTCGATCTTCACTACCATCCCGGGAAAGCAAACGTCGTCGCCGATGCCTTAAGCAGAAAAGAATGCTCCAAACCTAGACGGGTCCGAGCACTAAGAATGAATGTGCAAGTGAACCTATTGGACCAAGTAAAGATGGCCCAAAAGGAAGCACTAAAGGATGAGAACGCCCAAAAAGAAGAAATGATTAGAGTAGTAAGGAAGTTAGAAACAGGAGAAGATGGGTTCATCCGTATGAAATGTCGAATTTGGGTACCAAATTTTGGTAATTTGAGAGGACTCATATTGGATGAAGCCCATAAGACCAAGTACCTTATTCATCCTGGAGCAGATAAGATGTACTATACCATGAAGGACCAATTTTGGTGGCCTGGAATGAAAAAGGACATAGCAACCTACGTGGAACGTTGCATGACATGTCTCCAGGTGAAGGCCGAGCACCAAAAACCGTCCGGTATGCTCCAACCCCTTGAGATCCCCACGTGGAAATGGGAAATGATCACAATGGATTTTGTGATGGGTTTGCCAAAAACAAGAAAGGGGAATGATGCTATATGGGTGATCGTGGACAGACTCACTAAGTCCGCCCACTTCTTACCTATGAAAGAAAGCGCCGGAGCTGAACAGCTCGCCCAATTATACGTTGATGAGATAGTGGCGAGGCACGGAGTACCGGTATCCATTGTTTCCGATAGAGATGGAAGATTTACATCTCGATATTGGAGGCAATTCCATGAAGCTCTCGGCACTAGATTAGAGATGAGCACGGCCTATCACCCGCAAACGGATGGTCAGAGTGAAAGGACCATTCAAACCTTGGAAGATATGTTGCGGGCGTGCGTGATAGATTTCGGTGGTAGCTGGGACACCCACCTCCCATTGGCCGAATTTTCTTATAATAATAGCTATCACAAAAGTTTGAAAGCTTCGCCATTTGAGGTCTTGTATGGCCGAAGATGTCGAACGCCTTTATGTTGGTTCCAAGTGGGAGAAGGTCAAATGACCGGCCCTGAAATGGTGTTAGACACCATTGAAAAAGTCAAGGTGATCCGTGAGCGACTCGTAGTGGCACAAAGCAGACAAAAGAGCTATGCCGACAGACGGCGAAGGCCACTAGAGTTCGCAGAAGGAGATAAAGTTATGTTAAAAGTATCACCTTGGAAAGGCACTATCCGTTTCGGAAAGAGGGGAAAGCTAAGTCCCCGATTCATCGGACCTTTTATGATAACCAGCAGAATAGGCAAAGTAGCGTATAGATTAGAACTTCCGGAAGAACTGCGTGGGATCCACCCAGTCTTCCATGTCTCTCAACTCAGGAAATGTCTATCTGATGAAACCCTGCAAACACCACTGGAAGAAATCCAAGTGGACGAACGACTAAATTTTGTTGAAGAACCAACAGAAATAGTCGAAAGGCAAGTTAAGAAGTTAAGAAGAAAACGCATCCCTATCGTTAAAGTCAGATGGAATGCGAGGCGTGGTTCTGAGTTTACCTGGGAACCAGAAGACGCAATGAGGAAAAAGTACCCACATTTATTCTCAGAGTGATTCCGGGACGGAATCCCAATAAGGAGGGGAGAATGTGACACTCCGCCTCGTACGAGAATAAAAAGACTTAAAAAAAAAAAAAAAAAAAAAAAAAAAATGTATTCTACGCGATACGCGCAGATGAGGCTTTAGCCTGCGCGTATCGCCTAAGGCGAGCGAACCCGGGTACGCGAGACTGTGGGCCGCACATGGTTTTGGCGAAACCACCCCTCCTACGCGATACGCGCAGGAGGAGGGCATGAGATGCGCGTATCGCCTAGTGCGTGCTCACCAGCTATAAAAAGGGGGCGACCCCCCCCCCTTCATTCTTGCACCTCCACTTCCTCTCTCTAGTCTCTCTCTCTAAGTTTTCCGGCCAAGAACGTCCGGTGAAGTCCCGACGAAGTCCCGACAAGCTTTCGGTGAAGAACGCAAGTATCCGGAGGCTCGGTTCGAGTGCGGGTTTGCTCACGAGAAGTTACGAGGTGTCTTCGGTAATCGGTAAGACTCGTTTTTAGATTTCTTCGAGTACTTACCATTTTATATAGTTTTATTATATATATACCCAAGATACTAAATGAGACCCGTCATAATAGTAAACGGTGTTCTCTAGTACGTGTGAGCTTAAGATCTGCTGGACGAAGCAAGGTGCTGTCGAAGTGCTGCCCAACTCTAGAGAGACTTCCGTACCCAGGTCCTCACTCCGCTCGACTCATTAGGTAACGTCTAAGATTCCGTACCTATTAAGATATATGTATGACTTAAGTCCATGGAAGAACCAGGGTTTTAGGATAGAACCTTCCTAGTTATATAATAATACTAGGAATAAAGTATGTTTTCAATGAATGATAAGAATCGTGTGAAAACACGATAATATGATGTTGTGGCTTTTCAAAAAGAATGATAATAAGAATGTAGGATAACCCTGACTCAGATGTTGAATGCACTCTGAGAGGAATGGCTATGCCAAGGACTAAAGTCATCGCCTTAGTCACATAATATGATTAAGGCAATGCATCAGTGAGAAAGACACTGATAGGATTATCCCCAGGGGAATGAATCCTAATAAGTATGAAATGTTTACAGGGTTGTCTTGATTAGCCACTAGCTCGTGATAAGTAGACTACATCTGAAGGTGAGTCTAACCGCCCCTCTTATATGTTTTATGTTTTCGGGGCTGTATCCGAGCTGTATGAAATGTTTATATGAATGTTAAGAATATGGATGTGGTTATAAGGACGATCGCTACCTGGTGATTCAACGCACCTCAACTCCAGGTTCGTCCGGTTGTTGTGTTGTTGGTCCGCGGTAATAAGCTTCGCGTTAAGAGTCATCCCTGGATAGGGATGGCGGCTACATGCCACAGGGCAAGCCATTAGGGCAGGGCTTCGCGCTAAGAGGTAGTTGTTTAAGGAACTACCGGCTCCGCCTCGGGATGTATATGCGTCTAGTTGGATCCAATTAGGTAGACTGATTGCTCGTAACAGGAGAGGTACCACCCGCCTAGGCAACAAGAAACAAGAGACCGAGAGTGGTCGCAAGGGTACCTCGGTTATTCCTGTATGCGGCATATACGTTAACAGGTCTCTAACGAAAGTTGGCCACCATCAGATATGGCGTTAGAGAAGATTTGGCTTGTAGATGACTTATTAACCACACACATATATGAAATGATGATGTCTAAATGTTTTATGTGTCTTATGTCACTGGTTATGACTCACCAACAACGTTGTTGTTGACGTCTTTTAGCTCGTGATGCAGGTGAAAGAAAATAACTGTGGACTTTAGCTAGGAAAGGTCTAGCTAGAAGTGGTACAATGAAGGCACTCCACATAGGAGGAAGAACTAAGTTGAAGATGCTTGGGATTAGTGTCTTTAGCTTATGTTATGATAATGTATTACACTCATATCGAGTGAAGACAAATGTTGTATCTATTTTAAGACATTTAATGAAAGTACAATTTGGGACCGTATTTGTGGTCTTTCTATTAAGTCTTCCGCTATGTTATTTTAATTGATTGGCTGATGTTATGCAACGTGTCAGGCCCTGGGAGTCGGGGTGTGACAGAGATGAAATGAGCATGTAAGCTCATATATATAGTGGAGTGGAGTACTCGGTACGGTACTCGTACCGAGTCATCCGGCACTGCGTACGAACTCGTTTCTCTTGCGTCTTAGAAATCATTTCCTGAGAATAATATTACTTAACTCAATAAATATTCTCGAAATATTTATTTCGTTAAATACTACGTATCCGGGGGCAAACTGGCCCGTTACGCGTTTATGTTACGTATTCCGTACGTTTAGCCGTTTTAGACGCTAACGGATATTATACTTCTTTGGTACGGAAATTCAACCCGTACCATCCTCGGGTACCCTACCCGTTTGTTGCGGGTGTTTAATCCCGCAACTCATCCCCCGGCACGTTCCTCGTGCTATGCGGGTATTCTTACCCGCATTCCCTTCGGGTTTTAAACCCGTTACCCATCCTAAACTAACGAGAAGGAAAGGCTATTTACCTCGTCGATCGCCGTTCTTCAGTCGCGTAGAACCTCCACGACCACCATTCTTCTATTGGGCAGAACCTCAATGTCTACCGTTCTTCAATCGGGCAGAACCTCAATGTCTACCGTTCTTCAATCGGGCAGAACCTCAATGTCTACCGTTCTTCAATCGGGCAGAACCTCGACGCCCGCTAAGCGATCTTCGTGCGACCGACACTTGAAAGAGCATTTCGACGCAGGGTACCGCACTTACCGCGTTCCCGAAGAAAACTACGGCTCTCTCTCTCTAGAAGTTAGAGAGAGAAAGCACAAGTGAGCAAATGTGAAGGAGGGGTGTACCTCCTTTTATAGGCTGGGATTGCCTCCTACGCGATACGCGCAGGGCATACCCTCCACTTGCGCGTATCGCGTAAGTGGAGTGGTTTTGCAAAACCACGCGCGGACGTGGTTTACTCGCACCCGGTTTCCTCCTCTGACGCGATACGCGCAGGCCAAGGCAATGCCTTGCGCGTATCGCCTAGCTTGGCATTTCATTTTTATTTTATTTATTTTTAATAAACAATTGTTCCCTTAGGGGACGGGTGTCACAAAATAAAAAAATGAAATAAAATAAAAAAACATTTTAACCATACGTAGTATCGGTCTGGGGTGCACAAGATTTAAACTCGCCGCCTTTCATATTTAATGCACTTGTCTTACCGACACCACACCATCATTCTTTTTTCGTAGTAGGATTAATTGTATATAACATACAGAAATGGGCGGAATAAAAACATATTATAAACCAGCAGCCCGCAAGGGATACAAGATTCAAACCCGCAACCTTCCAGAGTTCCACGTGCCCATTTTACCCACACCACAATCTTTGTACTTCCTAGTTGGATTAATTTCTGTGTTTGAACAACAACAATTTGTATATATTAAATCAAATAAGTTACGTCACGTCTTACTTATGGGGCTAGAACGCAAGACCTAATTAGTAATCCAAACATAAATATGTTATCAATGGGTCAGTAACCATGTTAACGTACATTTGAATTAATTACATATAGTGATGATGTAAGTCATTTAACCTTACGATCAAGGCACCTGAAGCCTGAAACTCTATAGCTACAACAATGATATAGTAAACTACAGTATCATGGCAGGCTCATATTGTAAGATTATTAAATTTGATATTATTAAATTCTTTAAAAAAGACACATGTAAGCTTGGGTGATTGTTTCAATAAAACAAACTAGCCTTAAATTTACAAATGGCAGGTATGAGTTTGCAAACCTAATAATGAAGCCTATAGTCCTACCCGAGATATATACCTAGGGTAGTGTCCCTCAAAACCCGAACAAGTCGAGACACATACCCAAGGGGACTTTAGGTGGCCTAATGAGGACTTTACATGCTAAATGTTTCAAAATACCCGATTAACCAAACCAACAAACTTTTTTACATTAATGCATTAGTGACCCATCAACAATCAACAAAAACCAATAATTCAAATATAATAAATAAACTATAATTAGAATGTAACTAAAGTTATGTATAAAGATAATGCATAAATATAGATAATGTAACAAAAACCAAAGATTCAAATACAATACATAAAAGACTGTAGTATTTTACTCGTTAACTATCATTTTATTAGTGTTAAACATTGAGTCATTGTGTCGGTTTCATTGTGTTGTATATAATTAAAGAGAATAGTTCTAATACTTATGTACCGTTATGTCATTGTGTTATATTTTACACGTGAACTATTATTGTATTAGTGTTGTATGATATACATTAACAATTTGCATATTTAAGCACACATTACAACTTTGACAAAACGATGCTTAACAATTTTCATTTCCATCAAATATTCAACCGTACAATACAATTTTGACACATTTCTTCTTAGTACGTGAAACACACATCTTAATATAATATATTGATCTCCTAAGATACACATACAATCATATTTTACACATTGATACTTTTTTTTGACATGATATCACACAATGACCAAACCATGCATGGTATTACAGAAGTAAAAACGCTTGTATGTAAAAGTTATTAAAGTTTAAAATAAGTGAGAAATTGACATGTGTCTTGTATGTAGAGAGAAAAAGTAAAAAAAAATAATTATAAAAATGGCTAACTTTGTAAAAATGTAATCAAGTTTGCCAACTTTTCAAATTAAATACCTGAAACTTTATTTGTCTCTCTAATGTCACTGAAGTTTTATCAAGTGTTTCAATCCCATGTACTAATTTTACGATTATTTGAATTTTTAAAAACACATGAAGGCACCGTGTTAAGAGCATTCAACTCATCCCAATTTCGCTTCAATTTGTGAAATATGATGCAATGTCATCATTTCCTTGAACAGTTTGAGAAATAGTTTTCTGCAATTGGCATAATTTTGCACCGTTTGATTGACCGTACCTGTCGTCCAACTCGCTCCACAATTTATGTGTAGTATCTGTGTATAAAACACTTTCACTGATGTCTCTAGATAGAGTATTAAGCATCCATGAAATTACCATGTCATTACAACGTTTCCACAAATTGAGTTGAACATGATTTGATGGACGAACAATCGTTCCATCAACAAATCCAGATTTATTCTTTGCAGATAATTAAAGCAATTGTCATAGCACGCTTCCACGCTGCAAATCCGGATCCATCAAATGCTTTTGAGACTAATAACATGCCAGGATGATCTGAAAGATGTAAGTATAAAGGATTGGATGAATCGATTGTATTAGAAAACGAAGAAGACAAAGAAGATGAGGAGGAAGACGATATAGTCGCCATTGATTAATGAAGAAGATGAATTGTGTAAAGAACAGAGTAATTGATCAGATGGCCAAATTTGGTGAAAGAAATCTAATTCCCCCTCTTAATCTTTACAAAAGCACATGTTAGCTTCTTGTTCATTTGATCTTGAGTGTTGTATATATGTGGTATTAATTACTGATCGAAGAGGGATGATACATGCATGCCTTAATCCATCGAATTTTCGTCACATGGACACGTGATAGTTAATATACTTCATCAATAATCATCTCGATCATTAATGCATTTGCCAATACCATATATGTCACAAAAATACTAATCAGCAAACTTAATTTTTTATATACATTAATGAATTAGTGACCAATCAACACGTACGTACAAAATCCAAAAATCGGGTCACATAAGATAAATGGACAATATTAACTAGAATGTAACAACTAATTAAAACATATAAAGATGATGCATGCATATATCATATCCTCGATCTTCATCTGGTTAATTATCTTGCAACACAGACAACAGCAAAGCATAACTTCTCGTCTCTCCGAAACGACCATACTTGAATCGTCGAGTCCTTATCCAAATCCTTCTTGTTCTCCCTCCAAAAACTATGCCAACTAGTCGTTAACACGTAATTCACGCTACTCTTCATATGCCACATCTTCAACTTCATCGGCTTCTCATACATCTCCAACGTTGGACCCAACACCATAACCTCTATCTCGTTTTCTTTCGGATTCGTCTTACTAAGAATTCGTCTCTCGTCTTCTCTCAAAAACTCATCACTTTCAAGTTGTTTAATCGGCATGTTTAATCTGTTTAAACCTTTATCCGTATCCGATTTAAACATGTTTTTCTGAATCACAAGTGTTAGTTCCGTCCCCTTTATCTCATTCACAATAAACTCCTTCAACCGCTCGGTTACCTTGTTGATCACCACCTGTGTACGAACCGGACGTTTTGGAACCATCTTTCTTCTCTTGGGAAGATTTTCTCCGGTAAACGTTGACCGTGGACGCTTGGACATGATAGCCTTCGAGTTGTTTTCTTCTTTAACTTGTTCTCCACATAACTTTTTCAGTTCATGAATGTATCTTAACTTCATTTTCTTCTCCAGTTTTTTAATCTTTCGCATGTATTTAGCTTCTTTCTCCATGAATGCTGCTTGCTTCATCGATCAGGTTTTGGTGAATGTATGTATGAATAAAAAACGCAGGATGATTTTGTTTTAGGGTTTGAAATGAGTTTGATGACATATGGTGTATTTATAAAGGCTTCTTAACGGAAATTTAGGGTACAATTAACGCGATTAAGTCATGTACGTAATCTCCAAGTCATAGTTTCACAACATTAAATGCATAAGGTACAACTTGTTATTGCGCTTATGTGATGTACGTAAGCCCTAATAAAAACAAATGAGATTTACGGAAGATAGGGTTCCACTTTTAAAAATAATATTAAAAGATGATTAAAAAGAAAAACGGTGTTAAAAAAAGATTAAACAGAAATATTTTTTTAGTTATGGTTATTAAGAAAAAATAAAAGAACTAGCTAGCTATTATTTTTTTAAAATTTGGTTTCTTATAAATATTAGAGAGTAAATTATGTTATCTGGTTTTCAAAAAGTAACGGTTTAAAACAAATATCAATGTACCTCGATCTATTGAGGAAACTAGTATTTTTCTTTGCTGCGCGTTGCGGCGGCCCGCAAGCAAATTTTCATTTAGTTTGATATGTTTTCATGGTGATAAAATATCTTTACAAATGCTATATCTTACAATAAGATTGAGCTAACATGATTTACATGGGATAATATTCATATTACAAAAGCACATCGTTCTAAACGACTGTGTTGGGCAACACAACACTTACAAATAACGTAAGAGTGGTCTTAACAGGAAAAATTACTTCTGTCTATAGAAAATCCACGTTAGACTAAAGATTAACATGATGAGCACCACAGTTTGAAAGTACTGATATTTTAACTGCATTTTGAAAACACACTTTGCTCATCCGCGAGATTTATTTTTGTAACTCTACATAAGAACATGATAAGAACCACAGTTTAAATAACCATTTCCATGGAAATTTATGTGAAGTATCGTTGACTGATACCTGCAACCAAAATAGCAAACATAAAAAATATTGCATAAAAAAAGACTTCAATTTTAGTCACCAATTGTATTATTACCATGGATTTAGGGGTGAAGTTGGAACGCAACTCAATACCGAACTTAATTTGGTGTTCATTTTCATCTACACCAATTTATGATGACTTCATAGCAAATTAAAACTAAAATTTAGTGTTGAGAAATTAAACTATTAAAGTGATCTAATAGTAACAGTATGGTTCGTAATTTAACATTTTGGGGCGACTAAATCTAAATCGGTTTAAGTGTGATTCAATCGACGATCACCGGCTAGGGCAATACGCTATTTGAGACTGGCAAAACAGTGGCGACGATTGAAACCTGTCACCCGACACAACACCACGACGACCACAAACGGGTTATGCGAAATCAAAATCAGATGATCTTTCACTACCATTTCCATCGTATTAAAGCCGAATCGCCATCACGTATATTGAAATGCTCAAACCATCAAGCGATAGTTGCCGGAGGCTGTGACTCTTCTGCGATGATGTCAGCGACGACGCCACTGCTAGTCGTCTTCCTTCCCATCCCTTCTGTGATGTCGCTGTCGATGGTGCTATATATCCCTCCGTTACTATCTATGGCTCTCTCTCAGTTTCTCAGTATTGTACATTGAATACACAGTCAAAAGACATATATCTTTACACTAATGTACGACAAAAAAAAGTGCCATGTACGACAAAAAAGTGCCATCAAATCCATAAACTTTAGTGGTGAAAGTGAAAACACAAAAATAATCACTATTTTACTGTTTCAAAAAAAGTGCCATGTACGACAAAACAAGTGCCATCAAATCCATAAACTTTAGTGGTGAAAGTGAAAACACAAAAATAATCATTATTTTACTGTTTAAAAACTTAGTTTTTCAATAAAAGGAAGAATTAAAACAATAAATAAGTTCCTTAACTAAATAATTTAGTGGAGTTAAGTTAAATTAAAATGAGTATACTATATGTAGAATTGAACTTAAACCCTCGCATTTGGGGGCATTGGCGAGGCATAAGAGGGACCAAGGAGGGTTCGGGCCTCCTCAGTTTTTTTCGTCCGAAGCGTTGTTTTGTTGGTCGGTTGTTGATTTTATATATATATATATATATATATATATATATATATATATATATATATATTGAGTTTGCCCCCCCTCCCGATCGAAACAAAACGCTATAAAAAAAATTATGGGTTTTTTTTAACTTTGGCCCCCGGGCCAAAAATCCTGACTTCGGTGTTTGGGGGGTTGTAAAAAACCGAAGTTAAGAAGATACCCACAAAGAATAAAAAGAAAATAAAAGGAGAAAAACCAAGATTTAAGATTATAATTAAGATTTGAACCATCCATCATGGCACAAGCATTAGCACCATGTCATAACAACAACCTTGTTTCAGTGGCCAGAAAACATTTTACCCATTGTACCCACAAGAGTAAGTACGATCAAACTCGCGACCTTGCTAAGTTTAGCATGTACCTTATTACGAAACATACTTTTAAAAATAATGGTATATAACATAAATAGAGGGCAAAATAAAAAAAAAACGAAATAAAATAAAAAAGCATTTTAACCATACGTTGTATCGGTCTGGGGTGCACAAGATTTGAACTCGCCGCCTTTCATATTTTAATGCACTTGTCTTACCGTCACACCGAACCATTATTCTTTTTTCTTAGTAGGATTAATTGCATATAACATACAAAATTGGGCGGAATAAAAGATATTATAAATTAACCAGCTGCCCGCAAGATATACAAGATTCAAACTCGTAACCTTACGGAGTTCAACGTGCACGTTTTATCCACACCACAATCTTTGTGCTTCCTAGTTGGATTAATTCTCTGTGTGTGAACAACAACAATTTGTATATATTAAGTCAAATAAGTTACGTCACGTCTTACTTATGGGGTTAGAACCCAAGACCTAATTAGTAATCCAAACATAAATATGTTATCAATGGGTCAGTAACCATGTTAACGTACATTTGAATTAATTACATATAGTGATGAATGTCGATTAACCTTACGATCAAGACGCCTAAAGCCTGAAGCTCTATAGCTATAGTAATGATATAGTAAACTATAGTATCAGGGCAGACTCATATTGTAAGATTATTAAATTTGACATTATTAAATTCTTTAAAAAAGACACATGTAAACTTTGAGTGATTGTTTCAATAAAACAAACGAGCCTTAAATTTACAAATGACGAGTAAGGGTTTGCAAACCTAATATTGAAGCCTATAGTCCTACCCGAGTTACCTAGGGTAGTGTCCCTTAAAACCCGGACAACTCGAGACGCATACCCAAAGGACTTCAGGTGGCCTAATTAATGAGGACTTTACATGCTAAATATTTCAAAATACCCGATTAACCTAACCAACAAACTTTTTTACATTAATGCATTAGTGACCCATCAACAATCAACAAAAAGCAAAGATTCAAATACAATAAATTAAACTATAATTAGAATGTAACTAAAGTTATGTATAAAGATAATGCATAAATATAGATAATGTTACCAAAAACCAAATATTCAAATACAATAAATAAAAGACCGTAAAATTTTACACGTTAACTATCATTTTATTAGTGTTAAACATTGAGATCTTGTGTCGGTTTCATTGTGTTATATATGTTTAAAGAGAATAGTTCTAATACTTATGTACAGTTATGCCATTGTGTTTTATTTTACTCGTGAACTATTATTGTATTAGTGTTGTATGATATAAATTAACAATTTGCATATTTAAGCACACATTACAACTTTGACAAAACGATGCTTAACAATTTTCATTTCCATCAAATATTCAACCGTACAATACAATTTTGACACAATGCTTCTTAGTACGTGAAACACACACCTTAATATAATATATTGATCTCGTCTTACTAAGAATTCGTCTCTCGTCTTCTCTCAAAAACTCATCACTTTCAAGTTGTTTAATCGGCATGTTCAATCTGTTTAAACCTTTATCCGTATCCGATTTAAACATGTTTTTCTGAATCACAAGTGTTAGTTCCGTCCCCTTTATCTCATTCACAATAAACTCCTTCAACTGCTCGGTTACCTCGTTGATCACCACCTGTGTACGAACCGGACGTTTTGGAACCATCTTTCTTCTCTTCCGAAGATTTTCTCCGGTAAACGTTGACCGTGGACGCTTTGATATAATAGCCTTTGAGTTGTTTTCTTCTTTAACTTGTTCTCCACATAACTTTTTCAGTTCATGAATGTATCTTAACTTCATTTTCTTCTCCAGTTTTTTAATCTTTCGCATGTATTTAGCTTCTTTCTCCATGAATGCTGCTTGCTTCATCGATCAGGTTTTGGTGTATGTATGAATAAAAAACGCAGGATATTTTTGTTTTAGGGTTTGAAATGAGTTTGATCACATATATATGTTGTATTTATAAAGGCTTCTTAACGGAAATTTAGGGTACAATCAACGCGATTAAGTAATGTAATCTCCAAGTCATAGTTTCACAACATTTAATGCATAAGATACAACTTGTTATTGCGCTTATGTGATGTACGTAAGCCCTAATAAAAACGAGATTTACGGAAGATACGGTTCCACTTTTAAAAATAAAATGCTGGATTAACGTGCACGTTTTACCCACACCACAATCTTTGTGCTTCCTAGTTGGATTAATTTCTTTGTTTGAATAACAACAATTGTATATATTAAATCAAATAAATTATATCACGTCTTACTTATGGGGTTAGAATCCAAGACCTAGTTAGTAATCCAAATATAAATGTGTTACCAATGGGCCAGTAACATGTTAACGTACATTTGAATAAATTACATATAGTGATGATGTAGGTCATTTAACGTTACGATCAAGGCGCCTAAAGCCTGAAGCTCTATAGCTACAACAATGATATAGTAAAGTACTACAGTATCATGGCAGACTCGTATTGTAAGATTATTAAATTTGACATTATTATATTCTTTAAAAAAGACACAATTAAGCTTGAGTGATTGTTTCAATAAAACAAACGAGTCTTAAATTTACAAATGGCGGGTATGTGTTTGCAAACCTAATAATGAAGCCTATAGTCCTACCCGAGATAACTAGGGTAGTGTCCCTCAAAACCCGAACAAGTCGAGACACATACCCAAGGGGACTTTAGGTGGCCTAATGAGGACTTTACATGCTAAATGTTTCAAAATACCCTATTAACCAAACCAACAAACTTTTTTACATTAATGCATTAGTGACCATCAACAATCAACAAAAACCAATAATTCAAATATAATAAATAAACTATAATTAGAATGTAACTAAAGTTATGTATAAAGATAATGCATAAATATAGATAATGTAATAACAAAAACCAAAGATTCAAATAAAATAAATAAAAGACTGTAGTATTTTACTCGTTAACTATCATTTTATTAATGTTAAACATTGAGTCATTGTGTCGGTTTCATTGTGTTATATATATTTAAAGAGAATAGTTCTAATACTTATGTACCGTTATGTCATTGTGTTATATTTTACACGTGAACTATTATTGTATTAGTGTTGTATGATATACATTAACAATTTGCATATTTATACACACATTACAACTTTGACAAAATGATCCTTAACAATTTGCATTTCCATCAAATATATTCAAACGTACAATACAATTTTGACACAATGCTTCTTAGTACGTGAAACACACAATATAATATAATATAATGATCTCCTAAGATACATAATCAAACGTACAATCATATTTTACACATTACACAATTTACATTACATGTATTATTCAAACACCCAATCCAATTTGACATAATGATTCTTTTTTAACATGTAATATGATACAATGGTCTACAAATTGACATGATATCATACAAAATTTGACCTTTCTATTCGTTCGCCAAATCTTGTTCATGGTATTACGCAAGTTAAAAACGTTTGTATGTAAAAGTTATTGAAGTTTAAAAGAAGAAAGAAATTAACATGTATCTTGTATGTAGAAAGAAAGAAAAAAAAGTCAGAAAAGTACTTATAAAAAATACCCCCCCCAATCAAGTTGTTTTCTTACAACTTAATCGATCTCCACTATTAAAAATAGATCTAATAATTTAAAAATTTTATGACCCTTTTTTCCATTTTAATTGTTTGTTACATAACTTAGTCAAAAATATATTGGTAAATATATGCATAATGGACTAGTTAAAACTTTTATGTGGGCTAGTGGGCTAATGGGCTAAAGTTGTCGCTCTTGGCGGGCTAAAAAAAGTTGTTTATATTAATTAATGTTAAGTGATAAGTGGACTCTATAAAATGATTTCAATTTATTGTCCCGTGATAAAAAAAAACTCTTTTTTGCTTTTCCCGGTTTTGTTTGTGAGTTCAAACCTCACCCACAACACAAAAATAATAAATTCGCCGTTCAAAAAAAAAAAAGATAAAAAATAAAAAATAAAAAATGATATATAAAAAATCTTTTAATTCATGTAAATAAACTATCATCAAATTTTAAATTTAGTCCTAAATCTTTATATAATATAGTAAAACCAAAAAAGTTTATGTGGCATTATTTTAAAGCTTATGGCTTATGTGGCATCATTTGAGAGTTTATCTCATAATAATTTTTTATTTAAAATATGTATATAAAATATACTAAAAGGGGTAACTTCGTAAAAACATAACCAAGTTTCAATTTTGTTCTAATTAAGTCACTCAAGTTTAAAAATTATTCCAATTAGGTCACTCACCTTCATATTTTATTCAAATTAAAGGTTTTAACATGTTGTTTTCACATGTTTTTCTTTACGTTTCAGTTATGAATTATTTTTTACATTTTTTTATGCTAATGTGAAGCGGTAATGTGAATTGTAGATTTATTTTTTTATTTTTTATTATAATTAACATATTTTTAAATTTTTTAATATAATTACATATATTAAATATTCCGACCCTCACATTCTATCCCTAATTCCTTTCTTGACACAAACAAAATCCAACAATTGCTCGATTTTAAGGTTTAGTCATCCAATTCAAGTAAAATATGCTTGAGTGACCTAATTAGAACAAAACTGAAACTTGGTTATGTTTCTATGGCATTTTCCCTAAAAAAGTAATTACATTTTTGGTCCCCTAATATTTTGGAGAATTCTGAAAAATTTAAAAGTATTTATACTTTTAACCCTCTACTACAAGGGGTGTACATGAGTCGGTTTATATTTGATACGGTGTGAAAATGAAACTTATGGATAAAATTAATAATAATATACAATTAAAGACCTCAGTGTTTTATGAATATACATAACTTTTTTATATGAATTTAAAAAAAAATTAAACTACACCATAAAACTGAGCATTTTATTCTCTTTAATTTGAGTATAATATTGCTATACTAAAAATTGAGTATAATATTGCTATACTAAAAATTTAATTTTTAAAAATATATTTCGTGTTCTAGTTTACCACGATTTTGTTTCAAAACTTATTGGAACGTTCATGAATATCCTTAAAAGCATCACTTAAATGTTGTGTTCCCGAACGTAACGCGGGCACTAAACTAGTGCATCATATAACGTATTAACGTATAGACATACCAGACCAACAAAACAAGTTCAATGACAATGTTAGAGGTGTAAATATTATTTCTGCTCAACTTAATAAAACAAGAAATAAAAGAGATGTACATAAGTAAATCGTAAATAAAAAAGGAGTGGAAAAAAAACTCCACTTGAAAAAAGAAAAAGTAAAGGGAAAACTTATTTGAACCTTGGAAGACAAGAAATGACTCTACACCTCCACCGTATTACCACGAGCCGAAGAGGTCTAGCTGTTGTCGCTCAAATTCTGTCAAAAGTAGCGATCACGTTTTTTTTAACATAACACGACTCGATTTGATCCGGAGTTAAACAAATTAATTTGGGTTCGAACTTAACATGTTTCATATCTTAGATACGTCAGCATATTTAAACGTCATTAAAGTTATGTCTAAATTATAGATTAACCATCTGTCTAGTTAGCATGTTTATAACACGTTTGAACATATATACGTACTATATTTTTTAAAAATAATAAGATTTTTTTCGGCTTTTCTAACACTTGTCACTAGCCCCAACTCTCTACAACATTAATTAGTTTCATGGGTTTTTATATATTATGATCTTTTTCTTGCTATTTATTAATTGTGTTTAAATGTGACATGTTATGCATGTAGTATCACTAAACATGTGATATTAATCGTCTCTTAGACGGATGTTATATGTCATGCTACGTACCCGTTACTAATAGAAAGATAACTCGTTAGTATATCCAATCCAATTTTTATATAAAGAGTATATACTTTTACATGATAAAAGTTCCTTTTTTGTATTGCTTATAAAGAAAGAATATTATATATGGACATTACACATATGGTAGTTGACAAAAGAAATACAATGCACCAAAACAAGTGACCGTATGGCGTATGGGACAGAGTATATCCAGTACTCGAAAACATTAGGCCAGTGGCCCATGGTATTATGGTACGACACAACACATACCTTATTCAACTTATCCAATTATTTTTCAACCACGTGTCAAGATCCCATTTGACTATGAAAACAATGGGCTCATGCCTCGTCAATATGTTTCAATGTTGTTTCTTCTCACAAGTTTAGAGAAGAGAATCATAATATAATTAACTTAACGAAAAGAAACAAAGGACGCATTTTGAACTTTTATAGTGTGGGGTGAGAGCGGATTCAATATGTATATTACATATAAATTATTTTTTATGAGAGCAAACTCAGTATATATAATACATGTTAATTGTATTTCGTGAGACGAAATACATATTAAAAAATTTAGAGTATCAGGGTAAAAATTAGAACAAACAATGAAAATCACACGGCGACCCATGCCAGCCCCTTAAAGAACACGTCGTTGAAAAGAAATACTAATATATATAACCCAAGATTTGTGCCTCGTAAAAACAGAAATTAGTAAATACTAATATAACCCAAATCTGGGTAACCTGACTTCGAATCTGAGCCGAAGGGTTTTACATAAAATTGTTAAAAATTCTTGACATTGTTTTTTCTCTGTAACGGTTGGTTTACGAATCTTGATATATATAACATATACACGGTAAGACTCTTGCAATCAAAAAGTACAGTTCAATGAAAATTTAGCATAACCCGCTCCAATCAAGATATATTTCTCAAGGTTTGTATCTTGTGAAGATTGCATACAACAAGTTGCATGATAGTGTTCATACGGTTTTGTTTTAACGGTAGTGTTATACGATCTTAGTTTTTTGTAAGTTTAAATGTCTATATACATGTTATTATTCGACTAATAATTCATCAATTGATGGTAACTATAAATGAAACATTCATATATAGCTTGCATACATTTTGTTATACATGTTATCCTGATAAAATAAACTAATTAATGTACTCAAGTCAAATAGTAGTAAGAAGTTGATAGAATATTAAAATAATAATATTTTGTGACAACTTGAGAAATGTCTCTATTATTTAGATTGGATATAACACTATATTTTAATTGTATATTAGTTTTAAGTCATGTAAGTTAAGGTACATGTCATGTCTACTCGTTGTTACCATCTAATGTGGGTATACCCGCCATTATGTTGTATTATTTTGTAGCCATTATTCCTAACAATATAAAAATTAATCTCACATAAAAACGACACTTTTGTTTGTGAATTGACATGAAGGACAATAACTAAAATGAAGGGCTTAGATTTTGATAAGATCTAATTCGATGTTTTGTCTCAAACAAATTTGTTTTTGTATGATTACAAAAAATATTCAACTTATTTCTCGTGGATAATGTCAATTTTTTGGTTTTATATTTTGAACTTATAACAAGCAAACAAAAATATCATTTGTTGCTTTCAATAACTTATAATAATTAATCTGCTTTGTATATGGGTGATGTTAACGTAACTTGTATGGTATGTTAATTAATTATATAAGTGTCAAGTGTGCAAATAATGTGAGTAGCTTGTATACTCTTTGCGGCCAACTCGTTAAAAGCTCGAATTAAATCCGTCTTAAAGTTTTAGATTTTGTCTTAATTCAATATATTACGAAAATGAGTGAGGTTTTAATCATTAAAGTTAAAATGACTGAATTTTAAAAGTTAGTTTCAACACCTATTATTTTGTATTTTGTATGACATTTACCCTTCAAAATATTGTTTTATTTGTAAAGAGAGATACGTATAAATGATCATGTTTCTTACAATTATATATAACTCAAGCATTTATATTATTTTGTAGCTTTAAGACTACTTTTGTCGGGATTAATATAATCAATTAACAAAAGAAAATTTAATTTATACATACATATATATATATATATCCCCTCTATATATATAACACACACCTTCTATTTTCTAAAGTCGATGATGACACTGGTCACTCACGTACCGTCAGTCATGTGTCACCACTTAATTGGCCTATCATTAATTTTTTATTTTATTTAGACATATTTACGATTTTAGTCCATGATTTTGACTTAATTTTTATTTTGACCTTTAAGTTAGTTGTCATTGATTATAAGTCCTTCTATTTTATTCAATATATCTACGGCTTTAATTACTTAATTTTCATTTTTAATTACGTGTTGTATCATGACGATCTTTTTTTACACACTTACATTTTTTACCCCAACTTTGGATATATATATACTTTTAGCATCCATTTGTCTATCGTCAGCTCACCGCAATGCACCGCACGGATCGAAGTAAAAAAACGTTACTAACTGCGTGTAACGAAGTGAAAAACTATGCTTTCGCAACACACAACACATGTCAAACTAATGCATCACACCTGTTGAATTCCAAAATGTTGCCACCACAATGCGCGACAAATGTCTAAATCCTAATGTCACTATTGTACGTAACACGTGTGACGAAATTAGAAACGCAAAACCAAACTGCCGCATCACGCGAACCGACCATAAACTTGGTTGATATTTACTATTTAAGTATATTTCAAAACTAATTTGATACTTCATTGTTAAAATGTGAATGACTTTTAACTAGCTAGACATGGAACCGGGTCTTGCTATGTAACTTCATAATATGCGTTGATAAACAAATTAAGTTTCAAGCCTTGTACGTTTTGGTGTAAAGTCGTAATGTGTTAAAAGATATTGTTATATTTAAACCTAGATGTTAAAATAATAACTAAGTCAAAACTTTGGTGTTAAAGTCGTAAATTTGTCAAACTAAAACAAGAGATCAAAGTCGTAAGTTTGGCTAATTCATCAGATGCCCAAAAGATTATAAGTTAAAATCATAAATATATTAAAGTTAAGTAACAATCTAAAATTATTAGGGAGTGGATTGATAGGGCGAAAGAGATGATTGGATCGGAGAGGGATAAGAGCAAGGCGTCTATGATTTTAATGGCTACCGTGTGGTTAGTGTGGCTTGCTAGAAACGACATTGTTTTTAAGTCGAATCCCTATCGGTGGACGAAGTGGTGGAGAAGATTTTGGTTAACACGTTTCTTTGGTTGAAATATCGTAGTAATGAGGTAGACGTTATGTGGCATAATTGGTGTAATAGTCCTTGGTTGTAAGATTATTTGTATGGTGTGTTGTTTGTCGGTCGTTTTGGTGCGGGCTTAGCGTCTTGTTATTGCCCGTTTGGTTCTTTAATAAATTTGCCGTTAAAAAAAAACAATCTAAAATTATCCTAATGATAAAATTTTAGGAACTAAGTGACAAGGTTCCACCATCTTTAAATAAATATGTTATTTAGATAAAGTTAAATGTTTGATATTGTTATGAAAAAATATTAAAGAGTGAATAATTATTTTATGTGCACATTTTAATACTTTATTAATAGTTGCATGTTCTGTCAATCAAGTGAAGTGAACTTGTTTAGTGGTTTGTGGCCGGCAACAATAATCAAATTCTGATACACCTATCTTTGTTTTAATTTCATAATTAACCTTTTTGTAAATATCGAATTATTTGGAATAATAAATTCTAAAATATCGACTAAGGTTGCGTTTGGCTTCTTCGCATATGGCTTGATGCTTTAATCAATTCGTTCGAGAAGAAATAAGACGACCCTCGTGGGAACATTAATTTTTAAGCTAGTATACCAAAGTTTTTTTATAATAAAATAATAATATGGATAAATCTATTATAATATTATTATACTCTATATTGTACTAGGTTTAATACCCGTGTGTTACACACGGGTTAAATAGTAATATTTATAAAGAAATTATAACCATTATATTTAACAATTTGTAAATATATAACATTTAAGGAGTTGGCTCCATCAATTTGCATGGTGAAAAATTTAGCTAAATTTTACCTCCCAAACTTCCTATTATAGAAAAAAAAAATCCCTCCAAAAATTACTCCCTAAAAGTTTGATTTATTAGATAGATTCAAAAAGGGAGGAAACTGTTTGTGTGAAACCTCACTATGCTAAATGCTAAATGTGTTATGTCATTGAAGCTAATATGGTTAGGCATAAATAAAAAATAATTTTGTAGGTTTATGTCACATATGTTGCGGTGTATACAAAATTTAACATTAAAACGATAAACTTGTTAAAGAAAAATAATCCTTAATTAAAAAAGAATTGAGAACCAAAATAATATAAGCAAAAAAACCAAACCAAAAAGAAAAAGAAAATAAAAAAAGAAAATAGAACAACTAAGCGAGGATCAAACATTAATTATCTAAATAAAACCACTAGAGGAGTGCACATTCTAGTGTCTAAGAGCATGCTAAAAAGACTTGCAGTAGGGATGAACATTTAATACCATACTAAACGGCTACCAACCAAACAAAATCAGTAGTGTAAGCGTTTGATTTTGTTGAACTTTGGTAATGACACTAGATGGTACTTGTACTTCCAAAAAGTACTGATTTGGTACTTCTAAGTATCAAATAATAGTTTTTTAGCATTTTTAATGTAAGTTAGGACATTTTAAATGTTTTATATTTCAAAATAAACAAGAATAAATTTGATCAAAACAGAAGAGGAATGGTTGGAAAGAAGGATGTGGTTAAAGGTGATGTTATCGAAACCTTAGTTATCCCTAGCTCTAATACCATGTGAACCGGTTAGTGCATTGAGATATTTTCTTATTATGATAACAACTAGTATTTAGAGTTTATATCATGGAGAGGTAATGAGGAGATAACCAACGAACACAATTGTAACTAACTGTAACAATAAATGAGGTTGGTTACCGAGTGGTAACAATTTTATGTTTTAAACACTAGATGTTGGATTTAAATTTTGCGGTAGAAAGATTGTGATGAATTTATTCTAAAAAATCTAAAAGTTCTTATTAAAAAACTAACTCTAACAAACTCTTATAATCACTACAACTCTCTAATATCATGTGTAATCATAAAGTCTTTTGAGGGGATACTCACTTCATCAAGGGCTTATTATGTCACGATAGTGGTGTAGTGGAAGGAGTCCCGTAACATCTCCATTGATGATTACATAATTAGTGTTTTTCATATTTTTTTATTGAAATCTAAAAGAGTAAACTACAGTTTTAGTCTTTGTGTTTTAACCAAAACAGAAGAGGAATGGTTGGAAAGAAGGATGTGGTTAAAGGTGATGTTATCGAAACCTTATTTCCCTAGCTCTAATACCATGTGAACCGGTTAGTGCAGTGAGATATTTTCTTATTATGATAACAACTAGTATTTAGAGTTTATATCATGCAAAGGTAATGAGCTAATAACCAACGAACACAATTGTAACTAATTGCAATAGTAAATGAGGTTAGTTGTTTTAAACACTAGATGTTGGATTTAAATTTTACGGTAAAAAGATTGTGATGAATTTATTCTAGAAAATCTAGAAGTTCTTATTAAAAACTAACTCTAACAAACTCTTATAATCACTACAACTCTCTAATATCATGTGTAATCATAAAGCCTTTTGAGGGGATACTCACTTCATCAAGGGCTTATTATATCACAATAGTGGTGTAGTGGAAGGAGCCCCATAACATCTCTATTGATGATTACATAATTAGTGCTTTTCATATTTTTTATTGAAATTTAAAAGAGTACACTACAGTTTTGGTATTTGTGTTTTGACACATTTAACAGGTCCAGACACACCCTAACAGTTTTTGTTCTTGTGTTTTTTATTCTTAACACAAATGGTTCAGGGCCCTAACTTCATCCATTTTTACGTTAAACCTTCCCCACGCGAGGTGCAAAAAAGCAAAAAAGAAATGTTTTTTTGCCCCTTACGTGCCGGGAACGTGCAAAAATTACAAACATCAAGAGTCAAAAACCAGGGGGGGCGAAAGGGAAAAATCACCAAAACAATGATGGAGCCGGTTATGGTGTCGATTGTGACCATTTTATTTTCATAAACCTTCTTATTTTGGACCCACCTATTGCCTAAAAGGCAACATGAATAATTCATGGACCATTTTTTGTTTATGCATGATGTCGTCTAGGGTCATTTTATGAACCAACACCACCTTCCTTTACTAGGGTGTGTGTCTAGAGCTAACAACAACAACCACATATGTCTCAAATTTGAGACCATTCATAACATTATATAATTGATCCTAGTCCACTCTAAATTAAATCCACACGTCTACAATCCAACCTTTTGTGAGTGAGGGAAGTTGTATTGAAAGCTTCACTAGATAATAACGCTACAAGTTTATCATCTCCAACAAAGATGATGGCTATGTCTTGCTAGAATAAAGCGAATGTTATAGTTGGGGCTCGAACCCCTTACCTCAAAAGGAGTTTAACCACTCAATTTCCAAGCCTTATCATTGGACCCAATAATCACCCAATCCCCATCCCCTTTTTATTATTTTTAAACAATCACATACTCTTTAATATCTACCAACCCGCATTTTTAATATCATCATACTTATACTTTTCAAGATTTAAACCCACTGTCATTACCGGTCGTTTGACTTATAGAAAAGTTTGTTGAATTTTAATATTTAAATATGTTATAATAGCGCCAATAATCCCCATTCTAAGTGGTTTTCAAGTGGTTAAGATGGTGTACCTAAGACATCATAAAATGGAAGAGATATTGGGTTCATGTCTCACATGCAACAGAAAAATCGGTTTCCATGTTAAGCAATGACGCTTACTCACCTAAGGTAGGCTTCATTCTGACAGGAAATATAGATGATTGGGTGAGCCAATGGCCCGTCAGTGATCTAGATTGTCGTTAAAAAATCATTATACTCTAATAATAAAAGAGTAAATCGTCGTCACATGTCAAAACATTATATCACCTATGCCAATTGACATTCTATTGTTCACCATCACTATTTTAGAACAACGGTTGGTGCAACGGCCTATGACTATGCACTTAGAAATGCAATGACTGAGATCAAAACGTCACCTCTAACAACAATATGTGTTTTTTCATCGACATTGGGGCTCACTCATTATTGCGAATGTATCGAAGGCTCACCACAATTTGTTACTATCACTTATATGGTAAAGTTACAAATAAAACAAAGAAAATGTTATACATAGAGGTGAGTTGGCAAAATGAGTGGGATGAGATGAGATAGTTGTTGGGTTAAAATAAGATTGAGTCAAGATGAACTTAAACAAAATAGGTTAGGATGAGACTGGTGAAGCCGTCAAGATGTGCTTTTTAAAAAATGAGGTAGAAAAGGCTTAGGTGAAGATGAACTTAAGTTATTTCACTTTATAAAATAAATTATTTTGTTTAAAATTAAAAACGTAAATTAATGTTATATAAAAAGTATATGTCTGAAACAATATTAGGCGCGTGTTAATGCCTAAATACACGCCTGATATCATCTTAAACGTGCACATGTGTTAGTTTATTTCACACACTTATACACACACAAATACTTAAAAAATGTAGGATAGTGTTATAAGTTTTCATTTTGTTATTATATTACATTTAAACGACTTGGTTTTGTTTTGCTATCCAGAAAGGATTAATGGCGCAGCTTATTGCCCATTTATTTTCTATTTCTATGTAAATAACTTTTAATATAAACTATCTTACCCAAAATATAAATATACATATATATATATATATATATATAATAATACTTTACTTACTAACAAAAACTATTATAATTATATAAATTTTATTGTTCAATACGCTAATACATGTGTTCTAACTTCTAACATATAAATAAACAAAAAATCATTTGTGTTCATGGAGTTGTAGAAAAAATGTGTTGAAAATAAATTATATTACTATTTTTTTTAAAGGAACTATACAACAAGTAAATCATAGAGATTTCAGAACTAATCGTGAGGGGCACATGGATCGTGCAAGTAGCCGCCATGTTCCAACCTGTTTTGTCGTCCATCTTTGCCACATCACCATCCAATCCATCATCTCCACGTCATCATTCCCATCCCCTGCTACATTCTACGGCTCAGATCATAATTCATAACAAACTCATTTGCAATCAACGGTATGTATCCTCTTCTAGACACTTCCTGCCCAAGACAACGGTAAATGAAACCAAAATATGGAAAATATGTAAACATTCATTTACCATTTATGACCATAAATATATCTTTTTACGGATTTTCTGTAAATAAAGATACAAAATTAATTCTAATCAAAATAGTTGCAACAACCGTATACATACTTGGTACCCACGACACACAAAAGACATTTAAATTAAATTAAATATAACCCATGCATGTTTATATTATTAATAATGTATTTAGAAAATAAAAAAGCTTTAATTCAAAACCAAATTCAAACAAAAGAAATACAATAATAGTATAAACACTATGTGCATGACACATAAAAATAAAGGTACATAATGAAAAAGAGAAGTAGAGGAGGTTAAAAAACCATTTATGTATCACCTCTAAAGCAAGATTTATTACTATTTATGTGATTATGTCCTTGCGAACCCACTATGAAGTAAACCTACTAGACTCGTTAATGCTATCTTAACAACAAAATAGATAAATCGTGTTGAATATTTAGTGTTCAAAAGTTTTAACTCTAACGGTTAGAATGGTAAAGTGCCCTGACCCTGTAATACATCTCAAATGTTTTAAACCTTACAAGTGACAACTAGTACAGTAACTTATGAGCCATTTTAATTGAAGTAATGGTTTTTTTAAACGACAAGTGATTATTATCACCAAATTATTATATCAAATGTTCTGCTCATTTATTTTTGAACGAGATTTTAGGTATGTCTTTACCTCAGACGAGATTCCAACCATCAATCATTAATTTAATGCTCGAAGATAGTGCAACCCCGTTTCAAGAAGAAACTGACTACCTCATAAAACCTTAGACTTGCATATGCCTGAAGATTTCATTAACGTTCCATATTAATGACTGTAAAAAATTTATCACTAATAATATTCAAGTTAAAAAACTTTATATAATAATAACATATGCTAGTAAACCAGATGATCATCAACGCCTCCCCACGCAGTTTGTATTCAAAGGATCATATGATTCAATAGGAATTTAACAAAGTCTTAAATGATAATAATTAAAAATTTTAATTTTGACGCGTCAATTTAATCAAAACATGAAACAGAAAAAAATAAATAATATTTTAATGAGTTGTTGAGGTACATTATTAATTTATTTACACAATTTACACAATTTACACAATACCCCCTTCACCTCTGTTATATAGATAACAACGATAGGATGAATATGGTTTTAGAGAGAGAAAGCTAAAGATTTTTTAGAGCGAGAAAAAGGAGCAATTTACAGGCAGAAGAGAAGAAAGGGTTTTGTCTTTCTCATCTCTCTCTCTCTGGATCTTATCTCTTCAATTTACTCTCCAATTCATTCCCCAATTCGTGTCTTGATTCTTTCCCTGTTACCGTATTTAATTCCATCTACGGATCTATTCATTTGGGTAAGTTTTTGTTCCAATTTAGGGCTTTTTTGTTTCTAATTCTTATACCCTATTTGTTAATCTTCGGTTGGAGCTTTGTTGGTAGCTTGTTATGATGTATTGTTGTAAAATCTGGTTGAATTTGACTGTATTTTCTCCATTTTGGGGGTGCCCACCAAGTGTTTGTGAAAAATCCTGAGAAAATTGGGGCTGTTTTGTTTCTGATTTTCGTATCTTTGTTGTTAATCTTTGTTTGGAGCTTTGTTGGTAGCTTGTTATGATGTGTTGGTATCAAATCTGGTTGAATTTGACTTTATTTTCTTCGTTTTGGAGGTGCCTACCAAGTGTTTGTGAAAAGTCCTGAGAAATTTTGATGGTGATTATACGCCATTAATATTGATAAAAGCTGATTTTTTGTTGCTGATTCTCATAGCTTCGTTATTACATGTTGGTTTGTTATCAATCTTCATTTTGGAGCTTCATTGATAGCTCTTTATGATGTATTGTTGTTAAATATGGTTGAATTTAGCTTTAATTTGTGGGTGTCTGTCAAGTGTTTGTGAAAAGTCCTGAGAGAATATGGTTGTAATATGCACCAGTAATATTGGGTAAACTGGTAATAGCTCTTTTGGAGGTATGTTTATCGTTTAGAGATGTCAAGAACTGGTTATATTGGTAATGAAATTTTAATACTTTGTTGTATACTTGATTAGGAGATGATGTTTTCATGGTTGCTGAGTATGATTGATGGGTTTTAGGATAAATATGTTATAGAGTATCCCACAAGTTAAGAAACAAATATTTATGTTGATTTTGTTAATCGCCAGCATTGGTTTTTTGAATTAATTAGGTGTTCTTTTGTTACAGATGGCTCTGTCTATGCAGTAACATCTGTGAAGAATCGGGGCCAGTTTTGTCGCTTGATGATTGTTTGAGCACCATCCAAGTTTACCATTGTTGATTTGCAGCGTGTGTCTGGGTCCGGATCTTTTTCGTAAGTGATTAAAGAGCATCGATAGTCACCTTTGTTTGGTTCATGTCTGCTGACCTGGACAGCCCAGTTCAAACTCAAATGGCTGTATCTCTTTTTAGAAGCCCTTTAGGAAGGGAATACCATGGAAACACTAGGGTCGAAGGGGTGAAAACCACAGGAAGAAGACGTGTTTTTGTTCAAACTGAAACTGGGTGTGTGTTAGGATTGGAGCTAGATCGGAGTGATAGTGCTCATATGGTTAAGCGTAGGTTACAGATTGCTTTAAATGTCCCAATTGGAGAAAGTTCTTTGAGTTTTGGAGATACGGTTTTGAATAATGATCTTAGTGCCATTCGTAACGATTCACCACTTCTTTTAACTAGAAATATCTTACATCGGAGCTCTTCTACTCCTTGTTTATCCCCCACTGGTAGAGATATACAACAGAAAGATCAAAGTGGGCCTGTTGAGATCTTGGGCCATTCGAGTAGTTTCCTGAGAACGAAACATCTTGTTGATGAGGTTGTGGATGCAATAAAGGCTGGAGTTGACCCGATTCTAGTGCATGGTGGGCTTGGGGGTGCTTATTATTTCAGAAACATTAGAGGTGAGAATGTCGCAATAGTGAAGCCCACTGATGAAGAACCATTTGCACCGAATAACCCGAAAGGGTTTGTGGGTAAAGCTCTTGGTCAACCTGGGTTGAAACGTTCAGTTCGGGTTGGTGAAACAGGTTTTCGTGAGGTGGCTGCTTATCTTCTTGACTATGATCACTTTGCTAATGTCCCTCCAACTGCATTGGTCAAAATTACACACTCAGTTTTCAATGTTAATGATGGTGTAAGTGGACACAACAGCAACACGATTCAAAGAAAGAGGAAACTTTTTAGCAAGATTGCTTCATTCCAGCAGTTTATCCCACATGATTTTGATGCTAGTGATCATGGAACCTCAAGCTTCCCGGTATCTGCTGTTCATCGCATCGGTATATTAGATATAAGAATTTTCAACACCGATCGTCACGGTGGGAATCTACTAGTTAGAAAGCTTAACACTGATGATGGTAAAAGATTTAGTGAAGTTGAACTCATACCCATTGACCACGGGCTTTGTTTACCCGAAAATTTAGAGGACCCGTATTTTGAGTGGATTCATTGGCCTCAAGCTTCAATTCCTTTTTCAGAGGACGAACTAGAGTACATTGAGAAACTCGACCCATATTACGATTCTGATATGTTAAAGACTGAACTACCAATGATACGAGAGGCTTGTCTACGGGTTTTAATTCTCAGCACGATTTTCTTAAAAGAAGCTGCTGCTTACGGTTTGTGTTTAGCTGAAATCGGTGAGATGATGAGTCGGGAATTTAGGCGTGGGGAAGAGGAACCAAGTGAGCTTGAGATTTTATGTATGGATGCTCGAAGAATTGTAGCCGAGAAGGAGGCAGAAATTACAGCTTTACCCCTAGACGTTGAAGCAGAAGAAGATGGATTCCAGTTTGAAATCGACTATGATGATACTGCCTTTGACTTCACTCCTAAATTGTCATATGAAGGTTTGGGTTTTGGATTCGGTAAAAACCCGCTTTCTAAACTTGAAGAGGAGGATGAGGAAAGTGAAGAGGAAACAGAAGATGTTGTGCCTCCTGCATCTATAGAGATACCTTGTGATTCAAAGCTGTCAATGAAGATGCTGAGTTTAAGTGACAACAGTGGTGTTAGTAAGTTGAAGAGCCAGACAATGAAGGCAGGAAGCAACGGTTACATGGCGGTAAATTCATCATCTGGACACAGGAGTGCGAATGAGCCGCTTGCAGCCGGTGCTAGCTTCGTGAAGTTGGGTGACATGAATGAAGTTCAGTGGAGTCTGTTTTTGGAGATTTTTCAAGATCTGCTTTACCCGTCGTTTGCAAAACGTAAATCCATTGCAATGGGGCAGAGGCAGAGACAGAGGCTCGGAACTTCTTGCCAGTTCTGAGATAAGTTCCCTATGTTACTGGTTATATGGGTTTGACTTTGAATAAGTTGACCTACAGACTTGTGGGCCGGGTTGGGTTTTAGAAGTATGCAGTGTTTAGCGTTTAGGATTTTCTAGTTTAATGGTAAATATTCTTTCCTCGGGGACTTGTAGTTGGTTTATTTTGGTTGTTTGTTGTTTCCCTCTCCTGTTTATAAATAAATATTTAGCCACAAAATTTCATAGTAAATATTTCATACCTGAGACGTGACATGAACTGTTAGAAGGCGACCCAAGCCTGAAGGCTGTGGGAACACCTTCAGGTGATCTGGTATGTATCAAAATCAACATATCGCGTGTACAGTGGGTGTGGACATGTGGCTCAAAAGATAAGTACACTAGATCAGCACACGGGTCACATCTTTCTAAACACGCTTCCAAACATTACTCGTGAGCCCCATTTAGAACCCACGCCATCTAAAATAAATCAACCGTCTCAAAAGGACAAACTAGTGGTCAAGTGTCGTTGTTATAAAATAGGTCAAGAGGGTTCAAATTCTCTAAGGTGCAAGTGTAAGTGGTTAATAGTCTAGTTTCAGTAAAAGATAACTTTATTAACATTAAAAGGCTCATTATTTACATACCTCTTATTACAAAAGTTATTCTCACTTCACTTGTAATTAAAATTGTGAACAAAATCAAGCCCATCCTGACATACATTACAATTACATACACACCAATATAAATCAAACTGAAATGCATCCCCTGTAAATAAAATCAATAAAGTTAAAATAAACAACTCTCTCCTTTCTCTATATATATCGAAATATATCCGATAAATAGTTAAGTTAGACGTGTCTCCACGGTCTTTCAGCGAGATTAACGCACTCGCTAAACCTAAAACAGTCAACAAGATGGTCAATGCTCATTCCAGCAGCTTGCATGAACGAATACACGATCACTGGACCGACCAATCGGAACCCATGCTTCAACAAATCTTTGCTTATGGCTTCTGCTTTTGGTGTTCTTAGAGGTACATTTCTTGAATGTCTGCATCTGTTAATGGTTGGTTTATAGTTTACTGAACCCCACATATACCCACTGAATGATCCATGTGCTTTAGCAATCTGCATTAATGATTGTTAAACATTAATCTTTTGAATAACAAAATGTTTAAAATCTTCACAACACATGAGTTGAAACTTACTTTGAGGATGCATTTGGCGTTTTCGACTATGGATCTGACTCGACTTTCAGCTAACATTATGTCCTTGTTAGAGGCTATCTCCATGATCTCATTCTCACCCATTTTAGCTACAATGTTTGGTTCAAATCCCGCGAAAGCTTCCCTAAATTAATGAACAAAAACATGTTTCAAAATCTTAAAACCTTCATAAAGAGTTCAAACTATAAACATATGCTGGTTTAACTTACCTAAAAAGATTCTTCCTTTTCAAGATCTCAGTCCAATTATAATCCATCAACATTCCACACAACGACAGCAGCTCGAACAGTTGACTGTTAATTCAAAAGTGGTTACAAGTTAACGTCTGTATTAATATCCGATTAACCGCAAATTCACAGAAATCAAAAGAAACAAGAGATCATGATCATTTACTTGTCATCATACACGGGAACTCCCCAGCATTCGTCATGAAACTGTACATAAAGTTTATCTGAACAAAACCAAACATATTAAAATCCTAAACTTGTGTATCGACCGCGGCCATATATTTTACAAGATGCCTTAGAAAACAGTTGGAGTGGTTGTAGAAATAACATATTTTATGTGTTTCCATGATTAATCAAGAGTCATGACAAAGGGAATAGAAATTTGGTATATTAGGTTTTATGTTTCTGTCATACCAAACACCAAACTATTATAATATCTAGACATGAAGCTAGTAAATTACTAATGAACTACATGACTCATTGTTTAGTATATATACATACAAACATACATTTATATATACTTCAAGTTGTTAGTTATGTTGCATCATATTCATTATTAGATTTGATAATGTAGAGACAAAAACTATCATGAAAACAATAGTGTAGCGAGTACGAATGTACGACTGTTCTTATGAACATCCGGCCTGTTATTTTTACTGAATGTACCTCTTGTACTAAATTTGTTGTAAATATCATATTCGTTGCAAACGTAATGACTGAACTATACGTACTTACCGCTATTTTTGGTAATCCAGTTGCATCGTCTCAACCCATCCTCACAAATGCTAGGCTCCAAACCCGGTGGTGGAACCGAACCATGAGCACTAGTTCTAGCAGCAGGAGTCTCTCTCCGGGCAGGTGTTGATGAAGGTGAAGATGATGACGATGTTGGTGTTGGTGCAATCAGTTGAAGTGCAGACGAGATGGTCTGCTCGAGTGTAGATGATGAGTCTGTAAACGACCCGCTCGAGTTATGTGAAAGAGTTAAAGAAAGGGAAGATAGGGAAAGAAGTGAGCTTGTTTTTTGAATCCCAACAGGATAAACTTTTTTCAAGTGTTTTGATAAAAGATTTTGAGTTGATGAAAGCTTTTGATCTTTGTCTCTGATATTGTTTTTCTTCTCCATAATGTTTCTCCTCATGTTTTCTTTAGACATTTTTGAAATTTGAAACAGAAAATAAATAATATAATGTTATAGATTGAACTATTGAGTTAATGAAATTATTTGGTTTGGTGTTTGAGTATTTATAAACAAGAGAGAATGGTTGGTGAAATGTGGTGATTAGTTTTAATTTTTTATGTACCACTAGCACCTTATTTTTTTCTCTAAAATTGAAACAATTATAATCACCTTCTTTGGAAAATGACAGTTGAATATGAATATGGATGATTTAATCATGACAATATTTAATTCTTTAGAACTGTTTATGTACATATGTAAAAGTTAGATCTTAAATTGATACAAAAGATTGCTAAATTAAATTGACTAATTTTATATATTTTATAAAATACGAGTTAAATTCGGCAGAATAATTTTTTATATAAAAATAATGCCATATGTCACTACAACAGCAGCAAAATCCTATAGTATTATTTTCAACGTAAAGATGATAACTTTGCTACAAAATTATTAATTTAACAACCGCTTTGCAACAAAATATATTGGCTGCAAAGTTTTGTTAAATACAGTGGTTGTAAATATATAGTTATTACAAATATATTTTCGCCACTGACCTGTGACCACCCAGAATATAAGATTGACTTGTGACCAAAATATAAGCCTAATTTGTGACTGAAGTTTAGGGGTTGCTAGTTTTGATTTCGGTCGCAGCCTGGTAGCAAAATGTGTATCTGTTTTTTTCGGCCTAAAATACAGTTGTATGTTTTTTAGTAGTGAAATGTGACGATGTGTGATGGTATTTTGCTATGAAAATAAACATATATTACTATCGTTTTACAAACGTATGTGTTGTCTGTGTGAAAATTTGTGTTGTCTAGTTGAATTTGTACCGTCATTTTAAGATTTGTGCTATCTAATTAAACTTTGTACTCTCTTCTGAATTTGTACCGTATGTTTTTTTTTTTAATTACTATCAAAAGTTGATTTTTTTTAGTTAGGGGGAAAGTTTAACTATGTCCATTCAAGTACGTACAAGTTTTCTATACAAGTATTGGGAGTGAAACAAATTAAAGCACAATGTGTGTACGTATATAGATACATACTTAATTACGTGTGTGTATTTAACTATATGATATGATATATGTATGCATGTTTAAAATTAAAGTAGTTGGCATGTGTGCCTCAAGAGAGGTGTGAAAAAACTTAAGTCCCACTCAAGTTGCATATAGTTTTGAGACATACCCATTGCCCAAATAGAAAAAGATATCCTATCTATTCTTCTTCCTGGTCTTTCACTACATGCTCTCAGTCTTATAGAGGTATCATCATGAGGCCATTTTCACTCTCAATATGTTTTTTTTAATTACAAAGTTATGAGAATTAAAGATGCCTATGTCACACCTAATAGTTACCCCATCATATATGTTTGTGATTGGAAATTAATCTCATTTTTATTTTGCAAATATTCATTTTAAAAAGTTTGTTTAATTTCTTTGAACATAAGTGTTTGAAAATGTTTTTCATGTTTGGGTTTCTGGTACGCGATTGATTCGATTTCAAGTTTTTGATCGACGACGATGAAGCTCCATGTGTATTGTGCCTTTTGAGATCGACTGGATCCAATTTTAATCAAGTTATCAACTCTCAACAACTTTCATATGAAACCAAAACTGGTCCTAACCAAACAACACATAATGCAAACATAACATATTAACATATATATATACATTGCCAACCCAACTCAACCTAATCCTCCAATAATATAAGAACCAATGCAATAGAAGCTATATTTTATCCACCAAAAAGTGGAAACAAATATTGCCACAACACTAATAGTAAGCCATTTCAAGCATCATGGTTTGGTTGTCTTTTTAAAGCTGATAGTAGATATACCAGGCTGGGTTGTAGGTACTTAAAAGTTTTAATTTGTGTTAACAAATGAATTAGTTTTGATTAGCATGTTTAGGATCTATTTCTTGATGATGTATATATATATTACTACAATAAATAGTTTAACACCACACATTTTGATAGACACATTTAGAAATTTAGTGTGGAGAAATGTGATATGACTTATTTCACTTGAAAATGTGGACAAAGAGGCTAAACTCCACAATTAATAGCACCTATACTTAAATTGTTACATTAGAGAACTTGCTTATGTCTCAAAGTGCTTGATAAATATGTTTGTAAGCAGTGGCGGAGCCAGCCCAATATATCAGGGGTATCCTCCGAAAAAAAATTGTCCTATACGTGTACAATTTTTTGCGCACACTTGTACAAAAAGTTTTTTTTTCGTACACTCATACAAAACATTATTTTCCTGCATATCATTAGCAATATCTGGAGTTTTATCAATATTTTCTTGAAAACTATTAATAATATTTGGAAAATTTTAACTAATATCATCATTTTCTTGACACTTTTTAAAAAAAAATTGAAATTAAAAATATGTTTTGATTGTTTAGGGGTATCCTTTTAAGTGTTCAGATGTATCCTAAACATAAAACGGGGAAAAACATTAAATTTTACGTTACGCGTAAAAAGTTGAGCCATAGCCCGGGCTACGGCTCAACTATATATACATCCGCCCCTGTTTGTAAGTGAAAATTTATTCTTACTATATCTAATTGTATATCAACACCCAAAATTTCTAAAACAAATTCACCACGCACTGACTGTCTGGCAAGACTAGAACGCACATGTACTACTTTGAATTTCTAGTACCAACACTCGAACTTCTAATATTGGCTTTGTTGTAAACGAGCAGGATGACTTTGTTTAGTTTGTAAACAAAACAAAGGTATACACACGCTCATTGGCTCGAATTATCAATAATTATTCAACTCCAAGTGCTTTGTGTACCATTTAATTAAAAGTGAAAGAAAATTAATGGAATTTGTTGCAACTTGTGAAAAATATGTATATCTAACTAATTAGTTAAGCATATTATTAAGGTGATAAATAGTAGAAGATAGGGATGTCGAATTACCCGAACCCAAATAACCAACCCGATTAAACTACTCGAACAACCCGAATCGATGTCATTATTAAATCTTGATATATAACCTGCCACTATTTATGATATTTATGCTAGGATGATAAGCTACACATTATTAAATCATGATATGTTCATTTATACAATGTGATCATAAAAACTTTCAAGTTTATTCTTGTAAAAAAATAAACAATTGCTGCTAGAATGTTAACTTCAGCATCCCACATCGAAGGAAGCAAACATATTAACTTCAGCTTTGATTTTATAGCCCATGGGCTAAAAGGGCTAAACATAGGTTTTAAATTTAGTGCAATTAAAAAAAACTAGCTTGTTAAGTTTCCTGGTTTTAATTATTGGTTAAAAGTTAAAAACCAATCAAACCTACCAAGTCCCAAAAGTGATAAGACTCATAGTAAACATATTTGTGTTTTCATCCACTCCTTAAATTCAATTACATATTTTCCCTTCCTAAATCACATATATTACATATGTAACCAATTTCTTTAAAATAGCCTTTTGATTTACTGTTTTTACCCTTAATGATCTTGATAAATATATTTTTATATTTTCTTATGGTTTGTGTAAAAGAAGGGGTAAATGAGTAATTTATTATGTCAAATGAGATATGTGTAATTAAACTTTAGGCTTGGATAAATATGTAATTTATGGACTTAGGAAGAGAAAATATGTAAAAATCTTTTTTTTTTAAATCTAAGTTTACTGTTAAAAAATATAATATAAAATAAATAAGACGTGACCAAATCAAGTTGCTTGGTTATAAGTCAAACCAAATTAAGCAACAACTTCTTGCTTTATTTTGTAAATTTGACTGAGCTTAGCCGCTCACTTTCAAAACAAGAGTTTGAGGTCAGTTAATTAGGAGCCCTAAAAACAAATTAGCTATATTCAAAAAACTAGGTTTAACACCCGTGTGTTACACACGGGTTAAATAGTAATATTTATAAAAAAATTATAACCATTATATTTAACAATTTGTAAATATATAACATTTAAGAAGTTGGCTCCATCAACTTGCATGGTGAAAAATTTAGCTAAATTTTACCTCCCAAACTTCCTATTATAGAAAAAAAAATCACTCCAAAAATTACCCCCTAAAAGTTTGATTTATTAGATAGACTAGGTTTAATACCCGTGTGTTACACACGGGTTAAATAATAATATTTATAAAGAAATCATAATTATTATGTTTAAAAATTTGTAAGTGTTTAAAATTTAAAGATTTTGCTCCATCAACTTATGCATGGTGCAAAATTCAATTTAATTTTTACCTTCAAAACTTCCTATTATAGAACAAAAAGAATTTCCCTCCAATAATTTATCCCCTAAAACCTTGAAATATTAGATAGATTTCGATAAGGAAACATAATACGACCCAACTATACAAATGGACCGGGTGTTATTTGTCTTTGACATATTTTGTCTTTTAAAAAACTAAAATAACCCTCTTTTTAGATGATACAACATGTATTTATTGTCGTTAAAAAACAATGTGTATTTATCATACTACATGGGTGCTACGTGATGCGACGAAAAGCATAACATGTAAACAACACAATTTTAACTCATAGTTTCATGTATTAATAAATAATTACTTAGGTTTTTGTAAAACTATTTTATATTAAAAAATTATAGTAATATTATACTTAAATTTAAAAGATATAATGCTCGTTTTTATGGTGTATGTTTTTTCATAAATAACATTTGAAAAACTTATAGCTATTTAAAATTCATGGTGAAAGTTTGCTTAAAAAATTAAAGTAACCATATTATGGACTAAACTGTTGTATGAGAAGATTGAAGATATAACTATTTTTAATTTTACAAGATATTGTTTATATATTATGAGACTAAAGTGTAATTAGTATTATTATAATATAGTATACTATATATAATTAAAAATATATATATACTATATATATATATATATACTAGAAGGAACCCGCGCGATGCGACGGGGTTGATATTGTCGTTGGTATTCGTTTCTAGTTGTTTTCTTATTCGCACAATTTTTAACAAAAGTATATTGTGTTTGTTTTTTTCTGAAACTTTTTAGGTTGATGTTATCATAGTAATGGAGATAAGTGATGAATGTAATACATATCAGGTAACTAATAATTCAATTTGGAGATTATTAGCTCTACAATCCAAGAGCTGAAGATAAAAAAAATCTAGTGTAAAGTGATTGCATCAAAATTAAATTAGTTTAGTCATACTTTTTAAACATCTCTTCAGTATCATCTAGAATGTTTTGTCACTATTTATCATCTTGTAGGAGCCCATAGATTTTGTATATTTCTTTGGCTTTGGATTTTACATCTTTGTGAGGCTGAACATTTTCTAATTATTCATCTTTGATTATGATTATCATATTAGTATTCCTATTTATATGATATTTTATGAAAGTTTATTATTTTTATTGTTTTTTTAAAGTTTCGAGTCATTAGCATCAATTTACCATGTCTATCGATCTCCTAAAAACTACACATCTAAAGTAAATAATAACTGATCATTAGAAGTTTAAATAGTTCGATGATTTAAATCACACCTAAATAAATGAAAATTGAAATGATTGTATATGCTAACTCAGAAATATTTTGTTATTACAGTTTTTCTTAACAACGCATGCCCTACTAATACTCTTTCACAACTCCAAACTAACTTAATTCATGTTAAGATTTGACCCATGGCTATTTATTACTATAGTAAATCTAATGTCAATGTGAAAGTGGCCTATAGGTTCATATCCCATTTAAATATAATTTGGAAAACTTTCACCTGTTTTATGTTACATCGACTTTATTGTTTCTCTTTAATGGTGTTTTTAACTTTTCATGTCTTTGTAAATAAATAAGCAAAAGATAATTGATAATTAAAAAGTAGCATCATACAAACAAGATAAAGTTTTGTTAGAAACGATGTGTGCAAATTAATTAAAAGTGTAAGCAGTTGAAATGATGTGAAGCGGTTGTTGTTCAAAGATCTAAAAAGATAAAAAGATTCGTTAAAAAATATAACTAAAAAGCTACATAAACATGATAATTGTTACTTACAAGTTACAAGTCTGTCATTTGGCCTAACAAGGAAGAGAGTCAGGAATGCTCACTGTAGTTTCCTGAAAGATTCATACCCCGCCACCTACAACTTGTTGCGTACAAAACACATCAAAAAGATCTATTGTCTTTCTACTTTCTTCGCGAGTACCTGAAACATGTGAAGACATGTATCAAAGTTGCACATGTTTTAACTTGGATTACATGTGAATCATGCTGCAAATTGGGGTTATTTAACTAAAGCCTTCAATTCAAATAATTTCTTACAGAGCTAATTAACTAAGACGTTCAGCTCGAATAAATAATTTAGACTGAAATGTTAATACTGTTAGGGTGATAAATAGTTTATACGTAGAAAGATTATTGAAAGATATTGGGTTTAAATTTAAGTTTTGATTATAAACATAAACTGGTTTAAAAGCTGCATTTAGCTGCGTTTGTTCCGCTCGATCACCTTGAATCTTATCCGGACTTATTTTATTTATGGTACCAGATTTTGGTTCTTACTTGTCAAATTGCAATATGCATTCCCTTGTGAATAGGTTAGCTTGACTGTTAACTATATTTTTATGTAAGTTTGATTATGAGCAATGTTTAAATATTACTACAAAACAAAACCCACCAAAAGTTTCTATTGCAGAACAGACATGGAGTTCAGTTATTTTGAAAATGGAGTTTAGTTATGAGCAGAACAAACACACTTGAACGGTCCCTCGATCTTGCTGTAATGATAAAAAAATCAGTAATAAAGTGAAGGCATCTATTAAATTTGATGCAAAAATACTAAAAATGCATTTCATACTCAAAAACTGAACACAAAAATAATAATCCATAATTAATCTTAGAGAAACTCTTTATGATCATTTTTATGCATTTAAAATCAAAACACAAAAATACTTAGTAAACACCAAACACACTTATGTTAGCTACCCAAGCAACAAACCATTTACAATTCACATGCAAAGAATAAAAATCACATAAGGCCAGTCAAAAACACAGAGAATACTTTCTATGTAATATACCTAGTACACTATAAAAAATCATCATGCATAGAACTGAAATAGGTTGGCCAAGTAGATTAATTGTAGTGAAATCAAACATAAATTTTTAAACAAAGTTCTATCATCCAAATATTTGAGTTGATAATGTAAAAAGAAATACCTTGATCATGTTTGATGGTGTAGTAAAATAATGAAGCGATACCTTGCATAAAACGATTAAATTTAAGGTTTGTGTTTATAAAAATATTATTCTTATACACAAAAGGCATCACATGTATACATCATGTTCTATACAGACCGATTCCTCCAAAAAACTTCAAATGATTAATAGATTAATACTAACATAGTAAGAGAAAAAAAAACTTAATGTACTTCAATTATAAAAATAAATGTGTAATGTGATTACATTATGTTATTCATAAAAGTAAATTCATAACATTCTTGTTTAATTTCTTTGAACATAAGTGTTTGAAAATGTTTTTCATGTTTGGGTTTCTGGTACGCGATTGATTCGATTTCAAGTTTTTGATCGACGACGATGAAGCTCCATGTGTATTGTGCCTTTTGAGATCGACTGGATCCAATTTTAATCAAGTTATCAACTCTCAACAACTTTCATATGAAACCAAAACTGGTCCTAACCAAACAACACATAATGCAAACATAACATATTAACATATATATATACATTGCCAACCCAACTCAACCTAATCCTCCAATAATATAAGAACCAATGCAATAGAAGCTATATTTTATCCACCAAAAAGTGGAAACAAATATTGCCACAACACTAATAGTAAGCCATTTCAAGCATCATGGTTTGGTTGTCTTTTTAAAGCTGATAGTAGATATACCAGGCTGGGTTGTAGGTACTTAAAAGTTTTAATTTGTGTTAACAAATGAATTAGTTTTGATTAGCATGTTTAGGATCTATTTCTTGATGATGTATATATATATTACTACAATAAATAGTTTAACACCACACATTTTGATAGACACATTTAGAAATTTAGTGTGGAGAAATGTGATATGACTTATTTCACTTGAAAATGTGGACAAAGAGGCTAAACTCCACAATTAATAGCACCTATACTTAAATTGTTACATTAGAGAACTTGCTTATATATGTCTCAAAGTGCTTGATAAATATGTTTGTAAGTGAAACTTTATTCTTACTATATCTAATTGTATATCAACACCCAAAATTTCTAAAACAAATTCACCACGCACTGACTGTCTGGCAAGACTAGAACGCACATGTACTATTTTGAATTTCTAGTACCAACACTCGAACTTCTAATATTGGCTTTGTTGTAAACGAGAGGATGACTTTGTTTAGTTTGTAAACAAAACAAAGGTATACACACGCTCATTGGCTCGAATTATCAATAATTATTCAACTCCAAGTGCTTTGTATACCATTTAATTAAAAGTGAAAGAAAATTAATGGAATTCGTTGCAACTTGTGAAAAATATGTATATCTAACTAATTAGTTAAGCATATTATTAAGGTGATAAATAGTAGAAGGTAGGGATGTCGAATTACCCGAACCCAAATAACCAACCGATTAAATCTTAGATATATAATTAACCTGCCACTATTTATGATATTTATGCTAGGATGATAAGCTACACATTATTAAATCATGATATGTTCATTTATACAATGTGATCATAAAAACTTTCAAGTTTATTCTTGTAAAAAAAGAAACAATTGCTGCTAGAATGTTAACTTCAGCTAGAGGTGCACAAAAAAACCGGAACCGGAACCGGAACCGATCAAATAACCGAAAACCGGTTCTTAGAAGAACCGGTTCTTGTAGAACCGAACCAGAACCGAACCGAACCGTAGGTTCTGAATAGGTTCTACTATTTTTTACAAATTATAGGTTCCAAAAGAACCGGAACCGGTTACTAAAAAAACCGGTTCTTGGAAAAACCGGTTCCTGGAAGAACCGGTTCCTGAAAAAACCGGTATGTTTTAGTGTTGTTACTTATTTAATGTTTTAAAAGTTATATATCTTGTAATACTTAAAGTTTTTAATGTTACTACTTATCTACCTATTCTAATAATTGAGTAACACATTTACATGTCATCATTTTAACTACTCCACATAGGATTTTACTTAGGTGTCATGTTCTAATTAATTTGATGGAGAATTTTTAGACGGGTCATGGTATGCTCCATATTCGAAATAACCCGATATGTTTAAATTAAAAATTCAAAAATTATCATCAATTATCTCCTAACCCGATATGTTCAAATACAAAATTTACCAATTATCATAATCTATATATTAACCCGATGTGTACCAAACATCATGAATTATCTCATAACCCGATATGTTCAAATTATTATGTTCAAAAACTTATCAATTATTATGATTTATCCTAACCCGATATGTTCAAATTAAAGTTTTACCAATTATCATTAATTATCTCATAACTCGATATGTTCAAATAAAAAAAATTTACAATTACCATGAATTATCTTCTAACCCGATATGTTCCAATAAAAATTTACCAACTATTATAAATCAAATCCTTTATTGTAACATATGATTTTTTATATGAATATATTTGTAAATATCCAAATCGATTTAATAAGAGATATGTTAAAAATAAATTTGATATGTAAATTGAGTTAAAACCTATAAACTAAAATCCGTGTAGTACACGGATACTAATATAGTATTGTAATAATTAAGTAACTCATCTACATGTCAACAATTTAACTACTTCACATAGGAATTTGCTTAGGTGTCATGCTCTCATTTAATTTGATGTAGGATTTTAAGTGGGTCATGGGATGCTTCACATTCGAAATAACCCGATATGTTCAAATAAAAAAATACCAATTATCATGAATTATCTATTAAGTCGATATGTTCAAATAAAAAAATTACCAATTATCCTGATTTATTACTTAACTCGATATGTTCAAATAAAATATTTACCAAATATCATTAATTATCTCATAACCCGATATGCTCAAATAAGCAGTTTACCAATTATCATAAATTATCTCCTAACATTATATATTGAAACAGAAAAATTATCAACTATTATAAATCATGTCCTTTATTTTAGTATATGATTTTGTTAGGAAAATATTTGTAAATATCCAAACCGATTTAATAAAGATATGTTATAAATAAATTTAATTAAAACATATAAAATCAAAATCACGTGTAATATACGGGTACTAATCTAGTCTACCTATTATAATAATTGAGTAACACATCCACATGTCACTATTTTAACTGCTCCACATAGGATTTTGCTTAGGTGTCATGTTCTAAATTAATTTGATGGAGAATTTTTAGATAGGTCATGGTATGCTCCATATTCGAAATAACCCGATATGTTTAAATTAAAAATTCACAAATTATCATCAATTATCTCTTAACCCGATATGTTTAAATACAAAATTTACCAATTATCATGATCTATATCTTAACCCGATATGTATCAAGTATCATGAATTATCTCCTAACTTGATATGTTCAAATAAAAAACTTATCAATTATTATGATTTATCCTAGCCCGATATGTTCAAATTAAAGTTTTACCAATTATCATTAATTATCTCATAACTTGATATGTTCAAATAAAAAATTAACAATTATCATGAATTATCTCCTAATCCGATATGTTCCAATAAAAATTTACCAACTATTATAAATCATATCCTTTATTATAACATATCATTTTTTATATGAATATATTTGTAAATATCCAAATCGATTTAATAAGAAATATGTTAAAAATAAATTTGATATGTAAATTGAGTTAAAACCTATAAAACTAAAATCCGTGTAGTACACGGGTACTAATCTAGTTTAGTTAAAAATAATATAACAAATTTATGACGATAAACTCTAAATGAAAGCCCAATGAAGAGTGAAGATTTGCAGCAACCTAACGTTTCGGCCCATGTCATTGAAAGAAACCGCTTTTTTTAAGAACCCGAACCGGTTTTTTAGGAACCGGAACCGGTTCTTTGAGAACCGGAACCGGTTCTTTAGGAACCGAAACCGGTCACTAGGTTCTAGTTTTTTCACCAAAAACCGGTTCTAGAACCGAACCGGTTCTTGTAAGAACCGGTTCCTTTATCGTCAACAAGAACCGGAACCGGTTCTAGAACCGAAATGGTTCTTCAAAAAAACCGATTTATGCACCTCTAACTTCAGCGTCCCACATCGAAGGAAGCAAACATATTAACTTCAGCTTTGATTTTATAGCCCATGGGCTAAAAGGGCTAAACATGACAAAGGCTAAAGGCTTTTAATTTAGTGCAAGTAAAAAAAACTAGCCTGTTAAATTTCCTGGTTTTAATTTTTGGATAAAAGTTAAAAACCAATCAAATTTACTGGTTTTAATTTTTTGGTTAAAAGTGATAAGACTCAACCAAATATATTTGTGTTTGAAGCATTAGGTATTGTGTTTAAATTCTTCGGTGAGTATATTGTGATGTATTTTTTTAAAAAAAATCTAAATGTACTGTTAAAAAAATATGATATAAAATAAAGAGTTAATTACATAAATGGGTTCTATGGTTTACTCAAAATAACAAGTTTGGGTACTAAGATTTTTTTGTTGCAAGTTTGGGTATTGGTCTTTACGTGATGTGACGAAAAGCACAACATGTAAACAACTCAATTTTAACCCATAGTTTCATGTATTAATGACTATATTATAAGCATAAAAATTATAATTACTTAGATTTTTGTAAAACTATTTTATATTAAAAAAATTATAGAAATATTATACTTAAATTTAAAAGATATAATGCTCGTTTTTATGGCAACATTTGAAAAAATTATAGCTATTTAAAATTCGAGGTGAAAGTTTGCTTAAAAAATTAAAAAACCATATTACGGATTAAATTGTTGTATGAGAAGATTGAAAATATAACTATTTTAATTTTACAAGATATTGTCTATATATTATGATACCAAAGTGTAATTAGTATCTATCTAATAAATTAGAGTTTTTAAGGGGCAATTTATTGGAGGGAAAACATAATTTGTTTTATAAAAGGAAAGTTGAGAGGGAAAATTGAGTAAAAGAGTTAATAAATACAAAATTTTGTGATTAATAATAATTTACAAAATTATTTATAAATTTTTAAATATAATAGTTATAAATTTTTAAAAATATTTTTATTCAACCCGTGTGTAACACACGGGTGTTAAACCTAGTTATAATAATACAGTATACTATATATAAATAAAAATGTATATATATATAGCCAGTCATATGTTAATGTGCTCTTAAAAGATAACAAATAACAAAAAGATTTTGTGTATTATAATAGAGGTTTTACAAAAGAATACTTGTATTTATTCAAAAATCAATTTATATTTATAAAATATTTTTGTTTCCTCAAATAAAAATTTAATTATATGTAATTCTCATATAACGATTTTATAAAATACTAAAAGACAAGATTGTGATGACCTTGTCTTTTACTCACCCAACTTTCACACATTTTCAATTTTGACCATCACCCACAACTTTGACCAACATACAACTTGAGAACCCGACTTTGACCTAGTTATTATTTTGGCCCATAATTTTGACACCCTACTTTTAAACTCTCCCTGTTAATATATGAGGCATTACGACCGCAATGTTAGAGACATGATATTTTTTATCAACAAGTGTGACAAAGTCACATACACGATTAATTTAGAGACAAATTTTAATTGAAAAATGATCTACTAAGAAGAAAGACACATATAATATAATTAGTTAATAACCATAATAACAATTTATTCAAGAACGAAGTATACAAGATCGATTTTCATTCTTACATCCACTTTTTTCACAAAAACACAAAAATACAACAAAACAAAAAGAAACAAAAACGAAAACTATGAAGATAGAATATGAAAAACACAAGCTTACAATGATACCATGCTACTTCGTTTATATAATATGATATTAATGTTCCCTTTTTTTTATCTCACTTAATGCATTACGTACGTAGTTATATATAGTTTACATCATTTTCATTTTTCATCATTTTGACTTTTTGTATAAAGTCAAATTACAAAATCGAAAATGAAATGATGTAAACAAATATATATATTCCTTTGTTTAATTAATTAGTTATTCTTTGGTGGGTGATGCCTTGGTTGATGATAATCTTCAGTGAAAGCAACAAAATTCACATTTTTGGTTCCAGAATTAAGGATTATTCTCCTAAAACTTGTATGTTTTCCTCTTGCCATCAAATTTGTTTTTGTGTTCTTTTTAACAATAACCGCATTATCAGTCACCATTTTTCGGCTTCTTAGTGGCTTTTCTCTTGCAGCTGCAGCAGCGGCAACAACATAAACATTCTTGGGGCGTACCTATACATGTGCATCATATAAGGATATCTTTTATTAGTTACATTCCATTCATTTTTAAGCTACGTACATGTTTACTAAAAATGTTACGCGATGTAAAAAGGAATATAGTCATACAAGTAACATATATGTTTGTACCTCTTCATGTGACGCAGCGACGGATCCAACATTTTTTCCACCTAAAATTACGCATATTGAATTTAAAGGTTATATTAGAAGTTTAGACTGCAATTTGTGTGTTGTATGTGTGTGGGATAGAACATGAAAGATTAGCACAACACCAGAAAAGATATTAAAATTCAAAAATCAAAAAAATTTAAAAGAACGGGAATGTCTTAAAACTATATTAGCGTATAATATATACTTTTTTTTCTGTATAATAGATCTCTTTGTATAGACATTATAACAAAAAATAATAATACTAATTAAAAGGTTAACAAATATGTAATATTCAAAAGAGTAAACTGTAATTTTGGTCTTTGTGTTTTGATACCATTAGTAGTTTCAGTCTCAATTTAAGAGTTTTGGTTCATGTGTTTTTATTTTCTAACAGAAATGGTCCCGAACACTAAATTCATCCAATTTTCCGTTAAGTGATATGAAATAGTATGCACTAGCTATCTTGTAATTGAACCTTTCACTTTCGATCATATATGCTAGTGCTATGAAATAGTATACACTAGCTAGCAACTAAATTTGGTGACGATTATTGAGCATACATACTATAGCTACATGATCAACTAAACCATGCATACATTCAAGACCTTAAAGCGTAATACGAAACGAATAACGACATAAGAAAGATACACATACACGCACCTTTGCAATGAAAAGCAGTAAAGAGGACGCTTGCAATAACGAAGAGCAGTAATGAACTTATAGTTATAAACCTTAACGACATGATAATGTAGTATTGTTGATTATCGTACTTATAAGTTGTGTTAAACTTTTTAAGAGTAGGTTTGTATTTAAGCATTCAGATAAAGAGATAGAAATGAAGAAGAATGAAGAAGAGAATGATATGCAGCATTTGTATATGCTTATATAGACCCGATCGAGGCCGGTGTGAGTCAAAGAAATGCATGGTTGAAGTTGAATTAGGGTTTTGGGGTTTGGGATTTATTGCAAATTTACATGCAATATTAATTGATTAAATATATATATAAAATTAGTCGATATATCGGGGACCAAATTAATGTAATTGTTTAAGATGTTTACATTAAGAATTGTGTCAAACCCCATGTGTATAGTTTCATTAACTTATCGATCACCGATGTTGCCTATGATCTCGAGGAGATCGAATTATATAAGTTTTAATTGCTGGCCACACAACTATATTTGAACAACGATTATTAATTTTCTAAATATTTCTTTCACCATTTATATGCTAATTAAGTGCTTAAAGTATAACTTATTTACACAAGTTGGTAAAAAGTATCGAAGACGAGAGTATTCGATCATCGGATTGGATAACGATTTATTCAATTCATTATTTAGAAGAAAAGTTTTGTGATCCTATATATTTAAAATTAATACGGTCTAAACTGGGGGTATTTTGGCCAATCCGATTTGAATCTTACTGAATTTGGAACGAATTTGTATTTTTTTTTATTTCTACTTTTAACCATTTAACCAGTGTACCCTTTGATTACCTTTGATCTCCCTGTATTTAACAACAACCTTACAACCAGTCTTGATGTAACATTTTTTCTTTTTCTTTTTTGACTGAACGGACCGGTCACTCCTCAATAGGTTTAAGAATAGAAGATGTCAAGACTCAAGATAGTTGCAACTTATGTTTAATTTGGGTAAAGTAAAATGTCAAATAAACATAACAAAGTTTTGAAACAAAACAAAGTTTGAGTGATTTAATTGGAACAAAACTTACAGATAAGTTACCTAATTGAAAAAAACAAGGTTTAAGTGGCTTAATTGAAACAAAAGTTAAAGATAAGTTACCTAATTGAAACAAAACAAAGTTTTACAAATCAAAGGTTACTTAATTATGTTTCTATAAAGGTTACCCCTAAAATAGCTAAAAGTTGTATAATTTATCATCTAACCTACATACTAACATCTATTATCTCCTATATGTACGATTTAATTTTATACTCTGTATAATTAATTATAAAACAATTTTGATCACGTATGTAAACTTTGTTAAAGTGTTTTTATAAACAAGGGGCATTTACATATCTACTCTTCATAAGTTTTTTTATTACACATTTACCTAACGTACCCTAAAAATCAATTACATATTTCCCTTTCTTAAGCACATATATTACAAGTTTACCCATTTCATTAAAATTAATTAATTGAATTACTATTTTACCCTTAATGACCTAATTAAATGATTATTTACATATTTCCTTTAATTTTAATCTAAATAGAATCCATTAGGCCATTATGTTTATGAATCGTTTATATTATTTTATTTTTTGAACGACGTTACATATCACTTGTTTATTAAAGCTCGTCATGGATCTAGCTTTGTTATTTGATATAATAATATCAATTTTTGTCTTAATTTCATGCACACATATATATTTATCTATGAGAATTGATAGAAAGGGTAATTGTGTCAAATTTTAATGGAAGATGAAATATATAATAGAAACTAAGGATTGGGGATATATGTAATTAAGAAGGTTAAGAAGGGGAAATATGTAAAAATCCTTATAAACAACTAGCCAGAAAATACTTATCAAATCCTCTAAATACCGATTAAAGTAATATTAAAAGACTCTAACAATGGAGAGCGTAAGTATATAGTACATGGGTAATTACGATCGTAGTACGTGGGTAAATAAAAATGATAACCAACATTAGCTTTAATTTGAGTGTAATAGTAAAACTAAATTTTGACCCCTAAGTTAAAAGTTCTGGTTCTGCCACTGATAATATATAATTCATGGACCTAAGTTGTAAAAAGATACAATAGTTACAAGCGGATAATAATTTGATTTTGTTATGTTTATTTATCAAACATTTGTTTTTCTGTTAAAAATGTTAGTTTATATAATTTAATCCGTTAGTGTCCGGGGGGCCTTCATTTTTGGCTCGTACAAGACACCAAAATTCTCAGGACCGCTATGATATTCTTGTTCAAGTTCCGTTCAAGATCTGGATTTGAATTTTAAGTAGGTAACACTATATTCTAAAATTAGGTCACAATTAATCAGAGGTTAATATTCACGTACGTTCAAAATCTGTAACATGCATATTTACCCCTAGACCAGACCGAGAATATTACACCGGAGGGTTTAAGCTCTTGAAATTATATTAGTTTTTGTAAATTATATATTTTAATTGTTTATGTAATTATGTGATTACTTGTAGTTGTTCACCTGTTGTTTTTTAATATGGATATGCACAAGTACATTTAAAGGTAATTAAACATAAAAATATAAAATGTGGCTTGCAAATGAATGTTTTATGAAATTTTGAACTTTAGACCTACCAGCATATATATAAGCTTGTCGATCTAGCTATTTTAGCATCAGGAAATTAGTATGCGATCTCTAGGCTCGAACTATTAAGAGAAAAATATATATATGATCGATATTCATTAGATGTAACTATAAAGTAACAGTAACGTGTAGGAAAGTATTTGGCAAGCTAGGTGTTGACATGCAAGTTTTTTATTTATTAAAATATAGGCATATAGTGTATAGTTTTCCCCTGCAATTTTGTGTAAATTAATTCCGCCTCATTTTCTTTTCAGGCATTTTGAATATTTAATGCACATGTTTCTTTTGGAGTGAGACCAAGTTGACGAATGACGAGTACCATAATAAACTATGGTTTCATATTGGTAACTGCCTTAGTCGACTCTACGTAATGGGCGTTATGCCCCTCAAACAACGTCCTATAACGTCTCACCCATCACTACACGGAGACGCTATATATGGGTGTTTCCATTAAAACGCATGCGCCCCTCTCTCTTTTTTCTCCACTTCTCTCACACAATCTCTCCCACTTCTCTAGCTTTTGGTAATAACTAATAATTAAGATGCATTATCTTACTACGTCACTTTTTAGTATAATACCCCTTGACTAGTTATCGTTCACACGGCGAAAAATGCCCCTTGGAGGCATTAACAATTACATATAACCTTAGGAATAGTATCATTTTGGTCTTTAGAGAATTCAATTCCACACGAGGTTTGCATTTTGTACTTATTTTATTCTTAAGTGAGTTTAGTTAATTTTCATATCCGATCAAATTAATAAATTTAATGCAATATATATTTGATGTTTTGACTTTTTTGTTGGATTAGTCAAAAGTTGTCACGTGGATATAAGCATACGATGTGAATTGTATTTTCTCTTAATCTCATGTGGCCTTGATTAAGTTGTCATATCCAATCAAATATATCATGTAAAATTTAATGTTTTACGAACTAATCAGTAGTTGTCATGTGGAATATACAAGCATGCATGCGCCTAATTAACTAAGTCGTTGCAATGGGCGGTAGGGGTCACCTATAACTAGTTATGAAATAAGTGTAAAATGCGGCTAAATCGGGACGGGCATCAAATCATTATATATTAGCTATTACAACATGAAAAGTATTGAATTTGTGTGATTTTACTTACCTCGATCGATCATCCTCATCGTTCTTAAAATTTAGTCTCACCCACTCACAAACGCTTTAAACTATAAGTATAGATCTTTGTAAATGAAATTTGCATAAAATGAGAATAAATTAGTATCCTTGATCACAGGGCCGGTCCCGAGGAATCGAGTGTCCTGTGCGAGACAAGAAAAAAAGGCCCCCTAACCCGAAACATCAACGCACTAAATTATATAAACTAAATTTTTAACCAAAAAACAAACGTTTGATAATTAAACATAAGAAAATCAACGGGGCTGTTTGGCAATGCTGAATGATTAAGTGCTGAATGGTTAAGATGTCTGAATGGTTAAGTGTTGAATGAGATTTCTAAAAGTTTTGTGTTATTCACTTTGTCCCACATTGGAGTGGAGAAACAAAAATTCTTAGTTTATATATTCAAGCATTCATGGCATGTTAAGTTCCTTTGTCATGTTTTACTCTAGCACCTACCCGCGCGCAGGGGGGGTGCAATCTGGTTCGAATTCCTTCACAAAATGCGACGCCCGCGCGACCTGCGGACACGAATGCAACTCCAAAAACCCGGGTCCGTGTGAGGGGGTTTTTAGACTCGTTTTTTTGGTCTTCCAGCTCGTTCAGATTCGGCCATCAAAATTATATATAAAATTTTTTTTTTCCTGGTGCCCCCGTTCAACCGAGTGCCCTGTGCGGTCGCCTATCCCGCACACCCTATGGGCCGGCCTTGCTTGATCAGATTGAGAGTCGTTAGCAACTTTTAGATCGATGAAAACATTTTGATGGTTCCCTCAAAACTCAATTGAATTATAAGAAAAGGTATGAAAATACAAGTGCTTTATTGTTTTGTCATTCATAAATAATAGCTCATGGTGATACATAAAGATCGTAATTAGGATCGGTGAGATCGAAGTGTAAAGTAACGTGTAATGCAAGATACAAGTGTTTTGTGCCTGTCTGCCGCCATGCATGCATTTCAAGAGAAATTAATTCTTAAACTACTTAATTAATTTGTACCTTTTGTCCTTTTATTTTCGGACAAGAATTTTTATTTCATTTCCCAATATACATCCTTTTTAAATGTTTGTAGCCTTTCTAAGTTTAACTTGGTCTAGTATAGTGCAATGGTGGCCTATGCACCAAACCGCATTTTTATTTTTATATTTTAAAAACTCATCCATCGAATGTTATATAAACAAATTAAACATAGAAATATATTATATATATGCCTTTGTATTTTAAATAATAAACTTTCTTTAATAAGAAAATTAGAATATAAACAAAAGATACAAAAAAATTTGTTGCATTTTGCATCGACAGATACTATTTCATAACATGTCTTTGAAAATGTGAATAAGTGATAGAACTAGCCAAAATATCAGGGATATCAATACTTAAAAAAAAATTGCGTTACAGTCATACAATTTTTTCGTTCATTCGTACAATTTTTTTTGTTTGCGTACACTCATACAAAACAAAATAATCTTGCATATCATTAACAATCTCCAGATTTTTATCATCATTTTCTTGAAAATTATTAACAATATTTGGACCATATTAACGAATATAATCACTTTCTTGAAACTTTTTTTTTAAATTGCCACTAAAAATTTGTTTTGATTGTTCATGGGTATTTTTTGACTACTCAGGTGTAACCTAATTATAAAACTAGAATAAAACATCAAGTTTTACACTACGCACGAAAAGTTGAACTATAACCAGAGCCACAACTCAACTCGTGTTGTGTTCGCCCCTGATGAGATTCATATATATCTCTTGTGGTTGTTGACCCATGCATATTTTCTCATCATAAAACTAAAGTCTTTTCTGTTGTCATCAGGAATAGTTTCATTATACCGCTAAATGTGGGTCTTATCATTAGTCTGTACGTTGATGAAATCTGTCTCTAAACAAAAGACGTGTAATACATTTTTTACGGAATATTAACTGTCGTACGTCATTGTTTGATACCAACTTCTTGGAAATGAGGATAAGAACAATAGGCCGGAACTTCATCGGCAAACTTAATAAAACAGATCGATACTAACTAAGATAAAATCGAGTTGCGATTGATATGAGTTGTTACTGGGCTACCATCATATCCTTTATCTTTGCCACCTCTAGATTTATTAAACATTTACAATAGTTCGATATGAATTTTCCATCAACCAAAATCCGTACAATTAAACTCTTACCTACCCGTCTTTTGCCATGACAACTAGAAAAAAAAAACATCAATCAAAGAAATAGTTGATTTTTTGCCTAAATAGGTAAAATTGTCGTCCAAAAAATTTATCCAAAATCTAGAAATTTTCATCCAACATATTGAAAAACTGTGTTTTATCTGGAAAAAAACGTTCAGAAAGTAATAACTTTCGTCCAAACGGGACAACTTGCATAATTCTAAACGACTGATTGATATGAACTTTCAAATTGATCGAATCTGATCTTTGGAACTGACAAATTGGTCTAAAAAGCGGTGGTCTGGTCCTAAAACTAAATCAAACACGAATATGAAAACCCGACCTTAAAAAATTGTGACCTCACTAAAACACATCAATTCAAAATGAAACCATAAAAAAAATCCTTAACCATTAGGGTTAGCATATCGTGTCAGACACTACACGGTAAGACACGAACACGACATGATAACTTATCGTGTCCTTTTTCCATACACAAACATGATAACTAACAGTCTACACAATAAGACACGATAAAAACTCATTTTTTAAGACAAACAAACTGTAAAGTGAATGAAGGAAAATGTTGAATCCATAATGAGTAATGAATTTGTGAATGCCATTAGAATTTCATTTTGGGCAAATAATAATATAATGTATTAACAAAAGACCTATCGTGTTAACAAGTTAAAGACTGTTAAAACACGATATTTTGCGTGTTTTTAACATGTTAACCTATTAATGACACGAAACATATTAACTTCATGCATGTCATGTCACGCCGTGTTATGTTAACATATTCGTATCAGAAATTGTAAGTCATATTAACCATCATGCTAGAAAGCGAAGGACAATAATATTATACCAACGATGGTAAATGGCCGGTAATGTAAAAGTGACCTACCGATATATTTTCGTCAACATTCAACGCTACCTTGAAGATATAAAATAAATAAAATCAGTTTCCAACAAATTGACATTTGAAATCACTATTTTACATGATTGGAAATTGCATTCCCAAGATATATATGTATTGCAATACTCACTCTATGGGCAATCACTCACTACCCATGGGCCATATGTCCCAAACCGGATTTTTAGTTGTGGCTTTCGTTCTTAAAAGTTAAACGATCGTCTAAGTCTTTATAATTTACCTAAATAGTTACCTAAATATTACTTTTAACAAATATATATTTCAATTTTGTTTAATTTTTCATTCTTTTAAACATCAAAAAGGATAAATAATAGCGAGACTAACAAATAGTTAAGAATCTTGATAATAAAAAGTAAGGCGTACAAGCAAATAAAACAAAAGCAAAACATATAACATTTCACTCACTAACACTTAATTTATTTATTTTTTTTCTTTCTCTTACACATAAAAAATATAAAGATTAATGAATAATAAAACTATAGCTAGTTTAATAGTCTTAACATGTAATGTAATTGTTTGAGGACCCACAAGGGTCCTTAAACTTATAGCCCGCTATAATATTATATTATGAAAATAAAAGTTTAAGTGCTAAATGATAAAATATAAATGTCATTCCTAAATTCACGTGTCAAATCGTACTTGAATGTGTCTATGAACGAGTAGCGTTAATTATTTTTACCAAAAGGATCACAATTAAAATTCGTAACAAGGACAAATAGTACAATTTTTGATGAAAACCTTGGCGAACATGAACATAAAAATTTTGAAGAACAAACAAACATAAGTCATAAACATTTTAGTTTACTATTACGGGCCCCAAACCCGGGAAAAGGATAAGGCTTTTATTAAACATTTTAGAAAAGAGCCCCATTTTATAATCTAACCAGGCTCCTTAAAACTTTGAAACGGCTCTATATAGAACTCTAAAACTTAGAGATGGAGGTGAAGATCTTGAATCCTGATGGAGGTGTAAAAATGGAGACGCAAACTCTATTATGAGTGCTCTAAAAATTAGGTTTAGAGGTGTGCAAATCGAGTTGTTTATTCAATTCGGTTTAGGCTCAAACTAGTTTGGGTTTGGTTAATAAAACTAGTTTGGGTTTGATTAATAAAAGTCAAACTAAGTCTTTTAAAACTATATTCATAGACTTTGGGGTAATAACATTATTATGCGTTATCCTTTGGATTCGTCTAAGTAGCCGCACAGCCTCAGGCGTAAGAAAAGGAAAAGCACCAGATGCAAACGCTATAAATACACATTGGTTGTCAAGGCACACTTTCTCGTGTTTGGTCAATTTGTACAAAACAACTTTTAGAGCAGCCTCACCCACCATGAACATTACTTCCTATGCCTATAAGAGAGGAACCCTTTGTTAGATACACACATGCATGTGTCACTCCTATCCATCCAAAGACCAAACTGTCACGAAGTTTGTGTGTTGATCTTTCTTTCAACGGGTTAATCAAGAAATTTACACGTGCTTCTTTCTTAACAAAAAGCTCGGCTTGCCTGCATATGTCAAAAAGAACGTTCATATACCGGGAATATGTAAATGAGATATGTCATGTTTGACATATCTAGACAAAGGAGTCTAGACAAACATGACATCTCATTTACCGGGAATACAAAATTATAAGGCGATACTTAAGGATGGTACGGAACTCCACGAATGACATATGCTAGCCTAACCCATCTATAAGGGTACCAAGAAGGAAATCTAGACCATGCATCGGTGCTTGCAGACACTCAAAACAACTTTTCTGTCTAACGGTAATGTCAAAGTCTAGTTCTATGTCCTGAATAATTTTACTAAAAAGAGCACTTGTCAATGCATGTTGTGCTTCAAGGGGCAGTGTCTTTGTTAGTGAAACCTCCGAAGCTTTGACTCGTATCAAAAAGACAAGTCAAAACTAAAACATAATCAGAATCCATATCACATATACCATTGTCTTGTAAGAACTTATCCTTAAAAACCGAAGATTGGGTCATAGAGGCCATAAAAGGCATAGATTGTGCCTCAATACCGAGTATAACCCCTATACCTAATAGGTAAAGAAGTAAGTCCCCATATGAATTCTCGAAAGAATAGACCTCCACGAACCACCATGTCCTCAATACACATATACATGATTAAGCAAGAGTAACTCACTTTGTGGCTCACCTAGTTTTGGAAGAAGATACATCACATCAACAAACTAGGAATTATGCTAACTGCCCCACCAAAAAGCTTCACCCCCAACAACGATCACCTAGTATAAACAAGGAATAAACCCTCATGAGTCATGAATCTTTATACCATAAAAAAAGCCAAAATAGCTCGGTTTTCTTAATATCCAGTTTAAGACCCAATGATAGACTCATCACCCTAATGATTTCCAACACTCTAAAAAGGGTTAATGACCCAACTTGTTGCACTTGCCTTTTATTTCGATGTACAATGGTTAATAGACTATAAAAAAATCTGTATGTATACAAATAAACAAGCGTACCTAGTAACCATTCGTCAAAACTAATGGTAATGTCTAGGGAGAGTGGGATGAGAGCAAGACATTTTCTTTATCCCAATGGTTAGAGAGGCTTCTCCATTAAAACTCTTGACTCGAAAAAGACGCAGGACTTAAAATCCTTCATGCATAAGTAGAGGAAGTGAGGAACAAATTAAAACAAAGCTAACATAGTTGCATTATGCATACACAAGTGTTATGCACTTATGTGTAGATACAATCAAAGGCAGAATAAATATTCATAATTTTGTATCATACATCCTATGTGTAAGATATGATAATTTTGATTTACTATAAAAAATCTGTCCTTTACTACCATTATGCTCATATAAGCGGGCCTATTAAAAAGCCCAATTGTATAGGCCCATGTTTGCGACGGATTCACTTTGCGTGCACTCAACAAAACGCATACATTTTTAGTTTATTTACTACCTATGAAGTTTTCGTAAGGTAACATGTAAACTTTTATAAGAGTAAAGCGTAATTTTTATTTTTTTATTTTTTTTGTGATCCAAATGTTTTGATACTATTAACAGTTTTGATCATGTGTTTTTTTTTCTAATAGAAATGGTCTAGAACACTAACTCCATCCAAATGTAAAAATAACATCATGGCTTATAAGTGCGTTAAACAAACTTTACCATATACGATCCAAAAGCTATTGGTGTAAATTGTATTTTAGACCCTTAATTTTGTCCAATTTACAAAAATGACACTAACTTACATATTGTAAGTTATTTACAGTTTTGACCCGAACTTTAACATATTTACGACTTTAACCTCTTGATTTCTCATTTTTTAACTTTGACCTCATACTCAACTTTGAAGTATTTACAACTTTCATTTTCGACACTTTTCTACCTCCGTATCTCTAACGTGACGTACAGGTTGAAGTTGAAAACGTTGTTAACGCGTGTTAGGATGTAAAAAACTATGTCGTTGCAACGCATGACTCATGTCAGGAAACTTATGTCGTAACACGTGTTAAAGATCAAAATCTTAATGTCAATAGTGTAGCGTGTCATGAAATCAACAAGACCCGGTCACAGCATCGCTTGGCCTAGAAATAAATCTAGTTTAATTCAATTGTAAATATAAAATGTAAAGTAAATTATAATGCAAGTGAATAAAAAGGATGTGAAATGTCACACCTTGAGTCCTTGACACATATGACGTTCGCGTTTACCCCTATGTACACTACAAACGTGACATGTGTTAATACTATTTAAATAATAGAGATTATACGAGCGCATGTTACGTGTAAACTTTTATAAGAGTAAATTGTAATTTTGATTTCTGTGTTTTGATACTTTTATAAGAGTAAATGTTAACCAACATGATGACTTAGATAAAAAAGAGGAGAAATGACATTTTTACCACTTAGATGTGGGACGCGTGTGAGATATTAATGAAGAGAATTTGATTTGAGAGGGGTTATATGTACAGAAAATTATAAATAATGAGGTTGAAGGAAGAGTTGTATTTAAATGTGAAAAAAACACCTATAAAAAAGAGAGGAACCCACTCAAATGTTCAAATAACGTACATATATTTCTCTGTGAAATTCAACCTCAACACCCCTAAAAGCTCACCGAATCACGAACCAAAGGGAGTGAGACGATATGCCCAACTTGACCGACCCGACCCCGAACCACCCCCGAGCCCAATCTGTTTACCCTAACAAATAATCATCATTATTGATTATGAAAAAAAAGAGAGAGATTTAATATGATGAAATCAAGATAATGTAACGTCCGATTTCATGGCATCATCTACACCATACATTTCAAGATCATGAAAACTTCCAAATTCATCCTCTGCCTGCTTCTAGAACCCTCTTTTATCTCCCCAAAACCCCAATTCCCACACTTCAAGGGTTTTTACATCCCACTTTAATCCTTCACACAATCCCTTTTCAATCCACCAAACAAGTTCTCAATTTCAATCACCATGGCTCCTGTTCTAAACAGAGCATTAACACCCACTTCCATATCTTCAATCCCTTATTCTCCACTCTTTTCATCAAGATCCAATACCCAGAACAGATTATCTTTAACAAGTGCTTTTTTGCATCAAAATGGGTTGAAAGTTAACAACTTTTCTTGCTCTGGGTTGAAATGGAAATTGGGTAAAAGAGGTGGTTGTGTGGTTGTCAAGTGTGAGGCTTCTGCTGTTGCTGAAAAAGAAGCCACTGAGTCTTCTGGTGAAACTTATGAATATCAAGCTGAGGTGGGTTATAAAGTTTCATAAATCTTTTAGGGTTTTGATTCAATTCAATTTTTCTTATCTTTTTTGCCTTTGTTTATAATAAAGTTCATATTTTTGGTGTTTCTTGTAAAGATTCTTTAATGCTTATGATTATGAAGTTATGAATATAAAGCTGAGGTGGGTTGTCAAATTGCTATCAATTTTGTTGAAATTGATTACTAAGTTTCATGATTTTTGTTTAGGGTTTTGTTTCAATTCAACAATATCTTATCTTTTTGTTATTTTTATGATAAAGTTGGTATTTTTAGTGTTTCTTGTAAGGAATTTTTAATGTTTGTGAACTAATTGTTTGCACTTGCAGTGTTTCAGTTTATTACTATGGTTATGTTTTTCTTGAGTGTTAAAGATTCTTTAATGCTTATGAAGTTGTTAATACCAAACTGAGGTGGGTTCTTGAATTTCTATCAATTTGGTTGAAATTGGGTTGCTCTAGTTTCATAATTTATTTAAGGTTTTGATTTAGGATAAAGTTCATATTTTTGTGTTTCTTTTAAAGATTCTTTAATGTTGATAAACACATTGTTTGCAATATTTAACTTTATTGTGTTTATGTTTTTATTGGGTTATAAAGATTCATCGACGCTTATGAAGCTTAAAATCTTTGATTTTGATGCAGGTTTCTCGTTTGATGAATCTGATTGTTCATAGTTTATACAGCCACAAAGAAATTTTCCTCCGGGAACTCGTGAGGTAAAGACATCGCTGTTCTGTTTAAAAGTTGAGTTATGATTAATTATATGTGTTATATCCAATGCATATAACAATGGAGTATGATTGTTTATGCAACATCTATTATTAATTTTTATAAAGCCCGTATAATGATTTTAGTGTACATTAATGACAAGTTCTAATTTAGCTCATAATCTGCATATTCACTTATGGGCACATTTCTCATATATATGTATATTTTTTTGCTTCAGTAATGCAAGTGATGCCCTTGATAAACTAAGATTCTTAAGTGTAACGGACCCTTCATTACTTGGAGATGCTGGTGAGCTAGAGATCCGTATCAAACCCGACCCGGAAAAAGGGACCATCACAATTTCGTAAGATTCTTTTACCTTTTCCAGACGCTTCTATTGTACAGTGAAAGAGGTAGTTTAAATTAATATTTTGTAATTTTAATAATCTTTTAGAGATACTGGTATTGGAATGACCCGAGAAGAGCTAATAGACTGCCTTGGAACTATTGCTCAAAGTGGCACTTCAAAGTTCTTGAGTGCACTTAAGGTACTTGTTCTTTGATCATACATTCATTTATTAGTACTACGTGTGTAATTCTGTTTTTTGAATAAAGTTCTGTATGTTTTCTTATGTTATAGGAGAACAAGGATCTTGGAAGTGATAATAGTTTGATTGGTCAATTTGGTGTGGGGTTCTATTCGGCTTTTTTGGTTGCTGAAAAGGTCTCTAATTACATTCTGTCCCACGTAACTGTCTGTTAATTTGTAATTTTAGTTATTTAACCGCTGATTTTAAATCTTGTCAACAAATAGGTGACTGTGTCCACAAAGAGTCCCAAATCAGATAAGCAATACATCTGGGAAGCATCAGCTGAAAGTAGCTCATATGTAATCAAAGAAGAAACTGATCCTGAAAAGCAGCTTCGTCGTGGAACAGAAATAACACTTTATTTGAAGGTAACTTGTGTGTTTCTTATGAAAAAAATGTATCTTTTTGTATTAAAAAAGCTTCTTATGATATCTTTTTCCATTAACGAAAGCTCATTGTGTTTTAGTTGAAGTGATTATCTTTTGTTTGTTTATAGGATGATGACAAATATGAGTTCACAGAGCCAAGCAGGGTTCAGGGTTTGGTGAAAAACTACTCACAATTTGTTTCATTTCCCATATACACATGGCAAGAGAAATCAAGAACAGTCGAGGTTCGTTATAATTTCTAATTTTCATTTCCGTACACTAGAGACGGCTATTTGATTTTTGACCTATTTACCTATGAATGGGTCGGTTTGTAGGTTGTGTTTTTAACATAACACATCAATTTAGGGAATTCAAGATAAAATGATAATGGGTCAAAAGTCTCCCAGAAACGTTATTGGCAATTCAATACTTTAGAAACTAGTCAACTACTAACATTGTTTAATCCTTTTTATTCTTTAATGGATCATTGATTTCACAAACATATAAAATGAGAAGAAAATATTACGTAGTTGAATACTGACATTACTGTTTTTTTAACATTTCACAGGTAGAGGAGGAAGAAGAACCGAAGGAAGGAGAAGAAACACCACCAGAGGTAATGCATAGAGAAACAAAATAAAAGTCTGATTGAACTTAATGTTTTATGTTATTATTGTCGTTAACAAAGTTATTGCTGTTTGCTACTGGTTCCAGGGTGAGAAGAAGAAAAAGAAGACAAAAACTGAAAAATACTGGGATTGGGAATTGGCCAATGAGACCAAACCTATATGGGTATGTTAAAACACTTTAAATAACACTTTTAGCCACTTGTTTGTTTCAGAGTTTTGTTAATTACATAATTGAAATGCAGATGAGGAACCCGAAGGAAGTTGAAAAAGATCAATACAACGAGTTTTACAAGAAGACATTCAACGAGTTTCTTGACCCTCTTGCATACACTCACTTCACAACCGAGGTATGTACCAATTTAATTCATCTTTTTAACAAATTTCGTGTTAATAATCTCCTGTTCTCTAATTCTTACAACTTGTGCAGGGTGAAGTGGAATTTAGAAGTGTAATCTACATTCCTGGAATGGCACCAATGAACAACGAAGATGTAGTAAATCCCAAAACAAAGAATATTCGTCTTTACGTGAAACGTGTTTTCATTTCAGATGATTTTGATGGCGAATTGGTAAATCTTTTGCTATAAATTTCAACAAGAGAAATATGCAAAGACTAGTCTTAATTAAATATCCTAAGTCTGTTTCTTGATATGCAGTTTCCAAGATACTTGAGCTTCGTAAAGGGGGTGGTCGATTCAAATGATCTTCCTCTCAATGTTTCACGAGAAATTCTTCAAGAAAGTCGAATTGTATGTTAAAGATCCCATCTTTGGCTGATCTAAATATGTATAATCTTCATATTGATATTAAAAAGACATCGTTTTTTGTTTCTTGTACTACAGGTAAGAATAATGCGAAAGAGGCTTGTCAGGAAAACGTTCGACATGATACAAGAACTTGCGGACAGTGAGAACAAAGAGGTTGAAAAACATCAGAATCATTTTTTTTTCCATTACTATTTTCTATATTCATTAAGGTGTATGCATATATAACTTATATTTGATGAAATAATTTCAGGATTATAGGAAGTTCTGGGAGAATTTTGGCAAGTTTGTAAAGTTGGGATGCATCGAGGACACTGGAAATCATAAAAGAATAACTCCATTGTTGCGGTTTTTCTCATCTAAAAGTGAAGATGAGTTAATAAGCTTAGATCAATATATTGATAATATGGATGAAAAGCAGAATGCAATTTACTACATTGCAACCGACAGCTTGAAAAGTGCTAAATCTGCTCCATTTTTGGAGAAATTGGTACAAAAGAATATCGAGGTATGCATTTTTATCGAATCAGTTTCAACTTTATAAAGAACTTATGGTTTTCATTTGCAATGATTTTGTGTGTCCCATTTTGAAGGTGCTATATTTAGTCGAGCCTATTGATGAAGTGGCGATTCAGAACCTTCAAACATACAAAGAAAAGAAATTTGTTGATGTGAGCAAGGAAGATCTTGAGCTTGGTGAGCTGACCTTGGACCAGCCATTTCTTTTGATATTTTAGCATGTTTCAAGCTCTCCAAAAATAAGTTATTTAAATAAATTGCAGGTGACACGGACGAGGTTAAAGAGAGAGAAAACCAGCAAGAGTATATCCATCTCTGTGACTGGATGAAACAACAGTTAGGCGACAAAGTTGCAAAAGTACAAATCTCAAACCGTTTAAGTTCTTCCCCTTGCGTTCTTGTGTCGGGCAAGTTCGGGTGGTCTGCTAATATGGAACGGTTGGTATCTTTAAAAAAGATTAAACCATTCTTTTCCCACTTCAATTTTGTACTTAATTAGTGAAATGCAATGTTAATTTTTAGGTTAATGAAAGCACAAACTTTGGGTGATACTTCAACCTTAGAGTTCATGAGGGGTAGAAGAATAATGGAAGTCAACCCTGATCATCCAATCATCAAGGACTTAAATGTAAGTATTTATCTTTGTTATTTAACCAATATTTATTTAGTCCCCAAGATGACATCCTGGTGGTTAAGTGGTGTATCTGACGACTAAAACTAAAAGGTTGGGGTTCAAATCCTGCATGGTGCTGGTTGTGGTGTATTTATCCTAAAAAACTGAGAATTTATGTGAACCAATATTTTTTTTTAAAATTTTGGATTTTATATAATGTTTTGCAGGCTGCATGTAAAAATGCACCAGAAAGTAGTGAGGCAAAGAGAGCTGTGGATCTGTTGTATGAAACAGCTTTGATCTCAAGTGGATTCACTGTAAGCTTTTAATCTATAAAAAGATTTAATTTTTTTCCTTCTTTTTTATAAATTTTTTGACACATTTTTCTTTAAATGTATAGCCTGATAGTCCAGCTGAACTGGGTGGCAAGATTTACGAGATGATGGCGGTTGCTCTTGGTGGAAAGTGGGGAAGAGTTGAGGAAAGCGAAGCTGATTCCTCTGAGCCGAATGTAGACCCGACATCTGAATCCACTGGTGAGACTGAAGTTGTGGAGCCATCTGAAGTTAGGACAGAAAGCGACCCGTGGAGTACATGATAGAGTTTACATTCATAGGAAAACGTAAGTTGTTTAGACGAATCGATGAGGACGGAGAAGTGGTTTTGGACTGAGAATGTTATAATTTGTCATGAGGATTCAACTTCATATTTAAATAGACGCTTTGGGTAAAATACTTTTTGTGCTTTATTTATGATCCTTTACCAAATTGAAATTAAACCAGCAGCTAACTATATGAATTTAAAAAGTAATGTTTCTCATTAAATATGAGATGACAACCATATTTAGATAGCTACTCTAAGTTCCTGTAATCAAGCCGATTTAAAACCAAAACCACTAGTTTTATACTTGTCTAGAGGCGGGGTTTCAACATATTTTCAACGACTGACAATGGGTCTCATATGCAACGTTTTTCTTATAATTCGTATACATTATTACCAACAAATAATTTTTAACCACCCAACAGATAAACATAATAAAAAAGATACTTATAGTTGAACACCATTAAACATAAACATATGGTTGTTTAAACATAAACAAATTTCTAATTTTTCTTATTATCTGTATTCTATTGCTGTTAGTGAGTCTAACCACCAGGGGATTTAATCTATACCATAGGATCAAGCAGAGAAAGAATCATGACCGTAGATACTTGGAAGTTGAGTTAAAATCAAACGATTATATGACAGTTTTTCCATTCTACAACAGTTGAGTGAAGGGAAATTATCTAAAGTTAATGTAGTCTAATGGTGTTATTGCACACAGACTAACCATGTTCATCTCTCTCATTACCTCCATAATTTTCGGCCTCTTTCCATGTAACCATATATACCACTTCAAAATTAGAGTGAAATGATCACAAGAAGTTCACGCTATGAACATAGGGTTTACTTGCTATATTTTTCACAATCATTTGTGTTTGTTTTAAGCCTCATTTTCCACTGCTTACAAATCTTTATTTGACACAACATCTTCTACAACGAATTAGAAATCCATGGATAAGCAAGAAACAAAACTTGCAACTACAAAAAAATGGTTTGAACATGAACTGCGTGCTGAAAAAGTAAAACTTTTATCTTTAAGTTTTGTAATAGGCTGTTTACAAATCTTGCATTTGATTAACATGTTCTATTTTTTCATAAATCAAAGGAAGAAATACGCATTACCAATTTAACATTTTTTTATATAATTCCTGTCTTTTTTCTCATTTGTTAACTTTTGCAATACATAGGATGAGGATGATATCATCGAATGAGAATATCTTTATCTCAACCCGTGCACTTAATAATTGGAAATGAGATCAGGTTATAGATATTAGAAGTTCAGATGATGATGATTTGAAGGCTGATGTTGAGACAACCATTGAAGAGATTGAAGTAACTCTTCCGAGAACCCCTAAACGTGTTCGACACCGATCAACACCGGGTCTTTACTTCTAGTTTCTACGTTTCAAAGATGCTTTTAACTTTTATGTGTTATTTAGTTGTTTTTTTAGGTAGGTGTTTGAATCTTCACTTTCAGTTTGTATCCTGTTTCAAATTAAGTTTGGTTTATGTATGATTTCTTTATTGTCTTGCATTTATCCTTTTACCTTTACTCAATTATTATGTTTATTAAACATTACACAAAATTGAAACATATCAGTTATTCAAAAAATTGTGATTTACCTTCATGAATAGCTAGCCAGCCGGGTTGTTAAAAATCAAGATATGCCCATCCCATCAAGTGCTTCACCAAACGCCGCCGTCGACTCTTTAGTTGTTGATGAGGCTTTGGGGGAGAAACATGAAACATGGATGGTCATGAGTATAAGAAACAAAATAAAAAATCGTTCTATAAGGTTTAAGAAAAATAATTATAACTCGGACATCAAAATGGTGATTTATCAAAATTTATTTACCTTTGTAATATAACGAAAATTCTAAAGGATATTTCAAGTATTTAGGAATAATAAATAATGCAAAAAACATGAAAGAAGAAATAAAAAAATAAAAGAAAGAATTAAAAAAAAGTCACAAAAATAGAACTCTTGGATGGCTTGAGAGAGTTTAAAAGATACTTTTGAGTGATGAAGTGATTAGAGAGTGATTTGAGTTAGTATTTATAGATAAAATTAGGGTTTAGATACTCGAATAAAGAAATTTGAAAATTTAAATCTATTTAAGTTATTTTTAAGTGCCGTGAGCTATGAGTAATTTATTCACTTTCATCGGTTTCGAGGAGTCCGCCATGAGTCGTGTGTGACACCTGTGGTGGTCCGGCAACGGCTGACGGCGGTTCGCGGTGGATTGGCGACACCTGAAAATGCCGTTTGCAACCCTAAACCATTTATCGACATCCCGAATACCATGGTAAGCTTTGTTTACCTTGAGATTGTTTGGGTTAAGACCTTTGTTTCTAAGTGCTGAGATTCCAAAAATATTTGAGGCAATGAGGAAATTTAAAACTTGTTTTATGAGTTGCTTAAACAACGATGGTACGTAAGGTTTCCCCGGCTTGCAACTTGTTTTTCAACTGTGATGAGTCGGGTATCTAATCTCGCCAAGATTGAAATAAATTTGTCTATCTCAATTAGTCTTTTTCACGCACGTAATGTAAATTTATATACCGAGATTTCATCCGACACCATAGTTTTTTTATTACCAATACCGTTGTTATTCTAAAAAAGTATGACACAAAGAAATTCGTGGAAACAAATTAAGAAACATCTTGAATATTTGTTAGTTTTTCGTTTATTGAAGTTAACATTAGTTTTATCGGTTGCAACAACAAGTGTTGAGAGGTGTTTTTCTTCAATGAAGTATGTGAAGTCGGATCTACGTAATCAAATATGTGATGTATATTTAAATGATGCTTGTATTTGTTATATTGAAAAGAGGTGTTTGCAGAAGTTGACAATAAACATGTCATGAGCGGTTTCAAGACATGTTTATCGTCTCTTTTTTATGACAATGTGTTTAACTTCATGACCCGACCCGTCTTTTGAGTATTTGACCAATATTTGTATTAACATTTGGTCGAATCAAAATATTAATATTCCAACATGCACCATAAAAAAAAATCATAAATCTGCTATTGATCAGCTTGATCAATTACAATGCTACACGTCGATCTCCGCCGCAGCGCGTCAATACAAATTATAGTTATATACAAATCTATATATTTAAATAGTTATCGTGTAAAATTGTGATTGATGATCTTTGTGTAACGTTGTGTATCTTTGAATTATAAATGAGTTTTCAGTGTTGGTATCAAATTGATATTCATATCCCTTAATTTTCTTTCGATAAAATTTCTCTAAAAATCCTAAAAGAAAATATATATACCTTCTAAAGATTAAATACACCGCATCTTTATTTTATCTTTGTATGATATTATGATATTTCATTGTTAAAAATTAAGTCGGTGTCCTTTTAGATAACAAATACACGAGAAAAATGATTTAATAATTATAGTTTCTATAATTATATTTGTCCAACGTGTTATCTGATTCAGATTTGTACGTAGTGTCACATACTTCTACAACAAGTATTAAATCTTCCCCTAATATGCATATATACATATAAATCACGTTGGGTACGTACTTAATCACGCATATTAACAATAATCTGCGTAAAAACAACAATATTAATGGACGATCTTTCTTCGCTCATTCAATCTCCCCTCACAACATCTTCATCCGATCAACATTTTCAGTCGCAAAACGATTTACCACAAAGCAGCAAAAGCAGTTGTGCGATTGTCGAACACACGGATCATGGTTGTTGTTTTCGCGAGAACGCTGAAAAATTACCTTTCAAAAAGCCTACATGTTTGTGGATTGAGGAGGGTGAAAACACGAAAAGAAACATGCCAGAGAAGATTGGATGTAGCCTTGTGGTGAATGACAATGCAACTCGGTTAAAGCGGTTCATCACGGGTGAGATGAACGGGTTGGATATGAAGCTCGTGATTCAAAAGACTTTGTATGAGAGTGATATGAACACAAGTCAGAATAGATTAAACATGCCGATTAAGCAACTAAAGACACGTCCGCATGAATTCTTGACGGATGATGAGATACAAATGATTGATGAAAGTAAAGAGGGTTTTAAGGTTAGAGTAATGGGTCCAAAACTACAAATGTATGAGAAACCATTATGGTTGAAGAAGTGGCATATGAAACACAGTGACAATTACGTGTTGAAGACAAACTGGAACAACTTTACGGCTGACAATAAGGTTTTGAAGAAAGATACAGTGATCCAAGTGTGGTCGTTTCGCAAAGACGGGGAACTATGCTTTGCCATTGTACCAGTGGAGAGACCTGAAGATGCAAACTTGCATGAAGACTTAACAAGTTCTCCTAAGATGTACTTCAATTTTTTGTAATAGGTTTGGGTTATTGACTCACTTAATTAGTTCCATAGATTTCGTTAACAAGTTGATGATATCTTTATTAGATCTATTGATGTGTATAGATGGAGGAAAATATTTTCTGATTTTTCACTATAGTTCGGTTCTTTAATATTTTCTATTTCTACAATGAGTTTGTTTCTTTATTTCTTTGCTCAATGTTGAACGGATCATGAATTTTGTTGATCAACATGTTCTATTTTCTTTGATTGGTGTATGGTCGATCAACAAGCGAGCCAAACCGAGTCAGGATTGAATTGGGTTTGAAGTTGTAAAAGCTAGTCGACTCGACTTGTTATAATCTCCTAACATATCGAGCTAAGAATTATATATATAAGGGTATCCACAATGAGGAGGTGATGATATGTAAAGTAGCGTGTTTATAGAGTTGAAGGTAAAATGTGCTTGTGGAAAGAATATAGAAATTTTTTTTACAAGTGACTAGATATGTATGTGAGTAAAATGTGATGTTAGCGTTATGATCGACGGTTTATGTTGTAGCTACACAAGGTAATAGTGATTGGTGATCGATATTAGGCCAAATACCTCAAAACATAAGTCATGCTATTATAAAATTCGTAGTGAGTGGTAACAAAGAAAAAATTAGTTGGACTCATTCATGGAGGGTTAGACTTTTGAACGTGGCCTCTTGTAGTTGTGATTTTCTATATGCACATTTTACATTTTTACTCAACCAAACCAACCCATGTAAGCTCGAAATTTGTACGAGGAATTTAATTGGTTAATTTAAGATCATGTGTAATGTAATGGTGCTCTTTCACCCTCTTAAAACGTCCCGAAGAGCCTCAAAACGCCCCCATCCCCACCCCCTTAGACGTTTTTTATCCAAAAAAAACCTTTAGCGTTTTGTACAAAACACCTCTCAGATCCAAAATTCAATACACGCCCACATTTTCATTGGTCCATCCCTCCATGTTTAATAGTTATATAATGATGGAGAGGGTTCTTTCCACTACACACTTTTGGGCAAAAGCTCTTTGATGACATGACTTTCAAATGACACGTAAAGCCCAATAAGCTTTGCCCACTATACACGGTCTAAGCTAATTTTATTCAACTTTTTATTGAATTAATTATGATTTTTAGTTAAAGATGCTAATAGGGATGTTATTCTATACATTCATTTGAGAATGTAGTATCTATCCTTATGAGTTAGTCATTCAACTTTGCTTATTTGACTACTTTGGTCGTTATACTCAAGTTTAACAATTTATGAGTTTGATCCCCGACTATGATTTATTACCATATTGACCTCTGATGACTTAGCCAATTTACAACTATGACCCTCATACTCTACTTTGACATATTTACGACTTTGACTTAGCTATCATTTTGACTTATATGTTTGAATATACCATCGTCTTTTAATATGTTACACATTACAATTTTACACTATAACGTATGATGCATGAAAATTCTTCTATCAACACATGTGACGTAGTCACATACGTGAGACCCGACGCCGCATCGCATGACCCGATTAGATATCTAGTTTGTAGTAAACTAGAAAGTTCTTTTGAAGTGTCGGTGTTCGCAATACCAAATTTTGGAATACATTGTTTTCGTTTTTGTTACCTTCCTTCATTCACTTCTTAAAATACTTCTTATATAAGTTCTGCAAGACCTTCTCACAATATGATTTAAAGTCAGACTTGATGCTTCAAACATAATAATATTACAACAAGCCAGCTCATAGCCACTTTTCAACTTATACTTATATTGAAAAATGTGTGCAATTGTTTTGGAACAATATTAATCAATGGGTATTCATAATCCGGCTAATATTGATTGGTGCATGTCAAACTGCATTTCTCAAAAAAATAAATAAAAATTCATATGTTTGATAGACCATCCCGTAAAAATTAATATCATTTTTAGTCTTGTAAATAGTTAACTATGTGTCATTTAACAGTGTCACGGTTACTTTGATAAGATTTTATTTGTCACTAAAAAATAAGTGTTTTTTTTACCTGTAAACAACTTATTTCATTTAGAATCTTAAACTCCAAATCCTTCCACCAATTGATGTAACTACTGATCACAAAATTTAATTTTAGTTTTTTGAATAACCAAACACCATTACACCTCATTAGTTTAATCATTAGATTACTTTTAGGGTGTTACTATTTACATCATACTCTTTTTTTTTTAACTGTAAATTTCATTAACCAAAAACTAGACAAAGCCTAGCAACAAACAAAAACAACATAGAAAGAATACAACATTAGAGAGAGAATATACACCAATCCAACCAAGTAACAGAACTTTTACATTTACATCATACTCTAACCTATCTATAAATAATATTAAATAATTATTAATAAATATAACTATATATAGAATTTATCATCAACCACTCGTTCTTAATAAATGCAACCATTTTTTATGATTAGTTACAATCACTTTATTAGACCATGTGTAGCGGACAAAGCCCCTAATTAAGGGGCTTTGTGTGTCACTTGGAAGCCAACTTATCAAGAGTTTTTTATCAAAAAATTGTGTAATGGAAAGAGCCCCTACAGAGCCCTCTCAATCATTATTTAATTATTAAACTTAGAGGGGTTGACCAATGAAAATACGGGCATATATTGATTTTTGGAATTTTTGGACGTTTTGTGGGAAACGTCTAAACCATTTTTTTGGTCCATAGCGCCTATGTGTAATGGGAGTAGGGGCGCCTTCGGGTGCTTTGGGGCGCTTTGGATAGGCAAAAACGTCCCATTACACATGGTCTTACATTCAATACAAATCAAAGTCATCACTTTTATATAAATATCGTTAAACATAAATAAAAAACATTATTTTTATGGTTATTGAATAACTATAATTTACAAATTAAAATGTACATCGCTTAATTGGTAATTGAAAAATGTAAATATTATTAAAAAAACTAGTATTTAGTTATTAAAAAACTTTACTTCAACACATACAGTTATTTAAAAATGTAAAAACTGGAATACAAAATAAATAAAAAAAATGTAAAACTGAAAAATAATAACTAAAAGTTATGATGGTCACACTTTATCCTTATCAGTATATTGTATTAAATAGGATTGCTGAATACAGTGAAATGTTACATTTAATGATCTAGAATAAAATGTAAATTACATTTACTAAGGCCATGCGTAGCGGGGAGAATTTTCGGCGTTTTGGGGCCAAAACGCCGGCGTTTTGGCTACGGGCCGGCGTTTTGGCTCCGGCTTTTTGTAGAAAACGCGGAAGTGGCACGCGTTTTGAGAAAATTTCGACCGTTTCCTTCGTCCTCTTCCTCCTCCAACGGATAGTTTTTTTTAAAAAAAAAAAAAACCTAATTTTATTTATCTATATATACCTACACTTTTTATACATTTTACTCACCAATTTCCTTCTCCATTTCACAACTTTCTTCTCTATATTTATAAAAAACAAACCACCATGAATCCATTTAACCCTCATGCGTTCGGGTTTGCGCAATTTGGACAAAATCAAGGTGACCCGAACGCCCCACAACCAAACCCGAGTTCGCAATGGGGAGGTTTTATGGCTATGTTAGGTGCGACACAAGCGCCGGGAGGTGGGATTGTTGGGTTTGACGCACCAAACCAAGAAACTGTGCCGGAAACTCAACCCGATCCGACGACTAACGTGGGTTCGAGTCGAAAAAACACTCGAAAACACGCAAAAAAGGCACCCGGAGAACCTCGCGCTAAGAAAAAGACAATCCCATGGAACAGCGACGAGTACACGATGCTCGCACGGGCGTGGCTTGCTATTTCCGAGAATCCTCAATGCGGTAATTTTATATTAACTTATATAATAAAAATATATAAAATTTTATATATTAACTTATCTAACTTATATATGTTTTTTTTTATTTTTTTTGTAGCAAACTTTATAAAGCATAATATTTTTTGGGATAAGGTGACGAAGCTATTTTTCGAGCTTGGCGGAAACAGTGAGCGTGAAAGAGACTCGCTCCAATCAAAGTGGTCGGACATGAACGCCAAATGCAAGATGTTCAACTCTATCTACACACGAATGAAAAACTCGTGGGGTAGTGGAGTGAGTGATGCCGAGATCATCACACGGGCGACGGTTGAGTACAATCATAGGGCGGGGGCTTGGTTATACGCCGAAGCGTGGCTGAAGATGAGGAACCACGCTAATTGGTGCCCCGTGAGCGCGGCTGCTAGTAGCGAGACTCCAAGACCTTCAAAAAGGTCTAAAACCGATGACTCTGTTGACCCGGAAACGCCCACGTCCGATGCTCGCAACATAGACTTAAACGACGACTCACAACCCGATTACGAAGATGTTTTTGAGATCCCTCGACCAGCAGGACGTCGAAAGTCGAAGGGCAAAGCTCAAGTGGGGACGTCAGCAGGAGTTGATGGAGTCGACATGTCGGCTCACTTTTCTGAGATGAACATTCAACTTCGAGAACTCAACCAACTTGGAATGCGACGTCTTGAAGTTAATTCCAGGGTCGCCGACGCAATCTTGGACCGACAACTCCAGGAAGACATCGCATTTCTTAGCGAGGAGCTCCCACCGAACGACCCAGAAATCATAAGGCTTAAGGAAAAACGTCGTCGTAACATTTTAGCGAGGCATAGAGATTAGTTTATGTTTTTTTTATTAATAATGTAATGTTGTGTTTTTTTATGTTTTTTTATTATTAATGTAATGTTGTGTTTTTTTATGTTTTTTTTATTATTAATGTAATGTGGTTTTTTTTTTAATAAAATGTGATGTGTTTTTTTTATATTTAATATTTTTATTTATTTGTTCTTGAAATTTAATTAAATAAGTAAAAAAAGAAAAAAAAATTAATGATAATGTAATGATGGTTTCAGGCTTTTTGGCTACTCCTCCAAAACTCAAAAAGCCTCAAAAAGCCCATGTGCCACGTGGCGTAAAATGCCTGGCACATGGGCATTTTGGCTACTCATGGCCTAACACCGTACACGACCCTCCCAATTACGTTTATGAGTTATGACCATGTAAATGACCATTTAGATATTAATTAATCTAAAAAATTTCTAAAATAGAAAATTCTAAAAAAAATTTGTTTCTTTTAAGGAAGTCTCCTCACAAAAGCTTGAACAGATTTGAGGGTAAATATTATTATCATCTTCTATATAATATAGGAAAATAAATTTTACTTATGTGTTAACTATTTAGGGTTGTTATGCTTACTTGACATTATTTATTTGAGAGTTTCTCATAATAATAATTTTATAACTAAAATATGTATAGATAATCTATAATACTATATTATAATAAAACGAATTATATTTTGAACCCCTAATATTTAGGAGAAACTATAAAAACTTAAAAATAGTTACATTTTCAACCCTTTTTACTAGGGTGTGCACGGGTCGGTTTATATTTAATAAGGTATATAAATGAAACTTAAGAATAAATTAGTAATTGATATAATTAAATACCTTAGTTTTTTTTAACCATCCATAACTTTTTATACGATATTATTTTTTTTAAACTACACCATAAAACTGGGCATTTAATTCTCTTTAATTTGAGTATAATATTGCTATATTAAATAAACAGTTTTTAAATAAATCTTGTGTTTTGGTTTTATAACGGTTTTGTTTAAAAATTAATTGGAACCTTCCATGCCCCATGAATATTGATTAAAATCATCTGAGTATTATTTACTCGAGGATAGCGCGGACATTAAACTAGTATGACATATAGGAACTAAAATAGAATTTTGCAAAAATGACAATGCTGATAGCGACGAGTCCCGTGGGAGTTGGTGCATTGACTATTTGACTTTGTCCTTAATTGTATGTTTAAGATTCTCTTGGTTGCTAACGTACGCAATGGGACACAATATTTTTTATATACATTTTAATATTTTATAACAAAGTATTATTCCTAGTCCTGAACATTACTCAAATTTACAACTTGAGTCCTCGCGTTTTAATTTTAGTGATTTAAATATCTAGGATTTACGATTTTAGCATGTTGATTCCATCTGTCGAACCGACTATAGTCGAACGTTAGGTCATGTGTAAAGTTACATATATAACCCTCAAGGACACATTCAAATTTAACCTAATCCCTAAAATTCATCTTCTTCATCCTTCATTTCTAAAATCCATCTTCATCTACAATGTCTGTAGATGCAAATACATAGATGGCGGGAAATCATTGTGCTGACATAAACAATCGAGGTTGTTGCTCATTCCTAGATTAGGGCTCCTAAAATATGAACGTTCTAACTTTTTATGGGTGTGAAAACTCAAATTACTAATGTATCCTAACATTAAAGGGACAAACTACCGGTATATCCCTCCGGCCAACTTTTTGTGGTTGTGAAAACACAGAGACTAAAACTGTTAAGGTGAAACTGAAACTGTTAATGGTATCAAAATACATGGACCAAAATTACAGTTTACTCCTTCCATTTAACAGAAATTATTGCCAATGTGTATTTGGTGGAGTGGTTGGGGTGAGATTTGGGTTTCTTAGAGACACATGCTCAAATCCCACCCTCTACGCTTTTGTTCTACAACATTAAAAGCATGAATGGATCGAGTCGGGTCCCTAGGTAACGGGTCAGTATCCTTCTTTGTCCCAAACACCTTGAATCATACAAACAATGAAGTACATAGAAGATGAACAGTTAGCTAGATGAGCAATAACAACCTTAAAATTTTGCATAGAATGTAATACAATCAATCCTCAAATCTTTACGTACATTTTCCAAGTGTTTCCATAAAAACCCTTATCTCTATCTATATATAGCCTAATAAAAGATTATGCTAGTTACATTACATAACCTAGTCTTGTCACAATACAAGAATTAACATGTTACATTAAAAGCCCCTAATGCTTGATGAAATATAATAAATATATATATATATATATTTTTTTTCTAATATGAGCTCTAGTCTTTCACATCTTAAACTTCAAACGTTATATCATCGTCACAAACGCTCGTGTTGACTTGCATGTTGACTTTAACCATCACTTTGTTTGTTGACTTTTGACAGTATTAATAATATTAGACTACTCTGCAAGTCTAACATACTCTTCTTCATATATTATCATCAACTTCTTGTATTATCTTCAACACTAATCATTCATGCATTATGTGATCTTCAATTTTAAAAGCTTTATTAGTTGTAATTTGAGATCCAACAATATTACCCTTAAATTGAAACTTTTCAAATTCATACATTTCTCCCCCTAAAAAAAATCAAGTTCAAGTTGCACCCATTCTCTCCCCCTTAAAAAAGCCCTAATTTTAAATACTTATAACTCACTCCTTGCGTATTCATAACTCGACAAATAATCCCGCGAAGCCTTTTATGGTGAATCTCCCCCTCAATAGTAGACCCTCCTAACATGTAGGTAAAGAAAAAGAGTATGAAACACAAATACTTCACAACAGATAACCCGTTTTGTCACAACACACTTGACTTCGTTACACCTAGCCAAAATTAAAATTTTATCGCGCTCTAGAAGAAGTTAAACATTTACGGACTCAGCCTAAATGAAAACTTTGTTGGCCATAGGAAAAGATGATTAACACCCGACCACCAACTTTTTATATTTTTATTTTTTGACTACTTTTAAAAAAAATAAGTTCATCTTCGACAACCAAAGCTTCTTGTTGGCCTCAAGTCTTAAACATAACATGCGGTTCAACATAATCATTTTTATTAGCCCATATGATTGAGAACGATGACTCCCAGCCTATGAATTTGCACCTCTATTAAAACGTCAAAATTCTGCCCGTTGTAATATTTTTATAAGTAGTTAAAGAATGCACAACAAGCGCCTGCTAATGTCAATGATTTTTGTGGAAAGTTGGTTAGTTGTTTCTAATTAGTTGGAGTTCAACCCTTATCTTATGTCTATAATTAGAAGGGTCTATACTTGAGGGTGAGAAGCACAACTTGAACTTAATTTTTTTTTGAACGCATATGAATATGGGAATAACACTCAATAAAACTTCATTTAACCTTCTTAGATTTGCTTAAGATATTTTACAATAAAAACCCTCAGTTCACTGGCTTATTCAAGCTTGACCATAAACATTTGACTAACTAGATCTAGACTTGATTTAAAACATGGCAATTAGAATATTACAAATAAAGCCCCTCATATAACAAATAATGGTTAAATATATTTTGTTAACACAAAATACATTCATTAATATTAAATACCATAATCTTTCACGTCTTGTCATGAATCTTCGTCCCAAAGCGTCGCGTTGACTTTTTTCGCTTACTTTGACGTTGAATTTTATTGACTTTAACTATTTTAATACTTGATAATATTAGACTATCTTTCAGATCCAACAATGCTTGAGTTGGACTTATTTTATCACATCATTCAATACATAAGTTTTCCTAATCTTCGTTAATTAGATACATTTTCTCTAAAACAAACTCTCCAAAGGAGATATTAAAATTCATTTTCTATAATTCTTGTCAATAAACTATATATAACATCCCTTTGGCAAATAAAAAAAATACATACATGTACCTAACGCAATAATAATAAATAAATAAAGAAAAAGGCTGTTTCTCTAATGTGATTGCACTTTGCACTAAAATTTGTCCGAGTATGGCAAAAAGCGTAAATATATATCATCATAGAATAACACTTTAAAGTATAAAGTTAAGTGGATGTTAAATTTTTTATGTTTTAGCTAATAACAAAATTTAATAACAAGATTTGTGTCGGGGTCGTGAGTTGTAACGATCGAGTTTTACGTTTGTGACCTTAACACACATATTGATAAAAAAAGTTCATGTCTCACACGTAAGTCATATGTTAAAAAACAATAATATATTCAAACTAAAAAATAAGTAATATATTACAACACGAAACTGTAAAAAACATTATTTACTTTCAAATTAATTTATATATTCACATATATATCACCTTATAACACTACTAGGTTTAACACCCGTGTGTTACACACGGGTTAAGTAATAATATTTATAAAAAAATATAACATTATTTTAAGTTTTGTAAATATTTAATATTTAATGTAAATGATTCCATCAACTTTTGCATGAAGAAAAATTCCATACAATTTTTCCATCTTAAACTTCCTAATATAGAACAAACATTTCCCCCCAAAAATGACCCCCTAAAACCTTGAATTATTAGATAGATTTACAAAGAGATGCACTTGCATTTTAAAGTACCAAAACCTTACAACTTTCTCAATTAATTAAAAAATCAAACAGAAAACGACAAATCCAATACTACAAAGCTTCCACATGTGTGAGATCCAAACTTGCATCTATTTCCGAATTGCGATATTAAGCCTATGATACTCACCATAAGAATAAGATTTTTTTTTTAAAAGCATAAGTTTTATTGCAGTAAAAACAATACACGGCAACAGCATCAAAACATCCTTAATTTACAAAGAACTCCACCTAAAACAAAACCATATAACAAAAAAAAAAATACAGCAACATCATCGAACAACTCAATATTATAAAGAAAAATTACACCAACCCATAAGAATAAGATACATGAAACAATCAGTTTAATTATGACCTCGTACAACCAAGAGAATAAAAATTAACCCATCATTCACGTAATACTTAAACCATGATATGACATCTTCAATCATTGCTAGTGGCTAACCACTACAAAATGTTAACCTACTTTCACTCTTTTATTTTATCTATTAAAACTTAAAAGAATTAAACCTAGGTCGCTTTAAACTTAAAAATTAAAATAAAACTTAAAATATAATATAAAGTTGTTGTCATGTAAAACTCTTACGTGCACTAACTTTATTTTATCACGACTAAAAATAAAGATTAAACTCTTATTGACAACAACTTTATATTATCGCGACTAAAAACAAAGAGTAAAGTGTCTAGTAATTTCAATGATGTAGATTGAGTGCAAGTACTATCCAACGATTGAATAATAGTTGGACCAAATTGGGCCATTTGTAACTTTCGGTTTAAAGTGCTAATCATATATCAATGACGTGGCAACACACTATTGGTCACAAAACTAAGTAGAACCCACTTTAAGACAACCCAAAACTATTCATTTCACCATACATATTCTTCTCCAAAGTTGACCACTTTTAATAAAACCATTCACGAGTTCCCATAGCGCACGTTAGCATCACTCACAAGATTTCTTGATTGAATGATTATAAGGCGGAGATCCCTTTAAAGGTAAACACTAGACCATGTTTTATTTGTTAGGGATCCGTTATTTCAAGATAATTTGACCCGACCCGGATCCATTTTCTTAATTCTGCAGGTGGGTGATTGTCTGTTCATATGACCATCATTGAATTTTGTTTTGGTTGTTTTTGGGTCATTTGTGTATGATGGTTGATATTTGATTCTTGATTTGACTTGTTTTGGCTGATTTTGGTGAAAATTTTGAGTTACTTTTGTGGTTATTTTTGTAAAATTTGAAGATTAGGTGAAACTGTTGAACTTCATATGTTGTTTCATGTTATGCCCATTTTGATTTTTTTTAATTTAATTTACTGTTTTTTTAATTCAAGTTTGTCAAAAACAAAATTCTTTATTGCTATTTTTAAAAGTTTTAATTTTGATATCCTAGCTAGTGTTCGTTTACCTTCTATTTCGACTAAGTAACGGTTGAATTGGCAAGAAATTGTATTTTAAAAAAATATTTTAGAAAAAATCTAATTTTTTTTTGTCAAGACAAGAAATTAACATAAGATTTTTGAATTGCTGTGTTTTTTTTTTCTGATAATGATGAATTCATATGCATTTTACAGCTGAAAGTTTTCTGGTATTGGATAATTTGATTTGACTTTAAAGGTCAAACTATATCTCTTTATATGTTAAGAGTTGTAGTAGCTTCATTAGCAGTTGACAAATCCCGTCTAACGGATCGATCGAGTGGTTAATTCGGTTCTGTTTTGTTCTGCAGGGTTACTATTGAAAACTACAAAAATAGTTGAAAACAGAAAAAAATGGAGTCTATTACAATATGTAACAATAATGTCATTAATCCGGAGCTGGTGCGGTTTCACGAGGGTATACCTTCTGATGCCAAGGAGATAGGAGAAATAGGAACATCAATGGAGGTTTTGACTAAAGTTGACTTAGAATTGGCATATGCATCAGAGAAGTTACTAAATTTAGAAAATCTTTTGTTGTATGTTTTATCATGGGAAAATGAATTTAAAGCAATGGATGGTGATGATGTGTCGGAGGAATTTGTAGTGAAGTCGCTGAAAATCGATCTCTTGTTTAGTTTCTTGGATTCTGAGGTTAAACATATTGACAGGTCAATGGATTTGATTCGAGTTGACCTTGTTGATGCCCATCAAAGATTGTCTTCATGTAAACATGTTGGAGAATTGTTTAACGTTGTTGAAGGGAAACTGCGTGACTCCGAGGATTCTTTAAAGAAATCGCAAGAACATGTTCTTGAGATGAAAATAAAGTTGGCTAAACTTCAAATGACATCATTTGCTTTTAACCACAATGAATGTAAGTCAACATCATTCATCTTTTCAATTCGTTGTCGTTCAAAGTTTGACTTCGGTGGTCATACAAGTCATTGTTTGTAGACCATAAAGATTTATAGATGACATCATCCGCTTATAGTTTGTAGCATTCACCATTAATCTGATACTGCTTCAACTTATTCTTGAATTTTAGGATGAGCTACATTTCATTAAACTTAAAAATTGTAACTTTTGGGTGAATAACTTTATCCTCACTTACAAGCCTCAAGCTTCTAAACTTTTTATAAGCTTCAACCTTTCAAGAAAGTTGTTTTAAGTTAACTTGATCAGAGAATGGGTCAAAATGATGAGGTTACGGTTGTTTGATTGTGTATATAAATAAAATATTTCATTTTTCTTTTGTTTACGAAGTTCTATCAGAAGATTTACGAGTTTCAAGCATAGGACTAAAGCCAAGGCTACAAACAGTCAACAAAGTACATGTTCTTAGAATGCTGGAGAAATCTTTATCGAGGGAACTTGATCTCGAGAAGAAACTAACAGAATCAAAACAAGATGAAGAAGATTTAAGATTAAAACTAAGGTTAACAGAACAAGTGGCATTCATCATGGAAGAAGCCGCAGAGGTTGTTTGGGGTCGGTTTTTGGAAGCAGAAAATGCTGCAGTTGTTCTAATGGGTGTTTCAAGAGACCTCATAGCGAAACATCAACTTGTTCAATTCAATCTTAATGGTTTTAACCAAAGGGAAAATGCGTTTAGATTAAAACTCGAAAACTGCATCAAGTTGTTGAGTTCAAAAGACGCGTCTATAGAAAAACTCAACAGCAGAATCACACAGCTTGTTGCAGATAATCTTGAAGTGTCAACTTTGCGAGAAAAAGTCAAATCACTTGAAGAAAAAGTCAACGAATCCGAATCTAACTTAAAGAAAGCTAACGAATCAAATGAATTGTTTCAAGATCGTGTTAGAGAAATGGAAAACATTATAGAATCGTTAAAAGAAGACGTATATACAGCAGAAAATAGAGCTGAAACAGCCGAGGCGAAGGTAGCTCAATTAACTGATTCAAACATGGAGTTAAATGAGGAATTAGTATTTCTGAAAGGAAACCATGAAAGCAGTTCTAAGAAGATGAGTTTACTCGAGAAGCAATCCCGAGAATTAGAGATTCAAGTTCAGCATGCAAAGGCGTCTTCTGAAGCTGGTCAAGAACAGCAGAACATGTTGTACAGTGCGATTTGGGATATGGAGACTTTAATAGATGAACTGAAGCAAAAGGTTTCGGTAGCGGAAATGAAAGCTGAAAATGCTGAAGAACAGTGTTTGTTGTTGACTGATACTAACTCGGAGTTGACTAAAGAGATTGACTTTTTGAGAGCTGAAGTTGAATCGCTGGAAACGTCGTTGAGTAATGCTAATCTTGAAAAAATGGCTAGTACAAAAGATATTGGTGCTAAGACTAAGCTTATTATGGATGCGGTCATGCAACTTGCAATAGAACGTGAACGTATAACAAAACAGGTAAATCTTACTTCTTTGTAGTGCAGAAAATGGAGTGTCCTGTTTTGACATATTTACGTATGAATTGCTATATCTACCTTTGTTTTATCTGTAATAAGGTTCTGGGTTGTTATTTTTAACCCGTTTAATGAACAGAAATATTAGGGGTGACGAGTTTAACACTTTTAGTTCGACAGATTAACCCATCAACCCTTTACGACCCATTTAACCATTTATTACAACCCACTAAACCCATTTAACCATTTATTACATAACTTCAAATACCCAAATCTGTTTATCACATGTAACATAAACAGTAAATGATATGCAGTTACATGCGCAAACGGAGGAGAAAAGGATCTTGATGGAAACTATACAAAAGTTCAATAATATGTTGACAAAAGGAGGCATTCAAGAGAAAAACTCAAGATTTTCCAGTCAAGATGCAACATTGAACCTAACAAAATCAAAATCCGAATCCATAAAGGCAGGTACTCGTTCATGATATTGGCGATTGTGCTTTTACTGATGCTCTATATATCTAACTATTGTAAATGGTACTTTTTACAGGATGAAGAAATACAAGTCTTGAACGATAATTCTATACAAGACCCTGAACCAGAGTCATCCATAACTGATTCGGACCCAAGTTTCGATGATACAGAGCTAGAAGAACCCGAATCTGGTACTAAAAGAATGCTTTTGGTTAGAGCCATCTTCGTGTTATCGATCTCAGTGTTGGCAGCGATCTTTATCAACTGGAAACCAGACAGTTTTGATGTTAATGCAGGTTGATTTAGGGCTTTTGTTACCACAAAGAAACATCTGTTTTTGCATGTTATTGTTAGTTTGTGTACATGTTAGATCATTGGTTTTTGACTTTTGTTGTTGACTGAACATTTTGTACATGAGGTTTGCTTTGTGTAAACAGTTAATTTTTATTGATGTACAAGGTTTTGTGAATTGAAGTAATTATTTGGCAATATTTTTCAGGCAAAGGATATGGTAGTGTGTTACTAACACAATTGTTACATATGTAGTGATTATGTAGACTTGTAACGTTGGTTACTAACACTACGGCTAATAGATGTCATGTTGGTGTGACTTGTTATGATTCGTCTTCAGAATTAGTTGATCAATCATTAATTGTAAGTTATATTTATATATGTAACAAATCAGATATGCGTATCAAACAACAAGTTAGACAAGTAGCAAACCAACTTGTAGTTGGATAATAAGTGCGTTGAAATATTTACGGGTGTTAATCATATACATATATAGGGTAGGGTTAAAGAGAGGACTTATTTTAAATTGAGAATTTAAAAACTAATAAAAAGATAAGGGATTTTAAAGAGTAAATTAGAACTCGTTTGCAAATCCAACAGCTTCAGCCAAAAGCTTCATGTAAAAAGGAGTTCATAAAGTCATCTGGTGTCCAACTCGTGATTTATAAAGATTTTGTTCGGTGTGGGAGACATATCTCCTAACATGCTTTCTATTTTCAGTTTTTTCCGGTTATATTCTAAAATACACGAGTCATCTGGTGTATAGTAGGAGTATTGTGACCTTGATGCCTTTGTAACAATATATATATATATATATAGATAAACATAATAGAAGTATGGTTAGTGCAGATAAAAACCAATTAAGTTGAGACATGACTGTTAAAGGATATAAAAACAAAAATAAAGAAACAAACCAATGGAAATTTTGTGATTAATAACTGATAACTAACTTCCATGGCAAATGATTAATCCTCCTAGGCAGCAGCAGCATCATCAGAATCAGAGTCAAATATATACATATACCTCTGCAGGTCAAACAGCAGCATATCATTTATTTATTTATTTATTTAATTAATTTACATCATCATCACCAAATTAATTTAAGTCCACATCGATCAGGTGAGAAGCTCACTTGACAACCAGGCGGATTAATAAGGCGTATGAAGTTCTCAATTGCCCTCGGATCATAAACATCATCATCCTCATCGTGAGGCCCATTACAGAGACATCGATATCGTATACGACCATCATCAGCTTGGTCATCATCACCTGTACGTAATTAAGGAACTAGTAATTAATTAATGCTTCATTTCAAAACATAAATACAATCAATTAACAAACATCAGCAGCAGCAATATCCTCACTCTTTCTCTTCAAACCACAACTAGTAGTATCTTCATCCTCATCAGAACTATCTTCAATTATCTTCATCTTACAACCCGTACTAGTAATATCTTTATCATCATCATTAACATTAATGGTTAACATATATATATACAAAACATGATCAAGTAGCAAAAAGACATACCACGTTTGCCCTTCTTGGAAACCACAGACGGTTTTCCCTCATCTGTATGGAACAATTAGTTGCGAAACATACATACATCCAAACCATCATAATAAACAAACATCAAGTCGAGAAATTAAGTTACCCTTAGAAGGAGAGCCAGGACGCTTCTTAGAAACAACGTCATATGGCTTCTCATTACCTAATAAATAATAATAATGATTTCACCACAAACATCCATCAATAATAATAATTTGAGAACAGAAGAGAAGAAACATCAATCATAAAAAATGTTAAAGACTTACCCTGAGAAGCGGAACTAGTAACTTCACCACCTATGTCCTTGGATGGTTTTACATTATTGTTGTTATTATTATTATCTGTAGGATATGAACAAATGATAATTCAAGTGTAAATTTAATCAACATCTTACTGTTTAACAAAGCAAAGCAAGATATACATAGTATAGTACTTTAATCAACAATATAAACATAGTAGTAGTTCAATGAACATAAATAAAACAAGTAAATTAACTTTCATCAGCATATAACAAACATCAAGACTGTTAACAAGCAATGGTAGTAAGTAAGTAATAAGTAGCTACATACAAATGTTAACCTCATATTCTAGCTAGGTCAAACAAACAAACCAATAATAACTTTTATGTTTAAATTTCCAACATTGATGGAAGGAACAAAACAAAACAAAAGATGTTAGATGATGGATGATTCACTTACCATCAAACTCATCATCATTCATACCCATTTGATCTTCTAGCTTGCTGTCTGTCTGTACGTAAATATGACCAGAAAAAATCATTTATCAATTTTTTTTTACAAAATGTTTCAAGGAACTAAAAAACAAAAACAAATCGGTATATGTTATAATACAGTTAGGGAGGGAGGGTTTTACCAAGGATAGATATATAGATTGACGCTGATGATCGATGCAATATTTCCCCTTTCTTCCTTCGTGTTTCTTTGTTTGATTGCAAACTAAACTTCCTCCCTCAATCTCGTTTTCTATATTGGTTTTAACCACTGAAATGGGTCGGGTTTGTGACAACCTAGACCGAAGCATTTGGTGACTGTAGCACAGGTACACCTAAACATGTGTCGTACACGTAGGAAACGCCTAAGGGACGTTTCCTAAACGTTTCCACATTTCAGGGACGTTTCTAAACCGTTTCCTATTATTTTTAAGGTTTCAAAGCTCATTAAATAAATAAAAAGGCCAATTACCCATAAATGTTATATACAGCTTCAATGATTTCAAACATAAAACACTATTCTATATTTCTATACATATATATAATAAGGCTCACACTAGATGAATCGGAGTTTGAAAATGATTTTATTATTAATAATTAATTACTTTGGAAGATTTAGTACTTTTAAGAGTTGAAACTTTACGTCAATATATTTTGGAATTTATTTAAGAGTTAACTGCCATTTTAATCACTGACGTTTTTCTGTTTTTACCATTTTCATCCATTTAAGTTTTTTTTGCCTACACTACTCTATTGTTTTTTATTTTTGCCATTTTCATCCACTTGGTTAACTCCGTTAGCCTACACCGTTAACCAAACTCATGTTCATATTTTTAAAGGGGGTAAGTTTTTATTTTATTTTAAATCCCTTCAAAACATATTTTAATATCGAACTATAAAATTCTAACCCACCCACTTTTGTTCTCTTCATCCACGTACTTATACTAATATAACTTATTATTATTATTATTATTATTATTATTATTATTATTATTATTATTATTGGGGAAGGTTCCCGTACAAAATGGATTTTGCCTAAGAAGCGTGAGAAGTGATATTTAGACAAATCAAAACCGGGTCAAACGAACTCCGATTGAACTCATTCTTGCGGCGTTAGAATCGTGTCGTCAAACCCCCGCCCCCACCACCCAAAAAACCTAAAACCCCCCACCCCCAAAAACCTAAATCACCCGACCCTCACCTTCTAAAAACCTAAACACCACCCACCCACCACCCAAAAAACCTAAAACCCCCACCCTCACCCCCAAAAAGCCTAAATCACCCTACCCTCACCATCTAAAAACCTAAACCCCACCCCCCACCACCCGAAAAACCTAAAACCCCCCACCCCACCCCCCAAAAACCTAAATCACCCGACCCGCACCTTCTAAAAACCTAAAAACCACCCACCCACCGCCCAAAAAACCTAAAACCCCCCACCCCTACCCCCCAAAAACCTAAACCCCACCCACCCACCCCCTAAAAACCTAAACCCCTCACCTCATCCATATAAAAGCCTAAAATCTAAAAACTAAACCGTAAAAGTTAAATCCCAAGGCTAAACCCTAAGGCTAAACCTTAAGGTAAAAACTAAATTTTAAAGCTAAACCCTAAAAGTTAAACCCTAGAAGCTAAGATGATAAAGCTCGACGAGACGGTTCCAACGCCGCTTGAATGAGCTCAAACGGAGTTCGTTTGACCCAGTTTTGATGTGATTTAAGTCACTTCTCACACTTTTTAGGCAAAATCAATTTTGTATTTGATCTTTCCTCTATTATTATTATTGTTATTATTATTATTATTATTATTATTATTATTATTATTATTACTATTACTACGCACAACACAAACCACTATATATATTGATATTCTAATTCTTTTCCACTATACTTCTTAGAGATTAAAATAATAATTAAGTCAAAGTTAATGGTAAAGTAAAAAAGAATTGTTGGTGGGAAAGTCGAATGGTGACACATGCCCATTTATTACATAACTTCAAATACCCAAATCTGTTTATCACATGTAACATAAACAGTAAACGATATGCAGTTACATGCGCAAACGGAGGAGAAAAGAATCTTGATGGAAACTATACAAAAGTTCAAAATAAAAGTTCAATGTTGCATATCTCCTAATAGGCTTTCTATGTTCAGTTTTTTCCGGTTATGTTCTAATCCACGAGTCTATGCATTTCGTCATGTCGGTGTTGTGTGTGTTCGGCTTTTGGTTACACTTACGTAATAGTAGGTTTCAATGTTCTCGTTAGCTTGTACTCCTTGGTATGCTTATTTCATATAATTCCAGTTTACATAAGTAGGTTTTATGTTTGTCTTATCGTTAAATCAGTGAATTTTTAGTTTTGTCATTTTTAGTCCCTAGACTTTATTATATTGACACTTTCACTCAAAAGTTAGATTTTTAACCATGACTTCATATCTATAGGTGTGGTATGGATTATATGTTCTCTTTCATAATTCAAGTTCCAACCTACTGGTCTTAGGGTATTCAATGAGTTTTACGGTTAGTTTAGAGTTGTCGGTTTTACTGGTTATGGTAAAATGTCACATGTCTATGATTTAGGTTTCTGGTGCTATATACATCATGAGCTCCTAGATTATGTTAAGGGACCTTATGTTACTGTAATATATGGTTTTCCAAAATTTTTGAATGTTTCAATTATTGTCTACAAATTATTTTGGTTGATGTCAGTTTATGCATTTTCAGTCTTAAATAATTTATATAAATAATTGATGGCTCCTAAATTAATGATATTTGGTTTATACTTTCTTTATATAGTAACTAAGTCTTTGGTATCTTAATATTTGACTTTTATAGTTTTTTAATCGTTTTTGTATTTTAACGTGAACGAAACCAATAAGTAAACGATTTAGCTACAAAATGTTCTTTTAGTATTTTACACACTTCAAAACATTTTCTTGCGTCTCAACTTATCGTATGAAAAGTGGTTTTCTTAATAAAATGTATTTTTCTATTTTTATACTCCTTGTAAAAATGCTAGACTTTTTATGTTTAAAAAATCATAATAAATAGATCAAGTTTATAAAAAAACTATGAAACTTGATGGGATACCTAGCTTATTTATAAGTATAAAAGCTCATGGACTTCGAAATCTAAAGTTCTACTTGTCTTGGTCGGTTTCATGTTTTTAACGAGTTCGGTTTTGTTAAGATTACGTTTTAAGCTTAGATTATTACTTGCAAAGTCAGTTAATTGTATTATATCCATGAGTTTAGGTTATGTAAATTTAGTCTTAAGAGTCTAATTATTTTGTACAAATTTTTAGAAATATGTAGTAATTATTTTCATGTCCAGAAAATTATAAAATTTATTTTCTAACATATTTATATTACGTATAAATATAAAAAGTGTCCACTCTGGGTCGGTTAGTATAGTAGGAGTATTGTGACCTTCATGCCTATGTAACAAAATCTATCTAATAAATTAGAGTTTTTAGGGGGCAAATTTTAGAGGGAAAACATAATTTATTTTATAAAAGGAAGGTTGAGAGGGAAAATTGAGTGAGAGAGTTAATAAAGACAAAATTTTGTGATTAATAATAATTTATAAAATTATTTATAAATTTTTAAAAATAATAGTTATAATATTTTAAAAATATTTTTATTCAGCCCATGTGTAATACACGGGTGTTAAACCTAGTATATATATATAGATAAACATAATAGAAGTAGACTTGGTTGATCGAGTTGGTTAGTGCAGATAAAAACCAATTTATATACATGCCAACTTGTTATCCGTTTGTAGGAAAATAGATTGATTTTTAATGAAATAATCAACTTAATATTATGACGATAATTTCGTTATACATGGGAAATTCATTAGTACAAAGCCGTGTACAATAAGGAACAATTTAAACAATGATACAAACCGTATTGGTTAGGAAACTTCAATGAAACTACTTGACTTGAGTCTTCATACGTTTGGTGTCTTCATATAAAACAACAATGTTTCCGAAGAGAACCAGGTAAAACGTCAAGCCGTTTGATAATGAGTAAAACGCCAAGCCGTTTGATAATGACTAAAACGCCTAGCCGTTTGATGATCCCTGCAAAATAGAAATAAAGAAAGAATGATCCGGGCTTGTGTTTGACACAATTCTCTTAAACAGATTCGCCGTCTGTACGTTCCTAGGGTACACCGGACAAAGCAGCGTACTGCCGGACTTGAACACTTGCATGGAAAGAAACCGAAGGAGATGATGTAGTTGAGATGAGGATGTTTGTGTGTTCTTAGAACACTGTTCTTGTTGATGTTGTTTGTGTGTTGATTCAACTCAACTTGTTGCTTCCAACTAATCAATCATGTTACTACGGTTTTGTTATTATCTTTTAAGATAAAAAGGATTGCAAGAGACTTGCAATTCATGACAATGAAATTGTCATAAAACCTAGTAACTTAAGGGTTGGAAAACTCAATAGTCTCTTCTAGATGGCGGTAAAAAACGGGTCAGGTTACAACCACGCCAGCCTCGAGTTTCGGAGCTGCATTTGATTACCAACCGACTACTTGAGAGTTGACCTCTCATTTACACAAAATATCCAACATCGTTTACCCGCAATGGCGAAGCTATATAGAGACCAAGGAGGGTCACGGCCCTCCCACTTTTTCCATCCGAAGTGTTAGTTTGTTAGTCGGTAGTTGATTTTATATATATATATATATATATATATATATATATATATTGAGTAAAGCCCCCCCGAAACAAAGCGTTATAAACTTTGGCCCCCCTTGGCTAAAAATCTTGGCTTCGCCATTGTACCCGCCACCTTGTTGTAAATTCTTTGATGATTTCAATTACAAGTTTATTTATATACCTTCAACTTGAGAAGGTCGGTGGGGGAGATGTGTTGTTCACGTGATTTTCACGTGTGTATCTTTCTCTCTTTATTCCAAGTTAGTTATAGTCTTTACACTATGTTGTTGGTCTACTATTTTGGTAATTTTGTGTTTATGTAGCTGCTGTTATTGTTTGTTATCAGGGGCGGAGCTAAACTATAGTCACAGGATTCGCTCCTCCCCCCACGTATTTCGTACCAGATCGCACGAACCAGATTCGGGTACAGTCGCGAATGGTTCGCTTGTGGTTCGCGATCCAGTTCGTTAAAATTGGCGAATTCGATTTCACCCATAAACGAACTTGGCAACTACAATTCGCGATTTATACGGCACCGATTCGTGAATCTAATCAAATTGGTACGCGACTGAGAATAAAAAGTCAAGTTACAACCTTAATTTTGCTAATTACAGTAATATTATGGTTAGACTTTTAAGTTTTGAACTTATCATAATGAGATTCTTTTGTTATATTTAATAGCTTTATGTTTTAGTTATGAATTTTTCTAATATAATTATGAAATGTGTCATTTTTAATTTGTAATTGTGTAAAAAAATATACTATAGGATGTTTTGTATATGATACGGCATACCAAACTAAGTGGTACACCGTACCGCGTACCGAAATGGCGTTCCGAATGAACCTACCCCCCTTCGTACCAATTTTTAGAAATTGCCGAACCGCGTACCAGTATTCGTACCGCGTACCTGATCGTACCGCGATCCATGTGACTATGAGCTAAACAAGGTCGAACGGGGTCGGTTGACCCAGTCTTTTTTCGACGCGTAGAGTAAATTATATGCCAAAAAACCAAATGACCCTAGTCTTTTTTCATTACGGACCCCATTGATATCTGCTATCTCCATTTAGTACCCAAAAAACCATCTCAGTACCCAATTTTCATTGACCCGAAATAAGTTTTTGTTATTTTATTGACATTTTATAGTTATAGTATTTTTTTAATGATAATGTCTTTTATTCCATGATCCGATATGTCCCTATAGTTGAACAAGCCAAAAAATAATGACGACTAGCTATGTAGGTTGTTGAAATACATTAACCAAAAAATTCAACCCCATAAGTAAAAACTTTTGGCTCCGCCACTGTTGTTATCGTGTGTTGTATGTGTTTTCATGAAGACTATAGTGTTTTTTAGTTGTTTTGTTGTTGGTGTTATCTACTATTATTGCTTCTTTGTTCTTATGCCAACACAAACACACACACACACATATATATATATATATTTACATTTGTCCTGTCAGATGTGTTTTCTACTTCTGGTCATTGTTGTGGTTTCATGGTAGTTGTTGGCTTATGGACTATTTGTTGCCTGGACAACTAGACATCCAACCCGTAATCGCAATGGCCCATTGGATCCAAATTGGCATTATTGCCATTTGCTTAGTCTTTGCTACTGTTTTTATATTGTTGTTGTTGGTGTCGTGTACTTTGTTGTTGTTCATGTAGTACATTGTTGTTGATTGACTCTAGACTTTGTTCTTGTTTGTGTGTATATTTGTAGTAGTTGTTTTTTTAGATTGTTGTTTGATTTAAAGTAGTTGTTATGTCTACGGTGAGAAAACGTTGTCGGACTTTCTTCGTCTTCAACGAGTTTAGTTTACGTTGATCATGGTGACCGTTGTTGTGTATCTCGTACTTGTGGTGTGTTGTTTTGGTTTTCTGAACGTATATTGTTAGCTCTGCTCCTTACGTGTTCATAGTTACGGGTGAATTATGTCATCGTCTTGTTTCTTTATTTCCACATGAGAATGAGATGCTTAGGTTTCTTCATATGTATGTTTATGACATCCAACTGGTAAGCGCTTAATTCAGGCATTGTGTATACATACATATATCATTACTTTTTTGTTACACATGTAAACTAGCTGTCATATGGGCATTATACTTTGTTAACCTTTTTACATGTTACACATACAAATGATAATAATAATAGTTAATGACAGTCACAATGATAATAGTAGTTAATGACGGTCAAAACAACCTCCATATTATTCCATTTAATAGCAACTATAAATTAACAGCAAACATATGAAATTGTCACAAACTAAACACTTGCACATTGGCACATTCTTTGTACAAGCTATAATATAACAGCTAGCATACTTGAATCATATGTGATACGTACTTACACTTAATCTTATTAACACTATTTTCTTCTACTTTGCAGCCACAAAGTAGTCAACTAAATATGTCCACCAAACGCGTGTCTGACATTAACCAGAAGACTCCCCAAAACCACTGGAAATACGAGTCATCAAGAAGTGGAAACCGATGCCCCAAATGTATATTTTCTATTGCAAATTTGCTATTCGGTTTATAGCTTGTATCACAAGTTGCAGCTAGCTTTTGAGCCACCACCAAAGATGCCAAGAGTCCAAGACCGTAATTAAAAGTACAAAGATAAGATCCAAGAACACGCTTCAGCAACAGACAAGAAGCACGCCCAAAAAATGAAAGTTCCAAATGGCTTGAATTGATATCTAAGCAAATTGTACATATGCTCAATGGGTATATGACTTGTATGAACAGGTGTAAGCACACTATGTGTGCTGTAGCTATGAATGCTTTGTTATGCCATGAATGTTATCAACTTATCATATAAATGCTAAAAGCTCCTCTTATGTCACACAAAACAGACCATCCAAGATTCGCTACCAGCACATTAAATAGGAACAACATGCTCCGGCCGCCGCAACGAGTGGCCCGGCATAAAAATCTAGTTAAGTTGAGACATGACTGACTGACTGACTAACTATTAAAGGAGATAAAAACAAAAATAAACAAACCACCCGATGGAAATTTTGTGATTAATAACTGATCCATGGCAAATGATTAATCCTCCTAGGCAGCAGCAGCATCATCAGAATCAGAGTCAAATTCAAAGATATACCTCTGCAGGTCAAACAGCAGCATATCATTTATTTATTTAATTAATTAATTTACATCATCATCACCAAATTAATTTAAGTCCACATCGATCAGCTCACATTACCACCAGGCGGATTAATAAAGGCTTTGAAGTTTTCAATTGCCCTCGGATCATAAACATCATCATCATCATCGTGAGGCCCATTACAGAGACATCGATATCGTATACGACCATCATCAGCTTGGTCATCATCACCTATACGTAATTAAGGAACTATTAATTAATTAATGCTTCATTTCAAAACATAAATATATACAATCAATTAACAAACATCCTCACTAGTAGTATCTTCATCCTCATCAGCACTTTCTTCAATCATCTCCATCTTCCAATCCGTACTAGAAATATCTTTATCATCATCATTAACATTAATGGTTAACATATATCTATATATACAAAACATGATCAAGTCAAGAATTAATTAATGTTAAACAGCAAAAAGACATACCACGTTTGTCCTTCTTGGAAACCACAGACGGTTTTCCCTCATCTGTATATATAATTAGTTGGGAAAAATATATACATACATACATAGCATCATAATAAACAAACATCAAGTCGAGAAATTAAGTTACCCTTAGAAGGAGAGCCAGGACGCTTCTTAGAAACAACGTCATATGGCTTGTCATTACCTAATAATAATAATGATTTCACCACAAACATCAATCAAAAATGTTAATAATAATAATTTGAGAACAGAAGAGAAGAAACATCAATCATAAAAAATATTAAAGACTTACCCTGAGAAGCGGAACTAGTAACTTCACCACCTATGTCCTTGGATGGTTTTACATTATTATTATTATTATCTGTAGGAAATGAACAAATGATAATTCAAGTGTAAATTTAATCAACATCTTACTGTTTAACAAAGCAAAGCAAGATATACATAGTATAGTACTTTAATCAACAATATAAACATAGTAGTAGTTCAATGAACATAAATAAAACAAGTAAATTAACTTTCATCAGCATATAACAAACATCAAGACTGTTAACAAGCAATGGTAGTAAGTAAGTAATAAGTAGCTACATACAAATGTTAACCTCATATTCTAGCTAGGTCAAACAAACAAACCAATAATAACTTTTATGTTTAAATTTCCAACATTGATGGAAGGAACAAAACAAAACAAAAGATGTTAGATGATGGATGATTCACTTACCATCAAACTCATCATCATTCATACCCATTTCTTCTTTTGCTGTCGATCTGTACGTAAATATGACCAGAAAAAATCATATATCAATTTTTTGTTACAAATTGTTTCAACGAACCTAGCTAGGGCTAGGGCTTTGTTTCTGTCCCAAACACAAAACATAAACAAAAACAAATCGGCATCTTTTATAATACAATTAGGGAGGGAAGGTTTTACCAAGGATCGATATATAGATTGATGCTGATGATCGATAAAATTCCCCTTCCTTCGTGTTTGTTTCTTTGTTTGTTTGATTGCAAACTAAACTAAACTAAACTTCCTCCCTCAATCTCGCTCTCTATATGGGCTTTAACCGGTGGAATGGGTCGGGTTTGTGACAACCCGCACGCTAGCATTAGGTGGACCCACCGTTTATGTTTGTATGCTTTTTAAAGAGTAAATTACTATTTGCGCCCCTGTAGTTTAGTTCTTGTAAGAGTGGAGTTATACTACAAAGTCTAATTTTCCTAAAAAGTCTAAGAAGTCATAAGATGATGACATGTGACACTCCCTTAAAATTAGAAGGAATGGTAAAGATGGTAATGTCTCTATATTTTAAGTTTCACCCTATTTTTTTAAACGTCCACAACTTTTACTTACGATATTATTTTTTTTAAAAAATTGCACCATAAAAACGAGCATTTTCTTATCTTTAAAACGCGTATAATATTCATATATAAAAAACAAAAAAAATTCACGTTTTTCAGCTCATTGTGTTATTTGTCAAGTCATTGTGTTATTTATTCATGTCATTGTGTTATAACACAATAACCTAATGAAATAACACAATGACCTGATGAAAATATAACACAATTACCTGATGAAAATATAACACAATGACCTGATGAAAATATAACACAATTACCTGATGAAAATATAAAACAATGACCTGATGAAAATATAACACAACGACCTGACGAAAATATAACACAACGACATGATGAAAATATAACACAACGACCTGACGAAAATATAACACAACGACCTTATGAAAATATAACACAACGACCTGATGAAAATTTAACACAACGACCTGATGAAAATTTAACACAACGACCTGATGAAAATATAACACAACGACCTGATGAAAATATAACACAATGACCTGACGAATATAACACAATAACCTGACGGATATAACACAATCTGAAAAATATAACACAATGTCTTGACTAATATAACACAATTAGCTGAAAAATATAACACAATGACCTAACGAATATAACACAATGAGCTGATACTTCAAAAAAAAATTTCATTTTTTATATATCAATATTATATGCGTTTTGAAGATAAAAAAACGCTCGTTTTTTTGGTGTAATTTTTATTAAAAAGTATTGTCGTATGTAAAAGTTATGGACGTTTAAAAAAGAGAGTGGAATTTGAAAATGAGACAAGACTAATATACCCTTGGTCTACCATTTAAAGTTCTAACTATTTACCATTTTGCCACCTTGTGTTTATAAGCCATTGATCTTCATTTAATATTAGATCTAATGGTCCAAATTCATTCTTAGACTTTCTAGGAAATTTAGACTTTGTATTTGAACCTAATTCTAACCATTTTGGCCCAAAAATAAATTTTTTAACATATCAGCCCCCGACTATGTTTTAACTGTTTTGGCCCATAACATTAACTTTGTTAACTTTTTTTGTTAAGTGCAATGAAGTTTTGGTCTTTAAATATTTCAGGGGTAGTTTATGTAAATTATAAAGTTCTACATACTTAAGGACTATTTATATACATGCATAAATTACAAATATAACACCAAAAAAATTTGAAATATCAAAATATTAAAAAACAGTAATAATAATAATAATAGTATTAATAAATAATAATAATAGTAATAATAATAGTAGTAACAATAAAAAAACTAAGATTTTTTCCTTGGCCCGAGATATGCCGGACGTTTCCGGAAAAACGTGGATGTGAAAGGAAGGGTATGGGTTTTTAATTTGTTTACATTTTCAGTCCCTTAGGTTTATATGTTTATCATCTTATTTTTAAAACTTTAAGCAATTAAAAAGGAATTTTAATATTTACAGGAATAGCCTCATTTAAAACAATTTTTGTCCTTTAAGATAAATTGATCAAAATACCCTCATATTAACTGGAAAACTTAACTTTCATGAAGTTAAAGGCTCAAAAGCGACCCTTTATTTTAACCAAAGGCCATTTAGTGAAAAAATTTAAAGAAAATGTCAAAATCCAAAATATGACATATTATAAAGGCCCAAAAATATAATTTACTCTTATTATTTTTACTATTATTATTTTTATTGTTACTAATACTATTTTTTAATTTTTTGAGATTTCAAATTTTTTCGGTGTTATATTTGTAATTTATGCATGTACATACATACTCCCTTAAGTATGTAAAGACTTTATAATTTATATAAACTACTCCTGGAATATTTAAGGAATAAAACTTCATTGCACTTAACATAAAAAGTTAACAAAGTTAGTGTTATGGGCCAAAACAGTTAAAAAATAAAACGTCGGAGGCTAATATGTTAAAAGTTTTATTTTTGGGCCAAAACGGTTAAAATGACTAAACCACGGGGGCCAAAATAGTAATTTACTCCTTTTTAAATAAACAATGAAACAAATTTTATTCGTTAAAATAAACAAACTAACATAAACAAGATCCGTGTTTGTTCATTTATATTTGTGATCGTTCGTTTGTTTTTTCATAACTATTGTTAATTTGTTATGTTAACTTCCCAAGTATTTTAAAATGGATTATATCTTTTTTTGTATTTTTAGGCTAATATATATGTAGTTTCTTTTGTTAATTTTCTTTTTACTGTATTTTACTGTTATGGTTTTACTAATAATGTTGTTTCAAACTATTGGAGGTCCATAAGGCATTTAAACCCTTTGAGTATAGCAAGTTCCTTCACTAGTGGGGATATAGGACTGCTTAGAATTTAATAACATGAGAGGTTATTTGTAATTAAGGTATGCGTAAGTATTGCAAACCAAAATATATGTTTCTATTTTGCACATGGTTCCATTTTTGGAGCAGTTTTAGGACTTGAATATTTGGTCATAGACAACGAGGTAAATGAGCAACACTGATTCACCTGTTGTTTTATGAATTTGTTCCTTACGGGTGTTTTTGTTTGAAGTCGTGCATCATAAGGTAATATGATTTTAAGATTTTCAATTAAGCATGATTTCATTCAACATTCTTTGTTCCAGTACCTCATAAGACCTGTATTAACTACCATCTAGTTATTAGTCAATTGGTCTTCTTATTTGTCAATTAAGTCAAATGATGTTGGATTAGGCCCAGTGATGTTCGCTTAAGGCCAAGGATGTTGGATTAGGCTCAATGAAGATCAATTAGGTTTATGTTTTTCGCTTAGACCCAATGACTATCACTAAGGACCCATGTGACTAGTGTTGTTCTCTTAGGCCCAATTAAGATCAATTAGGATGATGATGTTGGCTTATGCCCAATGAAGATTAATTAGGCTCGGTGATGTTCGCATAGGCCAAATGATGTTCGCTTAGGCCCAATGAAGATTGCTTAGATCCAATGAACAATGAACGTCAATTCGGTGTTGGTTTAGGCCGAGTGAATGTCACCAAGATCCCAGGTTGCTCATTTAGGTCTAATGATGTTCTCCTAGGCCCAGTGAAGATCAGTTAGGCCCAATGATGTTGGCCAATGCATCTCTAATATTATATAAGAAAACTAGGTTAACACCCGTGAGTACTCACGGTTTGAACGGTAAAAATAAATTATATAATTTTATATAGAAATGAGTAATGGAAAAGTTAACAAATGTAAATGATATAATATGAATTTATTTGAGTGATTGAGGTGTTGACAAGTGGCACAGTGTGGTGTCATTAGTTAGCAATTTATTATAAGAGAAGATGTGTTTTTCTATGTGATATTATTTTAGCATCTATTATTCCGTAGGTGACATGATTTTAGAACACATCACCTATTTATTTATTTTAATCCTATTTTTTAAAATATATTCAATATGAAATAAATATACAATTTTATTTCGTCAAAAGTTAATACAAATTTCTTATATTAACCGAATATGTTTTACTAATATCCATCAAATATGAAGTTATGAATTAAGATCCACCATATTTTTAAGTAAAAACTTAACTTAATATTTTGATACCTACGCATAATAGTTTTGATGTTGTCTTCATCAATTTCTTAATATGTTTCTATGAAAAAAATTAAAAGAAATAAAACTTAATTAGTCTATAATATAGTACAAGATATATACAAGTGAGACGGCACTTCGAAAGGTAACATTTTAACATATAGTTTTTTTTGTTTATTATGTTTGATAATAATTAAATATTTTAGTTATTCAACCCGTGTAAAATACGAGGTATAATCTAGTATAAACTGAAGGATCATATTTGACGCATGGAGGTTGGAATTTAGGTAAAGTGAAAGGCTATTTCCCCACGAACCTGCGTTATTATTTTAACAGTTATTAGATGAAAACTAGAATCTTAGGAACCTTTATATATAGAGAAGACGTTTCTATATACCATTAAAAATAAGAGTGTGCAAACGAGTTTTATCCAGACCGAACCATCAAACCCCAGACCGGACCATAAATTGATTAGCATAAATGAGAAAACGGTAACCGGACCATATAATTTGTAGCGATCTCTGGTTTAGACGGGCTTAAGAGGGTCGGTCTTAACGGTCTTGGCTACTTTACCCGGAAAATAAACATGTTTGAAAAAAAAAATTTTAATACATATGCAAAGTGATATAGGCATGTTTTACTTTGCTAGTATTGACCGTTCAATAACACAAAACTAGGGGTGTAAACGAGCCGAGCCGAGCCCGAGCTCGTCTAGGCTCGAGCTCGGCTCGTTTAAGTTTAACGAGGCTCGAGCTCGAGCTCGGCTCGATTCAAGTTTTAATTTCAAAGCTCGAGCTCGTCACAAACTTCTCGAGCTCGGCTCGGGCTCGACTCGTTTGATGATTTATTATTTTAATTTTAAATATTTATATTTAATTATATATATATTTTTTAATTTTTTATATTTAATTTTATATAAACTTTTAATTATATATATTTTATACATAACAAAATACATATTATATATTTTTAATCATAATTTATACATATTTTAACTAATAATAATATATATTTATAAAATAAATAAAAAAAACATATAAATGAAAAGCTCGATAAGGCTCGCGAGCCGGCTCGAGCTCGAGGTGTAAAGCTCGAGCTCGGGCTCGATAGCTTAATGAGCTTTTTTCTTAGGCTCAGGCTCGAGCTCGAGCTCGAAAAAGCTCGGCTCGTTCGAGCTTTTTATCAATCCGATCTCGAGTAGCTCGCGAGTAGCTCGGCTCGTTTACACCCCTACACAAAACCATATATTAGTATCCAAGTAATATAACAAAAAGTTTAAAAGTTCAGTTTAAATATGTACGCAAACCCTGTTAAAAAAAATATGTGTACACATGCCTGCTAATAACTCATTTTTTTGTATAATAGATAATGTAGGTAATCATGTACGCAACCTTGCAGTTCAAATAAATTGTTTGAAAATTTGGTTTGACATTTAAATATATGGTTGTGTTAATACATGTATAAATGGCTCTTTGACATGCGTAGATGTAAATATACATCTTGTTTAACTAAAAACATTTGTTGAAAACACAATAAACATTCAACGGTTAATGTTATAGATAATGATGAAGATATTGTTTACCTTGAAGAACTACTAATGTTGATTGAGTCTTTACTAACTTTAGACATATAATTGTCAAAAAAGAGTTAAAGGGGACTGAACGATGTTCTAAAGGATATATGAATGAAAATGTTCAAGAATTAAGATTAAGATGATTGAATTAATTAAGAGTGATTGAATTAGTCGAGAAGAATATTTGATTAAAAAAACAAGATATCATAGATAATATATTGAGAAATAAGAAAATTATACTCCAATTCAAACACAATAATACAATATAAATCCTAGTTAAACTTAAAATCTATAAATGATAAAAACGATAAAACATGTAAACAGGATTACGGGTTTAATATGTGTTTTCACGGGTTTAGGCCTGAGACCGGACCGAATCCTTGAACAATAGAATTTGAAAACCGCAAACCCACACCTTTTATATAAAAACGGTTACATGCGGTCTTGGGCCGGGCTTTTAAAGCTGGTTTCACGGTTTAACCCATGAAATTTATCACCCCTAATTAGAATATATCAATTTCAACTGTATTTTATTACAGGTGCCAATTTAACACGGCTTATTTGTGGATGGGTCGATTCGGTTTATGGTTAGAAACAATGTTTTCAGGTTTGGATCGGTTCGGCCGGTCGAACCGGGATTCGGGGGTGGACCGGGCCGAACCGTATAGGTTCGTTTTTAGTACAAAGGATCGGCCGGTTCGAACCGGTCAACCGGTTGAACCGGGATTCGGTCAGTTCAGACCGGTTCGGAATTTTTTTTTTTTTTAAATTTGACTTTATTTTGTTAAATTTGTGATAGTTTTTATTTGAATTAAGTTTGATTAAGGATTAACTTTTAAACTTTGGATAATATTGTCTCTGTGTTGAAGTTTAGAACTTAAAAAGTTGTTTCTGAGTATCTGACTTATATTTTAAGTTATATTAATACTTTAGAAAAATATATATAATTATTTATTATTTATATGTTTCAAAACCGATCCAATCGGTTCGACCGGTTCAACCAGTGAATCAGTAAGACGACCGATTCACTGTCCGATCCGATCCTGTAAACAAAACTTAAAAAACAGCAGATAAAATCCAACCAACTTCTTAATATTGTATAACAATTTTTGGTAATCAAATTCAAACTAAAACAGAAAACAGAAAAGTGAGACATTCCAACTACATGCTCACTCAGTTTTACCCGACGAACTTTTTTTCAAAATTTTTGTCGGCACACCGTATACTACGGGTGCAGCTCCATTCAAATAGCGATCGTAACATTTATCCCGAACCGTATTTAAACATGATCCAATCCGTTGATGATCATTTGACTTTGAATTTGTCCATCTATCAACTAATTCTTGAGCAAAAATCATCAATCTATCGTCAACATTCCAGAGATTGGCGATCACTATGGGCGAACCACCAAACAGAAGATTATAGGGAGTTGAAGAATACAAGTATCCCCCATTAAAATTTATGGCTCCACTACTGCACGCCATTACAAAACAAGCCGCGCAACGCTCAAGTTTACGAACATACTCATGAGGAAAGTCTTTCTTACCTAAAATCACATATTTAGAGGGAAAAAAAGGGTTCAAACGAGAAGAAAATAAAAATATTCTAAGAAATAAGATAAATGAATACATACTTCTAAAATGCCCGACTAATATGAATAGGTCATGGAGACTTAACATCAGGGAGTGATCCGTCTTGTCGGTCTTGAGTAAGCCACCAACGGTCCCCTTGTATATATGTTAAAAGTACAATTTTAAGTCGGTCACCTTTAAAACAGGTTACAAAAACTAAAAAAACCATAAAAACATAAATTACAAAAAAAAATCATGACTTACTAATAAATAAAATACTTTGAGCACATACCTTTGTTATTCGCGCCTTAAACCAAGGAGCTAAATCGTTAACCATCGTAAGTTTAGGATAACCACCTGGATTCAACACGTAATAGGCATTCAAGGGGTCAATCACAGGAAACTGTGAAGAATCTTGTTGACCATTGTTGCGAGCATGATGCCATTTCTCACACGTGTAAGCTATGCTGGCGACTGAAGGCACTCGATAAACCTCCTCAGGCGTTAATACAGGTAAGTTCTCCCATGGCAGCATCTACAAGCCAAACAAATAAAAATTGCTCATGTGTAAACAATATGACAAATTAAATAATATGTGCACACAACTCACAAACCTGAATGTCCAGGTCAGGAACCAATATGACAGGTTGTCTATGTACATCTCCACTTTTAGGGAATGTTCTTGATATAAGATTAGAAACATAGCGTAAACTTTCATCGTCAATTCCTTCTTGTTCACCCATGTAACAACCTCTTTTAATCATTAACGTTGATGAACATTTGGCACCTAACCCGCCAACTCTAGTTATAGCTTTAATAACGTCTTCACTCACATCAACTTGATACAGGGATATAAGAGCCGTCTTTAGTTGCTTCACTATAGTGTTCTGCTGTTGTTCTAACACTCCTAATAGGAGGTGATTCCAAGGACCGAACCAGCGAGACTCAATAGCGCTAGAAAAAACAGGTTGATTATAAAAACGATATAGATCATGAAATACAAAGCTTAAAAGTAGCAAAATGGAAATGTTTATTTTTTTTTCATTTTTTTTAAATTAAATGGATCAAAGTCGCCACAACTAATACTAAAAGTCTCACCTCAAAAGCTCTTCAAGGCTTCCATCAAGCCTTCCAAGCCTTTTCACCCATTCTTCCAGTGAAATTTTATCTAATTTACGTGTGAAATGCATTTTCTCCATAATGCTTCTAAACGTAGGTGCAATTTCATCAACAGAAGTGTGGCCCCACGGACATTTCCACTGTTCACTAGGACTCTTTTGTTCTTCATTATCTTGCTCCGGCTTACCTAAAGAATTTTACATTGCATCGAATTAGTTCAAATGAAAACACAAATGTAAATGTGTGTACTTATTTACCTGCGGAGAGTGTAGAAATAGGCAACGCAATTACAATCGGGGCACAGTTTGAACTCATACGTGAAAGCATTAACCATGGGTAAGTATATTTAACGGGTAAGATACAGCTGAGCCAACTGGCATAGTCATCTCCTAACACGCTTATACATATAATGGTTGCTGGTGGAAGACTTTGAAAAAACTTAATTATGAAGTTTTCAAGATTCACAAATGATTCCGAATCCAGCCTGCAGAAATGGGGTTATATAGATCAAGTTAATTGTCATCTCTCTTACAAATAGAAATATTGAAGTGGCAATTTCCATTCACCAGATTTACCCAACTGGCTTATTTTTCCACTTATAGTGAAGACAAAAGAGGCATACCTATGCAAACTCAAAAGAGTTGAGCCGGATGGGAAAGAACTCTGAAAAGAGTTAACAAAATAAATAAATCAATGTGTTAGCATGTAACAATTGCATCAGAAAAAAAATTTACTTTTTCCAAATACTTACACCGACATTCAAAGTATTCCCGTTTTTTTGCTCAACAAGACAAGAAAACAACTGACTATTTATCTGTGTTCCTAGCGATGCCTGATGAAAATACGCCGCCCATTGACTCACGGATAATAAACTGGTAGAAGAACCCAACATAGAAAAAGTTTTGCTTGAGGTAGACAATGTATACAAAACTGCCAACAACTGTGAAACCTGTGACATCATCATCAAGGACCAAAATTAAAACACCTCAACTGATTCTAATAAAAGCGGTTAAAAAAACTAATTCTAATAAAATGTTATAATCTGATGCATAAAATTTTGTTAGTTTGAAACTATAATTCATTACCTTTTGGAAAAGTTCCGGAATCTCACAACATCCTTTAAGAGAGACCTTTAATCCGGACACAACTTCAGGTATGGAAAACTTAAACAAGTAAAGAGATTTGGAAAGGTAAATCTTCTTGATCTTCTGATCATCATACGGAAGGCCAGTCCTGTTGATCTTTAGACCATCATATCCATAAGAACTTCTTAATCCGTGCCAACACACATTGAAGAGCAACACTGCATGCTCCACTGTAAAAACATCATCAATTATATTTTTTGTAACCAAGTCGATCAGCATTGGGAATGTAATCTTGGTCTTCAACGGCTCAAAGGTGTTCCTCTGTACCAGTTCATATATTCCCTCCAAGAATACATCGTGTGTCATTTTAATTTTGTGATGGGCCCAAAAATATTTTGCTGTAAATGCAAAAGATTAAACATTATAAATGTAAAAATCATTGTCTTACTATCAACTTGTAAAGTTAAGACATGAATGGCAGGTTTGAACTTAATACCATAAACAAAAATAGTAAGATCACGTGTAATAACATTAATAGGCAGATTCCTGTTTAAGTAGATGATACCTTGTTGGATCAACAGTGTAATCATCAATTTCCTGCGGGCACACTCCCAATTCAGATTTATAGCACTTGTTAACAACAATGAATTTTCAACTCCGGATGGTAGATAGTGCCAACAACTTGGGACATCAGATACACTATCCACTTTCTGTATTGGGTAACTCACACAATTTCTCCACTCAGGAGTCTTTAATTTTTCAACAGCAGTTCTATGAAAGGTTAAAGCTTTTAATAGATCATCGGAGTTACTTGAACGTCCTCGGTATAGATCTACAAAATTCCGGTTAACCTTAACTTCCCATAACGATCTGCACCTAAAGCATGCCTTGTGATCGGAGAATTTAGCCAATAAATCTCTAGCACTTTTCAATTCAATTTCAGCTAACTCCCAACACTTTTGTTTAGAATACATTTTACCTGAAACAGTAGCAACCAATGAGTTCCTTGCTAAAAGTAGCATAAACATCTTACTACGTTCAATAAAGCATACAATAAATATAGATACCTAAAATAGTCGAGAATCCGACTATAAAGATAGGCAGATCTGCCAATGAAGATATCATTTTTCCCTGTACTAACAAATTTTCAGCAGATCCATCTCCAATAATTTCTTTAATAGTTCCCAACTGAATTACCTTGGCCAAACATTAATAAGGATTTGATAATAAACTTAAAAAAATGTTAGAAAATCATTTAAAGCAAAATTCGACAATCCACCTGTAAACAACTTTCAAGGTAACATCGAAGAACATTCCACACAGTAACAATAGTGTTTGCACGTTCAATGTTTAACCACGCTTTTGTAGCTGCTAATGGACTTGCATAAAAATGCCTCACCTTCCCTTTTTTATATGAGCATACAAAAAACTTATTAAAAATGGTACCGCGCATATTATGAGCACGATCCGCATAAAAAAGAGCCTGTAAACATCATAAGGCAAATTAGCTTTAAAAGCATATTTGTGCATAACTATACAAAACAAGACTTGAAATATATGAGGCACCTCAAGCATTTTTCCATTTGTAATCAGCCTTTCACTCAAATCATAATACAGATTTGAACAAAAATACAAGTCCTCTCCTTCAGGATCCTACAATAAGAAGTATGTGGATATAAGATGGTGTATTCAAAGATGTTACATGTGACAAATTAGTCCAATTTGCTTAACTGTTTTATAGAGATCAGAGGCAATCTTCTTTGCATCTTCAATCGAAATATGAATAGTGTTAGCAGAAGAGCTTGAAGGATGCCGAGTATCCATAACTGAAAAGCACTGTTGAAAACCAAAAACAGATTCTGTTTTCTGTAAACATTTTTTCCAGAAGTCCATGGACGTTGCTGAAATTTCATGATTTGAAACTGTCACAATGAATGCATCATTCACAGGTGAAAGGCACATGGCATGGCTAAGGCTTTTAGATCGCCAGAGCATAGCCAAACAATCTTTTGCAGGAAGAATTTTCATCATTAGCTCATAGATTTCTGATTGAAACACCGTGTCGCCCTAAAACAAAGAAAATTATAAGCAATGAGGCACACTAAATAAGAATAAAAAATAGCAAGAAAAACAAAAAATCAAACCTTCAGTGATAGCAAATCATTAACATGGTAAAGCAAGTTAAGAGTATTATCAGAACTCTCAATCTGTTGTAGGTTCAACCATAGATCTAAAGCAACACGGATATCTGCAAAAGGAAACTGTTTGCAGAACAAAACATAAATACAAGATAACACTGGAACGTGAAAGCTGGCTAACAGGCTAAAATATGTGAAATATAGCACTTTATTATTTACATGCCCGGTCCGTTTGACCCACAATCATCCAGAAAGCATTCAGCAGAAAGTGTGTGTTATCTAAATTCTCTTGTGTTATGCGTGTATCTGTGACAATGTGTGTTTTATGTCCAACGTGTGCTCATAGCAATTTTTCAATATAGTTATATGAATCAACTACAAATCCCAAAACATAAATAATAAATATAGACTTCTAGCAAACTAAACTGCTTGTTAGGTGGTACCTTTGAGTTTGAATCTTGAATGCACAGAGCACGGAAGCAAAGAGCCTGCGCTAACAGATTACAAAGTGGGACATAGTCTTTATCGTCCTTGTCATTTGGGCTGCCAATAGTACGTATTGCATCGGATAAAAACCCAATGCAATCACCCAAACCTTTAGGTCCTATTTTTCTGGCATCTATTCCTTTATTAATAAAATTCCTGGATATTTCTAATACGCTGTCTCCTGTTGTGTACATACCATCAAGAATGTTAAAGGATGTTGAAGATCATTACATATATCAAAATGGTAAATGCAAAAACACTTGACACACATTTTTACTTAATACAACATCAGAGAATATAGAGTTTTTAAAGCCACAAAAAGAATTCTATAATACATACCTCCAAACAGCTTACCACCTGAGGTCATTGTTGCAGCCAGTCTGCAGAAGCAACAGAGCAATTCAGTAAACAGCAAATTACAAATCATTATCCATATTTAATTAACTATTGATTTAGGGCTTTGTTTGCGCAATCACATATATGTAATAGTAAATTTGGTCAGGAGAATCGACTAAAATGGTTTATACAAAACCCACGATCATTTAACATTAAAAGACGACTAGTCATATTTAACCCAACGAAAATGCATCAGTAATTTGAATACAGCAAGTAAACTATCAAAGTTGAGAAATAAGACAAACAATATTGATTTTCCATGTGACCACTAATTCCCAAGTGTAGGTTAGTGAAATGCATCAGCAGGAAAGTGCAACATATTTTAGTGTTAGAAGAATAACACATGCACGTACAGAAACAATTACACTCATGCCAAGTGAGCAAGTGCATCTTCAATCAGGTACAAATATTTATCAAGAAAACACACTAACAACTAACCATAAGTCAATTAATCCCTGAGTTGAGTAAAGGAGCTCAAGTTTTCATGGGTTATGTACACATACATTTCAAGAATAAACCATACATCCACAACTTAAGTCAATTAATCTGGTATTATACTTCCTTTACTGGTTAAATTTACTGCTCAAAATTGAAGTTTCTGCAATTTATTAAGAATATTGTCCCTAGTTCTCAATTCAATGAACCACAAATAACAGCAACAAACATAAATCAAGTTAACAATGCTGGTTCTTTTCTTTAATTTTTTCAATACAATAGCTAGAATAGATTACAAACAATAGCAGTTTAATAAATCCCTTCATGAACAACACACCAAAATTTAACTCAAATCAACCATCCCCACAAACTTCATAAGTTTTTTCTCAACTAAATAGTTACAAGAACAACAAAAGGCAAAACTCTTACAATGTAAGAAAGAGCTATGAGTTAACATTCACCATCTCTTATCACAAAACCAAAACACATTACAATACAAATAACACAAAATCAAACAGCAGAACAACACTAAAATGAAAGAAAAATACCAGGCAGGCAGGCAGGTATGGATTGATGTAAAACCCTCGTTTGTTTTGTGAAGAACTTTCAACTTTTAAACATTAAACGACGTTAGACAATCAGGGTTTTGGCCTCCGTTAGTTATATCTCACTGTGTACGGTCTCCACTACGTAGACACCATCAGCTGTAATATGCAGGTCCGAAAGTTGTACGTTGCATTGCCCGTTATTTTCAATTTGTTTTTTTAATAATAAGCCAAAATATGTATAGTTGGTCCATCAATTTACGTTTAACTATTTCCGTTTGCATTTTATAACGTTTTAGCTACTATACGACGAGGGATTGTTTGTATACTTAAACTAAGTTAATCATAAATAAAAGGAGACAAATTAATCATCACACTTTGGCTGGGATTTTTTTTAATACCGGAAGTGTTTGAATTGTGACAGACCCAACCCTTTTACATGAGAGTCTCTAAACTAAGTCAGACAACCATATAGATGCATCTAACTTGGCAAGACATTCACAGGAATCCCCCACAAAGTTAACAAGGATCAAACTCTCACCTGCATTGACGAAGCATTATGGAGACGGGGGAAGGTCACCCCCCCCCCCAACACATTTTTTTTTTCGTCCAAAGGGTTTTAAAATTGGTCCCCTAACCTTTAAATCCTGGCTTCACCGCTGTTCACCCATATGTAAAACATGTTTGTCTAATCAATATTAATTGAATCATTGAAAAATAACTTTAAAAAAGTAAAACTTATAATAGTTAAACTTGAACCTGTCATCTAAACAGACAAAATAGCAATTTTACCACTACCCAAATTCCCATTGGTACAGCTGGGGATATATCTAGTTTTAGGTTGTTTTCTATAATATTACTTTCATATGCTTTTTGTTTCCTAAAATATTTTTTTAGTAACCATACATATAATTACATAATTCTAGAACAAGAAAGGGTCAGATAACAAAGGTGTTATGATATGCAAATACGACAAAAAAAAGTCATTTTTGGAATGAAATGACTTAACACCCTCTCTCTCTCTCCCCCCAAAACCTTAGGACCAAAAAGCAAATTTACTCAAAATATTATTTTTATTTTTATATAGTATGTAATATACAATAACGAACAACTTTAACTTATAAGTTTATATGGTACATGGCTTACTTCCCAACTTCTTGATCACGTACGAGCTACAATCTTCATCCTTAACTACCTGAAAATAAACATACACACATATAATGAAATACAAGTCACAATCCACAATGAAAAATGGAAGTACGATCATAAGTCATGAATGGACCTTAATTGTAAATTTGCAATATATTGATCATATGGCAAACACTTTGAATGCTTCGCTAATAGCCCATGTAGATACCATATCACCCCTCCAAGTTCAAGAATTGAAGTATCGAATGCCTCATCATAACGGGTATAATAACCAAATTCAAGCAAAGCTAGGCTTACCTTTGAAACGTCTAGCAATGTTTTGCATGTATGGAGATTGATGAGTAGGTTTCGTTCCAAAACCCATGTGTCGGTGGAGCATTAGTTTTATCCCATACAAAAAGCATCCACTCACCATCTTTAACTTTACATATACGAATAACATAAAGCTCAAGGATTTGCTTTTAGTTGTTGAGGTGAAAACTTAATTCTAAAGATGGACCATCCTGAGATAGATGGAATTAACATAAAGGTTACATACCAAACTAATTAAGATAAAAAGGTGGTAATAACATGCATATATAAGCCATAGATGATTTTGATACCAACAATGTAATGATGCAAAAATCATGACCAATACCCACATATTACAACACAACATGAGTATCCATCATTTAGTGTTTGATCCAACCAAAAAGCTAACTTTTAGTCATAACTATAGGTGTAAATATTCTAAATAGGTCATATTTTTGCCCTTAATGAGGCAAATGATTAAACTTCTAAAATTAGAAGGAAAAAAAGTAATATGAAATGAGCTAGGTCAAGTAGTAATATATATATATATATACATGCGAAATGTATAAGATAATTTAACCTAGCTAATCTTAGAATCATCTTTACATACGTAAAACTAAGAAATCAGGACTTGTCATGGATCTAGCTTAATTACGTGTCATCTTACCATGTACACAAATACAAAAATGTATAGTGATTTACACAACTTTGGTGTATCAGTGATTTACCGTCGACCATTACCATGTGTGAGCGATCTCTATATCACCAAAATCATTGTGTCAATCATATCATGTATTCTTGTATAAATATTCTAAGTAAACATAATGAAATAACCTCTTTCAGTGACCTTTTTCCTGCAATATTCTAGACTTTAGAACTATTAAATCATGTCATCCTATTTTCTTGCTTCATTTAAAATAGAATTTATGAGTCTAAAGTGACATCAAGAAGGAACAATTTCATTAAATAAATCATATATAAATTAGAAACATATAAAAAAATAATCAAAAATTACAATGAGATCAAGTCCCCACTAGGTAAATACACATAATAACATCAACAACAATAGTAAATAAATAAATAAGGTTATAAGGCCCGGGCAAACACGTACCACCAATACCATTCCAAATTGTTCTTGGGGCAACATTATGTTTCCAACCACCACCGGACGTAATATCTTCCTCAATCTATAATATCTTGACACCATCGAATTTATCTGGTTCAAGCCTGACCATGAATAATGGTCCCAACCACCAGGCCTAGAACGTACGTACATTGTCGTTGCCCTTATTGATCGAGTATATTGAATTGTGAGTTTTCTGGAATTTGATAATAAATATAGCTGGCTATATTTAAAAAAAATGAATGAGCAATTGCAGGAGAATTATATGGAAAGTAACTAGTTAATAACATTGACTGGGCAATTAATATTATTTAACTTTAATTATATACTCCCTCCGTCCCATTAGAAGTGTCCTAATTTGAAAAACACAAAGTTTTAGACACATTAAATGATGTGTATTTTTGCTTGTCATTTGACAATAATACCCTTGACAATAAATATTATTGTGGGTCCATTATATTGTTTGTTTTATGTTATTAAGGGCAAATTTGGAAGTTTACCAATAAATTTTAAAAGTGGACACTTTAAATGGGACAACTAAAAAAGGCAATATGGACACTTCTAATGGGACGGAGGGAGTATAATTTGAATTTGAACGTATTTTGACTTTTCTTCGAAAACCACCTTTTTAGCCTTGTATCCATCCTAGTTTTTTTTCCCTTGATGAAATTGTTCCAACTAGTTGATAAGAAGATCCTTGTTTCTCTCGACAACATGAACCTCTAAGAACATATATGGTTTCTGGCAGGGCCGGTCCTGAGAATTTAGGTGTTCTGTGTGAGATGAGAAAAAAGGCTCCCGCCCCTTCAACCCGAAGCACCAACGCAGTAAATTATATAAACTAAATTTTTAATCAAAAAACAAACGTTTGATAAATAAACATAAGAAAAATCAAAGTATTCAAATTAGTGAATTACTTTTTTTTGCAGCAGTGAGTTTCCAGCCTTCAATAATCCATTTGATAGTGTGAGTTTTTAGATGTTTAGTTAATTAGTTGTATTGAGCTTTAGCCTTTAGGTGTGGGCTTTAAATCTTTGCTTATTTGATACATGACTATTGACTAAATATAAGTTTTATAAAAAAAATTATATAGTAATTTTTTTTAAAAATTTGATGTCCCGACAAACGAGTGTCCTGTGCGGTCAGACATGCCGCACACCCTCTAAGCCCCCTATGATTTTTAGGAAATGATCATAAGTAGAGCTGGCTAGAGAAAATCCAATACATTCATCTTATCCAACCATTACATACATATATTTAAATATACTAGTCAACATGAAACAAACCTGATATGAAAATTAGTTACATGCTACGTACATACTTAGGGTAACTAGTTACCTTTTTATTGAAAAGCAGGATAAGTAGTTACTTAACCGGGTCATTTTTCTTTTTAAAAAATAAATATTCATTCTTTTGTGGACCTAACGAATAGAATGAGGTCACCGCCATGTCTCGTCAAACATAACTATTTTCCATGTCTCGTCAATAGAGTGACTAAACTTTAACACATTTCACCAGAAAAAAGATTAATAAAAGGAACATCCAAAGTCAACTATGAAAAAGTTTGTAACACAGAGAGCCATTTTTGTAAATATTTTAGAAAACAGATGGCGTTAAAATCTATTTTTGGTTGAATGAGCCTTTAGTGAATAGGTGTCCAAAATATATCGGTTGAAAAAATAGACTCTTTTTAGAGAAATCAAATATCAAATAATGTGAATAAATGAAGTTATTATATTTTGAGTGTGGATTCGCGAGAGAAAATTTAGTGGTCGTTTGTGATTGTTTTATATAGAGGAACTTATAACTAATTAATTTTTTAAAAAGTGAGGTTAAAAGTTGTTTGGCAAATTATAAGTTATGAGGAGAAAAATTAATAAGTCGGTAACTCATGACTTATTAACTTCAGAAGTCAAAAGGAGAAAAAATAAGCAATCCCAAACATCCCCTTAATGAAGGTGTAAGAGCAACTTTATATTTGTGTGGTGGGATTTTTAGTGTTTTTAGGTGGGAGTGAGGGTAGGGTGAGAGTTTTAGCGTTTTTGGGTGGGATGGGGGATTTTAGTGTTTTTAGGTGCAGGGTTTGGTGTTTTTGGATGGGAGTGGTTTGGGGGGCTTAGCGTTTTTGGGTGTGGAGTGGGGTGAGGGGTTTAGTGTTTTTGGGTGGGGTGGGGGTTTTAACGTTTTTTGGTAGGGGTATGGTGTGGGTTTTAGGTTTTTAGAAAGTTTTTTTTGGTCGAGGGTGGGGTAGGTTGGGGGGGTTTAGCGTTTTTGGGTGGGGTTAACCATGTGCAGTTCGTTGGTTAATCCCACCAAAAAACGATGCTTCCAATGTTTCTGCAAGTCTTTTGTCAACTCTCACGACCGCTCCACACCTACAAATCAACCAAAAACAATCTGAAGTAGATTCCATCCCAACAAAACTCATATTTACAAAATATTGTAATTAGAACGGGTAAAATGCATGCTGTATGATCAGAATAAACGCTAAAGACATTATAAATAATGCCTAAATATGCACATAACAATATTTAGGTGCGAATTGGGATACATCTCACTGTTGGAACTCGACATGCGACATGTTCGAGAATGCCTTGAAACAACGAGATGGTTTAAAAGTTTTTCTTAGTAGTCTTGTGTCGCCCGGGTTAGCCGAGAGTTTGAGGAAGGGTGTTGGAAAAATATAAAAAAAATTGTAGAATTTCTTGACTTTTTTAAAAATTCAACTAAAAACTTGTCGGGGCTGTATCCGAGCTTGTATGAAAAGTATGAAATGTTTTATAAATGTTATGATTATGTATGTGGTTATAAGTAGATCGCCACCTGGTGATTCAACGCACCTCAACTCCAGGTTCGTCCGGTTGTTGTGTTGTTGGTCCACGGTAATAAGCTTCGCGTTAAGAGTCATCCCTGGATATGGATGGTGGCTACATACCACAGGGCAAGTCATTAGGGTAGGGCTTCGCTCTAAGAGGTAGTTGTTTAAGGAACTACCGGATCCGCCTCGGGATGTATATGATGGGTTTGTGGAGTCTTCACATGGGCAGCCGGCCCTAACCCTAATTAAGTTGAATTAGGATGATTTCCTAATTTATGTTTTCTTGTTCCCAAAGTAATTTACCCTAGTTTTATTGTTATAAATAGATGGGTAGGGCATTTGTAATTCTTATCACGAGAGTAGAGAGCATAGCAATAATAAATCCTGGTTGCAGCAAAGTGGACGTAGGTCAGTCTGACCGAACCACTATAAATCCGTGTGTCTCGTGTTCGTTACTTTTCTGCAGTTTGATTGTGTGTGTGTGCAACCCGATCCTAACAACTGGTATCAGAGCTTAGGCTCGTTCACACACGGTTCGTTCAAGGGTTTGAAGGCAGAGGAGCCCGTCACCTCTTGTTTCGTGAAGTCAGATCATAGTCCGCAGAGAGAGCGTCGTATTCGACCGGGAAGTCTACAGTCGCAGAAAGAAAAGTCGTCGGTGTTATTGTGTACGCCGGCAGGGAAGACCAAAACCATCGGTTTCACTCTGATAGGAAGAAAAGAAAGAGCAAGTGTTTTTTTTTGTTTTCTTTCGAATCGGAAAAGGAGCATCTTCAATCTTCAAAGGGTGGTTAATTATTTTTTTGTTTTTTTGGTTTGTGCGTGGAAGAAGACCACGTGAATGGATTGACCAAAACAAATTAATAATTAGACCATATATTTCTCCTTCTTTTGTCAAAGGGCAGTAGCCTTGATTGATTATTGAGTGGGGCCTAAATCTTCTTTAAGCGGTTCTACGAACAAGAAGAAAAATATTTTGTTCGTAGATCAGTTTTTTTGTGACTGGTTAATCAGCAGGTGCTAGACGTATCATTATTTTGGATTTCAGTTTGTCGTGTTCACGGTTAACATGGCAGACGACGGGAAAGTTCAAATCGAAAAGTTTAATGGTACAGATTTTAGCTGGTGGAAGATGCAAATTAACGCATTGTTGGTTCAGAAAGATCTGAAAGTTGTGTTAACAGGGGTTAAACCAGGAAAGATGGAGCTTGAAGACTGGGAATCAAAAGACAGGAAAGCTAGGGCAGTCATCACTTTATCGTTGTCGAAGAACGTGGCCTTTAACATCATGAAGGAAACCACAGCTAGTGGCATGATGAAGGCATTATCCAACATGTACGAGAAGCCCTCGGCAGCTAATAAAGTTTTTCTGATTCGAGAGTTGGTAAATACAAGGATGAAAGAAAGCAGTTCAGTTACAGAGCACATCAACAAGTTGAATTCGATTTTGTCCAGACTTGAGTCAGTGGATATCAAATTCGAGGATGAGGTTCAAGCTTTACTATTGTTATCTTCATTGCCTGATAGTTGGTCTGGAACAGTTACAGCGATTACTGGTTCAACCAGCACGTTTACTTTTACAGGGATTCGGGATTTAGTTCTTGGCGAAGACGTCAGAAGAAGGAATTCAGGTGGATCTTCGAGTGAACTTTTGAATGTAGGCAGGGGAAGGAAGACTAACAGAGGTAATGGGAGCAAGAACAGGAAAAGGAGTCAGTCTAGGGCTTAGAATGATGTGACTTGTTGGAATTGCAAACAGGTGGGACATTTCAAGAATCAATGTCCGAATGAGAAACAGGAAGCTAACATTGTAGAAGACAGCGAAGATGACGATGTTTTAATCTGTAGCGTGGAGAATAGTGTAGATTCCTGGGTCATGGATTCTGAAGCTTCTTTTCATGCTACCCACATCAGTGAAGCATTGCAGAATCTGAAGGAAGGTGATTTTGGTAAGGTAAAACTTGCGAATGATGACGTTCTTGATGTTATGGGCATGGGTGATATAGATTTAGTTACTTCAGTCGGTTCTAAGTGGACTTTGAAAGATGTCAGGGTCATTCCTAGCTTAAAGAAACAGTTGATTTCAGTTGGGCAGTTGGATGAACAGGGAAATGAAGTTAAGTTCGGGAACGAGCAGTGGAAGGTGGTGAAAGGTAATCTTGTCATAGCTCGTGGAAGAAAAAGAGTTCGCTTTATAAGGTCAATATACCGTCTGAGGGGAGTGACGTTCCAGTTCAGAAGAAGACCAAAGTCCGATTCACAGAATCTCGTGGGCAGAAGAAGGTTTGCTTTGCAAGCAAGAAACCTAGAGTCATAGAGAAGATTCAGAGTGAAGGTACATGGAAGAGTTCAAGTAAACCAGTTAGAGGGTTTTGTGACAGTGGGAGTACCGGTAGGGCTTCAGTTATAGTTCCTAGAAGACAGTGGGTTAAAAGAACTAATATTCCATCTGATAAAATCTCTCCAGAAGATTGCTTGCTGAGTATGAAGAGTGTTATTTATTCTCAGGATGTTTCGGGATCCGGCAGTTCGAGCCAGTGGGAGCCGGTAGAGACAGAGAATGGGTCAGGGGCAGACTTAGCCATGACTGATGAGTTGGAGCTCATGGGAGCTTCAACGGGCCTTCAGGTTAATTGATGAGAAGGAAAAAGCAACCAGGAAAGTTTAGAGAAATTACAGAAATGCCAGAACGAAGCGCAGTTTGAAGTTTATTGAAGCCTCCAAGTGGGAGATTGATGGGTTTGTGGAGTCTTCACATGGGCAGCCGGCCCTAACCCTAATTAAGTTAAATTAGGATGGTTTCCTAATTTATGTTTTCTTGTTCCCAAAGTAATTTACCCTAGTTTTATTGTTATAAATATATGGGTAGGGTATTTGTAATTCTCATCACGAGAGTAGAGAGCATAGCAATAATAAATCCTGGTTGCTGCAAAGTGGACGTAGGTCAGTCTGACCGAACCACTATAAATCCTTGTGTCTCGTGTTCGTTACTTTTCTGCAGTTTGATTGTGTGTGTGTGTGCAACCCGATCCTAACAGTATATACGTCTAGTTGGATCCAATTAGGTAGATTGATTGCTCGTAACAGGAAAGGTACCACCCGCCTAGGCAGCGTGATGTGACCAAGAAGGGTCACGAGGGTACCTTGGTTATCCCTGTATGCAGCATATACATTAACAGACTCTGACGAGATTCACCATTAGATATGGCGTTGGAGAAGAATTGGCTTGTAGATAACTTATTACCACACATATATGAATGATGATGTCTAAATGATTTATATGTCTTACGTCACTGGTTACGACTCACCAACACATAGTTGTTGATGTCTTTTAGCTCGTGATGCAGGTGAAAGAAATAACCGTGGACATTAGCTAGGGAGGCCTAGCTAGGACTGTTTGGATGATGAAACTCCATATAGGAGGAAGAATTGAATTGAAGATGCTTGGGATTAGTATCTTTAGTTTAAATGTATCACACTCATATCGAGTGTAGACAATGTTTGTTTCTATTCTAAGACAATTAATGAAAATTTAAATTTAGGACAGTAATTGTGGTCTTTTAATAAGTCTTCCGCTGTATTATTTTATTTGATTGGCTGATGTTATGCAACGTGTCGGGCCCTGGGAGTCGGGGTGTGACAAACTTCACCGGTGATTCTTTCGTTGAGATATGAGAAGAAAGAATGGTTCCCCGCCATGTGATTACTTGTGCCGTTATCCTAATACCACTCATCTTTTTCTTTAGGCTCGGATTCATAACGCTTCGGTATCACTTTTCCTTCATTCAAAAACATGGTTTCTTGGTCACACTTTATCATAAACAGTGTTGAATCTACCTCATATACCTCATGAAAGTTGGCTTTTTGTTTCTTTTTGCTTTCTATCTGGGCAAATGGATGCAAAGTGTCTGAATTGATCACATTGATAGCACTGAACTTGAGATCTCTCTTTACCCCCTCCCTTCTTTATACTACCGGATCCTCTTTCATTATTACTAGTTTAGTGCCTACGCTACGCTCGGGAACACGACATTCAAGTGATGCTTTTATGATGAATGTTCCAATCAGTTTTGAGACAAAACGTGGTAAACCAGAACACAAGATATATTTTTAAAAATTAGACTTTTAGTATAGCAATATTATACTTAAATTTACTACACCATAAAGTGCTCAGTTATATGGTGTGGTTTATTTTTTTTAAATCATATAAAAATGTTATATATATTTATAAAACACTAAGGTATTTAATTGTATGTTATTATTAACTTTATCCATAAGTTTCATTTTAAACGCTATCAAATATAAACCGACTCATGTACACCCCTTGTAGTAGAAGATTAAAAATATAAATACTCTTAAATTTTTCAGAATTCTTCAAAATATTAAGGGACCAAAAATGTAATTAGTTTTATTATAATATATTTTATATACATATTTTAAATAAAAAAATCATTATTGTGAGAATAATTCTCAAATGATGCCACATAAGCCAGAAGATTTAAAAATGTGCCACATAAGATTTTTTTTGTTTTCCTATATTATATAAGGATTGTGAGATTTTAAAATATGAACATTTTTTCCGTAACTTCGTGAACCATTATTATTGACTTTATCACGTCTTTTAGTTTCATATTTATGATGAGTTCTATAAAACATCAGACTTTTATTAGCGGTTTCTTTTGATGATGACCCTAGAGCTTCATCATAAGTTTTAGTTCACCAATGGCTTCTTGAAATGTCATATTTAATTTAACTATATTGAATTAGAAACTTTATGAATAATGTTTTGTGAGTGTTTTGATTTGGTGCATGACTATTGGTTAGATTTGGTGAGGTGGAGGTATGTGGCGGCTATCTTTATTTTTATTTTTTTTAATTTGGGATATTTTGTTTGTTGAGATAACGTTTTGGCATATATATCTTGATGGTTTGGATGTTTCAGTTTATTTGTTTGGCTTTGTTTAAAGTTGAATGACATTTGTTTTTTCTTGGATTTTAGGCGCCGTGTATGGTTTTAACGGTTGTGATGACGAATTTTTTCAATCTAAACCACTAATAAACGGTGTATAGATGGCTCGCGCAACTTGCGAGCCTCGTATAATCCTAGTTTTTTAGGTCACCAAATTGTTGAATAGTAGCAACAATTGTAATATACTTACTTGGGAGAGATCTTAGAAACTTTCTTTCTTCAAACACATGTCCGAGTTGACCCACATTAGAAACCTATTGTTGTAATTTGGGTGTAAAATTATCCAATGAATCTAAACTGCTCATCTTCAATTCCTCAAATTCTGTTAGAAGTGTCTCGAGCTAGACTCATGAACCCTTTGTACCCCAACATAACATGTTTTCAAAGCCTCTTAAATTTCCTTAGTTGTCGTTAGTTGTGAGACTTGAAAAACAAGTTCTTTTGGAATTGACTGCAGTAATATCGCTACTGCTATGTCGTCTTTGTACGAGTCCACAACCGCAACTTCCTTGCCACCTTTTGATTCGATTGCTTCCAAAATACCTCGTACACGAAAAACGTCTCTGATCCTAACCTGGTTACGTCTATGATTATGTCGACAAAATCCTTTCGATTCTTTAAAGAGCTGGGTGTGTTAGATCTAGAACTTAGATATGTTATGTAAGTTGAACACCAACTTACTTCAACATGGAAATAAAAATGTTTCGATGCAACGAAAAACAACATCGCACTTTGTTTTCTACGTTGCGCGACGATAAAAAAACAATAGGAACTTGAAATTTGAATTTTCTTTTACATCGATCGATGCAAGAGGATAAACCCAAAGCTTGGTTTATATATTACTTTTGCAGCGATCAAGAAAAAACAACCATAAGTGGGATTGACTTAGTTTGAATCCAAACGAAACAATTAAGTCTTGCTACGGTTGATGCTTCAAAACAGAACCACAACTTTGGCTTGTCTGAATTCAATATTAAAGACACGTACTCAACAATATGACTAACACCAGATATTATTAATTAAAAAGAAAACTAAACTTAAAAACTTTGATTACATTTTTTTTAACCGCCAAAAAACTTGATTACATAAAGTACCTTACAAGGTTTATATAGCCAACCTATCATATTTAGACTATAACTCAATTTGTTAAACAATAGGAATAAAATATAGTTTAATATTAAGACCGTGTGTAATGAGGTTTTTACCCCTCCGAAAATACCCGAAATTAAAGCGCCCTCGTGACCACCCCTATAGGTGCATTGGACTAATTTTTTGTTAGCGACGTTTTGAGGAAGGCACCCAAGAGTTGTGAAACACACATATACTAGCCGTTGTAACGGCTAGTTTGACCACCATTTGCAAAAAAAAAAAATTTAATTAAAATCTATATAACAAAATAAGGTTTTAGGGGGTCATTTTTAGTGGGAAAATGTTTGTTCTATAATAGGAAGTTTTAGAAGAAAATTGAGTAGAATATTTCACATGCATGAGTTGATGGATGTATAGAGCCAAATCCTTAATATTAAATATTATAAATGTTAAAACATAAAGATTATAATTTTTTTATAAATATTATTATTTACCCGTGTGTAACACGAGTATTAAACCTAGTTCCTATATAAACCCAATTATTTTTACACATTCTTCACATCTCATACAAACTTTTTCACACCACATGCAAATCACTCTTTTCCAATCTCATTTTTTTAATAAAAATATCTTCATCATCTTCACAACTATACAACCGTTTGAACGAGAACGATGATACGCATCGGACGGGTATGAGGAGGAAAATGCGCTTTCAAGTGCGGTATCCGTTGTTGTGGGAGAGTTGCTTGAAGAGACGGAGAATACAACAAGGGCCATTAGAAAAAGAGCTAGTGTGGAACGTGACCGTGCAAAAGCTAATAAGAACCTAATGAGGGATTATTTTGTAGAGAGCAAAACGTACCCCGATCCTAAAACTTTTAGGCGACGTTTTAGGATGAGCAAAGGACTATTTTTTAGAATAGTGAATGATTTAGAGTCTCATGATTCTAACTTCAAACAAAAGCGGGACGCAAAATAATTACTAAGGTATACGGGTATACAAAAGTGCACTTCGGCATTACATGTGCTCGGATACGGTAACACCACATACATCACCACACGATCGTTTGACTAGAAAATATGGATAAAACGTTGTTAATCTTTAACATTCCACCACTAAAATAATATAAAATTGTCAATCTTCCTGCCCAAAATCATCCTCCCCTTTTCATCATAAATCTTCAACTCGTCTTTCAGTTATTTGAAATTCAAGATAACGTCAAAAAAGTTCACAAAGCCCTTCAACTAGGCTTATCGCATTAAACTTCATCTTTAGTTGTCGTTGCTTCTACCTTTGTCTTTAACTGTTTTCCCCTCTTCCTTTAAATTTACCCTTTCAACCGTACGCTTATCGTATTCCCCATTTTATTGCATTTCACAAATATTCTCTCAAAGCCAAGTGATTGTTGTTGTTTTGTTTAAACTAGTTATATGTGCATGCTCATTCGCTACGCAAGCATTTTATTTGACGGTCTTACAAACACGCAAATAAAACAATCACAAGGGGCTCATAATTAGCGACTATATTGTGTCACAGCTCGATATCACTCTTCATAGGCCCAACAACAACAAAAAACGTAAAAAACTCGAAAAAAAAAAACAAAGCCACAACATTCACAACCAAACATATCTAACCATTAAACCACATAACAACTACGAACACCATCGCAAGATGGGAATCACAGATGAAATAGCCAACAACACCGCCATCCACCCTCGTAACGACCACTGGACATCATCAAAAGACATAAACTGGAAAAGACGAAGGCAAAGGCAACATAATCGGCCGAAAACGGGAAATTACAGTGGTTCCGATACTGCAGCGACATAGTGTCTCCGTTACTTCTCTATTACAAAACCCATAAAAATGAAAAACCATCGGTTTTCACATTACAAATATACTTGTACTCACAAACCTATGGATTTCCAACACCACAATTATTAAATACTCCATTGTTAAGTTGCCACAAATCTTGGGAAGCACATGAGTAAAGTTTTATGTGTTTGTGGCTAACCCTCAAAACGCAACCGATATTGATGTGATTAATGGTGAGTTGGGGCCACTATTGAGGAATCTTCGAGTTGAAGCTGCCTGTTGAAATTTGCAGCCAATAGTATGACTGGTCTAGCCGTTTCGACGATTTATGGGCTTATGCGGTGTAATCCAGACCATTCAGAGACGCAATGTACGTAGTGATTGCTTGAAAATGAAACTTTCAAAATATATATATAGATAAACATAATAGAAGTAGACTTGGTTAGTGAAGATAAAAACCAATTTACAAGTTGAGACATGACTGACTATTAAAGGAGAGAAAAACAAAAATAAACAAACCAACCGATGGAAATTTTGTGATTAATAACTGATAACTAACTAACTTCCTGCTCCTCCATGCAAATTATATCATTAATCCTCCTACTCCTAGGCAGCAGCATCGTCGTCATCAGACTCAGAGTAAAATTCAGAGATATACCCCTGCAGGTCAAACAGCAGCATAGCATATGCATATCATTTATTTAATCATCATTATCATCATCATCATCATCAGCAAATTGATTAATTAAAGTCCACATCGATCAGGTGAGAAGCTCACTTGATAACCAGACGGATTAATAATGGCTTCAAAGTTCTCAAGTGCCCTCGGATCATAAACATCATCATCATCATCATAGTGAGGCCCATTACACAGACATCGATATCGTATAGGTATAGGACCATCATCAGCTTGGTCATCATCACCTGTACGTAATTAAGGAACTATTAATCAATTAATGTTTCATTTCAAAACATAAATACAATCAATTAACAAACATCAGCAGCAGCAATATCCTCACTCTTTCTCTTCAAACCACAACTAGTAGTATCTTCATCCTCATCAGTACTATCTTCAATCTCCATCTTCCAACCCGTACTAGAAATATCTTTATAATCATCATTAACATTAATGCTTCATTTCAAAACATATATATACAAAACATGATCAAGTCAAGAATTAATTAATGTTAAACACCAAAAAGACATACCACGTTTGTCCTTCTTGGAAACTACAGACGATTTTCCCTCATCTGTATGGAACAATATACAATTAGTTGCGAAACATACATCCAAACCATCATAATAAACAAACATCAAGTCGAGAAATTAAGTTACCCTTAGAAGGAGAGCCAGGACGCTTCTTAGAAACAACGTCATATGGCTTCTCATTACCTAATAATAATGCTTCATTACCTATGTCCTTGGATGGTTTTACAGTATTATTATTATTATCAGTAGGAAATGAACAAATGATAATTCAAATGTAAATTTAATCAACATCTTACTGTTTTACAAAGCAAAGCAAAGCAAAGCAAGATATACATAAAAATGTTAACCTAGGTAGGTCAAACAAACCAACCAAATTAAAGAAACAAATAATAAGTTTTATGTTTAAATTTCCAACATGGATGGAAGGAACATAACAAAACAAAAACAAAAGATGTTAGATGATGTATGATTCACTTACCATCAAACTCATCATCATTCATACCCATTAATTTCTTCTTGTGTCTGTACGTAAACATGACCATAAAAATCATTTATCAATTTTTTGTTACATATTGTTTCAACGAACAAAAAAACAAAAACAAATCGGTATCTGTTATAATACAATTAGAAAGGGAGGGTTTTACCAAGGATCGATATATAGATTGATGCTGATGATCGATACAATTTCTCTTCCTTCGTGTTTGTTTGTTTGTTTGTTTATTTAATTGCAAACTAAACTAAACTTCCTCCCTTATCTCGCACTCTATATTTTGTTTTAAGCTAATATATATTTGTTTGGCTTCATTTATAAATTTATCAAACAAACACACACATCTTAAATTTCTAAACAAACAAACACAAGCATAAGGTTCCGTTTGGTTATGTGTTTTTAGACCATTTGTTAGATCGTAAATAATTTAACGAACAAACATGAATAGAGCCTTGTTTGGTTAGGTTTGGCTCGTTTATAGCCATACACATACCAGATGTCACACGCCGACCGATGGCTGAAACTTCAAGGCGGACGAAAGTGAATAATTGTTCATAGCTGATAGTACTCAAAATAATTCCAATATTATTAAAATCCATTTAAAATTATCCAAACAAAACAAAGCAGATAACCCAAATAACTGTAACACTCTGCTTTATTTTATTGCATTAGCTAGGTCCAAGTCCCTAATTACAAGGCATCCAAAGTACGTCTACTATTTAACATCTCCTGAAATCTTGTGAAAAATAACTGATCAGCTAAAGGATTAGCTGATGCGTAATCACAAGTCTGAAATACATATAATGATAAAAATCAATTCATATCGTTATGTCAAAACTTATAAGTGCAAACATGTACATAAAGGATAACAACGTATTATCAAACCTTGAATAAATGTAGCCACGTAATCACACAGATTAAGCTGTTAACAAAACGCATTATCAACCCTTGAATAAATGCGCCACGTAATCACACAGATTAAGTTGTTAAGGAATATGGTCCAAATGATAATTCAGTTATAACCACCCAAGAATCAGAGGGTGGGTTTTTAGGTCAATAGATCTATCATTAGTAACTGTCGGTTTCAATAAATTAATGATTACACTTGCAAGAAAATTACTACCGGGCTATGAACATATAATTTGCAACTAAAGACATAACATGAATAAATTGAATAACTGAAATCTGATTAACATGTTCACATGAAATCACTCCAAATTAAAACTAGAAAAAAGACTATGAATACTCACTTGATAGTTGATTCGTTGAAAAAAAAGACTTGAATAAGGCACCAGGAAAACTCTTTAAGATCACCTAAACAATGCCGTCATATGTTAGAATAATAACTAAAAATGATTCAGGAATCTATCGTTTTAATTGGATGAGTTTGAGTAAATTAAATGGTAAAAATAAAAAAGAAATAATAATGTAATAGTAATAAATTTTATAACAATGATTAAATAAATATACTGATTAAATTGTATATAAAGTTTAATTCTTTACGAAATTAATTAAAATTAACATTTTATTAAATGACATGACCGATATGATAAAACTAACTAATTATTTATAAGGATTAATTTAGAAAAAATTACCTTTTATATAGCATCTTGAGTATAGTTGCAAGTAAATAATAAAATCATGAGTTGATCATGAATCTTGAGATTCTTAAACACAAGAATCCCTAAATAAATTAGTTTACTTCACTACTAGAAAATTTGGCAATAGCAACGGCCATTTCGGTCGCAAAACAGTCTCAAAAGGCTATCTGCGACTGCTTTGCAACCGATAAGTCAGTTGGAAAAACGCCCGTCTCTAATGCCCTGTAGCAACCATTTTGCGACTGCTTTTGTATTGCGACCACTATTCGGTCGCAAATCTTTCGACGGCTCTTCCGTCGCAAATCTTGCGACCGCTCTTCCGTCGCAAATCTTGCGACCGCTCTCCCGTCGCAAATATTGCGACCGCTCTTCCGTCGCAAATCTTGCGACTGGTTTTTTGCATCCTGCGACCATATTTTGCCAGCAACCGCCATTGTATGAAGATTGTTGTCACCGTTTATTAAATAATAAAATAAGCTTCTAACGCTCATATTTTTTAAAATTAACCATGTATAAAATATTTAGAAATATATTAAACAATCCAATTAAATTACAAAATAAAATGACCAAACATTCAACATAAATTGTTTTTAGTCTAACTTAATGAATGGCTTCGTTTCCGTTATGCACTCCTCATCCTTTTTTTTTCTTCAACTTTTCTTTAACGAGCTCCTTCAAAATAAAGTGCTCATATTTTCCGTCAGCACCTCCTCAATAAGGCTGATGATTTACACATCAAAATACTAATTAGACTTACATCGGGTATACAAATATAGCAGCCATGAAACAAGTACCCCTGAGACACTCATGTAATAAAGATTATTACCTTTAGTTTTATTTATAGCTCAAACAACAGTCTTGTTAATGGGTCGAAAGTCATACGTTAATAATGTTTAAAAACCTCCTTAATTTACAGCATAATTTATTACTTAAAAAGTTAGAACTTAGAAGTATAGACCAAAAAATGTTTCAAATGGCAATATGGCATTCTCACTCATCTCGTACCCTCCCCAATAAACAAAGAAATTTACCTGCAATGCAATTCGAAGTATGTGTTAATTTCAGCAATCCAGTTCTACTACCACTGACAAGATTAAATGCAAAAGAGAACACCATAAGAAATTACATAAAACAAAACAATAGTATCAAATAAGACGAATATAATAATCAACTAAAGGAGTATGAGATCTTGAAACTTGATCGATTGTGTAAAGTGAATAGTTTCTAAGAAACTTAACCCTGTCATTTTGATGTCTTTTAACCATAAGATTTCGCTAACTTAGTGATCTTGCTTTAAAACTATAGTAGAAGTTGTAAATGATTAGACAAAAATTACAAAACAGAAACCATTCTCCACAATCCACAGAGCAGCAACATAGAAACCATATTTAGGAAAGAGAATTTAATAAAAGCTATACATAAAAATGGATTATTTAACCTAGCCTATTTTTTAACAATTTGATCTAACTATAAAATAACTTTCAACCCACACAAGAACAATTATCCAACGTTGATCATTTAACCTAGCCTGAAAAAGACTTGAATAAAGTCAAAAAGTCAGAATTGACAAAGAATTGTAATGAAATATATATGGAATAACTTGGAGTCTTGGACCAACCACTAACAAGCGTATTTAAACCAGTTTTCTGAAAATGGGTTGTTTTGGCTTATTTTAATGCTAATGGGTCGAATGGGTCAAATTGAAAGATTAAATGTTATTTTAGAATACCAGGATGTGTTTGAGCATCCAAACTTTCTTTACAATAAAAAACATCTAGCCAAATATCTAACTTAGAACTTCTTACCAGTTTACCCCTGAGATTGCCACTTCACAACATATTATTACCAACAATGGAACTAAAACCAATATTCAGTAAAAATATAGAAATTGTCAAGAAAGCTTACCTGTTGACAAAGTAATGAACGAGGTAGTATGCGTCCATATGTTAGTGATACAAATTATGCATGTTCCAAAATCAACATGCCCAACCATCAAAACAGACAAACACCAAGCAATAAATGCAGGCTTTGAACATGATTACAAACAAATGAAAAGAAAACTAATGATCAATTCCTTTAAAAGATTAATATGCAGATATGTAAGAGGCATTATTAGTGGGTATTTCATAAGGAAACAACCGCAATACAGGTGTAAAACCTGTGAATGCCAATGGCTTCATTTGGTTACTTGAAATGTATCCATCTGATAAAGATGCATGCCCCCATGGCTCCATATCACAGTAAAACATCATACCTTATTTTCAACTGAAAAAACAAAACTTAGTTTTAGCTATTATAGTAGTAAAGCTAAACAAATAGGTTTAACTTATCTAATTTACATTGGCATCAAATTTTCGTAAACAGAATCAATATATTCATCTTCAATTCATCCTTATTGTTAGCATTACCATCTTTTTCCATTAAATTTGATTTTTGTACTTTTCTTAAAGCATCCCACACTTCATCTTCGTTAAATTTTTCATTCATGGGAGTGGTCAAATTCTTTTGTTACCTTTATCACTGGGCGTAAAGCTACTGTTCTTCATTCTATAGCGGCTGGAAGTCTAGAACACAAAGGTTTAACTTCTATCAAAAGGTTAGTACATGTTTGAAATTCATTTGTATATCATTATCAGTATATGCAAACTTATTGTAAAATATATCATATATGACAGTCATTTTTAAAGGTTTTGTTAAATCATAAAAATGGTACTTGGTACATTCATTTGTATATAATTCATCTCTTATACTATTTGTTAAAGCTTTTACAACTTTCTTAAAGCTCCTTATTCATAAACAATACTAGAACTGATATAAGTGTTAGACAAATAAAATTAATTTGCTAAATATGCTGTTGCCTGTTGCTGAACTGATATAAGCCCTTTAGTAACCAATGGTTCACAACAGTAGTGACACTACAACATGTAAATGGTTAAAAACAGCTGTTATAAGGGTTTTGTGATAAATACCAATCAGTTGTTGATCATTTTGTTAAATATGCTGTTGATGGACTGGTATATATGTTGTATGATATTTATATATGTTGTATGATGTTTATCTATGTTGTATGATGTTTATCTATGTTGTTTGATGTTTATATTCCTAGAAAAAATGTCGAAAGATCATGCAGAATCATCATCACAGTCCAAGAAAGACCCCGGATGGAAGTACAATTATTTAAAAGTTTTAAATTTCTATTGCATAAAAGTTTTAAATTTTTTTATTTCTTTTGTGCGCTTTTTTTTTGTCTCGGGCGAGCGCTTTATTTGCGCTTTGCGCCTAGGCCCCAGGCGAGGCTATTGCGCCTTGAGTGCGCCTTACGCCTTTGACAACATAGATCCGAACAATACAATTGAAAATATTTTGCACCATCAGAAACAACTTTCGATAAGCTAAATAAATACAACCCCGATAATCACCATTGGTTCCTTCAAATGATATAATCAAAGGTGTTGCTAAAAAAATTCATTATTATCAATAACATCAACCATTCAAAAATACTAGAAAAAATCAAGTACCTTGAACTTGTTTTTGCCCAAGCTGGAGAAGCAATATGTTGAATTGATTACATACAAAGCTAGAACCAAGACACATAAATGCTGCATATGGTGTTACTATTTATCAGAGAGCATACCATTAACAACAAATAAGCCATTGCCAAATAAAGGGAGTGAGATTTGAACTTAACTCGGTTTTAACTCAACTCAGACTAGTTTAAAATAAAGCATGTTCTTGTTGTTTAATTATATAATCACAAAAGAATAAACTTGTACTAAGCTAGACAGACATGCTCTTGACCCAATCATCTAAAACCTAGTTCATAAATGCCCACAACACACTTATACCTTATGAGTTATGTGCATTTTGGACCAATACACAAATGATCAATTTCTCAAATAAGATAGATTAAACATCACAAGCTTCAATTCAATCAAATGAACAATCAATTTCATGATGTCCGAACATCAGTATATCACCTAATGTCACTGCGAATATAACTGCTACTTTGGAACCCTAACTTTCTACAAAGCGAGTTCCAATCGCGAGACAAAAAGAAATTCACTTATTTTCTACAGAAAATAACATATATTATGTAAATATTTAACAACTATAACCTAAAAATCAAGCAACAAATACTCAAAACTATGATCTATATGTGTGTCGAAAACTTACTTGGCAGCAAATTCAGATCTTTCGTCGAGCTAGTGGCGAATCTGACGAACGTTGCGTTTGAATCTAAGCACATTGTTCGACATCGCTCCTCACAGAATCACTGGAATCGAAACGATGACGTGATGATGAACGTTTTCGAACGAGTGAGGGGAGATTGTCGATGGTGATGGTGAAGAGGAGATGATTCGAGCAGTAATGGTGGAAGATTGAGCCCTAAACATCATAGCCCTAGCTAAACATCTAAAACGGAAAAATGTTTTGATAATTGAAGTATTTTACTATTTATATTTATTTAGCGAAAATGTGAACTCTTAGTAAAGGTTTTGAGTTATTGAGAGCCGCGAATTTACATTTTATTACAATTTTTGCAACCACATAAATCGGTTGCAAACTTCCGTTAATTAATTAAAATTAAAGATAAATTATTTATTTTATAAGATTTTTGCACAAACTGCGACCGATAATAGAGCGTCGCAAACTTTGCGACCTCTTTGCGATGAGACTTAGGTTGGAATCTATTTCTGCAACTGTTAGGTTTATGGTAGCAAATCAGTTGCTAATTTTGCGACGGTTTTTTTCGGTCGCAATTTATGGTCGCAATTGCTTAATTTTCTAGTAGTGCTTAACTTTTAATATTTTTATAAAAGTATTCCTATCTGTATTAATTTTTAAATATTTTATAACTTACAAAAGATTGTAACTAGAGGAGTTGAAATAAACCAACATAAACCTCTAAAAGTATGTTTTTCTTTGTACAAAATAAAAAAAAAAAATTAAACATTATAGATGTACAAGGCTATTATGAGTCAGAATTATAACATTTAATCTTGTTTGACACCCGTAGCATAAATGAAAACCAAACTTTATTGTTTAACATTTAACACTGGTCATGTTTAGCTTTTCATATACGAGTGAAGGTGGAGAGTTTTTTATTTTGTTTTTAACGATAACTTTTATTAACACGCTAGAAAACTAGCAAAAAAAACATACTAAGAAGAACTTACAAAGAGAAATTACACCAATTGTTCAACTTGATATACTTATATAAGTAAGAGAAAAATAGGATGTCTTGAAAGATTTTAAGGTTTGATATTTGCTTGTCTTGGAAGATCATAAGCTTGTTTCTTCGTTCCAGATGCACCAAGAGAACCTAGCTAGTTCATGTCAAGGGAACCTCGCAAGTTCATGTCATCAATGGTGGTTTTAAGTTAGGGTTCGCCCGGAGGAATATGATGACTATATATATATGCCGACGAATATATAATCCCGGAAGGTGATATGTAGTTAGCCCACAACCCACGCCATTGAGTTTTTGACATCTCATCCTCTTTTCCTCTATAGGTTGCTAGAGATCATGTTACTTAACAGGTCATCTATGTTAGCGTTGGCGTGCGGGTCAAGCTAAGATGCTCCATATCATTACCCGGCCGTTGCACTCATTTTGGCCACCTCTATAGATATGAACTTCTTATTCAACTAGTAAAAAATAACATTAGCCAATGCACTATGGTTCTAACTGAAAATGTTGTTTTATTACAAGCTAGCACCTACATGAGTTTTCATAAAAGAAGAGAAAAAACAGTTTTGAAAGCATGAACTTACAATTAACCGTAGGATCCTTAACGCAGCGGATTGAATTGAAAGGTTTCATGCTGTGTGTGATTATTGTGATGTGAAGAACAAGAACATAGAATTTTTATCATGCATAGTAAGCATTGTGATTTCATGATAATTTGTTTACAGTACATACATACATATATATATATATATAGACAACAACCTTAACTACCCAAAATAACCGCTAACTACCATTATAACTAACTATTAACTAACCTTATCCAAACCGACCCATTAACATATTACATGCATATACTACACTAATACTAAATAGAATGTTTGGTTATAAACTTCCTTTTAATTTCTATTCATAACAACCACGTACCCACTGTAAAGTGCAAGTTCCTTAAACAATGGAATGGAATTATAGACTTCAACAAGACTCATTCTCGCGGTTATGGATCATCCTATCTCCTCCAAGAAAAGAAAATAAAACAAGAGTTTCATATATAGGATTATTGTGACCTTAATGCCTTTGTAACAAAATATATATAAACATAATAATAGAAGTAGACTTGGTTATAGTGCAGATAAAAACCAATTTATAAGTTGAGACATGACTGTTAAAGGAGATAAAAACAAAAGTAAACAAACCAACCGATGGAAATTTTGTGATTAATAACTGATCCATGGCAAATTACATCATTAATCCTCCTAGGCAGCAGCAGCATCATCCGAATCAGAGTCAAATTCATAGATATACCTCTGCAGGTCAAACAACAGCATGTCATTTATTTATTTATTTATTTATTTAATTTACATCATCATCAGCAAATTGATTAATTTAAGTCCACATTGATCAGCTCACTTGACAACCAGGCGGATTAATAAGGCGTATGAAGTTCTCAATTGCCCTCGGATCATAAACATCATCATCATCGTGAGGCCCATTACAGAGACATCGATATCGTATACGACCATCATCAGCTTGGTCACTGTTTCTCTTCAAACCCGAACTAGTAGTATCTTCATCCTCATCAGTACTATCTTCAAATATCACCATCTTCAAACCCGTACTAGTAATATCTTTATCATCATCATTAACATTAATGCTTCATTTCAAAACATATATATATGCAAAACATGATCAAGTCAAGAATTAATTAATGTTAAACAGCAAAAAGACATACTACGTTTTTCCTTCTTGGAAACCACAGACGGTTTTCCCTCATCTGTATGGAACAATTAGTTGCGAAACATACATTACATAGCATCATAATAAACAAACATCAAGTCGAGAAATTAAGTTACCCTTAGAAGGAGAGCCAGGACACTTCAAACCCGAACTAGTAGTATCTTCATCATCATGATCAACAGCAATATCTTCACTCTTTCTCTTCAAACCCGAACTAGTAATATCTTTATCATCATCATTAGCAATATATTCATTATTTCTCTTCAAACCCGAACTAGTAATATCTTTATCAACATCATTAGCAATATTATCTTCAATATTTCTCTTTGAACCCGGACTAGTAACGTCCCCAAGTGAGTTTTTGGAGACAACGGATGGTTTCTCATTACCTGTAAGGAACATTGGTTCATTTCAAAACATATATACAAAACATGATCAAGTCAAGAATTAATGTTAAACAACAAATTAAAAGACATACCACCTTTGTCCTTTTTAGAAACTGTAACACCCTAGGCAAATCCCACATCAGCCATGGACAGAAGAGATATGGGATTTATAAGGGATGTCCGACCTCAAATACCAACAACACGTTTTGGGTCTTAATGTTAGTGGATGATGAGAGGAGAACTCAACATTTAAGCATGCTCGGATGACAGTCTCAGGATGAGTGACCATCCTAAGAAGGATTCACCCGAGCAACCAAAAGCAAATCCGTAAACTCTAATGTAGCAAAAACGGACAATATTGATGCTATGAGAGGCCGGATGTTACAGAAACCATAGACGGTTTTCCCTCATCTGTACGGACCAATAATTAGTTGCGAAACATATATACATACGATTATAACAAACATCAAGTCGAGAAAGTTAACAGTTAACTAAGAATAGGTACAAATGTTAAAGCCAAATAAAAGCAAGCTCTACACGGCCAAACCGAAATGTTTTGATCCATTCATCATAAAACTAACGACATAAAGAGAAATTCATTTTCTTTTGTGTTTAAACTTGAAGATAATAATAATAATAATTTCAGAACAAACATCAATCATCAAAACTGTTAACAACCATCCACTGTGAGGAGCTAACACATCACACATGTTAACCTACTATTCTAGCTAGGTCAAAGAAACTAATAATAAGTTTTATGTTTAAATATCCAACATCGCATTAGGAAGGAAAAAAAACAAAAACAAAAGATGTTAGATGATGGATGATTCGCTTACCATCAAACTCATCATCATTCATACCCATTTCTTCTTGCTGTCTGTCTGCAAAAATTACCAGAAAAACCATTTATCAATTTTTTGTTACATATTGTTTCAACGAACAAAAAAACAAAAACAAAAACAAAAACAAATCGGTATCTGTTATAATACAATTAGAAAGGGAGGGTTTTACCAAGGATCGATCTATAGATTGATGCTGATGATCGATACAATTTCTCTTCCTTCGTGTTTGTTTCTTTGTTTGTTTGATTGCAAACTAAACTAAACTTCCTCCCTCAATCTCGCTCTCTATATTGGTTTTAAGCTAATATATATTTGTTTAGGGTCATTTACAAATTTATCAAACACACATCTTAAATTTCTTAACAAACAAACGAATTAACACAAACATAAGGTTCCGTTTGGTTATGTGTTCGTAATCACAAAATAGAATGGAAGCCTTCAACCGTAATCAAACATGGGAGTTGGTAGATTTACCACCGGGTAGAAAGCCCAGAGGTTGTAAGTGGATGTCAAAGTGGCTACCATTAGAACTCTTTTCAGCATAGCAGTGGAATACAACTGACCTCTATAACATCTCAATGTTGAGTTGTTGACAATGCATTTCTTTATTGTATCTTAATGAAGAGGTTTACATGAAACCTCTAGAGAGCTATTATTCCTCTACTGAAACTCGTGTTCGTAAAGTTAAAAGATTTATTTATGGCTTGAAACAAGTCTCTTGTATGTGGAAAGAAAAACTTAATTGGTGTGCTAATCAGTTATGGTTTTTGCAAAGTAAATGTGACCACTATTTATATATTAAAAAATATCAAGTATTGCCATGAGATTAGTTTATTTGGATGACATTATCATTACTGATAATAGTTTAAGTGAAATTAATATTGTAAAACGATCATTGAATTCACAGTTTGTGATCAAAGACTTGGGTCTGCTAAAATATTTTTCGGACATCGAGGTTATTTGAACCAATGAAAGCTTGTGCCTTTCTCAATGAAAGTGCTGCATGAAATTATTAACTAAATATGGGCTTAGTGGTTGTTAACATTATGTTGTTGTTAACTTTTGCAAAGCACGCACTATTTTACTTAGCAATATTTATGGATACCAACAATTTCCTGAAAATTTGATATATTTGTCTTACACCAGGTCTGACATTTCTTATGTTGTCCAATATTTAAGTCAATTCATATATAAGCCTACTGAGGCTCACTTACAGTTGGCTATGAGAGTCTTGCAATACATGAAAGGTGCGACATGTAAAGGTATTACGTTTGCACCAAGTGAATCATTTAATCTTAGTGCATATTTCGACTCCGATTGGGGCAAGTGTCTTGAGACACGACGGTCTGTTATACTGTGTTCTATTAGGCAATTGCTTGGTTTGCTGGAAAAGCAAGAAACAACTCACTGTCTCTCGCTCTTCTGCGGAAGCTGAGTTTTGAGCTATGTGCGTTGCCACTTGGGAAATCATTTAGCTTAAGAATCTGTTGGCCGAAATGGACATTCATGTTGATTTACCTATGGATGTTCATTGTGATAATGATGCAGCAATTTCAATTGATGCAAATCCAGTTTTTCATGATCGCACAAAACACTTTGACATGGACTTGTATTTTTTACGTGAAAAGGCTTCAGCAGGGATTATCCGAACCATCCGTATTCAGTCTATTAACCAGCTGGTTGATGTCTTCATTAAAGGGTTGTTAGTCAATCAACATGGTTCCATGATTAAACGGTTGCGGTTGATGCATTTGGCATTTGAACTGAGGGGCGTTAAAATCCTCTATACATATGCCACTTCATATGCCAAATTATACATCTTATTTATCATATGTTTAAATGTGTTAATTAGGGATTTGTACGTAACTGATCGGTTTATATGGCCTGTTGGACCATTACAAACAGAATGGGTTTAGGGTTGAGCTCGTTGTTGCAGCATTATATAGATCGACAAGAGACAAGATCAGGGATCACACACAAAAACACATTCTCTTGTTTGGGTGGGGGTTAGCCTTCGCCACATTACAACACATGATCCATGATTAATTGTGTGTGTGGTGGTGAAGGGCATGTGTTGCGTGTGTTTGTTTACTTTAAAAATTTTATGAATCACAACACACATATTTATTACCCTCAAAAGAACACATGTTCATCCATATGAAGAGTGATCCCCACTTATCTTCCGTGGAGCCAAATCATTGCATACTTGAGAGTTGACACCATCTTTATTATGTTTATCGCTCTCCCATAACACATAGTCTAAAAGATGTGTTTCATTAAATGATTTTTTTAGTATGTCAGTTTGTCCTTTGAACATAAATACATCAAAATAATTGTTGTGTGAATGAAACAAGTTCAAAAATAGTATGTTGTTAGTATTATTCTTGGAGTTTGATTATAAAGCAAGTTCAACAAAGTTATCTTTGAAGATTGATATATTAATTAACTAAAGCCTAAAGGTGAAACTAACTTGGAATTAAATGAGGAAACATGAAACACAATTATTTAAAGAGTTCAATGATCACTTAGAATGCATGATGTCAATTTACATATAGTGTGATACCGATTCCACGGAATATCCAAATGGCTCAAACACAATTGATAATCAAAGACGAAATATGAACCAAAGGTTTCAAGAACAATGTTCTTTAATTCAATAATCAACATAAACTCCTTAAACAATAAACTATAAATCAATACTTATACTAGACTCAACAACTTTTAAGGTAAACATGAATAAATTAAATAAATAAAAGATACGCTAATTAACTAAAGACTCGATAATTAAGGAAATAAATATTATTCAAATCTCTTGATCTATATCCGTATCATTCTCCCCGTCTTTGAAAAACTCGTCCTCGAGTTTTAACTCTAGATCAATGCCGCCAGGATCGAATGGAATATCTACCGATTTGACCTTCACATCTTTAAGAAACAATTGCTTTACACTTATCTCTACAACTTTAATCTTTGAATTAATTGGCTCCTTCCACTTGATCAAGTCATTCCCAACACTCCACGTATGTAACCAAGCCCAAATAAACTCTTGAAATACACTCATCCCAATACCAAAAATATAAGTTCTATGTGATGGTAATCCATAACCTCCTTCAATATATGAATTGAGAATAAACTCACACGTACAACTTAAGTTGGTGCCACCCTTTTCATCTTTATCTTGAGATTTATAATCAAATTTATGTGTTATCCAAAACTTCAAATTCAATTTGTTAATATTGCCTTCTCCTTGATGCGGATGATGAACTGATCCCCAATTATTCAGCACTTTAGAAATCCTTCCTTCCATAATCATCACAAGCATATCTTTGGCATTAATTTCAAAACTCAAATTGTTTCGACATACCTTAATATGCGATTTACTTTCCTTGTTCATCCGATCATCTTCAATCATTCCACCGCTTGCCCAAAAATACCACTCATCGTCATGTATTCATCATACACGGGCGGAGAATCATAGATAGGATCGTCATTGGTAGGATGCTCCTCGTCCCCGACGGGTTCTTCCGGTTCTGTTTCCTTCCATGTCAACGATTCTTCAAGATCTTGGACTCGCCATTTGAGTCGTTTGATCTCAAGATCTCGTGGGTCGGGATCAACTCATTGTAGGAACCGTCCGTACAAAAACACAATATTAATCTTTAAATTCATTTACAATACAAAGAAAATAAAGAAAACAAGTAAATTACAATACGATTACAACCGAAATAAAATACAATACAAGAAATGAGTAGAAGCAGAAGCAAAAACATGGCTGAGGATTCGTGTTCAACACGGGTCCCTTAAAACAAATTCCGAGTCTCCCACGAGAACTCGTTTGTTTCCCAGGGTACAACAGCCGAAGCAGTATGTACTGCCGGGATTGACTCACAACCCAAATTATATTTAAAGAAAAGAGATGAAGAAGATCAACTACATGTTGAAATAATTAGAAGAGAAAAAATGAGAGAATGTTTTCATAGTTGGAGTTCTTTGGTGTTGTATTTGGTGTGTTTTCAACCAAGGTTCACCTTGGTATTTATAGGACAAGAATGAGTTGAAACACCTCATTCATTGTCCATAAACATGACATAAAACACTTATTCAACTTAATTAATTATGAGTTGAAACATATATTCAACACAATTAACTAGTTGAAACTCATAATAACTTCAAAGTTATAACACCAATTTATTTATTATTTTGTATTTTTCACAAAATGTTTTTGTGTTATACAAAAATTTCCAACAATCCCACACATGGGAAAAAGACAAAATCTCATTTTCTCAAATGAAAACCTCATTTTTTCATATGAAAACTCATTTTCACATATTATTCCAACAATCGAGATTGATCGTTACATACAAGTTTCTTAGATATAATTCAGCGGTTGAGTACTGCCGGATAGGTAGGTGTTACCTTTGAACCTTCCGTTGTGATGCATACTTAGTCTCCTAGTGGTTCGGTAGACGTGATGTCCTTGAACCAACCACCATTTATGGAGACGACAATACACTTCACACAACACTCTCCCTGGTTCGGTCAAACCCTCATTGTCGTGTCCGTTATGGTCATGGAACACTAGCCTGGTTCTGCGAAAGCTCTAGGAATTGCGCACCCCACAATTTCATTCAAAGCGACCCCACTTCTCTTTCACATAGGTGATTTATCTAAAAAATCATTAAAAGCATTAAGGTTACTATGATTACGCAAATCATTAACCATACGGTATGCTTAGCCTCACAACGTGTCACTGTTGTTATAGGAATGGACTAGGAAGTATTTAAGCTCCCTTTATAATTTAAGAGGACATGTACAAACATTTATACATATTAGCTTATATATCGACTGCTATATATTAAATATGCCCCCACAATGACCACCCTTAGATATATGAGTAGGTTGTCCTATTGAACTTAGATCTTGGGATCTCCAGTCAACTAAGTTAGGTTTTCCTTCATATATCATCTTTCATGGGCTTTAGTCTCATTCCACAACTCCGTCTCTCATGTTGTTGGATCCAAAACCATTATCTATGACTCCGTCGAGTCAATATAGATAATTGCAGTTGAGATGAGTTGTTATGATGTGTTATTAACTCACAAATTAATCTTGCCTTTGTCATTTTTTAAGACTATAACCTCGAGTATCAACTCGAACTGAGGTACATTTTTGTCTTTAAAATGCATTTCAAGCCTAGCATATCCATGCCATTAGTAATTAGATGTTAAATCTAACCAATTGACCTTCGAGTCTAGCTTGTAGATTCGGTCACATAGTTGCATTATATTTGGCTCAACAAAAGGTTCTCTTTTGATACGGGTTTGAGAAAACTTCTCAAATACCATTTCTCAAATGACTTCCCCCCACATTTCTTGCATTTAGATTGAAAATGTTTAAATATACAATTAGACATCCATGATTTGAACAAGATCAACGTCTTGTATCAAAGATGTCGTCAATGCTTGTTTGCCGACTAAAGCAACGCATGCCTTGTCATAAGTTGTTATCAACCATCTCAAACTTAAATACTTTTAAGTTATTATCTAGGTTAAATCTAGAAACTTGAGTTCTCCATAAGTTATATGACTTTTCTTAGATTGAATGACAACCGTCATTCAAATTGTCTTATACACAACTTTACTTTTATATTGTATATGAGTTGAATGTTTCACATTAATAGTCTCCTCAGAGCACCATAATTAACAAGTACTAGTCTAGCATGCTTTAGACTACAATACTCTAGCATGCGAATAGAAGATGCATCATTCTGATTCTTCACAGCTTTTAAGGAATATCCCAATATTCGTTCAAAACATTCATCTCATAGTTTAAACAAACAATGAGAGTTGTTCAACATCCCAAAATCTCAATATTTAGGAATGTCTAATATGTATGTTACATAAACGTACATAGACCGTCATTCAATCTAGGATCATAAACTTTTTTTTTTCTCAAAAGGTTTCATCATTGACTCATATGGACTTTGAAGGATCACAAGTTGATCTCCCATAGTGGTACTCCCACTTTAAACAATCACAAAATTGATATAAAACATCATGTTGTTTATATGGTAAATTGTTCGCATGTATTAGTATTTGAACAATTATATATGTTCATAGCAACAAAGATTTATATTTCCATCAAATAGTCAACTTAAATCTATTATTGCTTTATGACATATTACTTTCACAAGAGTAACAAACTATGTTAACACTTTATGTAAACTTTTGGTTTATTTCATTCTAAACCAAATCTTAGTTTTGCCAAAACATTCACTTAGTTTCGAAATAAACTATTTTAATTTTATGTTTTGATTACGGAAATCAATACCCAAAATTGTAAATAGTTTTATTGAATAAAATACTTCTAACGCACACGTTAGAGATAAGATGTTTACATAAAACACTCTTATTTAAATTTATCATTAACACAAATGTTAAGAATAAACGACTACATAAGACGCTTTTAGACCATAAAATTTAGGTCATATCTAACACATATGCTAGATAAGTAAATGGGTTTTAACACGTACATTAGTCAACAAAAAGTATACATCAAACGTTCTAAGCAAATGGTTTCATGTAATGAAAGGTTCCAACAAAACGTTTGCAAAATGTTTTGAAACGAAAAGTTTTATATAATGGTCATTTGTAAAGCACGCATAATTAATGATCATGTTTGTCAACGTTTTCGAGTGAATAATGATTTCATCATTTGTTAAGAAAAACGGTTTTAAATTTAAAAGATTAATACTAAATCAATACAAAATTGATTATATTATAAAGAATCTCTTCTAATACTTAATTAGAATATCAATAGGTTTTAACACACATGTTAAAACACAAGTTTCACTTTCACATATGAAAGATTTCTTACTTGCAAATAAGAAATACAAGTTTTCATAAGATGCGTACACAAACATAACCAATCTTAAGACCATATGAAAACTACTCTTGAAGCCCACAAACGGGTTAATTCAAAGTTTTAATCTTTAAACCACATAGGTTTCGAAACCTTTGATTTAAAACAAAATTGGATCTTCAACCTTTTTGTTTTAATACCTTGAACCATTCAACAAAATGGTTGTAATGAAAATAAACTCACTTTTGAATGCTAAATTAATTGGGTCAAGTTTTATGAAAACTACAAAAGCTTTTATACATAAACAAAATTACATTCAATCAAAACGAACGAATGGTAAAAAGCGAACCATTTTCTTTGTAAATAAAATCCGGTTCTAGAAAAAAGTCAAGTGTAAGTTCTCTAAGTCCAACTTTGAAAGACGAACAATGACTATATACTTTTTTTTTAAATACGAACGGTGATTTAAAAAAAATTTGTTTTAAGATTGTAGGAACCGTCCGTACAAAAACACAATATTAATCTTTAAATTCATTTACAATACAAAGAAAATAAAGAAAACAAGTAAATTACAATACGATTACAACCGAAATAAAATACAATACAAGAAATGAGTAGAAGCAGAAGCAAAAACATGGCTGAGGATTCGTGTTCAACACGGGTCCCTTAAAACAAATTCCGAGTCTCCCACGAGAACTCGTTTGTTTCCCAGGGTACAACAGCCGAAGCAGTATGTACTGCCGGGATTGACTCACAACCCAAATTATATTTAAAGAAAAGAGATGAAGAAGATCAACTACATGTTGAAATAATTAGAAGAGAAAAAATGAGAGAATGTTTTCATAGTTGGAGTTCTTTGGTGTTGTATTTGGTGTGTTTTCAACCAAGGTTCACCTTGGTATTTATAGGACAAGAATGAGTTGAAACACCTCATTCATTGTCCATAAACATGACATAAAACACTTATTCAACTTAATTAATTATGAGTTGAAACATATATTCAACACAATTAACTAGTTGAAACTCATAATAACTTCAAAGTTATAACACCAATTTATTTATTATTTTGTATTTTTCACAAAATGTTTTTGTGTTATACAAAAATTTCCAACAACTCTGTCGTCGCCTCGGGCGGCGGATCTACGAACAGGGCGCCGATCTTCTCCACAAGCACGTGAAGCGAACATACTTCTGTCGTTGCCTCCGGTGGCGAATCTACGACCAAGCAAGCATCTTCTTCCACGCAGAGCCATTTGAAAACCAAAGCTCTGATACCAAATGATACCGATTCCACGGAATATCCAAATGGCTCAAACACAATTGATAATCAAAGACGAAATATGAACCAAAGGTTTCAAGAACAATGTTCTTTAATTCAATAATCAACATAAACTCCTTAAACAATAAACTATAAATCAATACTTATACTAGACTCAACAACTTTTAAGATAAACATGAATAAATTAAATAAATAAAAGATACGCTAATTAACTAAAGACTCGATAATTAAGGAAATAAATATTATTCAAATCTCTTGATCTATATCCTTATCATAGTGTATGTTTTTATGTTGATTTTGGATTAACCGGCCTATAACATTATATACCATCGATACAGCTAAACAATATCACAAGACATGAGTTCAAGTGTCAAATCAACATATATATATCCTTCATTAAAGTTAAACCAAGATAAGCAAATAATTAAATTCATAAATTCATAAAAAAAATATATCAAACGTCACTTACGTACATTCAATGAAGTATACCCTTTGTCTATTCTCACACCTCAATCATTTATTCCCACACTCATCCAACCACCAGGTGCCGCGCTATGGTCAAAGAGCAGCGCCCGGGTCAAATTTTTTTATTTATTATTTTTTATTTGTAAAAAACAAATAAAAAAGTTGTTTTGGTTGTTTTTTAAAACTTGTTTATAAAAACGTGTTTTTTAGGTTGTAGTTTAAATTTTAAAAATAGTTAACTATACATTCAATATAAAAACGTTAACAAGTTATGAAACAAATACTCGAAACAAACGTGTGTTAACACTTTTTATATTAAATAGTTAATGTTTTTTATAATTAATAAAACTACAACTTTAAACAAAAGCATAAAAAACACAAGTATTTTATAAAAATGTTAAAAAAAAGCAATCCAAACTTGAATATATAACAACACAAACAACACATGTTTTTTTAATAAAAATAAACATTTTAAAAAATATATATTAATTTGATCCAGACGTGACACTTTGACCATAACACAGCAACTAGGGGTGTGTAAAATAAGGAGTGGTGTGTGAATAGGTAGACGTTACCCTATGTATATTATATATTTGAATTAAATTGTTACATACATATAACTGATTGATTGATCAGCTAATTTCAGAGATGATCGAATCATAACAAGCCACGCCAACATGACATCTACCACGTACATATAACATATCTAATGTATTCGTAAATTGGAATAACATAGCAAAGAAATAAAAAATAATTCGCGTTATCAGCAATATCCAAACAATATCACAAGAACATATACGATCGAAAACAAATATATAATCACAGTTTGATATGAGAGTCAGAAATTCATAACCAATACTAGGTTAATTATTATTATTATTATTATCTCATCTTCTAATAAATTGCTAAGCCTTGCCTCCACACAATGTCACTTGTCACCACCATATTAATCCTCATCATTTAAGTGTAATTGATGACTATTATATTGTTTATGATCCTTCCATGTTTTGAGCAAAATAATTAAAATATCGGAATCTTTGTTTTATTTTAACTATTTTGAATATAAACTTATATTAATTTTATTTTTTTATCATTTCATCCGTGGCTTATACTTTTTTTAACTGTTTAAAAGTTAAAATTATGTTAATTTTAAATAAATGTTACAAAAACTTGCATATTTTTTATTTTACTTATTCAAAAATTAAACATATTATATTTTCATTTTTACCGTTTCATCCGCGTGAACACGCGGGTGTTAACCTAGTTATTATATATATATATAAAAACAATGAACAAAACATTAGAATTTAATTAGAATCATCGATATATGCAAAAATGTGACAAACCAGAATCAAAATTAGTTACTTAATTACACTCAATGAAGTAAATCAACAAAAACGATCTAAAGTTTCAATAACTAGTCTTCATCATGCATCATCTTCATCATCCGGTTTTTCTACACACACAACCGCAAAACACAACTTCTCGTCTTGACGAAACGACCACACTTGAATCTTCGACTTGCACAGCAAATGGTCTTTGTTTGCCAACCAAAACTCATACCAACGAGTCTTCAACACATAATTCACCGTACTTGCCATATGCCACATAGTCAGTTTCATCGGCACCACACACTCGAACGCCAATCCATCCATCACCAAAACCTCAATCTCGTTCTCTTTCAAAACCTTGTTGTTCAAAATTCTTTTCTCGTCCGCACTCAAAAACTCATTCGTCTCAAGTTGATTAATCGGCATACTCAACCTGTTTTGACCTTGTCTCGTATCTGAAGGATATAAATTCTTCTGAATCACAAGTTTCAAATCCGTACCCTTCCTCTCATTCAAAATATGATCCTTCAACCTTTCAGTTACCTCATTGCTCACAATTGGTCCGCGAATAAACTTCTTTGGTGGTTTTCTCTTCGTTTGACCCGATGACGTTGACTCTTCACTCTTGATAGTTGACTTTGGTTCTTTTACATGTTCTTCGCGTAACTTGTTTTCACGAACGATTGTTAACCTTTTGTTCACCGCCATTGCTGCTGCTTCACGTAACTTGTTTTCACGAATGATTTTTAACCTTTTGTTCTTGATCACCCTTGTTTTTTCTTCACGTAACCGCCTCTTTTCATGTAACAACTCTTCTTTCGCCGCTTGTTCTTCACGTAACTGCTTCTCTTTATAGAATGCTAAAACATTGTTTGCATATACTTGGAGTTTCCGCATGTAACGTATGTCTTCGCTTGTCGGTTTTCGTTTAGTTCTCCTTGCCGGATCATCTTCTGACGTTAGAACCTGATCAAAACTCATACACGCCATGAATGTTTGCTTCAATTTCTTGAATTTGGGAATAAGAATGAAGGAGAATAAAATTTGTGAGAATGTGTTATGATCGACGTTGTATAAATAGTGTTTTTATGCATGCATATATAACGAAATTTTAGAAGTAAAATTAATGAGAGCAGCGATAATATCTATGTTTAAGATATGTTTGCATATTTACGATTATTAATTTATATCATATATTGCATGATGTACAACTCTTTATTGCATTTTGGTATGATCGAAACCCTAATTAGTGTTTGAATATAACACGGATCGATAACAAACTAGATTTAGGGAGATATTGTTTAGATAATATTCTATATTTTAGGATCTTCTAAATTCTCAACGTGAATATTACAAAGAATTTAGACATTGGTGTAAAAACATAAATTTAATTTAAACATTAACATACTTAGACATTGATGTAAAGACGTAAATTTTATTTAAACATTAATATCGTTAGACATAAATTAAAAATGTATAAGGTATCGGACGTTGCGGAGTAATTAAACTGGTAAAAGTAATTTAAACAATATGAGGTGTCAAATTATTAAGTAGAAAAAGTTGAAGAGTTAAAGTTGTCAATTAATTACCAAAAGTTAAAGAGTTAAAGCATAACTTACCAAAGAATGAGGTTGAAGTTACAAGTTCTCAAAGTTAATCATGGTTGTTAATCGTGTTTGCTCGAAACTAACCATAGTTGAATACAAATTAAGTATATAATGAAGGAAAATTGAATTTAAATAATATCAATTTTTGACTATTAGCCACTAGCAATTTTAACTTTAAAAACTATTTCTATCAGTCCTAAGTTTTACATTATTTTCTCTCACTAGGTCTACATTAATAATTTAACTCCGTTAAGTTTTTTATTTGAATTTCAAACTGATGTTTTAAGCTTTGATCAAAATGAGGATACGAGTTAACTGATGTAAAACTTATATTAAATTTGTTCTCCAAACGACAACCGTTTTGATTAATTGAAAGTTTAAACATCTGACTGAAGCAATGATTTCGCCGTTTGAAGCACCAATTTTACATCAATCAACTCGTAACCTTCTTAACGTTCTAAAATATCAGTTTGAAATTCGAATAAAAATGAACAAAGTTAAGTTTTTTTTAACAAAGGCCTAGCGAAAGAAAATAGTGTAAAAGTTAGGATCGCTGGAAATAATTTTTAAAGTTGCAGTTATTAGTGACCAATAGTCAAAAGTTAAGATTATTTAAATTCATAAAGTTAAGATTATTTAAATTCATTTTCGTATAGAAAATTAAAAACGCACTCTATTACAAGTTTTGTATAAAAGAATTCTTCTTATATTGAAAAACCAAAGGGTTTGTGAGATAAATGAACAGTAGTACAGTATAGTACTACTGTTTGGCTGCAAGGTACAAGTATTTGATCCATATGTCGTTTTTCCTGTTTTCTTATTCCAATTCACTTCGTCAGCATCCTACAGAGAGAAAGAGGCTCTCATCGTGGTAACCCCGTGGTTGCTGCCACCGTTCTCCGGCTGTCGGTTATAACGTGGTGGCTGCTGTGTGTTTTCCAGTTCCATTGTCTTTCTTGGTGTTGATGTGGGTGAAAAACCTAGAGAACAACGATGGGGGGTTTTGCTATCCTTTTACCTGGCTAGGGTTTTCGTTTTTGCCTTTTTGCATGATTTGGGGGTTCTGCAACTGTGTTAGGATTCGGGGTAAACACTGACTGTACAGTACTTGGGGTAATTGCTTCTTGATTTACACCTTTTACCGCAGCATGTGCAACTTTGCTTCACTGGAAACAAGTAAATAGAGGGAGGAAGAGACAACAGCGAAGGGAAGACAGGGTGACGCGATTGGAGAAGATGAAGTCTATTGAACCGGTACAAGATGTGGGATGTTCTCTTTAGATTGGGAAGGGAAGGTAATATGCAGCTTTTATTTGGGGTTTCCACCTTAAAGTTGATAATGAAATTACAGCCTCTTGCTGTCGCTTTTACTGGCGCACAATTTGATTGAATTTATGGTTTGTTTTTATATATAAAGGTAAAGTTGATAATGTATTGACTATAATCCTGTTATGCATAATTTGGAGTGTTGGTTGATGATGATACTTAAGAGCATTCATGGATGGCAGATTGTGGGCTTGAGCAAATCTTCAGATTAATGAACACTAATTGGAAGCTATCTTGCAATGCCACAAAAATAACCTTCTATTCAAAAGTTAAGTTGTTAAATGTTTGGATCTTACAAGCTACATTTACTGTTACAAAAGTAAACCTTTTATTCAAGTTGCTAATAAGGTAAAGCAATCCGAACACATAATAGGGGTTTTGATAATGTTATTTTTGGGTTAAAGAGTTTGAGGCAATTGCGTTTTTCAGTTTGTGTGTTCATACATGACTTGAAGCTATCAAAGTGAAAATAAATATTATTTACAAAAAAGTTTAATAACAGTTTTTGCATCCCTATCAATTCTGTTTTGTTTATTGAAAAAGTGGTGGCTTCAAGTATGCAAAAGACTTTGATATATTCTACTAAATGGAAGTTCAGATTCCACCAAAATTATGTTGATAGTTCCCAAAATGCAGTAGTATTTGAATGGTTATAACATTTTGCATCTATGAAATTTAAGCTATACTTCAAAGGTGTGGAAGATATATGTTCTAACCTGTTCAGTATCGTGTGGCTCCATATTACCACGCAACGGTTTTAGTCTGCATTCCTCGCACAACACGCGTGAGAGAATAACTCTAGCCGTCACATTTTGAATAACACTGTGTAGAATTCAAAACCTATATTACAATGGTGACGATTACGTTTTGGACACAAAACCAAACACGAAGACCTAACCGGCAAAAAAAGGGTCACGCAACGCGTGACCCAACGAATATAACTAGTTATATTAATATGACAATCTTTCCTAGGCGAAATTTATTTTTTTAACAAACGTTTTAAACCCATGACTTGTTAGTTATAGTTTTCCTTCTAACCGCTACGTCATACCTCACTCAAATGTTTGTACTTGACCATTTAAGAGGAGGATATATATAGACGTCCATAAATTGAAAAAAAAAAAGAAAAAAAAGAAAGAGGCAACCGATGTGGGTTTTTTTGGGGCAAGGTTTGACATAATGGTGCTTCCGTTACCGAGAGACTGATAGAGTTAATTTACATAAACCCCTCTAACACCAATACCACAAATGAAAATCAAACTTTATTATTTAACTCTTAACACTGGTCATGTGACTCATGTGTGACTCATGTTTGGCTTATCATATATATACGAGTGTTAATACGTTTTTCTCGTTCTAATCAACCATGACATCAATGATGGTTTGAAGTAAGCTTGATTTTTTCATTTTTTGTATACTCTTCTGCAATGCAATTTGCATTCTAATAAAAACTGTATTTTTTTTATTTTTTATAATTGTTTACATTTTGTTGATGACGGTCCAGATGAAGTCAGTTGGATAAAAGAGGGCAAAAGTTAGCGTTGGTGACCGGGTCAAGCTAACATGTACCTTTTGAAATGAGTTAAATGGGTCATTTTGTTAATTAAACGATGTTTAATAAAATGAGTTAAATGGTTCATTTTATTAACTCAACAATGTTTAATAAAAGTGTTTAATAAAAGAGTTATTGGATTTTAATAATCCGAACTTTAATGAATTGGCCGATATTAATCATAACTTAAGAAATTCTTTGTGATAATCCCAACTTATAAATTATTTTCCTCCATCGAGCCATTTGTAAGTGTGACACAAAAATGGTCAGGTAAGGTTTTTATGAGACACAAAAATGATCTGTAGGTTTTTTTGAGACATAAAAATGATCCGTTAGAAAAGACTTGATGGAAGAAAATAATTTACAAGTTGAGACTGACATAGAGAATTTCTTACGTTGTTATTAATATCGGCACTGGTTTAGTCTTAGCCATCACAATCCGTAGTTGGTCTATCACTAGCTATCTAATATATTTAACTACCCGTGAATCTAGTTATTTACACGCTTTAACAAGCATTCATAAACTGGCTATGTCTATGTAATTTCCAATGTGTTAAGCCCTAGATATATCTTTACGTTAACTGAACCCCGAAGTTGATCCATTTCCAATTCATAAGTTTTACCAATTAATTTTCCTTGCAACGTTCTTATTTCTTAGTTTAATAATTTTCTCAAAATTTCCACAGCCAAGAGGCAATAGAGTACTTTAGCAATTTAATTAATTAATCATTTATTTTCATAATCAAGTTAATTCAACACCATCCATTAATTCCATGTGGTTCGACACTCTACTTACACTAGCTAGCTAGCTAAGGTGATTAGAGCATTTTTTATATCTATTTTTTATTGGCATTTCGACACCAATCAAAACTCAAGGGGCTGTTCTGTAATTAAGTTTGTTAACAATCCATCCGTTAAACAATTGAACAGATTTAGGGATAAAACCGTTAGATACTTGGATGATTAGTAATTAGTTCTGATTCATACTTTAGTTAATTAGTTCAAATTCTTCATCCTTCTTCTCAATAACAAACCACTTCTTATTACTTCTTCAAACCATTAAACATTTTCCCGCCAAATGGCTAACTGAAGCGATCGCTGCAATCTTTTGCGAAGAAAAGTTACAGGTAAACCCTACATTAACAGATGTTCTTGCTTGAATGCAGTGTTTAGTATATGTTGGGTTGGGAAATAAAATGCATATAGTAGGTGAGAAAAAAATAAGTGGTTATATAGTTATGTATCATAGATAAAACAAAATGTTCATTGTCTATGTTGTTCTCGCAGACATATAGTAGTTGTGTTTGCTACTTTGCTGCATATAGTGGTGCACGAAACTAAACCATTTGATGCAATGTTGTAATGCAGTTTGATGCACTATTATATATAAACCTCTCAGCTAAAATTAAGTCAGGCAAGTTTCATTTAATGAGTAATGATGTGTGTGACTACATTACAAGAAAGATCAAACTTTGATCCATCTAATGATACATCAAACATTGATGCATCGTTGTAGTGCAATTTGATGCATTGCTGTAAAGTGTAATTTCAATTATACATCAAACACATTCTAAAGATGCATCAAACTGAACACATTGATTCAGAGTTGTAACGCAGTTTGATGTATTGTTATTGTAAATATGCATCCTAAACTGAATTATATATGCACTACTGAGTGTAGTTTGATGCATCAATGTGTTTTCAACAATAAGTCCAATACTTTTCATCCTCTTTAAAAAGATTATGGCCGGGTAAAACCGAACCATATGCACACATGTTACTATAAAGCTAAGCAACCTTCAAACATTTTACAATACAGTCATCATAAACCATATCTAGAATCTTAAACGCTTCACAAAGACATCAAGAAACAAACTCACACTAGTCAAGCAAGATAATTACCAGCGGCGGCGATACACCCGACCCGGGTGCACGAAGTTGATTTTGGCTCCATCCGATGCCCGGTTACACCAACGCAGGTCAGAACCCAAATTTGGAGAAACCCGCTTGTCAGTCACTATGTCTACTAACTTTAACACTGGTGACTTGGCCAAGATAAGCTTCAAAAAATCCATCACAGGTTCCATATTGATGAAGTTTCTTATCGTTATTTCACGGAGGCGATCCAAGATAACATGGGAGCGGTCTTGCAGGTCAAAAATGTTCATGCCAGTTTGCGAAGTTGGGTTATGACGCATCTGTTAATAAGCAAAATATATTTCGATAAAACAAAAAAAAGTTGAGGTGAATCATATAGAGTATGTTATAGTAACTAAACTGTTTTACCTGTATTACGATTGTTTCTATATTTGGGGAGCTTGTAAGAAAGAGAAGAGCAAACCGCAACTCGTTTTCGTTTGCAAAGCACAAATCAAATAAAACAAGATGTTTGAGGTAGACTAGTGAAACCGGTAGCTGTTGTGGAGTAAGGCCTGTAGCAAAGCACTTAATCGGGAAAAGAAAGAATTAGCAAACATGTTGTGTTTCAATTGTATGAGATTTACAGACGACAAAACAAACCCAAATACCCAATTTTTGGGTCGTATGAAATGGGATACTCTTTTCTAACATAGAGTCTAGAGAGGGTCCAAATGGGCCGGCATCAACTACCACCACTGCCTGCCGACACCACGGCCACCCGCACTCACCACTAGCCCGTTATAAAACAGGTTTATATATATAGTGGGCGACCCCGTTTTGATTCTTGTTTTCTAAAACACCTTGTTTCAAGCCCATTTTGGTCAAAACCTGTTTTAACCCGAACCAAATTGATGATTTTACAATGGCCTGTTTTGACCCAAATCTCTTTTGGCCCGTTGTTACCGTACTCTGTAAATCAATATGTATTACCTGAATTGGATAAGAGTTGAGTTGCAGATGGTGAATCCTAGGTAAACACTCTATTGGCGAATACCACATATGATCGAGAAAAGAGTACCTATAATCACATGAAAACCATGAAAGCCAGTTGCTAAGAAAAAGGTAGAACCATAAATACTATCCGAAATTGTGGAGGGCGCTTGATAATATTCCATTCCTTGAAAGGCGGTGAATACTAGAGCCAGTGAAACGGCCCGACCGAGAAGAGGTGCCTCCGTCCAACCTCGATAGTATTGAATGCTCCTTCCATCCAAGCATGATAGTTGATTTTATGGTCAGAACTCAATCCCGGGATGGTGAAACCTGCTTGATAGCATGACAAAGTCACAATTCCAATATCCCTTAAGATGTTTTTCATCACCAAACTGCAGCAAAGATAAAACACCCAAGTTATAGTAACACAAACTAGAGCCTTTGTCTAAAGCCTTTGACAATGTTGACTTTTTTAGAATAAATCAGTTACTTTGACGTTTGAAGATCTTTAACAAGTTGCTTGCCCAAAATAACAGGTCTAACTAGAGTTTGTTACCTTTTTATGCACTTAATCTTTTCTAAAGTAGTAACTTTTATTAGATTATATATACCAGAGAGAAGTACATAAGCAGCGGACAATTGGAGATGAAAAGTAGAAGCTCGTCCACAGTTATGCTGACATTGTTGAACTGTAAACACATCAGCTTGCTAAACCCTTTAAAGCTGGCCGGAGGTTGAAATGCACAGTTTCGGAGTGATAGACTCTCTAATTGTTGCAACATGAAGAAAGGCGGTAGTAGCTTGTGATCATCACCTATCCCAATGGTAAGAGTAAACTCCTTCACAGTAGCATTGCTTGAAAGGTGAAGTATTAACCTGTCAATCTCCCAGCAACTATTCAGTTGAGAGATACAAAGGGAGAATTTGACTATTGGGCCTTTGTGCAACAGCAAGATTGGGTAAATAACATGTAAGAGTTTGTATCTGACTGATAAGGCTTGATAAGCTGATCCTTGAAACATTTCATCATCAAATTTGAGTACGGGCATGTTTAAGTAATGATCCTTCCAGCTATGGGATAAAATACTTGTTCTAAATGCATCTCGAATTGGCATAAGAGTAAGCATTGTTTCTATTATGTTTGGAGGAAGGTTGCTTAGCCTATCTGTTGCTGGACCTTGAGCTTCCATCTTAGAACCGTTGCCTAAAATCTACAAGCAAGAAAATGCTGACCTAGATCATGAAGAGATTAAAACTTTAAGATACAAAGATTAAATATGTTACATAAGATCAATGCACTTACGACTCATTTATTACAGCACGTCAAAATGTGAGTGTGGGAGATTTAGGGTTGATGTACTTGACACAAATAAACATATGCTCAAGTTCATCAATTCAACCTCCATACAAATTGACCCTAATCAAATCACAAAACAAAAACACGCATCGGCAACTTTACAACATACTAAATCACTGCACCCAAGCAAGAACATACAATTCACCCTGCTGTTTTCTCAAACAAATCGCATTTTCATACAAACTTGTTTAGAGCTTCTTGACCTGTTTATCTTGTTTAGATAAATCGTCAACACGATTTTAAGTGTGACTGTTTATGTACTTGACACAACTAAACATATGGACCATGTTAAAGTTCATCAATTCAATCTGCCAACCCAACAAAACTACCGCAGCCCTAGATTAAACAAACACATGCCTAGACAATTTCTATACAAATTACAGAAACATTGCACTCAAGCAAGAACATCCAATCAACCCTGCCTGCTATTGTTTCAAATAATTCACATTTTCATTCAAACTTTCAAGCATCAACACTTGATCTTATGCAAATGAAACATCGAAATAGGTCATTTTCATACCGATTTACATCAGTTATGAACTGTAGTTAGGGAAATTGGGGGAAAATGATAGAGCAATCAAACAAAGAATAATCAACAGATTTAGAACAATAATGAAGTCAATTTCAAAGCAACATGATCGTAATTTAGGGTTTACCTGTAACTTTTCTTCGCAAAAGATTGCAGCGATAGCTTCAGTTAGACATTTGGCGGGAAAATGTTGAATTGAGAAATTGAATCAAAGAAGTGGTTTGTTATTGAAAACGATGATGAATTGAACGATTGATTGATTGTTTACAGAAGATGAAGAATTTGAAAACTGAAGTATGAAAAATGAAGTATAATCATCTACTGGTTTTATCCCCAAATCAATTCAATTCAGTTCAATTGATTAACGGATTGTTAACAAACTAAATACAGAAAGTACAAAAACAACCCCTTGAGTTTGAACCACTCACTAAAACTAAACACAAACTTATCCAACTATGTATGTACAATTGTACATATACCAACTTTACCTCTTATACTAACGACTTTTGTCATGCTCCTTTTTATCCTTGTTTAGTATAAGTCGTAGTACTTGTGACGCATGCGTTATTATACTAGTTTAGCATCTCAGCGGTACCTTGTTACTAATACTAGATGTGTCATAATATTAGTAACATTGCACTTTTTTTAGGTTAGAACAAAAAGTATATGCATTTAACTTACCACAAGATGAAGATGTATGAATACCAACAAGATATGTTGGATGCATACATGTGTTGTCTTATAGAGGGCCGGTCCTGAGTATTTCGTTGTCCTGTATGAACGAGGAAGAAAGGCCCATGGGCACTAACAGATTAAATTGATTGTTCCTTGTTGATCGCTTTTTTTTAATTGTCGGGCATCGGACGTGGGACAACAGCTTTGATTGATAAACTGGCTAGACCCTAGTTCTCTTGTTAGCCCAACAAACAACTAAATGAGTTTTTACTTTTTTACCCTTTTAATAGAAGCCTAAATGTTCTCATCTACTCTTTTTTATAATATTACTAGGTTTAATACCCGTGTATACACACGAGGTGATTTATACACATGTTGATTTATACACAGATTATCTAAATTACGCATCATTTAGTAAATAGCAATAATTTGATAATACATTAAAAAATACATTCATCTTCTATACTTTTTATGTAAGCAATTTTTTTTAAATATTTTAAATTTAAAACTTGAATGAGAAAAAAAAAGTGATTATAAATGTATTATTAAAAAAATACATTTAACTTCATATTTTTTGCTCCATCAACTAATGCACAAGAATTCCCTCCAAAACTTCTTATTATAGAACAAAAATAATTTCCCCCCAAAAATTTCCTCCCCTAAAACCTTAATTTATTAGATAGAAGATATGTATATATAGATATAATTTTATTTGATGCCCTCGAGACCAAGTGCCTTGTGCGGGCGCATTTGTGGCCAAGGCTTGGCCCGCCCCTGGTTTATGCAAATATAAAAACCGGGAAAATGATTCTTATTTGTGACATAGTCCAACATGCGATCTTTCCCGAATCATACAAGACGAGAACAAGCAGGATATTCTCTTAGACTTCTCACTTGTTCAAGTTAGTCAGTTCCATATTTTTTTAAGCAACTCTTAATTAATTTGCTTCTGATTTAATACACTACTGGTCACTCGCGGGCTTAGGATATGATACTTAGTTGATTTGTTTATATTTATGTTTCGATTATGAACGTGACATCAGATGGTGAATTGGGCTTAGTTAGTTACTTGAGGTAACCGATGGGCTTAATATCGACGGGCTTTCAAAAGGCCAATCAAAACTGAATAAAGAGGATCTCATTTATAGGGCGATGTTTAAACAATTAAATATCTACATACGTTAGAAGATCTTAAAGTAATGAACCAAGTCTACATCAGGAGGAAGAGCTTCCACAGACGTTTTCCTAATGAAGCGTATTAAAAAAACAAACAATCTGCAGATGACAATGTTTACGTATGGTCTGCCAGCACAACAGAAGAGCTTGCGCAAACTTTTTTCAGAAAAACAAACACCACCTTGAAGTCAAATAATTTAAAAAACAATTGGGAGTTTTTTTAGTTCTAAAGTTTTATTTATAACTTTTGTTTTGGATTTTATTCATATGATCTAGTCGTCATGATTGGCTAGAACCTTTTAATTTCAACATCAGGGTTTGTTTCTTTAACTTTTGATTCAAAACTTGTGTGAAAACGATTATGAGATCTTTCTATATGAATGGTTTTTTTGTTTGATTCTTGATCTCAAACCGGATCTATTCGAGCAACATTAGTTTGATTAATAAAATTGGTCACTTTGTTATACGGTTCTTCAACTATTAAAACCATTACAAAGTCTTATTTTTTTAAATAAGGATCAAGTAATATTTTCTATTTGTCTATGAACTCAAAATTATTATAGGGTCATTCAATCGAATTAAATATGTCGAACGACGTGTAAATTTAGGATCATTCAATCGTTTATTAAACTTAAGTTTGTTTCTTTAGTTTTTGGCTTACAATCAAAACCCCCCTTTAAAATTGTGCTTGCACAAAAAACATTTTAATATAAAATTGTTAACGGGTGACATGAACCTTACTTCCATTATACATTTATACTAGTAGGTTCACTTTATATATTATTTAGTGGATTCGACACCCATCAATAGTACGAACATCATGCAAGCTTCATTGGCTTGAAATTACAAAAAGTCGAACTAATACTGTGGTTGCAATGGTGGTTGCCGGTGAAAACCAACCATCCACCATACATGTCACGTTATGGTTAAATCCTCATGAGTTTTCAGATAAATATTTAACTTAACACAATCCGTAATGAAGAAAACTGGCAAAAAGCAACAAATATATATATCAGGCTTAAAGCCATCATCTACTCAAGTAACAAACCTCCCCCTAAATAAATGAATATACATACAATGTATAAACACAGCAACGACAACAAGAAGAAGGTGAAGACGACAAGGCGGTAAAATGTTTTCTTTGACGTGAAGATGAAGAGGGATGTATCTATTAGAGGATATATATGAGTTATATTTGAAATAGATTTATTATTATTTATGTCATTATCTCTTCCTTATTTTATGATGTACTTTGACCTATTTAAATGGTTGTTAATGAATGAGAAGACATGGAATATAATACCATAAACACTTTTATGGTATCAGAGCCTAAAAACTCAAAACCCTAAAAATCCTTACACCAAACACCTTGCTTCGAGCCTTCGACCGCACATCACCATAGTATTTCCGATTACCACCAATCACCATGATTAACGGTGATGAACCAAGTACCATGCAAGGACAAGGTCAACAATATTATAGTCAAAAGTGTCAATCAAACATCAATAATTGGCAAAAATCCCCTTGGGTGCCCTCTACTTCTCCGTACCCAACCATAAACAATACCAATAATAACAAAAGTGGACCAGAACAACAAAGGTGGAATCAAAAGGCCCAAAATCATGTCCCATGTTACGGTCCAACAGCAGATTCTACTTGGCAGCAGAATGCGACCAAACCAGTTTGGCAGAACCCACATATGCATCAGTCTGGCCCAATAAGCCCAATTTCAGGTTTTTCAGGTATGCAACAGGTGAATTTGACTGCTAATGATCCTAATTGGTACATGGACACCGGAGCATCTTCTCACCTCACATATGATCTAGGTAAAATTTCTACACCCTTGTCATTTTCTCCAGTAAAATCTATTTTTGTTGGTAATGGCAACTCTATACCAATTCAAGGTTCCGGCCACAACCATCATACCACACCCACCCACACCTACAACCTTAAAAACATTCTTCTCACACCTGATATTATCAAAAATCTTTTATCTGTTCGTCAGTTTACCATTGATAACCAAACCATTGTCGCTTTTGATCCTTTCGGCTTTTCCGTATATGATTTAAAAACTGGACTCACTAGAGCTCTTCTTTCACGCCATGATAGTTCGGGGGAGCTCTATCCGTTAACTTCACCATCTGCACCGTTCGCTTGTGTCACCACCAACAACGATCAATGGCACAATCGTCTAGGCCACCCGGGGAATCCATTTTACATTTATTGCAATCTCGTTTTATTATCCCTTGTAATAAAACCTCTATTTCTCATTTATGTCATTCGTGTCAAGTTGCAAAAAGTAAAAGATTGCCATTTTATGATTCTAATTCTGTGACTTTTAGACCGTTTGATATTGTTCACTCTGATTTATGGACATCACCCGTTGCAAGTGTTTCTGGTTTTAAATATTATATGGTGCTCATTGACAATTACACTCACTTCGTGTGGGTTTACCCACTCAAATATAAGTCCGAAACATTCACTAAATTTGTTAAATTTCACCGTTACATTCGCACTCAGTTTAACTGCAAGATAAAATCCTTTCAGTGTGACATGGGGGGAGAATTTGATAATCACGCCTTTAAAAATTTTGCAGATGCAAATGGATTCGTGTTTCGATTTTCATGTCCCCAAACATCGCAACAAAATGGGAGGGCGGAACGCATGATACGCCGTCTTAATGACATCATACGCACCCTCCTTTCGCATGCACATCTCCCCCCCACTTTTTGGGTAGAAGCACTTCACACCGCCACATATCTCCACAATATCCTACCTACAAAACGCCTAAACTTATCCACACCACACTATGCCCTTTATCACCGCCACCCCGCCTACGACCACCTACGGGTTTTTGGTTGTGCATGCTATCCGAACACTTCCGCTACCATGCCCCACAAGTTACACCCTCGTTCACTTCAGTGCATCTTCCTTGGTTATCCACCAGATCATCGTGGTTACCGGTGTTTTGACCCCTCTACCGGTAAAGTTCTTATTTCTCGACATGTCGTGTTCGATGAAAACACTTTTCCATACAACTCTTTGCCATCGCCAGAAGCCTATGACTTTCTTGACGATCCACCTTTCATTTTCCAACAACCAGTCCCAACATTTAACCACAACTTACCATCTATCAATCCTACTGTTACACATCCACCTATCCAACCAATTCCACCCGACCCATCTACACAACCAATTCCACCTGACCCATCTACACAACCAATTCCACCCGGGTCAATACCTCATACCACATCACTATCTCAACATGGTCCAACACCTAACACCATCTATCACCAAACACCACCTCACAACACCAACGACCCAACTCAACCCACTCAACAACAAGCCCAACAAAACCCACCAGCCTATCACGCATCACCCATTCCACCCTCGTCACCTATTCATTCAACTCGCCCACCAACGAACCAACACCACATGACAACCCGATCTCGTGCCGGTATCTCTAAACCCATTTCACGCCTCAATCTCCACACCACTACTATTTCCCCAGTACCCAAAAACTACCAAAATGCCCGGTCGGACCCGAATTGGTTTGATGCCATGACTAAAGAATTTAGAGCTTTGCAGGAAAATGACACATGGGAATTAGTTCCCAGACCATCTAACCACCCGATTATCAGATGTATGTGGTTGTTTAAACATAAATTCAAATCAGATGGGAACCTTGAACGCTATAAAGCTCGGTTGGTAGTTAATGGTAAGTCGCAAACAGTGGGTATCGATTGTGATGATACATTTAGCCCCGTTGTCAAACCGGCTACCATTAGAACAGTTTTGAGCATTGCAGTGTCTCAATCTTGGGCGATTCATCAGTTAGACGTTAAAAACGCGTTTCTACATGGAGATTTGAAAGAAACAGTATTTATGCATCAACCACCGGGCTTTGTTGATCCGCAGCAACCATCGCATGTGTGTAGACTTAAGAAATCGCTTTATGGTTTGAAGCAGGCGCCCCGGGCTTGGTATATGCGGTTCTACAATTATATCACATCTCATGGTTTTCGTCGCAGCACTTCAGACAATTCACTTTTTATTTTCAACGATGGGAAGGATCGGGCTTATCTACTTTTATATGTTGATGACATTGTTATTACTGCTTCCAATTCGCAACTGCTGACATCCATTATTCACACTCTCTCTCTCGAGTTTGCGATGACTGATTTGGGTTCCTTACATCATTTTTTGGGGGTCACTGCCACTAGAAGTAACAAAGGTTTATTTTTATCTCAGTCATCATACACTAGATATATCTTACATCGGGCTAGTATGACAGACTGTAAACCATGTGCCACACCTGTTGATACTGCATCCAAGCTTAGCGCAACGGATGGTGCTCTTTTACCCGATGGAACGCTTTATCGAACTCTCGCCGGCGCTCTGCAATATCTCACATTTACTAGGCCAGACATCACCTATGCAGTTCAACAGGTTTGTCTATTTATGCATGCCCCTCGGGAGTCGCATTTTGCCTTTATGAAACGAATTCTTCGATATTTGAGTGGCACAATTGATTTTGGTTTATGGTTAGTCCCTTCTCGTTCATCATCGCTCACAGCCTACTCGGACGCCGATTGGGGCGGATGTCCGGATTCGAGACGATCGACTTCTGGTTATTGTGTTTTCTTGGGGGATAATTTGATCTCTTGGTCCTCAAAACGTCAGGCCACTATTTCTCGGTCTAGTGCGGAGGCTGAATATAGAGGGGTGGCAAATGCTGTTGCTGAAACTACCTGGCTGCGAAATCTATTGTTTGAGTTGCATGTTCCATTGCAAAAGGCTACTATAGTGTATTGTGATAACGTTTCAGCCGTTTATTTATCTCATAATCCGGTACAACATCAGCGTACCAAGCATGTTGAAATTGATATCCACTTTGTTCGAGAAAAGGTTCAGTTAGGTCATATTCGGGTGTTACATGTTCCATCTTCAGTACAATATGCTGATATCTTCACCAAGGGGTTACCACGCCACTTATTTCAAGAATTTCGGGATAGTCTGCGCGTTCGTTCCACTGCCGCTTCAACTACGGGGGAGTATTAGAGGATATATATGAGTTATATTTGAAATAGATTTATTATTATTTATGTCATTATCTCTTCCTTATTTTATGATGTACTTTGACCTATTTAAATGGTTGTTAATGAATGAGAAGACATGGAATATAATACCATAAACACTTTTAGTATCATCAAATAAAACACATATGGTAGAGACCAAAGATATAACCAACAAACAACTTAGTGAGAAAAAATTTTGAAGAAAAAAAAATATAATGTGGAATATGTTTACATTTCAACATTTTATTATATCACTTAGTAATCTGATTATTTCATATCCTTTTATAAAATATTAGCTTCTGAGGATTTTTGTGTTATGTGCAAGCGGCCCAAACAAAAAGATCCGGGCCACATACAAGTTAAATTATATAATCTAATTTTTAATAAAAAAATGTTTTATCAGTATGTATAAAAAATCGTTATGTGCGATCACAGAGAAATGATGTCATGTACGTGCAATCGCACCTTCCATATCTCTATGAGTGGGCTAGCCTTTTAACAACTATTAATTAAAGGATCATAAAATGAACGTGTAGAATAACAATTAATCAATATGTACGTTTTTCACTCTATAATTTAGAAAAATTTAGTTTTATGGTGATAAAATATTGTAATCACATTTAGAAATTAAATTAGAATTTAAAAAGTCGTAAAGTATCGTTATATAATATAGCAAAACATAAAAATCTTATGTGGCATGTTTTCATAGTTTTTAGCTTATGTGGCATTATTTGAGAGATTATCTCACAATAATGATTTTTCTATTTAAAATATGTATATGGAATTTATTTTAATAACACTAATTACATTTTTGGTCCCCTAATATTTTGGAAAATTCTGAAAAATTTAAGAGTATTTATATTTTTAACCCTTTACTACAAGGGGTATATTTGAATCGGTTTATATTTGATAGGGTTTAAAAATAAAACTTACTGATAAAGTAAATAATAACATACAATTAAAGACCTCAGTGTTTTATAAATATACATAACATTTTTATATGATTTTTTTAAAAAAATAAACTACACCATAAAACTAAGCACTTTATTCTCTAATTTTTATATGCTTTTTATAAATATACATAACATATTTATATGATTTTTATAAATATAAATAACATTTTTATATAATTTTAGTATAATATTGCTATACTAAAAATCTAATTTTTAAAAATATATCATGTGTTCCGTTTTATCATGGTTTTGTCTCAAAACTGAATGGAACATTCATGAACATCTTTAAAAGCATCACTTGAATTGTGTTCCTGAACGTAGCACGGACACTAAACTAGTATAGAATATTAATCAAACAATATCTTCCCTAAATCTCATTTATCGATCCGTGTTATATTCAAACACTAATTAGAGTTTCGATCATATAACCCAAATGCAATAAAGAGTTGTACATCATGCAATACATGATATAAATTAATAATCGTAAATATGGAAACATATCTTAAACCTAGATATTATCGTTGCTCTCATTAATTTTACCTCTAAAATTTCGTAATATATGCATGAATAAAAACACTATAAATACAACGTCGATCATAACTCATTCTCACAAATTTTATTATCCTTCATTCTTATTCACAAATTCAAGAAATTGAAGCAAACATTCATGGCGTGTATGAGTTTTGATCAGGTTCTAACGTCAGAAGATGATCCGGCGAGGAGAAGTAAACGAAAACTGACAAGCGAAGACATTCATTACTTGCGGAAACTCGAAGTATTTGGGAACAAGATTTTAGCATTCTATCAAGAGAAGTTACGTGAAGCACAAGCAGCGGAAGAAAGGTTAAGATTATTCATACATGAAAAGAGGCGGTTACGTGAAGAAAAAACAATGGTGATCAAGAACAAAAGGTTAAAAATCATTAGTGAAAACAAGTTACGTGAAGAAGAAGAAGCAATGGCGGTGAACGAAAGGTTAACAATCATTCGTGAAAACAAGTTACGCGAAGAACATGTAAAAAAACCAAAGTCAACTATCAAGAGTGAAGAGTCAACGTCATCGGGTCAAAAGAAGAGAAAACCACCAAAGAAGTTTGTTCGCGGACCAATTGTGAGCAATGAGATAACTGAAAGGTTGAAGGATCATATTTTGAATGAGAAAAAGGGTACGGATTTGAAACTTGTGATTCAGAAGAATTTATATCCTTCGGATACGAAACAAGGTCAAAACAGGTTGAGTATGCCGATTAATCAACTTGAGACGAATGAGTTTTTGAGTGCGGATGAGAAAAGAATTTTGAATAACAAGGTTTTGAAAGAGAACGAGATTGAGGTTTTGGTGATGGATGGAGTGACGTTCGAGTGTGTAGTGCCGATGAAATTGACTATGTGGCATATGGCAAGTACGGTTAATTATGTGTTGAAGACTCGTTGGTATGAGTTTTGGTTGGCAAACAAAGACCATTTGCTGACCAAGTCGAAGATTCAAGTGTGGTCGTTTCGTCAAGACGAGAAGTTGTGTTTTGCGGTTGTGTGTGTAGAAAAACCGGTTGATGAAGATGATGCATGATGAAGACTAGTTATTGAAACTTTAGATCGATTTTGTTGATTTACTTCATTGAGTGTAATTAAGTAACTAATTTTGATTCTGGTTTGTCACATTTTTGCATATATCGATGATTCTAAATTCTAATGTTTTGTTCATTGTTTATATATAATAATTAACCTAGTATTGGTTATGAATTTCTGACTCTCATATCAAACTGTGAATATATATTTGTTTTCGATCGTATATGTTCTTGTGATATTGTTTGGATATTGCTGATAACGCGAATTATTCTTGATTTCTTTGCTATGTTATTCCAATTTACGAATACATTAGATATGTTATGTGTACGTGGTAGATGTCATGTTGGTGTGGCTTGTTATGATTAGATCATCTCTGCAATTAGCGATCAATCAATCAATGTAGGTTATGTCTATGTAACAATTCAGATATATAATATACGTATCAAGCAACAAGTTAGACAAGTCGCAAGCCAACTTATATATAGATGGATATAATAAGTGTCTTTAAACATTTATGGGTGTTAATGATCATATGCATGTGGTTAATGTACGTTTTGATGTAATTGAATCTTGGATTAATTTGACATGTGCTGGGGGTCAAGTATGGAGTGACTAAACATTATGTAGGATTCATAATTTCATATAATCATATGTGTTGTGATCTGGTAAAAAATTTAAAAGAATCTCACACGCAGCTAATGGTGCATAAAATAACTGGTTCAATAATCGAAACTGTAATCAGTTATTAACCGGTTGAGGAATAACTGGTTAGGATATTTTTTTAACCGTAGGTTCGTAACTGAGTAGGGATTTTTTTATGAATAACTAGTTATTAACCGGTTTTTTTAACCGATCCACTGGTTAACCGGAGAAAAACTTGAAAAAATAATAAAATATTAGAAAAACCGGTTAATTAACTGATTATTAACCGAACCGGTTAAAGTAAAATAACCAAAATAAAAAAACTACTTATTAACCAAACCGGTTAAAAAGAATAATCAATTTACTCAATAACAAAAAATAACGAGTTAACCAAAATTAACCGATGTGTGCACCTCTACACGCAGCCCATAAGTTAACCTTAAGAAAATGTATAAACAAGATTTGTTGATGGTGTAACCGTGTAACTAATGGTCTAATTACTAATGTAATACATTTTAATTCATGGGTCATGACTTGTATGACATTATGACTTATGAGTACCTTTTGGGCCTAGCAAGATTTTTTTAGGCTTAGTCAGGATATCAGTGAGCTGTGAGGCCCAGTAGACTTTTTGTTTACGTTTTATGGGTTCCCATGGAGCTTTACATAGATAGGCCCAGTTATTAATCGGCATTTAATACTTTAATTTGTAATCGGTGAGTTACTTTGTGAATTTTTTTATAATCGGTAGGCGGTTCTAAGTGTGTTTAGTCGGTCCTAATAGAAATAATCTATCAACAAAATCAATATAACAGAAATTTTCATAAAAAAATAATACACCCATGAAGTTTGAAGTATTTTAAGTATTATATTCACATCAATGAGTGTGTGTGTGTATAAAACTGAAATTTACATATAAAAATACCAAACCAATTAATGACAATTAATCTTGACTAATCTCAATTCCTAGCTACAACTCTACAAGGTACATCACAGCCAAACTATCACCTAGTGAGTTCTACAACATTTGATGGGTTATCCTCACTAACTTCCCTGTTTAAAACATAAAAGCTTTTATTATGTGAGTTAGTCCCACATTAATGTACCGCCTAACTTATAAGTACATCCTTGCACAATTACACCCTAACTTAACTTATGGATCTATCTTGAAACTCATGGAGCAATTTTGTATCTGTTTATCTTTGTCTCTTGTATTTTTCTAGTGCCTTGCTAATTTTGTTTCAATGAAATTTTCAGTTCACAAAAATACTTGTAACTGGATCCGCCCATATGCCCTATCCAAATTACAATAAAAAATTACCAACGGTTTTCCTTTTTATCAAATCGAAATTTCAATAAAATTTGATATATAACTTTTTTAACCTAACAAAATTGAATCAAGAATATATACCAGTGTTTTATGTTTATCAATCCCTTAATATACTAAAACAAACCCAGCCCTTATGTTTTAGTTGATCCTAAACTGTTTATAAATTTAACATTTTTACGACTTTAACCTTCAACTAACGTATTATTATTTTGACCATCTATACGTTACTTTAACATATCTACGATTTTGAACCTATATGTCATAATTATCATTTTAACTTTTAAAGTTGGGTATGTCTCTCTCCTTTAGTGATGTATTACCGTAACATACAAGACATAAAACGTTTTAAAAAACACGTGTGAGAAACTCAAATACACGAACCTTGACGGTCGCAGCACTCGACTTGGTCTTAGAACCAATGTTTATATACTAAAAAAACATAAAAACCATCAAACAAAATAATTAACTAGACGAAGATATATGACAAAAATACAAATAGTCAAAAACCCAAAACGACGGTGTGACATTTTTGAAAACCCTAATCCAAACCCTTATATAAATACTTAAACCCATTTTCAGCTCAACACAAAACTGAAACCACACAGCCGCATCTTATTTTTGTTCAATCATCATGAGCTCAAATTCAAATTTAAACTTATCGATCTGCAATTTAAAAGTGTATTAGTATACTAATTGCACGACATAGCCCCTTATAACTTCAAGTTCATAGTTGTGAGGAACAAATCGAGATCTAAAGGTATTATTTGTGCTATATCGATTTTAGATTTTGTTATAACACAATCGGAGCAATTGCTACGCTTCTCGATTTGTTTTGGCAAAATCACAATTAAACTTTTGTTAACTTTTTTTTATTTAATTAGATGCAAAATGATGAGAAACTTTAATCTGAATTTATTGTTGAATTCATATTTAGTACCTTCAAAGTTCTCTGATTGCTTTTGTTTTTTTTAAATCTATTTTATGATTTTTTTCTATTACTTTAGTCTGTTGTGACATTTTTGTTTAATTGATTGTATTTGGGGGAATTTGAAAGCACCTATTTTCATAATCTGGTTTTATTTTTTACTGATCTGATTATACGAGCATGGTGCGAAAGTTATTTTTTTTCAAATTGTTTGTTGTTTGACTTGTTATTGTCAAATAATAATTCTTGAGAAAAATACATTTTTAATGTGTTCAAGTTAGTTTGTGTTGAAGAACAGTTTTCATATAAGTTGTAAATGTGTAAAGTGGTATACTAGTTTTTTTTTAATGACAATATTATTAAAATGAAAAATAGACCACTAGCAACATGTTTGGATCAAACAACCAAACACAGCCAAACTAAAACTATAACAACAAATTATGGCACCAATTATGCCAAACGATGTCCAAACCCCGAAGATAACACTATCAATTGCTATTTGAGTTTTAACACTAAGTTTTTTTTATGGCAAACTATATTATTAGACTACTTAAAATTAAATTATATCAAATATTACCAGGTCAAGAATAGATCTAAATAAAAGACAATGTTTTTGTTAAGTTTATAGTACGATCTTGAAATTAGAAATGAAAAAAAAGAGTTTTGGTGAAAAAGAAAAGAGTTTTTGACTAATAAGTAATAACTGAGGTGTGAGCTGTGAGGTGACACTAATTTGATTTTGTAAAGATTTTAAAAGGTTTAAAAAATAGCATACAAATATTCCAGACAAAAGATATTCGACAAAATTTATGATGATACTTATATACTGGGTTGAGCATACGGGTCGTCAAGCATGAGTGTATGCTGTAAATTGTGATGCATTACGTTATTTGTTAAGTTGTTTATTTTTCGTTTTTACATTGATTTTAAAGATGTAAATAAGATAAATTGAAAAATATAGAAGATAATATTATGGTGATTTAATGTATTTGATTTCTTTCAATACATAGCTAAGTATAGAAGATTCTTAATTTTGAGCGAGAAAATGTTTCAAGACCCTGTTCAATGAATGACACGTGTCCTCTAAACCCTCTTTTATTAGAAGGTATAGATTTATTGCACCCATGGGGTTAAAATTTTTATACCTCCATCGATCACTAATATAAACTTAGGGGCTGTTTGTTTTACCTTTTAATGATTCAGTTCAGTGCTTAATCATTTAGATTCAGCATTCAGAGCGTTTGAGCCTCTGAATGGTTCAATTTAGTGTTGAATGGTTAAGATATTGAAAGATGCTGAATGAAGCATATACCAAACTTACCATCACCTGAATTTCTATCTCAATATCATTTCCATTAATAGAGCCTCTTAATGGTTCAGACCTCTTAACGATTCAGCATTTAATGATTCAGATTTTACCAAACAGCCACTTAACCAGAGAGAAATAAGACATGTTAAACAAACTGCGTTGGATTAAACGGTCTATATTTGAGGCAAACATAGTTAACCAATATCAAACCTGTAATGACAAATTTAATTTATCTCGTCATTTTCTTACTCACTAACATAGAGATGTTCAATAAATAAAGATTACATGAAACAACATTCTTAACCCAATTAGATGTAAATATTCAACAATACGAGTGACATGACATGCTAAACAACATTATCGACAAAACTCACTAAATACGGCTAAAACTATAATAAAGATATATTGGTTTTCACTAGTCCCAACTATCACTATTTGTCTTCTACCGGTTCCAACTTTTAAATTGGTTGTCAACGGTCCCAACTTTTATCACTTTGGTAACCACTGGTCCCGTCGTTAAATTTTTTTAACGCCGTTAAGTTTTTTCCAAATTCAAGACCGATGTTTTAGACCTTTTGATTGGAAGTATAATACGTGTCGATTGATGTAAAAGTTTTCTCGAAAAGGCTATCCGAATGATAAAATTTTTATATCCGATTGAAGCACCGTTAGGTTTAAACACCCGATTGAAGCACTATTTCGTTGTTCGAAGCGCCGTTTTGATGTAACTTTTCCATCAATCGACTTATATTATCGTTCCGATCAAAATGCTTATAACATCGATATTGAATTTGGAAAAAACTTAACGGCGTTAAAAAAAATTAACGACGGGACCAGTGGTTACCAAGGTGATAAAAGTTGGGACCGTTGACAGTCAATTTAATAGTTGGGACCGGTAGAAGACAACATGTGATAGTTGGGACTAGGGCTGGCAATTTCTGACACGGACACGATAACACGACACGAAACGACACAGAATTAACTGGTTTTGTGTTTGACCTTAACAGGTACCGTGTCATTAACAGGTTAACATGATAAAGACACGTTAATTATCGTGTCTTAACAGGTTAAAGATCTGTTAACACGATAGGTCACCTGTTAATATTTATTTATATGAAATGTTAGTGGAGAATGGAGGTGGAGATGGACTTTAATAGACTTTTAATCTTTTTTCATATTCGTTTATTAAGTATTATTATGTTTAAATACTATTTTTATGTAAATTTGTTGTTTTGTGTCTTAAGAATTATCATATTAAGTCATATTTATTATTTAAGACTTATGAATTTTTTTGAAAATTTTATTTTTTTTAAATGGGTTTTTATCGTGTCATATCGTGTCTTATTGTGTAACCTGCTTTTTATCGTGTTCGTGTTCGTGTTTGGAAAAAATGACACGATAAGTTATCATGTCGTGTTCGTGTTTGACCTTATCATGTTCGTGTCTTATCGTATCGTGTCTGACACGATATGCCAGCCCTAGTTGGGATTAATGAAAACCAATATACCTATAATAAAAGATTAAATATAAGTTATGATTACAACAAACATTTTATTATAATGTATTAAAAAAATCACACAATATCGTCTTAAGTAGAGTGAATTATTTCTATCGATTGATACCCTCTAATTTCAAAACCGTATTTTACTCTTAACAATTAAATTTTATATCTGTTTGCACAGAATATAATAATTCACGTCTTTGACTAACATGGGACTGACTAACGTTTGTTTTTTTACGGAATTAATTCGGATGTAGCAAATAGCGACAAATTGATAAATTTAGGAATGTAAAACGTAATTTTAAAACTATTATATGCAAACTGTTATTTTAGGCAAACCTGAAAGAATCAAAACCAATCTAATGACATAAACTTGATTAATCATGAAGTTTAAAAAGACATTTCATAGTGTTGTATCAAGAGTTTAATATTGTCATATCTTATAACTTTTGCTTGTATGATATTAAAAGAAAATAAAGATTGATCATACGTTTATCCGCTATACGAAGAAACATGATACGAAACTAGAAATGGCTTGGACCACATGGATGACAAACACAAGCACCATCGTCACAATACGAATCAGCACGACGACACCAATACTTTTTGCACATATTGTCATTCTGGCATTGTGACGACAAGGATCTTCGGTTGATGCGAAACGCCTGAACCCATGCCACTGGTGTGCCTGTAATTCGTGGATTACATATGCAACTGCCATTCTGACTGTCACAAAACGCATCTTCGGCTCCACAAAATGTCTTGCAATAATCAAGTTCCCGGGGGCTTCCGACCGGTGATTGCATTGGAGATGACCATGCTGCAAAAAGAAATTTAAGATCATCAAAAAAACATGATTGTTAGAAGAAACAAAAGGAGCACTAGCATACAAATTTGTAATAGTTTTGAATTTTAAAGTTATGGTTTCAAGTTGTTTGCCTTGGTATATTAAGAAGATGGTTAAGAGACCAATCTTGAACGAAAAGTACCACATAAGTATAGTTAAGTTTAGTATGATGGGAAGAAATGAAGGCTTAACTTATTTTAGTTTATGTTTTATATTTATATACAAGATTTAGAAGGGCCCGGTAACAGGCTATATAGGTTATTGGGTTAACTACTTTTGAATAGGACCGATAATCAGGTAAACTATTTAGACACGATAATACATGTTAAGCAAAAAAGTATACTATGTAATTTTATACTTTTTTAAAATAATTAAAATTAAAAGACTAGGGTTTATCATTTTATTATTTGATACATAAAACATACAACTGTCACACTTAAACCATCAAAGTCGAATTTAAAGGACTTTTTTTCATGTTTAATACTTAAGTTAATCGCATCGTCTGAAACCTGTTAAACAAGATAAGACAAGATTTGTCAGCCCTACTTTTGAACCGCCTTTATTTGAGTTAGTCGGTTATGGGCCGAAGCAGTTGTACTGACAAATTAACCGATGGTTATACTAATTGAATTTGGAAACGTTTTTTTTTCTTTTAAGAACTCATTTGTTTTCTTATTCATTCACTGATACAATTATTAACTTCACATTTTGTTAACATTTTTTAATTAATCAACACCAAAATATAAATACGTTTCATATTTGATTTTATTAGATCAATGTAACTGGTTTGACTAGACTAGCCGGTTACATAACCTTTATGAATTTGAAAATATTGTTTATAACAAGCACAACTTGACCGCATTAGCTAATGAAAATGAAACGTATGTACCTCTTTAAGATAATACGTTTGGTTTTATATTTCTTAATTGCAATTAATTAGTTGTTTGGTTTTTGTTTTTTTAATTGCAATTTCATTGAATAGCATGAAGTTTAAATTAGAACAAATTAAAGTGCCTTTAAACAATAAAAATAAGAAACAACAACAAAAATTTGTGAGAACAAAAACCAACCAATTAGATTTTTCTTTCTTTTCTAATTAAATTTATTAGAAGTTTATAATAGTCATTTACTTAATTAGCAAAATTAACTAGTTTATTCACATGTAGGACATTATAGTTAATCACTCTTTTCTACCGAATTAATCTATTTTTGAATTAAAATTGCAACATCACCTTATTTATATTTATATTTATATACTACCTAATATATAAGGTCGGTGCTTTTGCACCGGCCGTAACGTGACGTTTCAACTTTTTTTTGATTTAACGTATTTACGATTTTAATTCCTGACTTTTGACGTGTTTACGGTTTAATCCCCGACTTTTACAAATTGTCATTTTAGCTCCTGATAAGTTTTCGACTTTGATCTCTTACTCTCCTTTGACATATAGTACGACTTCAATATTATTATCGTTTTGACCTATAACTTTTGATATTTCATCGTTTTTTAATATGTGACACATGCATTACGGTTTTGCGTCATGACGTACAGGACATGAGACTTGCTTTATCAACGTATGACGAAGTCACATACGCAAGACCCGACTGCTGCAACGCGCGGCATGATCTTAAATCTAGTTAAATATTTATTATTCAAAAATCAAAACTAGCTAGTGTTTTAATCTTACATATTTAAATATTTAATTCTACCATTTGAATCTTATTAAATTTAACAAAGTAACAAACTTATCACGTCACAATATATATGACAAAGCTTAAAATCTATTTATATATATAAATCCAATTTCCCAATATATGAACACAATAAGTTAAAATGTAGGATCTTTGTGTAGTGTATGAAAGAATATATTATTTATTTATGCATGATATGATATGATAGTAATCGATTGTAATATAAACCCAATCAATAGATAGCCCCGACAGACATGACATGTCACCATATTACTACTACATTATACAAACACGTATATATGCGATACACCATAAACACATTTAAATGCATTTACACACATGCACCATACACAACACTACAAAACAAACACGACATTCTTCTCGATATATATATCACCCAAAACATGTGAACACAAGGTCGTTAACTAACACCCATACATTTACATGTAGTTAATAGGGTTATTGGATTTAATCACCTTCAACTATTGGTTATTGGCCGCTGTCACCCTCAAGTATCACTTTGGCCAATATCACTCCCAACTAAACACTTTGGTGTCCGTATCACCAAAAGTCAACCAATTCAAGTCACTTTTGGTTAACTTTTGATTATTTTTTGGTTAGCTTTTGGTGTTACGGACACCGTATCACCAAAACTTAACCAATTCAAGTCACTTTTGGTTAATTTTTTGTTAATTTTTGTTAAATTTTGGTGATACAGACACCAAAGTGTTTAGTTGGGAGTGATATTTGCCAAAGTGATACTTGAGGGTGACAGCGGCCAATAACCAATAGTTGAAGGTGATTAAATCCAATAACCCTAGTTAATATGGTTATTTATTTGTTTTAACAACAATCTATCAATTCATACTTTACTCATAAGCTATAAACACCACACTATTTTATAAACATATATAACTTTTTTATATGAAAATATATTTAAAAAAAAATTACACTATAAAATCAAGCATTTAGTTCTCTTTAATTTGAGTATAATATTGTTATACTAAAAACAATTTTGTTTAAAATAAATATTATGTTCCGGTTTTACCACGGTTTTGTATGAAAACTAATTAGAACTGTTCGCATCCTCATAAATATATCCTTAAAATCACCACTTAGTTGTTGTTTTCCCGAGCATAGCACTCATTTCATTAAGACTATAGGACTCATGGACCCGCTATTCAGGTCAAACACTAACAGAATATTTTTTTCCTAATTATTATATTTATCTTATTCTTTATATGTCTACTTAGTTTATAACTAATCATATAAGTACTGAAATTTAAATTTTAAAATATTGTGTTATCCATATTAATCGATGGATTACGTGTAATTACATTGTAGTTTATAACTAATCATATAATACATATATTACATGTACTTTTTAATAAGAAATATAATTTATTAATGTATTTTTTTTACTAAAACTCACGTCGACTACAGTAGTCTCATGAGCATGTAACTACATCCCCAAGCTTCAAGAGGAACCAAGGAGAAGAATACTCTGTAGTAGCAGCAGCAGTGGCCGAGCATCAGTCATATTATACGAGATATAACCAAGTATACACTACAAACCAAATAATTTACAAGCTAAATATCAGCTCAAAGTGACTCAGACTTGTTTACATCCAAATAAATTAACCAAATGTTAATTATATTTTTTATTAAAACAAAATTTTAGAAGTTTTACTTTTACTAATTTTAACATAGTATATTAAACAATGATATGTGAACAATATATCAATTAGTCACCTTAAAAAAACTATAATTTAATTATTATTTGTTAGTTATGGAATAGCAATTAAATAATGGTTGTGGACTTCGTGTTTCAACGTTCAACAAGTCATTTCAACAAATGCAAATTTACTTTTTAATATGTACATGGGCAATCATAAGTGAGCACAAAAAAAAAAAGTCTTAGTGGTTCACCGTTCACACTCGTCACATTTTTATTGACTAATTCACTTGAAAAAAAAGTCAAATGCCTAAGATAGTAAGATGGCTTTTGGTTTGTCACATTTTAATGTTTGATTGTTTTCCCATATATTCTTAAAAAAGAAACTAGTTTTTTTTTTCTCTTCATTTTTTAACTTTTATGCAAAAATCACAACTTTTTATGCAAGCAAAATAGCAAAAGATTATTGGATTTTAATAATCTGAATTTTAGTTTATAATTGTGACATAGAAATAGTCGGGTAAAGTTTTAATGAGACACAAAAATGGCCTGATAGGTTTTTTGAGTATCCGTTATAAAAGGCTCGGTGGAGAAAAATAAATTATAAGTTGGGACCGTTATATGAAATTTTTAAAGTTGAGATTAATATCGGCCAATATATTAAAATTAAAATTATTAAAATACAATATATTAAAGTTCATATTATTAAAATACAATATTAACAAACATTTTATTTAGAGAAAATTCTAAAATGTCCCTTTCAACATAAACCTCACCAAAATTTCTATTCCAAGCTTTAATCTTCAAAATGACATTTTTAGATAAAGCATCCAACTATACTCACAATGAACGAAAAAACAATCAAGTAAACTTTTTTAAACATGCATGTAGAGGAACCAACTATGTTTCAGGACTTCAGTTAAAAAAACAATATATACCTGCATCCGCGGTCCGCCTCTACTATATAAACGCCCTAAAACCTATAAAAGTTATTAGACTCTTTAAGGTTGTTGTATAGCCAACAACGTAATTATAAAGAGACATTTTAAGAAAGAAATGTCTAATAAACCTTTTGAGAGAATGAAAATTAAAAGAGACATTTTAAAAATTTTCCGTCTAATTATCTTAATTTATACCAAAAAAGCATAGAACACCTTCCAAAATCCTTATTAGTACTTAGAAATACAATAACCTTTAACCATCACATAACTTAATCTTCAAGTAAAACCTTATGACCTATCTTGTAAGAAGCATAAGCATCAACACATGCATACTCCACTTGATTCTCATTCAACACTCTTGCCTCCCAATTGCTCATACAAACATGCTTTGGTTTCTTCATATGAAGCCCCAACACATCCTTTGCAAGATCCTTCAAACCCGGCCGCCGGAACCTTCCAGGCCACTTCTTCATTGCCGCCGCTCGAATATCCGCACTTTTAGAACATTCCAACCCATACTCATTTTTAAGCTTCATAATGTCATCTTCAACTTCAATACCAACAAAAGTAAATGTTGGGTTTAAAAGAAAACTTTTTAGGGATTGTGGGATTTCATCCATGTAAAAAAGTTGAAGAATTAAGCATTTAGTGTCAATGCAAAGTTGCAAGGTGGCGGATTTATTGCTCATGGACCGGATAATGTGTGGTCGCCATTCCACGTCAAGCCCAACCACCACGGTTAAGTCGTTGGCATGAGCCATGAGAGTTTCATAGACCCATTGGTTGGTGATTGTGGCTTTGTCAGTGACAGTGGTCTCGATTGTTTTGTTGTCGTAATAGACATGATATTTGGAGGATGTCGAGTCGTAGGTTATGGTTTCGGTGATGCTACGAAAAGCCATTGTTGTTGTTTGATTTGGAATGAATGAGTTTAAGGCAAGCAAGCATTAGATTAAATAATGATGATCTTGTGTAACTTATGAGACCTTTGGGATGTTCTTATGAATACTTATGGTTGAAATTTGAAACCATTGTGTTTCCAACATAACGGTATAGCTACAATACGTTATATTAAATAAAAGAAACATGAATTGTTTCATTAATGCTGTTTATATGATCCTAAATAGGTATAATTGTGGCTTCCGTAGCTAGATTTTAATTGTTCAAGTTAATTTCTAGTTGTAGATGTTCAATCATCAAAATAAAAAAATGTGTGATTACATGTGTATTATGCACACAAATATACTCTTATTAACCACCTATACATGTAAACACAAATATATTCTTATTAACCACCTATACATGTAAGTACAACATTAAACATCTTACCCCCCCCCCCCCCCCTCTTCTAACTTCGCACAACGGTCACTCAGTTTTTTTCGTCGCTATAAAGTCACTCAACTTTCACGTTTAGTTTTAAAATCTTGCAAATCTGCTAACAAATATTGAATGATCTCTCATAATTGTGAATGCAGCACACTGAGTACACAATCAAAATTCAGAAAACACAACACATCAGTCGTATCTCGGATGCAAAGTGTGAAGTTTCCAATAGTAAGCAAAACAAAATAAAAACAAGGACTAATAAGTAGTAGACTACAAGAACAACAACCAGAGCTAACAAACAAATGGTTAGGAAGAAGCTAAGATACTAAAACACTAAAGCTAAGTCAAACCGTGCATCGATAACCTTAATCAAGCACATCGAGTCTTGCAACAAATTCACTGATTGAGTGGATTACATGGAGTGGATTCTCTATATGAATAGCATGCCCACAATTAGGAACGTTGACCACTGTATGAAGATGTTTGACGGAATCATCTTTACCCTCCTCAAGTTTTGAAGACATAGCGTGAGCAATCTTTTTAAACTTCTCATCTTTATCACCAACAATGAGCAGAACTGGGGATTTAATATGCTTCAGATCTTCCCACAAAGAACTATCAAAAGAAATCGCATGTATACAAGTAATTAATAATTGGTCATAGCAAAATAAGCCACAGAATTCGTTAATATTTACAAAAATTATAATTAATAAACAAACATACGGTTGTTTTCCAGTACTAAGGTCGGACAAGGCTTTTCCAAGAGCTTGCACGTCGTCATGTTTCATGCGGCTTGCAACTATCTGATTGAACTGGGGATGGGTTCTTAAGCTGCATGATGAATAAGTTACAAGCACAGTTATATATAGTTTGGGATGTATATTTTACGCATAGGGATGTCTGGATGTTTGTTTTTAAGAGATGTGACGTTAAACTATACTTAATTGCAAAACACGAATCCAAACACCCCCATATTATGGCATGGACCATAGTAACTATAAAAGGAAATTTAATTTTTTTTGTAAACTACCTTCTCCATAGCGCTCCAGAGTACCATGTCTCTACAAATAAATCCAAGCCATAGGAAACAAGGGCACGTGATAAAAAATCATCTTTAACAGTGCGAACTTTTCTCTTCGCCTCATCATATAATCCTGGGCTTCCAGATATTAAAACAACTCCTTTCACCTTAATATATAGCACCAATTAATATAAATAATAAAAATAAAATGTCATATAAAGACACGTGCATCTTTTTACGTACCATATTGCTGCATCTCAAAGCTGTGTATAAAGCGATCCTTGCTCCCATGGAGTATCCAACAACTGTGACTTTACTGGTGGTAAGAACAAGAAACAGCTTGTGTAGCACGTCTGCAACTACCTTCATTGACATGTTAGCCCCCTTGTCCATATCAACATTGAACTGCGTCTTTGAACCCCCATGACCAGGAAGGTCAAATGCAATGCATCTTGAAGATGTTGACATGGCCTTCATGATGGGAATCCAATCTCCGCTAGTCCCAAGGAAGCCATGAAGAAATACAACGACGTTATCCTGCATCGATATATAAAACATCAAAAACCATCGAATACTAATAAATCAGACATAAAAACAATGTTTTTTTTTGTTTTTTACATTTCTTTTGTCTCCAAGCTCTTGCACATTTATTGAAAATGTTACACCCTCCACGTCTATTTTTAACTGATAATTTCGTACTTCCTCGGCTTTAAGACTTTGGGTTACTGAATTCTGGTTGATGTTAACGTTGACCAAAGTTTGACAAGCATAATAAACAGATGCTTCCATAAAGCCGTTGACTGCACCACGGTGAATACAAAGAGGGTCAGTGGTTACATCCTCTTTGAGCCACTTGTATGTTCCAAGACCATGAGCCACAGGTGATGCAGGTTCACGATTCATTATTTTGCATAATTCTGCATTTTGCATTTCAAGAAAACAAGAAAATAGAACGTATGCTGACAAGGCAAATCCACTCTCAAACGCTGCACTGACAACAGCCATTTTCCCCTGTTGCTGGGCCCATCTTGCAATTAATGCAGCATTTTCAAATCCACCAACAAAGCTTGGTTTTATAACCTGGAAATAAGAGTTTATCCAATTTTAATTGATGAAAATATAATGGAATTTCAATAGATTAGAAGAGATTTAAAGGGTTAATAACTTACGACAGCAACAATTCCATTGTGTTTGAACCTAGCAAGCGTTTTAAGAGGATTTTCTTGAAGATTGTCAATGGTTTCATCAAGGGCCACAGGTAAGCCGCTTTCTTCACAAAACTTAATTATATCATTTTCATCATTCACAGGTTCCTGAAATTTAGCAAGTAAATAAATTTGGTGAATGGGTTGTATTACAAACATATGCTTCACTTAAGAAATTCTTTATAGAGCTTCAATATATACATTTAAATACAAGATATACATAGGGTTGAAAACAATGAAATATCATTGAAAAAATTTAATTTAGTAACCATATCCAACACCGTAACCATTTATATAAATACACAAATTAGGACAAAATTAAACTGTTTTGACCTGCCCATTTTGCAACGTGTACTATAGAGGATACCTCAATATACTGTAATGCACAGTCTTTCACATTAGAGCCAAACTGAAGAGCCTGGTCAAATGACCATTTTCGGTTTGCATCAGCACGAAGTTGAACATGGAAACCAATTTTCCTCCTTATTTCTTGTATAACAATGGAATCTTCAATGGGATTTGGTCGACGTGCCACCTGCGCGAACAAAATATTATTAAAGATCACTTAATAATATATGGCTTCATTCTAGAAAACAAAATCTAGACAAAGCTTTTGCTAACTTTTAGTTTGATTGCAGTAAATCCTTCTTCAACGAGTTTAGCTGCAAGAAGAGCTACTTCTTCAGGAGTTCCATCAGAGTCAAGAAGTGCACATATTTTAACATTTAGTGACTTTGTAGAACATTCTTCTTTAGGGGCGCACGGATGAAGTAAATTTAACATGGTGGAACCTTCTGCTGCAGCTATAGCATTTAGAATGGCCATCTCCAAACCACATCTAACACTGGGAAGAAGTGAATCGGGCTACATATCATGCAAATTAATCGATTCTAAGACTTCCACGAACTAAAAATATTCATGGTTATAAACATCCAGTATGATGAATAGATAAAAATTGGTTGTACATACTGGGATTCCTAAATTGGTTGATATCCAGTTAGAGATTGATCCTTTTAGAAGAGGAAGGGATGAATATAGGGGAGCTCCTTCAATAACATGAGTAAGAAACAGAAGTTGCTCCTTTACATCCAAGAAGTTTTCTTTGTAAATCCCGAGTGGTGCAACCTGTCCACTATAAATACTCAGAAACAACTTTACAAGTAAAACAAACGTCAAAAAGTAAGATAAATATACCTCCCCGATTCCTTTGCTTCCATCTTCAAGATATAAAATTAAGACAAAACCTTCTCGGTAATGTTCGGAATGGTGGTTACCAACAGGAGTTGTGGTAAGTGGATAAGAAAGCTGAATTCTGTCGAAGCAAAAAACTTAAAGCAAATAAATGGTAAACTTTTATAAATCCTTTTTTATTAAAAAATCAAGAGCAAACCTGTACTGAAAGCTCTCCAATTTACAAATTTTAATAGACATGGAATCTTGTGAGAAAGAATTAAGAGCTGAAAGTCGTGAAATGGTGGAAAAAGCATGACTTGCTGCTTGACATGCAAATTTTCTCATAGTACCGTGGAAATTTGCATTGGCATCAATGGAACTTTCAACTTCTATAACACAGTCAAATTCTTCATGTTGACTCTTTATTAAAGCATTTTGTAGTTCGGCTTTTGTGCGGACATGTACATGCTTCACACTTCATGATGATTGATTTATATATCATGTCAGCAACCAGAAAATGGAATAAGTTATGATGATTGATTTATATATACTGATAACTCTACCATTAATAGGAATCTTACCCGTGTGCAAAACATAAGTTGTGAATTCCAACATTGTGAGATGTGTAAAAAAATTTATCTAATACTTCTTTTTCTGCTGTATTTGCAATGGGTAGAAGACTAAAAATCGCACCACCATGGTTATTGGTCACAATTATGGTCATCTGTTTCCGAGAAATCCTTCAAAAAAAACAACAAAAACAGATTACACGTGGGACCCTCGATTATAAAGACACATCTAACATTTAGAACTTGTACCTCTGTTTCAGAAGTGCCAATCCATTAGTATCATGCAAAAAAGATACATCTCCTATCACACAAACAACCTGAAATACAAGATTTCAGAAACAGTAAATAATCAATTGTTTCATTATCTATAACTTCTAGGTGGAATTAAGAACAGATACTCTTTTGTTGTGGCCCACAGCAAAACCGACAGCTGTACTGAGTAGACCATCAATACCACTGGCTCCTCGGTTTCCTGCCACCTGGATCCAGTGACATGGAAATCCAGAAGTTGATGATATACATCCCAGGCTACTTCCATTCCCGTACATATCTGCATCTCGTATTGGCATGCTATTTCCTACAAACATTGCAGATCCATGATCCAGTGCTTCTGAAGTTATATGTGCAACATATGGTTCAGTCAATGTGTTTTCTGAATTTATTAAAAATGATATCTCCCAGTTAACCTACAAACATTAAAACAAAATACAGTCACATCTCTAATAATCCAAGCAAAAATAAAAATGTGGAATACAAGTTTGCTTTCAAATACCATCATGTTTACCGAACACAGAAAATGGGTCCATTTGCTGTTAATGTTAGCTGTCACACAGGATCCCAGCACCCAATCAGTAAACTGACTAATAGAACTATGAATCCTATGTGTTATTATATGTGAGGGGTCGTGGCGACTAGGATGGTTATCAATTACTATATATGGGCATGGAAAACAGTCTTGCAGCATCTGTGAAATACGTTTGCTTGTTATCCGGCTTCCAATCTGTATTTAAATTAATAAATCCATACGAAAAAGTCAAACAAATTGAGTTGACCACCACATTTACTAAGATATACCTGAACAATAGCATCTGGTTTTATCCACTGTTTGACTTCAGAGGAAAGTAAACAATGATCAAGGTGATCAACAAAAAGAATACCTTCATTAGGTTTAGAAAGAGAACGATTATATCTTCTTAACCTTAAACCTGACAAAATATCGGCTATAACCGGCCACTTAAGTTGTTTAGCCAATAACAGAGCTGCACATATATCATCCTCCTTAAAAATTGCTCCAATTAGTAGCAAACCTCGTTTTGCTCCCTGAATTATACCTAAGACATCTGCTAAATTGCTAGATGCAAAAGAATTATTGGAATTGATGTAGTTTGTAAATGGCTGACCACTAGATACCCAAAATTCTAATCCTTTCATACAATTTTCACTCCATTCTTGTGGTGTATTTTCTAGAGGTTCACGAAAACTACAGTTGATATGAACAGGGCCACAAGGTGAAGAAGTTGCATGATATACAGCAGAGTCCAAAGTTGTTAGAACCATCCTGGTTGAAATGATGTCTGTGGGTGCAGGCAGACTGAAAAAGCGTCTCACAAATGAACCATAATGGTTAACCTAGCAAATAAATAAAAAGTATTATGTGAGAATGCATATGAACACAGGAAACTCAACAAAAGTACTCTAGTATGTAGAACAAAAACACGCAGATAGAATATAAATGTATCCAACTATCAATATTTTTTATAAAATCTCAAACATCCAAAAAAGGCGATTTATGATAATCTGACCTGGTTAATAGTCAAAATGATGTCATGCTAACAAACTTTGATTTCTAACTATTTTCGTGATGTGGTGCTTGGAAAACCATTAACTTAGATAAATACCCTATGTAAAAATTGCATGAAAGCTTGAACCTTTTTTGTGAATTGTGAGTGTGAATAAAGTGCATTACCAAGCCAGAAATTAGACTAAAGTTAGTTACTTTTCTTAGCAATTTATATATATATATATATATAAAAGATTAACAAACTAAATACCTGATTAATTGCTTGGTTGGCTCCAGTATCCAGCAGCTCAGGGGGGCGATCTGCTGTGAGTAATAAAAGAGGCAAAAAATCTTGGGAAGCTTCCACTACCTGCAAAAGTGCAAATTACTCATTTATAAAATATTAAAACATGGAAAATGAATTATAAAGCATATAACAAGTATTTGTTAAACTCACAGCAGGTAAAAGATTTGAAGCAGCAGTGCCAGATGAGGTTATAACGACAGCAGGTTTATGGCAGCCACGAGCATAACCTATAGCATGGAATGCAAGTGAGCGTTCATCAATGCATGCGATACAACTAATCATAGGATGACTAGTGGCAGCAAGGGCTAGAGGAGAGGAACGTGACCCTGGAGCTATACAAAAATACTGATTGAAAACAACAAATTTAGAATTTAGTTTTTAAAAAATGGCGAATAAGCAAGCAAATAACTTTATTTAAAATAATCTCACCGTCAAACCAAGTCGATAACATTCTTCAATCATTAGTGATGCCCACAAGGTATTGATGTTAGAAGATCCTTTTAAAAAACAACTTATATCTGGGATTTGATCTAGCTGCTTATATGAAGAAGATAAAGAAATTATAAACAAAAACAAGTAAATTAATAAATGAATATAATAATTACTATACCATGTTATTCGAGATGGTGACAGTATCCGAGAGTCTAAGGGAGAATTGTGAAGATAATGAAGCACTTTCCTACAGTATAAGGGTATTTAAGACATTCTCCCAAGCAAACGCACACAACAATATCCCACTCATAGGGTATGGCAGTAAAAAAGAAATACCAGTTCTATATACTCGAGGCAACCATCGGTTAACAAAAGGGCACTTGTATATACCTACATGAACAATGGTAATAAAATATATGATAGTAATTCTCTCCGATACAATGTCATTTGCAATGAAAGTAAATATACCATCCGTGCATGTTCATCATACGTCATGTTGAACTTTCTTAGAACCGAACTAACACATCTGTTCAAACACGTGTCTGCAGCAGGCACTGCAAGGGCTGGCCTAGAAGAAATTTTTTACAAAATGACGATTGTACATGTATAAAGTATAATAAACAACTGAAACCCAAAACATGAGTGTATTTAAATTTCAATATGTAAACCTGTAGTAAGATAGATAATAACATCAAAAGCCTCCTCATATGCACAAAGTGAAGAGTCATCCCATGCTAGTGTTGCAGTTAATATGGACAAACCATCAGACTCGACTAACTCTATCTGCAAAAACATAAAATCCAACTTAAAAGAACGAATCTATTGCATTGGGAATTTAATCAAGAACAAATTTTACCTGGGGAATGTACATGTATAATGATTCATTCTCAAACAAACCATAAGCCATCGGATGTGTGGCATCAACAGATTGAAATCTGTGAAGTGTGAAATCACCTAAACATTTCCGGGATATTTTACATAGGACGGAATACAAATCAAAAGTGACTATAAACATGAAATATTACAAGTTAACCTTCTGTGGTCGGCTGAGACAGAACAAAAGGGAGTTTTAGTGCAGAATGCAGCACCAATTCCGAAAACTCCACGAGTCCTACTAAATGACACAAACTTATTGCTTGGCTTTTCAACTGCAGTAGAAACAAAAAACTGAGGAAACACTCCTAATGACGGATCTTGACAGCAAAACCAACTCAATGCTTTTGAACCAGGGGATACAGCAATCTGCACATGAAATCAAACAAAAATATGAGCTAATTTCATGCACCTGTTACTCAAATCATATGCAAGCGAGTTAAGATCTTGTTCATTTTTACAAAAGTTCATTAATAATTTGGATATTAATAAAAAAAGTATTCAACTTTCGTACATCTGACATACAAGACAAACCAGGCAACAAGCTGCGTCGCTAACTTTTTTTATAGCAAAACTAAGTTTTTTAAATTTAAAAACTACAATCATACATCCTCTAAGGTCATAAGTCATAACTTTACAACCAATAACCAGTTGGACTATACTAAGTAGCTTGGCAGCCCCAAGCTTAAGGAAACCAAAAGTATCATATCATACGCAAATGGTATAAACGCGTGTCGGTTTTCGTGTTTGGTCACTTTACATTAATCAATCAGTTTTCGTGTTTGGTCACTTTACACTAATCAATGTATAATATTAAGAACCTGAAATCTGTACATTCCAGCTTTAGCACAACAAGGTTTTGACTTCAATTCCTCAACCGCATTTTTAATCTTTTCAAGCCCTAATTCCAGAGTCAATACTGGATGCAATGTACGCGTAATGCAGGTAGACAACAGCAGTTCAGCTTCTCCTGGTTCGATGAGCTTAACTTGTTCATGAATTGAACATCGAACAATCTAACATATGTTTAACAAATCAGGAAGTGTAATTAAAGTTAAGTGGAGATGAAAAATTGAAAAGTGAGAAATTAGACCTTGAAATTGGGGGCGTAGTTGCGGTGCCGGAGATGAGTGAAACGGCGGTGTGTTGAAGGTATGTTGACGGTGGTTTTGCACGGCAGAAGAGTGATGGTGTGAAAAGACAGCATGACGTCGTCGTCAAAGGTGAGGCGGTGGTGAGTTGAAATGATGGCGGTACGGGTACCGGAGTAAGATGGTGATGACTGATAGAGTGAGTGATGTTAGGGTGGTGGGAGTGGGTTATTGTGAACCCCACTACCCTCACAATCTACCAATCACAAACCTACACCTCACAACTACCCTCACACTACCCTCACATCAAATATGGTGGGTGTCATGTACCCTCTCAATACCCTCACAACCCACCAATCACAACACTCCACCCCACACCTTATTTTATAAAACATTAAAAAAATCATGAAAAGTGGTGTTTGGCACAAAAAACGAGGTAAACCCTCAACGGGTACCGCAACCCGTTTTCAACTACCCGCACCCCTACCCGCATGGGTGGCGGCGGTGTTGCCGTGCGGGTAGGGGTGTACCCGCAGTGGTACCCGTGTCCACACTCTCCACCCTTAGACTTGGATTGAAACCGTTAGACTGTTAATGCACATGGATGAAAGTTATAATTTACCGTAACTATGATAAATAAAAAAAATATTAAATTTTAATAATTTCAACTTTTCTATATATTGAAGGTCCTGATGGATAAATAAGTTTTTGTGATAATTTTAATCTACCTATATATAATAATTGAGTAACACATCCACATGTTATCATTTAAACTACTCCACATAGGATTTTACTTAGGTGTCATGTTCTAATTAATTTGATGGAAAATTTTTAGACGGGTCATGGTATGCTCCATATTCGAAATAACCTGATATGTTTAAATTAAAAATTCACAAATTATCATCAATTATCTCCTAACCCGATATGTTCAAATACAAAATTAACCAATTATCATGATCTATATATTAACCCGATATGTACCAAGTATCATGAATTATCTCCTAACCTGATATGTTCAAATAAAAAACTTATCAATTATTATGATTTATCCTAACCCGATATGTTCAAATTAACGTTTTACCAATTATCATTAATTATCTCATAACTCGATATGTTCAAATAAAAAAATTTACAATTATCATGAATTATCTCCTAACCCGATATGTTCCAATAAAAATTTACCAACTATTATAAATCATATCCTTTATTGTAACATATGATTTTTTATATGAATATATTTGTAAAAATCCAAATCGATTTAATAAGAGATATGTTAAAAATAAATTTGATATGTAAATTGAGTTAAAACCTATAAAACTAAAATCCGTGTAGTACACGGGTACTAATCTAGTTACTAATATTTTCCTATAATGATTATCTGTTAAATTTAACTTAATGTTGTTAAATTTTTTGAATTTCTGACCGAAGTTTTAGAGTTTTTTGATCGGGTGGACGATACGAAACTATTGATAAACTTACCTTGATTCGATGCTCTAAACGACCAAAAGGTCTTCAGTAAGGTCTTTAAACCTAATGATGCTTAAATCGATTTAAAATTTATTCGTTTAGAACACCAGTTCAAAGTAAGCTTTACATCAATACACGTGTCGTGTCGATCAAAAGTCTTAAAACATCCGTATGAAATTTAAAGAAAAAAAATTAACGGTTTTAAGTTAACTTTAACGACGGATTATTGTAGAAAAATAAGTTATAAGTTGGGATTGTCACATGAAATTTTTTAAGTTGGAATTAATATCAGCCAATATACAAAAGATGGATTATTAAAACCAATATTACCAAATAAAAAGTATAAATATTTCAAGTATATAATCGGTAAACCGTAAACGCATATGTCTAATCAAGTAATTCGGTTCGGTGGTGGTTGTATTTAATAAAACTTTAATTTTTCTATAAGAAATGCATATGCATTTACATGGGTGAATACATACATAACTTTAATGTTTCTATAAGAAATATTATTGAAAAGATAGTTACATACTACATAAAATTTGTCATGTTGTAATTTGTGTTTCATTGGTAAACATGTGTAAACAACTATGTTATACTATATAATTTTAATATTTTATAGAAATAATTAGTGGGGAGAGCAAACCTAATTAGTAAGGTTAAATGATGAAACATTCAAATTCGTACATACTTAAGACTTTTATGTAATTTACTCTAATATGTATTGTCAAGAGTGCAACCAAAAGTGGCATCTATGAATTTTCATGCCCATGTCCAACACTGTCATGGCCATCACAGTGAGTATAAGCTCTAATTAAGGACATGTTATTGTTTATAACCATCTAGGTTTGATGGATACGTTATTCCCATTGTTCATACTATAAACACTAAGGACATTTTAATGTTTATAAACGCATTTAGATTATTTCTACACAAATGCAAAGTAACCTTAACCACTCCTTAAAAATTGAAAATTTTCAAACAAACTATCAAGTGAATCATACGTATGAGTTATATAAAATAAATAAAAGTTAATTAAACTGGATATAAAAGTTTCTCATACTTGTACCCTTATACATATGAACCAAGATTTAAGAAAAAAATTTCTTAAAATGAACTATAAATATAAATAAATTATGCTAGAATCTATATCTCATGAAAACTATTTGAGGGTTCATTTTTTCAATGGCAATCTGAAAAAAAAAATCCTCCTTCATGGAGGCCATATACGTAAAAAGGAACAAAATCTGTCTCCTTCAATTATGGATGATGTAAATAGGTTAAATGATTTGTTTTTAATTTACTTTGTGTAATTTATTTGATCGGGAAAACGGATCTAAAACATGCCTCAAGGAACGCCACATGTATACCAAAACCTTCTTTTATTAATATGTATAGATTATCACTAATGTCGGTGATTAAAGTTGCTTATTATTCTTTTTTGGAAAATTGGCCTAAAATAATCCCAACTAACACCTATTGACCGAAAATAATCCAACTCAGTTTATTATCTACAGTGCTCCCGAATCCAATTTTTTTGGCCTACAGTGATCCGCTGTTAAGTGCACTTAACGGGCGTTAACTATTTTTGATTTTTTTTCAAAATTTAAAACGATGTTTAGGTATTTTGATCGGAAGGAGAATACAAGTCAGTTAATAAAAACCTTACCTTCAATTGTTGTTCCAAATGCCTTAATTTTAACATCTTATTGAAGCACTATTATTGTTTAAACACCCGATTGAAAACCGTTTTGTCGTTTGGAACACTGGTTCGAGGTAAGGTTTAAATCAATTGAATCGTATCCTCCTCCCAATCAATATCCATAAAACGTTGTTTTGAAATTTGAAAAAAACTGGAAAAAAAATTAACGGTTGTTAAGTGCACTTAATGGCGGACGGCCACTGGAGGTCAAAAAAGTTGAATTTGGGACCACTAGAGGGAATAAAATGAGTTGGATTATTCTCGGCAAATAGGTATTAGTTGGGATTAGTTTAGACCAATTTACCTTTTTTAACTCTATTTATTTCTTTTATGTATTTTTTTGTTTTTTCCTATTGCCTTTTTTAACTTTATAAAATTACTTTTACCGGTTTATAATGTAACGTGCAACACATAATACTCTTTCTTATCCATGCTTAACATACCACACATTAATGTTACCCACGTATTACATGTAATGAAGTCATAGGAGCGTCGACGTGCGTAGGCACGTACTACACTTAAATTTCACCCACGCTATGCATGTAACAAAGTCACAAACGTGTCGTGTCGCATGTGGGCAACACATGTTAATGTTAACACGTCTAACAAAGTCACAAACGCATTGCATCACACACATGCATGTTAATATCAACATCATAATTAACACATGTAATTAAGTCACAAACATTATCGTCGTAATACGTGGCGCGAGTCACCATACTAGTTTCTTTTAAATGGGCGAAAATCAAAGAGGGAGGACCCATGTTCTAGAAGAGTTTTCTTTCATTTTGGCAAAACTAGTGTTCCAAATATTGTTCTATATTTTCTATTCAGTTTTTGCAAGTATTTGGATTTCAAGATTGTTTCACAATAGTAAGAATGATTTTCATTTCTATCTCAATTGGTTTCATTTCCATTATGTCTAGCTAGTCTTTTTATTCTAGTGGTGGGTTATCTTCATAAACACCTCTTTTCTACCAAATGCCATCATGGGTCAAACTCATGTTTTTTCTTACAAACTTACCTTCTACAAAAAAGAACCCCTAAATTCATGACGGGTTAACAAACCCTTTGACACCCCCTTGGTTCCGCCCCTGGTGAGATATATAGGACAAGAAGATGATACGTACTATGATCAAGAATGCCATAATCCATTAGGTACTATGATCAATAAGACCTGAAAAGCTTAATTTGCATAGTGATGGATCGTTAATCGATCTTTTGGAATAGTTATATATGATGATTTATTATTCTTTCAAACCAATTAACGAGATATGATCAAGCGAGATAACACCTGAAAGATATATGATTTTGGGCAAAATGTGATATCATATATATGCTCTAAACAAGAAAAGTAAAAAAGTATATGCACAGTAGGGTGATTTGTATGTAATATGTAGTGGAACCATCTTTTTACAAATGTTTTGCTTCTTATGGTAGTCCATTTCATTCTATAATGAGCACTAATTAAAAGCCAGCACTTACCACCACAATTTGTCCATTGCCTGTTTATATTGCTTTGAAAGGTTTTGTCATTCAATTTATTATGGGCCCTTTAACATGACGGATCCTTGCTCCCTGTCTCCACCATTATATCCATTTCACTTGATCCTTACTTTGACAAAATACACCACATAACTCCAAACTGCCTAGCTAATGCTACTATATATATACATCGCGATAAATAATAATCATAAGATATATTTATCTGAGTGTGTGCAATGATAACTCGCGTTGTAGGTTTTGACGTATGCTTTGAATTCCAAATGACCATTTCATCATCATAGTGCAAGTATATAAGAATCTTGAATAATCAGTGTATATATGGTTCCGTGTAAACTCATGATCTCAACCCAAAAGTGTATATATAACAAGTAGTATTAGAAGCATCTTTCACAATTTTTAACTTGTAGATTGTACTCACCTCACACATATATATATATATATATATATATATATATATATATATATATATATATATATATATGCATGCATTTAAATAGCTAGCTAGTTTTTCATTTTACATATATTACTTTTTAAACAAAAGTTTGCATGGATTAATTAATTTGTCAAGTACTATATAAATATATAATTATTTGGTAGCAAGATTGGTTAATATTCATTGTATATGCTAAAGTTAACATTTTTTTAAGATTATTTATTCTGGAAAACGTTTAAGAATCCATATAAATTAATAGTTGAAAGCTAATTCTTTTAATTAAGAATTTATCCTTTTTATATTCTCCATTTGACATGAAGAGAGTATGATGCTGTATGGATAAGAGCACCAAAATCACAAGGCATCTAAAGATTGTCAAAGATTAATATTATATATTTTATGTTTTGTTAGGCCTTGTTTTATCATCAAATGTTCGAATATTATTGTTATTATTATTATATTATATTGTATGAACACACTTTAGGAAGCTTTATTTTCTTAAATTTCAAATGAATATAATCTTAAACTATGTCAAACAATCACTAATAATTGCATCCACACCAAATAGATCCAAAAACATCAAGTAATTAAACAATGATGCACTTGCTCAAAGAGTTTATTTATTTAATTAATACGTATTAGTTAATTGATTAAAGCATGCATATCCATTTGGTGAATCAAATCAATGAAGGAACAAGCACCTCCTCATGATCATCATTATCATCATCAAGATCTCTCAAAGTAGTGTAAGTTCTAGCAAGTTGTGCCTCACTAAGCAACTGCCTTAATTCCATGGTCTCTTTCTTGAGTCTATCATTTTCTTGAATAACTTGCTCGTGAGTCTCAGAGAACCGGTTTAGCTTGTCCATGAGCCCATGGTTCTCGTTCCTGAGCCGCATAACTTGTGTGCATAACTCATCTAACTGCTTTTGTTTCCTCATCCTAGACCTTCTAGCCGACTCACGGTTTGATATCATTCTCCTTTGCTTCCTTTCATTGATGATGCTCATCTGGTTCTCGTCAGCCTCATCTGAAGTGCTTGAGTTGTTGTAACTTAAAGATGAAGATTGTGGGTAGCAATCAACCATGGGTATTTGAGTAATTTGAGGGTTTGAACTAGGTTGATGATAGTAAGGTAAGGTTGTTAGAAAATGGACAGAAGGTGACATTATGTCATTTGGGAATGATGTGAAGTTTGTTGAGAAGTTACATGAAGGGTCTTCATACTCAGGGGCTAAATAGTAATTTTGTTCCATCGCTCTCGAGTTCTTTAAAAAGCTACCAAATCGATATCACGGACGATTGCGTTTATAGGGTGGTGATGCTAAAAGGATGAGGATAGAATGGATAGGAATGAGGGGTTTTATAGGAGATGAAAAGTGGCCAATATGAAGAGCAAATAGCAAGTATAATGGCATTGGCTTACGATAGCAAGAGTGGTTTATTATTAATTATTTGATATTCATAAAATTAGCTTTTTAAGAATGATGACTTGTGAGTTATAATGGGTATGATGTATGCTTGTTGTGATTGGAGGTGTTACAGTGTGTTACAAAAGCTACTTTAAGCAAGTAGGTCCTAATGTGCTCATTTATAAAATACCATGGGAGCTTAGTTAATTTCTAAAATAATTAATAAAACTCTTAACATTAATTTAATTATTTCAATTGTCTTGTAGATATATATTTTAATCAACCTAGCTCTCATCTTATCATGTGAACTAATAAGACACTGATTTAATAATGGGTATAATTAGTAACTACAAATAATATTATCAAATAACATTTCTTCTACTTTACATGCATTCAACGTCCGCTTATTACTATTTAAGTTATTGACTTATTGGTGTTAAAGTCAAACATGGCAAAGTTCAAGGGTATTACAAAAGTTACTAGCTAGTGAAGTGGTCTTTAGTAACGTTGGTGCTGGGTAGTAAAATTGAATCTACTACAAATAGTATGGTTAATATATCTTTATACCTACATGCGAGTTTACTTGTCATGCATGAGTGAAGAAGTTAGGGGCTGTTTGTTTCATCTTTTAATGGTTCAGTTCAGTGCTTAACCACTCAGCATTCAGATCATTTGTTTCATAAAAAAAAGTTTCTGAATGGTTTACTTAAGTGCTGAATGGTTAAGAGATAGAAAGATGTTAAATGAAACTGAATGAAGCATATACCAACTTTACCCTCATTTGAAGTTCTATCCTAACATCTCTCCCATTGATAAAATCTTTTAATGGTTCAGATCTTTTAACCATTAAGTAGTTAATGATTCAAATTTTACCAAAAGCCCATAAGTCTATTGTTACTACTTAGCGTGAAATAATAAAAGAATATGTACGTTAAGTTTACTAATTCAGTAGGTATAATTGTTGTGGTTTGTTAGTGAGTAACATATAACCAATAGACGGGTAATTTTTAGTAGAGTATTTTTCAATTCAATCGTAGATATTCTATCTTTCAAAAGGTCCTTTTAGTAATCATTTTAGCGAAAAGATTCAAAAAATCGTAATCGTTGGTGATGAATTCTGCGTTTGGTAGTTCTGAATGTGTCGAATCCACATCACACTTTCAACAATTTGGCACAACCTAGCTAGCATCGTGCACTCAATGATATGTTACTAGTGACGAAAGGGAGAATTTTACTTGTTCTTTTATAGACACAATATCAATCATGACACCCTATGTTTGGTATGCGGTTTCGGAAAATGTGTTCTTTTTGTGCCATTAATTATGCATATATGGTTTGGATGGATTTGCCTTTTTATTAAATGTACCTAAATAAGGTATTATCTCATTAATAAAATAGTGAAAGTGAACCCTTTTTATTCAAAAGTTATGTTAAATGCAAGGAGTACGGGTTTCAAACTCGATCCATTGTGCACACATTTGCCAAAAAGAAGAAGAGTGAGTACATAAATAGTTACAAAAGTGTCGCTTTTTGTGCATGAATTTTCATTGTTTACGCGATAAAAGCGTTCAAGTGTTGTCCACGACTGAACCATACATTTTTATTATTATATTAATTTTGCTCCGTGATTGCAATTTCATACGGCTCTAAGGGGCTGTTTGTTTCAGCCTCTTAATTGTTCAGATGCCTTAATGGTTCAGTACTTAATGATTCAGACTATTTGTTTCACGAGTAGATTTCTGAATGGTTCATACCTTTGCCTCTGAATGATTAATCATTATACAAAGTCTAAATGGTTAAGACTTATTATCTGAATTGGTCAGACATTTGCCTTTGAATAGTTAAACAATATATCAACTCTTAATGGTTCAGACCTCTTATTGGTTCAACACTTAATGGTTCAAACATTTTACTGGTTCAGCACTTAACCATTTAGACATTGCCAAACAGCCCCTAAGTACGTTTATAGACCATAGTACATATCTTCTTCAATTCCCACATGCTATAACTTTATACAAGCCGAATCTACGTATAAAAATAATCTAAAAAAATTATCAATATACTAGAGAACGATTGTTGTTAGTTAGACCACGTGATGCTATACACTTTTAGTGTGATTAATTATCCGTGCAATTTTTTAATATCTTTTATTTATAAAATGAAGCCCTAGTAATGCATGTATTAATTATTCTAACTATCTTAATTTTACATATATATATTTTAGTTGTGAAGAATGACGATACACAGATGCTCTTAATTAGAGGTTCATTAGGGTTTCTAATTTCCTTGTTAATAGAGTTTTTGTGATTATAATTATATAAAACCTAATTTATAATAGTAGTACATAACGTACAATCTACCTCTACCTATTCTAATAATTAAGTAACTCATCCACATGTCACCATTTTAATTACTCCACATAGGATTTTGCTTAGGTGTCATGTTCTAAATTAATTTGATGGAGAATTTTTAGACGGGTCATGGTATGCTTCATATTCGAAATAACCCGATATGTGTAATTTAAAAATTCACAAATTATCATCAATTATCTCCTAACCCGATATGTTCAAATACAAAATTTACCAATTATCATGATCTATATCTTAACCCGATATGTTTGAATTAAAAATTTACCAATTACCATGAATTATTTCCTAACCCGATATGTTCAAATAAAATTTATCAATTATTATGATCTATCATAACCCGATATGTTCAAATTAAAATTTACCAATTATCATTAATTATCTCTTAACTCGATATGTTCAAATAAAAAAACTAACAATTATCATTAATTTTCTCATAACCCGATATGTTCAAATAAAATTTTACCAACTATTATAAATCATATCCTTTAATTTAACATATGATTTTTTATATGAATATATATGTAAATATCCAAATTGATTTAATAAAGGATATGTAAATAAATTTGATATATCTAAATTTAGTTAAAACCTACAAAACTAAAATCCATGTAGTTCACAGGTACTAATCTAATAGCATAATTATTTTATAAGAAGTTCTCCGAATTAAGTAAAGTTTTAAAGTTCGTCAATTCAAAAACTAGTTTTAAAATATGATACTAATTAACGAAGATACACATAAATTTAGACATAGTTCTATAATGAATTGAATAATCCTATATATAATCCAAAAGAAAAACTACATTGCACAAGAATTAGGTTCAAATACAAAGTCTAAATTTTCTAGAAAGTTTAAGAAGGAATTTGGACCATTAGATCTAATATTAAATGAAGATCAATGGCTCATAAACACAAGGTGGCATAATGGTAAATAATTAGAACTTTAAATGGTAGGCCAAGAGTATATTAGTCTTGTCTCATTTTCAAATTCCACCCTCTTTTTTAAACATCCATAACTTTTACATACGACAATATTTTTTAATAAAAATTAAACCAAAAAAACGAGCGTTTTTTATCTTCAAAACGCATATAATATTGATATATAAAAAACGAAATTTTTTTTTGAAGTTTCAGCTCATTGTGTTATATTCGTTAGGTCATTGTGTTATATTTTTCAACTCATTGTGTTATATTAGTCAAGACATTGTGTTATATTTTTCAAATTGTGTTATATCCGTCAGGTCATTGTGTTATATTCGTCAGGTCATTGTGTTATATTTTCATCAGGTCGTTTTGTTATATTTTCATCATGTCATTGTGTTAAATTTTCATCAGGTCGTTGTGTTATATTTTCATCAGGTCGTTGTGTTATATTTTCATCAGGTCGTTGTGTTATTTTTCATCAGGTCGTTGTGTTAAATTTTCATCAGATCGTTGTGTTAAATTTTCATCAGGTCGTTGTGTTATATTTTCATCAGGTCGTTGTGTTATATTTTCGTCAGGTCGTTGTGTTATATTTTCGCCAGGTCGTTGTGTTATATTTTCATCAGGTCATTGTGTTATATTTTCATCAGGTACTTGTGTTATATTTTCATCAGGTCGTTGTGTTATATTTTCATCAGGTCGTTGTGTTAAATTTTCATCAGGTCGTTGTGTTATATTTTCATCAGGTCGTTGTGTTATATTTTCATCAGGTCGTTGTGTTATATTTTTATCAGGTCGTTGTGTTATATTTTCATCAGGTCGTTGTGTTATATTTCATCAGGTCATTGTGTTATATTTTCATCAGGTAATTGTGTTATATTTTCATCAGGTCATTGTGTTATTTCAGATCATTGTGTTATTTCATTAGGTTATTGTGTTATAACACAATGACATGAATAAATAACACAATGACTTGACAAATAACACAATGAGCTGAAAAACGTGAATTTTTTTTTATTTTTTATATATTAATATTATATTCATTTTAAAGATAAGAAAATGCTCGTTTTTATGGTGCAATTTTTTTAAAAAAATAATATCGTATGTAAAAGTTATGGATATTTAAAAAAATGGGGTGAAACTTAAAATATAGAGACATTACCATCTTTACCCTTCCTTCTAATTTTAAGGGAGTGCCACATGTCATCATCTCATGGCTTCTTAGACTTTCTAGGAAAATTGGACTTTGTAGTATAACTCCACTCCATTGCACAAATGAATGGCCAAAACATCTCATACACATATATTACTAACTAGATTAGTACTCGTGTACTACACGGATTTTAGTTTTATAGGTTTTAACTCAATTTACATATCAAATTTATTTTTAACATATCTCTTATTAAATCGATTTGGATATTTACAAATATATTCATATAAAAAATCATATGTTACAATAAAGGATATGATTTATAATAGTTGGTAAATTTTTATTGGAACATATCGGGTTAGGAGATAATTCATGATAATTGTAAATTTTTTTATTTGAACATATCGAGTTATGAGATAATTAATGATAATTGGTAAAATGTTAATTTGAACATATCGGGTTAGGATAAATCATAATAATTGATAAGTTTTTTATTTGAACATATCAGGTTAGAAGATAATTCATGATACTTGGTACATATCGGGTTAATATATAGATCATGATAATTGGTAAATTTTGTATTTGAACATATCGGGTTAGGAGATAATTGATGATAATTTGTGAATTTTTAATTTAAACATATCGGGTTATTTCGAATATGGAGCATACCATGACCCGTCTAAAAATTCTCCATTAAATTAATTAGAACATGACACCTAAGCAAAATCCTATGTGGAGTAGTTAAAATGATGACATGTGGATGTGTTACTCAATTATTAGAATAGGTAGATTTATAGTTATTATATTTACTAGGTTTAATACAACAACAAGGTAGCAATTACTTTAAATCAGCTATTAATATGGTTAATCCCTTTGAGATGTTACACATAATTTAAATAATAATATTTATAAAAAAATTATAAACATTATGTTTAAACATTTGTTAATATTTAATATTTAGCGATTTGACTTCATCAACTCATGTATGATGAAAATTTTCATTTAATTTTTCTTCTCAAACTTTCTATTAATTAATTAAAGAGTTATTGGATTTTAATAATTCGAACTTTTGTATATTGGCCGATATTAATCCCAACTTAAAAAATTCCCTGTGTCAATCCCAACTTGTAACTTATTTTCCTACAGTGATCCTCCGTTAAAGTTAACTTAACACCGTTAACTTTTTTTCGAATTTCTGACCAATGTTTGGGGATTTTGATCGAGAGGACGATACGAATCTATTGATGTAAAACTTACCTTGAGTCGGTGCTCCAAACGACCAAACGGTCTTCAATCGGGTTTTTAAACCTAACGGTGTTTAAATCGGATGTTAAAATTTTTTCGTTTGGAGCATCGGCTCAAGATAAATTTTAAATCAATAGATTCGTATCGTCCTCCCGATCAAAAGCCCTAAAACATCGGTCAAAATTTCAAAAAAAATTTAACGGCGTTAAGTTAATTTTAACGGAGGATTATTGTAGGAAAATAAGTTACAAGTTGGGATTGGCACATGGAATTTTTTAAGTTGGGATTAATATCGGCCAATATACAAAAGTTCGGATTATTAAAATCTAATAACCCTTAATTAAATAACAAATTTTCTTTCAAAAAATATCCCTTTAAAACTTTGATTTATTAAATAAATAACATTATGATGATTATATATATTATGATGATTATATATAGTACTATTTTGAGTCTGATAAGCATAAACGAGTTGTTGGTGAATAATAAGATATACTATTCGGGTTGACAAAGTTAATCTATATATGGTCTTATAAAACATAATATTAGAATAATTAACGTGTAAATACTAAACACAAATTAATTATTACTACATGGATAAAGATTCATACGCAAGTCTTCATGGATAATAATTGAGCATGTGGGTCTATGCATCACACAAAGTTTGTGACGTTGGGAGTCTAATAATTTGCATAAGAAAATAAAAAAAATGGAAATTTAAAAAGCAAATCTTAAAAGAGATTTTGAGAGTATTTTCCATGACTAATCTTTTTTATTATATATGTATGTATGTCACGACTTTTGTTCCGTCAACCTTTGGGTTTCATGTCAAGTGTCTTTTTCATATGCATCTGGCTAAATTATACAAGAGCTTAATTTATTTCTTAGAATATCCATGTTGTTGGATCGACATGCTAGCTAGTTCTAGCTCATGTTAATATTGTAATGACGGATAAACATATATATAGTTTGTATTAAAATAGTTTTCAAAAAGTTAATGCGCCAAATATGTCATATGATTGAATTTAGATAACTTTAACTACGAAAGATGAACACTCAAAGCCCCCGTTAGAACAATGCTCTCAATTGCAACAACATGGGGCACACGTTAATTCTCTCTCACACACATCTCAACCAAATTGTTAAGTCTGACAACTATAAAATATGTGAACAAGGATATATTAATTAAAGATTCTATTCTGATGCACTTTTGCTGACATGAACAAGATAATGTAACCGCCTTAAAGCATCAGAGTTCAGAGCTTCGTCTCGACACCATAGGATCCCTTAATGTAAATGTTTTTCTTTAAAGGAATTAAACTGTTAAGGTGAGACTAAACATGATATCAAAACACAGAGATCAAATTTATAATTTACTCTAAAAAACTATGGATGACTTGATTTATTTGATAATTTAGTGTACTATGATCTTGATCAACTTTGCAAATCAAGAATTTAATATGGCAAAATGCAAGATAAAATAATTATAGTTGTATACTTCATTGTTAGTTAATTTATATGTTTTTCTGTAGCTTTTCACTTAAAAGTTAAAACTAACATGTATAAATTAAAGTAAAAGAATATATATAGTAAAATATTTTTTGTCAAACTCTTGTAATTGTAACTGTGTGCCTTTCAACCATGTCATTGTTAACTTTTGTTTGCTACTCTTAGCCACATATTTTTTAAGTTTGTGGTTCACCATGAATGTGTCAATGAGCACTTCAGTTTGGAGTAATTGATGGGGTCCAGATGAGTGTTAAATTATTAGTAATATTAATATTAAATTTCATTAAATGTCTAACATCTTTACCTAAAAGTTGCACCTATTGTTTTGAGAAATTCGTTTTTAAAGCTGCTACTTTGAGATTAAATTTGTCCAAAAGGATCTACTCATATTTGTTGCTGTTTCACCTAAATTCTTCTGCCAACTTCCAAGTACAATTTTGCCTTCTTATCAGTACTTTAATATTGTTCTTTAAGCTTCCTTTTGTTTTTATGTTACACTTATTTTTTGATTATAAAAGTTACTTGTCTAATATATTTTCTAGTTAGTTTGTTGTTTTTTTTTGTGTATAACTTATCGATCTCCTAATACTAGTTTGTGATTGCTAGAATGTTTTATCAAAATTTAAAAAACTCTAAAAATAAATATTAAAATTTAATTAAATTTCCAATCAATTAAAGTACGTGTTACATCGTCGCCTTGTTTAGGATGTTCAAATTTGAAATGTTTGCTAAATTTGGAAACTAATATTGATAACATATCTCTTAATACCGACGAAAAACAAGTATTGTATTAGAGACAGGGTTCGATCCTGGTTCTTGCACCTCCGAGTATATCGGTCAAACTCTGTTACACCAATCGTCTTTTTTAAAAAAAAGTTAAACCTAAGTGATTAGTTAAATAAACAAATTTTATGATTTATACGTTTTTTACAACTAAATTAAAATTGCAATAACTAAGAGAAAAAAAGTTTTAGAGTCAAATAATATGGTACCTTATAATACATGGTTGAATTTACCATTTTGGTTTTCTTTAATTTTTTTCCCAAAAGGAGATTACCATGCATTCATATATTAAAAGTTTTTTACATAGAAATAGAAGGTAAAAGGGTACAAGCTGCACCATTAACCCTTTTTAAATAGCAAAATCAAATCATTAAAACAATACATTCATATATGGTTGAGGCTGATGAAAAGTCACATGAACATACGATCGAAAGTTTTAAGAAAGATTTAGGTAAAGTGAAAGTGTTTCCTATTTCTTCTCTCCAAGCATAATTTTTGATAATCTAGTCATTATTTTACTAAACGTACACTTTATCTAGACATACTCTTTAAGTCTTAACTATAAGGTCTTAGGAATATAGTGCCCGGTCATGGCATACTCTTTTGTCGTTATCAAGTATGAATACATTTTAAATACACGAGACAAATGTTTTTTAGTACAAGCGTAACATTAACATTCAAGGAATTGATTATTTCTTTATTGGAAACAACCTTACATGAGCGGCTATTCGAAGAGAAGATGAACAATCCGTCGTTTATTTTCAAGCTGCAACCTACCTATTTGAATTAATTTAAAAAACTATGAATGAGTATATATATATATATATAGACACACACACATATGTATATATATGTATCACGAGTAATCGATGATGAAGTCTAGCTCGTATTCGAACTTGGTAAAGCAAAACAAGCTAGGATTTGTGTAAGTTTTGTCTGATTCAAATATAGGTGACCAGACATACACAGGTCGCTTGACCTCCTTACCCGTCATTGAAACACAAGCTGGAGACGTGTCGGCTTGTATTTCTACTAGTTATCCCCATTGCTAATGGACAAATTTTTTCATCTGGTCTCCCCCCTCTGAATCGTTCAACATCACCTCGTCTCTGAGCCATTCAGAGCCCTCACCTCTGATTCACTCAGAGGTGATGACGCTGCAGCCAAACACCTTTGAACCTCTGACCGATTCAAAGGCCCCTTCCATTCAGAGCCGTTCAGAGACAAACAAACAACCCATAAATTAAAGACGGAGATATATGTCAAAAGGAAGACTAAGTAAGAACCAAAAGTTAAAGTTGTAAATATGACAAAGTAAAAAATATGAGTCAAAGCCGTAGATATATCAATGTTAAGTTAAGGAGTCAAGGTGTAAAATTTCAAATAGAAAAATTAAGTTCAGTTAAGGAATTTGAAAGGTTAAGATCACCGACCTTCCAAATTAAAAATATATGAATAAAAGTATATGGATATAAATTAATTAACATCAATGTTCACATGAAAAGTTAAAAGATTAGTCATTGATCTTAATAACCATATGTAAAACTTTAGTACCCTAATGTAAATAGACTAACACCACGCACACACTAAATCACGAGTAATATTTAGTAGTTACCTCATAAAGCAAGTGTGGTGCGATGCAACACTACCAACCGACCGCCACTCAAATCTTGAACCGGCCCCTATACATAAACTAGCTACCTACTATAACCATTATATATCATGGTAGACCCTTCCTTGCTATGTACAGTACACCTTTTATACACTACATATACCGACAATATGTAATATAGATACATCATATCATATATAATTCACACACACACACACACACGATTGATGTATCCTTTGAATTTATGTGACATTAATTATGCCTACATTTCCATATAATCTTGTCTACTAACACGTGATTTTATAAAACAACTTTGTGGATTATAACCCCGGCTGCGCTTCAACGAGATACACATACCTATGATTATATAGTAAGTGCGTGCATGTTTAAAACAAGATACAACATATCAAAAGAATTTAGCATTATCATAATTAAGTCAAGAAAATAGAATGCAATCTTATGCGGTCACACGTAATTAGGGGCACAAGATGTACGTCAGGCCGGGTTAAGTGACTGAGCAATCATGCATATAACGAATGATATAATAACCTATTGTAAATAAAGCTGGTTATATATATATACATTGCACGAGGGGCCAAAGTCAAAAAACACTTAAATTTTTTTATAATGCTTTGTTTCGAGGGGGTCAAATCCAATATATTTATAAAAAATAACTACCGACTAAAAAAAACTTCAAACGGAAAAAGTAGGGGGAGGGGCGTGACCCTCCCCGTCCTCTTATATGCTTCGCCCCATGTCACATACATATATAGGGTATATATAGAACAAATACAAAAAGCCCACACATATTGAATCGGGCTTTAACATAGTTTGCATATTATAACATTTATTTATATGTATTTGTTACATACTATTTCCATACGCATTTTTACGTGTACGTAACATACGAAAATAACCTTGGTTCATCGCACATATTGCAAGTTGCTATATATAAAAACGTTTAAGCATACTTTATACATGTTGTGCTAGCTAGGCATCACTTTAAATTAGCATTATTGCATGCCATGAAGTTTCCTAGAAACTTCATAACATGCACAATAGTTTATAAACTTTATATAAACTTTTACAAAATTCCTCTAAAATGTTCATAGCAATTTCAATTCATTCGTATATATAGCTATAAATATATATGAACTCAACTTGTAATTAATTAACTTGTTTATAACACGGAAACATTAAAATTTAGCTAAAATTAAAGATATCAATAAGGGTGTTGCTATACAAACAGTCCCCCTCTTTATCTCACTCTATATATACATACACATATATATAGAGAGAGAAAATGAGGGCACGGTATCATGTTGATAAAGACACAATCGTTTCTCATTCATCAAATAAACATATTGTCGATTTCATTTAGGATTCAACTATATACTCTAATGATGCGACCCATTCTTTAAACCATATGATGTGATGTCCGTCTAATCAACGAACTCACTAATGTCTAATGCCCAAACATGCTGAGAGCAAAGGGACAACATACAAACAAAAGGTTTACGTCGATCTTCTGCGAACAAGTTACATATACGGGAGACACATGCTAGATCTAGTTAAGATGAATGCCTCTAATTGCTAATGCAAAACAGGTTGACACTCAATTTAATATTACTCCCCCAACCCTAATTAATTTTAGAGGTGTAAACAAGCCAAGCCGAGTACGAGCTCGTTTATGTTTTTCGGTGACCCCGACCCTCCTAATTATAGTTCACACCCTCAACTTTTAAATAATGATAATTTCTACCCTTCAACTTAAATTTTGACCTATTTATAAATTTTATCATTTATTATCATTTTGACCTCTGATAACTTAACCAATTTACAACTTTGATCCTCTTACTTTATTTTCACATATTCATGACTTTGAACCCCCGGCTTTGACTTGGTTATCGTTTTAACCTCTAAATATGAATATTTCTTTGTATTTTTAATATTTGACGCATTACGACTTGACACTGAAACGTACGAACCATGAAACTTTTTTTAACGTTTGTGACGAAGTCTCATATACAAGGGTCAGCCGCGGCGTTCCGCAACCTAGACTTAATCTAGTTATTACTATAACAATACTATAAAGTCTATAATCATTATTATTGTTTTTTTATATATAATTTCTCCTTCAATATATTTACCTTAAACCGTGATTGGATAAACATGATGGATAATATAACCTCTCATATTTCCGCGTCTCATTGAGAAGTGTAGGTACTATTCCAACAAGGAACACAAATGTTTCAATTAATGTTTCATGTTTGTTCATTGTTATATTTCTTTATATATATAAACATAAAATAAATTATCAAAATGATTAGTGGGATTAACGTTTCATGTTTGTTATATTTCTTTATACAAATCAGTGTGCATGGTCATCCCTTATTAGTTTTAATAATAACGTGGCTTTCTTTGTCCAAAATAACTTTTAGTTAAAGGAAATATATATTCATTTCATATGATAATTATGATGATTATATTAATATGTATATATACTATGAAAAAACAAATCTTACCTGTTGTAATGTGGGTTCACAGATCTTAATTAGTTTCTTTTTATAAAGATTATTAAGTTTTTATAAAACCTAATTTTCTGTAAGTAAGTTATATAATATATACTACAAAATAACTATGCGTGATTGTATTGTGATGAGTTTGTGAACTTCATGAAGTCAAGACGGATCGGTTCGAAGGATTGAAACATATATAGAAAACAATATTATGCCTATAATTAAAAAATAGTACTAATTAAACGAAAAAGAACAAGAAAAGTCTAAGGATAAAAAAAAAAAACGAAAAACCTAAAAGAGTAAATGAACGTACGTAGGTACGGTAGGTTACAGGGTTCGACATGCGTTACTTGCCGACTTATATAAATATAGCACGCCTAACCAACTCCTCTAGCTCCAGTTTTGAAGTTAACAATTACAAAAGAAACTTATTTAAATGTGTTTCAATATAAATTTATTCAAAACCGAGTATAGTTAAATGCGGTATATTTTTATTTGTTTGCTTTTAATTCACTTTTAATTAATGTGAGATGTTTTATAAATGCTAAATATACTCTTATGACATTCTGATTTTTATCTATGTTTCGATTAGCATTTTATTTACAATTGATTGTGTCATCACTCATCACGCTCACGAGATACATATTCAAAACGCATGTTAAAACACTTTTCGATCAACAAATACTAAGTTCGTCCAGCCACCAATGAAGACGCACAAAAAAAAACAAATCTTTTAATTTAATTCTGACATTAACTCAACACTAATCTTCATAACAACGTAACATCTTATAATATTGTAGATAATACTCTCTATCAATGTTATTTAGTTTAGTTAGATTTACATAATTAAGGCGAAAGAAGTCACATATATTAGTTCATAAATATTGTAGTAATTGTGATCTTCAATAGCAACCCTTAATCAATTGCAATGGCAACTTGGTTCATCGATCAATTGCAAGTAGACATCACTTGCTAGGAACTATGAGCGGTAGCAAGTACGAAAAATGTCGATAAGTATGCATCGGTAATAAGTCAAGAAATCAACAATATTAAGTTACTATTGATAGGTCAATGTGCAACGGACTAGCACGTAGGTTACGGCTAAAACAATTTCTACTGACCATATTATTACTATATATATGTAACTAAATAACTGCAAATATTGTAAGTGTCAACTAACATACTCATTCACGAAGAGTTATAAGTTGTGACATTTCAATTTTATACACCGGATGATTCTCTACTCGTACAAAGATGCTGGTTTTTGTCTACTTTAGATTATTTTTTCTTATATATTTTCAAAGCAAAAAAACATACTCTTGTTTTCTCTTTGAATTATTATCTAATTAGACATTTTTAGAGTACCACTAAAATAATTTGTATGTAACGTAGAACATGATTCAATCAAGAAATTATTCATGTTGTATCCGGATGAATCATATATAAAGCCTACAACATGCATTTCTCACCAGTTTAAAACTTTAAAATAAAAGCCACGATTCGTAATTTAGGTTATTATAAAAACAAAAAAAATATAATTTACTCTTTTTTAGGAGATCCAGGATACAAATATATATATATATATATATATATATATATATATATATAGAATCAATGTCAAATGTAAACCAACTCTTATAATGTTAACCAAAAAACCAAATCTCAGCCACTTATTTATTTTCATCTTTTATGATTTAATTTTTTTTCCAAGGGCAAATAAGTCATTTAACATTTATGTCACCTTTTTGTACTTTTGTACTTTTAGTATTTTTTATAAACTAGAATCTGTAAAATTTTGAAATCCCTCCATTATATTTTGGTGGGCTTTTCCAAAATTCAAACCATTTGAAAAAGTAAATATATATAAATCTTGCAAGCTTATCTGAACACAAAAAAACAGTGACTCAAATAGTCAAATGTATATATATATAACCTTCATTCTCACATGCTTATGATTTGAAAAACGAAGATGTTTATAAACAAATTCACGTCGTAAAACCGAAAACTTCAACAATATCATCCACCCATGTTCAATCGATTTCGATTTCAAGATTTAGCTTAGGATTTGGAAAACGGAGATGTTTTTACTCCGATGTGTTTGTTTGCTTGTTTTCAAGTTCGTAGAAATACAAAAGACAAATTGTATACTTCACTGATCCAACAGGTATGTTTCTTCATAATTTCATTCAATTTGATTAACTTACTTTTAATTTGTTTGTAACAATATTTTTCTAGATCTGGAAACGTTTTTTATTTTTTTAGTATGAAATATTTGTTGAGGATTGTAAGTGAAGATTGGCATATTGATACTAATAATGAGATATAATGCACATGGAGAAATCTCATAATAGAGTTGGAAAACAAAGTCGAATTAAAATATTGCTTAGATAAATGTTAATTGACGGTGGTGTATAGTAAAAAGCTAATGAGATAACTACCTATGTATAGAAGTTATTTGTTAGTTATTTGTAGGATGTTTGATGCATTTGTAGTTTGGTTATTTTTTACATATATGTTTACATTTTATATTTATCGGGATGAATATAGAAAGAAGAGGGTTGTTGCAAATAAAATGATGAAAAAACATTTGAAAATTGAAAAAAGCAAAGATTGTTGAGATAAAAAACAGTTTGTGTAAAAGGTATGTTTTTTAAGTTATGTTGCAATGTAGTTCGCTAAGGAGCAAAACATAGAAAAAAGAAACTACAAGGTGTATGTAAAATGGTTTTTCAATATACACATGTGTAACTATGTTTTGTACATATGTGTTACTCTTTATTTTTGCTTTTGAGTTATACTAAGTGTATAAATAGTTGTATCTAAATTGGTCCTTGAATATATATAAACAGTTGTATCTAACTATATATATGTGTAAACTACACTTTTTACTGGTTTTTTCCTAACTGTATAAACAATTGATATATTTATGTGGTTATTCAAATGCACCAAAATACACATGTGTTAGATTTACTAACTCGTTCACTAACACATATAACTAAATGGTTAAATGTACAGATTCTCATACATTATTTATGATATGTCATTTTTAATGTTCATTTTGTTGATCGACTAAAAAACAAATGTGTAACTGAGTTGTACATATGTGCTACTTTTTGTTTTTGCTTTTGAATGGTTGTACCAAATGCATAAAAATTTGTACATAAATTTGTTGTTGAATATACACATGCGTAAACTAAGTTTAAACACATGTGTTAACCTTGTTATATAGTTTTTAATTCATGTTTATCTTGTTTCTTTTTCAGAACATGTTGAACGATCCAGATTTGTGACGCGAACAATGGAGAATCAAGAGAAGCTATTTAATACAAGAGATACAAAGTTGTACCTAAAGTAGTTTTTTCATAACAAATGTGTTAACCTAGTTAAATTTGTGTTTCTTGGATTTTTGTTTCCTTGCAATAACAAATATGTATTTTGGTTATACACATGTGTATCTTCTTTTACGTAGTTGTAGACTATGTATAAAAAGTTGTACATACATTGATTTTTAAATATACACATGTGTAATCTATGTTAATTCTTCTTCTTTTTTCAGAACACGTTGAACAACCCAGATTATAATGTGAACATCGAAGAATGAAGAAAATAGCATTTAAATTTTTTTAGGTTTTTTTCATGTAAAGTTTTTTTGATTAAAGAGTAAAATGTATAAAGATAAAAAGGTTTTGTTTTACTTTTAATCAAAGAAAAAAGAGAAAGATGGAAAAAAAGAAAGAGAGAGAAAACTAATATGTAAAATTACTTGTTTACCCTTGCATTATTCTTGTCCACATGTTTAGTAATAAAATAAAATAAAAACACAACAATGAATATGATCCACATATTAAAGTAATCAAAAAATAACTTGTGGCCTACAATTGGTTTAATGGTTAACATTTTAAGGGTTGGTTTACAAAATACATGTCCCCTATATATATATATATATATATATCAATTTTCTCATACATATATGTTTTTGCCTATTCTATATCAAATCATGACACACCTTATTAGAAAATATGTATACATACAAGCCCCATGGCCCGGTGAAATAAGGTAACTAACATGCACTAAGCTATTGAGCTAAGAGATTAATGCATGTAACCGATCCATATATAGGGGAGGGTTCATTTGAGAAGAGCAAATATTGCGAGAAGAAAAAGAAATTGCTAAATTCTTCATTTTTTTCAACCAAAAACGTTTTTAACTTACAAAACAATGATAGAAATGCAACATTTATTCATTAACTTTGATATTCAATATATAAAATTTAATAAATTTCGTTTATTTGTTAAACCTACACATGTGGAAGTCATGTGTATGTTAGGTTACTTACACATAACCTACACGTGTGTAGGTAAATTTAAAACGCTAAAAATACATACGTAAAATATATTTTAATGATTTTTTTTAGTTTATACCTTACACATTTGTATGTAGGAAGTGAATTTTTTTAAAAAAATTAAACAAATGAAAGTTTTTTTAGTGATTTAGGTTTCTTCTTTTTCTTCTCGCAATATATGAATCTTCTCAAATGAACCTCCACCTCGTATATAATACGTATAGTAATTAAAGCTAGTGATTATAAGTTATAAGGCAAACATCTAGTAAGATACTTAATCTTTTATGATGCCACATGTCGTTCGTAAACATGGTTTTCAATAAAAACTAAATTCGTTAAACACCATAAGTTTTTGTATAATTAATCCAATTGTTTATTTTGTTAGGCAAAAAAGTGAAGTAAAATATTCTTAAGCTCCTGTAGTAGCACGCGTCACCACTAAATACAAGTTTAGAAGATCCATCAAAACCTCTCAACTAAATGGTCTATTAGATATATCAATTAACTAATGTTGTCACTTTCAAAAATAACTTCAAAAACTTCCCATCATGGGATGCAAGTTTTATATAGCAAGGTACACTAAGTTGTACCACAATACATTACCATCTCTACTTTTTCATCTTTCATCATCCTCCACTTAACCAACTCTAAATTCTCTTGATGGTTTATACTTCGATAGTATTGGTTACCTTTGAATTCATATCAAAATTGTTTGATTATTAATAATTAGATATCACTGTATATATCTTTAAAAATAGTCAGGTGATCGAGTTTCTTTACCAGTCATGTCATGTGTAAGTTGCTGGTTGATTGGAGTGTTTCAAAATTTTTTTCAGACTGTAATACATGTGTTGTTTTAACTACTAAACTAAAACATGATCGAAGACGATCCACTGCATTTGTGGGAAGTTAACCGTTAGCAAGGTCTCGGTTCCACCAACTTCTTTTAAGAGGTTTTTATTCTATTTTTTATTTTTTCTTATAATTTTAAGCCTAAACAAACTACTTTTTTAAAATTAAGTTATGTTTTAATATCAAGTCATAAATTCATTGTAATTTAAGTTTTTAATCTTCAACATTCCCGTGAATAAAGAAAAGATTATTTAAATGAAGATGACTTAACGTACTTTTGGAAATGAAGATGAGGTATACATGTATTTTCACTTTTATATGTTTTATTCGATAAAAATTACATATTTGATCATTTAAGTTATGGGTAACCTACACATTTGGTTCTTTAGAAAAAGTACTTAGAAGGAATGTCCTTTAATTTCAAGTTTCTTAACATTATAGTTCTTTAGTACAACGTCCATTAATGGTAAACCTTAATTCCACCCCACATGCACCTCAAAAGAGGGCTCAAGTGTCAAATCCCCTCAAGACCCATTAGACCGTTGTATTTTCCCTTATTTAATCCTCTAACCCGTCTCTTTCTTCCACAACCCCGTGGAACATAATACCAAATCCCAATACCTACAACAATAGTGTATTGTTTGTGTGGAACACATTCCATTGTTCGAACCCCAAGGACTCAACGAAACCAAGAAGGAAGTTTTATACTTGTCCACAAGATGGAGGTTATTAATTTTAGTCATGGCAGGTCCTGAGGATTTTGGTGCCCTGTGCGAGACGAGAAAAAAGGCCCCCCGCCCCCTAACCCGAAGTAAATTTTTAATCAAAAAACAAACGTTTGATAAATAAATATAAGAAAATCAAAGTATTCAATTTATTGGCAGCAGTGAGTTTACAGCTAGGGGTGTTCATTCGAATCGAATGCGAATTCGGCGAATTAGGCGAATCGAATTGGTTGAATTGAGACTTTTAAAAACTGTATTCGTATTCGATCCACATTCGAATAAAAATCTATGTATTCGATTCGATTAAGTTATTCGAATTCGAATTGAATTCGAATAGATTCGAATGTATTCGCTTAAAAAAATATAAATAAACAAACACATCAAGTAACAATACAAATGTAGCACCAACATTACAGCATAACATAAGTCTACAACGTCACCCAAACAATGTGCAAAACATCACCCAAACAATATGCAAAATATTAGCACATCAACTAGTCTAAAACATGTTAACAAAAGGTCTAAAACTGCATAATCAAACACAAAAAAAATACTATAAGCAAGTTTAAAACCTGTAGAAACAACAATTAAGCAGCTGTCACAGCACCAAATCATGTTCATATACAGAAACAACAATTAAGATTGGGTAATGAGTTGGGTTTAGGTATTTTTAACTTTACTTCAAACCCATTAAATAATATTTATATATAGATAATTAATTAGATATATTAAAAATATATATTAAAAAATATATAAATTTCTTATTCGAATTGGGCGAATCGAATGCCAATACAGAAAATCATATTCGTATTCGATCCACATTCGACAAAATTATTCGAATCGAATGCGAATCGAATTCGAATGACTGAAAGTCGATTTCGAATGGCCTTAATCGAATTCGATTCGAATCGAATTTCGAATAATTCGAATGATATTCGAATAATGAACATCCCTATTTACAGCCTTCATTAATCTTAATCCATTTGATTATGTGAGCTTTAATTAGATGTTTAGTTAATTAGTTTTAGTGGTTTTAGCCTTTAGGTGTGGGTTTAAAATATTTGCTTATTTGTTACATGACTATTGACTAAATATAAGTTTTATAAAAAAAAATTATATAATAATTTTTTTAAAAATTTGGTGCCCCCGTCAAACGAGTGCCCTGTGCGGTCGCACATGCCGCACACTCTCTAAGCCCCCTTTGATTTTAGTGTGTTGCCTTAAAATCGTAAATCTTGATTCTAGGGGTCAAATTGCTGAATTTCAAATATGAAGTTGAAGAAAAACTGAAAATCAGTCAAGATGAAGCAAAGAAGTTTAAGAAGCTTTTGATTATTAGTTGGATAGGATTTATGGTGTTTGGTGTCGGTTGCTTTATTGTATAAAAGCATAGATCTTTAATAATTTGTTGTTGTTCTAAAAATTTTACTGCTATTTTATGTAATGGAATGGTGATTGGTAACATGATTTTGGTTATAACTCACACATATTATATATTAAGTAGCATATCTGAGTGTGCTCGACCTGAGAACGTACATAACATATATATTAATAACTCACATATGATATTCAAAACATATATTATTAACTCACATATGTCATTCAAAACACATAATTAATAAACCTTAACAAAGAAGTGAGAGCCAAAGAGCATCATCACGTATTATTGAATCAATCCTATATAACAATTGTTAACACTTGACTTGGAAATCAAGCCTTTGAAGTTCAGTCACATATTCGATATATCCTTGAGAACAATGGCGGAGCTAGCATAAAATATGAGGGGTATCCCTAAAAAAAACTGCCCTGCACTCCTAGAAACGTTTTTGTGACACTTGTAAAAAAAAAATTTTTGCGCACACTCATACAAACTCATCATTTTCTTGCATATCATTAGTAATATTTGGAGTTTTATTATCATTTTTTAAAAAATATTAATAATATTTGGACCATTTTAACCAATATCATCATTTTCTTAGTACTTTTTCAAACAAAATTACTAGTAAAAATCTGTTTTTGATTGTTAAGAGATAGCCTTTTAACTGTTCAGGTGTATCCTAAACATAAAACGGGAAAAAAACATCAATTTTACATTAAGCACGAAAAGTTGAGCCGTAGCCCGGGCTACGGCTCGGTAATATATACCTCCGCCCCTGCTTGAGAAAGCCTTATTAACCGATACTAGTTAAGATCGAGGTTATGTTATTACATTACTCGATCGGTTACACATGTTAATTAGGTTATTCAAGACTCCAAAAAGGATTATTAACTTGAACCGGTTATATTGAACACATTGACTTAATTAAACTAGTTCGCTAATCCCAAACCAATGCACCTCTAGTTTTTAATGCTAAATAGTTATTTAATTAACTTCTTTTGTAAAAAAAATAACCTTCTTTTAACTGGTTTAATTTGTTATTACCCTAACCATTACACATAGTTGGTCTTGACGATATGCAATACACGTGCACACCATGTGAGCTACTTTTCCAAACTTGCAATTAAAAAGGTAGTAATATTATAAAATTAGTACTAAAATATATTTTGGTGGAGCTAATGTGATGTTGTCTTGATTAATTACTTAGCATGCAAGTTTTGCTTTTTATTTGTTTTCAAAATATATTTTCAATTTTGCATGTGTAGCCATTGCTTTGATCACTAATGATCGATAACAAGTCTTTTATGATTAATCTAACCTTTTCTTTTGCTTTTCTACTTTAATTTGTTTATGACAATGCATAAGCCTAGTTTCCATGAACTTGCATTCAACAAAACGTATATAAATTAGAGATGCATCATATCATATCTCTTTGCCAATTACATATAGTATCACATGTACAATTCGTGATTATTTCGTTCATTATTAAACATACAAACCCTGCAGTGTGCAGTTTTACTGATTATTTTCTGGTAACGAGAATTGTTGTTTAAAAAAAACCAAGCGAGTTACGTGTGAGAATACTTGTTTGAGAAAAGAATGAAGAAGGGGGTGTCTCTTTTGTTGAAGAACATAATATCCATCACAAAATCCAAATTAAGAAGCAAAGTTGAGTCCTTGAAAGCTAAACTTATAATTTGCTCCTTGTTAAAGAACAAGAAGCTTTCTTTGACGTTAAGGACCGGTTCAATCTCTCATAAAATCCATGCATTACTGCATGGGGGCACAGACGACGATCTTAAAGTTTTGGAGTCAGCCAATGTTTCGCATGAGGCGCATATGGATGATGATTGTGTTGATGACGACGACAAATATCCAGATCTAAGGCATTTCCTCTTTGACGAAGAGGATGATGATGACCCCAATGCTTCTGTGATTGATTTGGTAAAGAATTCAATGGAGGATGAAGGTGAAGATTTCAAGCTGGAGGACGAGATTGATCATGTGGCGGATCTCTTTATATCGAAGTTCCACAAACGAATGAGACTCCAAAAGCTCGAGTCATTTAAAAGGTATCAAGATATGCTTCAGAGAGGCTTATAAAGTATTTAACTCATGCATGCATTATTCATGTCTTTAATTCTTTTTCAAATGTCTTTGATTTCCTAGCTTCATTACAACATACATTATTGTGTTATAATGATCGATCTGTTGGCAGAGCTGACGATGGTTGATGATCGTTAGCTTCTTTCTTCTTTTCATGTTTTGAATTAAACTAGTACGTGCCGTGCGTCCAAGATCCTAGGGATCTCATTGTATCAACTATTTTTTTTGTCTTCGATTGTTTCTTGATTTATGTAGATTTCGTAACCCAACAAAGAGATTGATAAGTTGCATGAGATATATAGGGGTAACTAAAAGCAATTTTCTTGTTTATTTCCTTAATCAAAGGACTTTAAAATACACAAGCAATACAATCATTGTTGTGGAAGAGATAAAAGTACAGCATCCATTAATTTGCAGATCTAACATTGTTGCTAAATTTATTAAGTACTAACTGTTGTTGACATGTGAATGTATTACTCATTTAGTAGAATAATAAGGTTTAAAAATATATAAACACCCAATTTCATTAACTACAAATAGATTAAATACACTTAAATCAGTTAAATGAAGATAATTAATTAAAATTTAAAGAAAATTAAAACCTAAAATCTTACTCGATCGGTTGGATTGGGATTGCATTATTTTTGTTCGAACCATTTAACGTTTGGTTTAGTTGATTTTCGGGCATACTTAGATTTTTTACCCGATACCCGAATAAAGTTCAAATTTTTTTTTTGTAAAAAATTGACATAAAAATTTGATAAATGATGGCATTATAGTGTAAAGAGTAAACTGCAGTTTTGGTCAATGTATTTTGATATAATAAAAATTTCAATTCCACCTTAAAAGTTTAGTCCATGTGTTTTTATTTTCTAACAGAAATGGTCTCGAACACTAACTTCATCCAATTTTCCGTTGAGTCTACCTCACATACGGAGTAATATGGTCATTTCCACCACTCGTTTTGACATATGCAACTGAATAAAAATGTTAACTTACATGATGAATTTGATAAAAAGAGGGAGAGAAATGTCATTTTTACCCCTCAAATGCAGGTCGACTTAACTGAAAACTGGATGAAGTTAGTGTTCGGGACCATTTCTATTAAAAAATAAAAACACAAAGACCAAAACTGTTAAAGCGAGACTGAAACTATTAATGATATCAAAACACATGGACCAAAACTATAGTTTACTCTAGTGTAAAAGTATAGGTTTCTTATGATTTTAAAATAGTCTTATATCTACTTTAACAATAACTAGAAATTTATCCCGCGCGTTGCGGCGGGTTTTTTTTTATCTAAAATGGAAATAAATCGTAAAAGTTAGATGAATGTTTAAGCTGGTAACAAATTTACAACTTAATCCATTCACAAACGTAGCATTAACATTCGGTTGTAGGCATAATCTAGTAGGAGCCTGTTGTTTTGCCATCATTAACTGCAAAGAAAATATAATAACACATCAAATTAGTTTGCTAAATTGGTACAATATTCTATCCAATATAGAAACGTAGTACCTTTATATACAAAACTATAAAACTCTTTGTCCCCGAAGACACACACTTGGCAAACGTTTAAACCAGGTGCTCTAATTAATTACCCAACCAAATAAAACAACACCTACTTAGGTTGTAAAACTACTAAAACTTACTAAACCACATTAACGCAAAACGTACTAAAAAGAGACTTTAAGACACTTTACTCATACCCAATGACAATGACAACAAACACAAGATAATGAAACTAAATTAGTAAACAATGACTTTATCTCTTCATAATTTACCTATAACAAATAAAAAATCATCCATATGCACAAACACAACACAAATTTGTAATTTTGTTGGAACATAAAAGTCTTTGAAATAACCTGCTTTGACACAAACTCCTTCTAACCCAAACTCGTCCTGACTAAACCAAAATGAGCAATGTTACAATGTTAGCTCATGAACCTATTGTTTAAATATATGTTGTAACAATTAATTATATAAAGTGACTCGTTCTTATCCAAACCCATTTTGACACACTAAGTCATCTTGACCTGAACCAAAATAAGTATTATCAGTTAACATGTTGGCTCTTGAACATGGTGTGGTTGAAATTTCTATTGAAACATATAACCCTTTCAAGTGACCTAAGACGACCGAAACTCGTCCCGATCTAATGGCGTTGCTTTGCAGTTTTTGTAGCAAAACAAAATATCGATTAGGTTTGGATACATAGAACGAATCACCACAGTAAAATATCAAAATATATAGAACCACAACAAAATATCGAAATAGAACATACAATATTGTTTTTCATAAACAATGAAACCGACAATCAAAAGAAATACCAAAAATTAACATTACTTGTGACTTTGAATTAGTTCAGCCGCATGATTCTACATATCAAAACGAAGCTTCCCACCACCCCTTCGTTAACTGTCATCGAACCACCATCGCAAGCCCTTCCGCGGACCGCCGTCTCATCACTCACACCCGTCGCACCTCTGTCTCACATCACGAACGTCGCACACCACAGGCAAAGAACAGTGCAACGATGACGGTTGCCGATCCGCTTCTACCGCCCTCTAAATGTCACCAAGCAAGATGTCGTTAAGCGCTGCCGACATACGAAGACCGTAACCTGATAAATAAGTAAATCGCCGGAGTAGACAAAAGGTTTCAAGAGAGAGAGAGTGGGAGTTCGATGAGAGAGAAACGGGATTCAAATAAACGTACATGACAGCTGGAAAGAAGTCAAGTGCCACACGTGTGTTTAACGGTACAAATGGTACTATATGCAAACGGAGTTGTAAATACAGCAACAAAAGGAATACTTTACGCATATAAAGCAGTAAACTCCTGTAGACATCAATTCAAAATGTAGGTATATAAATAATACTGTTGTCCAACATTCTTCACTTGGCTTCAATCTCGGCTACATATGAACACAAAATTATAAAAGATAATTCGAGCATTGTACAAACATTTAGAACCACAAAAAAATCCTTTAATTTGTAAAAATTAAAGCCTCCATTATTTATTCTCATGTCAAACCTTCATGAAGTCTTCTCTAATGCTCTCAACTGTATACCCTTTCATTCAAATTCCATTTTGATTTGACTCTAGCCTGAAAAAGAAAATGTGAGTGGAATCTCATTTTGATCCATCTTAACTTTGACCAAAGTTATAAATTATTCGTATTAGTAGACGATGCGAGTGTTTGATCAATAGTAGCTAGCGTTTTGGTTTTGGTTGTTGATGTTTTATTCGGTGCTATATATAGTAGTTCGCTGTTAAGTATCATAGCATTACTTTTTCTTGGTTTTATGTATCTTAGTTATGGTAACACTTTCTCTTGTTTCGTCCTGGCTAGTTACTTGCTAGCAGGGTTTACGAAACACTTCCACATCCATAGTCCACATTTGGATGATTCCACATCCGTTTGTTCTAGATTTCACATCTTTGTTGGCCATCACGAACTCGATGGACATGGATTTAACTGTGTAATAATATTTTGAGTTTCAGTTAAAACTTTGTATTTTGAGTTTGCATTTTGTTGAGAACTTGTGTTTTTTTGTTAAATTGTTGGAGTTAAACTTGAACTTGAATGAAAAACTGAGCCAAACTGAGGCGATTCATATTTTGGTGAACCTACTTGAATTATGTTAATTATTTTTAAATATAACTTAGAGTAAAAACGAGCAGAACGGAGCTGCTCTACTTAGAAATGATCAGAGCGAGCATCGTTTTTTCTCGCATTTATAAATTCGATCTGATCGGCTAGCTTTATATATAGAAGGAGCGAGCATTAGCGGACCTTCATACGCGCGCACATATACATATAAACACATTACGTAGCTCTCATCCAAATATTGCCATTATCTTAATTATGCCTCTTGCCACCACCATTTACATAACTACAAATAGGGAAGGTCGGTGCTTTGCACCGGCCTCTTCCGTCCCGCCACACCGCGTTTCAACTTTTTCGTACTTTAACGTATTAACGGTTTTAATATCCGACGTTTAACGCATTGATGGTTTTAGTCCCCGAATTTTACTAATTGTCGTTTGAGCTCCTGATGAGTTTTTGACTTTGATCTCTTACTCCACTTTGACACATAGTACGACTTTTACTAATTGTCATTTTAGCCCATGATAAGTTTTCGATCGACTTTGCACTCTTACTCTACTTTGACATATAGTACGACTTTCATCGTTTTTTAACATGTGACACATTACGTTTTTTCGTCGTGACGTACGTGACATGAGACTTTTTTTTTCAACACATATGACGAAGTCAAATACGCAAGACCCGATTGCGTGACTCGGCCGTTGCAACGCGCGGCCTAGTGTTAAATCTAGTTAATTATCATAATACAAGTTTTCAAAATCGAGCCTCAGTTACAAATTTTAACACCCACACTGTTGCACATGGGTTTCATCTACTCTTTAGTTACAAGTAGATAAAATTAGGATTGTTGTGCAAGTAACATTTAGCATAATCAAAAGTTATCTCATTATATTAATTTTCTTGTAAATTATAAACAGGATTTATATAAATGCTCAAACTAAATGTGATAAGGTTTATTTTGTTTAAAAAGTATAATATCCTTCAAGATAAAAATTTAATAAAAAATGGAAGATTCAACATATGATGCACACGTATCTAATTAAGTAAGATTATTCTATTATGCTAACCACTAATTGCCTTTAATTGATTATGTTAATTAACCAATAGCATAGCAATTAGCTTTAAGAACTAAGGTTGTGTCCACTAATTATTTCTTTCTATTTAATTACTTTTTCTCTAGAAGGTAACAAGTTATTTAAAGCCACAAACTTTCAACTTAAATATTCTCAAAGTGCGTAATGCTTCTACTTGTCGTCACATTTGATTCTTATGCGACAAATAAGACGTGTGGATTTTAGTGTCATAGTACTTCTAATGATTTCTAACTTATGGTGACGAAAAACCACGTGTCGATTTTATATGGAATGATTGTTTTGTTACCTTAAAATATAATATAATACCTTTCTTTTATAGCTAACTGTTTTATTATAACAGTTAGTAACGTTCTAAAACCTAAAATTTTAGTAATTTGTATGATTAAAGTTAGCGTCAAGAAGCGATCAAAGTGACTTGACTTTTTTCAAACATTTTTGGGTGACATGTATGTTTAAAACATGGATGTATATACAAACGTTTTTTTGATCGAGTGATGCCATAAGGTTTTTTTTATATGATCATCTTTTGATCGAGTGATATGTATAATTATTATAATATTAAGAAGATAAAACTTTAAAGGATATACAAGAAAAATGGATTTTAAAAGCAGCTTTCATAAAGTTGTATGAACTTTATGTATGTATAATAACAATAATAATAATTTGTATTTGTAAACTTTATTCATAGAGATAATATTGTGCATATTGATCCATGAACGTGTAATATACAAGAATCGTAAAAGATGAAAGAAAAGAGTGTGTTCTTTGCATGATTATGTGTTATAGTTATTGATTTATCAGTAATTTATTTTTTTTATACTTGACTTTCTTAAAATTAACAGTTTAAATATATCTATTTGTATAATGAGTTTTCAATTTTACTTTCATTTGTACACCTTAGACTAACGACATTCATATACTCCGTTAAAACCCTTCAAGTCCATTCAAATTTAAATTAAAACAAATATAATACAGATAAATTACCTTACCCGTCCCCACCTTCTTCATCTCGTTTCCACACCAACACCACCACCAGAATATTACTTCCACCACCACTGCCACATCCAACCACAAATGTACTCGTAAATCCATCTCCCACTTCTGCACCACACCGCAAACCAATTTCGTCTTCTCTATCTGAAAAATTGAAGCTGAAACCAACGATTAAGTGTGTGACCAACTCTGATTTTAGTGGTTGAATCGCATCACCACTTAACCAGATCTACACAATCAAATAAAACACGATAATCGATTGTGGATTTAGGGTTTGTGATGAAGGTACAATGATGTTTGGAGATGGTGAAATGGTGGTGCTTAGATGGCAACTAAAGGTGATGAAGGTGGGGAGGTTTGATGATGACATATATTGAAAACGATGGTGAGCAAGTAGGGGTTAAGGGTAGGAGTGTTCATTATTCAAATACCATTCGAATTATTCGAAATTCGATTCGAATCGAATTTAGATTAAGGCCATTCGAAATCGACTTTCGGTTATTCGAATTTGATTCGCATTCGATTCGAATAATTTTGTCGAATGTGGATCGAATACGAATATGATTTTTAGTATTCGCATTCGATTCGCCCAATACGAATATCTAATTAATTATCTATATATGAATATGACTTAATAGGTTTAAAGTAAAGTTAAAAATACCCAAACCCAACCCATTATCCAATCTTAATTGTTGTTTCTACGTATGGACATGATTTGGTGTTGTGGCAACTGCTTAATTGTTGTTTCTACAGGTTTTAAATTTGTTTACAGTCTTTTCATGTGCTTGATTATGTAGTATTAGACATTTTTTTTAACATTTTTTTACACTTATTGATGTGCTAATATTTTTCACATTGTTTGGGGTGATATTTTGCACATTGTTTGGATAATGTTTTAGACTTATGTTTTGTTGCTTGATGTGCTTGTTTATTTATAATTTTTTTTAAGTGAATACATTCGAATCTATTCGAATTCGATTCGAATTCGAATAACTTAATCGAATCGAATATATAGATTTTTGTTTGAATGTGGATGGAATACGAATACAAGTTTAAAAGTCCCAATTCGATTCACTCAATTCGCCCAATTCGTATTCGATTCGAATGAACACCCATAGTTAAAGGAAATGATGGTGAAAGCATATTTGGTGGATTTGGCTTACGGCTGGTGGTCCAAGGGCATGATAGCAGTGGGTTTTTTGGTTTGGTTAGGGTGCGACAGCGCTGGAAGGTTAGAGTGAAAATGGTAGAGTTACTATCGATAGAGGTGGTGGTAGTTGATGATGGATGGCATCGAAGAAGAACATAAAGAAACAGGGTGTTGTCATTGTTTTAGTGGTGATGATGAAGATGATGTATGGTAATGGTGTGGCGGTGATGATGGATGGTGATGGTCGGTATATGGGGTTGGGTTAATTTTTTTTTTTTGAAATAAAAACACAAGTTGGGGTGAGGAAGATTTGGGCAATTTGGTTATTTCGTTAAAAGCTAATGGAATAATTTAACTATGTTAGTTATTGATATATAAATAAAAGTAAAGTTGAAAACCCATGGTACAAATAAAGTAAAGTTGAAAACCCATGGTACAAATAAAGTAAAGTTGAAAACCCATGGTACGAATAGACGGATTAAAACGTTAGGCTTTCAATTGTTAATTTTCAGAAAACTTATGTATAGAAAATAATTTAATCTTGATTTATGTAAGCTTTGTTTACAAAGTAGGTATAGCTAAAAGGAACAAATTGATAGTTTTTATGTTCATGATTTATGTTATAGCTATATGAAATGGTTTATGTTATAGCTACATGAAGCTTGATAGGATGTACGTAAATGATCATTCATAAAATGTTTATGACCTCAATGTAATTTTGTGATAGCACAAACCCCTTATGGTCCCCCGTATCAAAACAAAAAAAGATAGTGTCTCTCCTGTGAACACAAAAGGTACGGTCACTCGTAGGATGGAGCTATGAAGAGCTAGGGGTATCCCGGGCTACCCTTCAACTTTCATTGCAAAGTACAATTTTTACTGGTTTAAGTATCAGGATACCATTTTTTTCTTACAGTTTTAAGTATCGAGATACCCCTGGAAAAAATTTATGATACCCGCGCGTAAGCGAAAATTTTCTCATAGGATACCTATGATATTTGGTTCTAGATCCGTCACTGGTCACTCGTTTGAACACAATAGTACAGTCCTTGATGGGTACAGTGGCATGTTATAGTATAGAGTGATGACGATCACTCGCGAGAAATGCATCTTTTTGAGGACATAATATAGCCCTTGATCATAACACGATGGTAACGGTATTAATGAAAGTTGATGGAAATGACAATTTTTTGAAACTAGAAATGTATAACAAATTTCTCAAGTAAGATGAAAATGTGCATGATGAATTAAAGATTAGAAGCATACTAGTACACATACATGCAGAATTGTCAAAGTTGATAGACAACTAACACTTGGTAATTTTTAATATACAGTGGTAACAATTAACAAGATTCAAAATTCTATAAACAAACTCACTTGATGTCATTGACTGATATATTTCAATTGATTCATACAAGTATACATGTCCTTCCATTGATACCCAAACTTGATGTAATTCATGTCATCCACATCCACCTGCAAATGACAATAATCTAATGTTAAATGCTCATTAAAAATTTAAGTTTAAAAAGGAGCAAATGGTAGTAAGATCTAAAACAAATAGACTCGAGAGCGTAAAGTTAGGGACCTCTTACACGAGCATTATTCATCTGATACCTTAAATGTTTATTTTTATTATCCTTTAGCATACCATGATTTTGTCACTCTAAAGTTCAAATCAAACTAGTGTAACTATTTATAATATCTGTGCGTTACACACATGTTAAATAACAATATTTATTTAAAAAAAACTTATAACCATTAAGCGCACAAGACAAACACCTAGGCGCGCCCATTGTGGCTCTGATAGACAAAGGCGTACATGCACCTTCCTCTAGGCATGCGCCTTTGGCCAGGCACAAGCGAGAAGTTTTTCTTAATCCTTAAAACTTTATAAATTAACTTCTTATTTTTCATATTATTGCGCTTTTTATGTCTTGTGCGTGTGCCTAGATGAAATTCACATGAGCCCTTTGCGCGTTGAGTGTACATTTGCCACTTTGACTACGAGATGTGACAACTCAAGTTACCTTCTTTCTATAAGATGATCAATCAATCTTCATGTTCATGATCACTATCAGAATCTGCAAAAGTGACACAAGAAGCCCTCGGTAACAAACAAACAAACATACACAGTATAATCCGACAGTCAAACGCTTCTCTTAGACACAAAACGCATCATGCTTAAAACTATAAATAAGTAAATACGTACCTGAACGAACATCTTCACTAATTTTGCCTCTATCTTGAATTTGTCTAGCAAGCATCCGATATATAAGAACCGACCAATATATGTGAAGAACAAGTAAGCAGAAGAGAAGGGTATTGAATAAATAATAGTAGATTGGTCCCAACGTCTTATACTTTTCGTTATCCAACACTTGAACAAGTTCAGTACTGCATGGAGCAGTGCTCATAGGTTATTTCACATGTGAAGAAAGAATAATAGATGTTTAAAAAACTGCATAATTACCATTTTTACCTTGTGCTACGTAGGACCCAAAACGGGTATAAAATAAGCCGAAGGATTATCCATGCAACCACAAATAGTATAAATGAAAAACTGGCGAGCCCTTCTGCGCCACTATATTTAGACATCTTTCCTACTTCAAGAAACACATCAGTTGCATCATGAAGAGCTAACACAACCGAACCGACACGCACAAACCTACAAGAAAAATATATAAAAAAAACTAAAACCTAAGTATAAAATATATAAATTATTACAATATTATATCAGATCATTATTTTAACCAAAATATGTTGAAGAATATAGAAACACAATGAAGTTTGCACCAATATGGCAACACCTAATATCCAAAAAACAACAGTTTGACCAAATCAACTTCATGCAGTTATTAGGTTAGCCGTTAGCAAGGTATTGGTAGGGCCCGGGAGTTTTCCCTAACGGGTCGCATGGTCACAAAAATATCATACGAGTGTAAATATATGCATTTATCCCTTTTAACATCATATCATAAGTTAAACAAATTCTCTACAAGAGATTCAAAAAGGAAACTATATCTAACAACTCAACATAGGGGATAATTTTACCTGCAAATATAAGATACTGTAATGAGAATTAAAGTTGCAACATGATGGGCCATCGACACACCAAAGTCAGATCGCCTTGTTTCCCAAAAAATCAAAGCAAAGATGGAGTACGTGTAGAACCCGCCCGTATACATGTAAAGACCTTTTAATTTCAATCTGAAATCCATTAAACCACGATTCAGTCAGCTTCAGTAAACCAGAATTATGAAAAGAACCAAAGTCGCAATAAATCTTACTTTGCTTTCTGGTCAGGCCATTTTTGGGTGCCGGGACCTACCCAAAAGTGGATCGTTTTTGTGAACCATGGCTCGTTATGGGTTACAGCCAAAGCTAAGAATTCTGCTGAGAGATAATAAACACATTTCCATGCTGATTCCTTAAATTTTCGGATCTTTTTAATCCCTTCTACTGTAACAGCTAGTTTTTCCTGATCTTTTCCAAATATTAACCGCCTTCCGATAACCTAAAAAATGGGATTCGCGTAATCAGTTGTTTGAGTTTTTGGCAGATTCTAATTATCTAAGGAATCACATGTCAAATGACTCAAAAATAAACAGTAGCAGCTTGAAAATGCACGTTCCAAACACAACTTTAGCATCATAGATTTAGAGATAATTATCCGTGTTTTCAGAATAAGGCTGGATTGGTTGGACAGTTAAGACCCTTTCCCTTTGAACCGGCTGGTTACCGGTCAGACTTGTGAACTGAACCGGGTGTCAAACCAGATTTCAGATGTTTTTTTATTTCTTTTAAAACTTCATTTCTAATTAATTTTATATTCAGTTATCCATATTTTACATATTTAAGTTCTCATATTTTGTTAAAGACCATCTCGCATTCTCGCCACCACGCAAGTCCGCCATCACCTTCCCTCTCTGATGTGGTTCCAACGGTTACTCGTTGGCCAAAAGAAATATAGAGAGAAAACCAGGTAGAATATTAGAAAGAAACTTGGTTCATTCATTCCTCCCTAAAAACATACAAACTCATCACTTAAATAATAGAACAAGATGATCATGTAACTACCCACTAAACCTACTGACGCATGACTTGCAAATTTAAAGGAGAAAATAACTAACCTATTTGAGATGGCTATAGACTCACAAATTTAAATAACTAATGTTAAATAACAATTTAATATGGACGAAACCAACATTCGTATGTTGCCATGCACGTGATAAAGTGGCACACAAAACTCTCACACCACGAGCTCTCCAACGAGGAGCACTCATCGTCCACGAGCTCTCCCCCACCACCTTCCACCACCTTGTCTTCTTCCTCGCCCTACCACTCCCTCCACCCTAATCCACACGAAAACATATATAATTTTAATATTTTGTTAAGTTCACTAATCCACACCAAAACACATTATTTTCCCATTCTCTCTTAAATCCAGTTCTATTTTTTTTAACGGCCAACGAATAAAAGCCCAACTACCCGGGTTAACCCAATAGCAAAAGGCGACCTCATACGCACGCGATTGCATACAATTTTGGGTGGCCCAACCCCACCATCTCCTCCACGAAACCAGACGTCCAAAAGCTCGCTGCGGTAAAACCTATTTGGAATCAGATTCGAACTCAAGACCATGGTCTCCAACCCAAATCTTCACTTCCCCTTCAATGCCATATGCCGGTTGAGCTAAAGCTCATTGGCCCAGTTTTACTAATCCTACTGAACCAACCAATAAACACTATAATACAACCGGTTCACTATTTACTACTTAGTTTCTTGATCTTAAAGATTCATCAGTTAGATAAAAAAAAATCCCCTTTTTATCCTTATCTTTAAATCTACAAAAAGATTCTAGATTTTACCTCAAAATACAAACTTTCAACATTCTTTAACCTCAATTTTGGAATTTAAGAACTAAAAATCCCAAATTTTAAACAAATTTCCAAAAACAAACCCCACAAAATTCAATCAAATTCTTCATATTCCCTAAGCTATATCAAGAACTAAGCCCTACCCAATTAAATTCACTTAAAAGGGTAACAAGATCACCAAAAAAATTACCTCAAAAACATATCTATCGAGCAAAAATCGAGCAACTGGAAAGAAAACAGCAAACAGGGGAAGAACAGAGAAATCTTGGTAAGTTGGGTACGATTCATGTTCCAAATTGATTGATGATAAAATCTCCATGTTGGAAGTGAAATGGTGAGTTGTTTTGTGATTGAATTGGGTGAAATCATGGTTGGAAGTATTTGTATATGTATATTAATCGAGGCGTCAAAGACGAATACTTTCCATAACAGCAATGTCAATACTACAGTTGGCGATTGATATAATGGCCATGGGGACAAATGGTCCCATCTTTTGATGTGGTTTTACGCATGTTTGGTTGTTGTGTATTTGTGTTATCTTTTCCTTTACAAGTAACTTACATGTGTGTACTTTATATAAACACATAAATCTTTATCACATGTTATACAATTTTGTAGGTATTAATTTAACATGTTCTTATCATAACAGTCCTTTTAATTTTTTATTAAAATGTTGTCGTTCAAAAAATTTTTTTTATTAAAATGTTAATTTTTTTATACTAAAAAGGTTAATCACACGTCACTTGAGGTTTGAACTCATGATATCCGTGATAGTTGTACAAGTTTAAGCCATTAGTCCTGAGCTTCTTTTAGTTAAGTTTCGAAAAAAAAAATAATGTTCATATCTTTGTTGTTTTTATCTACATTCTTTTAACTTATTTTAGTTTTAGTTTTTTTTTTATATATTACATTTTTATTACATATTTTTTATAATTTTTAAAATCATATAGTATTTTAATTTAATATGTCAATAAGTTATTGGTTGTGTAGAGTGTATGTTTAAAAAATGTAATTGAAGACGTATAATGGTCTTGCAGGTGAGGTTTTAATACAAATATCATATGAAAGAAATCTTATCGTAAATGGATTGTGTTTAATCATGTCAACAATATTTAGTAAAACTAAATGACATAAACTTTTGAAGAGTTATATTAAAGAGAAGATAAATGAAGATAAGTTACACACTTACACTATTGGTGAACTTGATTAATAGATTTACACTTACATGAGAGAATGTCGTGCCTTAAAAAAAGAGAGAATCATGAATTTGAAATTTTGTTGAACAAACAAATCTTTTTATTTTTTATTTTTTTGGATTTTGTTTCTTATTTTTTTTATTTTCGATTGATTTTGTTGGATTTTGTTTCTTTTTTTATTTTTGATTGATTTTGTTGGATATTGTTTCTTTTTTTATTTTTTTTATTGATTTTGTTGGATTTTATTTCTTTTGTTTTTTTTCTTCCCTCCCGTTGACTCATTTCCCCCAAAATCGTTTCCAGAGAACATCGATTCATTTCATCATTCAAATCGCCAGAATTTTTTTGAAACAATCAACCCAATAACCAATCATAAACATCAAAATCAAGTAAGTTCTTCAATTACATAAACTTTATTTATCATTTCTGAATCTTGGGGTTTCAATTTCTAGATCTAATCATACTAATTTCCCAAATTTACTTTTTAGGGTTCCCAAATCCCCCTTTTTCCATATGATCAATCGTCATATTTTTACTGCAATTACACTGTTCAATTTGTTATTTTCAATTGCGAGTTACAGTATCTTGCATTGATTGTGTTATGTATCCGTTCATCAATGCTTTATGAATTAGTAAAAGGGGATTTTGTTACTCATAGCTTTGTTATCGTGTAAATGATTTGTTTTTAATATACAAATATCGATTATAACTGTTATCGTGTAAATGATTCGGGCAAAAAGTTATGTTTTTCAAGTGTAATTTGTATGTAGAATATAACTGTTTCATTACAGGTGTATTATTACAGTTGAATAACAAACAATGGATCTTCAACATACAATGGAAGATCAAGGTGAAACTTTAGATACAACTACTATGAATGATTCAACTCTTGATCATCCACTTAACACTTCGTTTGGGTCGCTGAATGATCTTTGTTATGAGCTATCTTCCCTTCAAGATCTTGCGTGTCATGGCTCGTGGCGGTCAATTATTGACAAAGTGGCTCGAGCCCGCACACAGTCACTTCTTTCCAAACCACATGAACATCTAATTTATCTTACTTATAACACCATAGCCCTTACCAAACTACGTCGTTTCTCAGAAGCCATTGCGGAGCTTGACACCCTTGAAAATGGGATAGATAATGTTATTTATAGTTATGAAAATTACCCGCAACATTATCCTAATCGTTTTGGATCCATGGCCCCGTTTTCTCTTCGGTGGTTGTATGCTGAACTCCCGTCTAGAACCGGAAACCGTCAAGAAACTTTGGATCGGTTTTATACACTACTTTATTTCGTTAGGGAGAAAATAAAAACGAAAGCCAATAACGATTCATCGGGTATGTCGGATGATATATGGAGAAAACGTGAGGGTTTGGTGATTAACTCGATTATAAGTCATCATTTAAGTCATAAAGAGTTTGTTGTTTGTTTGGATTTGATTAAGGATTTGATTAGCCGTGAGTCGAGCCCTGTTGTTAGAGCGGTTTTGATCTCGAAGCTTGGTTATATCCATATGCAGTTAGGGGATTTAGAAAGTGCGAAAGCGAGTTTTGCAATGGTTGAAGGAATTTTGACAGAAGAGAAAGCGGAAATTGAGTTGAAAAATCTTGTGAACAGGAACAAGGCGATGATGTTTATGGTCAGGAAAGATTATGTTTCTGCTGTACGTGAATACCAGGAGTGTATCGACAGAGATGAATCAGATGTGGTTGCGATTAACAACAAGGCTCTTTGCTTAATGTATCTGCGGGATTTGTCAGATTCGATAAAAGTGCTGGAGAGTGCATTGGAGCGGGTTCCAACGGCTGCTTTGAACGAGACTTTTGTGGTGAATTTGTGCAGTATGTATGAATTGGCTTATGTTAATCACTCGGATATCAAGAAAACGCTTAGCAACTGGATTGCTCGTGTGGCTCCGGATGATTTCGATACTTCGTGTACTCGTGTTTGAAATAGTTATGTTATGTTCTTTCAAGGAGTTATGATTTTTGTAATGTAGAAAAATGTTTATCTGTTTGTAAGATGTGTACCTTATATTTTACTTGGAAGCAGGTTACTAGGTCGTTGAATGCACTAAATTGAAGACAGTAACATTGGGATCTTTTAACATTACAAACATTTTGAATGTTAATGATGTTGTTTAAAGAGCATTTTTTATTTTTTTTAGTTGTCCGCGTCTGATTACCACTATTCTTCTCACTAACATATTTTACCTCCAACCAGGACTGGCTCTTATGGCCTTATGGGCAAGACGGACGACCACACAGGGACCCATCTCTTGTGTGTATGTATAGCCATGCACAAATCGGGTTTTTTTAAGAACCGGTTTCGGGTAGGAACCATGTCCGGTTTTGGTCAACAAACTCAAGAACCTGGTGGGGTCGGGTCCGGTTCTGGGTATGATCGGGTATTTGACCGGGTTTTGACCGGTTTAACCGGGTTTTTTCGGTTCCGGATGGGGTCGGGTCCGGGTTTTGACCGGGTTGAGGTGGAACCGGTTCCGGTTCGGTTCCGGGTACGGTTCTACTTTCTTGAAGGAACCGGAACCCATGTGTACCCTACGGTTCAGGTACATCAGTTCCGGTTCCGGTTCGGGTACACCGGGTCGGTTCCGGAACCGGTTTTTTTTGTGCATGGCTATGTATGTACATGAAAAAACGGCCATACTGTAGAGAATCGAACCGAATACCTTTGCGTTAATTTTAGCACTCTAACTATTGAAGCTATAACTTTTTCATGTTTAGTTTCAGTTTTGTAAATACGTGATTTTTTTAGATTTTTTTTTTCTTTATTTTCTCTAATTTTTTTTCTTTTATTTTATGTTATTTGTATTTACTTAATGTCTTTTATTTAAGATTTAGCGTTCAGGGATTAATTTTACGATTTAGCTTTTGGGTATAGTTTTTCGTTGGATTTTTTGGGTTTAGTTTTTCTTATTTAGGTATATACTTTGGGGTTATCTTTTAGGTTTAGGGGTCAAGGTGGGCATATTTAGTTTATTTTTTTGGTGGAATTGAGCAGGTTTAGATTTTTGATAATTATCATCATTGTGTAATGAGTTGTTAGCTTTATAATTTTACTCGTCCAGAGCTTAATGGATTTTGATGATCGGTAGAATCGGCCCGACCTCCAACAATATACTCATCTTTCCCACATGCAAGCTAGTTTTTAAAACAGAATATATTACTTGATTTTGAGAAGAAAAAAAATCAACCGTTCACATACAGCCGCTCTTGGGGGCCACACCTCTTGTCGTCCTGCATACGGACAAGAGCAGCCACAAAAGCACTACATTATGGATGGTCTTACAAATACATAGCCCAAGCACAGATATGAAGGCCCGCTAATGGTCAATGTCAATCTTTTAACAAACCATTGTGTACTTTAAACGTAATCCACCTTAACACTTCATATATGCAAGTCTCATTGGAGACAATTCAACAATATTCAAGGTTAGAATATGTTACATCTCTAGAAATTGTTAACGTGTGTATTTCTTTAAATCACTGGAAGTTAAAACAAATTGCATTTGAAATTAATACCTTAACTTTTGCCTTTTTAATATTTTTTTGCTATGTGATTATAACACCTTAACTTTTAAAGATTGCTATTCATCCGCACCCGTATCCATGGCGTAGTGAAGAATTAAGTTTACTTAGGAAGTTGATGCCACCCCCAATGATTGAAATAGTTCTATATTAGTTTTCATCACATATTATTATAATTCAGTTTTCCCATATAATGATTTGGTTAGTTTGAAGGATACTGAAAAGTTAAGTTTCTTCACATATCATTTTACTGATTGTCTTAATTACATATTTACCTTTTTTTTAACGACGAATAATAAAGAAATGAGACTAACAAGAAGCTAAAACCCAAAAAATACATAGATAAAAAAAATCAAACTAAAGCAACAAATTAGAATTGACAACTCAATGAACCCTATGAAATCAGTCCGGGTCAGCTAGAAAATCCAACAAAACGGTTGGGGCTTTGTTCCTGCTTCGGGCCCTTAACCACAAGGAGTTGTGCACCATAATCTCAAAGCATTCAAATAACAAATGATTGAGGATGAAAGAGGATACTTGTGTGTGAACCAAATAACTCTAAAAATGACGGTGAGTGAGCGTTCATAATTAAAAAGTCTACGTGTCTAAAGTGATTCAGAGTTTTATCCTTTTAACTTTTTTTTAAAGACTAATAATAAATAAGTAAGTAACCATAACGCTCTTGATACTAATCGACTAGAATAATGTTGTTAAATTCAAGAACCACTGACGAAAATTAACAATGCAACCGGAAACTAAACTCTAACTCAAAATATTTTTTGAAGACTTGAGACGTAGATTGTAAGTTGGTGTGAAACAGAGGGACCATCCGTGTAACTTCTTACTCTATAATTGAAGACAGGATTTGATAAACAGGACATGATGAAATTGATAGTTATAAATTAGAATTGCATCTCTGATCTAAATTCACTTCGTTTAGTGAGCTTCGATTCATCCCAACAATTTCTCCACCGTCTGCAAGTTGTACTCACTCATCGGCGACTGTTACAGCTTTTAAGGTTAGCATATGTTTCATGTTTTCATAATAACTTGCTTAATTATCTGTACACCTTTAGTTCTTTCATCGATTAATTTCTCAAAATCACTCAATTACCTGAATAGAAAACGAATTGCGATGATTATGCCTCAATTAAAACTGATTGCTACTTGATCATTGTGATAGTATGTTTACTAGTTACCCAATCGTTAGCTTTATCAAATTGGGGGTTTTTTCTGTTGAAATTAGGGTTCATTGGATAAAAAATTGGGAAATTATCTTAATTTCATAGTATAGAGTATAGTTATGCAGATGGATTGTAATGGCTACTTATTTCATTGATTAATGTTTATGGTTAATATTTGCTGTCTTGTTAGAGTTATGGACCCGAAACGTCAAACGTCCAAGTTTGCACCAGAAGCTTTTGATGTTATTAGTAGCATGCCAGATAATGTGGTAACTCATATTCTTGATCGATTGCCGTTACAAGATGCGGTGAGGACTGGTATCTTGTCGAAAAACTGGAGGTTTAAGTGGACTATGCTTAGCCAGCTTATATTTGATATGAAGTTCTATTCGTATTTGTTGAAAACAAATAGCGAGAATAGCTTTGGGCGAATTGTAAGTAGGCTTCTTCTTCACCTTAAAGGTGCTATCACAAAGTTTTTTCTTTACATAGAACAGACATGTTACTCCATGTTGGATGTTGAAGATATTAATCATTGGATTTTGTTCTTGTCGAAAAAAGGAGTTAAGGATCTCACCATTTGGAAGTTGCATGGTTCACCACTTAAGTTGCCTACGCATCTTTTCTCTTGTTTCGAGTTGAAACATTTGAAGCTTGTTCACTGTTGTTTCGATCCTCCAACTAGTTTTCTTGGTTTTCCAAATCTCTTGAGATTGGAGTTGCTTATCGTGAAATATGAAAGAGAGACACTTGGGGAGTTTTTTACTCGTTGTCCCGTGCTTGAGACTTTGAACATGGGTTTTCCCTTTTCTCCTGAAAACTTGAAAGTTGTTGAGATTGCAAAACTTGCAAATCTCAAAGTGTTATCTTTGTTCATGTGTAATCTTGACAATAGAATGATCATAACTTCCCGTAGTATCTTTGAGCTTGTGGGCTTTCTTCCAAAACTTCAAGAGCTCGATTTGGATTTTACCATATGCAAGGTATCTTTAACTCGGGTCTTTTGAAGATTATGCTAAATAAATATAGTATCATCTTTCCATAATCTGATAACGTATTTTATTTAGTATATTCTAAAGTGGTCATTGTAAAAGTTTCATGACTTTATGACCAATTGTTGCGTAACTTTTCTTACAGTTCACAGACGATGGTGCTAAAAAGGCGTTCACTGCCACCTTTCCTGGCCTCAAGTCTCTTAAATTATACAAGATAGATCTAGACAATGGTATTAGCTTATCTTGTGCTTATAAAATGATTATGAGCTTCCCGAATCTACAGGCCCTTGAAATCTCCACAAGTGATTCGGTATGTATCATTGTATCCTACCTTTTGCATGTCTAACATATCTGCATATAGTTTTGCATTTGAATACTAGTGATTTTTGCAGGATGGTAAGCCGACGACGCATGCAGTTTGTACTCCAAAGATAGACTACAATGCATTGGGTTTGTTGCAGCTTCAAAATGTTGTCTTGACATATTCCACAACTTCAGAGAATGAAATATGTTTGATAAAGTATCTACTTGCGTGTTCTCCTGCTCTAAAAAAGATTTTTATTTGTACCCGCTTGTTTATAATGCCCGACGACAAGTATAAGTTTGCTAGGAAGTTGTTGAAGCATCATCGAGCCTCCCCTATAGTTGATATTGATCTAAACTAGTTTTAGTTGCTTTAAAGTCGTCTTATATTTCATGAATATTTGTATGAATTTATGGCCATGTTGTGTAATATACGGTAACGAGAAATAGAATGTGTTTGTTTGCATACAACCATGACCACAACGATAGAAATGACGATAAAAATCGAGTTCCCGAAGGCTTTAAAGGTATGTTTCAGGTGTCGTTTGGTCCCCTGCTTTGGAATATGCAAGTGATGGTAAACAGTGGTGAGTTGCATATCAAAATTATACACAGCTAGAAAAATTTTACAAAGTTTCATTTTATAAAATATTTAATTTTAACAGCTAGAAAAATTTGAATGGACTTTTCATTTCACTACAATAATGGAAACGAACCGATTCATATACTCCATAGTCCTCCATATATTATATATATAGTATAAAGATTGAGTTTAACCCTTTTTTTTTTATTGTAACTTTGTAAGCCAAAGCTCATATTCATCGCAAGTAAAAATTTATTCTTGTCATCATCACTCATCTGAAGAAGGAAGTTTAAACTAATTAACTTAAAGGTTTGTTGCTCTCTTTAACTTATGAAAATCCAATGACAATGAACTTTTTTGGGGTTTGTATTCAACTTTTTTGGTGCTTAAGATTGTTCTCAAATGTATGTATGTTTCTGTGAATGACAATATTCAACATTATCTTCAACTATTTCCTTTGTAATTGGATAATAAATCTCTTGTAACATCTATGTTATATTCTTGTTGTTAGAATAATGGAATTGAGTCAGGAGAAACATAAAGCATCCAAGTTTGCACCGCAAGATTTAGATTTAGATTATATTAGCAGCATGCCTGATGATGTGGTAACTAATATTCTTGATCGATTGCCAATACAAAATGCAGCGGGAACTAGTATTTTGTCTAGAAACTGGAGGTTTAAGTGGACTTTGCTTAGCCAACTTGTATTTGATGAGGATTTTTCAAAGTATTTGTCATATGGGAAATATAAAAATGATTATGATAGAATCATAAGCAGGTTTCTTTTTAGCATTAAAGGTGCTATAACAAAGTTTGTCGTCCGCAGATTCAATGTTGACCAATATTATGATGCAGAGCTTGCACATTGGATTTTGTTCTTGTCTAGAAAAGGGGTTAAGGATCTCACCATATCGGAGTTGGGACGTAGTGACACACTTAATTTGCCTTCCCATATTTTCTTATGCTCGGAGTTAAAACATTTGAAGCTTTTTAACTGTTTTTTTGTTTATCGGCCAATTAGTTTTCCAAATCTATTGGGTTTAGAGTTGGGTTGTGTTATGATTCTAAGTAGTTTTAAATTTGGTGATTTATTTACTCAATGTCCTGTACTTGAGATATTAAATCTGGGTTATACTGATTTTCAAAGCTGCGTGAAACTAGTTGAGATTGCAAAACTTACAAATCTCAAAATATTGACTTTGTTCTTGTGTAATCTTGACGAAACCCCGATCGCAAACTCCCGTGACATCTTTGAGCTTCTTGGCTTTCTTCCAAAACTTCAAGAGCTGAATTTGGATTTTATAAAATATGAGGTAAATTGGGATGTTGAGTTTTGCACAGCAGAACATTTATCATAAATGCATGGCTATTTTAAAGCATATCAATATATAGTTTTTATGAACCTCTAACTAATTGATGTACTGTTTTTCTTACAGACTTTCACTGAAGATGGTTTTAAAAAGAGGTCCCCTACCACTTTTCTTTGCCTGAAATCTCTTAGTTTATCAACCATAAGTTTAAAAAATGATGTTATGTTATCATTTGCTTTTGAATTAATTCGAAGCTCCCTAAATTTACAAACTCTTGAAATCAAAGTAGGCGAGCAGGTGTGTATCATACTTATACTGGTCGGCTTATAATCTCATGTTAAGGTCTTCATTTGAACATATGCTATTTATTCTTGCAGCATGGTGTGGCGCCACCTGCAACTTTTTCTTTAGAGGCAGACTACAATACAATGGAGACGTTGCAGCTTCGAAGTGTGGTGTTTAGAGAGTTGAAAGGTTCTGAGAATGAAGTATGTTTGATAAAGTATTTACTTGCGTGTTCCCCTTTTCTAAAAAAGATTGTTATCCATCCCCGCTCCAGCCTAAGTTCCGAAAAAAAGTTGATGTTTGCTAAGAAGTTGTTGAAGCTTGATCGTGCCTCCCTTGTTGCTAAAATTGATCTTTTGTAATTCAGTTATCCGTGTTGAACTTGTCTTTAATTTCCTTCATCTTTGGTTGAATTTATGGCACAGCTGTTTCTTATGCTTATAATTTATATGGAACAACGTTAATGTCACGAACATATATAATGTCTATAAGGAAGTCACAACCACGTTTTCCCTCACGTGAGCATATTTGTCAGTTAATGTCACAATCGTAAAGCATGTTACAGACATGATGTTTTTGACGCAACATGGGGCAGGAGTAAAAAATCTAGTTATATAACAAACTAGGTTTAATACCCGTGTGTTACACACTGGTTAAATAGTAATATTTATAAAGAAATTATAACCATTATATTTAACAACTTGTAAATATATAACATTTAAGGAGTTGGCTCCATCAACTTGCATGGTGAAAAATTTAGCTAAATTTTACCTCCCAAACTTCCTATTATAGAAAAAAAAATCCCTCCAAAAATTGCCCCCTAAAAGTTTGATTTATTAGATAGATGTGGAGTTATGACAAAACCGTTGTAGGTGCTTTATAATTTACTCATTTTGATGTTAAAGATTCACTTAAGACCGTTGATCAGTTTCATAGTCGTAGCTTAATTATTAATAGTATGATATTTTTATTCTCAGTTACAACTTAATTTTCATGGCTATCTACTAAAATAGTCGGTCTAACAATGAACTACCGGTTAGAAAGACGAGTATATATAGGCACATGAAAGCATATAATGAAAAATCTTGATGCCTTAATTAGTTTTGCTTGTTCTCCAAGTGGATAATTGGCTGCAAGATCATAATGCTTTTCAAGCAAAAGAGGTTAGACTTAATATCAAATCTGTCATGTTTCCTTCAATTTCTTCTAGTTTTGTTTGGTTGAAATGGGTTCCGGCTAAGGTAAACGTGTTCAGATGGAGGGCTAAAATTGATCGAATTCAATCAAACTTAGATTTGAAAACATGAATATTATACAAGATGCATCTTGTCAAATAAGAGGCTTCTTGTGTAATGGTGAAACACTTAAGGTTATAATATCTCTCAGTGCTTGACAATACATGACAATATAAATAAATATATATATATATATATATATATTATTGTCTTCTAATTATAATTTAACCAAATCCATGGTTAAATATTATTTGTCTCCTACTGTTTATGAACTGGGCATTAAACTGAGTTTTCAAGATTGGATAGGAGGTCGAGGGTTAAATTTTACGGGGGTCGATCGAAAATTTAACATATAAATACTAAAAAAAAATTTCACAAGGGGAGTGGGCGCACCCCTACCCTCCAAGGTGGGTACGCCCTTGATCATAAACCAAATCAACAATTTTCTTTTGTAATTAAATATTTTAACATATATAAACTAACAATGTTTTTGTTCACACACTAATTAAATATTGACCTTGCGCCTGGTTTGATTAAATATTTTAACATAAATGTTTTTGTTCACACACATGTAATTAAATATTTTAACATATAATGTGGGACAAGATAAATGAAAGAAAAATATGAGGATTTGTTTGTTATTTTTAGAATCTCATTCAAAGGTCTAACCAAACATGTCATCTTAATCATTTAACATTTAACCATTCAGACCTCTTAACCATTCAGCACTTAACCATTCAGAAATTGCCAAATAAACCCCTTAGACAAAAGAGCTCATTCATAGATTCCATCTTTCTAGCATTTCATGTCTTTCTTCCTTCCTTCATTAAGTCCTTCTATAATATATTGGCTCTCTTCTCACCTCCCCGTGTGTGTGGAGACTAAGTTCATCTCCCATTTTTAAAACTTACCCGCTAGAATAAGTTACTTGCCTAGTGCTACTCCTCCTCCTCATAAGACTTTCTAGAATAGCTTGCATGGAGAGCTACCACCTTTCTCTCTTGACTTTGCTTCGACTAGGAATTAGAAAAGCATGACTTCACACTTACAGGGTACTAAGACTCATTGCTCTTCTCCTCTAGACACATACATACTTGACTACCACAGACCTCCTTTACTACTTGAACTATCAAACCAATTAGTAACACATGCTCCTTGTCCGACTGGGAAGGATCTATACACCAATATGCTCGAGAGGAAGTACTGCCCTTATTCCTTGAGCCTTGAGCGAAATCATTAACCTTGCGCCTGGTTTGATTAGGACATTGCCGCATTTCAGATCAATTCACTATTGTACGAATTTATCCCTGTACCTAAATAAAAATTGTTTGAGAATAACCAAAAGTGTAGAGATTATCTATATAATTTTTATATAAATGAGACCACTATCACTTAGGAATCGTGAGGTTTGGTTACTTTGGTTTTCACCCCAACTTAGTTTGGTGGTCAAATTTGGTACTTCAATGTTTTTTTTAGTGAAATGTTTTTTTTATTTCCCACAATTTTTAAAGTTGTCACTTTTGCTCCTACTTTCTAAAAACATTATGCTCTATCACTTTAACCCCCCGACTGTCTAATGTGTGACGGTATTATTTCAAGTTCGTCTACGTTTTACGTCATGTGAGTCACTTGATGTTATAAAATCGTGTTTTTGTTTTACATTTTTTCAGGTTTGGTTGTCGTAAACTTGCTACTTTGCACGGTTTTACACCCCAACGCTACTAACACAATTTCACGCCCTCACCCTACAATGTGGGGGCTTAAAACTAGTTAGTAAAATATTATATATTTTATATCAAGTCGTATGTATCCACATGTATGAAACATAAGACTGACAATTTATGACACGGACACGTTAACAAGATGATCAGGGATTAACAAGTTTCATGCCATTAATAGGTTAAGATGTTAAAGGCACGTTAACTATAGTGTTTTAGCATATTAAACATCTGTTAACACACGATAACTCACATGTTTATATATTTCTATTTAAAAAAGTTAATATACATTAAAAGTTACATATCTTAATATGTTATTTTGTTATGATTTGTTTTTCATTTATGTTACTTTTTTTAACATTTTGTGCGAAGGTTTGAACTTTCAAGTTGGAGACGAGTAAAAAGATTTGTTATGGATTTTTATTCATTTTTGTTTATAAATAATTATTATATGTCAATTACTAGTTTTATGGATTTTTGTAGTCTTGTGTATCAAGAATTATTATGTTAAGTGCTATTTACTATTTAAGACTTATAAACGTTATTTAAATTTTATTTTACTTAACAAAATGTGTATTTATCGTGTAGCATGTTTTTTTAACAAATTTGTATTTGTGTTTGAAAAAATAACGCGATAAGTTATCATATCGTGTTCGTATGTGTCGTGTTTGACACACCATATCTTAGCCCTAGCCCTAATTAAACATATAAATTACCAAAATTTAGAATGGATTTTTGTTTGTAATTTACATCATACGCAGGAGAATATGAATTATCTCGCCTTGCAATCACTCGTCGGAGGTTAGTTGCTCTTTAGTTTATGAAAACCGATGATTATGCTTTGTTAATTAGTTTATTAAACTAGCTAGGGTTTATATATGTTCCGATTAATGTTTATTATAGGGATAAAAAAGTGGAAGATAATGCTAATTAAACAAGTTGTAACGTACATAGTATGATATATATATGATTTATTTTGTAAATTGAAATTTAAATCTTCGATCGATCTGCTTTGTATTTTTCTTGTTGTTAGAACGTACTATGAAACTTATGGAGACACATAAAGCTACACAACATGATTTTATCAGCAACATGCCAGATAATGTGGTAACTGATATTCTGAATCGATTGCCATTACGAGATGCTGTGAGGACAAGTATCTTATCGAAGTACTGGAGGTTTAAGTGGACTATGCTTAGCCAACTCGTATTTGATCAAATGTTCTTGGGATATTTAGTAAAAGGAAAAGGCGAAAATAAATACGGGAGAATTATAAGTAGGCTTCTTCTTCATCTTAAAGGTGTCATAACAAAGTTTGTCATATACATGTATGCGCAATTCACTGTATTGGATGATGAAGATATTAACCATTGGATGTTGTTCTTGTCCTCAAAAGGAATTAAAGATATCACTTTTTGTAATGCTTATGGATCACCACTTAAGTTGCCTGCCCATCTCCTTTCTTGTTTAGAGCTGACACGTTTGGAGCTTCATAATTGTCGTTTTCATCCTCCGGCTAGTTTTCATGGTTTTCCAAGTTTATTAAGCTTGGATTTGAGTGCTGTCGTAGTTAAAACCGGGAAATTTGGTAAGTTTTTTACTAAGTTTCCTGTACTTGAGATTTTGAACATCAGGTCTCCCTATCATATAGGACTCGATCAAAGCAGCAAAGTAAAACTAGCCGATATTGCACGACTTACAAATATCAAAATATTAAATTTGTTCTTGTGTAATCTTGACGATACTACGATCACAAGTTCTTGTACTATCTTTAACCTTGTCGGCTTTCTTCCAAAACTTCAAGAGCTTCATTTGGATTTTTATAAATGCAAGGTTAGTTCATTTCTTTACAATGTATTAAAAGTTAAGACAAGTCTTTATGAATCTCTAATGTCGCGTTTTTTATAGACTTTCACTGAAGATGGTGCTACAAAGAGGTCCATTTTTCATAGCCTCAAGTCTCTAAAGTTATCAAATATAGATTTAGACAATGGTGTTATGTTCTCATTTGCTTTTGAAATAATTAAAAGCTCCCAAAATTTACACAACCTTGAAATCAAAGTATGTAAACAGGTATGTATCATATATAGTTATATATATAATCTCATGTAAAGTTCTGCATTTGAATGTATGCTACTTATTATTCTTGCAGGATGGTGTGGCGCCACCTACAACTTGTTCGTTAGAGGCTGCAGACTACAATACAATGGAGATGTTGCAGCTTCGAAGTGTGGTGTTTAAAGATTTGAAAAGTTCTGAGAATGAAGTATGTTTGATAAAGTATTTACTTGCGTGTTCTCCTTTTCTAAAAGAGATTGTTATCCATCCCGACTCCGCCCTATATTCCATAGAAAAGTTGAGGTTTGCTAAGAAGTTGTTGAAGCTTGATCGCGCCTCCCCTGTTGCCAAAATTGATCTTTTGTAGTTTAATTAACAGTGTTGAACTTGTCTTTAATCTCTTTCATCTTTGTAGCTTCTGATGCTTATATACTTTGGGGAGAAATGAAGACTGTTTGTTTGTTTTGAATGAATTAAGGTGATAGTTGGTTTTTACTTTAAACGGATCAGTTCTAGGAGTACTATTATAAATGTAACTAAGGCCCCGTTTGTTTTTTTAAGAGATTTAAGTCTGAATCTGAATATCACATCTGAATGTTAAGAGGTGGTTCAAATATCTGAAATATGAATCATTAAGAGGTGGAGGCTAGAGACGAACCTCTAGTCGTCGGAGATGGAGCCTACTCTCCGGGTTAGAAGTTAATGGAGGCCGGAGACAAACGTATATTTTTTTTTATTAAGAGGTTATCAGACCCACTAAAAGCTCTTACTGGTTCAGATGCTATTAAGAGGTTGAACCTCTTAATGCCAGAAAAAAAAACAAACAGCCCCACGTCTGATTACGTCTGATCGAATCAGACGTTTTCCTCTATTCAGAGAAAATAGGCAAAAACAAACAAGGCCTAAGTTAGTAATCCGTGTATTACACATGTTGGAAAATGTAACGATATGTGATAAAAAGTACCTAATCGAAAAGGCTAATTAAAAATTAACCCAAAAACATAAATCTTAAAGCTAAATCATAAAACCAAAACCTTAAAGCCAAACCCTAAAAGCTAAATTTTTAAAGTTAGAAAAAAATAATAATATATATGAAAATAAATAAAAGCAGCAAATCTGGTGGGTAAAACTTATGCATCCAGCATGGAAGTCACGAGTTTGATTCTCAAACTGTGTGTTATTTTCTTTTTTAGTTATAAGGAATTTTATAAGGAAATTGATATGATTGTGACGATTTTTGTGGTAACATGAAATTTAATGTGTTATTGTCAGCTAAGTATATATATGTGATAATGATTTGTCATACATGATATAAAGCCATGTAGCTAAGTTTTACATTTTTATTAATATATGTAGGCAGATGAATAAGAGTTAAAGAAGATTTATGTGATTAATCAAATAAAGGGTGTTTGGTTCAATCAAAATTTTTAAAGCACTAGATTTTGATCTTTCAAAGTAAATGAATTTTGTTAGAATTATAATCTCATAATTAATCGGTAGTCTATTATTGTTGGTAAAACCAATTAAATTTGTTTTGTACTTTTGTTAATAAGAGTGAAATAAGTCAATAATGTGGTGGTGACATTGGTGGTGATGTTTATGGGAGTGACAGTCGTGGTGATGAATATAAGTGTAGTGATAGTAGTTGTATCGTTTTATTTAATACAAGACTAAGTAAAACATAAAATTTCTTCGTTAAATAACTAGGGCCTAGTTCTTAATATCACCTGACTTATGAATTTACATAGTAAAATACGACATATTATATATTCTTATTATCGTCGAAGTATGTTAATGTCACAAACATCATGCGGTAACAAAGTCACAAACACGTCGCCTTTAGCGCGAGTATCACATGTTCTTATCATCATTGTAATACGTGTAACAAGATTATAGACACGAAATTTTCGCCGTAACGCACGAATCAGATGAAAAATCTATTTAAAAAATTAATGTGATATGAACAAAGCGTTGTAGGTGAATCGCTAGTTTAGCATACTAGTAACGGTGTATGAGACTCATCCAAGTAACGTTAAGTTCTAGTCTTACCTGAGACATGAGGTGTAATTTATTGGAGAAACTAGGTTTAACACCCGTGTATTATACACGGGTTAATTAAAAATATTTTTAAAAAATTATAACTATTATATTTAAAAATTTATAAATAATTTTGTAAATTATTACTAATCACAATATTTTGTCTTTATTAACTCTTTTACTCAATTTCCCTCTCAACCTTCATTCTATAATATTAATTATGTCCCCCCCCAAAAAAATTGCCCCCTAAAAACTCTAATTTATTAGATAGATAAAAAAATTTAAAAATGGTTGGTAGGGGGTTTTACCTTTTATGGAGTTTTTTATACCAAAATGGTATTAGTGGAAAAACTATTTACCAAGTTGGTGTTGATTGAAAAATATTTACTAAAATGATGTTTTTATATAAGTTTATGTTCTCACTCATAGTTTATTGGATAGAAGTTTATACTAAACTAGATTTAAGACCGAGATGCATTTTGCAGTGACCGGGTCACATAGTCGGGTCTTGCGTATGTTACTTCGACACATACTTTGATATCAAAAAGTCTAATGTCCCGTACATCACGACGCAAAATTGTAATGTGTCATATATTAAAAAGCGACGAAATATCAAAGTCAGAGGTCAAAACTATAACCAAATCATATCCAAAATGTTGAATTCGTATTACGTACATGTCAAAGTAAAGTAAGAGATCAAAGTCAAAAACTCATCAGGTGCTAAAATAACAATTAGTAAAAATTGGAGATTAAAACCGTAAATACTTCAAAGTAAAAAGAATTTTGAAACGTTGCGTGTCGCAGATGATTGGCCGGTGCAAAGCACCAACCTTTTCAATTAAAAACGATATAAATGAGTATTTTTTAAGTAGTTGACAAAGTTTATAAATAATTTTAAATAAAACTAGTGTTAGAACGTTACTTTTCATTAATTTCTTTAAGTGTGGGAATTGATTTATTTTAACTTGTTTTAATTAGAAGTTTTTTTATAAACGCTTAAGCGGTGTTTGTTTTCAGTGTTAAATTTTGTTTCTTTCATTTTAAAACACTTCATAAAAATGGTTGGAGTGGACTCGAAATGGGTGCGGCCCTACACAGGAACACCCCCCTCCCTTCACGGCCCCGAAGTTTAAGGTGCAATTTGATGTGTCTTCTTCGAGTGCTTTCTCGATATTTTTCACCGTTTGCAACATGGACTCCCTTCCCAACGACTAGAAAACAGCTAGTTTTAAAACAAAAATTACTTTTTATTTATTACACAATGTATTATCTATATACTAAACCAAATTAAATATAATTTACACCCTCATCTATATTTTTCAACCACAAACATCAAAATCTCACTATATTTTTATAACGTACGCTTTTATAAATTATAAGCAATTTTGTTTATAAATTTTTCAAAGTTAAATATTGTTTATGAAGAAAATACCGTTGAGTAGCCGTTAAAAAATGTTTTATGTATAATATTATTTAGTCATGCATTTTGATATTTATGACTAGTATAAAATTAGAATGAATTTTCCATTTTTCATAAACTAGTATCCCTTTTGAATTGAATGTACACCGACCGACCGACCGACCGGAGTTGAAGTTCGTCGGAAGTAAGAACTGGTGCATGTTTCAATCACTCATCGGAAGAATTGAAGCTGACTTTCAACTTATTTCCAAGGTTTGTTTCTTTCGCTTATTTCTTAAAAACCGATCCATGATTATATATGCCTATTTTTAAAAACTAGCCAACTAGCTAGGGTTCATGTTATGTTAAATTAATGTTGATGGATAAAAAGGGGGAAAATTTGCTACTAATTAAACAAATTCTAACATTTTATGATGAGATTAGTTCAATTTTTCATTTCTTGATCCTACTTTGTGCAATGTTAATTGGAGCTTAATTAATTAAGATTATTCTCAAATCATGTATATATGTATGTTTCTGTCAATGAGTTTCAATAATATTTTAATTAGCTTTTATACATGCTCAGTGATGATTATATCAGTATATATATAGAACATGTGTTCAGGCTTCAACTATTGCCTTTGGTTTAAAATCTCTTATAACCAATGTTTACAGACTCGGTTCGGTCGGTTGAACCGGTCAAACCGGGATTCAGAGATGACACTGAACTGGTCCATATATGTTCGTTTTAGCACAAAGAATCGGACAGTTGAACCGGTTGGACCGGTTCGATCGGATTGGAAAATTGGTTTTCTTATTTTTTTAAAGTTAGTTGTGTCTTTAAAATTAGATTATCTTTGTTTAAACTCATATTATTAAACTTAAATGTTTGTTTAACATAATTAATGTGTTTGTTTTATGGTTTTAGAACTTAAAATAGTTGTGTTTGAGAGTCTGACTTATATTTGAAGTTCTAATACGTTGAAAATATATATTTATTATTTATATTGTTTAAAACTGATCCAACCGGTCCAACCAGTGAATCAGTAAGACGACCGATTCACTGTCCGATCTAATCCTGAAAACATTGCTTATAACATCTGTTGTTTTTGTTGTTGTTAGGATAATGGAACGGAGTCAGGGGAAATGTAAAGCATCAAAGCTTGTATCACAAGATTTAGATTTTATTAGCAGTATGCCTGATCTTGTGGTAACTAATATTCTTGATCGATTGCCGATACAATATGCAATGAGGACTAGTGCCTTATCGAAAAAATGGAGGTTTAAGTGGACTATGCTTAGCCAACTCGCATTTGATGAAAACTTCTGTGATTGTTTATGTGAAACTAAACACGAAGTGAATTTTGAGAGGATTATTAGTAGGATTCTTCTTAATCTTAAAGGTACCATTACAAAGTTTGTCCTCTACATACACATGGATGACCTATGTTACGATAATGATGTTGCGCATTGGCTTTTGTTCTTGTCTACAAAAGGAGTTAAGGATCTCACCATTTTTAAGTGGTCTGGGTTCAAAATTCAGCTGTCTTCTCATATCTTCTCTTGTTTGGAATTGAAACATTTGGAGCTTGATAATTGTTGTTTTAAACTCCCGGATACCTTTCATGGTTTTCCAAATTTATCGAGCTTAAGGATGGGTTACGTAGAGTTTATAAATGGGAATTTTGATGACTTCATTTCTCAGTGTCCTCTGCTTGAGAGTTTGAAGGTGGGCGTTATCTATGATTTGAAAGTGCAAGAAGTTGCGATTGCCAAACTTACAAATCTTGTAGTATTAACCCTGCTTGTCCGTAAACTTCACAACACTTGTTCTCGTACTATCTTTGAGCTTTTGGACTTTCTTCCAAAACTTCAAGCGCTTAAGTTGGATTTTGCCGATTGCAAGGTACGTAAGGCTTGGTCTTTATTCTTTAAAGTTTACATTACAAAATTATAGTCAATATACATCTAAAAGCTAGGATGATGGTAAATTGGTAATGCAACAAGACGTTTCGAATTCTCTAACTAATTGATGTACCGCTTTTCTTACAGTCTTTCACAGATGACGGTACTAGAAAGATGTCCTCTATTACCTTTCCCCGCCTCAAGTCTCTTAAATTATCATGTATAGATTTAGAGAATGGTATCCATTTATCATTTGCTTTTGAAATAATTAGGAGCTCTCCGAATCTACAAACCCTTGAAATCAAAACACGTGAACCGGTATGCATCATACAGCTCGTCTCCTTATAATCTCACATATAGTTTTGAAATTGAATACTAGTTATTCTTGCAGGATGGTGTGGCACAACCTGCAACTTGTTATTCAGAGTTAGGCTACAATACAATTCAGTTGTTGAAGCTTCAACGTGTAGTCCTTAAAGAATTAAAAGGTTCAAACAAAGAAGTATGTTTGATTAAGTTTTTACTTGCGCGTTGTCCTTTCCTAGAAGAGATAGTTATCTATCCCCGTTGGTTTCTAGATCCCAAGGAAAATTCGATAATTGCTAGAAAGATGTTGAAGCTTCATTCAACCTTCCCCGGTGTGAGAATCAGATTATGCGAATTTGAGTAGGTTTGAACTTTTCCTTTGTTTCCTTGCGTATTTGTATGAATTAATTAAGGTGATGTTTGGTTACTTGCCGAGAATGGTTGACACTGGATATAAGATTGACTGATAGTAAAGGTGGAATGGAAATAAAATTACTATGGTTGTTTTTCGTTCCAAACCGATTCTGTGTTTGGTAGTTTGAATTTGCTTGTTTTCGGGTTAAAAACAAACAAACTGCATGAAAATTTTACTTTGCAATACATAATCCACACACTTTAACCATCTCTGAGAGTGTTAGTGGCTAGGAGATTTGTAGGTATTGACGTATTGTCATAAAACTAATATTTTTGTTTGTATTACATTAACCTTAATGAGATTTATGTAGGAAATCAGTTTAAGGGTATTTGGTTCACTTAGTTTTTAAAGAAATGGAGTTTTGAATCGAAATTTAATAGAACATCTACCACTTAAATTAGTTGATAAAAAGAAAAATTACCAAAATGGACAATTGATCAAACTTTTTTTTACCTAAATGGGCACAAAGATTTACAGGGAACATTTCATGGACACTTTTCAAGTTCGTGAGAGATACCGACTAATGTTCCCTAAATGGGGGCGTGACAGTTAGCCAGTATCTCCTAACACCTTCCTGCCAACATTTAGCTGGTAACCCTCTAGTTCTTAGATGTTCTTGCTAAATGTGTCAGGAGATACCGGCTAAATGTCCAGCCGTCATTTACGAAACATTAGCCGGTACCTCACAAACTTGGAAATTGTTTATAAGATGTTCCTTGGAAATTTTTGTGTTCATTTAGGTAATAAGAAGTTTGGTCAATTGTCCATTTTGATGATTTTCCCTTGATAAAATAGCCATGCGCTTCGCAATTTGGTTAGAGATTGGAATAGTTTGATAGTTATGATGTTGGCACTATTTTTGTTAGCAAAAATGGGAGTGGTGACAGAGACCTAGTATTGGTATTGTATCGAATCTATATCGACCAAACAAATTTGGTTTCAGTATATTTGGTATCAGTGTGGTACCGATGTGTCCTCTAGTAGAGACAACCATAGTTATAGTAGCGGTGGCAAGTGTTATCCTAATTAAAAGTATTGGTAGTCCAAGTTTCATGATTAAGGTGGACGGAGTGGTTCTCTCCAGTCTCCACCAGAGAAATATTAACACCCCGTCTTGAAAATTTGTCTATTTGATCTCTTGAGAGAGTGGGTGATTCTGTGTTGAGTTTTGACCTCATCTGTGTTGAAAAATGAACATTTGCTGAGCTCATGACTTCATGAGACTACTCTTTGTTTCTGGCTTCGTTTGAACACCGCTTATAATTACTTGTATTGCTTTTAGTAAACATTAATATCCGGCAAGATATAAACAAGTAAACAACTTCTGATGGGAGAGTGGATATGATTGCTTATGTCAGTGGCCTGTGAGTGATCTAAATATATTGACCTTAAAAAGGTTATTTAAAAGTTTTGTAAATCCATTACCATAAAAACAACAACGTTCCAACTATATTAATCCCAATCAAAAACTCAAAATTTTGTATTTGGTAAATGACTATATTTCAATATAGTTTGTTGGAAGCTATCATGTTCATTTAAAAGTCTACCCACTTGATGTGTTTTATATTAACGTTTATGCTCAAATGAATTTAGAATCCGTTATAACATTAGTGTTATATTCTTGTTAGAATAATGGAACTGATTTAGGGGACACACGAAGTATCCAAGTTTGCACCACAAGATACTGATTTTTCTTGCTGCATGCCTGATGTTGTAGTAACTAATATTCTTGATCGATTGCCATTACTAGCTAGTTGTCGTGAGGAGTGGTGTCTTGTCGAGAAATTAGAGGTGTAATTTATATATCGACGGCCGACCCCAGTCTTTTCTTGGAGAGTAGAGTGATTTATATATCAAAAAATCGAGCGACCCCAGTCTTTTTTATTACCGACCCCTTGTTATCTAATTAAACCATTGCCCATTTTAGTTTTAAAAAAAGTATGAATGTTTTTGAAATTACAATTACAAAGTTTTATAAAAGATTAAATAAAATAGTGACAACTAGCTATTTAGGTTGTTGGAATCCCCGAACAAAAATTCCGACCCCATAGTAAAAATTTCCTGGTTCCACCACTGCCCGTAGTTGAGATTTCGAACCTGGGACCTCTAGAATGTCAAAGCGAAGTGAAACCAGCTAAGATCGCAAAACTTACAAATCTCAAAGTGATGACTTTAGGGGTGTTTGCTTGGGTCTAATTGGGGTCATTCAGATGTGAATGTCTGACTCGGTTAGACATGCATGAGCGTGTTTGGTTGAAGCGTCTAAACGGAAGGAGGTCTGAGCGAATCAGATGGGTGGGAGTGTCTGAACGGAAGGGGAAAAAGAAAGGTGACAAGAAAAAAATCCAGGTTTTTAGGAGCTGCATTCGTGTCAAGGAATTCGAATCAAATTTGCACCTTCGCTTGTATTTAAAGCGAGAGGACATCCCAAACCAAATCATATACTCTTGTATATAAAACGAGACAACTCCTTGCAATCGACCGCATGATCACCAAAAGAATCTAAACAATCTTTGCGGCAAATTGGGCAACGATCATCAACTGGTGTTTTAATCATCAAATATATTCAGACAATGGTATTATGTTATCATTTGCTTTAGAAATAATTAGAAGCTCTCCAAATTTGCATACCTTTGAAATTAGAGCGGGCAAACAGGTATGTTTATTCTCATACTGCTTGTTATATAATCTCATATATATAGTTTTAATTGCATTTGAGTAGGGGTTATTCTTGTAGGATGGTTTGGTGTGCAATGTGATGGAGCCATATATTGCTTGCAGCTTCGAAGTGTGGTGTTTATTCAATTAAGCTCCACGAAGAAAAGTTGATGTTATTTATCTCTTCTCTAATTTTTTGGGAGTGCTTGTCTACTACAAAATGCTAGGAGACTAATCCACTGTACGAATATCTATAAACGGTGTGTTCTCGTCCTCTACTTCCCGCGAGAAAGAACCAACAATCAAAGAGATTTTGCCCAAACTCAACCAAATTCAACACAAGGAAAACGTGACAGTTGAGGAAGCCAATAGAAGCAAAAGAAGGAATAGGATCAAGGATCATAAGCTTGTAACTTAAAAATTGTCCATGATCTATGTTCCCTGGAAATATTTGTGTCCATTTAGTTAAAAGCGTTTGGTCAGTTGTCCATTTTGTTGACTTTTCTTTTTATCAACTAATTTAAACGATTTGGTTTTGCTATTTAAAAAGGGTTAGCGGTGTAGCTTGTTGCCTGTTTATCTTTTATTTCTATGTAAATAACTTTTAATATGAATAATATTATTTTTATTAAAAAAAATAAAATTGGTGGATGTTCTATTAAATTTCGATTCAAAATTCCAATTCTGTAAAAACTAAGCCTAAGTACTAACACTCTAAGTGGTTAAAGTGTGTGAATTATGTATTGTAAAGTAAAATGTTATTCAGTTTGTTTGGTTTTTGAACCCGAAAACAAAGCAAATTCAAACTATCAAACACAGCATCGGTTTGGAACGATCATATTAATTTTCATTCCACCTTTACTATCAATCAATCTCATATCCAGTGTCAACCATTCTAGGTAATTAAGTAACCAAACATCACCTTAACTTAATTCATACAAATATACAGGAAACAAAGGAAAAGTTCAAACCGACTAAAATTCGCATAATCTGATTTCCACACTGGGGAAGGCTGAATGGAGCTTCAACATCTTTCTAGCAAGCATCAAATTTCCAGAGAGTTTATGAGAAAAATGAAAGAAAAAAAAAGAAGACTTTTAATTCATTTTGTGTTCAAGAGTTTAAAAGAAATGAAATAAAGATAATCATTTTAATGTTAGCTACTTCTTTTCTTTCCACCACTTTCAATTTGAAAGGAAAGGAAAGTTAGAAATGAAATTAGTAAAGAAACTTTCCTTCCACTTTCTTCTTACTTCTTAAAAAAATATCTTCAAACACATATTTTTTTTAACTTCCTTTTACTTAATTTCTCTTAAATCCTTTAATAAATTCCTAAAACACACTGTCAATTTTATTTTCAGTGCGATCTAGATGTAAATGGTTAAGAAGTCTGAATAGTTAAGTAATAAATGATTAAGAGATTCTGTTTGATTGGACATCTAAATAAGATTTCTAAAAATTTTGTTTCATTCACTTTGTCTCACATTGGAATGGAAACAAAAACATTGTTAGCTTTTATATGCAAGCTTTCATGACGTATATGTTAAGTTATCGTCATGTTTACTCTAGTACCTACCCGTACGCATGGGAAGCAAATTTGTTCAAATTCCTTCACACAATGCAACGCCCGCACGACATACGAACATGAATGCAGCTCAAAAATCTCGTGTCAGTATGAGGACAATTTAAAAAAAAAACTTTTTTGTCATAGCTCGTCGTCAGACTCCAATCAAACCTCATTCAAACTCTCACCCACATCTTTTTCGCTCAGACCATCAACTCTTAATCGCTTAGACGTCCGTCCCATTCAAATGCAACAATCAAACGGTCTTATGTCTGACCGAGTCTAACATTTACATATGAATTTATTCATATTCAAAGAAACACCCTCATAGTTTTCTAATATAACGTGACTTATGTCATGAGCTTCTTTTTTTTTAATTTATTTATTATTATAGATGTGGCATCTTATTTTGTTTTATGGGGTAATTTCATATATATCCCTACAAAGTTACATAATATCATATATACCCAAATTATGCTTAAAAAGTGTTGTACATTATACATTAAAAACTTGTACTTTAAGTATATATGATATTATGCAACTTTATAAGGGTATATATGAAATTAAACCTTATTTTATATCCCTCATAAGTCATAAATTCATCTATCATCTTCTTCATCTCGCAATTCGTATGGAACCCTAGACATCAATCTATGATTTCTGGTTCCATTAGATCGAAACGAAGACAAAAATGGAAGGCCTTTTAAGTCGATTTTGGTTCTAGCGATTTTGTTTCTAGCGATTTTGTTTCAGGTTATTGATTTGATCCAGTTTGGTGGATCGATTACAACTAAATCTCCCATCATTTCAAGGTTTTTTCCTACCGTTAATTTCTGAAAACCGTTGATCGATTATGCATAATTACTTTTAAAAACTAGGGTTTATGTTCCTCTTGTATCAATAACTAGGGTAACTTTTTGAAATTTGTAATTAAGCTTTTATGTTACTGTCAATGACATTCAACATTATTATCTTCTTTTTTATGCTCAGTGATGATTATATATAGCACCTATATATGTTCAGGCTTCAACTATTTCCTTTGTAAAATGAATTTTAAACCTGTTATATATAACATAGGTTGTTGTTTTATACACTCCACTTTTTTGTTGTTAGAATAATGGAACTGAGTCAGGGGACACATAAAGCATTCAAATTTGCACCACAAGATTTTGATTATCTTAGCAACATGCCAGATAACGTGATAACCGATATTCTAGATCGACTGCCGGTACAAGACGCTGTGAGGACAAGTATGTTATCAAGAAACTGGAGGTTTAACTGGACTATGCTTAGCAAACTCGAATTTGAATTTGACTTCTTTGAGTACTTATCAAAAACAAAACAGAAAAAAGGTTATGAGAGGATTATAACTAGGCTTCTTCTTAATCTTAAAGGTGTCGTAACAAAGTTTGACATATTCATATTAGAGATGTGTAGTGATGAAGATCTTGCACATTGGATTTTGATCTTGATAAAGAAAGGAATTAAGGATCTCACCATTTGGAAGGATATCACAGGAGACCCGCTTAAGTTGCCTTGCGGTCTCTTCTCTTGTTTGGAGTTGACAAATTTGGTGCTTCATGATTGTTATTTTGATCCTCCCGCTAGTTTTCATGGTTTTCCAAGTCTATTGTGCTTAGAGCTGCATAATGTTGTATTTGCAAATAAGAATATTGGTCAGTTTTTTACTCAATGTCCCATGATTGAGATTTTGAACCTGGAATTTTCCCATTTTGAGGGCAGAGCAAAACTAGTTGACATTGCAAAACTTTCCAATCTCAAAACTTTAACTTTGTGCTTGAGTAGTTTTGACGAGATAACAAGTTCCAGATGTCTATTTGAGCTTGTGGGCTTTTTTCCAAAACTTCAAGAGCTTGAGCTGCATTTTGAACACTGCGAGGTTAGGCTAAGTTGGGTCTTTGAATTTTACATAACATAAATTTAGTCTTATATTTTCATACCCTATTGACTATTTAATATAAATCTAAACCGATGGTATCCAAAATTCCAAATGCTTTATGAAGTATCTGACTAATCGATGCATCACTTTTCTTGCAGTTAATTACCGAAGAAGATGGTGTTTTAGAGAGATCCCCTTCAACATTTCTCTGCCTCAAGACACTTAAACTATTATATGTAGATTTAGACGATATTATGTTATCATTTGTGTTTGAAATACTTAGAAGCTCCCCGAATTTGCAGTCCTTTGAAATCGAAGCAGGTGAACAGGTATGTATCATATATATACAGTGCTCGTATTATAATCTCATATATGGTTTTGCTGAATACTAGCTATATATGCTTGCAGTATGATGTGGCGCCACTTGAAATTTGTTTTTCGGAGTTAGATTACAATACAATGGAAATGTTGCATCTTCGAAGTGTGGTGTTTAGTGATTTTGAAGGTTCAAAGAATGAGGTATGTTTGATAAAGTATTTACTTGCGTGTTCTCCTTTCCTAAAAATGGCTGTTATTCATCACTATCGAAGACTAAAGTCCAAAGAAATGTTGATGTTTATGAGGAAGTTGTTGAAGCTCCAGCGTGCCTCCACCGTTGCTGAAATTGATTTCAAGTGATTTTAGTTGTTTTGAACCTGTCTTTTACATCCTGCATCTTTGTATGAATTTATGCTTAAATATCGTTAGAAGATTTGAAGATTTGTTTTTTAGTCTAGTATATGAGGCGATGCTTGGTTTCTTACTGAAACTTCTTTATTTTATCTAACTTTCATTTTTTAGTGGTTTCTTTGTTCTCTTATTTGGATTAAAAGAATTTTTTTTAAATAACCGTACGGGATACACCTGGCGGAGGAGACTGTACCAAAGGAGAATCGTTTTATCGATTGTTTGATTGGGTGTGCCCGTGCGAAGTCGCCTTGCAAAAGAGAAGCTATGATGAGATTGTTTTGATGATAAAAGTGGAAATGGAATGATTATGATAGTTCCAAACTGATGTTGGGTGTATGTAAAATTATATGCTACTAATTTATGTTTGTATTGAATATAAATTTTAATCAGACTTATGTAGTTGATCAACGGGAAGGTGAATATTGGTTGTTGTTGACTAAAGTGTCTTTATTGAATTGTCTTTAACTTGATTGTACATTTTATTTAACCTTGATACCCGAGCATACTATTTTAACACGTTGAAAAATGCTCACACTTTGTATACGTGCTAAGTCCATAACTAGTGGTTATGTTATGGCAACGTGATGGTGGCTATAACGCCTACACACCACCCCCCTCCACGTTATGGAGGGCTTGATAGGCTCAAACGTCGTGGTGATCACGGGAGTTGGGTAAAGTTTGGGTTTTTTTTCTATCATATTAATACACCTATCGACACCAATAAATATTAGGAGTTTGGATCTTAGCAGTCTTAAGTATTTGTTTTTTGCCGTTATTGGTCACAACTTTTAAAATATGGGCTAGGAGTCTCAACTTTTATCATTTTTGCCACTAATTGGTCGCCGTTAAAAAAAATTAACAACGCTAAGTTTACTTTGAATTACAGACCGACGTTTTAAAGTTTTTTTTTTTATCAAAATGAGAATACGAGTCGATTTGTGTAAAAATTAGCTCGAAACGGTGCTCCAAACAACCAAATTTGTACAAATCCGATTAAAGAACCATTAGGTTTAAACAACTCGGAGAAGCATCGTTTTGTCATTTGGAGTCCAATTTCGATGTAATTTTTAGATCAATCGATCAACTCGTATTCTTCTTCCAATCAAAAACTCTAAAACGCCAGGCGGCCTGAAATTTAAAAAAATATTAACGCCGTTAATTTTTTTTAACGGCAGTTCATTAATGACAAAAATGATAAAAGTTGGGACCATCAGTTCATATTTCAGAAATTAAGACTAGTAGTAGCTAAAAACTAATAGTTGAAACTATTAAGATTCAAATAGGAAAAAAAATGGAGAGAAGGCAAGAAAAAAAGTAGGGAAGAAAAGAAAAACATAAGAGAAATGAAAAAAAGAAAAGGAAAGTTGTTTCATTTAAGTAAACTGAGAGGCCGTTAGGGTTGGTGGTACAACGGTAAAACGTAAGTCTTAGGTTAATAGGGTCCACAAGGCCGGTTCAATCACATCAACTATTTACTCATTTGCATATTTCATTAGATATGAATCGACTTTTCTTCTTCCGTACATTGGAAACGAAAGCTCTCTTCTCGTTCTCCATATATTGAGAGTTAACCTAACCCATTATTTTCCTTTTATTGTATCACTCATCAGTGTTTCAGTTTTTAAGGTTAGTTGCTTACGTTAATTTTTTTTTTCTGAAAACCGAATGCCAATATATGATTAGGGTTTGTGTTCCAATTGGATAAATGAAATGTTGATGGCATAAAAAAACCGAGAGGATATATATATGTTTCTATCAATTACATCCAACATTTTTTTCTTTTTCATGCTCATTGGTTCAATAATCTATGTTTGGACTTCAGTTATATATATCCTTTGTAAAATTTTCTTTAAATCTGTTGTAACGTACGTACATCTTTTATATTATTGTTGTTAGAATAATGGAACACATTCAGGGGACACAAAAAGCATCCAAGTTTGCCCCACAAGATATTGATTTTATTAGCAGCATGCCTGATATTGTAGTAACTCATATACTTGATCGATTACCATTACAATATGCGATGAGGACTAGTGCTTTGTCGAGAAACTGGAGGGTTAAGTGGACCATTCTTAGCCGACTGGTATTTGACGAAGAGTTCTATTATTATTTATATGACATAAAACACAATAAAGATTATGGGAGAATTATAAGCAGGCTTCTTCTTAATCTTAAAGGTGCCATTACAAAGTTTGTCCTTTACATAGATGACTTAAGCAAATGTAATGATGAAGATATTGCACATTGGATCTTGTTCTTATCTAGAAAAGGAGTTAAGGATCTCATCATTCGTAACGTAGATGTTGAACCAATTAAGTTGTCTACGTTTCTCTTCTCTTGTCTGGAGTTGAAACATTTGGAGCTTTTTAATTGCTCTCTTGTTCCTTCGTCTGCTTTTCATGGTTTTACAAATCTATTAAGCTTATGGCTGTGTAAGGTACAATTTGAACATTGGAATTTTGGTGAGTTTTTCACTCAGTGTCCCGTACTTGAGATTTTGAACTTGTATAATCCCAACTGTGGGGGCCGTTTGAGACTAGTTGACGTTGCAAAACTTACAAATCTCAAAAATTTAAATCTGTACTTGAGTATCATTGAGAACGCGGTTATTACAAGCTCCAGTTGTATCTTTGAGTTTGTGGGCTTGCTTCCAAAACTTCAAGTGCTTCATTTGGATTTTGCGGGTTGCATGGTAAGTTTGGTCTTTGAATCTTAAGTTACAGAAATATATATCGTCTCGTTTTTTCATAATCTTATAACTAATGGCTATTTACAGTCTTTCACAGAAGAAGGTGCTACAAAGAGACATGCTACAAAGAGACATTCGTCCACCTTTTCCTGTCTCAAGACTCTTAAATTATCGAAAATAGACTTAAGCAGAGTTATTATGACATCATTTGCTTTAGAAATAATTAGCAGCTCCCCAAATTTGCAAACCCTTGAAATTATAGCAGATCGACAGGTACGTCTCATTCTGCTCTTTTTTATTATAATCTCACATATATATATATAGTTCGATCTGCATTTGAATACTAGTTATTCTTACAGGATGGTCCTTATGCAAGTTGTTATTTAGAGCTAGAGAAAATGGAGTTTTTGCACCTTAGAAATGTTGTGTTTACTGCTTTGAAAGGTTTAGAGAATGAAGTGTCTTTGATAGAGTATTTACTTGCATGTTCCCCTTTCCTAAAAAAGATTGTTATCCGTCCCCACTTGATCCTAAAGTCTGAAGGTAAGTTGAAGTTTGCTAAGAAGTTGTTGGAGCTACATCGTGCCTCCACTGTTGCTGAAATTAATTTCTTGTGATTTTAGTTGTTTTGAACTTATCGCTATATGCGTTTTGTGACAATTTTGTCATAAACTTCTCACAAGTTTCCAACAAAATGAGTTTTAGCCACATAACTTTGCAGCAAAAATTGCACAGTATAACATTAATTTCTTGTTATTTTCATACTGTCATAAAACTTAATAGTTATTATATTTTGAATTTTTTGACAAATTTGCCACAAAATATAATATTTATTAGTTTTGTCATGTGACACCCCGACCCTGAGCGACGTATTGTGCTATGAAATAAATATAGAAACGAGTCATCCGAAGATTTGAATCTGTAAAGATGTATAAAAAAACTGGAAGTTCGGCGAGAGAAAACGCCTAAAACGGTTAAACGTGTTAAATGCGCGATATTAACGCGTACCGAGCTAGTTTATCACCAGATACTTAATATCTGACGAAATAAATATTCTGTGAATATTTATTATTTCTTGACTATTATCTTCTAGAAATAAAATCTAAAACGTGAAGAGAATCGAGTTCGTACGCAGTGCCGGATAACGTGAAGTGAGTACTCGACTCACCAACCGCACTATATAAACAATTTTTGCTTTCTTATTCTTCATTTCTCACATAACAACACACACTAAATGTGTGTGTAGAGAGAGAGAGATGGCTGGACAGAGAGGTGGCTGGTGGTGGTCTAACGGTGCTCCGATGGCGGCCGGTGGTGGTTCGCGGTGGTCCAATGGCGGTCGACGGCGGCCGGAAAAGTTAATTTTGACCCGGAACCATTTCTCAACGCCCTGAACATCATGGTAAGCTTCATTTACCTTCAATCTTCCATTAAAGTCGTGATAAAGCCCGAAATACGTTATAACATGTTTGCATGTTCTTGCTCATAAAACACAGCTGGGTTCTAGGATGATTTGTAGCAGTTTTAGCCGTTGGATGTGTCTAAATTTTGGATATGTTCTACATAACATATAGATGTAAACATCCACCGTTCAGTTTTGATAGATGTTATCCAGAAGTATGGTTTTTATGTCAAAAACGGTGACGGATCGAATTTCCGTCACTGGAAATGCAGTCCCAAAGATCTTTGATTTCCCGGAGATCCGACCGTTGGATTGTGACGATTTTTGGACTGTAGCTTCCTAAGACATATGTGAAGATATCCACCAGAGGAAAGTACGATCAGAGGTCTGGAAGTAATGGTTTGCTTCTATTCAGTTTGTTAACAGATTCAATGTCGAAAATAGGAAAGTAATTTGAGTTGCATGACGGTGTGGACTAGGTTGCACGGACAATCTGAGACCGGATAAATGTGTGTGCTGGAAGAACGAACAAAATGATGTATTTGTTCTCATTTCATGTTGGTTTCGAGAAGACTCGCGTATGCGAACCGACCCGAAAGATATAAACCGATGGTTAACGTTTATATTGTGTTGAGCAAGTGAAGTACTCGGGTGTTGTAAATGTGTTGATAAAGCTCGGGATCACTAAGATTAACGTCCTAGAAGGCCTTAGGTTGTAGGTATGATTGTTCAAGAGTTGGGTCGGGATCAACAAGAATTAGCAAAGTATTGTTGGATGATTGTGGGTTGCATTATGTTTGCTTAGATACGTGCTAGGCTTCGGGTTCATAAAACGCTTCACACAGGTGAGTTTCATGACCAACTCCCCTTTTTAAATGTTTTGGGGTGAAATACATGCTCGTTAATGTTTTTGAGTTCAAATGATTTTGTGTATTATTAATATTACTTGTACGATGACAAATCATTAAGCACAATGGCTCGGGATATATATACGTATAGTCGGTACCGTCTATAATTGAATGCAATCATTTGCAGTGTAACAGGTGAAACTCAGATGTGTATATATATTATGCGAAGGTTATTTGGTAGGGAAACCATTTTGAACCAGAATTGATTTGTGTACAATTGATTTAATAATACTCTTGGAAATGATTTATGTGTCATTATCATGAACTCACCAGCTTTGTAGCTGACTTGTTTTAGCATGTATTTCAGGCACGTTAAGGACCCCAGTATTAGGACATGGCGTTACAAGTCATGGAAGCATCGGATGACTACTTGGCAAGGCTTGAATTTGGCATAGATAGAATTTTAGTGCATAGCTGTTTATAAGTTTTAAGTATTGACATTTATGACTTCCGCTGTACTCTGACTAAACGGCTATGTACTTCGAAATACCAACTGTTCTTCTAGGCCCGGAAATGGGGTCTTACAGGTTGGTATCAGAGCCGTAGTTTAAGTGAACTAGACACTAGCGGTTAGTGTTTGAACTTAAACTGAATGAGAAGATTTTGCGGATTGCCAAATTAGCCAAGTAGCCTTGATGCCAAATTTGAAGAATATAGTTAGCCACATGACTGGAACACATGAGTAGCGTAAATGGCTAATCACACGTAGCTAATGTGATTAGGGATTTACTGTTACATAACTGTGTTTTGGTTTGTCATCTGTTATGTTAGCTTAGACACATTGAAAATTTGTGATTTTTATCCATTAGATTATAGAACTATAAATGAAATTTAGTATTGCTTATAATCAATTAGAATATAGAATTAGAGCCTTTAAGAGAGTAAAGATGTGACTCTCATAACGACTCCACATTAGGATGCATGGATGGAGAAAACTAGAATATCCATGTGAGGTAAATTGATAATTACACTTGATCAACGTAATTGTGAATTTACAGTTACATGCTTATCCTAGTAGATCTGATTATGCAGTCTAATCTTTTTGCCTTAGTAATGCCTTGATAGTCCTATGTGTGGTTGGGTAGTTGTAGTCATATAAAATATAGATGATGAGCTAGATGTACATTATTGGATGTCATATTGGTACGAACCAATTAAGGATATTTATCTCTAGATGAAATCCCAAATATAAGTTATTGAATAGCAGATTGTAAAAGGATAAAACATTGAAGACTCTAAGTTGGTACCGAATAATGTTAAAGAAAACTTTTGTACTTTAAAGTTTAGACCCATACTTGGAATGTGAATCCTTCAGAAGATGCGAGCATCAGGAACTTGTGGACGCCATGAGGAATAGTCGCCCATAAGTATTAGAGACAATTGCTTTTAACTACGCTATGTTGAGCCTTGTTTAATTTATACATGACGTGTATTTTCTTTGATATAATAGCATTTAGTAGGGTACCTTAATGCTAGAAAACACGTTAGAGGCCTTGAATTATTTTTACATAAAAAAAAAAGCTATGATTGTGACCGATAATTATCCATTTGGATATTAGAAATGAAAGACAAAGGCAGCATGACGGTCACGATTGCCACTCCTAGTTCATCAGAAGAGATTAAATGGAGAACCTATTAGATTTTAAGTTTATAGATAATTTCATCTAGGTTTTAGAAATCCTCCCTCTAATCTGAAAGATAAGAGAAGCTGAAAACAATGCTAAACTACGACATAATATCACTGTCAATATTACCGCAATGATGTCAGACTTCATCAATGGTATTGCAAAAGACGTTCAGGAGGAAGGCAGGAAATGTGAAAGAGTGAGAAGGAATTAGTCCAAGGGCCAGGACAATGTTTCGGTATAAACTGACCATCTGAAGGAAATTGTTAACTCTTTTCAGTGGATGAAAGAGATCGAGACCACTTGAGATGTTAGTGGCTATAATGATGAAGACGGGCAGGATAGGAAAGTTGAAAGAATTTGAAAGAAAATAGACCACTATGTTGCAAGTTAGAAAGGTAAATTATAATTGATGATTTGATGCCCAAGAATGCAAAAGATGCGGTAGAAAAGGGCATTATACCAAAATCTGTTTAGCCAATGCCTAAAGGTGTTACGAGTTCAGAAGAGGAGGACACGTTGATAGCAACTTGTATTAACTTTCAGAAAAGAACAACAACTAGCCCTGGTAGCAAGAATGATGGTACTAACATTGCAAAGATGAATGCTTTGGTTTTCCTGATGAGAACCAAGGAGACTTTAGGCGATGATAACATGGTTACAAGTTAATCCATGTTAATCACACTTATGTCAAAGTACTATTCGTCTTAGTGTGAATATGTATTTTGTGTCCCTTACTATTATTCCATGTTTAACTAAATTAATGATTTAGTTATTTGTGCATTTCAAAAAAAAAAAAAATGCTAACAAGCAAAGAAATGAAGATATGTTTCCATTAAACTACTTTCTTAAGATAGATAAGAAGAATGCTTCTCTAGAACTCTTGCCTATATATGAATTAGAAAGATTTGACATAGTTCTGGGTATGAACTGTTGTCTAAGCAGAAGGCATACATAAAATATATGACTGGAGGTCGTTGAATATCGAGGTGCTGAACGACTAGGAGTTAGTAATTAAGTATTATTTGCCGCACAAGTCCAACGAAGATAATCTAAAAGATTAGAGCGAACAAGTACCTCCGACAAGGTTACTTAATGTCCGAAAGGAAAGAAAGAAAGATTGAGGAATTCTTAGTGGTAGCCGAATACCCCGACATTCCTAGAAGACTTACATGGATTAGCTCCAGATCGATGAGTCAAGTTGCATACTGGCTTAGCGCCATGTAAAACTCCTACTATTAAGGCATCATATTGCTTGACGCCTTCTAAGATGAAAGTACTAATTTCACAAAGTCCGTTAGATAAAGGTTTTATAAGACCTAGCTCGTCCTCTTGGGGAGTTCCGGTCTTATTTTTGATGTAAAAGGATTATTCAAATACGAATGTGTACTGATTACCAAGATTAGAATGAAGTGACGATAGGGAACAAGTATCCCTTACGATGTATTGATGACTTGTAGAATTATCTTCAAGGATCAAGTTACTCCTTTAAAAATTGATTTGCGGTCTAGCTATCACCAAGTGAAGGTTCAAGAAGCTGATGTACGGAAGATTGAATGGCCGATGTAAAAAAAAAAGACTGGATGCAAATACAAGTATGACTATTTAAATTAACCAATGCAATGCATTATTCAAGGATTGGTTGAACCTAGTATGAAAACAATACTTCTAGTTTGTAATAGTATCTTGGTGTATTCCTACACCAAGAACGAGCATTAAGGACGTTGAGGATGCTCCTAGAAACGATAAAGAAAAGAAAGATTATACGCAAAATTCTCTGAAGGTGAATTTTGTTAAGAAATTTAAGTTTTAGGTTATGTATCAATAACAAGGAAATTCAGGTAGACCCTTCTGGTATTGAAGTGGTGATGAAATGAAACACGTCTAAGACAACTATAGAAATCAGAAGATTTCTTGGACTAGCTAGATGCTATCTGAAATTTATACATGATTTCTTTGAGTGGTAAATCACTAATACACACACATAAAAGAAAGTGGAATATAAATAGGGTCTGAATCAAGTAGAAACGTTTGTGACATTGAACGAAAAGTTAAGCAATGTGCATGTACTTGTATTACCCAAAAGTATGGATTTGAATAAGGTGATCGCCTATGTTTGAGAAAACTAAAGGCTATGGAGTTGCGCCGAGCACGACCTAAGTACATGATGCGATAGTGTTTGCTTTAAAGGGTATGGCGACACTATCTTTATGACATAAGGTCTGTCATATAATCATACAATAAAAATTTAAAGCACACATTCGAGCAAAAGGAGCTCGATATGCACCAAAGACGATGGATGAAAATTTTAATCATCAACTATGATTTTGAACTATGACATCTTATAAGAAAGAAAAACGTGGTTGCTATGACCCTAAGTTCGAAAGAATGTATGAAGTCGATCCAAGTACGCGTTATGAGAAGATATGTATGTGTGGATCCGATTAATGAGTTGAATGAGCCCAAGGTAGTGGCACGTCAGGGTGAAAATTCTAAGAATGAAGAAGTGGTAGGAATTGTTTGGAAGTTAACGCTGGGAAGCAGATGATTGCTTCGGATAGCCTGCCGAGTTTGGTTGGGTACCGAACTTCGGGAATTTACGAAAGATAATTATATTCGAAAATGCTCATAAGACATGATGCTCGGTGCATCCAAATGCAAATAAGATGATCTATATGAAAAGATGTATGACTTGTTTACAAGTCAAAGTCGAGCATCATAAACCCTTAGGTATGTTACAACCTTTGAAATTCTCACATGGAAATGGGAAATGACCAGCATAGACTTTGGTCAAACTACATGAAGACAAGAAAATACAATGGTGCTATATAAATATAGTGGACAGACTAACCAAGACTGCACACATTTCTACCAATCAAATAAATGTTTAAACTCGAGCGATTGGATCAAATGTCTATTGATGAAATTTTGACGAAGCATATAGTACATGTGTCTATTGTATCTGACAGAGACGCAAGAGTTACGTCTAGCTTTTGCGAAACCTTTCAAAATGACTTGAGGACGATATTAGATATGAGTACATCATACCATCCCCAAGGATATTATCAAAGCGAAAGGAACCGTAAGACCTTTAAAGACATGCTTCGCGCATGTGTAATTGAAATCGATAGTAGCTTAGATGTTCATCTTCCAAATATAGGATTTCCCTATAAAAATAATAATTACGTGAACCTAAAGGTTGCGCCTTTTAAGGCATTACATGACAATAAGTATATAACTTATTTTCAGATCCTAATTGGTCTTGGACATGACCAATAAAGTAAAATATAAAGTTATACAAGTAAACGGCAAAAGTATTTAGAAATCATGATTAAGGACGGACTATATTGGAGGTGTCGCCAAGGTAAGACACCACACAATTTTAAAGGAAATAAAATTTGAATCCCCATTATAATGAACGTTTGAAGTCATAATAAGGGTAAGTGTGATGACCTACATGATACAACTCCCCGAGGAGTTAAGATAAGTATGTAGAGTATTGAAAATATGTTTGTCCGATGAGACATTGAGAACTTCACCTGATGAAACCTAGGTGGACAGACGACTGAGTATTATTAAGGAGTCAATCGAAATACTCAAAAAAAGCAAGATAAGGGATTAAAAAAAAAGTGCATCCATAAGTGGAATGCTAAGCATGGTCCCAACTTTATGTGGGATCTAAAAGACGTCATACGGAACAAATAACCTCACATGTGTGCGGATTGAAGTGATTCCGGGACGGAATCCTTTTTAAGGGGGAGAGAATGTGACACCCCGACCCTGAGCGACGTATTGTGCTATGAAATAAATATAGAAACGAGTCATCCGAAGATTTGAATCTGTAAAGATGTATAAAAAAACTGGAAGTTCGGCGAGAGAAAACGCCTAAAACGGTTAAACGTGTTAAATGCGCGATATTAACGCGTACCGAGCTAGTTTATCACCAGATACTTAATATCTGACGAAATAAATATTCTGTGAATATTTATTATTTCTTGACTATTATCTTCTAGAAATAAAATCTAAAACGTGAAGAGAATCGAGTTCGTACGCAGTGCCGGATAACGTGAAGTGAGTACTCGACTCACCAACCGCACTATATAAACAATTTTTGCTTTCTTATTCTTCATTTCTCACATAACAACACACACTAAATGTGTGTGTAGAGAGAGAGAGATGGCTGGACAGAGAGGTGGCTGGTGGTGGTCTAACGGTGCTCCGATGGCGGCCGGTGGTGGTTCGCGGTGGTCCAATGGCGGTCGACGGCGGCCGGAAAAGTTAATTTTGACCCGGAACCATTTCTCAACGCCCTGAACATCATGGTAAGCTTCATTTACCTTCAATCTTCCATTAAAGTCGTGATAAAGCCCGAAATACGTTATAACATGTTTGCATGTTCTTGCTCATAAAACACAGCTGGGTTCTAGGATGATTTGTAGCAGTTTTAGCCGTTGGATGTGTCTAAATTTTGGATATGTTCTACATAACATATAGATGTAAACATCCACCGTTCAGTTTTGATAGATGTTATCCAGAAGTATGGTTTTTATGTCAAAAACGGTGACGGATCGAATTTCCGTCACTGGAAATGCAGTCCCAAAGATCTTTGATTTCCCGGAGATCCGACCGTTGGATTGTGACGATTTTTGGACTGTAGCTTCCTAAGACATATGTGAAGATATCCACCAGAGGAAAGTACGATCAGAGGTCTGGAAGTAATGGTTTGCTTCTATTCAGTTTGTTAACAGATTCAATGTCGAAAATAGGAAAGTAATTTGAGTTGCATGACGGTGTGGACTAGGTTGCACGGACAATCTGAGACCGGATAAATGTGTGTGCTGGAAGAACGAACAAAATGATGTATTTGTTCTCATTTCATGTTGGTTTCGAGAAGACTCGCGTATGCGAACCGACCCGAAAGATATAAACCGATGGTTAACGTTTATATTGTGTTGAGCAAGTGAAGTACTCGGGTGTTGTAAATGTGTTGATAAAGCTCGGGATCACTAAGATTAACGTCCTAGAAGGCCTTAGGTTGTAGGTATGATTGTTCAAGAGTTGGGTCGGGATCAACAAGAATTAGCAAAGTATTGTTGGATGATTGTGGGTTGCATTATGTTTGCTTAGATACGTGCTAGGCTTCGGGTTCATAAAACGCTTCACACAGGTGAGTTTCATGACCAACTCCCCTTTTTAAATGTTTTGGGGTGAAATACATGCTCGTTAATGTTTTTGAGTTCAAATGATTTTGTGTATTATTAATATTACTTGTACGATGACAAATCATTAAGCACAATGGCTCGGGATATATATACGTATAGTCGGTACCGTCTATAATTGAATGCAATCATTTGCAGTGTAACAGGTGAAACTCAGATGTGTATATATATTATGCGAAGGTTATTTGGTAGGGAAACCATTTTGAACCAGAATTGATTTGTGTACAATTGATTTAATAATACTCTTGGAAATGATTTATGTGTCATTATCATGAACTCACCAGCTTTGTAGCTGACTTGTTTTAGCATGTATTTCAGGCACGTTAAGGACCCCAGTATTAGGACATGGCGTTACAAGTCATGGAAGCATCGGATGACTACTTGGCAAGGCTTGAATTTGGCATAGATAGAATTTTAGTGCATAGCTGTTTATAAGTTTTAAGTATTGACATTTATGACTTCCGCTGTACTCTGACTAAACGGCTATGTACTTCGAAATACCAACTGTTCTTCTAGGCCCGGAAATGGGGTCTTACATGTCACAACTTGCGACATTTGATTTTGCAGCTATTTTGTTAGAAACTTGCGTAAAACGTCATGCTTATTTGCTTTTGTTAAAAATGTTATGGCAAACTTGCCGTAAACATTTGTAGCAAAAACACTATATTATACTAATGTTACCGACCGGTATATACTAGTGTTTAAAATATTATTTTAGAATAGTGGTTGGTACAACAGCATAAGACTGATGCACTCAGAGGTGTAAGGACCGATATCAAAACCCCGCCTCTAACACCAATAGGTGTTTTTTTGTCATCACTGGTGTGAGCGCAATGGTGGCTCACTACGACCCTTCTTTCGGGCCAAGTTGATCGTAGTCGAAACATGTCAACCAAGTGTTCCAGGGAATAAACCAGATAGAATCCTTTAGCCATGTCACGTAAAACCCTTAGGCACAGACATGAATCCGGGTGGTAGCCCGGGACAAACTTCATTGCCTAAATCCACCAAAAGTGACACAAGTGGTGATTGAATTTGGGTCTCCTATAGAGAGCCCAAGTAATTTACCACTAAGCTACAAGTGTGGATTTCGTTGTTTAAAATATTTGATTTGAAGGCTTATCTCTTTTGGTTTTTAAAACGGAAAAATGGTATAAAAAAAGGTGTATAAACATGTGCTTTTCATGACATGTATTGATTGTATGTTTAATGGCTTTATTACGTATTTGATACGATATTGACACTTGGCAAGCATGTATATATTTTTAACTCCATTTTTTAAAGCAAATAATGCTAATGTAAAAAGAAATTAAGTGTATAATCATGTGTTTTTCATGACAGCTATTGATTGTATGTTTAATTAACTTTATTATGTAATCTGATATGATCTTATATGATCTTAGACACTTGACAATCATGCATATATTTTTAACTCCCATTTTGAAAGCAAATAGTAATATGTCGTTGATACTGTAAAAATAAATTTAAGTGTATAAACCTGTGTTTTTCATGACAGTTATTGATTATATATTTAATTGACTTTATTACATAATCTGATATGATCTTGACACTTGACAAGCATGTATATATTTTTAACTCTCTTTTTGAAAGTAAATAGTAATCAGTTGATCATACTGTAAAAAGAAATTAGGTGTATATAAGCATGTGTTGTTCGTGACAGCTATTGATTGTATGTTTAATTGACTTTATTACGTAATCTGATATGATCTTAACGCTTGGCAAGCATGTATATATTTTTGACTCCCTATTTTAAAGCAAATACTAATCAGTCGATAATACTGTAAACATAAATTAAGTGTATATAAGCATATGTTTTTCATGACAGCTATTGATTGTATATTTACTTGACTTTATTACGTAATCTGATATGATCTTGACACTTGGCAAGCATGTATATTTTTAAGTCACTTTTTGAAAACAACTAGTAATCGGTCGATGATACTATAAAAAGAAGTTAAGTGTATAAACATTTGCTATTCATTCGCCTGTTGATTGATTCTTTTCAACTTTAGACCAGAGGTACGTAATTCAGATTCAATTCACTTCAAGTTTTTTATTTCTAATAACTTTGGTTTTATACAATTTTGTTGATCCTTAGGTTATGATTTTGACTTCAAATCTGTTATTATTTATCAAGTAAGAAATTAGGATTGTAGTATCTAGCTAGGTGGATACTGTTTTTTTTTTGTTTTGATCGATTATTATATTTTTGACAACAAATCTTTTACTATCAAGCAAGAATCATGTTAGACTAGATCTACATATGTTAATATGTTATACAAATAAATAATTTTGATTTTGTCTTTTGGCATTTTACATTGCAGTTTTATAAACCTAAGAAAGTGAGTAAGAAGATGAAACCTCAATGCCTAAATTTGGATAAAATCAGCACACTTCCTGAACACATAATCGAATATATTCTAACTCTTATGCCAATCCGAGATGCATTTAGAACAAGCATTTTGTCAAAGAGATGGCGGTATTGTTGGCGAACCATGCCTAAACTTGTGTTTACAGACGATATGGTCACAGTACCATCTAGTTGTCGTTGTGGCCCTTGCAGGCAGTTAAATAAGTATAAGCTTCTCGATGCCATCGACCATGTTGTGTCGTTACACAATGGTTGTACTCAACTAGAGTTCAACTGTATTATTAATGAGCATGTAACGGTTTCTGAGATTGACAAGATAATAATCAATTATCTTGCAAAGGGAAATACTGTAACAGAAATGACATTTATACAAGATGTCATCTGCAAGCTACCCGTTTCGTTCTATTCACTGGAAGATTTAGAATCTATATACTTCCAACATTGTGAAATTGAACTACCATCAAATTATAACGGGTTTAGTAGGTTAACGAGCCTGACGTTTGTAAGTGTTGAGGTTTCTGCTCCAATGCTTCAACAGTTCCTCTCGAAGTGCCCGCTGATTGAGGATATGTATTTGGTAAGGTCCATATATATACCATTAATGAAACTAGCTCCTTTATATATTGATGTTATTATATATAATGGCAATAATTTTAATGCAGAATGGATTTCAAACTGTCATTGACTTTGCACCAGAAGGAACCAAGTTCACATTTGTTGATCTTCTACAATATGTGCCTTTGATTAAGGGTTTATTTGTCTCAAAGTATTATATGAAGGTATTATTTAGGTTAAAAACAATTACATCGTCTGACATAAGAGAATTGTGTATGCTAATTTTGACGTTTGTATTCGGTTAAAGTACTTGTCTGCAGGTTGCATGCCACGTACGCTTCCAAATTCTCTCGTCTATCTTGAATGTCTATTTTTGGATGTGTGCTTGATGGAACAAAATGAGATATCTGCAGCCTTATGTTTGATCAAGAGCTCCCCGACGTTGGAGCAAATTTCAATTCTGGTAAACATGTTATTACTTATCGTTGCGGCTCTTTGTAATCTTGCTGACATTTTTACATGTTTTCTGATTAGATGTGTGATAATGAGAAGTTGCCTGTTCGACCAACTCCGACCAAATTTCTTGATCCTGAAGGCTTCTCAGATTTAAAGTTGTATCATCTTGAGACATTAGAGATTGACATGTTTAGTAACTTACCTATTGAGAGGGAATTTGTGAAACTCATAATGGTCAAGTCACCAGTTCTAAAAAAGGTATGCATCAAGCTTAATGGCAATGTTTCTGTTGATGAAGAAGCGAAGATGCTTAGAAATATGGTACTACACCCATTTCCGTGTGCATCACGTTCTGCTAAATTAATCATGGAACGAGCAGAAACTTCTGTATGAAGCTAGCTAGGTTGATATTTTGATGATGGTTAATTGCCACATAATGTTTTTATGTACTATATATTTTTTGTTCTTTGACGATTTCGTTTTGTATTGAATGTTGATTATGAAATACTATTGAAAAGTTTGCTTCTGATTTCTAACATGAAGTATGAAGCTTTCGTTTAAAGTAAATGATCGATCGCATCCCTTGTAAACTAAACACCCTTTAATTAGATTTTAAGATTTTGAACTTTTGTATATTTGTCGATAATAATCCAACTTAAAAAATTTCTTGAGGCAATCCAAACTTGTAATTTGTTTTCCTAAAATGATCCGCCGTTAAAGTTAACTTAACGGCGTTAATTTTTTTTTTGAATTTTAGACTTTTGAACGGGATGAGGATACGAGTCTATTAATGTAAAACTTACCTTGAGTCAGTGCTTTAAACGAATAAATTTTAACATCCGATTTAAACACCGTTAGGTTTAAAGACTCGATTAAAGACCGTTTGGTCGTTTGGAGCATAGGCTAAATATAAGTTTTACATCAATAGACTCGTATCCTCCTCCCGTTCAATAGTCTTAAAACATCGGTCTGAAATTCAAAAAAATTAACGATGTTAATTTAACTTTAACGACGGATTATTGTACGAAAGTAATTTACAACCATTAATATAACGAGTACAAGAGCCATTGAAACTTACAAGGAAAGGCTATCAATCGATATTTGGCTATGATATATTGATATTCAATAATAAATTTGAATTTGAATACAATAAATAAAATGACTGGATTATGCCTGGATACATAACGGATTTGGCTGTACATGAGTCATTCCTTAACAGAAAGGGGTAATTTTGTAATGTTAGTCACTGTTTTCCTTCCAAACACTAGACCATTTTGCAGCTCCTTATGAATATAATGGATTATACAGATGAGTTCTATATATATATATATATATATATATATATATATATATAGGTTCATGTATGGGTGATTGTGTGTTGTGGGTACTGGGTAGTGAGGGTTGAACTGGAGTTGATCATAATCTTGTTCTCTTTATGCTATGCTTATTAGTGTATCCCATTTATAAAAAAATGAAAGGATAAAGTATGTATGCATGAGCGACTAAAATTAAAATAACTCCATATAGGTCTGTAACAATAACTAAATCTGCCATTAAATTAAGTTGAATTATAAAATTGGATCAAGTATGTATGCATGACTGCATGAGGGTCTGAAAACAACTGATCCATGAAACATACCTGCTGCTCAATCCGTACCAAAAAAGGCCGTCCACTACAAGAAAAGTGAGTTTTGGCGACCAAATTTTTGGCGACGACACTTCAATCGTCGCTAAAAACCCGCTAGACGACAAAAATATTTGCTTTTTTACCAAAATAGTCAAATTCTTTTTGGCGACGACAATGTCGTCGCCAATATCGTCGCAAACAAATTTTCCATTTTATTTATCAATTAATTTTTGGCCAAAAAACTTAATTATTGTTAGCGACGACTTGTCGTCGCCAAAAAGACGTCGCAAATTAAATTTCCATTTTCGTTAATTAATAAATATTGACCAAAAAAGTCAAATGTCGTCGCCAAAGGTTTTAGCGACGATATATAAGGCTATTGGCGACGACATTTGTCGTCGCTAAAAGTCATATTTCTTGTAGTGGTCTTCGGGTGCATCATTCACCATTGTGTCGACGAAGAAGCAAAAAGATCAGTAAGGAACTTGTGAAAACGATTAGAGAGGGTTGAAGATCAATCAGATGGATGAAAACGATTAGGGTTTGTAAAATATTGCATACGATTTGCAGGTTGAATACCAGGAAACGATTTGCAATTGAAAGGATTTGCAGGTAAACATTGATGGATGAAACTGATTAGGGTTAAAAATGATAGAGGAAGAACCTCCAGGTGATCACATATGTGAAGTATTTTTTTAATAAAAAAACCAATGTTTACCTCCTAAGAATGTTAAATACCTAATATGTTTTTTTAGAACGGCGGTTGATGCAACGGCCTATGACCGAAGCAATCAAAGGTGCAAGGACTGAGATCGAAACCCCGCCTCTAACACCAATAGGTGTTTTTCGTCGGCATTGGGGCTCCCCCATTACTGCGAATGCAACGGAGGCTCACCACAACCCTCCTTACAGGCCAAGTTGATCGGAGTCGAAACTCGTCAACTAACTGTTCCAAGGAAAAACCGAGCAGGAACCTTTAACCATGTCACGTAAAACCCTTAGGTTTAGATGTTTGATAATGACAAGTTGCCTGTCCAACAAACTTCGACCAATTTTCTTGATCCCAAAGGCTACTCATTGGAAATTGGATCATCTTGAAGAGTTTTTCATAGACATGTTTAGTAACTCCCCTTTTGCATGAGATGGAGTTTGTGATACTTATCTTGGTCAAGTCACCTAAGTAAACCTTTTGATTGATAAAAACAACGTATTTGCCGCTGAACAAGTGAAGATGCGTAGAGATTGACTAAAACTCTCATGTCCTCAGGCATCACCCTCAGCAAAACTAATTATTGCACGCCGCTGTGATGGCTGATATTCTGATGATGCTTGTTTTCGTGGTTGGGTTTAAGGATTGTCATCTCATAAGGCTACTATTGACTATTTTGTATGTGGCTGAATGGTTTCGCTTTGTTTTGATCTCAAAGGCTATCAAGTCTCAAGCTTTATTTAAGGATATATTGTCATCTCATCAGACGCTTTGCTTCGCACATCACCCTTAGGTAATACGGCTGACTTCATTGAAAATCAAATTCTTAAACGGATCATGAACGTATGCTTTAACATCTCATTATGCTGTAACAGTAATTCAATCCTCATATCTCAATCCTTATCGGTGACGTCATTTGTTATTACGTCACCACCAATAAGAATTAAATTATATGCGTTGCCACTTAATTATATACGTCACCGGCCACCTGCAGACAACTGAGTATTGACATTACACTTCTCCAACTAACATCAATCAGATCATACTTCAACTACATCACATGCAAGTTTAGCCATGCACGACGATACATCGATCCCTTTCTTTGACAAAAAGCACCTAGCTTCTGCATCTCAGTGTGTTATTCATGTGACCAAATAGTTAACAACAACCATAAGATGGTTGTCAAACACTCATATTCTGAATTTGATTATATCCAGAAAATGGTTGGCAAAACACTCATGATAAATGAGTAAAACATCTGTTTTGCAAATCCTCATAATTAAATGATGCAACGGAAAAACTATAACGTCATATTTCCATAAGTTGTACATATTGGCTTCTTAACGGAAAAACTGTACATGATTTACCTCTATAGAATTAGATTTGATGACGGGTCGATTTGCAGTATTCAAAGCCCTGTAACATCCATAAAAAAATGGATACAATATTGAGGGCAGATCATGCCGCATAAGTCTGTTTGAAATATGTGGTAATTAATAAGCTGAAAAAACATAAGTTGAAACCCGAAATGATTTACTATAAATGGAAGTTTCAGCCTTCAGATTTTTTGCAAAATATCAAAACAAAACATCTAAATACATACAAAATAGTCCATATAAAGCTCAATGCTTTGAGATTTTTTAAAGTTAACTAACCATGATAGTTTACTAGCATTGTCAAATTGCAGCCTGCATAAAAAAGCATACGAAACCTAAAAAAGCATCTTCAGTTCTTCATCACCAGAAACATTGCCATTAAGCTCACATAACTTCATTGTCATCAAAGGGGCGTCCAATAACTAATTTTGCTGAAGGTGAAGCCCGCGGAAATGGAAGGAGCCACTCTCTAAGAATATTCAATTCTTCATAAATCGACACTTTGTAACTAAGTGCAAGTTGTACTTTCTTTAGCGCAGGTGACTTGGCCATGATGAGTTTCACAAACTCCTTCTCAATAGGAAAATTACTAAATTCGTGTATGTCCACGTACTCGAGATTATCCAACTTCAAATCTGAGTGGTCTTCTAGATCAAGAAAGTTGGTGGGAGTTTTTTGAACAGGCGACTTCGCATTATCACACATCTAGTTAGAAAACATATAAAAACGTCAATAATTTAACAGTAAAAAGAACCAATATATACCATTAATAATAAAACTGTTTACCAGAAAATTAATTCCGACCAACAATGGGGAGCTCCTGAACATACAAAAAGCGGAAGAAATCTCATTGTGCTCCATCAAACACGCTTCCAAATATATATAACTGAGACGGGCTAGTGAAGTTGGAAGCTTATGTGGAATGCTACCTGCCGACAAGTGCTTTAACCGAATACAAATGCCAAAATTAGAAAACCAGATATTCAATTCTCGCATTAGATATAACCATTGACCTAAATATATATATCACCTTGATATAATCCCCTGAGATACCCAAACTGAAAATCATAGGCACACACCGAAAAAGATCAACCAATGTAAACATGTTTCCTTCGGTTACAAAGTCAACGTGTTTTTGTTCTCCATTCTGCATGAAAGTATGTTTAATTTATAATAGCATCATGAGCTGAAGGAACTTCATAAATGACTAGTAGTTATACAAGGACCTTACCAAATAGACATCTTCAAGTAGCGGGCAATTGGAAAGGAACCGTTTAAGCATGTTAGCAGAAACCATAACGCTTATAAACACTACCCTCCTTAATCTACTAAATCCATTAAATGCTAATGGAGGTTCAAAAACACAATTTTGTAGAGTTATACATTCTAATCCTTTCATTGAAAAGAAAGAAACAGGTAGGTTATAGTAGCGGCCGTTAATCATAACGGTCAATTTTTTTACAGTATTACGCCTTGAAAGATGAGTTATTATCTGATCAAACTCAGAGACCATATCAAGTTCATCAAAAGACAAATGGAACTCTAGTATTGTCGGACCGTTGTGCAATAACAAAACATGGAAGATGGCGTTCACAAGCTTATATTTCTTCAACTCTATCCAACCAAGATGAAATGGTGTAACTTTGACCATATCGTCAGTAAATACAAGCTTTGGCATGCTCTGCCAACTATACTGCCATTTCTTAGACAAAATGCTCGTTCTCAGTGCATCTCGGATTGGCATAAGAGTTAGAATATGTTCAATTATGGTTGCTGGAAGTGTGTTGATTTTATCCAAACTTAGGCCTTCAGTTTCCATCTTTCAAAACTGTAATATAAAATGCAAAAAAGCAAATAAAAATACTATAAATTTCTTACTAACAACATTCATGATGATTATCAAACAACTCTATCTTAATATATAGGTAAAAAATCTATCTTTTTTAGATTATCAAATCAGAATTAGGGCAAAAAATGAAAATTTGGGGGTTTCGAATAAGATCAAAAAGTTACTCGATTCAAAATATTGCATAGTCAATAGATAGGTTTTTTTTATGAGACTGTTGAACTGAATTGATTGATCTTAACATAAGTTGTACGAATTTAAAACATCGATCTGAGAAAAAAAATTGAATATGAAATACCTAGGGTTTAGGTTGAAGTCGAGAACAGAACAATCAGCAAATGAAGTTGGATCACTTTGAGCCTTTTTCGGTGTCCAAAATCTTACTTAAACCAATCACGTTTTTTGTTCAATGTGACAAAGTTCATTTTATACAGGGCTATAAATGAACCTCAAACCAAACTTACAATTTGTTTGTGTTTGTTTGGTAAAGAAAAATTAATGTGTTCATCAAGATTTTTTATTTGTGATCGTTTATTAAAGTAACGATTGAATGAACATGTCCAGGAACACATATTAAACATAAACAAATTGTTAGCGGTAATTTCAAACCTAATTCATAAGTTGGTGAAGTTGATAGATTTAAGTTTGCATGTCCGTCAAGTGACATTTAGTTTCCTAGTTGTTATCAATATCTTTAATATATTGATGATAAATTATGGATAAATCAAATGGGTTGTATTTGATTTATAATAGCTCAAGTATTAGATATTTAGATAAACATGTAGGTTTTATTTATTGTCTAATTAGAAGTTTGAGTTAGAATATAACTAGATCAAGTCATGGTCTATATAACATAATTGAGTCTGTGATTATGGTTATGAGAGTCATCTAGCAAGTTTAGTTAGACTTATATATGTCCGAGCTTGTGGGTTATATATCGTGAGCGATTGTATTGAATTTTTGAGTTATTATTCTTAATAAAAGTTGTGAGAGTTATCCATAATCTCCCGTGTGCTCGTTTATATCCGATTCTGAATCTTTAATATTGATTTGGCCGCCACCGGTCCCAACTTCTGAAATATGTGTTGGCGATCCCAACATTTATCATTTTGGCCATTAATGGACCGCCGTTAAAAAAGTTAAAGCCTTTAACTTTTTTTTTGAATTTCAGGTCAACGTTTTATGGTTTTTGATCGGAATAAGAATACGATTCAATTAATATAAAAATTACATCGAAACTGTGCTCCAAATGACAAAACGATGCTTCATCGGGTTGTTTAAACCTAACGGTTCTTTAACCGGATGTACAAATTTCGTTGTTTGGATTATCGTTTCGATGTAATTTTTATATCAGTCGACTCGTATTCTTAATCCGATCAAAGACTATAAAACGTCGACCTGAAATTCAAAAAAAAAAAAAGTTAACGTTGTCCATTAATGGCACGGCTGTCCATTAATGGCCAAAGTGATAAAAGTTGGGACCGCCAGCACATATTTCAAAAGTTGGGACCGGTAGCGGCCAAAAACTAATAGTTAGGTCCGTTAATATCCATTACTCCTAATTTATTTGAAGATATATATATATATATATATATATATATATAATATTGCTATTATTTAAGAAAAGAGTTAAGTGCAAAATGCACTCAATAACATTTTGCAACTCCGTTTGAATATTTAGACATTTTGCAACCCTAGGCTTACTAAAGTGGGTCATTTGTATTCCCTGATTAGTTTGACTGTTAGTTGACCGTTATTTTAAGGGTAAACTAGAGTATTTATCTAAAAAATAAACATATTAACAACTTATGAGATCTAAGGAAGTGGATACGTCGTCGGCGTCAAAGGTTGTCCGATAGTAAGCTGTTATGATTCTGTTTTTTATCTTCTCGGGTATGATTTCTTATATTTTTAATGCATTTCACTCAAAAGTAAATATTTTTTAGATCTTATAAATTATTAGTTTGTTTCTTTTTTATGTAAATAATCTATTTTACTGTTAAAAATAACGGTTAACTGACAGTTAAACTAACCAGAAGATGCAAATGACTCACTTTAGAAAGACTAGAGTTACAAAAAAAAATCTAAATATTTAAGCAAAATTCCAAAATGCTAATGTATTAAGTTTAGTTCTTAAGAAAATTAAACTAACTTACACACCGGCCTTTTTAACTTGCACGCCTCATAAATCCACTTGTATATATATTTATTATGTTTACTATGAAATTAAAACCCTCATCCACTAGCTTAGAAAATAATAAATTTGACTATAATACAATTGGGATGTTAATTACTTGACGTGGATTGAGATATTATTTTCTAAAAGTGAGTATGCTTTGAATAATTTATATAACATATTTTTAAACACGGATAATAATAACCATGGAAACTTAATTTAATGAGTAAGTTATACTTGCAAGAATCTAAATATACTATATAAAGATGGCTCAGATGCATAAAACTAGTTAAATTAAATTATATTTTAATTGAAAATGATTTATGAGTTTATATGACGTAGCAACCTCTCACTCTACATGCATATTATAAATTAAAGCTTAGTCTTAGGTAATTGCAATATATGCTTAATCAATTGGTTGTGTTTTATGATGGGAAAAACAGTATCAACTCACCTCATCATCATTTTTACATTCATGATCATATCACTTAACTACCACTTTGTTTATGCAATTGATTCACAACTGATGATCAATACACCTAAGGATGAGAAAAATGGATGTTTTTATAAGAAACAACACATTGTTTTTATCAAAAGCCATGTAAACAATCTTTTGATTCATTGTAAGTCAAAAGATAATGATCTTGGGAAGGTAAGGAAGAATTGGGGGGATATATATTTCTTCAAATTTTGCATAAATATTTGGAGTTCGACGCTCTTTTTCTGTCACTTTTACTTGGATTCAAAGCAAAAGGTGTTTGATGTTTTCGCCATGAAGAAGAGACATGATCCTGACTATTGTTATACGAGTGAATATTTTAGCCAAGTTGAATGTAATTGGCTGGTAAAGGAAGATGGATTTTACATTGCTAAGTATCCTGATCCTGGCGAATCGGCCCCCTTGAAATGGATCAAAAGGTTTGATTGGGATTGATTAAATCTAACTATTCTTAATTAGCACTTATCGTGTTATCTTTTATCTTACTAATAAGGACGCATGCATGTATGCGGCACTTTTTAAATAAGATTATATATGATGTTGAATAAAAATTTCAACTTTATATTGTTGTTAATTGTTATATATATATGGCCTGGAAATTTTTAATGGACTTTTTCATTTTCTATACATTGGAAAGGAATTAAGCTTCCATAATCCATAGTATATATTGAGAGGCAAATCTTTGGAGTTTCAGTTTTTAAGTTTAGCAGCTATGTATCTTTGTATGAAATAGCGGCCCTGCATTTTGATATGCTTAAATACCATGAAAGGAAGCGCGAAATGAAGACATGTTTGATAGTCTAGTATGGATTAAGGTGTGTTTGATTTTTACAATGAATCTGGGGTTAAATGGTAGTAAAGGTGGAATTGAAATAAATGGTGTTGCTGATGATGACATTGATGGTGGTTGGGGTGAATTCAACTGCAGTGATGGTAGGTGTTGTAAATAGGGATAAAGATAATTAATGGGTCGTGTTTTAATAATCCTAGTTCTATAATTGATTGTGAGGTTTTTGCTCATACACGACATATATATTCTCATTACTTGAAGGTATATTGGTTTTCACTGGTCCCAACTATCACCTTTTGTCTTCTACCAGTCCCAACTATTAAATTGGTTGTCAACGGTCCCAACTTTTATCACTTTGGTAACCACTGGTCCCGTCGTTAAATTTTTTTAACGCCGTTAAGTTTTTCCCAAATTCAAGACCGATGTTATAAGTCTTTTGATCGGAACGATAATACGTGTCGATTAATGTTAAAGTTATCTTGAAAAGGCTCTCTGAACGATAAAATTTTTACATCCGATTGAAACACCGTTAGGTTTAAACACCCGATTGAAGCACTATTTCGTTGTTCGGAGCGCCGTTTTGAGGTAAATTTTCCATCAATCGACTTATATTATAGTTCCGATCAAAAGACTTATAACATCGGTATTGAATTTGGAAAAAACTTAACGGCGTTAAAAAAATTTAACGACGGGACCAGTGGTTACCAAAGTGATAAAAGTTGGGACCGTTGACAGCCAATTCAATAGTTGGGACCGGTGAAAGACAAAATATAATAGTTGGGACCAGTGAAAACCAATATACCTTACTTGAAACTCAATTTTAATATAAGTGAGTATTGTATAAAAGATTATTATTTTATCTCAATCTTAATAAAAGATCGTTGAGTGGAGATATAATAAAAATTCCTAAAAATTCTAAATTTTTTAGAAAGTTTTAGGAACCAAATGATGATATGTGTCTAAAGGAAACTAGACTTGTCCCTCACTTACTCTTCATTGATTACCTTGAAGATGTTTTTTCACGAAGACTAAATTCATGCAATCTTATGGTCGCATCGTCACATCGGAAGACCCACCACCTCACTCTGACTAGTTACCTTGTTTTAACCAGACACACAAATTTTAGAGTTTGATTTGGCGTTGACTTAGTGGCGAAGTTTGATTTTTTCAGTGGACGGGCCAAAATTCACTAGACAAATTAAACTTTTCCAATCGTCATGTTTCAGGTTATATGTTTGGGTCGACGATTCGGTTCAAGACGGGGCAAACAATAAAAAGAAAATATTTTAATTCATTTAAAGGACAAGTGTTCTTACACATAACCAAACTACATATATTTTAAACGAATAAAGACCTAAAATTTTTATAATGATGCATAGAATTTGTGAATACTTCGAAGAAGATTTAAAACGTAGGCTGACGACTTTTAGAATATTTGATTCATCGATTATGGATTTCGAATCAAATTTTTTAAAATTTCTTTTTCTATGTAAATCACCAAGTAAGAATATTGATATATATGGCCCTTATCATCTTAAATATCCTCTTTAAGTTAAACTTGGAAATGACCTAATTTCAAATAAGTTCGTCTTACTTATTCTCTTACAATAATAAAAAAACAAAGCTGGCGACTCAATACGTATAATTTTTAACCTAACGGTGTCAATATTTACACCACTAACAAAAAAAAACGCATGTGTGCAGCATCTTACTTCGACCCACATTAAGTTGTGCCAATACAGATACTCACAGGTGATTGATTGATTAATTAATTATTAATAAGGAGTAACCTCTGCCTATATGTAAAACTTAGTGGCTTCAAGACTCCAACACGTGATCTACGCCGGGTCCAATTCTTGTAGTTGTCTGATGTTCACTTAACCAAAGCCTAGAAGAGTAGATAACACCTTGAACATCCTTTAAGTAAAGCTTTTGTAACATAAAAATTTAACGTTTGTTCGAATAAAGGAACTAAGTCCTAAGGTGTTACAAACCAATTTTCTTTTTAGAGTTACACCTTTTGTCTCATTCTAAGTGTAATGGGACCCGCAATACAAAGTTTAAGAAAAAGTGAATTATTATATATATTTAACCTATAAAATGACAATAATAATATTAAAGTTTTTTGTCTTTTAGTCATAAGATAGTTTTTTTTTTAAATAACTAGTAGTAAAATTGAAAATTATACTTTTATTTTTATAATAGACATTTAAATTGAGACAATTAAACAAAAAAAATATACATTTAAAATAAGACGGAGTAAGTAAATTTTTTCAGAAGCTTCGATATAATCGACTAAATTTACCCTCGATTTCATTTTCCTTCCCACCTATAAGTTAAAACCACTCTTCCCCCAAACTTTAATGTTTTCGTCAACAGTGTAGAGTCTGGTTTTTAGGGTTTCTAGTAAGCTTTATTTTTAAAATAGACATTTAAATTGAGACAATTAAAAAGAAAAAATATATATATTTAAAATAAGACGGAGTAAGTAAATTTTTTTAGAAGCTTCAATATCAATCTACTAAATTTACCCTCGATTTCATTTTCCTTCCCACCTATAAGTTAAAACCACTCTTCCCCCAAACTTTAATGTTTTCGTCAACGGTGTAGAGTCTGGTTTTTGGGGTTTCTAGTAAGCTTTATTTTTAAAATAGACATTTAAATTGAGACAATTAAAAAAGAAAAAATATATATATTTAAAATAAGACGGAGTAAGTAAATTTTTTCAGAAGCTTCAATATCAATCTACTAAATTAATTTACCCTCGATTTCATTTTCCTTCCCGCCTATAAGTTAAAACCACTCTTCCCCCAAACTTTAATGTTTTCGTCAACGGTGTAGAGTCTGGTTTTTGGGGTTTCTAGTAAGCTTTATTTTTAAAATAGACATTTAAATTGAGACAATTAAAAAAGAAAAAATATATATATTTAAAATAAGACGGAGTAAGTAAATTTTTTCAGAAGCTTCAATATCAATCTACTAAATTTACCCTCCATTTCATTTTCCTTCCCACCTATAAGTTAAAACCACTCTTCCCCCAAACTTTAATGTTTTCGTCAACGGTGTAGAGTCTAGTTTTTAGGGTTTCTAGTAAGCTTTATTTTTAAAATAGACATTTAAATTGAGACAATTAAAAAAGAAAAAATATATATATTTAAAATAAGACGGAGTAAGTAAATTTTTTCAGAAACTTCAATATCAATCTACTAAATTTATCCTCGATTTCATTTTCCTTCCCACCTATAAGTTAAAACCACTCTTCCCCCAAACTTTAATGTTTTTGTCAACGGTGTAAAGTCTAGTTTTTGGGGTTTCTAGGAAGCTTTATTTTGCTAAAAAAAAATTATTCCAACCGCCTGCAACTTGCAATCGAAGTAAGTTTCAACTTAATTTCAAGGTTAATTTGTTGCCCTAATCTCTGAAAACCGATGATTATGCCTGTTTTATAAAAACTAGGGTTTATGTTCCAAATGTTGATGGGATAAAAACAAAAAAAGGGCTAAATAAATCAAGCGTTGTAACCTTTTATGATGACCTTTTTGAAATTTGTGATAAGATTATTTCTAAGATTATTCTCAAATGCATCTTGAATATCTTCTCTTTTATGCTCAGTGATGATTTTAGAACCAAACTATGTTTAGAACTTCAACTATTTTCTTTTGTAAAATGACATATGTTTGTTGGAATCAGCGATGAAAGTTTGGATTGATGTTTGGATGATGATGATGGGAAAGGTTTCATGTTGTGCTTGAATCGTGTGTGCAAGTTTTGCATGAATGATAATGATCAAAACAAAAGATTACGAATATAATACTGCATATATTGATAATTGCATGATTACTTGTCTTGTTTACATACATGACCAGCAGTATATATATATATATATAATATGATGAAGGGTTGTGATGGTTGATGTGAAACTGCCTTTCGACAGTTTTAACATAACCAACAACCTTATCAACATATAACTAACCATAACTACTTATCACATGTCCAATTGACCCATTAACTTAAAACTAATAAAATACTTACACTTGACAACGTTTGGTTTATATTAAATACTACTATCTAATACTGTTGTTATATACTTTTTTGTTGTTAGAATAATGGAACTGAGTTACAGGACACACAAAGTATCCAGGTTTGCGCCACAGCATTTTGATTTTATTAGCGGCATGCCAGATAATGTGATAACTGATATTCTAGATCGACTGCCGGTACAAGACGCAGTGAGGACAAGTATCTTATCGAGAAACTGGAGGTTTAAGTGGACTATGCTTACCCAACTCGTATTTGATACGGACTTCGATCTATAATTATCTATCAAAAACAAAACACAAAAATGATTATGAGAGAATTATAAGTAGGCTTCTTCTCAATCTTAGAGGTGCCATAACAAAATTTTTCCTCTACATTGACGACCTGAGTAAATGTAACAATGAAGATATTGCACATTGGCTTTTGTTCTTGTCCAGAAAAGGTGTTAAGGATCTCAGCATTTGTAACATGAATGAGGAACCATTTGAGTTGCCTACGCATCTCTTCTCCTATTTGGAGTTGATACGTCTGGAACTTTATTGCTTTTGTTTTGATCTTCCGGCTAGTTTTGATCTTTCAGCTAGTTTTCATGGTTTTCCGAATCTATTGAGCTTAGAGTTGGGTGATATGGAATTTGAAAGCGGGAAACTTGGTGAGTTTCTTACTCAGTGTCCCGCACTTGAGAATTTGAAGCTGGATCATACCAATTTTCAAGGCCAAGTGAAACCAGTTGAGATTGCAACACTTACAAATCTCAAAACTTTATCTTTGAATATACGTAATTTTGGCATTACAGTGAACACAAGTTCCAGTTTTATCTTTGAACTTGTGGCCTTTCTTCCTAAGCTTCAAGAGCTCCATTTGGATTTTGACGATTGCGAGGTAATTAACAAGTTACAGAAATACAGTCTTGTTTAATTTAAATCTAAACAAATGCGATTAAAAGGTTATCGCAGTATAGCATATCTAATTATAATGCAACAACCTTTATGAATCAACTAATTAGTTGATAAAACACTTCTATTATAGCCTTTTACAGAAGATGGTGCTCTAAGGAGGTTCCCTGCCACATTTCTCTGCCTCAAGACTCTTAAATTATCAAGCATAGATTTAGATAATGGTATAATGTTTTCGTTTGCTTTTGAAATGATTAATAGCTTCCCGAATTTGCAGACCCTTAAAATAAAAGCAGGTATAGAGGTATGTGCGCACTAGCTCGCCTTATAATCTCATGTGTATATAGTTTTGCATATGAATATTGGTGATTTTTGCAGGTTTATAATGAGCCACCACATGCAGTTTGTTTATCAGAGGCAGACTATAACCAAATGGAGCTGTTGCAGCTTCGAAGAGTTGTGCTTAAAGATTTTAAAGGTGCAAAGAATGAAGTAGGTTTGATAAAGTGTTTACTTGCGTGTTCTCCCTTCCTAAAAAAGATTGTTATTCGTCCCTACTCAATCCTAAAGTCCAAAGAAACGTTGATGTTTACTAAGAAGTTGTTGAAGCTGCATCGTGCGTCCCCTGTTGCTGAAATTGATGTTGTTGAAATTGATCTGTAGTAATGTTAGTTGCATTGAACTGTCTCTTATCTCCTGCATATTTGTATATATGAACCTAGCTATGACCTTGCTGTTTACTTCCTAAATCCCCATATGAATTAAGGTGACGTTTGGTTTCTTACTTGCAATGGATCACAATTGATGAGTGGGATATATACTTCCAAATTGATGTTGGGTTTTGATGATCATATTTGTTATGTAAGTTTGTTAAGGAGATTGAAACAGTGTGGTGATAGTGATGGCCGCATTCGTGGCGTGGTGTTTGTGGGAATGATGATGTGGTGGTGAAGGCGGAGACAATTACCGTGTAATTTAAGATGACAGTAGACTGATTTTTGGTCATTTCTTGTACTTGATTGCAGTGGTGGTGATTCCTGTGTTATTTTCGATGGAAAAAGTTAGGACTAGGGGGTGGCGGGCAGGGTTAAGTCCAACGGTGCGGGTACTTGGATTGAATGGGATTGGAAAAGCAACCTGTAATGCCCGATTGGCGGTTGCTGTGGCTCGATTGCGGTACTCGAACACTGTGTTTCATCCTCAAGTGAAGATGATTGGAATTGGGATAGGGCCAGGGGGTGTGTTTCCCTATTAAAACTTGCAGGCTTTAAATCCCTACTTTTTTTAGTAAAAATATACATCTTATTATTAGGGTGGGAGGAAGAAGACGAGATGGTGGTGGAGAGCTCGTGGACGACGAATGCTCCTCGTTAGGGAGTACGTGGTGTGAGAGGGAGAGTCATGGTGGTCTCACGAGGAAGAAGAGGAGCTCTCCGCTTATGGCGAGGTGGTGGCGAGAATGCGAGATGGTCCTCACCAGGACCACTCCTGCTCTTAAAACGTTTCATTTGAAATATTAACATAAAGTATATATGTCACTCTCATGTCAAACTATGATACTCTGAAAGTAAAATGTTATCGTAATTTTGACATTACAGTGAACACAAGTTCCAGTTTTATCTTTGAACTTGTGGCTTTTCTTCCTAAGCTTCAAGAGCTTAATTCATTTGGATTTTATGGAATGCAAGGTAAGTTGGGTCTTTGAAATATAAATCTAAACTGATGATATTAAAACGTTATCGCAGTATGGCCAATTTGTAGCATATCTGATTTAATAAATTTTTATGAATTTTCTAAGTAATTGACGTACCACTTTTTTTACAGTCTTTTACGGAAGATGGTGCTCTAAGGACGTCCCCCACCACCTTTCTTTGCGTCAAGACTCTTAGTATATCAGATATAGATTTAGACAATGGTATTATGTTAGCGTTTGGTTTTGAAATGATTAGAACTGGTATGTATGCTCTAGCCTGTCTTATAATCTCATATATAGTTTTGCATATGAGTATTGATGATTCTTGCAGGATGATGACCCACCGCATGCAATTTGTTCTTTAGAGGCGGACTACAACAAAATGGAGCTGTTGCAGCTTCGAAGTTCGAAGGGTTGTGTTTAGAGAGTTGAAAGGTTCTGAGAATGAAGTATGTTTAATAAAGTATTTACTTGCGTGTTCGGCTTTTCTAAAAAAGATTGTTATTCATCCCCGGCCACTCAAGGCTAAACTCTAAAGAAAAGTTGATGTTTACTAGGAAATTGTTGAAGCTCCATCGTGCGTCCCCTGTTGCTGAAATTGATCTCTAGTAATTTTAGTTAAATAAAATAGTCATATATGTTATGCAAATTTGTTAAGGAGGTTGAAACAGTGTGGTGATAGCGGCGGTGGTGTTTGTGGGATCGATAGTGTGGTGGTGAAGGCGGAGACAACAGTAGTGATTGACTGATAAAAAGATACCTCTTTGGTATATTATTTTTATTAATTACTCCCAAACTACTCACGTACCACATAGACAAAACTTGCTGGTTTCAAACCTTTTATTTTTTAAAGAAGTATTGGATATTAACAGACCTAACTATTAGATTTTGGTCGCTACCGGTCTTAATTTTTGAAATATGTGCTGGCGGTCCCAACTTTTATCATTTTGGTCACTAATAGACCCGCTGTTAAAAAAGTTAACGGTGTTAACTTTTTTTTTGAATTTCAGGTAGACGTTTTATGGTTTTTGATCGAAAAAAGAATACGAGTCGATTGATATAAAATTTACATCGAAACGGTGCTCCAAATGACAAAACGATGCTTTATCGGGGTGTTTAAACCTAACGGTTCTTTAACCGGATGTACAAATTTCATCGTTTGGATCATCGTTTCGATGTAATTTTTATATTAATAGACTCGTATTCTTATTCCGATTAAAAACCATAAAACGTCGACCTGAAACTCAAAAAAAAAGTTAACGCCGTTAACTTTTTTAACGACGGGTCAATTAGTGGCCAAAATAATAAAAGTTGGGACAGCCAGCACATATTTTAAAAGTTGGGATCGATAGCGACCAAAAATTAATAGTTAGGTCCGTTAATATCCAATACTCCTTTTTTAAATAAAAAGATACCTAGCTTTTATCGTTAGGATGTTTAATTAGAAGTATTTACTTAATGAATATATCACTCTCATTAAACATACTTTAAAAGTAAATTTTATTGCTCGTAAAACAAAAGTTAAAATTTGGTTAGTGTTAAAAGGTTTATTACTAAAATAATTTGTTATTACTAAAATCTCATTTTGAGTTATATTAATTTTACAAAATTAATGATATAGATTTAAATATCTAAATTGGTAGAATAACGTTTAGTATAAAGTTTATGATCGATATTATTTTTTCGAAGATAAATATAGAAAGAACTTTACATCTACACAAAGAAAAACATAATTAAAATGATTAGTTAGTTTATAATTAACAGCTAGTTTATACATTTGTTGTTAATTCGTTGACGTGGATTGAGATATCCTTATATAATGTAGCAAAACAAATAAAAGCTTATGCGGCATCTTTTCATAGCTTTTAGCTTATGTGACATTATTTAAGAGCTTATCTCACAATAATGATCTTTTTATTTAAAATATGTATATAAAATTTATTATAATAAAACTAATTACATTTTTGGTCCCCTAATATTTTGGAGAATTCTGAAAAATTTAAGAGTATTTATATTTTTAACCCTTTACTACAAGGGGTGTACGTGAAAATTTAAAGGTATTTATATTCTTAACCCTTACTACAAGAGTATACGTGAGTCCGTTTATATTTGAAAGGGTTTAAAAATGAAACTTATGGATAAAGTTAATAATAGCATACAATTAAAGACCTCGGTATTTTATAAATATACATAACATTTTTATATGATTTTTTTTAAAAATAAACTACACCATAAAACTAAACACTTTATTCTCTTTAAGTTGAGTATAATATTGCTATACTAAAAATCTAATTTTTAAAAATATATCATGTGTTCCGTTTTACCACGGTTTTGTCTCAAAATTGAATGGAACAATATTCATGAACATCGATCCTTAAAAGCATCACTTAAATTGTGTTCCCGAGCGTAGCGCGGACAAACTAAATTAGTTATTAAGTAAATGTGAGTATAAATGCATTGAATAATAGTATAATACACATACCATATTTTTAACATGGACAATTATAACTGTGGAAACTTTATAGAGTAAGTTACTCTCAAAAATCCAAATATACTATATGCATATGTATAATATTTAATTAAGTTCAATTTTATATATTAATTGAGAAAGATTTGTGTTTGAAGTAGCAACTTCTCACTCTATATATGTGTATATTATAAATTAAACTTTGGTCTGAGGTAACTGCATTGCATAATTAACTGATTGAGTTTTATGATGGGAAAATTAGTATCATCTCACCTCATTATCAAATTCACATTCTTGCTCATATCACTTAACTATCAGTTTGTTTATGCAATAGATTCACAAATGATGAACATGCCTACGGATGAGAAAAATGGATGTTCTTATAAGAAACCGCACATTGTTGTGATCACAAGCCGTGTAAACAATCTTCGGTTTCATTGCAAGTCAAAAGATGATGATCTTGGGGAGGTAACGAGGAATGCGGGTGAGGCATATTCCATCAACTTTTGTGTAAATATGTGGAGTTCGACGCTCTATTTTTGTCACTTTTACTTGGAGTCGAAGCAGCGGATGTTTGATGTTTATGCCACCGTAAAGAAACATGACCCCGACTATTGTTATACTGGTCAATATTTTGGCAAAGTTGAGTGTAATTGGCTGGTGAAGGAAGATGGATTTTACATTGCTAAGTATCCTAATCCTGGTCAATCAGGCTCTCTGGAATGGGTCAAAAGGTTTGATTGGGAATGATTAAATCTAATTATTCTTAATTAGCACTTTTGGTTTCATCTTTTATCTCATTAGTGAGGATGTGTGATGACGCTGATATGACACTTTATAAATTTAAAGATTATTTATGTAACGTTAATAAAAAAAATCAATGTTTAGTGAACTTTTCATTCTCTCTACATCGGAAGAAAGTGCTTCCCATACTATATAGTATTGAGAGTCAACCCTTTGGAGTTTGGATTTATTTACTGAATCTATTTCTCAACATGTGAATATGTTTTTTGAGAGTTGAAAGAGATCCATAAAAATTTTGACCTCTCATGCAAACATCATAAAACATAGACGGCCTAGATCTGAAGATCGGCAAGCAATACCGGTAAAAACCATCGATGAACGCCACACAGAGCCAACGCTCGACAACCACGAAAGTCGTACACGACCATATGCAATTACACAGATCCAAGTAACAACCATAATTCTTTTTGAAAACCAAATGGCGATGATTAATACGTATGCCCTAGTTTAATAATATTGTTTTAAATTTACATCTTTTTGTTATTTTTTTGTTGTTAGAATAATGAAACGAAAGGGGATCGACACACACAACATCCAAGTTTACACCACAAGATATTACCAGCAACATGCCAGATGACGTGATAACTAATAGTCTTCATCGACTGCCGGTGCAAGATTCGGTGAGGACTCGTATCTTATGGAGAGACTGGATGATTAAGCGGATCATGCTTAGTCAACTCATATTCGACGAGACGTTCTATGATTATTTATCAAAAACAAAACAAAGAAAAGATTACAAGAGAATTATAAGTAGGCTTCTTCTTAGCTTTAAAGGTACCATAACAAAGTTTGTCTTGTGCACATACATAGATCGAAGAGCAATGTAATAATAAAGATATTGCACATTGCCACATTGGATTTGGTTCTTGTCAACGTAAGGAGTTAAGGATCTCAGCATTCGGAGGATCAATGGAGTATATCCGCTTAAGTTGCCTTCGTATCTCTTCTCTTGTTCGGAGTTGAAACATTTGGAGCTTATTAATTGTTAATTTGATCCTCCTGCTAGTTTTCATGGTTTTCCAAATCTATTGAGCTTAAAGTTGCGTCATGTAGATTTTAAAAGCGCGAAACTTGTTGATTTTTTTAATCAGTATCCCGTACTTGAGATTTTAAATCTTGGTTATACTGTTTTTAAAGGCCAGGTGAAACTAATTGAGATTGCAAAACTTACAAATCTCAAAATATTATCTTTGTTCTTGTGTAATCTTGACGGCTCGTTGATCGCAAGTTCCGGTTTTGTGTTTGAACTTGTGAGCTTTCTTCCAAAACTTGATGAGCTATGTTTGGATTTTTTGGAATGCAAGGTAAGTTGGGTTTTAGAGATTTTACACTACAGCAATATATACACTATTCTTTTATATAAAACTAAACTGTTGGTATTAGAAGTTATGACACAGTATGGCTAATTTTATAGCATATCAAATCATTTTGCAACAAGGCTTTATGAGTGTGAATATTCCCAAACTATCCATTATGACCGGATTTCGCCTCAAAATATCTCATTTGATCTTTTGTTCCCAAAATATTCAGTCATTAAAAGTCGTCCGCAACAAACAAAAGTGGACATTTTGGGAAGAAAAAGTCAAAGGGATGACTTCTGTTTGTAGTCGTACGTCTGAAGACTTTTTTTTGGTATTCAGATGCCTTTTTTAAAAAAAAAAAAAACTCAAGTAATTTTATGGACATGTGTCATCGTCTCGTGAGTGGTTGGTTGTTTTTAGTGTGCCCCGACTTTAACATAAATTAGACGTCGACGCCTTATAATGAGTGGACATTTTAGAAACAAAAACCGTAAAGAGACATTTTGAGTCAATTTTCTCTTTATGAATTCTATAGCTAACTAATATATGTACCATTTTTCTTACAGCCTTTTACAGAAGATGGTGCAAAAAAAAGGTCTCCTACCACATTTAACTGCCTCAAGTCTCTTAAATTATCAGAAATAGATTTAGACAGAGATATTATGTTAGCATTTGCTTTTGAAATAATTAGAAGCTCTCCTAACTTGCATACCCTTGAAATCAAAGCAAAACAACCGGTATGTATCATACCACTCGTCGTATACGTCTCATACACATGTTCGTCATATAATCTAACACATACTTTTGCATTTCAATACTAGATATTCCTAGAAAATGGTGTGGCACCACCTACAACTTGCTCATTAGAGGTCGACTGCAATACGTTGGAGCTGTTGCCACTTCGAAGCATGGGCGGATGTACACATACTCGAGCCGTAGCCCGGGCTACGGCTCAACTTTTCGCGCGTAATGTAAAATTTAATGTTTTTTTTCCCGTTTTATGTTTATGATACACCTGAGCAATTAAAAGGCTATCCCTGAACAATCAAAACAGACTTTTATTGGCAATTTTGTTTGAAAATGTGTCAATAAAATGATGATATTGGTTAAAATGGTCCAAATGATATTAAAATTTTTCAAGAAATAATGATAAAACACCGGATATTGCTAATGATATGCAAGAAAACGATGTGTTTGTATAGTGTACACAAAAAAAAATTGTAGAAGTGTCGCCAATTTTCTTTTTGAGCGTAGTTAATTTTTTCAAGGGATACCCCTGAATTTTATGCTAGCTCCGCCACTGCTTCGAAGTGTCGTGTTTACAAATTTCATAGGTTCAGAGAATGAAATGTGTGTGATAAAGTATTTACTTGCGTGTTCCCCTTTCCTAAAAAAGATTGCTGTCCGGCCCCATATGTTTTTAAATTCGGAAGAAAAGTTGATGTTTGGTAAGAAGTTGTCGAAGCTCCATCGTGCAACCCCAGCTGTTACGGCCCCATCCAGCCCGCGGCCGTCTCATAACCTGGACCGGTATGAAAACCCAGCTTATTCCAGGCCTAAAAGAAACACCAAGAAGCCCATAAGATTTTCAGATTGAGCAGCATGGCATAAATTATACACATCTCCCATTTTTATTTCCTAGCTTCTAGCTTTTGTTGAATTAGTCTTTTAATTGTTAGGTAATTGCATGTAGTGGAGTAGTAGCATGAAATAAGAGACGTGGGTTTCAATCTCCGGTCTCCTGCATATTTATCTGAATTGTACTTTTGCATTTGGAGTTAATCTGAAAACGGCCTTAAAAAATTAATAGTCATTTTGGTCCCGGAGCTTGTACCATTTTGACAAATCTGGTCATTATGTTATTTTTCTTCCATTTTGGTGTTCGGTTGGTTGAAATGCTACACGTCAATTCATGGTGTTAGTACTTTAGGCTTTGTTTGACGACAATTAGGTGGTGCTTGATGAGGCTGGTGGTGAGAAGACGTTGCAGCAGTGGTGGTAGGTCACTATTAAAAAATTTTAATTTTTGAGACAAACATAGTTGTTGTAATGTGGTTGTAATATTGTCGTCAAACGAATGTACCAACAAACTTTTGAAAAACATGTAGCAAATATATTTTTGACAAGATTGCAACAACTTTAGCAACAAAACTACGACAACACTTACTTGTCGTAACATTTGTGACAACTTAGCCACAAAACTATCTTTTTTGTAACTTAGTTATACGTTTTGGTAGCAAATGCCTAATTTTGTAGTAGTGTAAAAACTTAAGTTTAATATTTTTAGTTGCTCTCGTTGTATTATAAACTAGATGACACGCTGGACAATTTGGTTGTCCAAAGCGTTCACCTCTCGCTTACGCTCCCAGATCACTCAAAAATTTAATGCTTGAAAAATATGTGTTCGATTTTATAGTTCGGTTGTAAACGAGTCAATCCGCTCGATTCGGTTTGAAAACGAGTCAAGCACGAGAAAAGCTCCGCTCGATTCGACTCGGCTGATTAACGACCCTTAACATCGGTAAACACTTAACAAATAATAGAAGTCGGTTAAAATAAGCCCAAAAATAAACCAATGGGTTAATCATTTGATCAAACTGTTTTATACACCAAAAACCAAAATTAACCTTGATCGAACCAATCGTCGAGGCTAGAATTGAAGCAATTGAGGGCGAATTCGAGGCCATTGGTTGTAGAATCGAAGTGTTCAATTGCAATCAGAGTTTTAACTTTCAATGTTAGTAAATATTGTTTGATCGTTTTTTTACCTTCAACGAGAAAATTGGCTACCCCTCGCTTTACTATACCTCCGCCTTGGGTGGCATTAGTTTTAGATATTTGAACGCTCGAGCAATTATTTTATCCTCAAAAAGGCTGACGGCCGGGATTAACCGGATCCTAGTTATTTAGAAGATTGAATGACAAGACAAATAAGTGGGCCAAATTGGTACTTAATTTGATTCACCAGGCCAATATTTTGATTCATTATTAATAGAGAAAAGTGTTCTTAAGAATAATAGCGCCATAATTAATACGGAGTAGAAATGTAGAATGTTTTTCAACTAGATTTTTTTTATTAGAAACATTTTGATTTTTAAGAAGAAATATATTATATATTGAAGGTTAATCTTAAAATAATACTCCCTCCGACCCATTATAAGTGTCCATATTGCTTTTTTTAGTTGTCCCATTTAAAATGTCCACTTTTAAAATTTATTGGTAAACTTCCAAATTTACCCTTAATAACATAAAACAAACAATATGATGGACCCACAATAATATTTATTATCAAGGGTATTATTGTCAAATGACAAGCAAAAATACCCATCATTTAATGTGCCTAAAACTTTGTGTTTTTCAAACTAGGACACTTCTAATGGGACGGAGGGAGTAGTAAAGTTGAGAGTTTATTTTTAATATGTTTTATTTAAGTAAAGTATGTTTATTTTAGTTAATTGAATTCAAGTAGGTTTATGAAAGGTTTTAGGTATCTTGGAGAGGAAATTTAGTATTAACTATAAATAGGGGTCTAGGTTATTGTTTTTATGAGTCTCTTTTCTTTGTAAGTTCGTTTGATTATATAAAAAGAGTCGTGAGTTGTCTCCCTAAATATCTCGTGTTCGTGTTTGTTCGTTTGTTTGATACGATTGTTTGAACCGTCTGGGCTAACAATTGGTATCAGAGCTAGCTTTGGCTCGTTGAACATATGTTCACGTAGAAAGAACTAAAGAAGGAGAAAGAAAGTTGGCGGCGTTTGCTTCTTTATTAGAAAATTGTTTCGGGCGCATGAATCAATTCTAAAACTAAAAAGAGCAACCCATAGAAAGTAAAGATAAGAAAGACACGATGATGAATGGGGGACTTCTAGTATTAACAAAATCAAACTACAAAGAATGGGCGACCAAGATAGAGAGATATTTGAAAGAGTATGGATTTTGGGATGTTATTGAACCTACAGTCGGCGTAACTGCAGATGAAAGAAAGATGTACACAACTTTGGTGTGCATATGTCAAACCCTACCGGAAGATGTTCTGGTACAAGTTGGCATACTCATGGACGCTAAGGAAGTATGGCGTGCTTTGAGGATCCGATTTCTTGGAGTTGATCAAGTACGAAAGGAAGAAGAGGAAAAGGCATTTCAAGAAGCCGTTGGGAAAGAAAGGTTAGATGAGAGTATTGAGAAAGAAAGGTTGGATGTGATTGTTCAAATAGAACAAACACGTAAGAAGGAAGTCCGGGAAACTACCGAGAAAGAAGAAAGTTTGCAAATTGTTTTGCAAAGAGAAGAAAAGGAAATGTTGAATAAAGGGAAAGAATATATTGCTTTGGAAGAAGAGAAGATGGTGAATCTTCAGGCATGTTTTCCTGACTCAATCGTCTTTGAAGGTGAAGAAACTGTAAAGATCAGCAAGCAACATCAAAGCAAGAAGCTTGATACTGATCTTGCTGATGAAAGAAAGAATCGAGTAATGAATGAAAGGAACGATGCAATTCACAAATCTACACATGTAGAAACGTATGTGAAAGTTAATGATCAAGCATTTGTTGATGAAAAATTTGAACCGAATGAAAGGTTTGAAAGAACAGTTGGAAAGAAAAGCCCAATAATGTCCGGTAAAGAAAAAAATTCTAACCCAGTTGTGAATTTTAGGTCAAAGTTGGATTGTCAAGTATGTTTGTATATGCAAAGAAAGAAAAGAAAAGTGAGAAAGAAGAACGTAGAGATTGAATGTGCATCTGAGATGAATGTGGATGATTTGAATGATGAGTGTGAGAAACGGATCAAACAAGCTTGTTACAGACAATTGAAAAGAAAGAATAAGGACAGACCAATGATTAGAGTTGAAGAGTTGAGAGTGCTATTAGGAATTCAAGACCTTGGCGGGACAATTCAAGATTAAGGGGGTGAATGAAGGTTAATCTTGAAATAATTGTAAAGTTGAGGGTTTATTTTTAATATGTTTTATTTAAGTAAAGTATGTTTATTTTAGTTAATTGAATCCTAGTAGGTTTATGAAAGGTTTTAGGTATCTTGGAGAGGAAGTTTAGTATTAACTATAAATAGGGGTCTAGGTTATTATTTTTATGAGTCTCTTTTCTTTATAAGTTCGTTTGATTATATAAAAAGAGTCGTGAGTTGTTTTCCCAAATATCTCGTGTTCGTGTTTGTTCGTTTGTTTGATACGATTGTTTGAACCGTCTGGGCCAACATATATGTCCATACTATGATGTTTTTCAGTTAGATAAGTGTAGGTTTAAATCATATGATGTATATTTAATAACTATTTTTTCTAGTTACAGAATCTGTTGTAAAGAGAAAAATAACCCGGACTCATTAACTCTTGGAAACACATTATTCATAACTATTCATAACCAGGGGGCTTGGAGGGGTGTGCGGCATATGCGATCACACAGGGCACTCGTTTGACAAGGGCATCAAATTTTTAAAAAAAGTTATTATATAAAATTTTTTATAACTTATATTTAGTCAATAGTCATATAACAAATAAAAAAAGATTTAAAGCTCACACCTAAAGGCTAAAGCCCACTATAACTAATTAACCAAACATCTAATAGTCCACACAATTAAATGGATTATGGATTAATGAAGGCTGGAAGCCCACTGCTGCAAAAAAACGTAATTCACTAATTTGAATACTTTGATTTTCTTATGTTTATTTATCAAACGTTTGTTTTTTTGTTAAAAATTTAGTTTATATAATTTACTGCGTTGATGCTTCGGGTTGAGGGGACGAAGGGCCTTTTTTCTCGTCTCGCACAGGGCATCCAAATCTTTAGGACCGGCCATGTACGTACATTCATAACAGTTTATAATTCATATAGATAGAATGTAATGTAATTATAATATTTGATTTTGCTAGTAAGAAGATTTAAATGTGTTTAAAGAAGTAATCTTAAAACTAGTGTTCCAAAAACTGTTTTTTTTAACGTATCCAGTTGGATCATCAACTGGTTATACTAGAAGGTTCAAGCGGGTTGACTAGCTAGCTAGTTAACAATATAACAATTACATAAAAATACAACTTTAACTCAAAAAATAATTCAAAGATACATGATTCCATAATAAAAAATAATCCAAAAGCGATGGAAGGATCGACCTAATCGAGTGATCGTTGGTAGATGGAATAGCGATAAAAGGCCATTAGGTTTTAACTTTTCATCGGATGCAATTATAAGCCTCTTAAACTCTTTGATTTAAAACCTAATTATTTATGTTGCGTTTAATCCGGTATCACTAGAAATACCGACGGTTCTATGTACAAACCATTTAGTCTATTTACCGGGCTAAAACATACCCGTCACTAACATCGTTTCAAGAAGACCTTAACATCCATATATAGTCCACCTTAGATCACTTTTACACATCTTCATTTTACGTTTAATTTATATATGGTATTTATTTTTATTATAATTGTCTAGGGTATTATGTTTTTTATTTGAATTTTTAAGGGTGGTGATTTGTAATTTAGATCTCTATATTAGTTTTGCTATGTATGGAATGAATTATACACAATTTGAATCGAAACTATCTTCTATCTTTTAGTTATATTCTTTCTCTCTCAATCTCTTCTTAGTCTCTACAAGTTTCTAACCCTGTCAGCACTTAACTGAACCATTTTTTATTTGAATAAACGATTGTCTAGCTAGCGTAGAATTGAAGCGTACAAGTTGCAATCTGATCGAGTTTCAATTTTCAAGGTTAGTATATGTTTATGATTGTTTGCATGTGAAACGTTCTTATTGCCGCAGTATCTTTTTTTATTGATCCTAGGGTTTGTAATTATATATAAGCTTATATTGATTCTTGAATGTCAGATTATAATAAATCTTTTTATAATCTGTTTTATGCTTATGGTTTATATCTTTGTTCTTGTTAGAATAATGGAAGTGGTTGAGGGGACAAATATTATAGCATCTAAGTTTGAAGCACAAGATTTTATTAGCAACATGCCAGATATTGTGGTAACCAATATTATGGATCGATTGCCGATACTTGATGCAGTGAGGACCAGTATCTTGTCGAGAGACTGGAGGTTGAAGTGGACCATGCTTAGCCAACTCGTGTTTGATATGCACTTTTTTAAGAACGCATATGCGTTAGAAGATGAAATTAAGTTTGGGATGATTATAAGTAGGCTTCTTCTTCAAACTAAAGGCGCTATTACAAAGTTTGTTCTCTGCTTAGGCAGCTCTTCATACCCCAAAAATCTTGAGGAAATTATTCTTGAGATTTTGTTCTTGTGCAGAAAAGGAATTAAGGATCTTACTCTTGAGAGGTTTGATGCACCACTTAAGTTGCCTACATATCTCTTCTCTTGTTTGAAGTTGAAACATTTGAAGCTTGAATATTGTTGTTTTGATCCTCCAACTAGTTTTCATTGTTTTCCAAATCTATTGAGCTTAGAGTTGGACGTTGTAGATTTTGAAAGTGGGAAAATTGGAGAGCAGTGTCCTGTACTTGAGATATTGAAAATAGGTTCCCCCTATGTTTACAACAAATTAGTGAAAGTAGCTGATTTTGCTAACCTTGCAAATCTCAAAATATTATCTTTGCTCTTGCTTAACCTTGACAACCCTTGTTCCGCTACTATCTTTGAGCTTGTTGACTATCTTCCAAAACTTCAAGAGCTTCATTTGGATTTTGCATGTTTCAAGGTAAGGCGCGCTAGCTACTTGGGTCTTAATTTTAAGTTTATATATATATAGCTTATAATTAATTAATTTCTCTAGCTAACCAATTGACGTACGTACCACTTTTCTTACAGCCCAAAGAAATCGGCGCTAAAAAGAGGTTTATTTCCACTAGCTTTCCCTGCTTGAAAACTCTTAAAGTATCATGTATAGATCCATACAATGGTATTATGTTATCTTATGTTTTTGAAATGATTAAGAGTTTCTCAGATCTGCACACTCTTGAAATATCAGCATATGGATATTGGGTATGTTTCATACTGCTTGTCGTATAATTTCAGATATATATATACACACATTAGTTTGTGTTTGAATATAGTTATTATTCTTGTAGGTTTCTGTCTCAACGCCAGGTCCAAAGATAGACTACAACACAATGGGGTTGCTGCAGCTTCAGAGTGTGGTATATACGAATTTTAATGCTTTAGACGTGGAAGTGTGTTTGATAACATGTTTACTTGCATGTTCACCTAAGCTAAAAAAGATTGTTATTAATACCATCATGTATCCTGACCGCGATGAACAATTGAGGTTTTCTAGGATGTTGTTGAAGCTTCGACGAGCCTACCCTGCGGTAGATATCAATGTACGCTAATTTAGTTGTTTTGAACTTGCCTTTTGTTTTATAGCTTATAGGGAGGGGTATGTTTGTTTAAAGTTAAAACTGAGTATGATAATTCCAAACTGGCCGGAATGGGTGTAATGAACTTATTTTCAAGCTGTAAGAAGTTCGAAAACTTATTTCACCCGCATCGTTGATTTACAGAACTCTTAACCTTATTATCTACACAAATCCTAGCTAGTTCCACATTGTTTGCTTCACAAAACTTAAAGTTCTCTTCTCTCTGTAGACTTAAAGTAGAAAACTTTAAGTATAATGCTGTTTTAAGCTCGTCTTGTGATCGATGCACGGTCTCTTCGATTGGGAGTAAGCCTACCAAAACAGGCATAAGAGGTCAAGTTAAATCACGGTTCAATACAAGCTTCTGGTCAAAACTTGGTTGTTCCTAAAGACCAAGTTGAGTTTGAGTCAAAACAGAATTTTATATAAAAAGATTTATTAATTTGGTTTGGTTCAAAATCAGTGTTAACCAAAATGATTCACCTTGAAACGAGAATGTTCATAATATATAAAAAGATATTTATATTCGTCACTAAATATCTCTTATATAATAAAACAAAATAAATTTTACTTAGGTGACATGATTTGAGGGCATTTACATGATTTGAGGGCATTTACACTTATGTGTCATTTTTTGAAAGTTTAGTTTTATATTCAAAATATTTATGTATATATCTATAAGAATATATTTTAATAACACTAATTATATTTTGATTCCCTAATCTACCTATTCTAATAATTGAGTAACTCATCCACATGTCACCATTTTAACTACTTCACATAGGATTTTGCTTAGCTGTCATGTTCTAAATTAATTTGATGGAGAATTTTTAGGCGGGCCATGGTATGCTCCATATTCGAAATAACCCGATATGTCTAAATTAAAAATTCACAAATTATCATGAATTATCTCCTAACCCAATATGTTCAAATACAAAATTTACCAATTATCATGATCTATATCTTAACCCGATATGTACCAATTATCATGAAATTATCTCCTAACATGATATGCTCAAATAAAAAACTTATCAATTATTATGATTTATCATAACCCGATATGTTCAAATTAAAGTTTTACCAATTATCATTAATTATCTCCTAACTCGATATGTTCAAATAAAAAAATTAATAATTATCATGAATTATCTCCTAACCCAATATGTTCAAATAAAAATTTACCAACTATTATAATCATATCCTTTATTATACATATGATTTTTTATATGAATATATTTGTAAATATCCAAATCGATTTAATAATAGATATGTTAGAAACAAATTTTATATCTAAATTGAGTTAAAACCTATAAAACTAAAATCCGTGTAGTACACGGGTACGAATCTAGTGTTTAATAGAATCTTAAAAAATTTAAAAGTTGGTAATTGGCAACAAATTAAATACATCAATATTTTAAGCATATATAACTTTTTTATAAGAAATTATATTTAAAAAAACTACATCATAAAACCAAACATTTAATTTTATTTAATTTGAGTATAATATTGACATACTAAATGAATAATTTATTTAAACAAATATTCTGTTTCGGTTTTACCGTTGTTTTGTGTCAAAACTAATTATAATCCCCTCATGAATATCCTTAAAATCATCACGCGTGTGTTGTTTCCGCAACCATAGCGTTCCTTTCATTAAGACTGTAGGACTCATGGGCCATATTCGAGTCAAATACTACCCGCATATATTTTCCTAATAATCAAATTTATCTTCTTCGGTATTTATCTACTTACTTCATAACTAATGATATAAGTGGTCAAATTTAAATTTTAAAAATATTTATTTATTCATATTAACCGGTGGATTACATTGTAATTATAACCTCGTGAAATTCAAATTTTATATTACATATATATTCCACGTGTTTTTTATAAAAAATATAATTTATTAGTGTTTTTTACCCGAACCCGTGTTTCTCACGGGGCGATATCCTAGTGTTATTATAAGGAATTTTATATCTACAAAATATATACTTATTTGACGGAAAATTTTAAGAAAAAAAAAGAGATAATTTTCAGGTCGATTATCTGCAGGTAGGCACTGTGGTCTTGTAAAGATCACAAGTTCAAATCTCACAAGTATTAAAATTTTATTGTCATTAACAGAAGTTGTCATTAAAAGTTCTAATCTCATGGCGTCAAATTAGTCGGTTTGGTCATCCTCAAACGTTAAACTAACAATTAGCTCTTGATATATTGTCCAAGGTATCCACGTCTCTACGCTATGAAGAGACATGCCGCTGGCCCGCTGAGTCCCTGATACTAGAGGTACGTGCACAAATTAGTTTATTTTTAAGACCCAGTTCCGGTTGTAGCGTAAAAAATATATCTTTATATAATATAGCAAAACAAAAAAATCCTATGTGGCATTTTTTCATAGCTTTTAGCTTATGTGGCATTATTTGAGAGATTATCTCACAATAATGATTTTTTATTTAAAATATGTATATAAAATTTATTATAATAAACTAATTACATTTTTTGTCTCCTAATATTTTGGAGAACTCTAAAAAGTTTAAGAGTATTTATATTTTTAACTCTTTACTACAAGGGGTGTACGTGAGCCGATTTATATTTGATGGGGTTTAAAAATGAAACTTATGGATAAAGTTAATAATAACATACAATTAAATACATCGGTGTTTTATAAATGCACATAACATTTTTATATGATTTTTTTTTAAAAAAAATAAACTACACCATAAAACTAAACATTTTATTCTCTTTAATTTGAGTATAATATTGTCATACTAAAAACTAATTTTTAAAATTAAATCTTATGTTCCGGTTTACCACGGTTTTTCTCAAAACTGATTGAAACCGTCATAAATATCTTTAAAATCACTACTTAAATGTTGTATTCCCGAGCGTAGCGCGGGCACTAAACTAGTGTAAAAAATATATATAAATTTGTAATCAACTAAAAAACCTAAAGGAGTCGACGACAAAACAATCCTTCATAATCCCATCATCATCTTCGATGGTTAACCTAAACGCTCTCAGAAAGAATCAAAGTGATTAAGATCAGAATTAAAGCATAAAAGTTGCAATCAGAGTTTACACTTTGAAGGTTAGAGCATGTTTTAAACTTTCAACTTCGGTTAACATCTTATCAATATATATCAATTATTTTTTATGGAGATAATTTAGCCAGATCCAACAATTGTCTCAACTTATATATATACTCGTGTTGCATTAACTATGTCTCAACTTTAAATTTGTTTTATGTTTATGGTTGATATATATATTTCTTCTTGTTAGAATAATGGAACATATTCAAGGGACACATTCAGAAGATTTTATCAGCAACATGCCGGATGATGTCATAACACATATTATGAATCGATTGCCTTTACAATATGCGCGCAGTGAGGACGAGCGTATTATCAAGTAGCTGGAGGTTTAAGTGGACAATGCTTAGCCAACTAGTATTTCATAAGAACTTCTTTAAGTATTTGGTAGAAACAAAAGGCGAAAGTAATTTTGAAATAATTATTAGTAGGCTTCTTCTTCATCTTAAAGGTGTCGTTACAAAGTTTGTCCTCTACATAGACGAATCACGTTACTTATTAAATGATGAAGATATTAGTCATTGGATTTTGTTCTGTCGACAAAAGGAGTTAGGGATCTCACTGTTAAGAGGAAAAAGGGTGCAAATGCAGCACTACTTAAGTTGCCTAAACATCTATTCTCTTGTTTGGAGTTGAAACATTTGAAGCTTGGTTATTGTTGTTTTGACCCTCCTACTAGTTTTCAAGGGTTTCCAAATCTATCAAGCTTAGAGATGCACATAGTAAAATTTGACAGTGGGAAAATTGGAGAATTTTTTACTCGGTGTCCTGTACTTGAGATTTTGAACATGAGTTTCACCTATGTTTCGTGGAAAGTGAAACTAGCTGATATTGCAAAGCTTTCAAAACTCAAAATATTATCATTGTTCGTGTGTAATCTTGACCGCGCTAGTTCGAGTAGTGTCTTTGAGCTTGAATGACACCAATGTACTTCAACAATCTCCCCTATATCTTACTGAGAAAAATGGTATCGCGCCTGTCTTTTACGTATATGGTCGAGAATACAAATGTTGATATACTATCTAATTGATGGGATTTACCCTACTTGGGTGACGTTTGTGATAACGATTCATTTCCAGCATATCCAAAAGAAAAGAGGTTCAAGAAAGTTCAATAATCAGTAAAGAAAAACGTTGAACGAGCTTTCGTTGTTTTAAAGGGTAAACGACGTATACTTAATTAGGCGTCCCATCTCGGCTATATGACCGTAGAAAAGATTATGAACGAGGCATACGCATACATGATATTGCACAACTTGATCTTAATAGACGAGGGAAACACACTATAACTTCTATACATAAGAGAACAGTTAGTGGAATATTTTTTGATTAAATATCGATGAAGAGTTGCGAGATTCAACTACATGCCTACACATTACATGCTTTGAAATGATTTAGTGAAACATACTGCAACTCTAGATTTGCCATATCTTAATTCGAACGAGGACAAAAGCAATGAGCAGTTTATATTTTTAGTAGTTCTTTGTTTGTTTAATAACTGTACATTTATTTTTAATATTATAAATTTTTTTGGTTTAATAACTGTACTGTTTTTTTATAAAAGAAAAAAACAATTAGGAGGGTGCGTGAACTCTCATTGTGATGTAGTAGTAAGAAACTTGGTTTTTTTTAAAAGAGACTTAAGTTCAATTCTAACTCCCAACACGTTGGGAGGACATTGGAGCAATGAATAGAGACTTGTGTCACAAAAAATTATATCCCTAAGCCGAATGAAGTTTACTGTTATCTTGTTGTTTAATAACTTATAACATTCACCTATACCGGCGGTTACCTAGGTAGGGTATGTAACAGTATGGTTACCTTCTATTGAGAACACATTTTAACTTGAGAACAACTTATGAACCGTTTTAACTGTTGTATTTATTATAATATAAATTGACAAAAATGTTTATAATTCAATTAATTTTAACATTATTTACAAAATATATGATGTGTAAATTCGTTTATTAAAATGCATATATGCACCCACATTACTTGTACACAAACGCACATTGTGGGTGCATATATGCATTTTTACAAACGACTTCACGAATCATATTTTCTTTAAATAAAATTCAATTTATTTTATAAAAAAATAAACAGTTTATTTTTTTTATAATTCGTTAAAGTTATACTTTTTGTTTTTATTCTACGGAAAAAAATATATTCTCTATTTAGCGAAGTTATAAGTTGTAAGGTTGCTCATGCCAATTCGTACATCACATTAACCGATATTAGTCATTTAATTGAGTATTTTTTCCCCCAATTCCCTTGGTCACATCCACTTTTCTTGGTCCGGTTGTGATGAGAGACGAGTGTGGAGGGTAGAATCAAAGCAATCAAGAGCACAATCGAGGGTAGAATCGAAGCAATCAAGTGCATAATCCAAAGCATACAATTTGCAATCAGAGTTTCAAGGTTCAAAAGTTTTTACATATCAAAGTTTTTACAAGTTAATTTCTCATCTTTATAAGTGTCTTACTTCACTTAACATCCCAAAATCAATCATTTTTCAAGGTTCGAATATCTTTGAGTTAGGTTTATGAAACTAGGGTTTTCAACATGCACATTGTTTGTTTAGTTATGATATATAGGGGAAAAGAATGTATGCATATACATTAAGTTATATTATATGTTTAACTTATGTTCCATATAGAAAATTTGCTAAACAATTCTACACATTAATTTCTAGGGTTTGTAATAAGATTATTGCATTAATTCTAGGCTTGTTATGTATAAATTGTGTGGCACTTTTTCTAGAACCTATGTTAAAACCTCGAGTATATATCTCCTTTATAAGTTGAGTTTTAAATCTTTTGTATATGTGTATGGCTGATATTTTTCTTCTTGTTAGAATAATGGAACTCGTTCAGGGGACACGTAATTATGAACCACAAGATTTTCTCAGCAACATGCCAGATAACGTGGTAACCCATATTCTGGATCGATTGCCGTTACAGTATGCAGTGAGGACTAGTGTATTGTCTAGTAGTTGGAGGTTTAAGTGGACAATGCTTAGCCAACTCGTGCTTGATAAAAACTTCTTTAAGTATCTATTCGAAACAATAGGCGCCGAAAGTAATTTTGGGGTAATTATTAGTAGGCTTCTTCTTCATCTTAAAGGTGCCATTACAAAGTTTGTCCTTTACATAGACGAGTCATGTTACTTCGTAAATGAAGAAGATATTAGTCATTGGATTTTGTTCTTGTCAACAAAAGGAGTTAAGGATCTCACTGTTAAGAAGAAAAAGGGTGCAAATGCAGCACTACTTAAGTTGCCTAAACATCTATTCTCTTGTTTGGAGTTGAAACATTTGAAGCTTGGTTATTGTTTTTTTGACCCTCCTACTAGTTTTCAAGGGTTTCCAAATCTATCAAGCTTAGAGATGCACATAGTAAAATTTGACACTGGGAAAATTGGAGAATTTTTTACTCGGTGTCCTGTACTGGAGATTTTGAACCTGAGTTTCACATATGTTACATGGAAAGTGAAACTAACTGATTTTGCAAAGCTTTCAAAACTCAAAATGTTATCGTTGTTCTTGTGTAATCTTGACGACACTGGTTCAAGCAGTATCTTCAACCTAGTGTGCTTTCTTCCAAAACTTCAACGGCTTAGTTTGGATTTTTTGAGCTACACGGTAAGGCTATTTCTGGCCTTTGAAGCTTACATCACGTAAATATAGTCTCATTTGTTTTTATTTAGTAAACTAAAATATTAAATACACACTAAAATGATGATGGTAATAGTTTAAGGCTTTATGGTTTCTCTAACCAATTGATGTATCACTTTTCTCATAGCTCACAGACGATGACGCTGCTGCTGAAAAGACGTTCCATACCACCTTTCCCTCCTTGAAATCACTTATATTAACAAGAATAGATTTCGGCAATGGTATTTTATTATCACGTGTTGTTGAAATGATTAGGAGTTTCTTGAATCTGCAGACCCTTCAAATCTCCGCAACTGAACAGGTATGTATCATGCTACTCTGTCTTACAATCTTATATATAGGCTGCATTATAATACTAGCTAGTTATTATTTTTGCAGGATACTGTTATGACACAGAGAATCGAATTTCCGAACGTAGACTACGACACAAGGAGGCCGCTACAACTTCGAAGTTTAGTGTTTACAAATTTTAAAGCTTCAGTGAATGAAGTAGGTTTGATAAAGTATTTACTTGCGCGTTCTCCTTTCCTAAAGAGGTTTGTTATTCATCCTCACTCGGATCTAGCACTCGGTGAACAACTAACGTTTGCTAAGGAGTTGTTGAAGCTCCAACGCGCTTACCCCTTACTATATATTGACTTGTGCTAATTTTAGTTGTTTTGATCTTGTCTTTCCTACTATATATTGACCTATACTATCTTTAGTTATTTAGAACTTGCCTTTTGTTTTCCGCTTATTTGTATGAACTTATCGCTGATCAAAACGAGGACTTTTTAGTTTTGAATTATCATACTCGATCATTCCACCCTACTTTACGAGCTATTGGTCAATGTTTTTTGAACGGCAGGCAAGTAATTAGTAGCTAACATCATCAAGTTAGTATATTAAATATTTTTTTGGGACTATGCTTCTTTTGACGTCTCAGCAGGAAGCCCAGCTCGGCTTACGCAATGATCGGAAGAACTGTCTTCAATTCAATAGCTTGTGATTGAAAACAAATTCTTTTTGTAGTCTTTTATTCTTTATTGTTTGTTGTCGATAGGTTTACGAAAGATCAAGTGGCTGTGAAAGATCTAATTCTTTGGCTAATTAAGATCCTTGATGACCGGTTCATAAACTACTATAGCTTTATTTCAATCTTGTGTTAAGTGTTCGCATAGTGACTCATGTCCTAAAAAATTGATGTCATACTCTTCAACATGATATTAGGGACATCTATACACATAAATCTAGGGTTAGATGCTTAACATCACGACCCGTATGCTTTCATGAAAGAAGGAGCTCTCAAGAGGCATGCTTACAGTCTTGATCATTAGACCAAATGATAATTAGTCATCATGCATTACCATCACCAACACCACCAAGACCGGTCGTCACAACCGTTAGCCATTGCTGACAACCACCACATACCCCCACGACCTCCGGCCACCACCAACAGCCAGGGATGGATTTAGGCGCATGGCTACGAGTTCAATAGCCATAGTTATAATTGAACACACTTGAATGCAAATTATTTTTTAAAACTTGATCTTGTTACATATTGTAAAAGAGAAACAGTTTAAGATGATATATTTCAAGATCACCTTCTTCAACTGAATGCAATAAGTTTGGAAAGATAATTCTTAATCCCAAACAATTATGATGATGTATATATATACTAGGTTTAATACCCGTGTGTTACACACGGGTTAAATAGTAATATTTATAAAGAAATTATAACCATTATATTTAACAATTTGTAAATATATAACATTTAAGGAGTTGGCTCCATCAACTTGCATGATAAAAAATTTAGCTAAATTTTACCTCCCAAACTTCCTATTATAGAAAAAAAATCCCTCTAAAAATTACCCCCTAAAAGTTTGATTTATTAGATAGATTCAGATGCTGGCTCCAAGTTTGTTAAATTCGGTATCCAAATCGCTAATTAGTAATTATATACAGACGAATGATAATATCATTTAGATCTCAAGATTGTAGATATATCATTCAGATTATATACAAATAATGCTCAAAGCGTACAAAGTTATACAATCAAAGCAATGTTACCGAATGAAATCGTTAAGGTCGGTTGATCGGAGGCGAATGAAACCAGCTTGTGTTCTTCCGGAGACGGTGATAGTTAATCACGGTGAATAGATGGAAGGAAAAAAATTGAGAGCCCTAGAATGACGAACTTTTGAATCCTAGGTGGTTCCAAAACCGAGGAAAAAATACGAGGTTGACACGTAGGAAAAATTCTATGTGGACATGCTAAGATGATGTTAAGTGAACAAGTTATTTAACTATTAGAATGGGTATAGACGTCAACAAAGTGATTGAATTCATACAAGTTTAGGGGCCAAAGTGGCAATTTTCTCTTTATAATATGACGGCTTTCACACATTTAAATGTCTTTAAATTTGACCGAAAGAAAATACATTCTTTATATTATACTAAGTTTAATACTCATATGTTACACATAAGTAAATATATTTACTTAGGGGCCAAAGTGGCAATTTTGAAGACTACTTTATTTATCAAGCAATTAAGGTGAACTTTTTGTTTTTATTATTTGTTTATGCAGATGCTTAAATAGATTTTGAATGTTCACAGCTCATATATTTATAGTTTGTTTTACATCAGATATGTAATTCAACATCATATTTGTGATTAATGATTGTTTAATGCTAACAAATGATCATCATTTGTTTTTGTGTGTAGAGAGTTCAAATTCCTCCTAAGGATGTTGAGAGTTATTCATGTTCCACTGATCAGTGTTTAAAATATAAGCAAAAAATCGTTAGTGGGAAAAATTCAGTGAAATATAAGCAAAAAATAGTACTGGTTAGTCGCATAAATTACGATTAGGGTGTGTTTGTTCGTCGATTTTTAAGCTAGGGTTTATAATGATGTAAAAAATAGTAACGATTTTGCTTCACGAACGCTGCTGCTAAAAAACTTGATACGAATTATATGTTGATTTTATTCTTTCTTGAATCGTAATTTTTCTTTATGCTTTTTGAGCTTGTGTTTGTATTTGTTCACAGGGTTATCAAATGCTCATAAGTTCACAATGATTTCCTGATAACAATATATAATATTTTTAATAGCTTCGTGCACTTTACATCAAGGTACATATGAGTCAAGGTTTGTCAATCTCGATTTCATAACAATATTGTAGTTTTTACTTTTTCTCCTACATATATGATTCTTTAATTTGTTGTAGGTCTTAGTTTATGTGGTTGAGGTAGGTCATTTTGGGTTGTTTATTTGTGAATGAGTCAATTTGGGTAGTTTTTACTTTTTCTCCTGCATATATGATTATTTAATTTTCTTTTTATCAAGTTTTAAACATTTGAGTGTATTTGAAAATCTGTAGTTTTTGTAACATGTTGAAAATTAAAGTATATAACTATTTTTTTAGTGGTCCGTCATGAGTACCCATAAGAACTAACCTAGTAATTTATAAAAAAGTTATAATCATTATATTTAATATTTATGAATTTGATTTCATTAACCAATGCATGAAAAAGTTCCACTTAATATATTTAGATGTGTAAAACACTCTTATGTTGCAAAGAGAAAATTGTCATTTGATCCCTTGATTTATATGAATTCGACAATTTTGGTCATTGTATATTTTTTTGCGGTTCTTGTCCCTAACTCAATAACAATTGCTAACGTCGTTTGAAAAAGTGACTAAGTTGGCTAATATTTCAAAAACCAAACACCAGAGTGACAAATATATATATATATATATATATATATATATATATATATATATATATATATATATATATATATATAGGGGAGAGATTTTCTAAAAAGGCAAAAAACCTAAGAAGTAATCTGAGACGTCGGATTATGGTGTTTTACGGCCCAGATGGACGCGGTGGCATTTTTGTAATTATTTTGAAGTTTTTGGTCACGCGCGAGATGGATTTGAGGGTAGATTTGTCATTGTGCGTATTTAACACCATAATTCAAACGCCATGGTGTTTCTTAGATCCGTGCGTTTTTAACACAAAATTCAAACGCCATGGTGTTTCTTAGATCTGTGTATTCTGAATCATGGTGTTTTTTACATAGTTGACGTTTTTGGTGTTTTATTTCTCACACATTCTAACTTTTCCCATGGTGTTTCTTAGATCTGTGTCTTCTGAATCATGGTGTTTTTTATGTTTGAACTAATCACAGTAAAAACAATTGACTTTTTTGGTGTTTTATTTCTCACACATTCTAACTTTTCTCATGGTGTTTCTTAGCACTATCAAATGGATCTATGTCTTCTGAATCATGGTGTTTTTAACATTCGAACTGATCACTAAAAACACCATGATTCAGAATGTTAAAAACACAATGATTCAAAAGAACTGAACATTGATCGTACGTTCGTAATTAGTAAACGAAAACGTCAAAAACAAACAAAAACATCATCGCTTTCAGTATTCGTCATAGATGAATGATTATGGATTCAAAATTAAAACGAAAAACGTCAAAAACACGCCATACCTGAACATATGTTCGTAACTAATAAACGTCAAAAAAACACCATAACTGAACATCGCGAGTGATACCAGGATTTCGAAGTCAGCATCGCGCGTATAAATGACGAAGATGCCCCTCCGTGTTTTTTTTATCTCATGGCCACATGCTTGTTGTTGATTGCTTCCTACACTTCTTAGAGTTTTGCGTCTTTTTAGAAAATCCCCAATCTATATATATATAAAGACCGAGTGATCGAATTCATATAAATGAAGAGACCAAAACGTAATTTTTTTTATTATATACTAAGGTAGAGTTTGATATGCAACAAAGGGAGGCGGAATGAAATAACTCTTGCTTGTTTGGTTGAACAATGGAAAGAATCATTTATTACCTCAGGGAAACACATTTTCTTTAAATACTTCAATTTCATTTCATACGCTCTAATGTATTTTTTTCATTCATTAAAAAAATGTAATATTTTTTTTTAATTTAAGACTACAACCATGACTTGACCAGTGACGCAAACCTTGACCTAACCCAAGACCCCAAGTCCTTACCTGCGCCTCGAACGATGACCCAACCCACGTCCAGACCCATTAACTGAACAATTAACCAACCCATGAACCGACTCAAGAACCGAGCCATGATCCGACCCATGACCTGAACCATAACCCATAACCTAACTCGTGTGTTGACCCATTCCTCGAACATGAACCGACCCATAACCCAGACCAAGACCCGACCAATCATGACAAAGTATTTTTGTCAATTTTAGTGAATATATTTTATTTCATTCATTTTTTTTAGTGTCTACCAAACAACACAAAGTAATAATTCATTTCATTCATATAAGGTAACTAAACTGGATAAGAGAATGAAATAGTCCATTTTATTTCTTTGTTAATCTATTACCTACGTTTTTTCATTCCCTTGTACCGTTGTACATTCCATTAGCATATACCAATCCTATCTTAGGAGTTGTTTGGTAGCATATGAATAGCCTCTGAATAACCAGTAAAAATCTACCTTTTAATAGTTCAAGAATCCATTATAAGGTAAGTTTTAAAAATATGATGAATTGGGTGATGTTTTACCATTCAGAAGCTAACTCTTAATTATTTAATATCTTTTTATCACTTAATGGTTCAGATGTTTCAAATCATTAAGATGTAAGCCTCTAATATCTTTTTATAATAATTTGACTTCGAAAGACTAAATTACATTTTCTCAAGATCAGCGGGATTTCACATACATTTATATATATACGGCACATAAAAGAAATGCTAGGGTTAGGGCTTGTCTTCTTCTCCCCTGCTTCTGCTCTTCATGCTTCCCCGTGATACTCTCTAATCTTTGCCCCTCGCTCACTCAAATTTTCAGCATCTGCTATTCATACATCAACCACCACCAGGTAACTGAAACCAAATCCCATAACATATATATGCTTATTTTACAAAACCAACATTTGTTTGTATATATGTTGACTAAATGTTACAAAGAAGTTCATAATATGTTGACTAGTTTAAAGATTTATGATTGGTATGTTTCTTGTTAGATTAATAATGAAGGGGACACGTAAAGCATCCAAGTTTGCATCAGAAGATTTAGATATTATTAGCAGCATGCCTGATAACGTGATAACTCATATTCTTGATCGATTGCCATTACAATATGTAATGAGGACTAGTGTCGTCTCGAAAAACTGGAGGTTTAAGTGGACTATGCTTAGCGAACTCGTGTTTGATGAGAACTTCTATAACTATTTATCAAATAAAAATGCTGAAAAAAGTTTTGGGAGGATTATAAGTATGTTTCTTCTTCATGTTAAAGGTGATATTACAAAGTTTGTCCTCTACGTAGACGAGTCGGCTTACTCTAGTCCTGTACCCGTCGAAGATATCAGTCATTGGATTTTGTTCTTGTCTAGGAAAGGAATTAAGGATATCACGCTTGACAAACGAAATACAGTATCACTTAAGATGCCTATTCATCTCTTCTCTTGTTTGGAGTTGAAACATTTGAAGCTTGTTTCCTGTCGTTTCGAACCTCCGGCTAGCTTCCATGGTTTTCCGAATCTATTGAGCTTGGATTTGCGTTCTGTATACTTTGAAAGCGGTAAATTTGGGGAGTTTTTTACCAAGTGTCCTATGCTTGAGATATTGAACTTGGGTTGTCCTTCGACCGGAGGCAGAGTTTATCCTGGAGGCAAAGTGAAACTTGTTGAGATTGCAAAACTTGTAAACATCAAAATATTATCTTTGTCCTTGTGTAATCTTGACAATACGCTGAGCGCAAGTACTATCTTTGAGCTTGTTGGTCTTCTTCCAAAACTTCAAGAGCTTCATTTGGATTTTTATAAGTGCAAGGTACGGCTAATTCGTGTCTTTGAAGTTTTCATACAAAAATAGTTTTAAGATGGTATCAGTGACAGTTTATATCTATTTTTAGTTTTTTACAGCATATTCATTATATTCCTACAGGCTATAACGAGTTTTCTAATCGCGTTTTTTATAGTTTACGGAAGATAGTGCTAAAAAGGAGCTCTCTACTACCCTTCCGAACCTCAAGACTCTTAAATTATCAACAATAGATTTAGGCGATAAGAGTATTTTATCATGCGCTTTTGAAATGATTAAGCGATTCCCGGATCTGCAAGCCCTTGAAATCACAGCAAATAATTTGGTATGTATATATCACACTCTTCGTCTTATAACCTGATATGTTGTTTTGTTTTTTAATACTAGTGATTGTTGCAGGATACTGTTTCGACACCTACAACATGCTCTCTAGAGGTAGACCTCAATACAATGGGATTTTTGCAGCTTCATAGTGTTGTTTTTTCGTATTGCAAAGCTTCGGAGAATGAAGTATGTTTGATAAAGTATTTACTTGCATGTTCCCCTCTGCTAAAAAAGATTGTTATTCAACCCCACTCGCGTATGTATGCTGAAGAGAAGAATGTGTTTTTTAGGAAGTTGGTGAAGCTCCATCGAGTCTCCCCTGTAGTTGATATCGACCTGTCGTGAGTACGTGTAGCTGTTTTGAACTTCTGGTTTACTTCATGCGCATTTTGTTTGAATTTAGATGACTTTTGGTTTCTTGCTTTGGAAATTTTTGAAAGATGGTTTTTTTTAGATGTGAATGTGCTCTGACAAGTTATAACAGTCACTGTGTGTGTTTCTTTTTACTGTTATTTCATATTGGGGTTAATACCATAGTCACATGATTCGCAATTCGCTTCGGTACGGGAACGTGAAACGGGATCGCGATTCGCTAGGTCCCTAAAATTCGGTACGGAGGGGGGTAGGCTCATTTCGGATCGCTCCGTACGATGTACCACATAATATGATACAATGTACTAGTTAAACATGATGATGTTTATTTTTACAATGAAAAACCTTATTTTTTAAAATATCTAGTTAAATTTGAAATATATGAAATCTATAGGGACTAAAGTTGGTTTATTACAAAGTTTTATGTTAAACCCTAATATCTCATCACTTATAAGCGCCTCCCTGCTTTCTTCCTCAATTTCTTCTCCGGCGGCAATTGTGGTCGTCGAAGCTCTTCCAGCGAGCTCCAACTGGACGAGTATGATTGTATTTTGACGGCAAAGACGACACATCAACCCTTCCTTCTTGTATTATGTAAAGAAATCAAGGTTAGTTTAGTCTTCACCATTAAAACCCTTCTTCTTTCCGGAACGTCAGATTAGAGGTCGGAATCGCGCACCGGAGCGAACCTGGATCGCATTCGTACCGCGAATTGGTACGGACGATCCGGATCGTAGATCGTGGCATGTAGCGCGAATTATGTGACTATGGTTAATTCAAGTTGTTTCATGGGATCAGACCATGAAAAGAATGGCTCTAATACCACTTGTTACGTATCATATATACGAGATCGACTTAGAGAGAACACAAAACCGGTGGGAGAGAAGTTTGCTCAATCGATCATTCATTATATCAATTTCTTAAACGAACTATTGTTACAATTAATGTTCAGTTATAACCGCTAGTTTTCGTGTTCTTTCTAAGTTGATCTCGTATTAAGTGTTGAACCATTGTGTTACTTAAAGAGAATGAAGTATCTCAAATTTTTTACGTTCTATCTCTTAACCATTTAACATTGATACAATGGGGTTGTTGCAGCTTCGAAGTGCTGTCTTTGCATATTAATATATTATAAAGGTTCAGATAATTAATGATAGTGACAGTTTATATGTATTTTTACAGCACTTCATCACAACCCTTTTTACAGTCCAATTTGATCGGAGTCAAAACTCGTTAACCAACTGTTACAGGGAAAAACCAGGCAGGAACTTTTAACCATGCCATGTAAAACCATTAGGCTCAAACACGAAGCCGGGTGGTAGCCCGAGACCTGCTTTATTGCCAATATCCATCAAAAGTGAAACTATTGATAATTTGTGAGAATTGAACTTGAGCCCCAAGTCATCTTACTGCTAGATTATACGTTTGTGACTCAAATTGTTAAAAAAGTAATACAATAGGGTTCTATTTGTTAAAGGTTTAGATTTATAACTCAAAGAGTTAAAACTTTCAAACCACAAGTACTTAAAATGTATTTTACTAATTAAAAAATAATCCGATTAGAGCACTGCAAAAAATACGGAATTGTAATATGAATTAGTCGGAGATTTTGGTGCCGAAAGATTGGTATAAATTGTTACAGAAAAAACTTAATTAATATATATATGCCCAAAAATGAACCAATGGTTAATCATTCAACCAAACCAAACCATTTTATTTTATTTTAACTTTTTATACACCAAATACCAAAATCAACAATGGCCGGGGAGTTCAAATTCATGCACCAACAATTTAGTATGAATTAAGATGACATTTTATTTCAGTCGAGACTTTTGATCTGCTAGCTATTGACACATCAACCAACATCAGGTAACGGAAATCGAAACTCATAGCATTAGTATGCATTGATATATTTCTTCTTGTTAGAATAATGGAAGAGGGTGATCAGGGGACACATAAAGCATGCAAGTTTGCACCACAACATTTTGATTTAGATTTTATTAGCAGCTTGCCTGACAATGTGGTAACAAATATTCTTAACCGATTGCCGTTACAATATGCAATGAGGACTAGCACTTTGTCGAAAAACTGGAGGTTTAAGTGGACTATGCTTACCCAACTCATATTCGACGAGAACTTTTTTATCTATTTATCAGATACAAACGACGAAAAGAATTATGGGAGAATTATAAGTATGTTTCTTCTACATCTTAAAGGTGACATTACAAAGTTTGTCCTCTACATTGGTGGGTCATGTTACTCTGTACTTGCTGAAGATATTAGTCTTTGGATTTTATTCTTGTCCAAAAAAGGAGTTAAGGATCTCACTCTTGACAAGAGGCATTCGCTACCGCTTAAGTTGTCTACCCATCTTTTCTCTTGTTTAGAGTTGAAGCATTTGAAGCTTGTATCTGGTCGTTTCGATCCTCCGACTAGTTTTCATGGTTTTCCAAATCTATTGAGCTTAGAGTTGTGTTCTGTATACTTTGAAAGCGGTAAATTTGGGGAGTTTTTCACTAGGTGTCCTGAACTTGAGATTTTGAACATGGGTTGTCCTTTTACCGGTGGCAGACGCTTCCCAGAAGGCAAAGTGAAACTAGTTGAGATTGCAAAACTTGCGAATCTCAAAATATTATCTTTGTCGTTGTGTAATCTCGAGAATACTATAAACACAAGTATTATCTTTCAGCTTGTCGGTTTTCTTCCAAAACTTCAAGAGCTTCATTTGGATTTTCGTAAGTGCAAGGTAAGGATTAGTTCATCTTTGAAGCTTTAGATTACAAAAATAGTCTTTTTTTTTCTCTAAATGCTTAATTTTCTTATAGTTTACAGTAGAAGATGGTGCTAAGAAGTGTCTCCCTACCACTCTTCCGCGTCTCAAGGCTCTTAAATTATCAACAATAGATTTAGGCGATAACTGGATGTCATCGTGCACTTTTGAAATGGTTAGGAGCTTCTCGGATCTACACACCCTTGAAATCACAAGTAACCTGGTATGTATCATACTCTTCATACGTCTTATAATTTCATACATTGTTTTGCATTTGAATTCAAGTGATTGTTGCAGGATGCTGTGCCAATACCTACAACTTGTTTTCTAGAGATAGACTATGATACAATGGGGATGTTGCAGCTTAGAAGCATTGTGTTTACATATTGTAAAGGTTCGGAGAATGAAATACGTTTGATCAAGTATTTACTTGCGTGTTCTCCTTTCCTGAAAGAGATCGTTATCCGTCCCTACACGCGCCTTTCCGTCGCAGAAAAGTATATCTTTTCTAGGAAGTTGTTGAAGCTCTATCGAGCTTCCTCTGTGGTTGATATTGAGCTATCCTAAGTTTAGTTGTTTTGAACTTCTCCTCTAGTTCCTGCACTTTTTTTGTGAATTTAGTATAATAAATTCAGATGACATTTTGTTTCTTAATTACTTTGAAAATTTGGGAAGTCAATTAAGCCTATTCCAAATCTAATTTATTATATAGATAAGTGGGATGTGAATGCTCTAGCATTTAGATTCTAATTTTCTCTATTCTTATTGAACAAATTCTTGTTTACAAACTTTTAGTTGAAATTATTCATAGTTTCAAACAAATTAAGTATATACTAGATTTCAGACCCGAACGGGCATAATGCGACGTGTTTGCGATTTTGTTACTCGCGTCATGTTGTTGACAGTGCAACCAACGCAACGTATAAGTGAGTTTGTTACACGCTTTTAGTTGGTTTAACAAACATGATTAGGTATATAAGAAGAGTAATATGTCTAACACATTATAGTATAGACAAAAGCTATTTATTAAAATAAAAATAAAATAGAAGAAAAACATGGACTTGTGATACAAAAACACGTGACATGATCGGTGTTTCCACCGACCATGCAAATTCAATTTTATATAATTAGTACATATGTTTTTACTAATTTATAACATGTTTGACGTACGACACTAGTTCTATTAAAATTTCAATTTAGAAAACAATCATTTTTCACAAATTTTAAAACACGTTTTAATAATTTTCTATCAAAATTAATAGCATAGTTGGGTAGAGATCAAATGAGAACTATATATATATTAAGTTGAGAACTATTAAAATGAAAAAAAAGATGAAATTTTAAAAAGAAAATGTAATATTGAAATTTAAATATATGAATATTTAAACATTAATTCATATTTTTTATAAATTAACACTAATATAAATATAAATCTTTGACACGTGTAATTTTTCTTAACTACTACACATCAATGTCATATAGATATAGTTAGGTGTCTTCTTATATTCAATTTCACATTACAACAATAATCCTTACAATCATCTCACTTCCTGTTAAATAGTAACTCTTTATAACTAAAAAAGAAAATAATGCATCACTAGCTTGATAATTGAATTCACGACCTCCATGTTTAACACATAAGTTTTAAACACCATACTTGAGCTCATTTGTGTTAATCAATCCAAACCCAAATATTTATTCATATATTTGTTGTTTTTATATCTTTTTATATTTTTTTTTTAAACAACTAGAGAGAATAAAATTGAAACCACTAAATAAAATAAATTGAGTTGTGATTATTCTTGACTAATAATTAAATATTAGTTTGGATTACTTTAGACAGATTTGTCTAAAATTAAAGGGTGATTTTTCAATATATATAATTATATTTAGTTTAAGGATAAAAATCGTATTATTAAATAAACCTAGCACCATATCTAGGGATTAAACAAAATTAGGGTTTGCCTTATTCTACACCGCATCATCATCCTGCTTCAATTCCTCGTGATTCGATCCGACGATCGTTTTGTCTACAACCATCAGGTAATTGAAACCGAATTGGACCTGATCATAACATTAATTTTCATTATATACATGATTATCATCATTAGTTGATACTGTACGTACGTACGTCGTGTAGCTTTAAAACTATAATTTATTTAATTAACTGCTAACTGCTGGCTTTGATTGTGTTAACAATCGTATATATGTTAGAATTAATTTTCTAATTGGATGATATCTTTCATGTTGTTAGTATAATAATGGAACTGAATCAACGGACAGATAAAGCATTCAAGTCTGCACTAGATGAAGATTATGATATTATTAGCAGCATGCCGGATAACGTGGTAACTAATATTCTTGATCGATTGCCAATACAATATGCAATGAGGACTAGTGTCTTGTCGACAAACTGGAGGTTTAAGTGGACTATGCTTACCCAACTCGTCTTTGACGAAAACTTCTTTAATTATTTAACTAAAACAAACCGTTGGGGTAGTTTTGCGAGAATTTTAAGTATGTTTATTCTTTATCATAAAGGTAGCATTACAAAGTTTGTCCTCTTCAGGCACTCGAATTGTGTGACAAGAGAAGATCTTGACCATTGGATATTGTTCTTGTATAGAAAAGGAATTAAGGATCTTGTTCTTGAGAAGAAAGATACAACAGTGCCAATTACGTTGCCTATCCGTCTCTTCTCTTGTTTGGAGTTGAAACATTTGAAGATTGTTTCATGTCGTTTCAATCCTCCGGCTAGGTTTCATGGTTTTCCAAATCTATTGAGCTTAGAGTTGTGTTTTGTACGTTTTGAAAGAGATTATAAGTTTGAAGAGCTTTTCACTCTTTGTCCTAAACTTGAGATTTTGAACATGGGTTGTCGTTTAGTTGGTACTGGCCGCCAAGTTCCTCAAGGCAAAGTGAAACTAGTTGATATTGCAAAACTTGTAAATCTCAAAATATTATCTTTGTCCTTGTGTAATCTGGACACTACAACGATCAAAAGTATTTCCTTCGAACCTACAGGCTTTCTTCCAAAACTTCAAGAGCTTCATTTGGATTTTCATACATGCGCGGTAAGTTAGTTAGTTGTGTTTTGAACTTTACATCACAAACATAACAAATCTCATTTTTCAACACTCTAAGATGATTTGTAGTAAATTTTTTTGTGTTATCTTAGTATACGGAAGTTGGTGCGAAGAACTGTCTCCCTACCAGCATTTCTCACCTCAAGACTCTCACGTTATCAACAATAAATTTAGAAGATGCGAGTATGTTATCATGCGCTTTTGAAACGATTAGGAGCTTTCCTAATCTACAGACCCTTAAAATCACCACGCATAATTTGGTATGTATCACACTCTTTGTTTTATAATCTCATATATTGTTTTGCATTTAAATAATACAATTGATTTTTGCAGGGTACTAATCCAATACCTGCAAATCTAGACTATGATACAATGGATATGTTACAGCTTCGAAGTGTTGTCTTTGCATATTGTAAATGCTCGGATAATGAAGTATGTTTGATCAAGTATCTACTTGCGTGTTCTCCTTTTCTGAAAAAGATGGTTCTTTATCCCTCCTCGAGTTATTGCCAATCCTACCCCTACTCTAATGACAATGTAAAGTTTAAGTTTTCTACGAAGTTGTTGAAGCTTCAACGAGCCTCTTTAGCGGTTGACATTGATCTATCCTAATTTGGTTTCTTACTTTGAAAATTTTGGGAAGTTAAACCTATAATGAATCTGAATTTGGTTTGTTTCTTGGTTCAAACAATTTTTAACTTTTTGTGTGCATTTGAATGCTTTTGGTACCACTGTACTAGTCTGCTGTTTGTGATTGCAAATGGGCCTTTGGCTTTGAAATAAAACAAAGTAACAAACACCTATTAGTTTTAAGGCTCATTTCTTGCTAAACATTACTTGTGATGTAAGTAACCCTTTTTAACATTTGTAGAAATTTTCAGGAAATATGCAAGAAGCACATCTCTATGTTGAGTTCATTTTCAAACTGTACATTAATCTCCCTATGTATTTCTTAATCCTCTTGTATGCCCATTATACAATTATAAATTGTAACCAATATATTGAGTCATATTTATGCTTAGTGTTAGAACAAACATATTATATTGTAGATTGTCAAACCATATTCTAGCCGCATCTATTAAATGTTGAAGAAACATTTTGCACCATACCGACATGGACCACCCCTAAATCTAAGGTGCTTCAAAAAATTCAAACAAATGTTGATTTGGATCATCCAAACCAGTATACTTTTTTTATTCCAATTGACATTTTCAACTTTTCAGGCATAACCGCATCTACAATATGCTTAGAAAACTTTGACACCATTACCATGGACATATAATCACAATAGAGATTCTCTTTACCGGTAACAAAACCATGATCATTTTGACTGTCAAAACTTGTAAATCAAAAATGTATTATTCCCAAATCAAAAAAGGTTCAGAGAGAGAGAGAGAGACACTGATTGAGTTCAACAAACATATTGAAAAACAAGACCAAGAAAATACTACTAATCACATACGAGAAACGTCAATGTGAAGAAACTTGAAAACGAAGATGACAGGGGGATTCACGGATCACGGTTGTAGCAGGATACCCTAATATTGAAGAAGATGATTGGCTACATTGTGACGGTTATTGATTATGACGATGAAGAGCAATATATGTATGCATGATGGGAGAGGTTAATGTGCCCTAATTCCAACGGCTACATTTAGCAGTTAGCCTTGAGTCATCCAATTTGCTTAAAATACAAGACCTTGAGTTGAGCCCACGAGTCCATGAGATGTTTTCTTGTTCCAGCCCGGTTGACCTTGATCCATAGCTTCAAACCCATTAACACCATGCAAAGAGAACAAAGTATAAACCAACATTAAAAGAAATAATTTTACCAAAAAATGTTTGATATTGAATTGTAAAATAGAGTATATTTTCAACATCCCCCCTCAATTCAATAGTCAAACATACGGGACAAGTTAAACACATTCAATATCTTCTTTTAAAATACTTGCTAATCAAACTTGCTATTTATTCCAACAATCATGTTTCTTCCAAACTACAATTTGAGGACAAAAATGAGAGATTCGGTATACTTCCCTGTTGAAACCATATGCCCATGCAGCCCTCCTTTCTTGGTGTCAAACTTGCATTCTTTAGTAAAGAGCAAAAGGGCCTAATGATATTTGTTGTAATCACTCTCTAAAGTTGCTCCTTGGTACCAGAAATGATCTTTCTTTCCTTGAGATAGACATGTCAGTTAGATCACATTGAACAGCAATTACTTGATACTTAAAAGAAGCACAATAATACTTAGAATTAGGAAACTTCCCTAAAAGTTGTCTTTTGTGTCAACATACACTTAATTGCTGAAGTTGCAAATATATTTTTTTCCCTTTTAAAAGACAAACCAGAATCACAAAGTCAATAACCAGTTGCAACAACTTCATGTGATTCCATAAAATCATTTTGGTTAGAACCTAGTACTTTGGTTAAAACTAGAATAATAAGCTTCTATTTGAACTGGGCTTTAATCCACATCCAAAAGAAAAACACTTGCAAATATTTGACCTTTAGTTTTATGATATCTGAAACATGTTTTGTTTTATTTTCCCAACACCATCTTTTAAGCAGCAGACATGAATAACCAAACTGAGAGAAAGTTAATCAACATATCAAGACAAGATAAACAATACAACTCGAAGTTAGTATAAATATATGCAACCCAAGCTGACATTTGAATAAATACAAATTCCCTCCTAACATAGTTATCCAAGGAGAAACTCAATTAAACAATGAATTTTAGATCACCATTGAAAAGAGTACGCGACGAACCATATGATTTTAAAACACTTCAAAACACATCTTTTAAAGATCAGAAAGAATCAGACTAGAATCAAATTAAGACAAAGAAAGAATATCATGATTCTATTAGACGATCATAAACAACATGGCTTTTAATAATTCAGATATAAATCTGAAGACAAGACAAGTGAAGAGCTTAAAGACTAATTTGACTTGTCCAAAAACTTTTACAACTTTACGAGAACATGTAAGAGAACTCGTAAAGAACATAAAGACTAATTTGAATCAAGCAAAAACTTTTACAACTTCACATATAAGAATTCGGGAACTGTGATAGAAGACAATACTTGTGAAGAACTTAAAGACTAATTTGACTTGATCAAAAACTTTTACAACTTTACAAGAAAATATATAACTTGTAAAGAAGATAAAGACTAATTTGACTCAAGCAAAAACTTTTACAACCTCACAACAATACCGAATTACAAGATTCAAGAAATAACGACGCATGGCTTTTAAGAACTCAAAAATACATTTGAGGATAAAGCATGTGAAGAACATAAAGACTCATTTTGACTTTAATCAAAAAACTTTTACAACTTCACACATAAGATGGATTCCTAAGGTTCAAGAAAATCATAACGTTCAAGATAAGACACATGAAGAACATAAAGACTAATTTTGACTTTGGTCAAAAAAACTTTTACAACTTCACGTTTAAGACAGAATCATAAGATTCACAAGACAAGTCTGATTATAATAATAATAGCATAAGCAATATATCAAACCAAGAACTCAGCTAAACACCGTTTTAATTGAACACAAAATCACACATTTTGCAACCAGAAAAATATATCCCACATAAGAGAGAACATACAAAGTTGTCCGAGATGATATTCAAGAACAACCTTGTTAATAAAACACGTGAAGCACGTAGTTTAACATACCAAAAACAAGAGTAAAGAGAACAAGACAAGTCTATAGACAATAAGACATACGGGTCAAACAAACCATCATGAAACCAAACATGCTAGAATCCAAATGAGATTTTCATGATACAAAATAAAATCCACTTTTTCAGAGACAAAATTGAATCATACAATTCAAGACAAAGATTTGAGAACAAACAACATCTTAAATTAAAGACCAATGTGAAGACATATAGAACACATAATCAGGGTCACAATAAGCACAAATTAAAGTGAAAACATTAATGTAGTCTAAAGAATCCTACATTAGACAAATATTTCACAACTTCAGAAACATCCCATTGAAAACACTAATATCCAAGACTAATCTTGTACGGAATCTAACTGTCAAATTGATTTAATCAGTGTAAAAGACGGGAGTTTAAAATTTGTAAAAACAGAAAACCAATTAGAAAAAAACATCATTTAATTAATAGTCAGACTTAAGCTCCTTAAGCAAATAAGCTCAAAGCATAATTTTTTTAAGAACAGAAACAACAGAATTTCGGCATACATTCAACAGAATGTGATACTCCTTTCAAAAAACCATCTTTAACCATTTACTAGTATGAAGTCAAACCAAAGATTTTAATGAAACACTTACCAAATATTTAACCACATGAATTAACATTTAGAAGTCACAATCAAGAATGAAAAATGTGGTGTCAAAGATTAAAAGACTCTAGTTCTTTTAAACCAAAACAAGCCAAACAAAAAAGACACGGAACATGCAAAGGAATACACCGAGTTAAAAAATATTAGTTCAACAATCCTCTTGTTTAAAATCAACTAAAGCCAAGCAAGAAAGAACCCAACAAGAAGAGCTTTTGTATTTGGTTTATCTTAAGACATTCAATTCATTAATAATGTAAACATTTCCTCTCAATTCCAAATGTTAGGATAAACCAGTAAACACCTAGTTGAAAGTAGTTCAATTCAGAAAGCAGGTTGCAATGAAACAAGAGATAAAGCAATGTCATGTAGACAAAATGAAATATATTGAGAAAATGACTAAAAACCTTTTGTGATATGCTCATTATTTTTCAATTAAACTCCAATAACATTAAACACTTAAGAATATAACAGAGTAGAAGCAAATCATATCAATAAATATGGCAGCGGATGAACAATTTCTTTTAAACTAAAAATTCATGTTTCCAAAGAACAAGACATTTTCAAGAACCCTTAGTATGCACTAATCACACATACATTAATAATACTAGCATGGCAACCTTGTTAAGAGACATGTGACAACTCAGTTGTAAAAAGACGCCAAGAAAACAAATACATCACAAAATAGATTCCGAAAACAGATATCATCTTGAAGAAATACAATTGAACATATAAGATGCAACATATCAACCTGGTATGTCGCCTTCAATTCCCATAAGTGCCTAATGAGACAGGAAATTTAAGGGATAGGGTAATATGGACTTACAAGACTCCAGCATCTCATAGAGCTCAGAAGACTTACAGTGATTAAATGAGAGTGGAAATAAAAATTAAAGAGCTTCCAAGGCTGTCACCAATTGTCAAGATTACCAAATCAGCAGCGGAGACTAGTCACTTCCCAGGAGTGTAAAATATTGATTGATGAAAACCTAGAATAATGAACAACTAAAATCGAGCAGAGACAGGGAGACCTTCTGATGTATGATTGGACATGAAGCCCTAGCACGAAAAAACCACTCTACGAACAAGAATTGAAAAAATAACTCAGATCTGAAAACCCATCCGTAAACGAAAGACAATCTTCAATCAAAGCCCCAGTTAAGACGACAAAGAGCTCACCAGAGCTCTGATACCATGTAAAAACTTGTAAATCAAAAATGTATTATTCCCAAATCAAAAAAGGTTCAGAGAGAGAGAGAGAGACACTGATTGAGTTCAACAAACATATTGAAAAACAAGACCAAGAAAATACTACTAATCACATACGAGAAACGTCAATGTGAAGAAACTTGAAAACAAAGATGACAAGGGGATTCACGGATCACGGTTGTAGCAGGATACCCTAATATTGAAGAAGATGATTGGCTACATTGTGACGGTTATTGATTATGACGATGAAGAGCAATATATGTATGCATGATGGGAGAGGTTAATGTGCCCTAATTCCAACGGCTACATTTAGCAGTTGGCCTTGAGTCATCCAAGTTGCTTAAAATACAAGACCTTGAGTTGAGCCCACGAGTCCATGAGATGTTTTCTTGTTCCAGCCCGGTTGACCTTGATCCATAGCTTCAAACCCATTAACACCATGCAAAGAGAACAAAGTATAAACCAACATTAAAATAGGGATGAGATTGGTACTGTACCGGTACCGAACCGGTACCGATACCGAAAATACCGATACCGAAAACATGGAAAAGTGGGTACCGGTACCGATACCGAATCTATCGGTACGGTACCGGTTCGGTACGGTACCGGTACGGTATAGGTACGGAACAAGTACTTTTAGGTAAATTTAAGGTATTGGTACCGAACCGGTACCGATACCGAAAATACCGATACCGAAAACATGTAAAAGTGGGTACCGATACCGGTACCGAATCTATCGGTACGGTACCGGTTCGGTACGGTACCGGTACGGTACGGGTATCGGTTCGGTATTTCGGTACCAAACGCTCATCCCTACATTAAAAGAAATAATTTTACCAAAAAATGTTTGATATTGAATTGTAAAATAGTGTATATTTTCAACATTGACCACCCCCCCTTGCTGTGACATTCCATAAAATGCTTCATATATTAATTACTAACCTTCAGTATCTTTATTCATTACCAATTCTTTCTTTCTAGCAGCATTCTTTGTAGATTCCGGTGTGTCCTGAACAACTTAGTATGAAGCTCCTTCAATCTATCACCGTGTTCTTATTGTAAATGCATGGTATTTCACGATTTTGTTCCAGAAAAACTAATTCGAATTCAGCAGGTATTTTAGTCGCTTCTTTTTTTGTTTTCTCAAAAACCTCTTCAACTCGAATATCATCCATCTTTTTATAACCTCTTGCGACTTCCTTACTTCTCCTTGTTGTTTTTCCATTATGAAAATCACCAATCAACCGTCTTAACTCTCGAACTCGTGTAATTCTAATCACGAAAAAACGTAATCCAAAATTACAATGATCACACAACGGATGAGCGCGTCATTGTTAGAGCAAATACCAATAGAAGATACAAAGACTATTAAATGTTCTAGATTAGTGTAATTATAATAAAAGAAAAGACATGAAACGTACAAGAGAAGTGTTAAAAGAGATATATTTAATTAGTTATGTGTTTTTTAAGGTGTAACAAGTTAAGTTTTACGAATACCGGCTTCTTTTATTTATACTAGTTTTTCACATAGTTCGGTAAATTTTATTTGCTGATTTATATGCATTTTATCATTTTTCCTCTTCGACGTGTCATCTTCCTTTGACTTTTCCCTCTTCATATGCTTGCCCAAAACCCTAAAGTCCCGCACTTCATTACTTGTAGTTTAACTTGTGAATTGTGTGAGGATTACAAACCATAAAAGGAAAGTAACATGTTATAGAAATATATTACGTGAAAATTATATGGAATTATTGTTCAGAGTCATTTATATTAGAAAATAAAATCACAAGAACAAAATATATTGTTTTGCATTTGAATTATACTAATAAATCTTGCAGGACACTCTCGTGACACCTGCGCTTTGTTCTCTATTTTCTGTTCTTGACACCTACAATACAATGGGGCTTTTGAAACTTCAAAGTGTTATCTTCACATACTATAAAGCTTCGGTGAATGATGAATATTTAGTAAAGTATTTACTTGCATGTTCGCCTTCCTTGAAAGTGATTGTTATTCGTCCTGAGTTCTCGTTCTTTATGTCTCCTAAAAAGTTTATGATTGCTAAGAAGTTGTTGAAACTCCCTCGAGCGTCCCCCGTAGTTCGTATGAGTGTATATTCATTTTAGTTGTTTTAAACTCATCTTTTATTTCCTGCGTATTTGTGTGAACTTATGGGCGCATATGCTTTATGCTGGTGAAAGGAGATATGTTAGACGTGTTTGTTAGTCTAGTGTTGTAATGCTGTATACAGTCTTCGATAGCGTCTGTATTTGGTCTGGTTAAAACCTAAGTCTCATGTTATACGTCTGCAATCTGAGCTATGCTGGATGGTTAAAAAATTGATGGGTTTCAAGATAATCATTATTTTCAACACTTCAGTTGGCTGTAAAAGCAATACTTGGTGTTAATTTGGTTACTCTTGTGTGGTGAAGTCTATTTATCTTTACCTTCTTTACAATTAAGGTTTTTAGAGACATGGGGGTGTTTATAGTGCTGGGGATTTAGTTGTTGTGGCCGGACAGATGCCCGGAGGTAGAGGTGTAAATAAAACCGGTTTTTCAACCCGACCCGACAACCCGACCACACCCAAACCGGGTTGAACCTGTTATGAAAAAAACCGGGTCCGGGTTTTATAAAACCCATAGGGTTGTAACCGGTTTCTATATCTTGATCAGAACCCGGTTCCAAACCGGTTTTTTCTCAAACCGGGTTGAAAAACCCGAAAAAAACCCGGTTCCAAACCGGTTTTTTGAGCTGCTGTTTATAAATTTTTTTTACCGTCACAAACGGTAATATTACCGTTTTTTTTCGATTTTTTGACGTTTTTTTTCGATTTTTTGACCGTTTTTTTGTAGTTTTTTGTTATCCTTTGCCCCATATGCAACTATAAATACCCATTTGATGTTATGGGTTTATCACACCTCTCAAAACCGCAAAAACACACTAAAAAACGTTATTAAAAGTTATGGCTTCGGATTCCACATCCATCCTACAATCCGGTGCATCCGCTAGCCAACATACCGTTGTGAAAATTCTTGCAACAAATAGAGAGAAGGAACTTTGGTCCAAGTTTGATTTATGCGAAATGTCAAACAGGGAACAAAAAGCTCTATGTAAGGCATGCGGTGGGTTTTTGAAAGCCAATTCGAACACGACTTTGAGAAGTCATATAGCAAGATATTGCAAGACGTTGAAAGGTGTTACGGCTCAAGGTCAAAAAACAACTGGAGGTGATGGTGGCATATGGGATTTTAGCACTAACATGGTTCGGGAAAGAATGGGAAAGTTTGTGATTCAAGAAGGGTTGTCGTTTGATTTTTTTGACAATCCGAGGTTGACAAGGTTGATTCAAGAAACACTCCAACCACGCTACACTCATGTAAGTCGCAACACTCTTAGACGTGATTGTCTTGGTAATTGGCAACAAGCAAAAAGTGATTTAATAAATCTTTTTGAAAACTTAACAACCGGTGTAAACTTAACTTCCGATATTTGGTCGGCGCCACACAATTTACCGGAATCATGCCTTTGCGTCACCGCCCATTGGATTGATCCAAAATCTTGGCTAATGATGAAAAGGGTGATTGCGTTTGAATTGTGTGGATATCCACATTCCGGTGCCAAGATTTATAAAATTTAGATATGGTTATAAGAACTTTTAAAATAGAAAACAAAATCTTTTCGATGTCTTTTGATAATGCCTCAAACAACACAACCGTGGTTGAAAAGTTAAGAGTTAAATATAAACCGATTTGTGACGGTGTTTTTTTCACTCTCGGTGTGTTGCTCACATTATCAATTTGGTGGTTCAAGATGGTTTTCATGTGGAACAAGTCGATGACTTCAAAACTAGTTTTAAAAATATGTTACGTGACATTTTTAAAGTTAGTAGAAAAAGATATACAAATTATAGAAGGTTATGTCACGACACAAACTCTCTTTGCTTGGGTCCAAATTGGGACGTCCCGAATAGGTGGAATTCAACTTGGGGTATGTTCAATAGCGCTTTGCGACAAAGGGACACACTACATGTTTTTCATAATCATCTTGTCGAGCGTGGTCGGGCTATTCCATATCCGATTGAGGGTTGGGAATGTATTAAGGATGTAACGGAATTTTTAAAGGTTTTCAAAGACGCAACAATTTTCTTGTCGGGGGTTTATTACCCAACAAGTCCTTTGGTTCTTAATCAACTCTTTTTAATGGCTAACAAGTTGAACGAGTTTAAAAATAAAAATGAAATGTTTATTGCAATGTTGGCACCCATGTTAGCAAAATTCAAAAATATTTTACCGAGTTACCTCCTGTTTTCACTTGTGCCGCGGCTTTCAACCCGTTTTTAAATGTTCCGAGTGTTGAAACTTTGATTGATGAAATAACTAGTGATTTGGGTTAGCCATTGATGATCCAACTTTTTCTCAAAAAACCAAAGATACTTTTCACAAAAGTCTTCAAAACATGTTTGATGTTTACCTTTCAAAATATGGTTCAACATCAAACATTCATGCATCATCATCGGCTTCGGGTTTGGGTTCGGGTTCAAGTAGCTCATCAAGGAGGAACCCGATGCTTAATTTATATAACATCTTGAGAAATGAAAATACTAAAAGACAAAGGGATAATACCCCAAGTAGTGAGCTCTGGAGGCATTCGGGAACCGATTTTTTATCAACTGTGACTCCCGAGGAATTTGAGTCGTTTGATCTTTTGGCTTGGTGGAAAAGAAAGGAAACGGAATTTCCAATCCTATCCGCCATGGCCCGTGATTTGCTAACCGTCCAAGCTTCCACCGTAGCTTCGGAATTGGCGTTTTCTTTTAGTGGTAGGGTCTTATCGGTGAGGAGAACAAGGCTAACTCCAACGGCGTTGGAGATGTGCATTTGCTTAAAAGACCACTTGGATGCGCGGAAAGGATACAAGACAAGACCAACCTCAAAGACGAAATATCAATTGAAGTGGTTCTGCATGATGAAGAGGTACAATCCGGAACATCGCCTCCCGTCTCCGATGAAGAACTTGCCTATGATTTGGCTTCAAAGATAGACAACTACGATTCAACTAAAAGAAGACCATGAAGATTGAAGACTTGGAAGACTAGTTATATTTTTATTATGTTGAACGAAGACTATGGTATTTGCTATGAAGACTTTTAAGTAATTGTAATTTGTATTAGAAAATTTTGAATGTTTTTAAGTAATTGTAATGGTGTAACAATTTTTATGGTTTTAATATTAATGCATGTAAACTTTTAGTAAAGTTTGGTATTTTTTATGGTTTGAAAAATTGTCTTTTTTTACTTCCTAATGAGCTGATCATAATCATTCTTATTCATATATATATTCATTTTTCATTATGCTATGCATATTAATGTTGGATACTTGGATTGGGCAATGGCCCATATATAATTATGTAAAATGTATTGTAAATTTGTAATGTTGTATAGTGTTTGAAACTTTGGTTTTGGGCCCATATCACCACACCAATGACCAATCCATTATCAACCATCGACCAATCACCAATCTGATTCAAAATTGATATTTACACCAACCCGGTTTCAAACCGGTTTTTTTGCCAACCCGGTCCAACCCGGGTACAATATGATAGGGTTTTTATCCCTTGAAACCCAACCCGAACCCGACCCGGTTTGGTCAAAAACCCGGTTGGGATTTTGTTGACTAAAACCGGGTTGGGTTTAAACCCGAACCGGTTTGAGCCCAAAACCTGTTTTGTACACCTCTACTCGGAGGTGTGTGGCGATGGTCACGGCTAAAGTCATATCTCTTTGGTTTATAAGGTTTAAAAGATTTATCGTTCCCAGGAATGGGAACAGTAAGGGGAGATTAGTTATTGTTGTGTTCATTTAGTTTTAAAAATTTTACCTAAGCTTTTAGAATATAAAAAAATGAAACTAATTAAATATAACTAGTTTTACTTGCAGTGTTTTAAAAACCGGTTCAAACCGGCCGGTTAAACCGGTGATAGTGTATTTTACCGGTACGATTTAGGGCGGTATTTTGGGTAACCGGCATGCATATCATACCATCGAAATGTTTCTGGTCAGACCATTAAACCGGTTTTCATATATCCCATTTTTACAAAAGAAATACCTAGTATTTGCAAAAATAGTCTCGTTCCTCGGTCATGACCAACCATCGATTAATTTGGGCATTCGGTATTGTATTTTTCAGTTTCTGTTTTGACTCGATTAATTATGAGTTTTCCCCATAAAAATTTCTCAATAGAAGTTATATTTTTGTTATTTTTCTTCGAATATCGTATTTGCAAGTATTATACATTAAATAAACCAATTGATCCGTTTTATTTAAAAAACTTTTGTTGGAAATCAAGTAGTTTTGAAAATTTTTGGGATAATTTTTTAATTATGGGTTAACTTTTGGATTATTTTTATTACTGAATCATGTATTTTTTAATTTTCTTTGAATAGATGTTATTTTTTTAAAGAACTAAAGGGTAAATAGTCACTTCGGTTAAACCGTCCGGTACAACCCGGTCTAACCGGTTGAACCTTTTTTAAGCTCAAGCCGGTATGATTAAAAAATCGGTTTTTAAAACATTGTTTACTTGGTAAGTTGGGCTCTTACTTAGGAGTTGAGTTAATTTACTTGGGCTTAACCCATTAAATTTTTAACTCAAACATGAAACCCTTGGCCCTTAACTAATCGTGATTTCAGACCTGACCCGACAGGTTGTATTTAACCTAGTTTTTATCCGACCTGATAGGAACCAGTTCCAGACCCTACCCTACTCGTGTACAGTGGGTATGAAACCCCTACTTCCGTAGCTGGTTTATGTTTGGAACCGAATCCGGTTGGATAAGATTGAATTGTACTGGGTTTCTACCCATAACCGGTTTAGGCTAATTACTCGATTTGTGCATTTTCACCCTTAACCGGAGGGGTTGACAGTGGGGAAGGTGTGTGGTGATAGACTAGCTGTGACACCAGCGTTGAGACTTCATATTAAATTAAACTATATTGATAGGAAAAGTGAATGAATAGTAACATGACATTTTGGTAATTTTGATTGTGATGGAAGGGTATTTCTGTCCATTTGACTCCATATTATAAGTTGAAATTTATCACTTTTGTTTTCTCATTTTGAGGTTGCAAATTTGCAGTCCACCGCCTCTGGTGGTCGTATGTGATGGCGGTGATGGTGGCGATGGTACTTGTTTGTTTCTTTTTTTTAGCCGATGATAATTGCCGATCTTTGGATCTGGGCGATCTAGGTTGCGCGGCGATTTGCAGATCGATTGATCTATGGTTCAGTGGTGGTATGTGATGGTGGCGATGGTGGTGTATTCTTTCGTTTTTATACTCGCCGCCTCTGCTGCTTGTACGTTATGGTGATGGTTTCTTTAGTTTTTCACAGGAAGATGGTTGTTGATCTTTGGATCTTTGCGACCTAGGGTCGCGCTTATTTGTAGATCGATTGATCTATGGTTCAGTTATGGTATGTGATGGTGGCGATGGTGTTTTTTGCCCGATGATGGTTGCCGATTCTCGGATCTGTGCGACCTAGGGGTGCGATGGCTTGTAGATCGATTGATCTATGTGACCTAGGGTTTGCGATGGGTTGCATGTCGCCGTTTTAGGCTTTTGGGCCTGCGATGGTTGTCATCGATGGTTGGCTGATTGTTACATCTGTTTTTGATGTTGTAAACGATCTGGTTGTTGTACTGGTGGTAACGACCAGATTGTTAAGCTATGGTTTTTTACATTGTTGCTGTTGGTATGTTTATGATGGTGAGCATTGGTTGTTGTTGTTGGTGATAAACAGATGCGTCTTTTGTTTTATGCTATTTGTGTTTTTTTTGTAATTCTTAAGGTTGGGCTATGATGAGTAAAACGGGATTACGTTAGGTCAACGGTGATGTGCGTTGGCGTGGCATGTTTTGTGGATGGTCGTTGTAAACGTGCAACCCGGCTGCAACCACGCTATCATCATGATATAGTCGTTGATAAATAAATTCTCTGAGCCATTGGTATTTTCGTTTATTGTTTTGGTTCATGTTGTTGGATTTAATGTTAGAGTTTTTGTTGGAGTTTTTGTGTTATTTGATTTCGGTTTTGTGTTCGGTTTTATTGTAAAACATTTGATGGTTTTCGATTGTCAATGGTTTTAATACATCATCATTTCTTTTGTTTTTTTAAAAATGAATAATAGTGTTAAAAACCAGTATATGTTATTTGGAACTAGATATGTATCCCATAATTAGATTTGTCAACAAATGAACTGTAATTATAAAACAAAAAGCTTGCGTAACGCGTGAGCGATGAATACACCTAGTTTTAGTTTACACATAAAGGATCGTGTAGTTGTCTTTCCGGTACAATATTAAAATTAAAGGTTTAATTTCATATATACCCCTACAAAGTTGCATAATATCATATATACCCAAAGTACAAGTTTTTAATACATAATGTACAACACTTTTTAAGCATGATTTGGGTGTATATGATATTATGCAACTTTGTAAGGGTATATATGAAATTGCCCCTAAATTAAATGTTATAGCTTAAGACTATAACTGAGTTTTCTTCTGGGTTTAATTTTTTTTAAACGACAAACAAACTCAAATAAAAAGATTGTGGTTTGACTTGCTGGTGTATCAACACATAAATGAGGGTTAAGGTTTTGGACACCATAACTAGATTCCCTCTTTGGTGTAATTAGGAATGTAAAAAAACCGAAATCCAAACCGAATTATTAAATTGGATTTAGATCTCATCCGAATTCTTTATTCGGATTTCGAAGATCAAAATTTTTTTAATTAGGTTATTCAGATTTCTGAATAAGAACTATTATGTTTATATTCCTAGCCGAATGCCTATTATACTAACACAAAGGTTGTAGGATAAGAAATGTGTGAAAATAATTTGTGGCATGTTAGGAACATGAATAATGAAAAATTAATGTTTTAATTTTTATGAACTATTATCGGGTATTTTATACTAGTTTATGAAACTTGAACAACAAATATGTAGCCAAGTCTATGTTTGTATTTTATTTTAATTATTTTTTGATTTTTTTTAGAAGCAATAGACAATCTTTAATTTTGATTAATAGAAGAAACGACAATTTACAATATAGTGGTTGGTAAACGGGCAACAAGTTGCGCCGCAACCCCCTTTTGAATAGCAAAGCCAATCCTACTAAAAATAAAGTTTTGGGTCTTAGCCGACGAGGAATTGCTATGCACGACCCGCTTGACCCTGTTCAGAAATTCCACGGCCTCCGGGGCTAGAAAACCAAAAGTATCGAAAGCGAAAGGGATAAACACGTGTTGATTCTCTAGGCAGGCTTTCTCGTGTTTACCCACTTTGGCTGATTCTGCCTTCAACGCTGCTTGACCCGCAACAAACTCATTCTCTCTAAGCCCAACAAGAGGGGACACTCCTGTAAGGTCCAAACACGCATGTTTCCCCCCAGCCCACCCAAACACAAGAATATCAGCGGGTCGCAAAGTAGATCTCTCTTCAAGCGGATCTGTCAAAAAGTTCACAGGCGCCTCCTTCTTGGCAGAGATTCCGGCACGCTTAAGGACGTCATATAGAACGTCCCTAACCAAATCGTGTCTGTATTTGAACCCGGGCAACTCCTTGTAATGAACCGCATGCTCGCCAAAAGAATCCAAACAAGCTATGCGGCAAATTGGGCAAGGCTCATCGGGGGGAAACAAAGGAATCATCAACCGGTACTTAAGGATAGTCCGGTACTCTAAAGCCGACATGTGTTGGCCGAGTCCTTCAATGGGGATGACGGTCAAAAAGTCCTGTGACCGAGGAGCCCTTAGGCAATCAAACACTGCTTTCTGGCGAGGAGATAGATCAAACTTCATACCCAAACACTAGACGACTCCTCTAAACAAGGCACTCGTCAAAGCATGTTGGGCTTTAGAGAGTTAAAATTATTTGGATGAATCCGAATTATTCAAAGATTTATCCAAATCCGACCCAATTTGAATCGAGTATCCAAAATTTCTAAACCCAAATAAAAAAGAAAGAAAGATTGATTAGGGTTTAGCTTCTTCTCCAATCTCCACAGCCTCACCTAATTTTCCGACGACGGTCTCTCAACAACGTTTACTTCCCCCACCTTCATTTTTTCGACTGATTTGCCCATCGTTCCTTAGCCGTTGAAGAATTTTCCAGTGAGTTCATTTTTCATCCGACATTTCTTATCATCCACCTTTCAAAATGTACTTAAATTGGCTGTTTTAGATAACAAGTTACCGGCATTGATTGTAGTAAAATTAGTATATATCATATATGATTATATGCTATGGTCTAAATGTTTAACAGCAGATTACTAGCGTCTATTAAGTTTAGAAATTAAACGCCTTCAACTATTAGTCTGTTGTAACTTGATTTTGTAATTTGAATTGAGAAATTGAGATAAACGTAAACCGAGATTTTGTGGTTGTAGTTTTTTTATAGTAATAATTTAAGTTTCACATCTCTAATTCGCGTTTGTATTGATATTATGATTTTGGGGATTGTTTCTTTATGATGTTAGTTTGCTAGAAATTGTTTATTTATGCTATTGGGTTATGAATTAAGATGATATAATAATAGTTCATTATCTGACTTTAAAATTTTAATGCATTCATTTACAATTAGTATGTTATTACATTGGTTTGACAGCGGGCTATGTAGAGTTCTATGTTAGATGCTACATGTTTTCCATTTTTTTCACTCTTTGATTGTGATAATGTTGAATGTGACCAGAACTAGGAAATGCAAATATGGTTGGCCATGGCATGTTAGTGATGTGTGGAAGTGATATTGTATAGAGATTTAACGTTTTGAAAGATTGCAAAAAATGGTGATGCCATTAGTTTGCTATATACATAGTATATATAATATAATGCATTTGGATGGGATTTGCTTTTGTGTTTGGGGCTCTTGTATAGATTTATTTAGGTTTTGACTGTGATAACGTTGAATGTGACTAGAACTAGGAAATACAAATATGGTTGGCCATGGCATGTTAGTGTTGTGTGGAAGTTATAGTCTATAGAGATTCAATGTTTTGAAAGATTGCAAAAAGAAGGTGATGCCATTAGTTTGCTATATACATTGTATATATAATTTAATTCATTTTGATGGGTTTTGCTTTGTGTGTTTTCTAGGTTAGGTTCGGAGCAGATTAAGCAACAGTTAACAAAAATCAATTATTATCCTCCATTCATTTTCATCCCTAGGTAAATATAGTTAAACTTTAGTTTCTAAAATTTAGTGTTACATTGCTAGATATTGCTTGTTTATTACATTGAAAAAGAGTTTTTATATTTCAAATATTTATATTTATATTAATATTTATATTTATATAACTACTATTTGGGAAGGTCGGTGCTTTGCACTGGCCTCTCTCGTCCCGTCACGTCGCGTTTTAACTTTTTCTTACTTTAACATATTAACAGTTTTTATCCCTGACTTTTAACGCATTGACGGTTTTAGTCCCCGACTTTTACTAATTGTCATTTGAGCTCTTAATGAGTTTTTGACTTTGATCTCTTACTCCATTTTGACACATAGTACGACTTTTACTGATTGTCATTTTAACACCTGATAAGTTTTCGACTTTGCTATCTTACTTTATTTTGACATATAGTACGACTTTAATACTGTTATCGTGTTGACCTCTAACTTTTGATATTTCATCGTTTTTTAACATGTGACGCATTACGTTGTTTTGTCGTGACGTACATGACTTTTTTTTAACACATATGACGAAGTCAAATACGCAAGACCGACTGCGTGACCCGGCCGCTGCAATGTGCGGCCTGGTGTTAAATCTAGTTTCGGTTGAAGATGTAATGAATCCTTTTCAAAAGATGAAAACTATGTTCATCGGTTGGGTTTACGGGTTATTTGGTTTCCTCGGTTCAGGTTATTCAGATTGAGTTATTTTTTTGTGGTGAAACCATAATCTGAACCAAATTGAATTTGTGCAATCCTAATCGAACCGAATCTAATTCGGTTTGATTTTCGGGTTGATCAAAATTACCCAAATTAACGTAAAAAATTAATTTTTTTTATACTTAAGTTTGAAGTCTAAACATATATAGTTAGAAGTCTAAACATATATAGTTAGAAAAAGTAAACAAGATCGAACATCAAATTTCTTAACACTATGACAATTGAATCCAATTACTTTAGAAACAAAGACTATAACAACACTACAATAGTTACATATGCAAATGCGTGTTTATCCATATTTGATTTCCTTCAATTGAATTGAGTTCGCTTTTACATATAACCTAAAGAATTCAAGTTAAAAGTGAGATAATATACACACAATCTAATGAACAGCAGTAGATGGTGAAGTTCATTGTTGTGGTGAAAGTGTGAAAGCGGAAGTTCGTTGTTGTGGTGAAAGTGTGAAAGCGAAACCTGATGATTGATTATTAGCTTTAGTATTTTTTTAGTTTGGGCTTTGGATTTAGAAAATAGGCTTAAAAAATTAAAATGTTAAATTGTATAGGAAACTTGGGCTTTTAAAGTATAATATATGCGGATTTAAAAATCCTATAAATTATTCGGTTTGATCTAGTTAGAATTGTGGAAACCATGAACTTAATTGCATATTTGGTTTCGGTTGTAATACAAACTGATAACCAAATATGCAATTCGTTTTAGATTTAAATGATTTCGGTTCAGTTTTTGGTTTATTCTAGTTGAAACCAAACATTGAACACCTCTAATGGAAACTCCTAAAGAACAACTATAGAATGTCACTCAACCTTAGAGCTGTAAAATCCGAATTGAACAAGGCTTTGTTCATGTTCGTTTGTTTGTTAAGTTATTAGCAAGCTAACGAACGGTTCCGAACACATAACCAACACAAAAGTTTATATTTGTGTTTATTTGTTAAGAAATTGAAGATTTTCTTGTTTGTTAAATTTGGAAATGGGTCCAAACAAATTCAAACGACACCAACAAGCACAAATAAACATATACTAGCATAACAATCTAACAATATTTATCAAAAAATAAACGAACGTTCACAAACACGAACCATGTTGATGTTTGTTTATTTATCTTAATGGACAAAACTTTTGTTTGTGTTTAACAAACAAATATAAACAAACTTTTCATCAAACAGTTTACGAACAATTATTACCATATGTTTAATTCGTCTACGGCCTTACTAAACCCATCCCAAATTCCCACCCTATGTTAACTCACTCGCTCAACGCCTCAACAAACGGACCTACTAATTACCAACGAAACCTCGCTTGGGCCTAAGGCCAAATCATAGCCCAGCTTGAAATTTACATTTTATCTCCTTACATTTGTTGCAGTTGCCTGTTTCCATCTTGTTTGTTTCTGGTTTCACTCCCGCCACAACAACAACCCTAAACTTAACTCTTATCTCCTTAAATTTGTGTTTTCATTTTCCCCATTTCTATCATAATTTATTGTTGTCGTTCATTTTTCTAGGGTTTTAGTTGCTTGATTTGTGCTTGGATTGTGTATATGTAACCCTAATTTGTGCTTGCCACTGTTTGACAGTAGATAAGTATGAAAGAGCTTGTGACTTTTCAAGTTGGGAGTTATGCTAATTTCATCGGTTCTCACTTTTGGAACTTTCAGGTAAATTTACGTCTTCACTCGATTGTGTGATTTGATATATGCATTTATGCAAACAATATCAATATGAATCAATTAGTTGGTAGCTAAAGTAATTGAAGTTCTAACTTATAAGATATGAAGATCTATGGATGCTGCTCTTGTTCGCTGGACAGATGTGTGTTTGTGCTCATTACACTTTGTTGATTTTATAATAAGAGTGGAAATGTTAAACTGTTTTGTTGTGCGAGTTACATCTCTAGCAGCCACTGAATTTAGAGAAAACATGTTTTTTTAAGCCAAGTTAAACTATATTAAGAAATGTTAAACTATATTTGAATGTTCAGAAGTATTCTCAAGTTATATTAAGAAGTGTAACTCTCTTCAAATCTGAATTTGCTAGCGTTTATTTTTTTATAACTGAATCACGAAGCCAATCTTATGTAAAAGTTATCTTTCTTATAATTTTTATTAATTTCATTCATTTCAATATAACTTTGTACAGCTTTGATAACATTTTCTTTCTTATCCAACACTTATTTCATTATGCTGTTTACCTTGAAAAGGATGAATTGTTGGGATTACTTGAAGACCCCCAAAATCTCTTGGTGTTTAAGAATCAAAACCTCGATATGGATGTGCTCTACCGAACTGGGGAGACTCAACAGGTAAAACCAAGGCACAATCACATCAGCTAGAACTGCAAAACAGTTTTTCTTCAAATAAAGATCAAAGTAATGCTTTATAATATGTATATTGGTTAAACACTGACATGTGGAGTAAATTTTACAATTGATGCCTCAAAGGGCTTAGTTTTTTCACCTTTAGTAAAATGCCATATAACCTTGTGCGCAGGGCATGCCTACTTACACGCCTCGCATGATTTCGGTTGATTTTCAAGGTAATCACCAAAACTTAAAATTAACAGAAAGTGACTGTTGGTTATCTTGCGATATCTCTGATTAATGTTATTCTTGAATTTACCCAAATATTGTAGTTGTACCCTATTTTTTCGTCTATTTGATTTGATTATGATTATACTTGCTCCTATATTGCAGGATCTCTCGGATCTATGAGTTCACATGGTACATTGTACAACAATAATCCATCTCCATCATCTGGTGTTTCCACATGGTGAGTCTTTAATTCTGTGTGTGCCTTATCTTACGCATTGTTTCCATAGTTTTAATAATTATTTGAAGAAAACTTGTTAATTATGATGATAAATATTGTACTGTACAGGGCAGGTAGTGTTTCAACTCAAGCATCAGAACCTCATAAAAAGAATTTGTTCTTGCAAAGGTTGTATGATGAAGGGCAGGAGGTAAATGGGAGTGAGATATTGGATACTGATGTTGTCAAATCTCTTGAGGATGGTGTTCAGTTTTGGACAGATTTTTCAAAAGTTCATTACCATCCACAAAGTTTGTTCGAACTAAACGGGTTATGGATGGATCCTCAAGAATTTAACAACTATGGTACTGGAAGAAGTACAGTATCAGAGGGTCTACAAGGGGATGAAATTAATGAGAGACTTCGTTTTTTCATGGAAGAATGTGACCATGTTCAGGTATATTGTTTGACATGTAGATATTATTTTGCATGTGGTGTATTTTATCTTTTCTAAAACAGTTTATGGCAGGGAATTCAATTTATGGTTGATGATTCAGGAGGATTTTCTGGTGTAGCTGCATCTCTTTTGGAGAATATTGAAGATGAGTACACTAATGTTCCTGTTTTGCTATATTCTGTTCGAAGCCCTAGTTCCCGCAATAATCTTACAAGCCGAAAACTTTCCATCACCAGTAATCTTCATGATGCAGTGTCATTTTCTGCACTATCATCTCTATGCAAATTGATAGTTCCTGTGGGCTTACCATCACTTAGTGAAAGTAAGTTGTGATTATATTAAGCATTACCATGAATTTGGTTAGAAGTGGCAATTTTGCCCAATAGATCATACTGGGTTTTTTATTAATAATATTTTGTGCATGTTTGGTCGAAACAATGTATCCAAATGTGCCAAAGTTAAAACACTTCTTTTTAAAACGGGCTAAATCAGGCTGGGTTGACCTGTTGATAATCTTTTTGTCTTTTGCTTTTAGTTTTAAACGTAAGTGGAGTATTTAACATGATCACCTAAGCTATACTTAAGAATATTATATTTTATCACAATGAATTAATCGTTGTAGGAGAGATTGTAAGCATTTCGTACTTTTGATACAAATTATTTTTTAGAAGAAATGTTGTGTTCTAAAGTTGCATTTAATATAATGGTCATTATAAAATCAAAAGAAAATGAAGTAAATTAGAAGGTTGACCAGTCCCAACCCAACCCGGAATCGGTGCATCTATTTAACAGCTTACACAACCTTTTTGTTTTGCCACCTATAGAATGCTGTTATGGTCTCAATAACTTATTATGCTCTAACCAATTTATTTAATTCTTTCGCATATTGGTCACATAAGAATTCAGTGTTTTTATGTGTAAAGGCAGGGTTTCACAATACCTTAATGTAGACAACGGAAAACCCTATCAGTCTAGTGCGGTTTATGCATCTGCAATACACTCTATCACTCTCCCTTTTCGGATGAGAGAAATGGGTCCCACTGGTGAATCCTCAAACGAATCTGGTGCCATGGATTTATATGAATGTATACAAATGTTAGCAGGGCAAGGCAGACAAAATACTGTTGCTGTTCTTGATGCTGCAATGCCACCACCTTCAATGACGGGTATGTGTGGATGATGTGTGGATCCATATCTTATTCACTTCCTCCCAAATGTTTTATTGTTTCTGATTTAGTGGGTTTTTGAGTTCAGATAGACGGTTCCAGCAGCCTTTGCTAGGGAACTTGCAACCACTAACCCCTGAAACCACACACGATGTAGATGACATGCAAGCCATTGAATCCATGGTAGTGCATGGGGCCCTTGGAGCTGGTATGAATTTGAGTATAGTTGTTTTTGTTTAAGAAAACATGAATGCAATTATTTAAAGTGACATTTGGGCTCTTTTTAATTCATACAGGAGGGCAAGAGGTGTCGGTTTCTCATGTGAGAGAAGCAGTTGAAACAGAATATGAAAACACATCATCAACAAGGCCTAGATTCTCTCATTTATCAGTATCCCAATGTCCTCTTCCAATCCCGTTACCTTTCCCCTCCATCTTTAACAACCTTGTTGGCAGGCGTGGTGATCTGATATTAACTAGCCCCTCCGTATCAGGATCTCCATTAAGAAGGGGACCACTTGAAGTCCACTCGATCCCAATGGCAGCCAGACTGCGGTCCACCACTGCAGTTTTACCTTTCTTGGAGAACAGGTTGGGGTACATTCGTAAATTTGGCATTGAGAGAGGATCTATAGGTGCCAATGTGCTTACAAGTTGGGGTTTTGGAAGGGAAGAAATTGAAGATATAGGTGAAAATCTTTCTAAGATGGTTTTGGCACTTGATCCTCAACAAGAATATTTTTCGGATGATTCTGATTGAATTGAGGTATGTATTTGAAGCATTATCACCAAGCTCTTTGCTGAATATACTCAGTTTGATTTGGTTGAGACATGGTAAAAAAAAGACCTTGGTTTCAACTTTTTAAAACCTAACTGAATCATGGAAATTTTATTTGGTTTTCATTACTTAATAGTTTGTTTATTACAAGTAAAACTGAATTATGTATGTAATCTTACATAAGAAATTGGATTGATTTTAGAGCATGGATGATTCTAATTTAAGATTAAGCAAGTTTACATCAGGATTAGTTTGTATAATAACACTGTTAAAAATGTTTTGGAAGTTAATGTTAGGAACAACCACCGGATCTCGACCACACACAAACAAGAACAAGAACAATCAATACAAGATAGATGAAATGCAAGTAACAAAGACACGATGATTTAGAGTGGTTCGGTTCGGATCTAACCTACATCCACTATATGGCGACTAGATGTGTATATTAAGAACAAAGAAGTAGCAAACATTACAATACAATGTGATTAACTATATATAGAGGGGGGAACCACTAGGGTTTGGAATATGGGCTTTATCAAGATAAATGGGCCTGTCCATTAGAAACAAAGGGTCAAACGACCAACATAAAAATTATAAAAATATAATAATTAATAGACTAATAATATAAAAGTGAAAATGAACCCTACGAACTGTATTTTCTATATCTTGGTGTGAACACTACCTAATAATCATAGAATAAAGATCAAAACAGCTAAAAAAATGTAGCATTTTGCTCCAATTGAATGGAAATTAAGCCCAAAGGGATCCATCACAACTATTTCCACAAACTGCACAAATATCATATTAGTGGCAATACTTCGACACTGTGTGCAGCTTATTTATCCTTCATTTAGGAAAATAAACAACCCATTGTAAAATAACTCAATTAAAAACCAAACAGCTTATTGTTAAATAAGCATAAGTTACAATCTGTTTTTTAGTGGAAACAATTAGAAATTAAGATTGAAAATTTAACAATTAAAAACAAAAAAGTTAATGTGTTGTTTTGGGTTAGTGGAGGCACAATATATACATATTAATAAAACAAAACAGTATATATTATGACACTATAAGTTTTTACAATCTACCTATTCTAATAATTGAGTTACTCATCCACATGTCAGCTATCTAAGTACCCCACATAGGATTTTGCTTAGGTGTCATCCTCTAATTCAATTTGATGGATGATTTCAATGCGGGTCATGGTATGCTCCATATTCGAAATAACCCGATATGTACAAATACAAAATTCACAAATTATCATCAATTATCACCTAATACGATATGTTCAAATAAAAATTTACCGATTATCATCATCTATCTCCTAACCCGATATGTTCAAGTTAAAACTTTACCACTTATCATGAATTATCTCCTAACCCAATATGTTCAAATTAAAAATTTACCACTTATCATGATTTATCTTCTAACCCGACATATTAAAAAAAAATTAACCAATTATTGAAGATAATTTTCTTTATTTTAACATATAATTTTTATAGAAAAATATTTGTAAATATCCAAACCGATTTAATAGGGATATGTTAAAAATAAATTTAATACCTAAATTTAAATAAAACATATAAAACCGAAATCTCGTGTAATACACGGGTAATAATCTAGTGTATAACAAAATAGTATTTGATTAGTAAACGAACGAACAATTCATTACATCCTTGATCATGTTATCTATCAAACCATAAATACATTGATTATGTGAAAAAACTGGATCTCGATCTGGTATACAATCTAATTTGAATTTGCAACTAAAAATCTAATCTAATCTAATTTAAGATGATTTCAATCAAATTTGATTGATAATACGAAAGTTCAAAATTTGAAAAAATATGGTTAAAAAAAGAAAGATAATAATGATAAATTTTAAAATTTTGTGTATCACAATTTTATAATTAAAAAAAGAGTAGATTACAATTTTGGGCCTTTATAATAAGCTAAATTACGGATTGTGGCCTTTATTTTAAATTATTGCACTGGATGACCTTTAATTTTTGGAAGAGTAGGCAAAACAAAGGGAAGATGAGATACAAGGATTAAAAATGAGATTAACGTTCCGTGAGGCTGCGATTAAAAGGCTTGAGCGCGTTGCATCCGGAAAGATTTCTGCTGAGACACACCTATTAAAAGAAAAAGAAGAACAGTTAAAGGAGCTTGAAGTCTTATGCTCCCAAGTTGATAGAAATTAAGAAGTCACAAGATTTGCAATGGAAAATCTACAACCCCTTGAATTAAAAAATCAGAGATTAAATAGGGTATTTTTTGTGCTCACTATATATTGTGTGGTTGTGATTCAAGATTTGCAATGGAAAATCTACAACCCCTGTTTAATGTTTGGTTGTTTGATCGCTCGGTCTGGTCTGGTTTTTAAAACATTGATAACATCCAACAATCACCTCATATTTTGTGCTCACTATATATTGTGTGGTTGTGATTCAAGTTTTTCCTTTGTAAATTGAGTTTTGAATCTCTAGTAACACCTTTTTATGCTTCTTCTTCATGTTAGAATAATAATGGAGCGGATTCAGACGCGTATAGCATCAACATTTGTACCAAAAGATATTATTAGCAACATGCCGGATATTGTGGTGACTAATATTCTTGATCGATTGCCGTTACGTGATGCAGTAAGAACCAGTATCTTATCAAGACACTGGAGGTTTAAGTGGACTGTGCTTAGCCAACTCGTATTTGATAAGAACTTCTTTAAGCGTTTATTGAACACAAAAAACAAAGATAAATATGGGAAAATTGTAACTAGGCTTCTTCTTCATCTCATAGGAACAATAACAAAGTTTGTGCTATACATAGATAAGAGTATTGAGTTGGATGATGAAGATATCAATCATTGGATTTTGTTTTTATCCAGAAAAAGAATTAAGCATCTCTCTATTTGGAACATAAATGGTCTATCACTTAAGTTGCCTACACATCTCTTCTCTTGTTTAGAGTTGAATCATTTGGAGCTTTTTAACTGTTGTTTCGATCCTCCGGCTAGTTTTCATAGTTTTCCAAAGCTGTTGAGCTTGAAATTCACTATGGTGCAATCTAAAAGCATGAGATTTGGGAAATTTATTACGCGGTGTCCTTCACTTGAGATATTGAACATACATTTGTCGCGTCCGTTACATGAGATTTGGACCATGCATGTTTCTTCTAAAGACAAAGTGAAACTTGTTGAGATTGCAAAACTTGCAAATCTCAAAATATTATCTTTGTCATTGTGTCAACTTCACAATATAAAGATCAAAAACTCCAGTAGCATCTTTGAGCTTGTGGGTTTTCTTCCAAAACTTCAACAACTTGAATTAGATTTTATAAACTGCAAGGTAATTAATGCTAAGTTATATTACTCTTTCTATATGGCTATTTTTTCTCTCATCATTTGGCTCAAAAGGCTTTATGAATTTAATTCTCTAACCAACTGATTCACCATTTTTCTTATAGTTTATAGATGGTGGTGCTAACAACAGACTACGATCCGTTTTTCCTTGCCTCACGGATCTTAAATTAACGAGTATAAATTTAGGCAATGGTGTTATGTTATCAAGTGTTGTTGAACTGATTAGATCCTTCCCGAATCTACAGACTCTTGAAGTCACAGCATCTAAATACGTATGTATCATTCTCCTTGTCTTATAATCTCATATACGTACACTTGCATGTTAATATTAGTTATTTATGCAGTATGCTTACCGGTCTCCTGTAAGTCCAAACGTAGACTACAACACAATGAGGTTGTTGAAGCTTCGGAATGTGGTGTTTAGAGGTTTGATAGGTTCAAAGAACGAAGAAGATTTGATAGAGTGTTTACTTGCGTGCTCTCCTTTTTTAGAAAAGATTGCTATTCGTCTCCAACCGTTTCTAGCGTCTGGTGGAAATTTGTTTGTTACGAAGTTGTTGAAGCTAAGTCGAGCCTCACCACTAGCTGAAATAAAACTCTACTAGTTCAGCTCTTTTGAGCTTGTCTTTTATTTGCTGCATACATGTTAGTTTGAGTTTATGACGCTTTTTTTCCTAGGAAAACCATACTAAAAATGGTGTTTTTTTATACTAATTAATCTTGCAGGATACTTCCACAGTCCAACCGGTCCAACCAGTAAAAAGTTATAAAACAAATTCCATGTCCGATTCAGTTTTGAAAACATTGGAGGTATATTATATGAGACAAAACTATATCAATTATACAGCCATAGGATGCCTTATTAAGAGTAGACAGGGTGGAGTTGGGGTGGGTGCGACGCCGATTAGGAGCCGACGGGAACTCCACCCCATCCCGCTAAGGCTCCTAACTTTGGGGAGGAAAGGAAATTGGGGAAACTTCGCCGATTCACAACACAATATCCTTTAATAATTTTTTTCAGCTAATGTGGGTTCCTCTACATAAAAGGCTACTTTTCATTTATTTATTTAAAAAAAATAATTGGGTTGGGTTTAGGGTAAACTCTTTGTAATTTAGGGTGAGTTAATAGTGATGTGAAAAATTTAAAAAGTTATGGGTGGTGAGCAGTGAGGGATGGACTCTCCTCATCCTAACGATAAAGAAAGAAATGTTTACCTGCTTGTTAGTAGTCTACTATACCATAATACTCCTTTGGTTATTTAATCAAAATTACCTTCGGAAACAACGACATTTGCCTTGATATGGTTGTTTATGGGTCTCGAATATAGAACCCATACAGATGTTAAGCGTGAATAGCGTTAAGTACTTAAGTTTATTATGAATTTCATAACGATGTTTTCTGACTTTGACTCCCAACTTTGCCAAATTCACAATTTTGACTCATATTCAAGTTTGACATATTTACGGCTTTCACATTCGCCTTTAACTTAATTATCATTTTTACATGGTATACTATTATATTTGTTACTCTAATTTTGGATGTACACACTGGTAACACATGTTACATTACAGAGTCAAAAAACATAGGTCGTCGCAACCTATAACTTATATCAAGCTAACACACCACACATTATAACTCTTGTAAAAACTATCAAGATATAATACACGTATAATGTCAAAAATCTTAATGTTAGTGTTATAATACGACGATGTCACAACATGAGATCCGATTAAGGGTGTTCATTCGAATTGAATGCGAATTAGGCGAATTGAATTGGTTGAATTGGGACTTTTAAAAACTGTATTCGTATTCGATCCACATTCGAATAAAAATCTATGTATTTTATTCGTTTAAGTTATTTGAATTCAAATCGAATTCGAATAGATTCGAATGTATACGCTTTATAAAAAATATAAATAAACAAACAGATCAAGTAACAATACAAATGTATCACCAACATAACATAAGTCTATAACATCACTCAAACAATGTGTAAAACATCAGCCAAACAATATGCAACATACTAGCACATCAAAAAGTTTAAAACATGTTAACAAAAGGTCTAAAACTGCATAATCAAACACAAAAAAAGACTATAAACAAGCTTAAAACCTGTAGAAACAACTAAACAGTTGTCACAGCACCAAATCATGTTCATATGTAGAAACAACAATTAAGATTGGGTAATGGGTTGGGTTTGAGTATATTTAACTTTACTTCAAACCCATTAAATCATATTCATGTATAGATAATTAATTAGATATATTAAAAAATATATAAATTTTTTTATTCGAATTGGGTGAATCGAATGCGAATACAGAAAATCATATTCGTATTCGATCCACATTCGACACAATTATTCGAATGACTAAGAATCAAGTTTTAATGACCTTAATCGAATTCGATTCAAATCGAATTTCGAATATTTCGAATTATCTACCTATTCTAATAATTGAGTAACACATCCACATGTCACCATTTTAACTACTCCACATAGGATTTTGCTTAGGTGTCATGTTCTAATTAATTTGATGGAGAATTTTTAGACGGGTCATGGTATGCTCCATATTCGAAATAACCTGATATGTTTAAATTAAAAATTCACAAATTATCATCAATTATCTCCTAATCCGATATGTTCAAATACAAAATTTACCAATTATCATGATCTATATATTAACCCGATATGTACCAAATATCATGAATTATCTCCTAACCTGATATGTTCAAATAAAAAACTTATCAATTATTATGATTTATCCTAACCTGATATGTTCAAATTAAAGTTTTACAAATTATCATTAATTATCTCATAACTCGATATGTTCAAATAAAAAAAATTACAATTATCATGAATTATCTCCTAACCCGATATGTTCCAATAAAAATTTACCAACTATTATAAATCATATCATTTATTGTAACATATGATTTTTTATATGAATATATTTGTAAATATCCAAATCGATTTAATAAGAGATATGTTAAAAATAAATTTAATATGTAAATTCAGTTAAAACCTTAAAATTAAAATCTGTGTAATACACGAATACTAATCTAGTCTAGTATTCGAATAATTAACTCCCCGGATCCAATTGTCACATCCCGTACGCTTTATACTTAAAATGCATCATCGATTTGAGAGGTAACCCTTTTGCTCGTCGGGGTTTCCGTACGCCGGAACAAGTAACTTAAAATTCATCCGAACATTTTGTCCGCCTTGTTTCTTCATCGGAGACGGTTTCAGCGTTCAAGGTTAGAATATGTTTTCATAACTACTTGCTTTTCGATTGCTACAACACTCATTTTGTTGCTTCGATTAATATCTCAAAATCACTCAATTTTCTGAATTCAAAACAAATTGCGATGATTATGCCCCGGTTTAGACTGATTGCTACTTGATCCTTGTGACAGTATGTTTACTAGGTACCCCAATCGTTAGGTTTTCGAAATTAGGGGTTTTAAATGTTGAAATTAGGGTTTCATTTATGTTCCATGTGGATAAAAACAGTGGGAAATTGTCTTAATTGCTAAAAAAATTCAAGCTTTTTAAGGGTTTATAATACGTTTCTATTTATTCCATCAATTTTATATTATGTTGATGATTGGTAATGGTAATGGTAATGGTATCATTCTTTTTGTTTAGAGTAATGGAACTAATTCACAAGAGACACAACACATCCGAGTTGGCACGAGAAGAGTTTATTAGCTACATGCCGGATATTGTGATAACTGATATTATGGATCGATTGCCAATACAAGATGCGGTGAAGACTAGTGTCTTGTCGAGAAACTGGAGGTTTAAGTGGACTTTGCTTAGCCAACTCGTATTTGATAGAAAGTTCTACGAGTATTTAAAAGAAACACAAGGTGAAGATGATTATGGGAGAATCGTAAGTAGGATACTTAATGATGTTAGAGGTTCCGTTACGAAGTTTGTCCTCTACGTAGACAACCCTGTGTTGGATGCTTATGTCTATCATCACTCGTTTTCGTTGTTTCCGAGAAAAAGAGATAAGGATCACACCGTGTTGGATGCTGATGATATCAATCACTGGATTTTGTTGTTGTCGATAAAAGGAGTTAAGGATCTTACTCTTAATAATAAGAATGAAAGACCTGAAACGCCACTTAAGTTGACTACACATCTTTTCTCTTGTTTAGAGTTGAAGCATTTGAATCTTTTTGATTGTTGTATCCATCCTCCACCTACCTTTCATGGTTTTCCAAATCTACTGAGCTTAGAGTTACGTTATGTAGAATTAGAAAGCGGGAAATTTGGCGACTTAATTGCTCAGTGCCCCGCACTTGAGATTTTGAACCTGGGTCGTCTCATTTCTGTCGGCAATATAAAACTAGTTGAGGAGATTGCAAAACTTGAAAATCTCAAAATACTATCTTTCTCATTGTGTGATCTTGACCCTACGATGATGATAAGTTCGAGTACTATCTTTGAACTTGTGGGTTCTCTTCCAAAGCTTCAAGAGCTTCGTATGGATTTTGTAATGTGTAAGGTACGGCTACATTGGATCTTTGAAATCTACATTACTTGAATCCACTCTCATTTATAATCTAATATTAATAACTAATAATATTTTGTTCGTGTAGGTGATAGACGGTGGTGCTAAAAAGAGGCTCCCTGCCATCTTTCCCGGCCTCAAGGCTCTTAAATTATCACAAATTGATTTAGACGATGAAAATTCGGTATCTTGTTTTTTTGATATAATTATGAGCTTCCAAAATCTGGAGACCCTTGAAATAACAGCATGTGAAGCAATAGTATGTATCACGCTGCTCTGTCTTATAATCACATATATACATCATACTAGTATTGTTTTGCATTTGAATTATACTAATAAATCTTGCAGGATACTCATGTGATGACACCTACACTTTGTTCTCTATTTTGTTCTGCGGAGACCTACAATACAATGGGGCTGTTGCATCTTCGAAGTGTTGTCTTTAAATATGTTGAAGGTTCAGTGAATGATGAACATTTGGTAAAGTATTTACTTGCGTGTTCTCCTTCCTTGAAAAAGATTGTTATTCATCCTCAGTTTCCGGTCGTAGTGTATGGTAAAAAGGTTATGCTTGCTGAGAAGTTGTTCAAGTTCCATCGAGCGTCCCCAGTGGTTGATTTTGATATATACTAGTTTTGAGAAACGCTGACGTGCTTGTTAGTCTATACCAAAATATTTCTTTGGTTATACCAAATGATTGTTACGTCTCTGTTTATGGGGCTAATGGAGAGCCCGTAGAAATGTGAATCGTGAACAGGTAATGATGCTGCATGCAATCTTGGTCGGACCAGTAAATGGTCGGTTCAAACTGAAATCAGAAGTCATGGGGGCTGCAGTTTGTGACTCTGCTATGCTGGATAGCTCATAAAAAACTGATGGGCCTAAATATAATCATATGATTGTAAATTGTCAACAAAATGTGCGGATTTTAGCAGTTGGGAGATGTTCTGTTAAGTTGGAAAAAATCCATCTACAACAAAAATATATGCTTGTCCAAACCTGCCTCGTGACCTGACATGAAAAAAAAATCCGATCAAGCGATTCCCCAGCCGACTTGCATAAAACATGATAGATGAAATGTTGACGCCTGCGTGAATATTAACGGTTAGCGGATTTTGTTCATCGGTAGCTTTCATAAGAACCCATTTGACCCATGAAATTGCCCGTATTTTGAATATTGTTAATTAGTGGATGACTCAAATTTAATAATGTAGGATGATGTTTTGCTTAATAAATGCGACCTGATCTAGCCTGCACTAAACTAGAACATCTAAATCAAGCGACATTCAAACACCGAAACTTTTTGACACACGTTAAATTATATTTGGGTCTGTCAGTCACTGATCAATCTTACATAGAGAAAGATTTACAAAAAGTTAGAAACTAAACAAACCAAAGTGCTTATTGTTAAGTTAACGTTATGTATTTATAAGATTTTTCTTTGGTAGTGTTTGAAAGTTTTAGGTGCTATTTGTTTTTTTATGCAGGAAAATGTCTATAGCGGACCATATTTGTAGACATCTGTGGGAAATGAGGTGGATTACACCTCTGTAATTTGTAAGAAGAAGACTATCTTCTGACAATGTCTACGCGGCGCAAACTTAAAATCATGCACAAACGTTTTCTAAAATACAAAAAAGCACCTCAGTGTTTCTTTAATGAAACTATGTGGGACAAAATGAGTTGGAAAGTTTCAGTTATATAAGATTGTATCTTGTGTTTTAAAAGGTCTATTTATGTAAATCTTTTAGAACTTAATAGAATTATCTGAGTATAAAGTTTCAGTTATATAAGATTGTATCCTATGTTTTAAAAGTTGTATATTTAAGTAAACCTTTTATAATTTGATAGAATTATCTGTATATCGTTCTCAAATGCGTTATAGTATAGTACAAATATAAGAGTTAATTATGCGGACCATCCCAATGGTTACACATGGCACTAACAAACGTTAAGTTTCTCGATTAGTTTTTTTAGACGATGACCAAATTACAAGATATTTATACACATAGATAATAAAACTTTAGAAGATATTTTATACATTTTCATAATTGAATATTTAAAGTCTTTAATATCTATCTATACCTTCTAATAAAAAAGGGTTTTTAATGCCACATGGCATGCAATGGAGCCATTGTTGACATTATTTTCCCGCCAATAATATATTACATATTTAATCCTTTTACTATTACACAACATACGACCATGATATAATATATCTACCTATCATTTACAAAATAATTATCATATTAGTAATATATTTTTCTCTATCAATTACAAAAATAATTACCATATTCTTACAGAGATAAAAATATCAATTACCAAAATATATATTAATAATATTCCAAAGTATTGATTTTTATATTAAATACTATTTAAACATTGTTTTTGTCTACTACATTAGTTTATCGGTCTCTTATCTATATACCAAAGCTCATGACTGTATCAGTACAAGTTGTCATCCATTTATACAATTTTAATAGATTTTTATGCTTGTGAATCTAAATTTGTCTTCTAATTTTTCTTATATGGGTTTTGTTTTTGTTGGTATTAGAGAATGTACACAAGATGATAATAATTTATAATTTATGGCTTATTCGTCATATGATTCTTTATTTATTATGCTCGATAATAATTAAAATATTTTTAGTTATTCAACTCGTGTAACACACGGGGTAAAATCTAGTTAGTTATGTATTAAAGTTTTAGTATATATCGGGTTGTGTGCGTAATTTTTTTAGTTCGGACCTTCAAGTGATATTAATTTTTATTAAGTAGCACATGGCATATCGTCTCATTTTACGGTGAACTGCCCAATAAAATTCATAATATATTATTGAGTCTGTATAACTCAATACAAACCATATGCCAGTAGCCAAATATCTACGCAAGTGGTCAAAAGCCATCGCCCATCGGCACTTGTTATCCACACATCCATATCTACATCCACTGTATGGGACCTTGCATGAAATTAATACACTCCCCAATAATTTTAAGACGTGTGTCCATTTTTTTTAAATAATACTGGTCCCCTTGTATCATATCATCTTCAACCCTAAATAATTTCTTCTATAAATAATAGTACAATCTAAAATTCAACACATTCATTTTCTCAATTATTAACTTAATAATTCACTTGTTTTATCATTCATGGATGTGTTTCAAGATCTTCCTCATGATGTTGCTCTTCAATGCTTGGTTCGAGTTCCTTTCGACCAGTTTCATAGTGTTCGATCCGTATGTAAGGCGTGGAAAGCTCGGGTTGACTTGCCGGAGCTTATTCGGCTTCGAAATGACATTGGTAAAGCTCAGTCTCTTGTAGTTCTATCCCAGGCGCGAGTGAGTCCGAATGGAACAAGGAAGTGTTTGGATGGTTTGGTGTATCGTTTAGTGGTTTTGGAGCCGGATACGGGTAGGTGGTCGGAGATGCCGAGTTTACCGGAGTTTGAAAATGGGTTGCCATCCTTTTGTGGGATGGTTGCCGTGGGTTCGAATTTGGTTGTTTTGGGTGGGTATGACTCAAGTACTAGGAATTGTGGTAATTCGGTTTTTATTTTTGATTTTCTCTTAGCTAAGTGGCGTCGTGGTGCGGACATGCCAGGTGGACCTAGGTCGTTTTTTGGTTGTGCGAGTGATGGTGAGCGAACGGTGTTTGTTGCAGGCGGGCATGATTTGGAAAAAAATGCACTTAAATCCGCATGGGCGTATGATGTGGTAGAAGACAATTGGTCCCAACTACGTGACATGGCAAAAGAGCGTGACGAATGTGAAGGCTTGTTCCATTGTGGAAATTTCCACGTCATTGGTGGGTATCCGACAAACATGCAAGGTCACCTCCATCAAAGCAACGAGGTATTTGACACGTCAGCTAGAAAGTGGTTAGAATGCGACGATGTGTTCTTGGAGATCCCAGATACCCCTAGATGTTATGCTGAAGGTACTAATAATAAATTATACACATATCAGGCTAATGATGTGGTCGTGTTAGAAGATGGCAAGTGGCAGTTTGTTGCAAGAATGCCCGTAGAGGTGGCAGCCACATCGTATCTAGTAGCATTCCTTGGCCATCTCTTGTTGATCGGTTCATCGAAGTATGGGGAGCCTAAAAATGTTTATAAGATGGATTTGAATGAGCATATTTGGACGAAAGTTCACGTACCTATAGAGTACTCTGGTCATGTTGAGTTGGGTTGTTGTCTAATTATTTGAGTTTTAAACTATGGACCATGCTAGAAATTTTATATACTAAAAGATTAAAGTATGATCTTACATATAGTTGTAAATGTCAGAATTATTCGAGTTAGAAACCGGTGGGAGTTTGTTTCATACAATGAACTTATAACTTGTGGTTAAGTAACATGTGAGATCTATATAAAAAAATATCAAACATAAACAATATATATAACATTGGACAATATAATACGATTTAGTTTTTTTTTAACGGTAATATTATTAAAAACTCAAGCCTAGCAAGACGCTAGGCCTGACACCAAACACCATAACAATTACATTTGAGGACTATTACATCAATTCCGCCAAACAATATTATCAGTACTCCTAGCCCTATATTTCAACCATAAAAAAATATTAGACCATAATAATACGATTTAGTTGATCACATTAAGTTAGAGATAAAATTGAATACTACAAGTATTGTATTTACTCAAATTTAATGCGCATTGCCCCTAGGGTCGTGTGAAACAGTTGGTTGGTGCCGGTCAGCATATCCGATAAACATACTTTTTAGTTACTATAAAAGAGCTCGTGATCTACAAGTAGAATCGATGCATCACCATATTATTTAAAGTTAAAAGCTTTTGATTTTTGGGAAGTACATGTCCTTTATCAATTAAAAAAGGTTATTAAGAAAGACTAATTCACGCATCGAGATAAATTTACACATTTTTGTTAAATTTCCATTGTTGACGTTTCTAAGACAGACTTAAAACATTAAAATCAAAATAAACGCTTAATCGCATAATAGTTTTAAAAGCCATTAAAAAGAAAAGATGGTTAAAAAGCGTTATTTTTGGGAAGAAAATAATTTTGGGCTTAAGAATGAACAGAACAGATTAGGGTTTGCTTTAAAACCCGATCTGATCTGCTGCTTCAGGTAACCGAAACTGAGCATTAATCTCTCAATCTAGGTATGATTTATTTGAATTAAAGGGTTATTGTAGATATCAAGTAACTTGCTTTGACTGTTACAGCATTTTTTATAAAATGTCAACTTAATGTTAATATTAATATACTCATTTGTTGACAATATTATGAATTTATGATTGCTATGTTGTTGTTGTTGTTGTTAGAATAATGGAATTGAGTCAGGGGACACATGATAAAGCATCCAATTTTGCACCACAAGATGTTGATGTTGATGTTGATGTTGATGTTGATTTAGATTTTATTAGCAGCATGCCTGATATTGTGGTAACTAATATTCTTGATCGATTGCCAATAAAAGATGCGGTGAGGACGGGTATCTTGTCGAGAAACTGGAGGTTTAAGTGGAATATGGTTAGCCAACTTGTGTTTGATGAGAACTTTTTTAAGTGTTTACTGAAAACAGAAGGTGAAAAGGATATTGGGAGGATTATAAGTAGACTTCTTTTTCATATTAAAGGTGCCATTACAAAGTTTGTTCTCTTCATAGACGAACTAGGGTACTCGGTAGATGTTGAAGATATTAGTCATTGGATTTTGTTCTTGTCCCGAAAAGGAGTTAAAGATCTCACTCTTGAGAGGAAGATATTAGGAACACCACTTAAGTTGCATTCCCATCTCTTCTCTTGTTTGGCGTTGAAACATTTGAAGCTTGCTTACTACTGGCTTGATCCCCCGGCTAATTTTCGTGGTTTTCCAAATCTATTGAGTTTAGAGTATTGTTTGGGAAACATTGAAAGTGGGAAATTTGGAGAGTTTCTTACACGATGTCCTAACCTTGAGATTTTGAAGTTGGGGTTTACTTTACCTCGCGGCAAAGTGAAGCTAGTTGAGATTTCAAAACTTACAAATCTAAGAATATTATCTTTGTCTATGTGTAATCTTGACAATACGCGGAGCGCAAGTACTATCTTTGAGCTTGTTGTCTATCTTCCAAAACTTCAAGAGCTTCATTTGGATTTTTTACATTGCAAGGTAAATCTAGGTTTGGTCTTTAAATTAAGTTTACATTACAGTATAAGTCTAAGGGGCTGTTTGTTTCACCTCTTAATGGTTCAGTTCAGTGCTTAATCATTCAGATTCAGCATTCAGACCTCTGAATGGTTCAGTTAAATGCTGAATGGTCAATAAATAGAAAGATGCTGAATGAAACTGAATGAAGCATGTACCAAACTTATCATCATCTGAAGTTTTTACCCTAACATTCCTTCTATTGATAGAGCCTCTTAATGGTTCAGACCTCTTAACCATTCAGCACTTAATGATTCAGATGTTGCCAAACAGCCCCTAACATGACTGTAGTAATAATTTGTCTATTTTACAGCATATTCATTATATTGCAACAAAGATTATGAATTCTTTAATTATTTTTCTTATAGTTGACTGAAGATGGTGCTAAAAAGAGGCTCCCTACCACCCTTCCGTGCCTCAAGACTCTTAAACTATTAATAATAGATTTAGGCGATGATAACAAGTTATCTTGCGCTTTTGAAATGATTAGGAGCTTTCCGGATCTACAGACCCTTGAAATCACAACAACTATTTGGGTATGTATCGTACTTTTCATCTTATAAACTCATATATAGTTTTGCATATGAATACCAGTGATACTTGCAGGATGCTGTCCCGCCACCTGCGATTTGTTCTCTAGAGGTAGACTACAGTACAATGGTGCCGTTGCAGCTTCGAAGTGTTGTCTTTGGATATTCTAAAGGTTCAGAGAATGAACTATTTTTGTTAAAGTATTTACTTGCATGTTCCCCCTTTCTAAAAAATATTTTTATTCGTCCTTTCGGGCTCCTAGAGTCCGATGAAAAGTTAATGTTTTCTAGGAAGTTGTTGAAGCTCTATCGAGCCTCGCCCCTTGTTGTTATTGATCTTTACTAGCGTTAGGACGAGAAGAAAACTTTGGTGAAATGAAGGCCTGTTTGTTACTCTCTTATGAATTAAGAATTTAAGATGCCATTTTGTATTTCCCATGGATTTTATGTGAATTTGGATGCTTTTTGCCCCACTTTAGCTTATGTTATCCAGGGTGTTTTAATTATGACCACAGCACACTTTAGACCATCTGCAACTCCACCTATAAGTGATCAAACTGGGTTTGGTTCCAGTTTCAAACTGGTTTCAGATTGGATCAACGGACGTTAAAATCGGTTTTTGATGGAACCAACCCAAGTGATCAAACTGGGTTTGGTTCCAGTTTTTGATTGGTTCTATGTGTTATACGTGCAAGTCTCAATGGCGTTACGCCTAGCTATCTTGTACTTCACCCTCTTATCTTCCTCTGCAAACTCCTTAGCTTATAAACCAACCGTTTGATTTCTTCTTGACCTAGTTGTCGTAATGTGATTATGATCTTTCGCCATGAACACCTAATGAATCGGGTTCAGTTGGATACATTTTCATTATCACAACCACATTGAAACGGGCTTAAACCGCCAATAACAAGAAAAGAAATCAAACATGTGCGTTGGCCATGTCAAACTTTCCGAGGCTCAAAGTTCCGGAAAGCAATGGTTGGATGTCTAAGATATGTAGTGTTAAGCTGGGACTGAAACAATTAATGCCATCAAAATCAATGTACGAAAATTGAAATTTTACTCCAAAATAATTAAAAAAGGCATTGTTCGGGACGAAAGTGTGTGGGATGACATCGGATGTGTCCGGGTCATTGTGGTGCTAGTTGTTGTGGTTGTCTTTGTGCCTGTTGATTTGAAATTTTTGCGGGTAACTGTTTGAGTCAGGGCGGTGTGGGTCATGGTCGGACACGTTCATGTCAAAGTGTTGCAAGTAGTCGTCAGGCCTATTCCGGTTATAGTGTGCAAGTCTCGTCGCGAGTGAGTTGAATTCCTTCACATTTTAAAAGGAATTTTAATTACTACAAGTAAAGAAATTTGATGAAATTTCAATTTTAATTCTTTATTAACCAAGCACATCACTAATGGATTCAAATTTCAGTTTCATCCAATAATGCAAACCAAATATCCAAAGAAATGAAATTCAAATTCCAGTTCTATTGAATTCAATTTCATTCATACAAAACATACGTACCCTAAGTTTGTACAAAGATATTTTATTAGTGGTGTTCATTATTTGAATGTTATTCAAACAATTCAAAATTCGATTTGAATAACTAAGTCGAATTCGAGTTTTACTTAAACCAAATCAAATCCTATTCAATTCAAATAAAATAACTCAAATGCGAATCGAATTTGGATTTGATTTCTCATATTCGATTTGAATAATTTGAATGAGGATTAATTATATGTATATATATTTTAATTTTTTATATATGTTATATGAGCTTTATAGTTTAAAATGTTAGGTTATGTGTATAGTTGAAAATTATAAGTATTTATAAAAACAAACGGCACAAAAACTATTGGAAAATTATAAGCATACTTCTTCTTCTTCATGTTAAAGGAGCCATAACAAAGCTTGTTCTCTACGTAGAAGAGAGACGAGTCAAAAACTTCATGGTTAACTAATCATTACCGAATAGATGTTAAATGCAAGATGAAATATAGGGTATGAAATTGTGTACATATGAAAGTACAGGGCAAAATGACATTTTTACCCCTCAGATATGGGGCATGTGTGAGAGACTTAACGGAAAATTAGATGTAGTTAGTGTTCGAGACAATTTATGTTAAAAAATAGAAACATAGGGACCAAAACTGTTAAGGTGGGACTGAAATTGTTAATGATATCAAAACACATGGACAAATCAAAACTGCAATTTACTCTAATATTTAAAAAAAAATGAATTTTAGTTAACATGACAAGATACATGTGTTATAACCAAAATAAATAAATTGATAACTCGTGGGGTTAAGAATTAATTTTTTATTAATTTGTTTGTTTCAATTTTTTTCCAAAAGACAAGTATAGTATAGGCTTTTGAAATGATTAGGAGCTTCCTGAATCTGCAGACACTTGAAATCATAACAAGTTGATTTCCGAGATATGTAGTTGGTTCATCACTTCATCAAAGGTAAACTCTACTCTAGTTTCGCTGTCGCGGCTTAGAAAGGTTCTCTTTACATAAAGCTTCAGGCATTGAAGCATATTTGTTTCATCCTCTTAATGGTTTAGACTATTTGTCTCGCGAGCAGATGTCTGAATAGTTAAGACATTTGTCTCTGAACGATTAAGCATTATACAGAGTCTGAATGGTTAAGAGCTATTATCTGAATTGGTCATACATTTTTCTTTAAATAGTTAAGCAAAATACTAGCTCTTAATGGTTCAGACCTCTTATTGATTCAACACTTAATGATTCAAATCTCTTATTGGTTCAGCACTTATCAATTCATATGCTGCCAAACAGCCCGTAAAAGTTATTTTTTTATTTATAGCATATTCATTATATCTTGTAACAAATCTTTTGGATATTCTAACTACTTTTTTTGTATAGTTGACAGATGATGCTAAAAACAGGCTTGTTACTGTCTTTCCCTGCCTCAAGGCTCTTGAATTATCAAGAATAGATTTAGACAGTGACGATATGGTATCATGTTTGTTTGAGATGATCAGGAGCTTCCCAAATTTAGAGACCCTTAACATTTTGTCAATTCTAGTATGTATCGCATTGCTTGTTTAATCATCACACGCACGCAAACACATATATGAAAGTTTTGGTATTTGAATTATACTGAAAAATCTTGCAGGATAATCTTGCGGAACCTGTACTGTGTTCTCTTTTTTCTTCTCCGGAGACGTACAATACAATGGGGCTTTTGCGACTTCAAAGTGTTGTCTTTAGGCTTGTTACTTGCGTCTTCTCCTTGTTTAAAAAAGATTGTTCTTCGTCCCGAGCAGCAGTTGCCAGGGTCTTTTAAAGAAGTTATGGATGCTAGGAAGGTGTTGAAGTTCCATCGAGCATCACCTAAAGTTGATATTGTTTTATCCTAATTTTCGTTGTTTTAAACTCATCTTTTAATTATTTCCTGCATATTTGCAAGGATGTCATCAATAGTTTATGATGTCCTCTAGACCTCTACCATTTCAAGTATTTGTTTAAATGAAAGTGTTGTTTTAGAAAACACTTTACAAGGTAAATATTGACTAAATGTGCTGATAGAGTTATATCTTTCTTTCTGTTAGAAAAATGGAACTAAGCCCTGGGATATATAAAGGATCCAACTTTGCATCAGAAGATTTGAATTTAATTAGCAACATCAAGTCGATCAGATAGCTAGTGTGATAAAATAATCTGGGTCGATTGTCATTACAAGATGGAGTGAGGTCTAGTATCTTATCGAAAAATTGAAGGTTTGAGTGGACTATGACTAACAAACACGTATTTGATGACAATTGATATTGATATTGATATATATACTAATTGAAACGCTACATCGCGTTTTAACTCTTTTTTTTACTTTAACGTATTAACGGTTTTAATTTCAAACTTTTGATATTTCATTGTTTTTTAATATGTGACACATTACGGTTTTACACCATGACATACAGGACGTGACTTTTTTTTATCAACAAATGTGACGAACTCAAATGCGTAAGACCCGATTGTATGACCCAGCCGCTGCAAAACACGGCCCGGCCTTAAATCTAGTTTCTTTGAATGCTTAACAAAAAAAAGAAGACGAAATACTTATGCCAGAATTATAACTTATAAGTAGGCTTCTTCATTTTAGAGATGTCATAACATGTAAGAGCCGAGCCTATTTACAATCAAGCTTTTTGCGAGCTTTTTGAAAAGCCAGCCAATGCGAGTTGTTGGTGGTGGTGGCTACTAACTCATGGGATTGAGAATTAGTTTCTTAATTATTTGTGTTTTAGACTAAATTACAAGTTTCTTCCTTTATTTGTATGTGAAGTGGCGTTCCCAGTTTTGAACGCGGACTTGGGGTGTTTTTTTACTCGGTGTCCCTAGCTTACTTGAGGATTTGAACCTTGATTCTCTTTTATCATGTGTAGGCAATATTAAACCAAACATCTAAATATGATTTGTTCTATTACATGGATATCATCAAACCTTGCCCCTTTGCCCGTGATCACAATCACAAAATAAGCTATAACAACGCCCCTTATAACTTGAAGGGAGGCATCGTGCTGGGCGAGATTGGCACATCACATTGCCATCACACATTCATTCACACCCCGCTATAAATTGTGTTATACCTTGAATGACATGGTTGGCTCCTCCATATATCTCTTTTCTTTTTTATTCACAAAAGACATTCTACACAGCCAAATATTCAAATCTCATGAACTTAGATGCAGTCGGTAAATAAACAACCCATGAACAATAGCATGCACTTGACACCCAATCGTCTAGAACTAGAGATCTTCATTCAGGTTATGTTCTAAAACAGCTCCATCAGCTGCTGAACAACATCTGCAACAAGAAAGATAATGTCAATGCACAGCATATTGACAAAAGTAGATGTACCATATGCACAGTTTTAACCCATTTACTTAACGAACTGGATGATTTGAGCAAACAACTAGCTAATTCAAAAATTTTAATAATTAATGTAGCCATATATAACAGGCAACAAAGGGTTCATGGATCAACCCAAGCCAGTTAACCAGCTAAAACGACCTGTAAAATCACATACCCTTGAGCACAGATGGCGGTGTGTAAAACTCTTGCCAGACATTTTGATAAGATGTAAGATCCATATTTAATGATCTTGCAGCAAGATACGCAGCCCCGGCAGCAATCTGGTGCGGTTTGAACTGAAGCCAAAGTGAGCTACGCAGCCTGCACAAAAATAAAACTATTTTAGAAAATAACATGAAACAAAAATAACCAGTGAATAACATAATATTAAACAAACCTATGATTAACAAACCATTTGTAGCAATATAAAGAATGATCAACATCTGGCACGTCAACTATTTTTTAGTAATTACCAAGAGTCCCAAGTTAGAAGGCGGGCCAAAGCAATTTTCACTTACCAAAAAAGAAAGCAGCATCTGGTGAACATTTTTCCATGAATCTTGTGCAGAATTGCAGAGAGTGCCATTAGCATAAAAAAGATTTTCACGGATGAATTTGGATCCCAGTAGTTTAATTGAATAGGCCCGGGTAACTAATAAGGCTAACAATGCCACCCTAAGAAAGCCTTCTTTCAGTGGAAACTTTCCAATATGTGCATGTTTTAAGCTAGATGCTTGTTTTTTTCTTCTCGAACAAAAACTTGCAGCAGCTCTAAAGCTAATGATATATTGTGAATATCAACTTCAACCTACTTACGAGCTACACAGACTCCAAGCATCAAACGTGCTTATTGCAAACTTTGGCTGTTTTACTTATACTTTCCTTCACAACGTGTGTGTATATATATAGAGAGAGTATCATTGTACAAATAGAGTACTTTAATCGTACTTAAAACATCAATACTTAGTAAATTAGTTGTCCTAAAGAAAACAAAAATAAAATATATATACATATAAAAATAATTACTGAATTTTAAAGAAAAAAAGACCAAATGCTTAAAGCCTTGGCCAACCCAACCATTTTGACACATTTAAAAAAGTACCTGCTTTGACACGGGCTCGTTATATCCATTACCCAACAAGCCTAAGCCACCCATTTTACAATCTATAGTTCCTTATACTACGTACACTTTGTGCAAGACAAACCTTACCATATGCTGAGATGTCATGTGCGTCAGTCATCCAACCAACTGTAAGATATTGGATTTACTAACTACGTTGTAAGTCAGAAGGTCATGCCAACCGACATACCCACCTCTGCAAAACTTGGTTTAAAGCGTCCAATTTTTTTTCTTTACTAGTAAAGTTGTATTATACATTTTTTGACAGGCCAAAAATGAATAAAGTTCAACTTTAACCCGAGACATCCAACTGCCACCTATACCTGCCCAACTTAACACTATACAAGACAATCCTCCTAGCACAGCCATAACTGCGAGAACCAGATATATAAGAAAAGGCATGCAGAATATAACTTTTTCGTAATCCACCACTAGAAAGAGAAAAGCTGATGCCCAGCTCAAAGACATCACCCACTTTAACCATGCACCTCAAAACTTAACCTATAAGTACCCAGACAAGCTGCCAAACTCATTTTTCATTATGTTCAAATCCCAAAGCTCCTACTAAATATCTTTACTATTTTATTAGTCTACTCAAACATGATAACAATTCTTTTGGATGAGTGAGTTGATTAGAGCATTTTAGTAACAGTATTTTGCAGATTATAGATTTACAGTTTTATTTTTTGTCATTAAAGTGGTTAACCACTAACCAAACTGCAGGTAGCTGCAACTTGAGATTAACCAAAATAAGGTTAGGTTAAGTTCGCCTTTTAGCAGAACCACGTATGAGGTTAAACAACCATTGAACACCTCCTAAGTCAGACATCATGTAAAGAAAGAATTTCATAGAAACTGCATATCTATCCACCAGATAAGAAAATCATACAGGCGTGCATGCATGCTACTCTTCTATTGACCCTGCAATGATATTTCAGTCCAAATAAATCAATATTTAATAACGACAACTACACGTGGCTGGTGAATAAGAGAACAGAAAAAGATTACTGGATCAAGTAGATAAGTGCACAAAATAACTCAATATTCATAGTAGCCTGTTATCTTACGTTAATCCAGATACGATAAATATCACACCACCAAATTTAAAACCCAGGTATGATTATATTCAAATTCCATAGAACTTGTTAAAAGAGGAATGATGGCTCACCCTTCACTAACCAAGCTCAAAGCATGGTTGACCAAAAGTGACTGTGCAAGCCCTAATTTGTCAAGAATTGATGTAAGATGAGCATACGGATGTTGCACATTAAGCTCAAAGTTTAGGGTTGTTAAGACCAACTGCTCAGCTTCAGTCACCCTCTCCCGGTATTGATCAAACCAATCCTGTGAAATATTGTTTCATCAGATAAAGATTTATACAAATTTAAAAAATATTACAGAACTTGTGTACTCACCACAGGGAGTAAATAGCGGAGTACATTGAAATCCTGCTTGTGGAAAATTTCAGAGGACGCTTTCAAGACGCTATTCAGAGGGCAAGGTGTCTCTTCAGACTTTGCAGCAAGAAAAAGAGTAGCAGTAGCAATCAACTGCAAGATAATTTAAGCAAAAACATAATGAGTATTATTAATAACTCGTATGTATGGAAGTTAACATCATTAAACATAACTATTTTTAGTTAATTACCAAAGAGACGTATTAACTTACAAATCTATCATGTGATGCGTGTGACCTTCGGACAAAAAACCGATGGCATAGAACCATAGCTGTTCCAATAGTAGTTTGTGGCCTGTAATAAAAATAAAAAAAATGTTGTCAAATATCAAAGTGAGCACAATTAGACAAATATTTATACTGCATAAGTTAAAATTAAACAAAAATATTCCACATACAGCTCAAGACGAAGCCCAAGGTTCTGAAGGAAGGCACAATAAGAGTAGCGTAAATGTGTTTCCTGCAAAGCATCAATGCCATCTTTTCTGGAAGGAGAAAACCTCTCGATTTCATCACGTGACATAAATTCAGAATCTTGTTCAAATGTTGCACGGTCACGTTTATAGCTAGTAGATGTGATCTTAGAGCTTGTAAGGGGAAATGCATATGTCGAGGATTGGTTATAAGATGTACCGTAACTTTCCCAGTTAGTGGCAGAAAATTTCTTCCTTTTATGAGAAGGCTGAACTTCCGGATCAACGTAATTGTACATGTTATACTGCTGTCTAGACTCATTGGAGAACTCATGGGTATTGTTATAGTTTCTTCTATGGTTATTATTACTGTAACGCCTGTTAGTGGTGCCGATTGTGCCATACATGTGAGGCTCATTTCTTCCAAAAGAAGATATGTAATCACCATGAGGATACTGATTGTTGTTTACTGGGTGATAAAAGGACATTGTTCCTGTGGAAATGTTCAATAGCTAATCAACAAATAAAAAGGGCACAATTAAACTAAGAACATCTACCTCTACGAAAACTAATAAAACGGTAAAGTTTAGCCGCATGTCATAATTTTAGGTTATCCCCATAGGCAAGATCATATCCTATGTGGCAGCACCACATTTGCCTAAAACTTAAAAGGCACACAATTCTTTCGATCGGATCAAATCAACCCACCCACCCATCTTGTTACTCATGTATACGTTTTTCGAACCACGTAATACACGAGTTACTAACCTACTACAAATATAAAGATCAAAACTTTAGTTTCTGCTACAAGAAACCCAAATCAGGTTCACATATTTAACAATTTTTATTCAACAAAATCAGACAAATAGATCAACAAGCAAAGAAAAAAGAGATCTTGGGCATGAAGAAATTAAAAAAAAAACACAAATCTGTCCATATCTCACAGCAAACAGCTATAAATTTTCAAACTAAAACAACAGATCACCTTTTTTTTATAAAATCAAAATCATACCGATGATTTTATACGACGAGAGAAGCTCGATCCGACGTCTGGAGCGTCTTCGAATTGGGGGAGTTGTGGAGAAAGAAGAGCACCGCCGATCGACGGTTGCTGTTGCTGTTGTTTTTGTTGTCTGAGTAGTAGATCGGCGTCAAGGGGATCAACGGAGGGGGAGATGATAAGAGGCTTGAGAGAGTTGATTGATTGTAAAGATGATAGATGATCTTGTTTGTGAAAAAAGATTAGGGCTTGTAGATATTTGTTCCATCAAATCTTTTGAGGTTGAATTGTATTTTGGCCGGTGCGCATTTTCTGTTGTGTCTTCAAACGCTTTTGTCATCTCATATACGTCTCGGTTTTTCTTATTGTTTTACTTTTGTCTTTACTAGTTTAGTGTCCGCGCTACGCTTGGGAACATAATTCAAGTGATGCTTTTAAGGATGTTCATGAATGTTCCATTTAGTTTTGAGACAAAACCGTGGTAAAACGGAACACATGATATATTTTTAAAAATTAGATTTTTAGTATAGCAATATTATACTCAAATTAAAGAGAATAAAGTGTTTAGTTTTATGGTGTAGTTTATTTTTTTTAAAATCATATAAAAATGTTATGTATATTTATAAAACACTGAGGTCTTTAATTGTATGTTATTATTAACTTTATTCATAAGTTTCATTTTTAAACCCTATCAAATATAAACCGACTCACGTACACCCCTTGTAGTAAAGGGTTAAAAATATAAATACTTTTAAATTTTTCAGAATTCTTCAAAATATTAGGGGACCAAAAATGTAATTAGTTTTATTATAATAAATTTTATATACATATACATATTTTAAATAAAAATCATTATTGTGAGATAAACTCTCATATTATGCCACATAAGCCAGAAGCTTTAAAATTGTGCCACATAAGCCAGAAGCTTTATTGATAAAAGGAGGTTGAGGTAGAAGTACATATCAAGGTAAGGTTGGTATATTCTCCATTCAGTTCCATTCAATATCTTTCTGTCTTTTAACAATTCAGTACTGAACTGAACTAACGGTCATGTCAAATTCTATTTCCATGTCTTGTATGATCTTACGAAAAAGACACTCGTCAATGCATGTTGGGCTTTAGGGGGCAGTGTCCTTGTTAGTGAAATCGTGAAGTCATAGCTTGTAGTTGTATCACAAAGACAAGCCAAAACACAACCATAATTCGAATCCATACCACATATACCACTTTCACGTAAAATGTGGTCCTATAGGACCCAAAATTGGGCCCTCGAGGCCATAAAAGCATCAGATGAAGCCTCTACAGCCGAATACAACCCCAAACCTCCGAACCTAATAGGTAAGAAAGCAATTGTTAATATGTAATGGAGAAAACAAATATTAAAACAACTTAAATATTTAATTAGATCACATTAGAAAACAGTCTGTGTAATTAACTAACTTTAATTATTTGTTTTTAGTTTAATGTATAGCTTTTATGTCTTTGAGATGTTTAACTTCGAAAACTAAATGACATCTAGTATTAAAATAGAGTGAACAACTAAAATAAAAAAATTATAAATATATCAAAGCTATATTAAAAATAGGTTAGTACTCGTGGGTACCTATTGGGTTGAAAGGTAAAAATATTTATATATTCTTATAAAGCCATCACGACCATGAATAATATGAAAATATTAGTATAACTTAACTTTTGAACAATTTTTAAAAGTGTATGTTAGTTTTAAATATTTACATCTCTATTAATAAATCTATATCTATATGTATATACCTTCTAATAAAAGAGGGTTTTGAAGGACACTTGTCATTCATTGAAGGCACTTAGAGAATCGTTTTTCCGCTCAAAATTTTAATAACATTTTTATTAGATGAAGATTTTCATTTCATAATTAATCATTTGTTAATAAATTCAAATTTAACAAGATAATCAAATTAAATTATTTCCAAAAATATATAGTTTTGAAAATATAAAAATCATATTAATTTTTTAATTCATTTGCTTTCCGATCCTGATTATTGTTTTTCCATAATGTTATTTAAATCTAACAAGTTTCATTCGATTGTTAAAAAATGTTCAGCATTACAAAATGTAATGTTTTTTATCAATGCGTATACATTGCTAAGTCAAGTCCTGACGAAATTCTTGCCAAATATAAGCATGTCTATTGTCCATAGAATTTGATTTTTAATGTTGTAATATGTAAGTTATTTTCAACTATTTTTTTTGCTAAAGGGAAAATCATATGTTAACCTAACGAATTTTATATTTTGTTCCAGTTAGGTTACTTAAACTTTTTTTTTTCAATTAGATAACTTAAGTTTAAATAGTGTTCCACTCTTAGGTAAATTAACGTGTATAAAAGGTAATCATTAATTTTTAGATGCATTTGAGACCCGTTTTGTGTTTTTTACCATCAACTAAATATTCTTAGAAACTTTTAAAAATTCACATTTTATTTTATCGTCTATCTAATATTTTCAACTTTTAGGGGCGGCAAAAAGGCATTATTTGGGCGGCAATTTTGGGCGGAGATCTTATAAGCGGCAAAGTTGATTTTACATAGCAACCCTTTCCCGCCCATGTTTCCTTCTACATTCATCCTTACCATGTTTGCCTCTTTCAAACCCTAAGTCTGTTTCGACTCATGTTCTTGTCAACACCCTACTGTTACAATTTAGATAACGTTTGTTTTGGAAAGATACCATATTTCTCTCTCAATCTTTTTTCTCTCTGTCCATCACCTATACTTTCCATTTGTAAGTCCATATTCAATCACGATTTTCTTTATTCTTTTATCCAAAAGAACAAGAGTTGCAGGTTTTAGGGTTATTACCGCAGACAACAAGATGATGGTTTTCATGAAAAAATTGAAAGCGACTCACTTTGAAATTGAAGTGAACTTCGAAGATAAGGTTTCTTTTTGTTTTTTATTTCTACTTTTGCTGAATCTTTATTGATATTTTTAATCCATTTTGAAGTTTTCAAATCGATTTTTCTAATCTAAGTTTTGGATAATGTATCTATGTTGGTGTTTTCATTTAGGGGTTTGTTTTGTTTATGTGAGTAACTTATTTGACAAGGTTATAGTTTTTTATTCGATTAAGTTTCTTGATGATATTTAGTTGGGATTATAAAGTTTCTTAAAAACCTGCTATAAAGTTAAAGGGCAAATGAGGTTGACATCTTAGTTCCTTAAGATATATAATGATGTGGTTTTTGAAAGTCATTTGGATTTCACAATCAGTTTTCAAAATCCAAATGGGGTTATGGGGATTTGACTTATTCTCAATTGTTATCTTTCATGTTGGGGCAATATTTTTATTTCTGTTGTGGGTTTTCGAGTATTGATCTTTTGAATGTCACTTTGATTTTGAGATCACTTTTTAAAACCGATTTTGGGTTGAGTAAGATCTGCAGGAAAAGACTTCATTTTGTTTTCCAAGATTTTCAATTGTAGATTTCTTGATGACACTACCCAACTATGGATATTAAAGCTCAACACATTCCCACAATTATTATCAGCCAAAGTTGGCTCAAGAATTTTTTTAGCAAGATTCTTAATGGTGGAATTTGTTTAATACATCTTCGGATTTGAGATCATCTTTGTATTTCTGTTATGGCTTTTGGTAATTTCTCTTATGTTGTTATCAAGTATACTTTAAATCATTAAATGTATGTTTCCCAAATATGGATTTTTAATAACACTTTTCATTTTGTTTGTTTGATATGTGTCTGTTTTACTAATATTGTTTTTAATGTATTTTGCCACAATTTGTATCTCTCATGTAGAGGGGAAGATTTCTTTTTGTTTGGTAGTTTTTCAAAAATGGATTTCTTGGATGTCATTCTGATCTTTATATTACTCTTTGATATCGAATTTGGTTTCCGCAACTAACATCCACCAAGTGGTGGCAAAATTCATTTGTTTTGTAAGCTTCAAATTGTGGATTCATGTAAACCTTGAATAGCCTTTTGGATTTGAGATCATTTTTTGATACCAAACTTGTGACAACGGAATATAACTCATTTCCATGATTAGCATATGCGAAGTGAGGAGAAGTATTTGATTTGGTTTGCAAGCTTTTGAATAGTGGATTTTTTAATACCTTTTGGACTTGAGATCAACTTATTTTCTATATGTAAATTTTTTAGTTATAAATTTCTTGTGTACCCTTTACATTATTTGTCGATTTCATTTCTGAACATGTCTTACTACACCAGTTATATGAAGTGTCAAGATTCAAACATATAACATTAGTGTTACCTTTTATTAAAATTTGAAATAAAAGCCTTTGTTCATTTAATTCAATTCATAGGCTATATGTAGAAGCCCCCACCTTCCCTTAGAGATTTTATATTTTTTAATATTTAAAATGCAAAACGTAAAGTCCTATGGCCATTGTGAAATATAATAAAAGACTAGAACTAAAAGTTGGCTCAAACAGCCGGGTTATAATTTGAAATATGTATTTCTTATGGTCGTTTTTGTTCCTGCAGCTTGCATCGCATCAGCATCCAGGTCTTCATTATTGTTTAGTGAATAAGTCGGATATGAGTATGTCTTTGAATGAAGAAATGTTTGTAAATGAGTCAAAAGGGAGTATAAACTCATTTGGGTAAATTGTATATACGTTTGAAGTTTTCAAATAAACAGAATTGTTATTTCTTAAATTTAAACGGAATTGTTATTACATTATACTTTTGTATTTTGTATGTATGTATTTTAATTTTTGACCGTGTGTATACACGGGTTTAAACCTAGTTTTTGCAATATTTTAAAAAAACTTTTAGAGAATGAAGCATGTTTGATAAAGTATTTGCTTGCGTCTTCCCCCTCTTTATAAAAAATTGTTATCGTTTGCAACTATTACTTTCCCCACTTGAAGTTGGTGTCTAATGCAAACTTTTGTGTTTGCTAAGAAGTTGTTGAAGCTCCATCGAGCCTCACTGATGTTGATATCAATCTATACTAGTTGTATTAGTTTTCAACCTGTCTTTTGTCTCCTGCTTCGTAGCTTACTTATCTAATCCAAGTTAAACTTAGAGTTTTGTTTTGACCTCTTTGCACCTCTTCACTTAGCTTAATGCCACCAAAACATAGCTACGACATTCACCTTTGTGGTTGTTTCGTGTAGCGTAAGATCTAGTGTTTCTTGTTTTACTTTTTTTTGGGAGGATTTACATTGCTGATGTTTGCGGTTGTTTGTGGCCATTTTTAGCTGTGATTGTTGTTTTTGTAGGCTCTGATCTTCTTGTTAACCAACTGATTCTATGGTTTTTCTTATTTGATTATTGACATTTTTTTCATCAATTTATGTGAGCCTTAAGGCAACAAAAGTATTTGTGACCTTTTTGGATTAGCCATTGATGATGGGGGGTTGTTTTTCATGGCGTGACATGTATGGAGAGTTAGGGGTTGTTTGTTTAAGCTTTTTAATTGTTCAGATGTCTGAATGGTTTAATACTTAACGGTTCAGACTATTTGTTTCGTTTAGATGTTTGAATTGGTCAGACATTTGCCTCTCTGAATGGTTATGCATTATATTACATCTAAATAGTTTATATCCAATACTCCTTTTTCAAACACATAATATGTATTCATACATTTGTTTTTTTTTTAATTTTTTTTTCTTATTTTAATTTTATGGTTTAGCTTTTTAGGTTTTAACTTTAAGGTTTGGTTTTGGTTCAGCTTTAAAGGGTTATGTTTTTTAAGTTAGTTTTAGCCTTTTTGTTTTAAAGTTTAGTTTTTCGATTGGGCTTTTTATTATATATATATCGCATGTACGTAAATGAAAGAAAATAAAGATTAGGTTACGTCAATTCGTTCGAACTTTGGGCATCCATATAATCTGACTGTAAGAAACCCTTCCATACTCTCTCGTTCTTACTTATATCAATTTAATGACATGTTTATAAAGTTATGATTGATCGATATATGTTTCCTGTTAGAATAATGGAACTGGGTCAAGGGACACATATGGCATCCAAGTTTGCACAAGAAGATTTAGATATTATTAGTAGCATGCCAGATAATGTAGTCACTAATATTCTTGATCGGTTACCGTTACAAGTTGTAGCCATGACGAGTATCTTGTCGAGAAACTGGAGGTTTAAGTGGACTATGCTTAGTAAACTTGTATTTTCTGAGAAGTTCTTTGATTATTTATCAGATAGAAACTGTGAAGATAAGTTTGGGAGAATTATAAGTAGGTTTCTTCTTCATGTCAATAGTGCCATTACAAAGTTTGCAATACAAATAGACGAGCAATGTGACTCCGTGGATGTCGAAGATGTTAGCTTTTGGACTTTGTTCTTGTCCAAAAGAGGAATTAAGGATCTAAGTTTTGAAAACCGGAAAGGCACACCACTTATGTTACCTACTCATCTCTTTTCGTGTTTGAATTTGAAACATTTGAATATTGTTTGCTGCTGTTTAGATCTACCACCTCCTGGTTTTCATGGTTTTCCAAATCTATTGAGCTTAAACTTGCACGTGGTTTACTTTAAAAGCGGCAAATCTGGGCGGTTTTTCACTCGGTGTCCCGTTCTTGAGATTTTGAACTTGGGTTGTAACTCTCCCGAGATTAAAGTGACACTAGCGGAGATTAAAAATTTTACCAGTCTCAAAATATTATCTTTGTCATTGTGTAATCTTGACACTACAACAATCAAAAGTGCCAGTAGTATCTTTCAGCTAGTGCGTTTTCTTCCAAAACTTCAAGAGCTTAATTTGAGTTTTTCTGAGCACATGGTAAGCCAGCCGTAAGGTTAAGGGACTGTTTGGCAAAATCTGAATCATTAAGTGCTGAATGGTTAAGAGGTCTGAACCATTCAATGCGAGGGATGTTGTGGTAAACTTCAGATGATGGTAAGTTTGGTATATGTTCCATTAAGTTCCATTCAGCATCTGTAGTCTCTTAATCATTCAGCACTTAACTGAACCATTCAGAGGCTCATTTTATGAAACAAACGCTTTGAATGCTGAATCTGTGAATTATTTAGCACTGAACTAAACCATTAAGAGGTGAAACAAACAGCCTTAAGTCGGATCTACTTTAAATCTCATTTTCTCATAACCAATTGATTTGCAACTTTTCTTATAGTTGGCAGACGACGGTGCTAACAAGAGGTTCCCTGCCACGTTTCCCCGTCTCAAGACTCTTAAATTAAGAGGAATAGATTTAGACGTTGGTATGAATTTATCATGTGCTTTTGAGCTGATTAGGAGCTTCCCAAATTTGCACACTCTTGAAATCCTAGTAACTAAACTGGTATGTATCAGTATCACACTCCTTACCTTTTAATCTTATTATTATTTGATTTGAATCATAACCATAAATGTGTCGGGGTCAGGGTATTGTCCCGACACATGCAATTTGTATTCCAGAAGCGGGGCCGTTGCATGAGCTTCGAAGTGTCGTACTTATAAGTTTCAAAGGTTCAGAGAATGAAACATCCCTGATAAAGTATTTACTTGCATGTTCCCCTTTTCTAAAAAAGATTGTTATATATTTCTCGTTAAATCTTCCGTCCAATGAAAAGTTGATGTTTGCTGCGAAATTGTTGAAGCTCCATCGAGCTTCCCCTGTTGCTGAAATCGAGCTCTGCTTGTAATAGTTGTTTTGTATGGCCCTGCTGTGTTTTACGTTTAAAGAGAAATGAAGATGTGTTTGTTAGTCGACTAGAGTGGAACCGTAATGGATATGAGATTGATTGATAGTAAAAGGTAAATGCTTGTATTAAACTGAACTCTAAGTGTTTTGGGTTGCTGAAATTAAAAAAGTTGTGTACTTTTATTTTGTGTCATATCCTTTCCATAGTGAATTGTTTTTTACGTCAATGTGTTTTATTAAATTTAGCAATTTGCGTCCTTTGGTTTCAAAATCGTAATCTACCCCTTATTGTTTTAATTTTGTCTCCGTTTGCACTCAAAACACTAACCCCGTTAAAAATCTTCGTTAAATTTTTATAAAATGACTAAAATACCATTTTAAAAATCTCATCACAATCTCTTCTCTTTCTCTAACCCCCCATGGGATGGACAAGTTTTAGGTAAAAGACAAAAAAATATAATCTTGCATGTGGCACGGTTACATATGTTACAGAACCCGCCCTTGGCAAGGATGGGTACCCTTCTTGTACCCGGTCAATGAGAAACAACCCTCTTGTCAAAAAATATTTCAAATTAACCCCACTTATAAAAAAAATTCTAATGAAAAAGGTAGGCACCATCTTTTTATATTAAAAACTAGATTAATACCCGTGTATTACACAGTATTTTGATTTTATATGTTTTAATTAAATTTATTTATAACATATATTTATTAAATCGTTTGGATATTTACAAATATATTCCTAACAAAAATCATATACTAAAATAAAGGACATGATTTATATTAATTGATAATTTTTCTATTTGAATATATCATGTTAGGAGATAATTTATGATAATTGGTAAACCGTTTATTTGATCATTTATGAGATAATTAATGATATTTGGTAAATATTTTATTTGAACATATCGGGTTAAAGGATAAATCATGATAATTGATAAACTTTTTATTTGAACATATCAACTTAATAGATAATTCATGATAATGATAATTGATAAACTTTTTATTTGAACATATCAACTTAATAGATAATTCATGATAATTGGTATTTTTTTTATTTTAACATATCGAGTTATTTCGAATATGGAGCATATCATGATCCGCTTTCAAATCCTAAATCAAATTAAATGAGAGTATGACACCTATGCAAATTCCTATGTGGAATAGTTAAATTATTGACATATGGATAAGTTACTCAATTATTAAAATAGGTAGACAAGGTTTAATACTCATACGCTCCATAAGGGTTAATTAAAAAATATATAACTATTATATTTTAATATTTGTAAATATTTTTGTAAAAATACAATTAATTACAAAGTTTTGGCTCCATCAACTCTCCTATTTATTTTTTTATTTCAAAAACTTCTTGTTATAAAACAAATATTTTTTCCCATAAAAATGTCTCCCTAAAACTTTTATTTATTAGATAAACTAATGTATTTATGTTAGATAGGTTAAATAAAAAGAGGTACATTGGTTTTAAATGGTCATAACTATCACCATTTGTTTCTACTGGTCATAACTATCGAATTGGCTGGTAACTGTTCCAACTTTTATCACTTTGGCAACCAACATGTTGTAATTAAACAGTATTTGCATTTGATACTTATTAAGTTTCAAGTTTAACAAAAAATACTTTCTAACTTAAACCCTTAACTTTATAATGTTTCAACCTACCCGGGCCTTTTCATTCCAATTCCATACACTGCGTCGCAGTTCTGACCCGTATCCTACCTACAAAGATCCTTAATCCTACAAATGTCAAAGCTAGCTTGAGCCAAAATGAGCAACACCAGATTAAGGCAAGGCAATCGATGTGAACGAATTGGACGAAGGACCATGAACCGTTGAAGGCAGGATTAGCCACCATGAAGAAGAGTGTTGGTATGCGAGACAAACTTGTCATGGAACCGCCAATCAAGCTAAACTTGCCTCGCCGATTTCTAACATCACAAATTTAACCTCTTCGATCTACCGATATTGGCATGCTTAATTGGAACTTAATAGACGATCAACCGCTAGTAGTCAAGTTGGGGCGTTATCAAACTTGAATACCAGAAGATCAAATACAGCTAATTATTCAGAAGCTCAAACATGAAGTGGCTACAGTCATGTACGTCATCAGCGAGGTCAAATGGCATGTCAAGGGGGAATGGCTATGACGTTTCAAATCCACTCACACGCATACAAAGATGTTTTATATATGTTTTCAAATGAATGAGAAATTGTGATAACTGAAGAAACTTTGCAATGAAATATTGAATGGAGTTATGACTTCATTTTGCAAAGTATTATTTTGCAGCCAACCAAAGTGTTAAAAATTTTCAGTTTTGCTTTTCGCTCAACTGAACGAATATTGATCTGTAAAAAGACCGTTTTCAACATCTCGGTCCGCTTAACAGTTCACAGAAACGTCTGTATTGTGGGATTTCAAAGTAAGAAGCCAAACGTCATCATAATTCATACTAGATTAACAGACATGTCTGCATTTAGACGTCACTGTAATGCATATTACACAACGGGGACATTAGTTCAAGCAAACACGCAGCAAAAAATAGACAAGTTAAAAACTAAAACCTGGGTGAATATCGATATCAACTGTGGGGTACGCTTGTTGGAGCTTCAACAACTTCTTAGCAAACACGAACATTGCATCAATAGGAACCAGCTCGTCGAGGGGATAAATAACAAGCGTTTTTAAAAAAGGGGAACACGCAAGTAAATGCTTTATAAGACTTACATCCTTCTCAGAAGTATGACAACATGTGGTTAAGACAACACTTCGAAGCTGCAATGGCTCCATTGTATTGTAGTCTACCTCTGGAAAACACATCTCAGGTGTCTCGACATCGTCCTGCAAGAATCACTAGCATTCAAGTGCTAAACAATATGAGACTATAAGATGATCACAATGATACATAGTTACATACCCAATTAGTAGTTGTGATTTCAAGAGTCTGCAAATTCGAGAAGCGCGTAATCAATTCAAGAGCAAATAATAACTCCATACCATTGTCTAGATCTATTCTTAATATTTTAAGAGCCTTGAGGGAGGGAAAGACGGAAGGGAACCTCTTTTTAGCACCATCTTCTGTTAACTATACGAAAAGCGGTTAGAAAGTTCATAAAGCAAGACTATGTTTAAGCAAAGTAACTTCAAATGCACAACTTAACCTTACCTTGCACTCAACAAGATACAAAGTAAGCTCTTGAAGTTTTGGAAGAGAATCCACAAGCTCAAAGATACTACTCGAATTTGTGATCGTCCCAGGGACATCAAGCAAATACAATGCTAATATTTTGAGATTTTCAAGTTTTGCAACCTCAGCTAGTTTCACTTTTTCGGTGAGTTTCAAATTCTCTAGTACAGGACATTGAGTAAACAAGTCACCAAACGTCCCGCTTTCCAATTCTACATAACGCAACTCTAAGCTCAACAAATTTGGAAAACCATGAAAAATAGGCGGAATATGGAAACAGCAATTAAGAAGTTTCAAATGTTTCAACTCTAAACAAGAGAAAAGATGAGAAGGCAACTTAAGTAGTGTTTCTGTATTCATATTCTGAAGGGTGAGGTCCTTGATTCCTTTTATCGACAAGAACAAAATCCAGTGATTGATATCTTCCGCATCGAGTAGGATACAGTCTATGGATAGAACAAACTTTGTAATAGCACATCTAAGCGAAATAAGTATCCTACTTATAATTCTCACATAATTATTTTTGCTTTCTGTTTTTGATAAATACGTAAAGAACTTGTCATCAAATACGACTTGGCTAAGCATAGTCCACTTAAATCTCCAGTTTCTCAACAAGACACCAGTCCTCACTGCATATTGTAACGGCAATCGATCTAGAATATTAGTTATCACAATATCTGGCATGTTACTAATAACATCTTCCGGTGCAAACTTGGATATTTTATGTCTCTCGTGATTAAGTTCCATGATTCTAAGTAAAAAAAGAGATTAATCATAAACATAAATCAATAGAATATATAGAATAAACCATGTATCAATCAGGATATATATATATATACACTCAAACCCAGGGATGAAAACATATGTTACATAACTGATAACTCTACAAGAGAATTAAAATTAAATAACAAATCAAATACTTCAATTTCATATTGCACAAAATCAGAAGCTAGATATGTAACAAAAGTTTAATTATCATTAACAATTTTGTTTAAGTATATAAATGTAGGATCAAAATGCATATCCAAAACCATAGATTAATTCATAGTAAAATAAGGGGTTAAACATGAATGTAACTCAACAGGAAAATGCACATTAATTTAAAACCCTATCCTTCACAAACTTAACATAAACAATATGGAAGAAGACACGTACAATCAACGGTATTGTAAAATGAGTGATTTTGAGAAATTAAACGAAGCAATAATTTGGTAGCAAGAGATAAACATATTCAAACCTTGAAAGCACAAAATGGCTCATGTCTCCGATGAGTACGACTTGCTAGCGGCGGATGAATTTAAACTCACTTATAAACCTGTTTATTATTTTTAGCCAAGTTTTTTTTACTTCTATTTATTTCTTTTTTTAGACTAAACTAGGATACTGGTTATCGTATGATGCGGTGATCATGTCTTGAGTATGTGACGAATTGTCATCCGTGTTGATAAAAAAAAGTTTAATGTCTTGTATGTTACAGTATAAAATCATAATGCGTTTTATCTAAAGTTAGGAGTCAAAATGATAATTAGATCAAAGTCGGGGGTTAACGTCATAAATATGTCAAAATTAAGTTAAAGGGTTAAATACGTAAAATTGTTAAAGTATGGGGACCAAAACATTATGTCCTCACCAACCTTGTATACACTAGTTACGTAACGAGGCCGTGCGAGACGGCAGACAGGTCTTAGTTGTCACGTTTTGACTTCGACGTTTGTCGTACGTTGCGGAGGCAAAGACGATGGGGTCTTGCATTTGCGACATAGCCAATGATAATGAAAAGTTTTTTTTTACCTAAACTGTAAAAATTCAAAGTTATGATCAAAATGATAATTCGTAAAATTAAAGGTGAAAATTATAACTAAGCAAAAGTAATGGACCTAAAACTGTCATTAATTTAAACCCACAATATGAAGAAAGAGGGAGTAACCAACCCACTACATTAGGGGGGACGGAGTGGAGACGAAGTATGGCAACGAGGTCCACGAGCTCGCGAGGTAGCTACACCGAGCAAAACGAGGTCGAGCGACGAGGAAGTGGCGAGGAAGTGGACGAGGTCTGCAGCTCGTGGACGAGATTCAAAACTAGCCGTTTAATATTACCGTTCAACGGTAATATTACCGTTTGAATTAAAAGAGTAAATTTAAATAATAAAATAACTTATATTTTTACACTATAAAAACCATTCCATTTCAACATAATTTTTCACATCTTTCCTACTATTCTCTTCTTCGGGGCTGTTTGTTTTTTAGAAAAAGCTCTTCTGGGCCTCTTTTGTCTGCGCCGTGCAGACCACGCGCAGACGTTTTGGTTTGCAGTGCGTTTGTTTTTTGGAAGACATTTCATTTAAAAATGTCTGCCCGCCCTCTTCTTGAGGCATACTTTCACTCACCACTTCTCCCCACTTCTCAACCTCTTCTTCATCATCAGTTTCAACTTCTCAACCTCAACATCGCAAACCAACACATGTGAAGCCTTAACAGCCTCCTCCTCCTCCCCATAGTCACCGTCGCACATCTCATCCCCTCTACACCGGCGCTCCTTTCCTCCCCACCAGTCGTCGTCGCACCTTACCCCAAAGCCTTATGGTTTTATGAATATTATTTCAGTGTTGTGGTTTTTATGAATATTATTTTAGTTTTTTTATGAATATTAATTAAGTTTAATAAATCAGTTTATTTAAATATCAGTTTATTTCAGCAGACAACAGAAGATAAAAAAACAAACAGTCTTCTTCTTGCAGACTGCAGAGGTTTGGTCCACCTCTTCTTCTGCAGATGTCTGCAGATATGGTCTGCAGACTGCAGACAATTTCTTGCAGAAAAAACAAACAGCACCTTACTTTTATACAAATCATCCAATTTTTAGGACACTTTTTTAAATTTCTCGAAGTTGTACTTTTCATTATTTTGTTTATTTGAAATATTACTAGTTTTAAATTATATGTTTATTTGTTTTTAAAATTTAAAAAAATGTAATGTTTGTTTCTTGTCTAGAACATTGGAAGAACCACTCCCACTTCAAAAAGGTTTAAAGAGGTGCAAAATTGAAAGTGTTGTTTCATATTCTGATTAGTAGAAAAGGTTTCTTATGGAAACCTTGGGATGAGTGGATGACCACTCCCTCCTCTCTTAATATTTAGGTAAATTATTATTTTGGCATTGTGGTTTGGTCAACCTTTTAGCTACTTTTTTACAAATCAATTCATCATTGACGCTTCATCTTCAAACTAACTCTTTTGACCTTTTAACACTAATCCTGTTTGTTATTTTTTTCCTAACAGTAACATATATAAGAGTATTTTAGTCTTTGATAGACGATATATGTTAAACCTGTTTCAAACTATTCACATACAACGGTTTACAATCTGGTGTGTCGTTCCAAACCGCTTATAACCAATTCGTTAGGTTCAATCGTACGCATTCGTGCCAAACCGCTCTCGATCGGTTCCAGCCAGTGTGTCGTTCCGGTTCAGGAACCTCTTGTTTTTCCATCGATACATCAAACTATCAAAGTACTATATTTGCAGCCAACCAAAGCTTTACCAAAGTTAGATCATCTAGCACCCCATCAGCTTTTCTTTTCGCCCCATAACTTTTGGTTTCAGCACAACCTGTTCACCCAACAGACCATATGTCGGTTCGGCTAACAGTTCACATTTTATGGGTTCTCTACCAGGTCCGAGACCATAAACAAGTAACAACCCAATTTAAAACAAAAAAGTCTGTATTGCGGGATCCGAAAGTTCTTACCAAACGTCACCGTAATTCATACAAGACTAACGAACCCGTCTATATTTCTCCTTACCCATAATATCACATATAACTAAGACATAAATACATACAAATATGCAGCAAATGGAAACACAAGTTCAAAACAACTAAAATTGAGATAAATCCATATCAACTGTAGGGTAGGCTCGTTGTAGCTTCAACAACTTCTTAGCAAACGTGAACTTTTCATCAATGCCAACATACTCATGGGGACGGAGAACAAGCTTTTTAAGGAAAGGGGAACACGCAAGTAAATACTTTATTAAACTTACATCCTTCTCTGAAGTCTTACAACATGTGGTGAAGATAACATTTCGAAGCTGCAATGGCCCCATTGTACTGTCTACCTCTGGAAAACGCATATTCTCGACATCCTCCTACAAGAATCAAAAGTATTCAAGCGCAAAACTATATATGATATTATAAGACGAGCACATTAATGATACATACCCAATCACCAGTTGTTGTGATTTCAAGAATTTGCAGATTCGGGAAGCTCCTAATCAATTCAAGAACAAATAATAACTCCATACCGCTATCTAGATCTATTTTTGATAACTTAAGAGTCTTGAGGGTGCGAAAGGCGGTTGGTAACCACTTTTTAGCACCACCTTTTGTCAACTACACAAAAAGTTGTTAGAACATTCAAAAAGATTGTTGCAGGCGTTTAAATAAAATGAGACTTTGTTTATGTAAAGTAAACTTCAAAGCAACAACGCGTGTAGCCTTACCTCGCACTCATCAAACTCCAAATGAAGCTCTTAAAGTTTTGGAAGAGAATTGACAAGCTCAAGAATATTACTGGAGTTGGTGATCATTATAGGGACATCAAACAATGACAAAGATAATATTTTGAGATTTTCAAGTTTTGAAATCTCAACTAGTTTCACTACGGCCGTAATGTTCAAAATCTCAAGTTTGGGACATTGAGTAAAGAAGTCGCCCAATTTCCCATTTTCCAATTGTACATGACGCATCTCTAAGCTCAATAGGTTTGGAAAACCATGAAAAGTAGACGGAGTATGGAAACAACAGTTAACGAGTTTCAAATGTTTCAACTCTAAACAAGAGAAAAGATGGGTAGGCAACTTAAGCGGTATTAATTTACCCCTATTCTCAAGAGTGAGGTCCTTAATTCCCTTTCTCGACAAGAACCAAATCCAGTGATTAATATCTTCACCAGATAACATTTTTTCGTCTACGGATATGGCAAACTTTGTAATACCACCTCTAATATGAAGAAGAATCCTACTGATAATTCTAACGTAATTGTTTTTGGTTTCGGTATTTGATAAATACTTAAAGAACCTTTTGTCAAACACAATGTGGCTAAGCATAGTCCACTTGAACCTCCAGTTTCTCGACAAGACACCAGTTCTCACTGCATATTGTAAAGGCAATCGATCGAGAATATTAGTTATCACAACATCTGGCATGTTGCTAATAACATCTTGTGGTGCAGACTTGGATGTTTTATGTCTCTCGTCATTTAGTTCCATAACTCTAAGAAAAAAAACAGAGATTAATCATAAACATAAATCAATAGCATATATATACTGACGTTTCATTTGCACAAATCAGAACTTAGATATGTAACAAAAGTTGATCATAACAACCTTTGATTCATATGAATATGAGTTATTTCAACAGGAAAATGCATGCATATCTAAAACAACGTACCTTTGATTCATTGTAAAATTAGGGGTTAAATAAGTAAGAAAACGTTCATCCTAAAAGGAAGGTTACAAGGCTTAATTTGTCCACAGTATATGAATGTGATTCACAAACCTAACAAATTATGGGCTTCGGAAATGAAACGTAAGAACAATTTTAATTAATTGTAGATTGAGGTAAACAAATTATGAAAACATAATCTAACCTTGAAATTAAGCTGATCACCCTCAGCTCTGACGCGAACAAAAAGCTAGGTTAATTTGAATTTTGAAACACACCTACTTATTTTTTCTTAATTTAATAATGTATTAATCTTTGTTCCCTTTCACCATTATTAGCCGGACGTTTTCTCCCACTAAAAAGTCCTAAAACGTCTCAAAACCCATCGGGGTGTTTTTAATGTTCAAGATATGTCTAGAGGTTTTTTACACAACGCTTCCGAACATATTTTGTTGCTAAAATCTGATGTGGAGTGAGGCTTTTTTATTCTACCACTACACATATAGTCTTAGAGTGTTTCTAAGATCGGTCGAATGAGTAAATATATGAATTAATTTAAATTGTAAAATCTTAGAAAATAATAATGTTTGTATATTTAAGAAATGCCTTGTTTTTCTATATAATTATACTAGTTTAGTGCCCGCGTTACGCTCGGAAACATAATTCAAGTGATGCTTTTAAGGATATTTATGAACGTTTCATTTAGTTTTGAGACAAAACCGTGGTAAACTGAAACACATGATATATTTTAAAAAATAGATTTTTAGTATAGCAATATTATACTCAAACTAAAGAGAATAAAGTACTCAGTTTTACGATGTAGTTTATTTTTTAAAAAAAATCGTATAAAAATGTTATGTATATTTATAAAACACTGAGGTCTTTAATTGTATGTTATTATTAACTTTACCATAAGTTTCATTTTTAAACCCTATCAAATATAAACCGACTCATGAACACCCCTTGTAGTAAAGGGTTAAAAATATAAATGCGCTTAAATTTTTCAAAATTCTCCAAAATATTAGGGGACCAAAAATGTAATTAATTTTATTATAATAAATTTTATATACATATTTAAAATAAAAAATCATTATTATGAGATAAACTCTCAAATAATGCCACATAAGCTAAAAGCTATGAAAAGATGTCATATAAGCTTTTTATGTTTTGCTATATTATATAAAGATTGCGTGTTAAGGGCAAGATAAACCTTTAGATGAGAAATCACCTCACATGGTTTGAAAATCTCAATTTATTAAGGCGTAACATGAATCCATACTTCTCTTGTTTTATAAATTTTAAATCATTCACGTTTGGTTCAATATTCATATCCTTAAAGTTACACTTAATATAATTACAATTTTTTCTTTTATTTTCAATAAATAGTATTTTGTTGTATTTTTATCATTATTTTTTCTCTTTCTTTCACTTACAAACACTTAAAACAATATTTAAAAAACTATACAGATAAACAGTGTATTTCTCAAATATACAAATGAACAATAACGTTTTCTTAAATTTTCTCTTTCTCCATCTTTTGGACAACGAAATTAATAAAGTCCGATTGTCCGGGGTAATCCAATGGCGAAAAACAACCACATGCGTTCTGTGAATACAGACCTACTCATATGACCACCGTCAAATCCATTAGCATGTCAAACGAGTAGGATGAAAGTTCACGTCATCATCTTGTTTTTTCCTTTCTGAAGGGATTGTTTTGTTTGAAACCCGGTCAAAGGTTTTTTTACTGCACATAATGCCTCAAAACCACCTTCACATATAATAATAAATGGAATAGGGTGTTTATGAAGCCGTTAGCGAATGTATGCGAGGATAAATGAGCATATACAAGTGTTACAAGGTCTCAGTTTGTATAAACAATAACCTATGAGTCTAAATTAGGGGTCAAATGGCACTTTGAGAAATCCCTTATGAGCACCCAACTAAAATAAGCTACATGAACTCATTCTGATTAACAAGGGCAATTAGGAATGTTAGATTGTAGCCCACTTTGCACCTTGACTTTTGGTTTCAGCCCAACCAGTTCGTGCAGCTGCAACGTTGCGACGACTGAATACTGGTCCGACTATGACTGTGGGTCCATATCCAGGTTCGAAGCCCATAAGCAGCGGATAAAGAAAATAGTGTATTGTGGGATTCCAAAGTAAGAAACCAAACATCACCTGAACTCATACTAAAGTACTAAACTAACAAACAAGTCTACATTTAAACTTGGCAACAAATATTACACAAAAGGAACATAAATTCATACGCTATGCAGAAAACAAATTACAAGTTCAAAACAACTAAGACCAGCATAGCTCAATATCAACTGCAGGGTAGGCTCGTTGGATCTTCAACAACTTCTGAGCTAACTCGAGCTTTTCAAAGGTGTCAAGAAGCTCATGGGGATGAATAACAAACTTTTTTAGAAAAGGGGAACGCGCAAGTAAACACTTTATAAAACTTACATCGATCTCTATACCACAGAAACATGTGCTGAAAACAACATTTCTAAGCTGCAACAACTGGATTGCCTTACAGTCTACCTCCGGGAAATATGTATCAAACGGGTCACTTCCCTGCAAGAATGACTAGCATTCAAGTGCAGAACAATATATAAGATTATAAAACAAGCACTGACACATACCCCATCACTATTTGTTGCAACTTCAAGAGTATGTAGATTCGGGAAGCTCCCAATCAACTCAAAAGCACATGATATCTCACTAGCATAGTCTATATATAGTGTTGCTAACTTAAGAGCCTTGAGAGAGGGAAACGCGGCAAAGAACCTCTTTTTAGCACCATCTTCAGTCAACTGTACAAAATGTGGTTTTAAAATTCATAAAGCCTAGTTGCAATATAATGAATATGCTCTAAAATAGCCAAAAACTTTACCATGATCATTTTAATTTATTCTAAATACTATACGTTACTAATATTAGATTATGTAAACTTCAAAGACACAAGTTAGCCTTACCAGGCATTCAAAAAGATCCAAATGAAACACTTCAAGTTTTGGAAGAGAGTCCACAAGCTCAAAAAAGATAGTACGAGAAAATGTGATCGTCATGGTGCCATGATCACGTAGCGATAATACTCTTAGATTTACAAGTTTTGCAATCTCAACTAGCTCTAATTGGTATGTAGGGAGAGAAATCAGTGTCAAACTCTCAAGCAAGGGACACCGAGTTAAAAACTCCTCAAGGTTACTGCTTCCAACTTGTACCTGACACAACTCTAAGCTCAATAGGTTTGGAAAACCATGAAAACTAGGTGGAGTGTCGAAACAACAGTTATGAAGTTTCAAATGTTTCAACTCTAAACAAGAGAAAAGATTGGTAGGCAACTTAAGTGGTTTGTCAGCGTGACCCCTATTCTGAAAGGTGAGGTCCTTAATTCCCTTTCTCCGCAAGAACAAAATCCAATGATAAATGTCTTCAACATCCAACACGTGATCGTTTACGGAGAGGACAAACTTTGTAACAGCACCTCTAAGATGAAGAAGTATCCTACTTATAATTATCCCATGACTACTTTTGCTTTCTGTTTTTAATGAATACGGAAAGAACCAAGCATCAAATACAAGTTGGCTAAGCATAGTCCACTTATATCTCCATTTTCTTGACAAGATGCTAGTCCTCACTGCATGTCGCAATGGCAATCGATCGAGAATACTAGTTATCACAATATCCGGCATGTTGCTAATAACATCTTCCGGTGCAAACTTGGATGCTTTATGTCTCTCGTGATTGAGTCCCATCATTCTATGAAAAAGACATACACTAATCATAAACATAAATCAAGAGAATAAGTAGCCATGATATTCATAAACCATTCTATGCATCCTAACTTTAAAAGAAAGTAAAAATTCAATTTACAAAGCAGATACTTAAATTTCATATTTTCACAGAATCAGGAGATTAATATGTAACAAAAGTTCATCATAAAAGGCTAAAAGACTTAATTTGTTTAGCATATGCATGTAGAAAAATGCATATCCAGAACCTTAGATTCAAATTAAAATGTTAAAAGGCTTGATTCATTGTAAAATTAGGGATTAAATAAGTAAGAAAATGTTCATCCTAAAAGGAAGGTTACAAGGGTTGATTTGCCCTGTGTATAAACCTAAGGGTTGTTTGTTTCACCTTCGAATGAATTATTCTTCATTCAGAGCGTTTATTTCATTAAAAAGAGAGTTCGTTAATGGTTCAGGGACATAGAGTTGCTGAATGCACGTAGCTCTTAATAATGGTTCAAACAGCCCTAAGTCAAATGTACATTTAAAACCCTAGATTACAAACCTAACAATTCGGTATGGAGTAAGGAGATTATCAACATTCACTAGAAATTAAAACAACATGGAACTAGACATAACCATGGCTGCTATATTTTTTCGTTTGGGAAAAATGAGTGATTTTGAGAAATTAAAGGAAGCTAAAATTTGGAAGCAAGAGATAAACAAACATTGAAAGCAGAAACCGTGTCCGGTAAGTGAGCTCGCGGCGGATTAATTTAAACTCACTTCGATCTTCCGGCAGACAAAAAAAAATGGGCTTTAAAATTCTCTCATAGGGGATGATGATGCATTCTCACTTCTGAGTACACACTTTTCAATTTTCCATAGTAAATCTTTGAATTGCTCTAAAACCTTTTCTTTTTCCTTTTTATTTGGCAAAGGTAAAAAAAACAAAAGTAAGTTATTGGTTGAGGTTTCAAGATTATATATAATTTTTCACAGAGTAAATTGTCAAAATAATCTCTGAGTTTGTATCGTTTTAATCACTTTGGTTTTATATTTTTTTTTATTTTGGTATTTGGTTTTGTAAAATTTGCCATTTAGTCCTTCCGTCAAAGATCGTTAGAAAATCCGTTAATTTCAGGGATATTTTGGTCTTTTTACTATTATTACTATTATATTCATATAATGATAAATTTTTACAAAACCAAATATCGAAATGGCAAAAAAATGTATAAGGACCAAAGTAGTCGAAACGGTACAAACTCAGAGACCATTTTGACAATTTACTCTTTTTAATAGAGATAGCGTGTTGTTTGTGAATTTCAAGCTAATGCTTTAGGATTTTAATTGAAAAATGATACGAATCAATTGATGTAAGATTGTAAAATTCAACTCGAATCAATGCTCCAAATGATGAAACATTGTTTTAATAAATCGAATCGTATCTCCCTCCCGATCAAAAGCCCTAACACATTAGTTTAAAATTCGATAAAATTTAATGGTGTTAACTCTTTTTTTAATGAAGGCCTCTAGTAAAAAAAATTAGAAACTTGGGACATGTACTGTATCAAGAATTTATTATAGGTTGAAGTTCGGATTTTTTAAATTCAATTTTCCTTTTTTAATCTTTTTTTAGAATTTTGTTCGTAAGGTTTACTCAGTTTTTGTCATTTCCGTCTAAAAATCTTCTTTATCCATTTTCGTCTCTAGAGTTTCTAAAAAGCTATCATTTTTGTTCTAGTATTTTTCTAATGATAAATTTTTTTAACTTGGATGAGAGCTAAACATAGGTCGCTGGACCATTAAAGGCTTAGTCTTTATCAATAAAGACTTAGTCATCAACTTATCGTTTTTTGTTCTACTATATAACTCCTATATTTTTAACGTTAAAAAATAGCATTTCTAAAACTTTATGATTAGTACCGCGTTCAAACCGACTTGACTCTTCTAAAGTAAGCTACTTTAGTGATAGTTACTTGGACCTGGCTGAAACAATCAACCAAGAAGAGGTCAATTAAGTTAGGGTTTCTTCTCCTCAGCCGGTGATTTTCCGACAATCATCCCGATCCATCACTAAATTTGACCTTTGCCCACCGAAGCAAGGTCTCTAATCATCTAATTCTGCGAATTTTAGCCCTTATTTTTGGTCTGCTACTCATACATCAACCACCATTAGGTAACTGAAGCTCATATTTGTGTTACAATGCATTAATCATTTGAATCTCCAATCAACACATCATATCATCAATTGTATATATGTCATGTAGCTTTATAAAAACATGTACCTTGGGTTCTATTAGAAAACAACCTAGTAAATGTTGACTAAAATGTTAGGGGCTGTGTGTTTAACCTCTTAAAATGGTTCAATTCAGTGCTTAATTATTCAGCATTTAAATCATTTGTTTCATAAAAAAACAAAGTCTATATGGTTCGGTTAAGTGCCGAATGATTAAGAGACAGAGATATGTTAAATGAAACTGAATAGAGCATAAACCAAACTTATCCTCATATGAAGTTTTACCCCAACATACCTCTTATTGATAGAACCTCTTAATGGTTCAGACCTCTTAATCATTTAACACTTAATAATTCAGATTTTGCCAAACAACCTAAGTTAGTTACATTTTTCTTATCTTTTGGCAGATTTTGTTAGATATTTTATCATAATAATAATCAAACGAGTTTTATCCGATCAGATTATTCGGTAGAACCGGCCAAATAGATTTGATATGATAGTAAATACACGACTCTCAGATTTTCCAAGCAATAGTTTTTACAATTTCCCCAACAGAATATTTATTAACTTTTTGATTGATTTGATCTTTCTTGTTGGTAGTAGAGTAATGGAGTTCATAATGGGGAAACGCATATCATCCATGTTTGAACCGCAAGATTTTATTAGTAGCATGCCTGATGTTGTGATATCTAATATTCTTGATCGATTGCCCATACAAGACGCTGTGAGGACAAGTATCTTGGCGAGAAAATGGAGGTTTAAGTGGACAATGCTTACCCAACTCGTATTTGATTCGAACTTCCTTTACTATTTATCAAAAACAAAAGGCGAAAATAACTATGTAAGAATTATTAGCAGGCTTCTTCTTCATCTTAAAGGTGTCGTAACAAAGTTTTTCGTCTGCATTAAAGAGCATAGTTGCTCTGTATTGGATGATGAAGATATTAACCATTGGATGTTGTTCTTGTCATCAAAAGGAATTAAGGATCTCACTTTTAAGTATTGGAAAAAAACACCATTGCCTGCCCATCTCTTTTCTTGTTTGGAATTGAAACACTTGAAGCTTAGTAGTTGCTGTTGGCATCCTCCAACTAGTTTTCATGGTTTTCCAAGCTTATTGAGCTTAAAGTTGGATTTTGTACACGTTGAAACTGAAAATTTTGGTGAGTTTTTTACTAAGTTTCCCGTTCTTGAGATTTTGAACATCAACTCTCCCTATCCTAGGGGCAAAATAAAACTAGTTGAGATTGCAAAACTTACAAATCTCAAAGTACTATCTTTGTCATTGGATGAATTTGTCCCTATGTCGGCAAGAAGTTTCAGTACTGTCTTTGAGCTTGTGGGTTCTTTTCCAAAACTTCAAGAGCTTGACTTATCTTTTGCAGGGTGCAAGGTAAGGCTACGCTGGGCCTTTAAAGTTTAGTCATTATAGTAATAATATATAGCCTTGTATTTTCATGATCTAATTACAAGCAGTTTTACTATAGCCTGAATTTGTACGTACCACTTTTCTTATAGTTAACAGAAGGTGGTGTTATAGAGAGGTGCCCCGCTACATTTCCCTCCCTCACGACTCTTAAATTGTCAAATATATATTTGGGAAATGAGATGAAACTATCATATGTTATGGAAGTGCTTAGATGCTTCCCGAATCTACAGACCCTTGAAATCAGAACAATTAGAAGTGTATGTATCCTACTGCTTGTCGTATAATGTTATATATAGTTTTTGTGTTTGAATATTATATATTCTAGCAGAAGCCTGTCTCGACACCTAGAAGATGTTTTCCAGAGGCTGACTACAACACAATGGGGCTGTTGCAGCTTCAGAATGCGGAGTTTGAAGTGTTTACAGGTTCTGACTATGAAGTATGTTTGATAAAGTATATACTTGCGCGCTCCCCTTTTCTGAAAAAGATTGCTATTCGTCTCGAGTATAAAAATGTTGAAAGGTTGTTTGCTAGGAAGTTGCTGAAGCTCCATCGAGCCTCCCCTGTAGCTGAAATCGATCTCTGCTAGTTTTTGTTGTTTTGAATTTGTCTAATATTTTCTAGATATTTGTGCAAGGAGAAATGTTGTAGAAGTGGGATGTGAATGTTGTATGATATACTTTTTTTAACGCTTTAGACTTGTTTCGTTCAGGTTAAACCAATTCAAAACAGCTCAAGCATGGCGGTTTATGAGCCGATTACAAACTGATTCTGGTGAAACCGCTTTTGGTTCAGATAGGTTTAAACATTTTATGGGTTCCATAAACAACCCAAAAGAAAAAAGTCTGTATTATGGGATTTAAAAGTAAGAAACCAAAGATCACCTTGATTCATACTAATATGCACCAAACAAAGGATAAGTTCAAAAAACAACTAAAACTGAGATAGATCGAAATCAACTGCAGGGAAGGCTCGTTGGAGCTTCACCAACTTCTTCGAAAACAAGAACTTGTCATGTAAGTCGACAAGAACATGGGGATGAATAACAAGCTTCCTTAGGAAAGGAGAACATGTGAGTAAAAACTTTATTAAGCTTACATCCTTCTCTGAATAATTACCACATGTAGTGAAGACAACATTTCGAAGCTGCAACGGTCCCATTGCATTGTAGTCTACCTCTGGAAAACATATTTCATTTTTCGAGGCGTCATCCTGCAAGAATCACCATCATTCAAATGCAAAACTATACATGACTATATGACATAAGCCCGAGCACTATGATCATACCCAAGTACTAGCTGTTATATGTGTTATGATTTCAAGAGTCTGCAAATTCGGGAAGCTCTTAATCAATTCAAGAGCAAATGATAACTCCATAGCATTGTCAAGATCTATTCTTGATAATTCAAGAACCTTGAGCGAGGAAAAGGCAGTAGGGAACCTTTTTTTAGCATCACCTTCTGTCAACTATACGAAAAGTGGTTAGCAAGTTCATAACGCTTTAATGCAAAACAATTAACTTCAAAGACACAACTTAACCTTACCTTGCAACTTAAAAAGTACAAACGAAGCTCTTGAAGTTTTGGAAGACAATCCACAAGCTCAAAGATATTACTGGAATTTTTTATCATCCCAGGGTCATCATGCAAATACAAAGATAATATTTTGAGATTTTCAAGTTTTGAAATCTCATCTAGTTTCACTTTGGTTGTAAGTATCAAAATCTCAAGTACAGGACACTGAGTAAACAAATCACCAACTTTTCCGCTATCCAATTCTACATAACCTAAATATAAGCTCAATAGGTTTGGAAAACCGTGGAAACTAGGTGGAGTACGGAAACGACAATTAGAAAGTTTCAAATGTTTCAACTCTAAACAAGAGAAAAGATGGGTAGGCAACTTAAGTTGTCTTGTCTTCATTATCTGACAAGTGAGGTCCTTAATTCCTTTTCTACACAAGAACAACATCCAGTGATTGATATCTTCCGCATCCAACAAGCGGCCGTCTATGGATAGTACAAACTTTGTAATACCACCTCTAAGCGAAAGAAGTATCCTACTTATAATAATTCTCACATCATTATTTTTGCTTTCAGTTTTTGATAAATACGCAAAGAAGTTGTTATCAAATATGAGTTGGCTAAGCATGGTCCACTTAAATCTCCAGTTTCTCGACAAGACACTAGTCCTCATTGCATATTGCAATGGCATTCGATCAAGAATATGAGTTACCACATTATCAGGCATGCTGCTAATAAAATCTAAATCTTCTGATGCAATCTTCGACGCTTTATGTCTCCCGTGATTGAGTTCCATAATTCTATGAAAACGACAAATATTCATCATAAACAACCATGGACATTCATAAACCATATGTATCAGCATATACTCAAAACACATGGATCAAAACATATCACATATGTAATTTTAAAACATGACTTTACAAGAGAGTTGAATTCAATTTACAAAGAAAATACTTAAATTTCATATTTGCACAAAATCATTGGTTAAATATTATCAGACATAATGATCAAAATGAGTGATTTTCAGAAGCAACAATTTTATACAGATAAACAACTTATGAAAACATATTTTAATCTTATTACCAGTTATCTGTTGCCCACCTGTTATGCACATAAACTATACTTGTAATAACAACAAATCAAGCAACTCATAGTATTATATCAATTGATAATGTAAGTTTGGTGGAGACATTTCCACAAACACCTTGTGGGCATGCATATTAAACCTTCAATTATCATCATCAATCATATAAAAATCATACCTTGATGTTCTAAAGCTCTTGATTTTACATATCTTGTATCATGCATAAAGATTAAACTCTGAAATTGACTTCGATTCTTTCTCTAACACCCTTGATCAGAAATCGATTTTTAAGGCAAAAATCTAATTTGTTGAATTTATTTTCATATTTATAGCTTGACCCCCTCTTCTTGTTTGGATTTTAAACTTTTAACCCATAACTAACATCTTTCACTTCAACATCCCTATAGTTTCTTTTCCAGAATGTTTAGCATTATATTAATTGTTAGAGGCACCTTCATTTAATATTTTTTTTTCCTTAAAATTATTAAGAATCGTTTTAACTGTTATAATTTTTATCATTTAAATTGATCAAAATGCTTGTAAACTTACTAATTTTAAGATTATTAGTAAAAATATGATTTGTATCGTTTTTTAAATGTGTATATGCACCTACATTATATTATATGGGCAATTATGCACATATTTTATTTATTTAACAACTAATACAATTCAATAAATAATGGCACAATAGTAATAAATCATCTTCTTATCATTGTTATTGAAATGATAGACACACCTCTTATTTAGTTCTCATTGGTTTTAAAAAAAATTAATTCTCACTTAAAGGTGCTATTTGATTGTTATGAACTATGAATACAAAATAATTTAACTTGCATTTATACTTTCGTGTTATGCTAGGAGCGTCACGTTTATACTTCTTTATATGTGTTACGATGGTGATATTAATGTATGCGACTGCAAGAGACACGATGCGTCATGTTTCAATAGTGGCATCAATGTACATGTAGCGTTTGGGCGAGGAGTTGTGAGACGTTTGTGACATCATTACAATACACGTTACGTTGTAAGTGGTGGTGACACTAACATCGTTAGGTAGCCCGTCTCCCAGTGTACAGTGTAATATTATGTCTTGCACGTTGTGGTTTAAGCTAGTAAAAATAATTTACAACAATTAATTAAAAACTTAATATTAATAGAAATAAAAATTGAAGTTAAATAAATCCCACTAACTTTGTCGTTTGAAGTTAAATAATATTATATACTAGGTTTGAAACACATGTAATACGCGAAAGAAGAAATAAACAATTTGTATTCCAATATTCCAAAGTAAATACTTTATAAACAACGTATGGACCATAGAGATATAAATTTATAAAAAAAAATATGCAGCGAAGAAAAGACAAGTTTAAAATAGTTTAACTACATTTGGGATAAATCGATATCAACTGTTGGGTAGGCTCGTTGGAGTATCAACAACTTCTTAGCTAACATGAGCCTTTCATCGACGTCCACGTCCTCGTTGATGGGACGAACAACAAATTTTTTTAGGAAAGGGGAACACGAAAGTAAATATTTTATTAAACTTACTTCTCTTTCTGTAACATGACCAAATGTTGTAAAGACAATATTTTGAAGCTGCAACAACCCCGTTGTAAGGTCTACCTCTGAGAAACACAATTCTCCATCCTCCTGCAAGATTCACTAGCTAGTATTCATATGCAAACATATATGACATTTGAAGACGAGCACTAGAATCTATGATACATACCAAAATACCGAATGTTTTGAATTCAAAATTTTGCAGATTCGGGAAGCTCTTAATCAAATCAAGAGCAAATGTTACCTCCGTACCTTTGTCTAGATTTATTGCTAATTTAAGAGTCTCGACAGAGGGGAAAGCGGTAGGGAACCTCTTGTTAGCACCACTATGTGTTAACTATACAAAATGCGGTTAGAAAAATAATAAATCCTTGTTTTAATACAATTAATATGTTGCCTATGATCGTTTCAGATTATACTAAACATTGTTAGTTACTAGAGCTTAAAAAATATGAAGTGACTGTAGTTTTGATTCATGTGTTTTGACACTTTTAACACGTTCAGTCTCATCTTAACAGTTTTGATCCATGTGATTTTTATTTTTAATACAAATGGTCATGAGCATTACTCCTTCACTCCTCTGTTACACTTTCTATACATGCCCTGCACATGGGGGGGGGGGGAAAGCAAAGGAAAATGCATTTTTTACCCCTCACGTGGACATGTGCGGAGTGTTTGACGGAAAAGTGAACGGAGTTAGGGCTCAAGACCATTTGCGTTAAGAATAAAAACCATAGGGATCAAAACTGTCAGAGTAAGACTAAACCTGTTAAAAATGTCAAAACACATCAACCAAAAGTGTAGTTTACTAAAAAAAAAATATGAGACTATATATGTTTCTATAAAGTAAACTTCAAAGACAAGCCTTACCTTCCAATTACACATAAACTCCAAATGAAGCTCTTGAAGTTTTGGAAGAAAACTCAGTAGTTGAAAGATAGTATTGGAATTTGTGATCATATGGTAACTAAAACATGTTAACGACAATAGTTTGAGATTTTTAAGTTTTTCAATCTCAACTAAATTTATATTGCGTGTAGAAAACACTTTTAAACTCTCAAGTAAGGGACACCAAGTAAAAAACTCTCCAAGCTGGTCACTGCTTCCAACTTGTACCTCAAACAAATCTAAGCTCAATAGGTTTGGAAAACCATGAAAACTAGGTGGAGTGTCGAAACGACACCTACGAAGTTTCAAATGTTTCAACTCTACGCAAGAGAAAATATGGGTAGGCAACTTAAGTGGTGGTGTTTTCGCATCCTCGTTCTCAAGAGTGAGATCTTTAATTCCTTTTCTCCACAAGAACAAAATCAAGTGATTGATATCTTCAATATCCAACACGTGATCGTCGTTTATGGAGAGGACAAACTTTGTAACAGCACCTCTAAGATGAAGAAGTATCCTACTTATAATTCTCACATGATTATTTTTGCTTGCTGTTTTTGATAAATACGTAAAGAAGTTGTCATCAAATACGAGTTGGCTAAGCATAGTCCACTTAAGTCTCCAGTCTCTCGACAAGACACTAGTCCTCACCGCATATTGTAACGGTAATCGATCCAGTATATTAGTTATCACTATATCTGGCATGTTGCTAATAACATCTGCTGCAAACTTGAATGTTTTATGTCTCCCATAATTGAGTTCCATGATCATTAAATTCTACAAAAAAGATAGATAGCTATATCAGTGTTTTGAAAACCAGACTAGACCAGGAACTGGGTAGGGGTTTGAACCACTCTGAGCATGACTCGGCCAGTTGGACTGAAAGAACCGGTTGAACCAGAATACCGGGTGGTTGATCGAACCGGAAAAAAAGCAGCTGGACCGGAAATTTTTAAAATTTTACTATATGTTATATTTTATGTTTAAAATATTTCTGAAATTATCCGGTCAACTAGTCCGACCGATGGACCAGCAAGAAGACCGGTTCAACGTCCGTCCGGTTTAGAAAAACATGATTATTGATCATAAACATATATATATTCATAAACCAGCTATCAGCATATAATTAAAAGTTAAAACGCAGCTATGGATCAAAGTATTTAAAAAGTATGTTACATAACTCTGCGAAAGTTAAAATTCAATTTCCAAAACCCTAGATTCACTAGAAAAAAAACAACAATATATATCAAACAAGAAATAATATTTATCGCTATTCTTTATTTATTTACAGATTTAACCTTGAAAGGCTGAAAGCTAGAAGAACGTACGTACTGTATGTCTCCGATTAGTGAATATCGAGCCCCTCTTCCACCGGACAAGCAAAAGGGTTAACCGTTTATATAGAGTACGTTATAGATTTTGACTATTTCCTCCTTTCATTAATTTATTTACGTTGAAATTCTTTCTTATTTTAAACTTTATATTAAACTAGATTTATTTGCAGGCATGCAGCACGATGCGGCGGCCGTGTCTCGTTGATTTCATGACATGTTACACTGGTGACGTTAAGGTTTTGACCTTTAGCATGCGTTACAACACAAGTTTCATGACATGAGTCTTGCGTTGCGGCGACATTGTTTTTTTACATCATAACACGCGTTAACAACGTTTTCGACTTTAACTTATAGTCACGTTATGACAGTGAGAGATACGGTGGTAAAAAGTGTATAGTCGAAGATGAAAGTTGTAAATATTTCAAAGTTAAGTATGGGGTCAAAGTTGAAAAATAAGAAATACCAAGGGGTTAAAGTCGTAAATATGTCAAAGTTCAGGGTCAAAACTGTAAATTACTAACAAAATTTAACTTAAGGCAATTTTGTAATTTAATGAAAGTTGGAGATCTAAAAGAGAAGGTCTAACCGACCTTCTCTATTAGAATTATATACAATTATTTTTCGGTTAAAAACTTTAAATGAGTTTTGAGCAGGAGCGGGCACAATGTGTCGGGTGTGGGTTCACTTGAACTCATCGTGTTCGAATTTTTAATACTTATTATATATATGAAAGTGGATGAGTGAAGTCATATAGATTATTAGAGTGAATCTTGATAATTAAATTCTTATAGATTACTCTTTGATATAACTTTTTGTGTGATCACGGGTTCAAGTCTTTTAATTTATTGTTAAATTTTTAATTTTTTAGTTCCAAGTTCCAACAAAAATAACATTAATAAAATAATAATACAGTAAACATAATTTAACCTTTAAATTGACGTTTACCAAACATGACGGTCTTAAATTTCTTATAGGTATAGAATTTGTGTTCGAAATAGCTAGATTTAAGGTCAGAGGCGGATACTGTGTTAGAACGGGTTCACACGAACCTAACGTGTTTTAAGTTTTAAAAAAGAAGTTATATATTAGGAATAAGCATGTTAATTATATTATCATAAATTACTTGGTAAAGCCATTGGTCAAAATTCTCATTAAACTTTCAAAATTTGAAATTTTATTTTATACAACATGATCATAATATAATAAGCTTCTAGTTTAATTACCTAATATGTGCCAATCATGTTAATCATAAATAGCTCCTTGAAATACATTTTAAATTTAAAGTAGTTAGATTTAAATAATGTTCATAACTAATACGATTCGTGATATATTTTAAAAGAATGTGATCTATCTTATGGAATTAGGGCAAAATTCATGTTAATTTGTATTAAGTTCATTGAGTTAGAGTTTGTTTAATTATGACCCGACCCGATCTGAAAACTCTGTAAATCAAGTTGATAGGCATTCGAACTTTGAAACTTAGTGAACCAATGTTTAAAACTTCTGGATTCGCTACTGTTTAAGGTTCCTTACATTTTTTAAAAGAATGTGACAATCCAGTTATTATAGAATTAGAACAAAATTCAAATACTCTGGATTTAATTCATGGGAATTAGAGTATGTTTGAGTAACACCCAACCCAACTCAACCTAAAAACTTTGTAAATAAAGTTGATAGACATTCGGACGTCAAACTTAGTACACAATGAAAAAAACTTTAAACGAGTACGTTTCATGCTGGGAACGTCTACCTCTCACCCATTATTTTAGGGGCTGCTACAAGTTAACAAACAAATTAATTCAAACGTATTAGATAATAAGAATCATGCGTAGCACACGTAAAATATGAAAAGAAAAGTTAGAGATTTTATTTGCCGCCTGTAATATTTCTGCCACCTTCAGCTAATTGAAACTGAACTTCAGATTACTATGCTTTTAAGTTTTTTATTCTTTAGGTATATTTATTACAAAGGGTTAGCTGTATATTTTTCTATAAAAACATTAAATGCATATTTCTCAAACAAAAAAATAAATTATATATTTCCCACTATAAATCATTTTAATTTGTAAATATACTCATTTTTAATTGCAAATATACCATTTTTAGTAATATTAGGGATATACGTCATTGATATTTTTAGATGGAAAAATATGCAATTAGAGTGTTTATAAAACTAAATATGCAATTGTTCCTGTTATAAATATATGATGCGGGCTTAAGTGGTGAAAATCGGACCCTTATGTTTATAGAGGCTAAGATCATGTCTTCAGGGAGGTTGCTACATAAAAATGGGCATAACTTGGGCTACAAACCTCCATTTCGAACATGCTACCAGTCAGTCCGAAGATCGGAACAAGGGCTATAGCTTGGTAAGCTGCTGTAGGCGGCTTACCCAACTTTTATATCCAAATAAGTCTCATAAACGGAGTTATAAACATTTGTATGTTTTTATTAAGTTTTTGGACCCTTTTTTGTGTTTTGTTTTGGCCCATGAATGTTTTGGGCCTGTTTAGGGTTTTGCTATTTCTATTAAATTATACTATCGATAAAGAAATGGTCATTAATCATTTTTTTCTGAAAATTTTTGTCTTTACAAATTCTATCACGAGTATTCATAGAATCAACGTGATCGAGTTTTTTTTCATAAAATAACGGTTTGCCATTGTTTGCTACATCCGGATTAATTCCTTCAAAAGCAAATGTTAGTCAGTCCCAAGTGCCCCTCACGTGAGATGCACTTTAGTCATTTTCAAGCCTTTTCATTCCCCGCTTGTTTAAATGGGTTTGGGAATGATAAACATATTTAAGCAAGAGGGAAAGAAAAGACTTGAAAATGGCTAAAGTGCCCCTCACATGAGGGGTCCGTGGACTGACTAACGTTTGCTTTTAACGGAATTATTTCGAATGTAGCAAATTGTGACAAATTGGTAAGTTTAAGGAGACAAAACGCAATTTTAAAACTCTTGTATGCAAACTGTAATTTTAGACAAACCTTAGGTAATCAAAACGAAGTTTACTCAAACAAATAAGACTAAATCCGTAACTTATCAAAGTTTAGGATCAAAATTATAATATTTCCAACACACATAGACCATCGTTGTAATTAATTCAAAGATAGTAATAAGTATATAATACGATTGGTTGAGCACACGTAAAATATAAAAAGCAAAGTTAGGGTTTTTCTTCACCGCCGGTGACATCTCCGGCATTTAAACTGCCTCTGAAGAACATTCCACAGCAATTTTGTCAGCATAAACCCTATCTCAAACTCTCAATATCAATAAGGTAACTGAAACTGAACCTATAACATTACCATGCTTAATTTAGTCACTTAAATCTCTCGGGACTATTTGACAAAATCTGAACATTAAGTGCTGGATGGTTAAAAAGTCTGAACCATTAAGAGGCTCTAGCAGATTGTAAGTTTGGTATATGTTTCATTCAGTTCCATTCAGCAATCTATTAACCATTCAGCACAAGACTCTTTTTTTATGAAACATACGCTCTGAATGCTGAATGATTAAACACTGAACTTAAGACATATTTATTATAAGTATATAATTGTGATAATTATCTTTCTTGTTGTTAGAATAATGGAACTAATACAACAAAAACACAAAGCATCCATGGAAGATTTTATAAGTAGGATGTCTGATGATGTGTTATCTAATATTCTGAATCGATTGCCGTTACAAGAAGCTGTGAGGACAAGTATCTTGGCGAAAAACTGGAGGTTTAAGTGGACTATGCTTAGCCAACTTGTGTTTGATGAAAACTTTAAGCATGCATTAAAAACAAAAGGCAAAAAAAATTATGAAAGAATTATTAGTAGGCTTCTCCTTCATATTAAAGGTGTCATAACAAAGTTTGTTATCTACACAGAAAAGAAAAATCACTCCGTATCAGTTGATGAAGATATCAACCACTGGATGATGTTCTTGTCCCGAAAAGGAATTAAGGATCTCACGTTTAGTATGGCGGTGAATTTTGGACCATTACTTAAGTTGCCTACCCATCTCTTCTCTTGTTTAGAGTTGGAAAATTTAAAGCTTCATTATTATTCTTGGCATCCTCCAAGTAGTTTTCAAGGTTTTCCGAATCTTTTGAGCTTAGAGTTGCGATTTGTAGAAGTTGAAAGCGGCGATATTGGTGAGTTTTTTACTAAGTTTCCAGCACTTGAGATTCTTAACATGAGTTTTGTATATTGTGGGCAGAACAAGGTGAAACTAACTGAGATTGCAAAACTTACAAATCTCAAAATATTATCTTTGTTATTTTGTAATCTTGACGACACGATGATCACAAGTTCCGATAGCATACTTGAGCTTGTGAGCTTTCTTCCAAAACTTCAAGAGCTTGAGTTGAATCTTGAGGCGTGCAAGGTAAGGCAATGTTCGGTTTTTAAATTCTCCATTACAGCAATCATGTACTAATATACTATAGTAAAAGTTTAAGGTTTTGTTAATTCTCTAACGAAATGTACGTACGCGTGACTTAATTTTCCTATAGTTAACGAAAGATGGTGTTGAAGAGAGGTTCTATACCGCCTTTCCTTGCCTCCAGACTCTTAAATTATCAGAAATACGTTTAGGCGTTTGCATGAATTTATCATGTGTTTTGAAAATGATCCTACGCTTCCCGAATCTGCAAACTCTTGAAATCACAGGAAGCCGAAGGGACGCTGGATCAGGAAGTGACCTTGTATGTATCATACTGCTTGCTGTTTTATAACCTTAAGGGGTGTTTGGCAGTGGCGAGGCATAAGAGGGACCCAGGAGGGTCCGGGCCTCCCCAATTTTTTCCGTCCGAAGTGTTGTTTTGTTGGTCGGTTGTTGATTTTTTATATATATATTGAGTTTGGCCTCCCGAAACATGAGCATATATTATAAAAAAATTTATGGGTTTTTTAACTTTGGCCTCCCCGGGCCAAAAATCCTGGCTTCGCCACTGGTGTTTGGTAGCCTCTTAATGATCATTCAGAGGCTTACATCTTAATGATTCAAAACCTCTGAACCATTAAGTGATAAAAAGATGCTGAATGGTTAAAAGGTAGCCTCTGAATTGTAAAATCTTACCCAATTAATCATATCTTTAAAACTTACCTTATAATTGATTTTTGAACCATTAAGAGGTTATTCAGATGCTACCAAACAACCCGTAAATATATTTAGTTTTGCATTTGAATACTAGTAATTCTTGCAGGATGCTCTTCGGGCACGTTGTCAAGAGGTTGACTACAGCTCAGTGCGGTTCTTGCAACTACGGAGTGTGGTGTTTATGTGTTATACAGGTTCTGAGGATGATGTTTGTTTCGTAAAGTATTTACTTGCGTGCTCGCCTTTGTTGGAAAAGGTTGTGATTGGTCGCTACTCGGTATCTAAAAATTTGTTTGGTAGGAAGTTTTTGAAGCTCCATGGAGACGCCCTATATGTTGGGGCTGAATACTGGTAGTTTAATTTGGTTTGTATTGCAAGTTGATCGATGTTTTGTTTGCTGAGTACATTTGTGCAAGGAGAAATATTGAAGATTTGTTTGTTTGTCTAGTATGAACTGAGGTGCCTAGAATCATAATGGTATTTGTTTAATGAAGTAAACATGCAAGCTTTTCAAATATTTTAACTACTAAATTGAATTTAGATATTACTATATATGAATAAATCTAATACGCTTCAAGGCTCTTTGTTTCACCTTTTATTGATTCAGTTAAGTGTTGAATCATTCAGTATTATGCATTCAAAACGTTTGTTTCATTTAAAAATGGTCTCTCAAGGGTTGTTTGGTAAAATCTGAATCATTAAGTGCTGAATGGTTAATTAAGAGGTCTGAATCCTTAAGAGGCTGTATCAATGTAAGAGATATTGGGGTAAAGCTTCAAATGAGAGTAAGTTTGGTATGTGCTTCATTCAGTTTCATACATCTTTCTGTCTCTTAACCATTCAGCGCTTAACTGAACCATTCAGAAGCACTTTTTTTATGAAACAAACGTTTTGAAAGCTGAATGATTAAGCACTGAACATAGTCATTAAGAGGTAAACAAACAACCACTTAATGATTCAGTTAAGTGCTGAATACTTAAGGGACATAGAAATGCTAAATGGAACTCAATGAAGTATATATCAATCTTACTCTTATCTGTACTTTTATCACAACTTCTCTTCCATTGATATAACTTCTTAATAGTTCTGGCCTCTTCATGCTTCAGCACTTAATGGTTCAGATTTTACCAAAGAGTCCCTTACTCTTGCTAATTACTCATAGTACTCCATCTAATTTTACTCATAAACCTACATCATTTGTTTATCGTGAGACCTAAGCCTTAACAACTTAGGGAAGTCCGGACATTCTTACAATCTCCACGAGTGATATTGACTTTAGTAAAAAGTTCCAACAGTAAGAAAAATAGTGAAATGGTTACACATATGGTGGTTACATCATTTTAACCTTCAAGTAGTTAAGTATGTTTCATGTTTGATTAATTCACTGATCATATATATCGTATCTATCTAATAATTTAGAGTTTTTAGGGGGTATTTTTTTGGGGGAAAACATAATTTGTTTTATAAAAGAAAGGTTGAGAGGAAAATTAAGTAGAAGAGTTAATAAAGACTAAATTTTGTGATTAATAAAAATTTTAAAAATTATTTATAAATTTTTAAATATAATAGTTATAATTTTTAAAAAATATTTTTATTCAACCCGTATGTAATACACGGGTGTTAAACCTAGTTTCCAATAAAAGATTGTTCACTCTTTTATTAAATGTAAAGTTGTGAGTTCCCTTTTCCTAATTATCAAATTAGTATGGAGATTCAATTGAAAAGAAGTTTAAATAAAGAAATTAAGAATTTATACAGGTTATTGAGATAGAAAATGATATTTTTTTCTTTTTAAAATAGGTTGATTTGGCGGTATTAATCAGTTTCTAGGTGGATATAAATTCACTTTCGTTTTTGTTTTTAGATTCTCCATTATCTCAATAGGCGGGGTGCATGACTTAGAGAGTTCCATTGTATCTATTGATGGCTACTTTTTTAGCGTCTAGATTAACGAGCAACAGAGTCATTCATGTGTAAATCCATCAAACCTAGGTTAGATATGACTCAAATATCACAAGCACCACTCTCTAGTAGTGAATTTTAAGTCCTTCCACAAGCCACCTCTCCCAAATGGACAGAGGCAGGAGATCAAAACCCATACTATATCAGGCTTATATTTTTGGAGTTGCATGATGGTCTACTTCGAACTGCTATTTTTGGTATACACATTGTGACAAAGTTGCAACAAAACACATATAGTGACAAATTTGCTATAAGAAATTATTGTTTGAAAAAAAATCAAGTTGCTAAATATTTTATAACAATTGTGCCTCAAAACTTCTCGATCATAAATTTCCAAAAAAAATGAATTTACAACTAAATTTTGCAACAATATTGCACAATATAATATTTCCTTGTTATTTTCATATTTGCCATAATTTTGACACAAAACTTAATAGATATCATATTTTATTTTTTGAATTTTGTGACAAATTTACCACAAAATCTAATATTTATTCGTTTTGCCATAAATCTGCAACATTATTTGATCTTGTAGCTAGTTTGCCAGAAATTTGTGTGAAACATTACGCTTTTTAGCTTATTTAAAAGTTGTGGCGAACTTGTGGTAAATAGTTTTAGCAAAATAAACTATTTTCCAGTAGTGTCTACCTTGATATATTTACGACTTTAATCCATCGGCTCTAACTTTATTATCATTTGACTCTATATTTTGATATATCTTCATCCTTTAATATGTGGGTGTTACGACTTTCCATTTTAACGAACAGAACAAAATAGAAATACAATAATGAAAGTCTTATAATAAAAGTTTTCAACGTAATAAACCTAAATAATATTTTGTTATAAAGTCATAACTAATATTTTTCAACGTTACGTTTGTGGTTACACGCGTTACAAGGATAAAGTTAATGTGTCATGTCCGCGACTGACATTACTTGTATATTACTTTGACATACATGTTATGTTTATGTTATTGTCAGGCGTAAAGTATAATGTCCTTGACGTTAAGATGTAAAGTCGAATGAGTAATTTATGCAATAGTATAAAGCCGTAAAAGAATCAAAACACAAAAGAAAAATTAATAACATTGAGTTAATTTAAAAAAGAGAGAAAATAAGAAAAATAAAATTAATAAGAATGAATAATAAAAAGAAAAAAATAACCTACTATGCAAATTCATCCATATTTATCTATCTTCATACTAATAGATAAGCAAATTATCCGTCACTTAATATTCAAGTAGTCAATTAGATTATCCACTTAAGTAACACAAATCATAGAAAATATTTATTTGTATAACTAATATTATTTTTTAAGATTTCAACTAAAGTCATTTTATTATCGTGCGGGTGCGCTAGCATGCGGTTAAATCTAGACGTGGGTTTGGACAACACAAGAACTTCATGACAAATCATGTTTGTTTGTTTTTTTTTGTTATCATGTATGACATGGACTATACTTATATGTTTCATATATGTTTTGGCACCATGTAGCTTTACCTTACCGGACTTTCACCCATACTTTTTTATGTGAAACGTAAAATTAGAGGTGAGCATCTCATGCCTTGTGGGGTGGCATGAAAAAACCGATGAACTGACTCGGATCAGACCCTATCTATGATACACACAAAATCATTTTTATCCTTAGTGATTTTACCTGTATTCAAATTTGTTCTCGGTCGGTCGAGTTGTCTTTAAGCTGTGATCACCTAAGAATAAGAATCTCATGTGTCGATATGAGAAAACCGATCAACCGACCTGAGACTATCTTGGATTAATAAAAAAAATTGACCTAGCCATGACTCCTTGTTTTTCATCTTATTCGGTTTCGGTTTTGGGCCGCTTCGGCTCATGTCCTTTACCCATCAACTCCCTTAGGTGAAGACATGGACCACTCTTGTATTTTACTTATACTTTTTTTTTCATTTAACTAATTTACATCAAATATTTACACTTATTCAAGTTTAATCAGATTGAACTACTAACCCTATATAACTCTTAGTGACATTTTTGTTGTGTCAATAAATGGAAAATTTCTTGTAATATATGTTCATTTCAGTTTTTGACGATACTCCATCAAGCACACCAATGGCTAATTTTGTTTCCCCATCATTTGGGTGAACTATTTAATAATACTTAAGTGTTTCAAAGAACATGTGTTAGTCAAGTAACATGTGTAGCAAAACAACATGTGCAAGCATATGCAACTTCATCACCACGTGAAGAACTTAATTGCCTAATTCTAACATCACTCGTCTATTTAGTAAAATGATCTTGACAGCCTCCCACTTGCCTAATTCCTTAAATGGTATTTGTTCTCTCACCCCTTCACGATCTTATTACCTTTGAAAATATAGTTAGCATGCTTATTAATTTTCAATGAATATGTCCATGTATATATATATATAAAGTTTGTCCTCGTCTCACCATTGAAACCCTAATTTAAGTAGAATATTTACCGTGTATTAGTGGCGGATCCAGAACCAAATATCAGAGGTATCCTATGAGAAACTTTTTGCTCAAGGGTATCATAAATTTTTTTCAGGGGTATCCCTATACTTAAAACCGTAAGAAAAAAAAAGGTATCTTGATACTTAAACCGGTGAAAATTATACTTCGTAACGAAAGTTGAGAGGTAGCCCAGGATACCATGTGCTCTTCATAGCTCCATCCCTGCCGTGTATGTTTGTTTGTAATTTTTCCTTTATGATAGAGAAAGACAGTTTTTAAGTTTGATATGATTTCTAGATGATCTGTAAATAGGTTTACACGTCATGCTTAGGTGACCAAGGCAGGTTTATGCATGATTGTTATGAGAACATTTCCTCTTGCATTTCTTTGGTTTGAAAGTTTCAGAATGTTGTCTGTAGATTTTTGAGACGTCAATAATCATGGTTAAGTTTATGGATCATGCTTAGGTGACATGAGAAGGAAATGGTATATCCGTTAATCCCATTTAAGGATGTTACATTTTTTCCAACTCATCACAACCTTGTACCAACGTCATGCAACATATGCATGAATCGTAAACTTCATTTACGGATTATCTAGAAACCAAATGAAATTCAAAACTATCCTGATGAATAGTATTAGAGAAAAGGTAATAGCGGGGTCGTAATTGTTGAACGGATTAGTATTTTATTAATAGCGTAGAAGCCGCATATTGCTTTAAAGCGCGCGGGTTAATCACGTTCTTTTCCGCGAAAATAAAATCCTTAAAACGTTGATCTAATCACATGACTATGACAGACCCTTTTATCCAAAAACTTCTACAACTTAACTTCAACGTCATAACTATTCAAATAACATCATGTGCATTTCTCTGGTTACCTGTAGTTACCGAATTAATCAAAGATTCTTTATAAGTTTATGGTATGTTTGGGAAGAAAATCGTTATCCAGATGGCGGTCACTTTCGATTTTATAGCAAACATGCGCGCCACATTCTACCCAACTGTTAGCTAGTTTTCAAGCACGTTTTAGTAGGACTATTAACAAAAATGGAAACTTGGATCTTGATAAGTTTTGTACCATGTTTTTTTGGTTGATATCGACAAGTCATTACATGTTTCTTTATTAGTTTAAAGCAAATTTAGGTACACGTTCTTTTCAAGTTGATTATCTACTTAAGACCCATTCGCGCTTTCATCTTAGAAAGATCGAACTAGAGAAACAAAGATATAGATCGAAAGATCGATAATATTGTTTTACTTAAATCCATGGACCAAGAAATGGTATCATGTGAGATGTCAAATGTGTCATCAACAGATGATTTTGAAGATTTATTAGAAAACATGGAATTAGATGAAGGGTTGCTTAGAGAGTTGATTGAAATCATGAACGACGATAACATGGTTCAATCATCGGTGATGGACACGATGGCCTTCGACGTGCAATATCCCATGAATGAAAAAAATGGTGACTTGTCTCATATGGTTTTAGATCATGACAAGCATATGCAAGATCTTGATTACTGGGTTAGCCAGAATATTGTTGAAATGACGAGCACGTTTCCAGGTTTAACATTTGAGAACGAGATGATGCCTTTCTGGCATGTGGAGAATCAAGTCGAAGACGAAGTGATTGACGACATTGCTTATGTTGAGTTGTGGGAGAAATAAGCTAGAGTCATGCATGTTGTACAAGCATTACGTAAAGTTGTGCTTTAGTTTGGTCGTTGAGAAAGTGTTAAGTGTGAACAACTTCTATATCGAACAAGATGTAACGATTCTTATTGAAAGATTTGTTTGTCAATTTGTTTGTCAATTTGTTTGTTTACTAGTTAAATGCTTTGCATGACAAGGTATGCATTGAACCAACTAATTTTGCAGTCAAAAATATTGAACTTGACGATATTAGACTTCATTAAGGACGGTTCAGTAATTCTTATGAGGTGACTTGAAGAAGAATTAACTAATAACAATTTTATTGTTATTAGGAATTTATCTATTTATTATTAGTATTTGAGTTAGTCTCTAACTAATTTTTGTTTATTATTATATTTATGTTTCCTAGTTGTAATAGGAATAGGTTGGTATGGTTATAAATACGTACCTTAGGTGTTGATCTGATTTATGTAATCCAGAGAGAAATAGTAGTGAGTCAACTTATTAAATAAAAGTGTGTCTTTATTTAGTAACTCTCTGGTTCAACAAGTGGTATCAGAGCCAAGGGCTCGTATCGTGGGTTTGAGAGTCGTGCTCGAAGAAGATGAGCAGCCCCGTGCGGGGCTGCAACGGCGGTGGTCGAGTGGATAAGTTTCTGATCTATGAACCGTTGATCAAAACTAGGTTCAACCTTCTGAATTGGAGTTACACGAGCAAGGTTTATGCTCGTCAAATTAATCAAAGTTCTTTTAGTTAAGTCTCTCTCCGTTATCAAGATCGGTAAGTTTGAATGGCTCTAAACTGGTGTTCAACGTTGAAGGTTTCAGTGTTGTTGTGTCATCACCGTGTGTCGGGATGATTAAATCTCCGTGTGTCGGAGTAGTTTAGTAAGCTGAACAATAGAAGACTCGTTCGAAGGCAGTGGTAAAAGATCCCGATCGGATCTTGGTGAGCCCTTTGATTCAATTTGGTTGAAAGCAGTTGACATGTTATCCTTTCTTCCGGTTGATCGAGTTTCGTTATTGGTCGAGTTCAAGAGGGGGAAAAACTATTGAGCTAAAGGACTACTAAAAGTAAAGAACCACGAGCTATGAACAAGTCACAATTGAGAGGGAGTCTTGGAGAAGCTAATATCGAGAGGGGGTATTAAACTTGACGATATTAGACTTCATTAAGGGCGGTTCGGTAATTCTCATGGGGTGGCTTGAAGAAGAATTAACTAATAACAATTTTATTGTTATTAGGAATTTATCTATTTATTATTAGTATTTGAGTTAGTCTCTAATTAGTTTTTGTTTATTATTATGTATATGTTTCCTAGTTGTAATAGGAATAGGTTAGTATGATTATAAATACCTTAGGTGTTGATCTGATTTATGTAATCCAGAGAGAAAGTTTGTAAGTCAAACTGGTTAAATAAAAGTGTGTCTTTATTTATTAACTCTCTGGTTCAACAAAAATTCCGTTCAAATTAAAAAAAGGTAAGGGTGTTAATACGCCGTCAAAATACATGAATTTAACGTCAACCGGTAAGGTTTCTAATAACTAGAATAACATAATGACCTAACAAATAATACAATAAGTTGAAAAACGTGAATTTTTTATATATGAATAATATAGGTGTTTTAAAGATAAGAAAATGATCATTTTTATTGTGCAATTTTTTTTAAAAAAAAATTATGTCCTATGTAAAAGTTATGAGCATTTAAAAAAATGAAGTGAAACTTGAAATATAAAGACCTTACTAATTTACCATTCCTTTTAAATTTAAAAGAGTGACATGTGTCATCATCTCATAAATTCTTACACTTTCTAGGAAATTTAAAATTTCTAGTATAACTCTGCTCTAAATATATATCTTTTAAAAAAACTATTTTATGAATTTTAAATTCTTTGATTAATGATGAAATTAATGATTTAAATATTATATTTTAAATATACGGGGATTTGCATATATACCCCTCTAAACCTTAAAAATTGCATATTTACCCAACTTATACCTTTTATTGCATATTTCCCCTTTGCAATTAAAAATTATTACAAATTTACCCATTATAAATATTTTTATTACAAATAAAATGTAGATCGACTCTTTTACCCTTATTTACAAAATGTGACACTAAATTCACACATATCCCTCCGCTGCTATAAAGCAACATATATCCGCCCTCCGTATTATAAAACTGCATGAATCCCCCTTATTTTTTAATCCAATTCATATGCTCATTTGTTAATAAGCTAAACAAACACACGTCTGTATAAATTATTCATATATAAAGGCACAAAGCAACTCCTGTTGAGAACCATAGAAAACCTAAAATCGTTTAATTCGAAAAGTATATTACAATTAAAAAATATATTACAATGCCTACAGTACAACCATCCATAGCATGTTTCTTTAGTCAAATGTCCAAATGTAAAGAATTAATCAATCAAATTTAAATCGCTTGAATCTATTTCATGTTACTGAACGATTAAAAAGGAGTAGTTTGTATCGACCATCTCTACCATACTAAACTGACATATACCTCAAAAATGGTGTGTTCATCAAAATAAAAAATGAGCCATCCCTGAATTCGTAAAGTAATACGTATGCCTATAAATCAGAGCAAGTCTGGGACGATGAAGGTTTGAATGGCTGAATCGCAGGTACGGAGGATTAAGAATATGAACGATTTGTAGGTTGCTTTTGTTTTGAACAGAAAGGTTATAAAAGGCTATTTTTGTCAATAAAATAATTATTATTAAAGATAGAGATGTATGCAATATTAAGTTTGAATTGGGTAAATATGCAAATAACTAGGTTAATAAGGGGATGTATGCAAAAATCTCTTAAATATAACATATCACGTTTGAAATTTGAATAAGAGCACATGCTACATCTACCCACATTATGATGAAAATACGGGAGCCACAAATTTACTTCAAGTTCAATGTTTGATCAACGCCCTTTAAGAATGTTTTCTAATTCTACATGGAACGATCATATCTTAGACTCGACGTACAAGTTCGGTTTATTTACGGTCCATCAGCTTAATTGTCAATCTATCGAGTCTTGACCAAGCGGTTGTCTTCAAACCAATTTAGTTATCTTTGATCCATCCACCTCGCGTTTTAACCCTTTATATAGTTCTAAGATTTCATAAAAGCAAAATGAATGATCCATAGATTTTCTGAACCATTGATGGATAGACCACTTTGTCTAATAATAGATTTAGTTGGCTATCTACTCAGTCGGCGAGTTTTTTAACCGCAAAATTCTCATTAGATGAAATCAAAGCTGCAATTTGGAGTTATGGTAGTGAAAAATCTCCGGCTCCCAATGATTTCAATTTTAATTTCGTAATTTTTTTGGTATATAATGGCTTTGGATTGATTAAATGTGTTCAGGTACTATCATGAAGGGGGGGGGGGGGGGGGGAAGCATCGGTTGCAATGCTTTTTTTATTGCCTTTGTTCCTAAGGTGGTCGACCCGACGCTAATCACAGATTTCAACCCCATTAGCTTGATTAAGTGTTTGTACAAGATTTACTCTAAAATTTTATCCACCCGTTTAATGAAGGTGATTCCTGAGGTGGTTGGTGTAGATCAATCAGCGTTTTTGAAAAGGAAATATATTTTGGAGGGTCCGTTAATGGTTAACGAAATTGTGGCAAAAGAGAAAGGTAAAAGCTTTAATGTTTAAAGTTGATTTCAAGAAAGCCTATGTTATGGTCAATTGGGGTTCTTAGATATGGTGATGCATCAGATGGGATTTCTAGATTTATGGAGAAAATGGGGTTTTTGGATATGACGATTAGAGACAAAGTTGATTGCTATAAAAATGTGGGAGGCTCAGAAAAGAAGAGTATGGGAAATATAATAATTATGGCGACGGTATAGTTTCTTTGGCTTGCCCGAAATGATTTCATCTTCAACACGGTGCCTCTATTTGTCGACGGGTTGTGGAAAAGATCAAGGTTAATTCTTATATATGGGTTAGGTACCAAGCAAATAGATGTGACATTATTGTTGGAAATCAGGCCCAAAATCACAAACACGAACACACAAACTGAACCACTATTCAACTCTTGTATTAGATAAATAAACAGGGACTTCTACAAAAACTCATTCAACCCCTATTTATACTAAACAAATAGTAAACATAACCCAACTATAAAACCTATAAACCTAGATAAATAATCAAACTCAATCATAGTCTAATACTAACTCAATTAAATAATTAATAATCTCAAATAAATAAAACTATTTATTAGATCAAATCAAGATTAACATCTTCATTCTCCCCCTTAATCTTGATTTGTACCACCCGGATCTTAAACAAGATCCGTTTCTTCAAATCTGCATTATTATCAACAACTTCAATCCCTTGATCAATCTTGATATCCCTCTTCCTGGGTCCTAGAACTTCACCATTCTTAACCACCGATCAAAGAAAAAAAACTTGTCACTTCTACCATTTTCTTCTTCCATTGCTAGACACGGCAAGATTCAAAGCCTCTCGCTTTGATGAATCTTCTACCGTCAGCCTATCCGCAAATCTGATCAGATACTTCTGCCAAAAAACAACCTACCTGGTTATTCTGTTTTTATCCTTGGCAGGAAGGACAGGGTCTGATCTTACCTGGATAGAAATTTGCTAATGCAGTTAAATTCATTACTATTGAACCATCACTGAACTGATCACATGTCATAACCGCCGTTCCAAATGGTACTCCCCATTATACGGTTGACTAAATCACATCGCCACAACAGCTCCCCAAACCTCCAGGTTGATAACAAAGAGCCAAAACCTAAAACTAAGAAAACTCACAAGACCCTAACCTTCACTCGGCGAATCCAAAAGTTTTAAATCAAACCTTAACCGTCAGCTTCAACGAATTTTCAACTCAATACAAAATCTCAATTTCTTAGATCGAAAGAAGCACCTAACAAAAATAGTGTTTTCTTCTTTTCCAATCATACGCACCAAACAAAAATAAGGAATCAAAGTTACCTCCCTTTTGTTTACTTCTGTGCATGAACTTCAAAACAAGAAACAATAAAATCTTTTTTCCTTTAATTTTGTTTCAAGTAAATCCCAACAAAAATAATAGTTGACATATTCCCCTCGAAGGCCAAGAACCAAGGACGAAAAACTCCTCCTAATATTTTTACAAACGCCCCTTTTTCTTCTATCTTCGTCTTCTACGTACCTCCCCGCAGTTGCAACCCCGTGAGGGGTTGCTCCCTTGCTTGGAAAACGGCTCTCAAAACCGTCAATACCACGCTCTGATACCAATTGTTGGAAATCAGGCCCAAAATCACAAACACGAACACACAAACTGAACCAACTATTCGACTCTTGTATTAGATAAATAAACCGGGACTTCTAAAAAAACTCATTCAACCCCTATTTATACAAACAAATAGTAAACCTAACCCAACTATAAAACCTATAAACCTAGATAAATAATCAAACTCAATCATAGTCTAATACTAACTCCATTAAATAATTAATAATCTCAAATAAATAAAACTATTTATTAGATCAAATCAAGATTAACATCTTCAATTATGTAGCATAAATGGTATATTAGGCCGTTGGATAGATGGTGTGGTTGTTGGTGTTTGTTTTGTCGTTTCTACTCGATCTTAACGTCTTGCTGGTGGCTTGTTGGTTTAATAAATTGCCGCTAAAAAATGATAGTTTTATAAAATGAAATCGAAATAAAGTATTTACTTCAAATCAGGTACATAAAAGTTGAGTAATGATTTATCTTGTTTTGTATTTTTATTCTCTCTAGCTACATATATATATATGTGCTATCTTTTCATGAGTACGCACTAGTGTAGTATTGCAATTTTAAGATTGCAGTGCAGTGCAGTAGCTGCTAGCTGCAAACGCCAAAACTTTAAAGTAATGTAACCAGCGTCCTCGACTCAATCGACCCTCTGATTGCTTCTAACCTACGCCTATATCATCTTCTTCAATCCTGCACCAGTTACTATTCTTTTTTTCCTGCCTTTTGTTGCTGTAAAGTAAAGAACTTGCCATCTACTTCAATTTGATTTGAAGTTTTTCAGATCATACACTGGTTAACAAATTCATTATTTCGTAAATTTATTTTTTATTTTAAATATTCCTTAGTTTTTATGACATTATTATTAGCTTTATGCAAACCATGGTTAACCATTTAATTAATTTTGCAGGAAACTATAGGATGAAAAAGTGGAGTGGCAAGAAGTGTTTTCAAAATAAGAACACTAAAGCGGAGAATATTTTTGACACAACTAGTAGCGGTTTTGAACTCTTTTAGCATAGGGGCTAAAATCATGAAGACGTGCTTAATATATATATAATATTATGTAAATTTTTTTATACGAATACAAGAACAATATATGTATAAAAGTTTAAGATATCAGGTAAAATGAATTACAAGATATAAGACTTTTTCGTTAGACTGATAATGATAAGAATTTATTTATTTTTATTTGAAAACAAAGACTCATGCGGAAAGATTCTATACAACGTCAGCGCCCCTATCTCCCCAATGCATGTGACCAAATATTTTTGTTGTCTTATGTTTAAATAAAATAATAAATAAATAAATAAAATTCACAAATGCACCATCTCACTTGTGTTTAAAATAAACTACGATTTTGATATGTGTCAAGACGTTATCGATGTTACCTTTGTGACTTCGCTACACATGTTATGATAATAATATTAATTTATTATGAATATAAAAATAAAATGTATAACACGTGTCTATGACCATCTTTACTCACGAGAATGGTATACCAGCCAGTGTGATGCACCAATTTTAAAAGAATTTAAAAGAAAATTTATATATAAATTTTTTTTATAAAATGTGAATACTATGCCATTATTGAAATGACTTATTTGTGAAGACTCATACTAATATAAGTGAAGGCCTATAAATATGATCTATTGATCTTGTTTTAAAAACCCAAATTAAAAAAAAACAATCAAGCAGCGGCAGTAGGCCATTGAGGCAACAACAGTCCATCAGGCATTCATGCATCATCAGTCAATCGAGCAATAGCATTAGGCCATATAAATTGTGAAGATGTGATAAGCCAATTTGATGTGAAGAATGCTCGGAGAGCTTCACGAGTTATTGGTTAGATAATTCATTAATTCAAATACTTTGATTTTCTTATGTTTATTTATCAAACGTTTGTTTTTTAGTTATATAATTTAGTGTCTTGATGCTACGGGTTGTACAGGGGGCCGGATGCCTTTTTCTCGTCTTGCATAGGGCACTCAAATCCTCATAGTCGACCCTGAGTATTATTATTTTTTAAGCAATACAACCTAATATATATTAGATAGAAAACATATAACAAGAAATTGTGATTGGCTCACACAAATTTACCATCTCTTATACGGTTTTACCAAGTTTTTTCATGCAAAACCCAGCACAACCCTCTCATGCAAAAGAGGGGGGCGGTGACCCATATTTGTGTAAACGGTAAACCTTCCATTTCATAGAAGTAATTCATGTCTTCATGGTATCGATCAAAGCCTTACGATAAGACTTTGAATCAATATTTATACTCAGGTTCGATCCTGAACATCACTTGATCTTCCAAACTCGTGTTTAGAGTAATTCACTACTCTATCTAAATCATACTCCAATGTCCTTTAAGATTAGAGTCGTAAACACTCGAACTCGTTATAGAAAGGGATCACATTTTCATAAAATGTAACATCTTTTGAATATATATATGCATTCTTCTTTCACCATTACCGAATAACATATATGGATCATTTAAATTTAAACACCCGAAGAATATATTTCCTTTTATGTAAAGTACTAGTGAAATATAAGATTAGACTTCACATGTTAGATTCAAATTATACACACTTACAACCAAATGCATAAAGTTAAAGGGCATACAATAACAAAATTATTAACTTAGATGAAAACAAACAAAAATAATAAAGTCAAACTTGAAGAAATCAAACACTTTCTTTACTGCCAACATATATGGTAGAAGATTAAAGGGACCCATTGACACTTTCATGATCTAATAAGTTGGATAATAGAACAAACAAACTGAGATGGCAATTAATACTATCCCAATATTTTTCGCACTTTTAAAAAAAATATACATATATTATGGATTATTATGAATTATCTTTAATTCATCAGAAATTTCAACATACAACTTAAATATCTTTTTCTCATATATACTTTTATATTTTAATTTGTATACAATATGCATTTTAGATTGAGAGTTAAGAAAATAACAAGTTTGTGTATCTAACTCTTATATACAAACACGTACTACGCTTAAATTATTAATCTACATGATTCAATGTCATGTAGCGTGATTATGGGAAAATATTCTATAATAATCATAAAAAACTAGATTTAAGACCAGTTCGTGCGTTGTAACAGTTGGGTCACGCAGTCGGGTCTTGCGTATGTGACTTCTGCGTTGATTAAAAAAATTCATGTCATGTACGTCACAGCGCAAAGGCGTAATGTGCTGTCACATGTTAAAAGGCGATGGAATATCAAATGTTAAACGTCAAAATCTTAGCCAAGTCAAAATCCAGAATTTTGAAGTCTTACCATATGTCAAAGTAGAGTAAGAAAAAAAGTCAAAAGATGCTATAATGACAATTAGTAAAATTAGGGATTAAAACAGTAAATATACAAAATAAAACAAATCAAAATGACATATGACGATTCGTGGTTGGTCGGCCCAAAATGACACGTGAAAAAAGACGATGAGATTTAAATACAAAACATTAAAATTAATATAAACATTTTAAATATCGTTACAAATAAATTAATTTGGATAGGGTAATTGTAAATAGGTTTTTAAAAAAAAGAGAATGGGGTTTATTAATATCGAGAGATTTGGATGGATACGAAGGCAAAAGGAATAGAAAGAGGATTGTCTTCTCATTATTCCTTTTTGCAGCTATTCCCATCATCATTCCCTCTATAGGCCCCATCATAATCATCATAAGTCATAACTATGCAATTTTGTTTTCATCCGGCCTTATTTTCATATTGATAAATACTACCAAACTAAACTAGTAGATCTCGTAATTTATAAATTTTTACACGTGTTATAATAATGGTGATATTAAAATTTTCATGTGTCATCATCGCCTGTTGTAATGGTATCGTCACTTCGTCACACACGTAAAAAATAATAGGTCTCGCATGTTGAACATGACACTAAAAAAACTTTTGACATGACATCGGTTCCACACGTTTTGCGACGATAAAGTTAACAATATTTAAAACTAGGTTTAATACCCGTATATTGCAGACGGATTAAATAAATATAATATTTATTAAGAAATTAACCATTATGTTTAACAATTTGTAAATATTTTATATTTAAGAAATTTTACTCTACCAACTTATTCATGAATGGTTAAAATTTACATTCAATGTCCCACCCAAACTTCTATTAGACTCTATGTAATGGTTAGTGCCCCTTGGGAGCGTTTTCTGCCATGTGGCTGCTGACTGGACAAGGGTCATTATACCAGAAAGTGGTGTAATGGTTAATGTCTCTTATAATGCCCCACCATCATTACTCAATCATTTTTTATTTATTATTTAAACTATATAAAATTAATAAAATATAAAATAAAAATAACTAGTTCATAGTTAAAAAAATTACAAATACCATAAAAAAAATAACATAATCAAGACAATCCATATTTTTCTTTGATACGTTTGATACAAGCGAGGTGAAGTTCACGTCGCGCTCCCGGCTCCTCTGGGATTGGTTTTCCCAAAAACTCCAAGTCCACTTGCATTTGACGTTCTCTTTTTTCCTCCCAAATTTTATTTTTTTGCTCAATTCTTTTTTGTCCTAATTTCGTTATAGCATCTAACTTTTCATTCATTTCCAAAACCTCTCGTTGTAGTCGATACCCGAAGAAGATGACGACACGGCTTTCTTGCCTTTCCTCTTTGCTTTATCCCTCCCGATTGGTCGTTCGGGATGTTGCGGTTCCTCGAACTCTTCCTCGGTATCGTTCAAGTCAATACATTGTTGTCGGGCGTCGGAAGATTGACTTGCCGGTTCGGTGGACGAAGTTGTTTTTGTGTAGTATTTATAGGTTATAAATATATAATAAATAAAAAGTAAAAAAAAAAAAAGAAAAGAAAATAGCCGTTTGACAACGGTAAAATTTCTTGGAAATGAAATGGGGCGAAGGCGTTATAGCAAAAACGCCCAGACGAATTTTTTGTTGATAACGCCCCTTCGTAATAGAGGGTGGGGCGTTATGGGCGCAAAGGGGGCGTTATTAAGGGGCTAAAACGCCCATTACGTCCAGTCTTATAAAACAAATATTTCCGCCAAAAAAACAACCCCTTAAAACCTTGAATTATTAAATAGATTAAAATAAATTAGCTACAAAATAATTTAGAAAACGCTATTTATTTAAGATTAGGAAGCATGAAAAATGTAATTATATAAAAAAGTACACCATAATAACTTACTTAAAAATAGAAAAAAAAAGTTAAGACTATAGAATCAGAAAATGAGACATTAGGGAAGTAAAGATGCAACAAAGTTACGAGCCTAACAAATAGAGCTTTTTAAATCTATCTAATATTTCAAGGTTTTAGAGGACAATTTTTTAGGGGGAAAATTTTTTTGTTCTATAATAATAAGTTTTGGAGGTAAAAAATTAAGTGGAATTTTGCACCATGCATAAGTTGATATAGCCAAAATTTTAAGTATTAAATAGTTACAAATCTTTAAACATAATAGTTATGATTTTTTTATAAATATTATTATTTAACTCGTGTGTATCACACGAGTATTAAACCTAGTAATATATAATATTAAGTCCAAAGTTGAAATATTACCAGCCTACTGATTTGGCGCCATTCTCGTGGCTCTCTTGGAGCCCCCCTTAAAGTGAAATGTTTCGGGTGGAGGGCAGCGAAAGATAGATTTGCCTCTAAGCAGGCGTTAATGAGGAGGGGGGTAAATATTCAATCCATAGAATGCTCGCTTTGTTTTGGTGCAATTGAATCTGGAGCTCATGTTTTAAAGGATTGTCCCTTCGCAGCACCGATTTGGAAAGAAATTGGGCAATGGTGTGGAACTTTTGTGGACCCAGGATTGACCATAAAAGAGTTACTTGACTCTGTATCCTTATTGAATGTTTCTAAGCATCTAAAGAATGCTGTATATACGGTTTACATGGCCTCGATATGGTTTATTTGGATGGCTAGGAATGAGTTTTTTTTAATGTCAAACAGTCGGCGGTCTCTAAGGTGGTATTTGATCAAGTATCACTCATTTGTTTGGTTGAAAAACAGGGCGAAGCTACGCGATCTAGGATGACAGTCTTGGTGCAATTTTTCTTTTCGAAAGTTTCCTTTGTAGCTTTAGTTTTTGGTGTTGCTTGTGTTGTACTTGGTTTCTTGGCACTAGCGTCTTGCTAGTGGTTTTTTAGTCGATTAATAATATTGCAGTTCAGAAAAAAAAATCCAAAGTTATACTTATGGTAAGTAAAAAGACAAGGTCCACTCACCACCTACCATGACTTTTAGTATTATAAAAAAATATTAAATAATAAATTAGTAATTCTGTGCTATTAATATAATAATGATGATTAACATTTTTAGTTTAACAAAAGCACCGTAACATAGTTTATTAAACTTTTTTATACAAGAAAAAATCACTAGCAGGATGCTATGGCAGAAGAACAGCACCCAACAACACAACTCAATTACAACATTAACTTTTGAAAATATAATTTAAACGAAAAATGTCAAGCTAGGTCTCATAATTGAGGTTTATTCTTTAACCACGTGAAAGTATGAAACTTGATCAAAAGGAAATGTGTTAGACCGTCTGCAACGCTAGAAAGCTATCCTTCCAAGAATTAGTTCAGTCAACATGTCACATCAACTTTTCACTAACTATCACTCATCCTTCCACAAATCAATTTTTACCCTCAACATCATCCTTCCACAAATCACCCAATTTAGCTTTTTAAAAATAAAATACAAAATTCATTTGTGTTAAAGTATAGTGTGACACCCACCAAAATTCTCTTAATTTCTTGTTCACAAGAACTGCCCTTCACCACAAGCCATCCTCCATAAATCCTCATTCCCCAACGCTGCCCTTCTCAAGGGCTGAGCCCTTCAGCCACAAACACCCCTAAGGGCGCTGCGTTACAGGCAGTCTTAGAAGGCCATTTCTTTTTACTCAAATGCATGTGAAAGCGAGTATTAGACGCTTCCTCTCCTTTCAGTCGAGCTAGGCTGAAGACTTTCTCTTTCTAGCCAAGCAAGCCCACTAAATGCACATATCATTGGCTAAGCCCTCACTTAGGATGCTGAGTCATGCGGGTCGTCTACCACCGATAACATTTTGGATCTAAAAATAAACTCGTTTCCAGGCAACAAAATAAACCAAAACATAGCCAAAAACACCGAGTACAAAGCGTTCCTTAGCTTCATAGATTCATTCATTTGGAATTTAGCTCCAAGACATGCTTAATGGTATAGTCCAAAGTAAACTTATGATCACACCACTAATATACTTCGTAGTACAGAAGCAGCATTGTAGTTAATGCCCGGAGAAAAATAAGCAAGTTAACAGATAAAGATAAAAATGACAAGTTTTAAAAAGTCAGGGACCCAGAAGTACAAAAATTTAGGGTGAAAATATCAAACGGAAAAATTTAGGAATGAAAATGTCTATCATACCTAAAAGGGATGAGAAGCTTATGACAATTGTCGGGCTTCAGTAAACTTTTATGGTATATGGGTGTAGTCATTGAGCGGTTAGGGGTGTGTTGATCTTAAAGTTTGTATTTGAGTAACTTGATTCATGTATGTGCGGCTTAAGATTTATGTTTTTTTAGATAAATAAATACATGGGACGTGTTTGGTTGTACAATGAAATCCGTTAATCTGTTAGCGCGACGTAATGAATTTACACCCATGTTTAAAATTTTAAGTTAGGTTAAGGACAAAGAAGATATTGATGTTTGTTTATGATAATATAAGAGCATGGCTAATCACACACTCATTTTCTTTCTATTTTGTTTATATGTGTGTGTATATATATAGAGATAGAGATAAATTAAATATGTATGATTAGCAATGACTTTAGCTATATTATTGTCATGGTTATTGACACAATTTTCCTTCTCAATCCCTCATATGAGTGTATCTTTTTAACACCATTTTGCTATGTTAAGATTTTTACCTTTTTCTTTACTGTAAATCAAAAGTTTTTTACTATATATAGTTTTATTTTAATTCATCTTTCTAACCTCTTGTGACAACCATACTAATCTGAGTATTGTCTCGTGTTTGAAATATTTATTAGGTGAAGCTATTTTAAACATAAATACGAGAAATGAAGATAAACTTCTAATTTTAAGAGAAAGTATCCGTCTTTGAATTTCTTTGTAAGACAAATTCAAGATAGTCAATTTCATAATATAAATTTATTGAGTAGATTAGACGCTATAAAAAATAATATAGAGTCGAAAGACTTTGAAACCAATTTGCTCCTTTAATTTCCTTTAAGCTATTAGCTACTAGAACTGACTTAAACGTGGGAAAATGAAAAACATGCAAAATAGTCATAACATAAACATGTAGATAGTAATTAGGTGATGATCATGGACCACATGGCATTGGGCATGTATCAGTCATTGATCAAACTATCAATCCCATTTACTTGAATGCCTTTGATTAACCAAAATTTTACCTGAATCATATACAGTGAACAAAAACTACGATAACAATGTCCTATTAAATTTAAAGATCGAAGGACCAAAATGATATAAAATTGTAAAAAGTAAAGACTTCTTCCACGACTTTTAAAGGTTAAGGTCATATTATAATTTTAATATTCTTATAAACGGCTTTTGTAATTTGGTAAAAAAGTATAGAAATGAGAAGACGTAGTTGACTTTTAATTATAGTTGGCATTGAATGTCAAAGCACAAAATCTTTAGGTATTGACTTGTAATGGTTATGAAAAGACGGAGGAATAAGATCTATATACGGAACAATTTCCTTCGCCTATCACATCATAATAACCCAATCTCAAATGTATATTATTTAAATATATAGGGACTTTTACCAAAATACTCTCTCCGTCCCAATTTAGATGTCATGTGACCCACAACACAAAGATTAAGGCCCCGTTTGTTTTTTTTAAGAGATTTAAGTCTGAATCTGAATACCACATCTGAATGTTAAGAGGTGGTTCAAATGTCTGAAATCTGAATCATTAAGATGTGGAGGCTAGAGATGAACCTCTAGTCGTCGGAGATGGAGCCTAGTCTCTGGGTTAGAAGTTAATGGAGGCCGGAGACAAACGTATGTTTTTTTTTGGTTAAGAGGTTTTCAGACCCACTAAAAGCTCTTACTGGTTCAGATGCTATTAAGACGATGGACCTCTTAATGCCAGAAAAAAAACAAACAGCCCCACGTCTGATTACGTCTGACCGAATCAGACGTTTTCCTCTATTCAGAGAAAAGAGGCAAAAACAAACAGGGCCTAAGAAAAAATAGATTATTATATTATTTTAACCTATAAAATAACAAAAATGTCATTAAAGTATTTTGTCTTTTAGTCATAAAGTAGATTTTATGTTAAATAAGTAGGGGTAAAATTGGAAAGGATATTTTTATTTTTGGAATGGACATTTAAATTGGGACAACCAAAAAAGAAAATTTGGACATTTAAAATGGGACGGAGGGAGTATATATTTTGACAAACTCTTATGTGGAGGGTGACTAGGCAAATGGCGTTATACTAAAAAGTGACGTAGTGGGATAATGCCCCTTAATCATTACCAAAAGAGAGAAGTGAGAGAGATTGTGTGAGAGAAGTGGAAAAGAGAGAGAGAGAGAGAGAGAGAGAGAGAGAGAGGGACACAGACGTTATAGTGGAAACACCCTTGCCCATAACGCCCCCGCGTAGTGGTCTATGGGGCGTTATGGGGCGTTATTGAGCGTTTTTCAAGGGTGATAATGCCCACTACATGTAGTCTTATATCAAAAGGGACATGTTTTTTTATGACATCCTCATGGCCATTTAATGGTTCAAGCAATCTCGTATGTTGGACACCTATAGTTATGGGGTCTTATACGGGTTAAGTTAGGTTAATCGGGTTCGGGTATGTTGTACACCTATAATTATGGGGTCTTGTGGGCAATCTATTAGAATCATCCATGACGAAAATAGCTACCACACCATTTTTCTTACTATCTATTAGTTCATCTGGAAAGCTAGGAACAAGCTTCTTTTAGTTTGACAACTATAGTTGGAACAATGAGAAGGTGACCGAGGAGGTTAAAGCAAACACGAATTCATAGGTGAGGTATAAAAGAAAAAATAAACGTTCTGAAAAGATAAAAGTCATCTTTTTTGTACTATAAGATTCGAAATCTCTTAAGACTATCAATCGACTCAAAATGATGCTCACCAAGAGTCATCAATTAGTGGTGGTGGTAATAAATAGGAGATTTTGAACACAACTCAATCATATCAGCTCGTTTGTAAGCATTGATCTTAATAAGCACAATGTATTTAGAAGGCACAAAGCAACACAAGGGGTCCATTTCATTTCCATACAAGAAAAACAATTGGTAGACTCCTCAAAGACCGGTTGTCATACTTTTTAGGTAGAACATGATTTGTGATGGATTATGCTAAATGTTTTGAAATCCGGACCGGACGTTAAACCGGTTGCCTTATCGGTCCGATCGACCGAATCGGATGATGTCAGAAATATATTAAATGCAGAAGTTTTTTAAAAGTTTCTGGTCCAACTTCTTTTTTTTCCGGATCAACCACTCGGTTTACCGTTTCGACTAGTTCTTTCCGGTCTGACCAGCCGAGTCATACTCAAAAGTGTTCAAATAGTGTTGTGAACGAACCGAATTTCAACGAATAGTTCGTGAACCGTTCGACAAGAAGTTCGTTTATGTCCATTCGTTTAACAAACAAATAAACAAAGACAAGAAATCTAAATGAATATATGTATGCTTGTAGTCATCTTTGTATAGGAATGTTCATTTGTGTTTATTTATCTTCACGAACATTTAATTTGCTTATATTTGTTTAAGTTTAGTAGATGTTGAACACGTACGTTCGTTTTCTTGATGAACAAACACATACAAGAAATCTCATTTGGTAAGCGTCCGCGAACCATTCATGAACACTCATTCATGAACACTTAACTACTTAATGAACAAACACAAACAAGGCTTGTTCGTGTTCGTTCTGTTAGTTTACAGCCATATGTTCAAACCCCTAAACCTAACTAGTTCAATTCTCAGTCTAACTAATCGGGGCGGTTTTCAAACACGTTAGTAAGATTGATCGGGTGTTGGTTTTTGATAGTTTCATAAATAAATGGCATGATGCAACTCTGACTACTCTATTTAATCGAGTTTCTGAACTAACATTGTTTCTTTCGTTTTTGGTTTTTGATAGTTTCATAAATAAATGGCATGATGGGTTTAACACGTTTCCAAACCGAGTCCGTTTCACTTGTTTTTTTCTTTCTTTCTTATCCGTGTCTACTTTGTACATGTATAAGGTTTATGGTTATTTGGGTCATAGCAATTTGGAGAAGATGTTGCGCCAAACAATGGATTAAGGAGCACGGTAAAAAAAGGATAAAAAGGGTTAAAGAATGGTATGAGTGTTTGAATATTGAAACACAGGGTTATGGTTTAAAGTACAATGGAAAATCTAGAGTTGCAAAGAATTTATTTCTTTCTAATTGATGTAAAAAATCTATTTTACACCTTTAAATAATGGTTTAATGGTTACTGACAGTTACATTATTGGATGAGTGCAAACCCACTTTAGTAAATATAGAGTTGTAAATAGTCTAAATATTCACGTTGGGTTGTGAAGTGTTATTAGGTAAATAACATAAGTGCATTTTACACTAAACTTTACAAAAAAATTCAACAGTTTATCCCTTTATGATTTATTAAAGTTGTATTTTTTATTCTCTAAGAAAAATAGGTTCTTAATTGAGAGTGGACCTTAGCCGTTCAAAATAAATATCTTGTTGATTAGTTTATTAGATTTGTGTTCTTCTAAAAAACTTTAATCAATTTTCTTAACTATTTGTTATTAACTGATACCGGTCTCAACTACCAAAATATGTGCTAACGGTCTCATCTTTTATCGCTTTTGCATCCAACGGACTGCATTTAAAAAAATTGAACCGTAAAACTTTTTTTTCAAATTTCAGACTGTCGTTTTAGGGCTTTTGATCGGAATGAAAATACAAGTCGGTTGATGTAAAAATTACTTCGAAACTATGCTCCAAATGATAAAATTTTAACATCCACTTAAAGCACCATTATGTTTAAAACACGTTTTATCATTTAGGGGATGTTTGTTTCATCTATTAATGGTTTGGTTCAATGCTTAATCATTCGGCATTCAACATTCAGATCGTTTGTTTCACAAAAAAAGCATCTGCATGGTTCAGTTAAGTGCTGAATGGTTAAAAGATTGAGAGATACTGAATAAAACATATATCAACTTTACTCTTAGCTGAAGTTTTACCCCTACATCATTCCTATTGATAGAACCTGTTAATCATGTTTCTGACATCTTAACCATTCAGCACTTAATGATTTAGATTTTTACCAAACAGATCAAAATCCAATCCTCGTTGTTACCCCATGAAGTGTAAGTACATAAATTTATATATCTACTAATTGACAAGGTCGGTGCTTTGCACCGGCCAGTCACGTGACACCACGTCGCGTTTTAATTTTTTTTACTTTAACTTAATTACGATTTCAATTCCCAACTTTTACTAATTATTATTTTAGTCCTAATGAATTTTCGACTTTGATCTCTTACTCTACTTTGACATATATTACGACTTTAATATTATTATCATTTTGGCCTCTAACTTTGATATTTCATCATTTTTAATATGTGACACATTACAGTTTTAAGCAGTGACATAGGGACATGAAACTTTTTTTATCAACGTATATGACAAAGTCACATACACAAGACCCGACTGTGTAATTCGACCGTTTTAACGTGCGTTTCGTTCTTAAATCTAGTTATGTGTAGAAAGAAAAAGAAGAAACAAATATTTATGTGTGTGATTGTTAAAAGAAAAGTAAAAGAAGCAGAAAATGAGCGGCCAATTGTTGCAGGGAAGTAAGAAGGCAATGAGAATAGGAGAGGAAATATAGCTCAACATTCTCCTACGCCGTCTTGTCTTGTCTTGTCTTCCCTGTCTCTCATTTCTTCACATATAGCCCCCTCTACTTCTCTCATTATTACTCTTTCACTCTATCCATATTTAAACCTACTTCCCTTTTTAATCTAATACACTAATATTTTATTTTATAAAAACTTTAATTTCTCTTTATTTCGGACATCTTCTGTACGTAAAATACTAGTACCAATCTTGGCGATTTCATTTAAAGATATTTTAAAGCTTCCGTACTCGTTATAAGGTGATGATAATTGTAAGAGAGTCGTTCATGCGATATTTATGGTCACAATTTAAAGCTTATGAAGGCGTATAAACGAGTTCTTCTTTGATAAAGTGAAGTTGTCACTTAACAAGGTGTTTTGTGAGATCATGTTGGTAGGTTCGCTTTAGATGAAGTATAGAGTTCAAAAGGGACCTATATTGCTTTGTTGAATTTCCTTTCTGAGATTAATTGATTTATGGTTTCTTTTAAGGTCATGTTGTTGTATTTCTTCTCACTTGTTTTTCTACTTTTCGCGGTTTTTTAACTATTTGCTATCCCCCTTTATCTAATATTTATTTGTCGTCCAAAAAAAGGTAGTACCAATGACCGTCAATCCAAGTAGTTGATTTGAATTACCTTAAACTTTATAAAAATAAAACGGTTTTGGGCTTAAGTCTCTCTCCCACCACCCTAATGTCTTGAACTTTTGGTTTAATATTAAGAATAAATTTATTTTGTATGTTAATTTGAATTGTTATTGGATTGTTTAATTAGAGGTTAGTATAGTTACAAAACATATATCTAAATTGTGTCTAATGTATAGATAAATAGTTTAGAGGGTCTGTTTGAGTAATGTTACATTCCTAAATCTTGGATAAGAGAGGAATCTTGTTTAGGTTGCCTAGAGCAAACAAAAAGAGAAATAAAGTTGTGTATCATGATGTAAACAAGAGGAAACAAAAGAGAATAAAAAAAGTTGACTTAAAAATTGTGATTAAAGTTTGATTCCAACAATATTAGGAAATTAGGGTGGTGACTCATTCTGTAGTGTAACGTGAATTTGAGTACATTATATTTTAGAACTAGCGTTTGAGATCTGTAGCGTACGGGTACAAATCAAATATCGCCATCAAATTCATAAAAAAATAGTGCTAATATATCGGTATGGCACAAGCAGTAGCGAAGCCATGATTTTTTACTAATGCGGTAAAAGTTTATAACGTTTTGTTTCGTGAGGTCAAACCCAATCTATATAATAATTCAAGGTTTTAGGGGAGATTATGTTTTGAAAGAAAAAATATTTTTGTTCTATAATAGGAAATTTGGGACGGAATTGAGCGAAATTTTCACCATGCATAAGTTGATGAAGTTAAATTTTTAAATACTAAATATTTATAAATGTTTAAGCATAATGATTGAATTTTTTTATACATATTATTTTTATACATATTATGATTGCAAATGTTTAACTTTATCTCCTAACTTTATATAAATAAACACTCTAGCCTTCCAAGGTTGTAAAATGTCAAAACTTATTACTCAATTTTAAAAACTTTTAAAATCTTAATTTCAAAGACCTCAGCTTTATAACTTTTCTCCTTAGGTATCTAAAAACATTGGATTTCTTTCTGATATATAAAACGTGCTCCTTTCATAACACACGGGAAACCTTGTTAGTAACTTTATAAGAAAACACTTTATGTTACGTAAAATCACTCGTGTAATTAACTCTATAAATTAAGAAACACTATATGTTTATATAAAACCTTAATTATTTTAGAGTAACTCATTAAAATATTATTTGTTTATCAAACGAGAGAGTAATTCATTTAGGTCTTTTTTTAAATTATCTAATTAGAAATGAAAACAATTAAAGATTTAAATCAATAGCATATAGAAAAATATATATTTATTTAAAGAGCCATACTAGTCCAACATCCCATGTATAATTTAACACCTCTTTGTATGATGCTTATAGCCATATACGCATTGTATAGAAGGCCTCGTTTAATACGCACAAAACAAAAGTAGCCAGTCACATTAGGGTATCGCATATTCACATCGTATAGTCTTATACAAATCGTATAGTCATCATATTAATTTTTTTCTTCCAAGCAACTTTCACCTGGATTATTATACTCGGCCACATATAACCTATGCACACAATGTATAGCTTCAGATTAAATATTTTACATTTGAACATCCAATAATTTAATTGATTTTTTATAAACTTTGTTTTGAGTGTGATTATATACTAAATTTAACTATTTTTGTGTAAATATTTATAGTCCCAAGCACCGTTACGAGGTTACTTTATTTACATCAATCGACTCGTATTCTCTTTTTAATCAAAAGTCTTAAAACATCGGTCTTGAATTCGAAAAAAAAAGTTAAAGGTGTTAAAAATAATTTAACGACAGTCCATAGGTTGTCAAAGTGATAAAAGTTGAATTGAGACTGTTACTCGTCAATTCAATAGTTGAGATTGATAGAAAACCAAAATGTGAAAGTTGAGACCGTTTAAACCAACATACCTTAATATTGTACGGTTAAAATGATGTGGTTTTAATGAAAGTTCTAACATTTTTTAGAAAAGAATAAAATAAAATTTATTTTAACTGATATAGGGCTAACTGATGTAGTATTAGGTGAAAATTAAAAGTCTTAACTAAATTGAGTTTGTTTGATGGGATTATAGATAACTAAAATTGAGTAGGTTTAGGTGAAAGTGAGAAGTTTTATTATATAAAAATTGAAAAAATTATTGGATTCTACGAACTTTAATTAATATGTCTCTTGCCGGTTATGTTTGATTATGTACTCTCTCCGTCCCATTAGAAATGTCCATATTGCCTTTTTAAGTTGTCCCATTTAAAGTGTCAACTTTTAAAATTTATTGGTAAACTTTCAAATTTGCCCTTAATAACATAAAACAAACAATATGATGGACCCACAATAATATTTATTGTCAAGGGTATTATTGTCAAATGACAAACAAAAATACCCATCATTTAATGTGCCTAAAACTTTGTGTTTTTCAAACTATGACACTTCTAATGGGACGGAGGGAGTATTATTTAAGGGTTTTCTAAATGCACCCCATTTATTTTCTAATTACACCGTAGTCTATGATATTTAATACACTTATTAATGATGATGTTTGCTAAATCCAATTAAATTTTATAAATAATCAAAAGTGTGAGGAAAAATGAATGGTGTAACTTGCACATATGCAAATCAATTAATTTTTTTTATCAAAACAATAAATATCATCCATTTAATTAGCACTAAATATTGTAATAATTTATCCTTAAATATGCATGGTTTATTTATTTTTCTATCTCGTATAAACCTTCATTTGTAGTTAACTAGTTGGTGAATTGAGGATTTTGCATACTGTTGAGGAGGTTATAAAAATTGTATTTTTATAGTTTTAAATCGTTTGACTTATTCTTTTATGATTTTCCCGGTCAAGCATCAAGATGAGTAATACAACAAGTTTTTACACTAACGATGTATTATTTTTAATTTCATTCTTATATATGTAATAGTTAGTTTTTAAATTTTAGATGTTTAGAACACGCGAAAATCTAATGACTCGGATACAAAAAATGACACGTTCTCTTGGCTTTTATCAAAGTAATGGACTATTCTTTTTTTATTCTCATAAAATAATGTATAATGTGTATTAGTTAGCATTTATGATTAATAATTAGTAATAATGAAGTAGATAATTAATAAAATAATTAATGGTTAATTTGACTTTACATTTAATGCTTATAGGTTAGGTTGGGGTGCAAATAGCAACACCCATTATTTAATATGTTGTTCGGGTTTCAAAATAAGTTTAAGTTTCATTAACTTTAAAAATAAGAAACTTAAAAAAATAAATAAAAACACTCTAGATAAAAGGGACATTTACAATTTGATAAAACAAAATAAATTCGGGTTTTATCGTTTGATTAAACAAAATTAGTTTGGATGTCAACATTTAATTAAACAAAATCAAGTTTGGGCTTTAATGTTTGATTAAACATAACAAGTTCAAAAAAATTTGGATTTCATAAAATTTGAAAATTAACAAAATAAAAAAACCAATATAATGCTGTTAAAAAATAAAAAAAATAAAAATAAAAAGAGGACATGTATAGTGTTATACGCGGAGTAGAACAACCTCAAGACTAGGGCTGTTCAAATGGCTCGTCGATCGCCGCCCGCTCGTCGCTCGCTCGGAAACTGCTCGGAAAATGCTCGCTCGTTTTTCGCTCGATTGTAAACGAGCCGCTCCGCTCGGTTCGGTTTGTAAACGAGCCAAGCAACGAGCAAAGGTCCGCTCGGTTCGGTTCGGCTCGAATATTTTTAATTTATTTTTTATATAATTATATATGCATAAGTAGCTAATATGTTGTTATAATATTAAATATATATTTTTAAAATTATTAGTTATATTTGATATATTTGAAAATAATAGTCATTTATCTCTTTTATTAATTGTTTTATATACATTATACAAACATCAACCTTAATTTCTATAATAAATTGCAAGTTAATACTAGTTTTTCTTAAAGCTATAAATTTGTATTTATGTATATCATATTCAACTTTAAACTTGTTTCTTATAAACTAATTTTAAGGAAAAAAATACAAAAAGTAATCCTCATAAATTCGCTCGGCGCTCGCTCGAAAAATACTCGGTTCGATTTTGGCTCATTTACGTTCGGTTCGAATTTGGCTCGATTTGTAAATGAGCCGCTCGGCTCGGTTCGATTTGTAAACGAGCCAAGCAATGAGCAAACCCTCGCTCGGTTCGGTTCGGCTCGTGAACAGCCCTACTCAAGACACACTCTGAAAAGCTACAATGATTTTTTCGTGGTGCAAATCGTTCAATGTGTACATTTCTATACGACCCTAATTTATACAACCCGTATAAAGGATCGTACACCCTATATGCATCGTATACAAGCCGAAGGTGTTGAATTATAAGTTTATAATAAGGAGTGTCAAATTAACTCGAACATTTCTAAACAAAGTGGACATAGTTTAAAGAAAGAAACTGGGATAAAAAGTTTGACAAGATTTGAAAGATAGATGCATCAACGAACAGAAAAGAGAGAATTTATTACACTTTGTCTGTTATCAAAGAATAAATATGGATTTTGTAGTTTTTGTTTTAGCTTTTTAGAAAAAGAATAGAATAGAATAGCACAAGGAAGGAGTGTAGCTACTAAAATTATTCCCTGCAACTTAGTACGTAATTATAACATGCTGTCAGTCATAGTCACAACCAACAAAAACCCCATTACGTCAAACTCATCCCTAGCTTTACATTAATTAGCTAGGATCCTTTTCTAATAAACAATATCAATTTATTATTATTAAATACTTACGTTTTTCTAAATAAAAAACACTAAATATATATTACTCCATGCTTCTTATTATTGTGACATTTAAACTCTAATTCTTTTGATACTTTAAACATATAAGTATTACCAATAACTTACAATTTCATTTGTTAAAACATTTGTTTTAAATAGTAAGAATAACGGTTCGATTATTTAAATAATATATTATACAATGGCATTTTCTATACGTCTCGTACAACTTTATACGAAAAGACATTATGCAACCATTAAACTAAATCTGATAAAACTCGAGTTGCTATTAATTTTTTATATGAGTCACATAGGCCATAGCTCTATACATGAACTTATATGCCTCATAAAAGCCCTACAAAATTTCGAAGGCTTTGAATTATAATTTTAAAATGGCATAAAACAACCCAAAAGGAATAACTTTACACTATTCAAAGATTCTAAAAAGTATTTCTTTTTAAATTATATAGTTGATTAAAACATTTTTCTAAAGGTTGGAACCCTTAAATATATGAGAAATAACATTTTATCTACACATCTAACAAAAAACTTCCCTGGTGTTCTGATATCATATATGTATGTATTCTGTTTTGTATTCTGATGAAGTATTTTTCATAAATTTTAAGTTAAACTGCTAATTATTGGTTTAAGAAACTATAAATCAAACCAGTTAGGTTGGGAGGATCGACAAAAAGGTCATATTTACCAGTTTGTTAGTTTTAGTTTGGTTTTTACGCTTTACACCCATTTTTATATTTTTTTCAAACTTAATTGTTTTTAACAAAATTTATAAAATAATAAAGAATATTTGTTTATGTAATTTGTTACTACATTTTTCAAAATGATAATATATAAATAGTAAAATCTAAATGACCCATATCAAATTTAAAACACGACGCAACCACACAATTTAAATTTACTTTGAACTACAACTCTCACACTCATCAAAATTAAGATTTCAAACTCATAAATTTGAACATATAAGTTTGGATTTAAAAACCTCAGCTATATCATTTTTAACGGTAATTTGAATTACTAATTGATCATTGACTCATCTGACCATATTATTTTTTATCATAAAGAAATGCAACTTAAGTAAGAATATTTCCCGAGTCAACCTGAAAACTCCATTTTTATTTTCTCGAAGTGAAACTTGAACCAAGATCTCTACACACTTAAATCTTAAAACATTCTCATCCCGTTCCTTATGATATATTTAAGTGGATTTTTTATAATTTATTTAATAATTATAAGTGGTTATGATTTATATTGTAGAAGCGAAAAAATTATAATAAATTATTATATAGGTAATATTAAGATGTAAAATGCTTTTAAAATACTCATCTATAATCTTGAATTCATTGTTTTCTATGAATTCAATATACACACGTTTCGTATTAAATTTATAAAATATGCACACAACATAACATAATATACTATTTTAAAATTAAAATACAATAAGAGTATATTTTTAGAGGCTAAGACTATATATAGTTTTGTTTTAATATATTTTGATGGTGGTTTGTTATCATGACGACGGTGGCGTATTATATCTCTACACCTACGATTCTAGAGAGAGAAAATTAGCAGAAGATCAATATCACCACAGAGTCAAACCAGCAGCAGCAGCAGAAGAAAAAAGAAAAAAAAAAAACCATATTCAATTTGTAAAGCCTGAAAGAAGAGAAGAAGAAGACATAACCAGATCATCCATCATAATTTTTCTTTGCAGAGGGTAATATTTTCACCTAACCCGACCCGACCCATTTTCATTTTACTATTAATCTTCACCACACCCATCTTTGTTTTCACTCACAGTTTGTTAAAAAAGATATATCCATGGGTGGTTGTGAGAGAAATGGAACAGTGAGGCAGTATATAAGATCAAAAGTTCCAAGACTTAGATGGACCCCTGATCTTCATAGGTGTTTTGTTCAAGCTATTCATACTCTTGGTGGTGCTCATAGTATGTTTCTTGTTCTTGTTCTTGTTCTTGATCATGTTCATGTTCATGTTCATAATGATGATGATGCATGAATGCAGAAGCAACACCAAAGCTTGTGCTACAAATGATGGATGTAAAAGGGCTTACTATTTCCCATGTTAAAAGTCATCTACAGGTTACAAGCTTAATCATTTCAACCATTTTTGTGTTTTCTTTATGGTTATAAAGCTATAATAATAAGTGTTTTGTTTAATGTTATGATGTTGTAGATGTATAGAAGCATGAGGAATGATGTTAATGCTCAAGGTATGGATGTGCTTCAATTTTCATCACTATTGTATTGAAAGTCTTCTTGGCTAACCAAATAAAGAAACATAAAACCCTTGAAAAGTTTCTTTAAAAAAATGACTTTTGATCTTCATGTGTTGTTTTTTTGAGGAAAAATAGGTTATGGAAGAGTAGGATAGCATTCTTTATGATTTTCTTTCCTAAAAAAGTGTTTCTTTTTTACAAAAATAGAACAAAATCAAATGAAGAACATAGCCTATTGCCTCACTTCTAATGTTGGCATTTAATATAAAGAGTTATAGACATTACTTTTCTCATTTTTAACTGGTTAAAGTTGTGTTTTTGGGTGTTTGATTGAATCTTTAACAAACCCATTTTAAAGGTATGACCTTCTTTTGCTTTACACTATTTGTCAAAACACACAAGACACTCACAAATTAATCACACATTCTTGAAAGTAAAAAAGCCTTTTGCTTTGATACATTGTTGTCTCTTTATGTTTGTTTTCTTGTGTTTTTTCACTTGTACATCAGAACATGCTTCATGAACTTTCAAATTTCAGATGATGATGTTCAAGATTCTATTGGATTATTCAGAGAAGAGTCTCATGATGATCAACATGTACACACATCAAGTCAAGAATCTTGTGCTCCATTTATTTATAATTCATTCACTGTCCCTTCTAAAAGGTTAGCTAATTATGTACACAATGTTACTTCTAAAAACCTTAGGGACTGTTTGGTAAAATCTGAAAGTGTTGAACCGTTAGAGTTCTAAAGTCTAAACCATTCAGATGCTCTATCTCGAGGGAGGTTGGGGTAAAAGTGTGGATGAGGGTAAAGTTGGTATATGCTTCAGTCAGTTTCATTATCTATGTCCCTTGATCATTTATTACCGAACTAAACCATTAAGATGTTCTTTTTAAAAGAAACAATTGTTCTTAATACAGAACGTGATTCAACACTGAACTGAATCATTCAGAGGGTGTCGTGAGAAAGAGTGATAATGATCAAAAAAGTAATTATTATGATTGGTTAATATTTAAAAAAGCAAAAAAAGCATTGAATTACTCTTTCGCAAGGATCCAGGTATCCACATTCGTCTCCTTGGCGCCCTTTCACGTTGCGCATGCTATAGTGTTGGCGTGAACATGGTGATGACGGGCACATGTTTGGTGCCCATGTTGAAACCCAACGCGTGGTCTTATAATCTTATATAAATAAACATATCTGCCTTTTTAACTTAGGAATATGATGTTTAGTTTTTAGTCCATAGGTTTAGTCAAAATAAATAATAACAAAAGATTATAAATATTTAGTATTATTTTATAACTTTTGTATGTATAGAGGGAGAATGGAGACAACAGGGATGCATGGATACTGGGAAAGAAGAATAAAGGGTAAAGAGAGCATTGGTGATCACAAATGGCAGCAGCCTCATTCCTTTTGTGTTCCACATATTCACTTCAATCCTCCATTTAACCATCAAAAAGTATCTGACTTGCTACAAGTACATTTTCTCTCTCTCTCTCTCTCTCTAACACACACACACATATGTAAATTGTAAAGTAAACAATACATACACATATACATGTATATTGATTCTTTTGGGTAGACTTAAACAGTGAAAAGTAAATGAAAGGACTTGCTCTTTTTCAAAGAATGTTTTAAAGAATTGTTAAGTAGCATGTACAAAGCATTAATGGTATATGCAACAAATATGAAAAAAAGTATATATGTTCATTTTGAAGTAAATAACAGAATAGAGGAAAACTATATCTACTATTATCATACTTTGTTTTGATGTCTAAAACTGTATGTCCTTTCAAGTTTCATGACCATACTTTGTTACTCAGTTTGACTTTCTTAACTAGTTGAAACTTGATCAGGTTAACCCAAAGATTTTTTTGACTTGTTACTACAAAAACCCAGTAGGTTAGGTTGTCAGATTTGTACAATTGACAGAGAGTTTGTTTTACCCACTCCAATGAAATATTTGAGAATTGAGATCATGTTGTTTTTACCATGGGGAAACAATTAGTAAACTTTTTAATAACATTCAAAAGACCACTCCTAGTTAACCATTTGAGATTTGAATCTTGTGTCTACTTGTTCCGTGTCAAAACTTGCGTCTAGTAGAGGTCTGAGGTTTAAATTTTGCGTGCATGTTGTGAAAGTCGGTCCTAAAATCGAACACTAAATTTGATGTCAAATTTTCGACCCTTTCTTGTTTATAAAAATCTTTACTCTCAATTATAGTGACCTTTAACTCTATTTAATTCTATACTAACTTAACCAAACAATAGATAAACATGAAATTCAAACTATTTCCACTTGAACACTTAACGCAATTTAAGCTCTTTTCCAGTTCACCCCTCAAAATTCTCGTTCCTCAATTGCGAAATCAAGAGTTAAATCTTTCACTTGTTTCCTATCAAAACCTCTTGAAAGGCATGTGCCTAGTTGCCCATTAATGCAAGTGGTGATTTGCTTGATCCTGTTGGGTCGTAGGTATAGGCAGAAGCCCTTGAGTTTTCATTGTCGCGAACATAACTTTAAAAACAACCGACAAATCATCTTTTATAGGTATCCTACATTTTGCTAGATTTTTTCCATTGGTTGATACTTTTTGAATCTAAATGGTTGAGTATGGTAGGGCTAAAAGTTATGCATTGACCACCAAATGTAACACTAGGCTATGGCACAAAGACTTGGTAAAAAAATCTATGACTAGAGTATGGTTTCTTTCATACCAAAAGACTTTCAGTTACATGTGTACAGAACATGAAAATAGTGGTCCATTCTGTAAGGAATTAAATGCAGTTGGGGAAGGACTGTACTAGTCTTTCAAATTATAAACAGACAACCTTCCAATTATTTCTTTTCTTTGGACCATATTTGAAACTGCAAAGATTATTTTAAATGTTGCAATAAGTTTACTGTTTTTGTTATGTATGTGAACTAAAAGATTTATTATCATGGGTCATTCTATTTATATTGCATGATGATTTACTTGTTTAATTTGTTTACTCAGATTTCAAAACCAGAAAACGATGAGCAATCGGGACATGTTGATCAGGAAAAGGTAGACGAGGCTGGTGGTTGTGGACTATCGTTATCACTCTCGTTGCACCATCCCATTGCGCAAATGAGCAACGCTTCTTCGACTAGTGAAATCAGTGAGACGTACTTGAGGCATAATCAAAGTGATCAATCTTCTAGCAAGTGTAGTGTTAATCTAGATCTATCTATTGCTCTATGCCTTTGAGGCTCTTATGGATGCATAGGTTTTTTATTGGAAAACAATATTATCTTTTTTTAACTAGTTTTAAGATGTGTAGATTGAATGGTAACTTAATAGATGATTTGAGGGAGCCATTATACAGTTTTCAATGGTTAATGTGATGGGTCCTCTCACTGCTGTTCAGTGTATAGTGGCGAAGGGTTACTTCTAATTTAATGACAATGAAGGTTAGAACAGTCTTCACATTTATTATAAGTTTGTTACCCGTAAGTTCAATCATCTGTTTTCAAGTTGCTATGTATTTGTTGTTTTACTTTATCATTAGAGCATAATTCATTACATAAATTTATATATTTATATAAATTTATGAATATATAAGTGTACGAGTTTAAAAATTCTAACGCTTAAACTGTTAAAGACTACGGGCAACTTTTAAACATGTTAAAACGCCTACAAGTGTATCATATCAAACACTTCTTCGAAACAATTTACCAGAAAACATCTTGCGTCGTATTTACATTTTGTAACTATTAAGGACATCTTGTGTTGTATTTATATTTTGTAACAATTAAATACATGTCACATTGTCATGTTATGTTTTTCTTGTACTTTATTTTGTTAATTATTTAATAATAAAATATATATTTTAAATTTTAGAGTAAATTGCCAAAATAGTCCCTGAGTTTGTACCGTTTCGACCACTTTGGTCCTTATGTTTTTTTTCTTGCCATTTTGGTGTTTAGTTTTGTAAAAAAATTATCATTCTCGTCCTTCCGTTAACGTTTTCCGTTAAAATAGTGTTAAAAGACCAAAATACCCTCACTTATTAATTAATAAAAAAATTATGTTAACAAGTTGCAGACAACTCCCCAATTCTCCATCATCTTCTTCATTTCTTTCTTCCTCATTACACACAAACAACCAACAAATAAAACACTAGATTCATTCATCTTCATCTTCATCTTCAATCCCCATCTTCACTCTCTCTCCTCAACAATCAAAAACTTCACAATGACTAACAACAAGCGCAAATCATCTTCTTCTTCAAACAACAACGTCGATCTAGCTTTTGCTAAACTTCCGGCGAAGAGGATGAAACGAATCAAAGAGGAAAACGAGGAGGTTTAGTCGAACGCAAAGAGGAATCCACCACTCTATCGCATCACCACCATTGTCATCTTCGTCAATCCCTATCCCGCAACGCAAAGAGGAATCCACCACTCTATCGCATCACCACCATTGTCATCTTCGTCAATCCCTATCCCGCAGCTAGCATCCACCACCACCGCTATCCCACTGAATCGAATCAAACCACCATCACCCAGCCATCGTACACCTAAATCATCTACCCAAAAAGCAATCTAACCGTAAATCTTCCAGGTAGGTTAAGGTGTCATGGTGATAGTGAGTTCGTGGTTGAGGCGAGAAGATTTGGCGTTGGTATTAATCGGTGATGGTGGCTAACGACGATAGGGGTGGTGTTCGTGGTGGTAGGGCTGGCATATCGTGTCAGACACGACACGATAAGACACGAACACGATAAGACACGAACACGATAAGGTCAAACACGAACACGACACGATAACTTATCGTGTCATTTTTTCCAAACACGAACACGAACACGATAAAAAACAGGTTACACGATAACACACGATATGACACGATAAAAATTCATTTTTAAAAAAATTAACATTTTCAAAAAAATTCATAAATTTTAAATAATAAATATGATTTAATATGATAATTCTTAAGACCAAAAACAACAAAAATACATAAATATAGTATTTAATCATAATAATACTTGTAAACGAATATGAAAAAAAGATTAAAACTCTATATAAGCCCATTTCCACCTCCATTCTCCACTAACATTTCATATAAATAAATATTAACAGGTGACCTATCGTGTTAACAGATCTTTAACCTGTTAAGACACGATAATTAACGTGTCTTTATCGTGTTAACCTGTTAATGACACGACACCTGTTAAGGTCAAACACGAAACCTGTTAATTCCGTGTCGTTTCGTGTCGTGTTATCGTGTCCGTGTCAGAAATTGCCAGCCCTACGTGGTGGTGGTGGTGGTGGTGTTTGGTTGTGATGGACTGTTGGATGGGATGTTATAGTTGTTATTATATAATTCTTTTTAATCTCTATTATAATAAATTGCTAACCCAACTCCTCACATTAAGCCATTTGTCACCACCACATTCATCCTCATTTTTAGAAACATGGAAAATTTTGGAAACATGTAATTCAACATCTCCTCTTCTAATAAATTGCTAACACATCTCATCACACTGCGCCACGTGTCACCACCACATTCATCCTTATTTTAATGGCTAAAAATTTGATATCCATCTAAAAATACTAAACAATGACAAACATTATTTTCATGCATGCAAATGGGTATTAACCAAGTATATTAATATATAATTATATATTTTTTTTTACCGTTCAACCCCGTACCCCGTGTGAACACACGGGTGTTAATTTTTGTCAATTTTATCATGTTAATATATTTTTGTTAATTTTTTTTTATTCTCATAATATACGTCCGATTATGTATCTTTATTATATTTTATATATTAAAACATATAAATAAATTATATCATTAACCCCGTGGATACCCACGGGTTCTAACCTAGTAATAATAATAGAGAAAAATAAAAGTTTAGTTATTGAGAAGTAAATGGACTAAAATACCCTTGGGGTTAACGAAATTTTTTAACAGAAGTAGACGGAAGGACGAGAATGGTAATTTTTTACAAAACAAAACACCAAAATGGCAAGAAATAAAACATAAGGACCAAAGTGGTCGAAACAGTACAAACCCAAGGACTATTTTGGCAATTTACTCTAAATCTTTATATAATATAGCAAAACCAAAAAAACTTGTGTGGCACTATTTTAAAGCTTTTGACTTATGTGGCATTATTTGAGAGTTTATCTCATAATAATATTTTTTTATTTAAAATATGTATATAAAATATATTATAATAAAACTAATTACATTTTTGGTCCCCTAATATTTTGGAGAATTCTGAAAAATTTTGAAATATTTATACTTTTAACCCTTTACTACAAGGGGTGTACATCATAAAACTGAACATTTTATTCTCTTTAATTTGAGTATAATATTGCTATACTAAAAATTTAATTTTTAAAAATATATTTCGTATTCCGGTTTACCACAGTTTTGTTTCAAAACTTATTGAAACGTTCATGAATATCCTTAAAAGCATCACTTGAATGTTGTGTTCCCGAGCGTAGCGCGGGCACTAAACTAGTTTTAATATATGTTATTATCTACATGACCCCTCCTATATTTGATGTTTCCTTTTTGGACGACTTGAACTTTGACCCATGTAATCATACGAGTTGAATATATGGACGTCAAAATTCATTTTATATTGAATTTTTTAATACATCAAAAACCGAAACCCTGGTTTTGTTTGGTTAGGGATTGATCGAACCCGAATCAAAGTGAAAACTAAATTTGAGTCTCATCCAAACCGAAGCGACACTAAAGCAAAAATATAAGAAAAATTCACAAAAAAGAAAATAAACACAGCAGAATGATGGGATGTTGAGCCTAGAGGCTTAATGTATCTATATTAATACACCAACCGTTCATATGTTAGTTTTACATTATATATCTATCTATCTCATAGCACTATAATGATGTGGAACTAGCATTTCATCTTATCATTTCTCTTCTTTACAAAAGAATTACTACACGAGATTCTCCGAAGAACTGGAAGATGCACCAACGTACGTACCCCGAAGAACTAACACTAAATACAAAATGTTAACTGATTGATTCAACACGAGACTCATCTTCTACGGACAAACCAAGGTGGCGTTGCAAAGCAAGACTGTAATATCAAAGTTGCAAAGCAATCGTGTTAAAAGTTGAGTATAGACGATTTAACTTGTTTTATCCGCAAGGTTATACACATACCCCATAAGAATCATTTCACCTTTGTCAATTGTCATTGCCAGATTCCATGTAAAATGACTAACAAACCCTTTGTTCTAATCTAACTTACAATATTATCTGCCATAAAGATATATAAAATTTTGGGCTCTTTTTGAAAAATTGAAATACTTGAATGCAGGGTCCAAGGGTGTAATAGTCATTTAACATGGAAAACAGTGCAAACAACAACTTAACTAACTAATTGGGGGTGGGGATGAACATACCTGCAGTTTATAGGAGGACTCCAAGTTGGAGTTAAAGACGACTTAGACGGAAGAGCCATGAAGTGTATCCAATCTTGAAGCATGATTTTAAGATCATGAACTTTGTTTTCAAGACCAACGCAGCAATTGGCATGCATTGTGCAGACTTTTTCCATGTCTTTACTAGGTTCACAAAATCCACCAAAATATGTTGTATCTAGAAACCTTAAATTCAAGTTGAGGTCTGTAAGTATAGAGTCAAATTTGATTTTGTTAAGGACATCCTGATCATGCAAGTCCGGATATATTGTTCTTGATGAATACCAGTACTTGTAAAACTCTATTGACCGGATGTTTGATCGTACGAAACTAAACCCTCCATTGGGTATATTAGAGGAGACATCGGTTGAATTTCCAGAGTAATGGTCACATGCAATTTGAAAATCTGCATCTGGATAAAAATGTGGGAAAGGATCCCTGAACCACATGACATCAGCATCCTGTAAGGAAAAAAAACAGGAAATCATTCATAACTGAATATATCATTTGGTAAAATAATACTGTAAATATAATATAGAATGAATACTGTGAATATTCAAATGGGTCGAAAATTACAATATTCAAAATGTTTGGTAAAAATGAATCTATAGTCAAATGGGTCGAAAGTCATATATGGTAAATGTTTACAATCTCCTAAATCACTTCTATTCAAAAAAGAAGTGTTAGGAAAGGGATTTAAAAAGAAAAGCCATAAGGGTTGTGGTTAAGAGGTTAGTTTAGTGTACCTTAACTACTTATTATGAACCATCTTGAAGTGGTTATGCTTCAAGTACAACTGATACATGTCTTTACCTCCTAACAACAGCTCCTGAGACTGTTATTAAATCCCTTATCTTAATAGCAAAATTACACTTGATTGATCTTTGAAATCTTTAAATCCATTATAAAGGTTTTTATGGATTTTGTTTATTATTTCTGAAAGGAAAAGGACATATGGGTCAATTATGACAACTAAACAGAAAGTGCAGCAAGGAGTTGATGAAAGATCAATCGAATGAACAAATAAGGGAACAGTTTAACAAAATAGACTGGCTAAGGTTAATTCCAAAGGCAACACATTCATACCCTGCACATGAAGGGCCATTTTCCACACGGTTCATCAGCTAATCAGCATTTTCTAAACTGAAGATTTTTACATGTGACTTATTTAGTCATGCTGATTGTTATCTTCACTCTACTGGTCATGTGTCTTAGTTAATCATGGAATTTTTCATAAAGTATCTTTCACATGCCATCTACTAGACTACTACAATACTAAACGTAACCACATTGTGCTTATGTTAAGGTTTAATGACCGCATCGTACGTGTCAGTGTGTATAGTGAGAGAGAGAGAGAGAGAGGATCACCGTGAAAAGAAAATTGTAACCCATTTCAAGCACAGACCGTAAGAAATCAATCCGTCTCCACATCATCTTCAAGTAATCAGGTGTCAGTGTGTATACTGGTCATGTGTCTTAGTTAATCATGGAATTTTTCATAAAGTATCTTTCACATGCCATCTACTAGACTACTACAATACTAAACGTAACCACATTGTGCTTATGTTAAGGTTTAATGACCGCATCGTACGTGTCAGTGTGTATAGTGAGAGAGAGAGAGAGAGGATCACCGTGAAAAGAAAATTGTAACCCATTTCAAGCACAGACCGTAAGAAATCAATCCGTCTCCACATCATCTTCAAGTAATCAGGTGTCATAAAATAGGCCTCTCTAGAAAAATCAACCCCCTCGGTAGTTAGGGCAAAGCAATGTGTATGTACCCGCTTACAACTTGCATATGCCTTCTGATCTAAAGTAATAATCACCAAATGATTCAAAAGTCTACTGGTCTGGTAACCAAGCCTAAAGCTTGTTAGAAAAAGATCCAAAATTGAATTATTTGGGTCTGCCCAAGCCTCATTCAAAGTTGTTAAAATAACAGTGTCATCATCCATAGAAGCCGCCTTTAAAACTGTTTCCAAACTAGTATCATCACTGTCCTACAATAACAATAGTGCAATACAATTAGTACATAAGTTGTCATGACAGTATGTTGTATGATACTTCACATATCACTCCTAATGCACAATAACAACATAACAATAACATATAGTTTATAATCAACTTAAGCATGTTAGAACCAACATTAGGGTTCATTTTCTTTTAGACAAATTGCATATAAAAGATTGTTTTACATGCTTGGTGTATTTACAATATAATGCATAAAATTGAAAGGATCCGATCTGTCACGGCAGGAAACTCATGACAGACTCTTAAAAAAAGTATGCAATATGCAATTTTACTAGCAGATTAATATTTTAACGATTAATTTCTGGATAAAGGCGTTAGGTAGCATGAATTAACTTTGAACCTAGAATTCAAACTTACAAGATCAGAATCCATCATCTTCAAGGCATCATGTCATTGTACAGATAATAAAGTTCTCCGGACCAATTTTTACAAACTAAAAACCAGTTTTGGACCACACATTCAATAAAGTTCTCCAGACCAATTTTTACAAACATTTCATTGTCACTACTCACGAAACTTTTTACAGTCATCAAACTAAAGAACTCTAAACCGAAATCAGAACATGTAACTACTGATAATTAATTGATACAACATCGCCTAATTTTACGATTTAACGAGAAGCACTCTGCATTGTCACTACTCACAGAACTTTTAATAATCAATTGATACAACAACGCCTAAATTTCATGAATCAACAGGAAGTGCTCAGCATTGTCACAACTCACGGGACTTTATACAATCATCAAACTAAACAACTCTAAAACCAAAACCAAAACCAAAACACGTAACTACCAATAACTAACTGATACAACAACGCCTAAATTTCATAAATCAACAGTAAGTGCTTAGCATCGTCACTACTCACCGGACATTTTACAATGATCAAATCAGACACTTCTAAAATCGAAATCAGAACATGTAATCATTGATAATCAATACAAAAGCACCTAAATTTCATGAAACGAAGAGTAAAAAACGAAACTAACCGATAACGAGTTGAACGATAGAGCTGAAGAGAACATATCAGTCGACGAGACTAAATACTCCGGTAACCGGATCTGACATGTATTAAAAGTCCGATTAAGAACGAGATACGAAAAACCGAAGACGATGAACAACAACGCAGCGGTGCGAGCACGGTGAAACACAGTGAGCGGTTTAAATTCGGACAAATAGCCACGAAGCATTGTATTATTTGTATTAAACATACAGTTATAATAGCGTGAAATCGATACCGGAGATGATGTTTTACGACGATTTGCAGGTGATTTACGGTTTTGATCCGGTGGCTTAAATCTCATCGATGAAGTTGCAATGATTTTGGGGATGATTGAAGATGAAATTGAGAACGGTTATCGAGAAAATGAAGAGCTGCATACGTATTGCGTTTTGAGATCAATGTACAAGTTGGGATGCGTAGAGTACAAGCTTGTTGTTGCGAGAATGCGATTGTTGTTTTTGTCGGTTAGGTGAACTACTTTGTATGTCAAAATTTGCGTGTTATAAGGAACGACGACGTGTTTTAAGGGCCTTGTAATATTTGGTTAAAATAATTATTAAAACAATAAAACACACGGATATGTGAATCAATAATAATGTTTGTTTTAATCAGTCAACACAATTATAGGTACAATGAAGAACTGGCGTAACGGTATAGAAATGCGGGATAGAGTTTTAGATTGTAAAAGATTTTAGATAAAACGTGATGTTGAGGGTTTTTTTTCTTTTTAACCGAAGTTACTCATGAGCTTAATGTAATTGAGAATTGATCCAGAAATCATGTCCTGATTAAAAAAATTAAGAATGTCCTGATTAAAAAAATTAAGATTGCTTTTATTGCGTAAGTTATTTAATTATATTGTTTTTTTTTGTTAATTTAAAGAAAACAAATGGACCAAGTGTAACAGCTTGTCACGGGTCTAATGTGTTGAAGAAAGTGGAACTAAATGTGAAGCCCACCAGAAAATAAGTCTGTTCAAATGTGAATACAGAGATAAGAGATTGAGCATTCACATAATTAGAGTAGGGTTTATATTCCCGAATGGAGATATACTAATTAGAGGTAGAGGCGCACAAAAAAACCGGAACCGGAACCGATCAAATAACCGAAAACCGGTTCTTCGAAGAACCGGTTCTACAAAAACCGAACCGGAACCGGAACTGAACCGTAGGTTCTGAATAGGTTCTACTATTTTTTCCAAATTATAGGTTCCAAAAGAACCGGAACCGGTTCCTAAAAAACCGGTTCTTGGAAAAACCGGTTCCTGAAAGAACCGGTTCTTGAAAAACCGGTATGTTTTAGTGTTATTATTTATTTAATGTTTTAAAAGCTATATATCTTGTAATATTTCAAATTTTTAATGTTACTTCCGGCCCATATCATAGAAAAAAGGTATTTTTTAAGAACCTGAACGGTTTTTTAGGAACCGGAACCGGTTCTTTAAGAACCGGAACTGGTTACTAGGTTCTAGTTTTTTCACCAAAAACCGGTTCTAGAACCGAACCGGTTCTTGTAAGAACTGGTTCTTTTAACGCCAACAAGAACCGGAACCGGTTCTTCAAAAAAACCGATTTGTGCACCTCTAATTAGAGGTGCACAAAAGAATCAGAACAGGAACAGAAAACGATATAATAACCGAAAATTGGTTTTTAGAGGAACCGGTTCTCTAAGAACTAAACCATAACCGAACCGTAGGTTCAAAATATGTTATAGTTTCTTTCAAATTCCAGGTTTCAAAAGAACCGGAACCGGTTCTTGCAAAAAAACTGGTTCTTGGAAAACCGGTATATTTTAATGTTATTACTTATTTAATGTTTTAAGAACTATATATCTTGTAATATTTAACATTTTTAATGTTACTATCATACACTCTAAATGAAAGTCTAATGGAGATTTAAGATTTGCAGTAGTTCAATGTTCTTGCCATCTCATAGAAAAAACGGTTTTTTTAGAATTTGAACCAGTTCTACAAGAACCGGAACCGGTTACATATGTTCTAGTTTTTGCACCAAGAACCGGTTCTTATTCTTGTAAGAACCGGTTCCTTTGTTGCTAACAAGAACCGGTACCGGTTAAAAAAAACGATTTGTGCACCTCTAATGCTACCATAAAGTCCAATTTTGTACAAAGTCTAGAAAGTCATGAGATGTTGACATGTGACACACTCTTAAAATCAGAATGAATGATAATATTGGTAATGTCTTCATATTTTTAAGTTCCACCGCTTTTTTAAAGTTCATTTTTATGACGACGCTATTTTTTTTAAATGCACAATCAAAATGAACATTTTGTTATCTTTAAAACGCATATAATACTGATAGATAAAAAACAAACTTTTAACGTTTTTCAGCTCATTTTATAATTTTATCAGGTCATTGAGTTATTTGAATTTAGTTTACAATTTAGTTAACGTTTTTTAGTAATTTTTCATATAACTAAAAAAGTTTAACTTCTAGTACGTTTTTGAGTTGGATGCATGGGTGTACAGATGTACAAGGTTAACAACGAATGAAATATATAAGGCTAGACTGAGGGTGACACATATCTTAAAGATGATAAGAGAGGGAATTAGATTGAGATGATTCGGCCATGCAAGTGCGAAGAATTAAGACATGTGACAATAATAGCGAGGAGAGTGGATAACCTCTTGGTGGAGGAAAAGTGAATGAGAGGAAACCGAAACTGATATGGGATGAATGGATTAGACATGATTTGTAAATTTGCACCTTTATGTGGACATGATCGAAGACACAGAAGGGTCGAATAAAGACTAATGATTGCTAAGAGGAAGTATAAGCTAGATGCATTTAGGTACTATTCACTTTCCTTGCTTGCATTTTGCTTATATGTGAAGGGTGTCTTCAAGAGTAGTGTTTTTTTTTTCATTGGGATAAGGAGGTCAGTCGCAATTGGGCAATGAAGTGCCCACCAACAAGTGTAATCGATCGACAATGGTGTGAATTGCTGTCAAAACTTCAATAGCAACCCGACGTTTGTAGTAACCCTCAATTTATATCAGTGGCAAATAACCACGCATCAGTAGGTTGATGTTATGTGTCAAGTCAAACCCCATGTTTGCACTACTTGCATATGTCATGTTTATTTTTATGCACTCTTTATTTTCCTTAAAATTAGTAATGGTTAGATTAGTGGGTAGTTATTTATTTTTCTTGTAAGGCTATAAATAGTCAATTATGTTAGGAGTTAAAGATATGAATGAAAAATATGAAAATTGATTCTAGCTTCTCTCTATAATTCTCCTAGTCATCTCAAATCTTCCTTCTAAATTATCTAAATCCCAAGCGGTACATATTAGTTGATGTCAAGCAAATATGCAAGAATACAAAAGCGACTTGCTTAAAATACTTATCAATCAAATTTATGTTAACCACAATTACTTGAAAATACTTGTGTCCAAAATTAGGAACTTCTTTTGTTTTGTGAAAAACTTTCACATAATTTTCCAACAGTTCTTTCTGTTCCTGGTTCCTCTCCAAGGTTTTGGGTACACAACGTCACACATACTATGTTTTCTACACATAATATGATTCAAATGAATCATTGATGTTCCTAGAAAGAGATTATAAAGTTGTTGCTTACAATCTTTGTTTTGATCATTTATGGTGTTGTATCATTTCTAGCCTACGCTATGTTCCCGAGTTTACTTTAAGAGAAGAAAAGAAAAGAAATGAGAGAAAAGAAAAAACTAGTTGTGTTCCCGAGTTTTATTAAAAGAAGGAAAAGAAAAGAAATAAAAGAAGTTGTGTTCCCGAGTTTCATTAAAGGAAAGAAAAGAAAGGAAATGAAAGGAAAACAAGAGGAAAAAGGAAGGAAATTCTTTCCTTCCAAATCAGAAGGAAATGGAAGGACGGAAAGGGAAAAGAAAAGAGGAGAAAAAGAGAAGAGAAGAGAAAGGAAAAGATTTTCTTTCCTTTCTTTTCTCTCGTTAACCAAACTCGGGAACATAGCAGCTAGCTAGTTAGTTAGGGTGAGGGGAGTCCACCTCTCACCACCCCACACCACCCCACACCACTCCACACTTTTTACTCCACCCCACATTCATCTCATATTCACCCCAAATCATCCGGTATCCACCCCACACCACCCCATATCTTTTTTTATTTTTTATTTCTTATATTTTAACACTTTTAAAATAAAAGTTAACTAAAACTAAAAAAATATTAGATTAATAAATGCTAAAAAAAGATTAAATTATAAAAAAGATTACATTAAATAAACTAAAAATACGTTAAAAAAAACTAAAATCCACTTCAACCCCAACGAGCGACGATTTCTTATTTTCTAGCCAGCACGGCTTGCAACAACGGTCCGTTGTGAAATACTGCCTCGAGTGGCACGGTTTCCTCGGGTAGTACGAGTGGCACGGTTGCCTTGGGTTGATTGGTTTCTTGATGACTCTATTTTTGTAAAAATATAGAGAGAATTGTGTGTTTGTGGTTAATGAGAGTGTGGTTTATATTTGATTTGGGTTGGTGTATATATATATATAGTATATATGTGTAAAGATTTTTTTTTTTAAATTTAGCCGTTGTGTGGGGAGGGCCCACGTTCAAACGGTCGAAAATTGCGGGGTAGGACACGGGAAACACACACCAAAATGCACACCGAAGTTCGGGGGCAAGGGGGGGTGGGGCGGTGTTCCCGCTCGGGGCCGCATCGGGGCCACACCCACCCCGAGTCCACTCCGGCTGGTCTTATTTAAGTTAAGTTATATTATAGCTCAAAATATAACAATTGTGATGCTGTTAATTAAATCCATATTATATAAGATTGCATTCTTGTATCCTGACATTTGCCATGCATATGTAGCTTACCTTCTATATTTACATGTCTAATGATCTTATTCTCCGGTTAGTTTTTCGTCGGTCGTTATATATAGTTTACTGGTATATATATGATGTTGGACAAAGAAAATTATTTCAATTCCATTTGCAATTCCTATAAGAAGTGGAAAGGTCATCATCATTTCAAAGTTCCACGAATACGATATATATATTCAATGAGCTAGTGAGGTCGAAATGATGAGGAAGAAGATCGAGTACAAAGTGGGGTGATATTCGCGAACACTAACCAAGTGGGTTAGAGAATGACAATACAATGTAAGGAAGATAAGTTACATATCCATGGGTCTTGAACTATTTGATCATATGTGTCATAATTATGATCCTAAAAGACGAGTGATACAACTCCTTATACGAACGTTTTTCGTTCCAATATAGTTGGTTTACACAACTTTACTAACTAAAGATTCACACTACATTAATCAAACAAAAGGAAGCTGAAATTATACAAGTTATTGACTTGAACATATCTATCCAAAATTATACAACAATATGACTCGATCCTACCTGTAGAAACATCCTCTATATGTTGGAGTCCAGTAGTAGTCGGATCCATTGTTTTCATGGTACACTTGAGGCGTACACGACACAGGAACCAAACACAGACCTCTACTCCTGAGATCAAGCTTCATATCACCTCTATCTTTTGTCTCAAATCGCGCCCACGAGTCCTGTTCAAAATCACACATACCAAAATGTTTAAAGCTTCTGAATTTAATTATAACTAATAAAATTTTGTATTTTGTGTATAATCTTGAGGCCAGCTCACCTTAATAATATTGTTCTTCAAGTATGGATTGCTCAATAGCTGCAAAAGATAACATGTGTTACGACACGCGTTTTTTTCTTCATATGGGAATTATGACATGTGAAAAAATATGTTAAAACACATCTAGAAGTGATACTTTTAATTACCTGCACTTGTTCTTGTAGACACTTGATATAACCAATTGCTTCCCATAATACTGAAGCTGTATCTGTCTGGAAATTTAACCAAGTTTATATTCTAAATACAGTAAAGAAGCGTATTAGACGATCAAGTTAATTTCATGCGTTTTTGTGTACCTTGCCGAATGGCGACACGATTTGCTGAAGGGCTGTTATTTTATCCCCAAGCTTTGCTTTAGGAACAACCTTTAGAAAAACATATATAAACAAATTAGTATTAGAGTTAAGCATAAACATATATTATTAGATTAAAATGTATGTAAACAAGCTGAGATGGTTACCTTAGTTGATGAAACTGTTGAAGTTTCAAGCTTGGTCTTTTTTAAAAGTGACCCAGATTGGTCTTCTGATTTTTTTTTCCTCCCTTCATTTACAACTCCATTTCCCCTTCCACTTATTTTAGTGCTGCCTCTTGCTCTTACTGGCTGCAACTTTTGTGATGAAACATATAAAAATATTAAAAGAGTAAATTGCAGTTTTGGTCCTTGTGTTTTGGTACCATTAACAGTTTCAGTCTTACCTCAACAGTTTTGGTCCCTGTGTAACTGTGTTTTTATTTTCTTATAGAAATGGTCCCGAACACTAACTTCATCCAGTTTTCCGTTAAGTCTGTCACACACGCCCCGTATTTGAGGGGTAAAAATGTCATTTCTCTACATTTTTTATCTAGGTCATCATGTAGGTTAACATTTTTATTTAGTCGCATGTCAAAAAGAGTGGTAGAAATGACATTATTACTCCGTATGTGAGGGAGACTTAACGGAAATTTGGATGGAGTTAGTGTTTGGGACCATTTCTGTTAGAAAATAAAAACACAGGGACCAAAACTGTTAAGGTGAGACTGAAACTGTTAATGACATCAAAACACAGGGACCAAAACTGTAGTTTACTCATATTAAAACCTACACACACAATATATGAGTATGATTTATCTTGATCTAGTGGATGATTCGCCAAGAGAACGACATCCTGGTGGTAAAATGGTGTATCCGACAACAAAAAAGATTGATGTTCAAATCTTGCTAGGTGCATGCAGGTTTTATTAACCATACGAATCTGTTATCGTAAAACTTATGTCTCTATCAATACGCTACTAATAAAAAAATCACCTGATAAGAGTTAAGGAGGTCTGGCTTCCTTCGGTCGGTAAGATTCATGTTACTCGTCTCCAATGATGGTTTGTTTACGCAGCCGCCGAAAGCAACTAAATCAACAAAACCCCTTCCATTTGTACTCACCATATCTGGCATACCATTGTAATAACACTTACTATTATCTTCATAATCAACTGCATGACTATTTGATATCCTTCTAAATAATCCTTCACATTGAATATTATTACTATCTGGTTGTTCATTCTTTATTGTTGTGAACTGACTAATGTATTGATCAAACTGTGGGCTTATTTCATCTTCTTGTGGTGCAATGGACCAACTGTTTACAGTAGATGGTATCTTGCTTTGGTACATACCATCTTTAAGCCCATTAAACTCCCATCCACTCTCTATTTTCTTCAAATAATTGCATGCGGGATCAAACGCACGAGTCGGAATGTTTTGCAGTTCTCCAGTAGTTCCCACATCTCTACATATGTGTTACAGTGTTAGTGTCCTCATTGTTAGCATAGTACATACATTTACATATATATGTTTTAGGTAAAATGCTTAAAATATGTTATATGGGATGTTAGGTTGTGTTAAAGCAAAGTGGAAAATGGAAAGAAAAAAAGGAACCCACTAAAAAAAACCTTTTCAAGAAGGATCCACCTTTTCATTTTCTCTCAATCAAGCCTTCATCATTACTAATTACTAAATAGCAATAAATATATATTGGATTAGAAGTAAATCTATGACTACTATGTTTTATGTACATATAGAAGTTCTATAAAATTTGAAGGAAAAATGGGTATTTGCGATAAAAATAAACGGCAACAAATTTTACGATCATTTTGCGGCTGAATCTAAAATTTCAAAAAAATTTATGACCATTTGTGTCTAAAAGATTCCGTCATAAATGTCAAGTTTTGTAGCAGTGAGTAATAACACAAGCATCTGTGTATTTGTTCAAATTCAGAAACTATATTTTGGTCAATTGATATTATTAAATTATAAAATAAAAGTGTTTAATATTTGAAACAGACTTTAAAAACTCAAAATTCGATTCAAAATGAATTTGATTAGATTCGATTTGAAGTCCGAATTCAAAGTATAGCATAACTTTTACTTTTTACTTTTATATACATAATCTTCGTTGTTAAGTTCTTGATTTTGGATGTTTAAAGTTACGAATTTTGGAAATATAATGAACATAAATTGACTTTTGGCTAAATTTGAATCGAATCAAATCGAATTTCAATCTTAAACATGATTTAGAATTTCGAATAAATTGGTTTATTTAGATCTTTTGAATTTAAATCCTACTTTAAACTTTTAAAATTCAAATAATTCAATTCAATTAGCTCAATTAATTAACACTTGAGTTTCGATTTATTGAAAAACCTCTATTATTGTGAAACATGCTAATAATAGACCTAAATTATCTTTTAAAAAGGTAAATCAACATATATATTATTGCTAACGATCTCCAAGTTTTAGCATACACAACCAATTTAGATAGTCAAAAGTAATTGTGTATGAGGAGATGGTTACTAATTGTTAGTAACTAACTATATATATGTTTAGAGCATCATATGTTTTAATAAAAAAAAAGTTACATCTATTGTTAGCAAAACCCTATAGTTATATGTAAGTTTGACCATTAAGTATTGAATGATTTGATGTAATAACTTACAATAGCACTTGGTTCCAGAGGTGATGATTATCAGAAACCGCCTCTCCATACGGATCGTTAGCAGACGCTTTCTCCACAAGTTGTCTAGAAGACTCCATGCTGATCCCAGAGATGTTTGAAGCATCTTCTTCACCATTTGAGCAATTAGAATTAAGTTTTTGCGCGTTATTGCATGGAGGGTTAGTTGCATAATTAGCACCGCCACCAGTCCACGAACACATAGAACTTGCATGAACATCTGACCACCATTTGGCTGCAGAAGAAGATGTTGCACTAGAGTTTTTATTACATTGTTGAGCCATTATACAATTATCCATTGAGGTGTGAATTAACTTAAGTTGATTGGAGTGGGGTATTTAGAATATAAAGAGAGGACACAATGCAGGTCTATTGTGAATTAAATCATATCTATGTGTAGTGCATAGTGCATACACTAAAATATATATGCAACCAATTCTTCCACTTAGATGGTGGACAATTATTATATACAAATGGCTGGGCCAGTAGGAAAATGTAGTGTAGGGAATTAAGTTGTTCTCATTTACTATTTTAATACTTAGTACACCATTGAAATGTAGGCGGAAATTGAACAAGAAAATTGAAAACGAATCTTGTTGCTTAGAATTTTCTATCTTGTCAATCGTATGTGTCGTGAATTTGGGACGCATGCGACAAACAGGAAGTGATTAGTTCATCTTTGAAGGCCAATATGGTTACACGTTAAAGCTTAATTACCTGGTCAAATGCAAGAAAATGGATAGTATATACTAAAGTATGTTTTAGCTTTGGGTCAACTAGGTGTATATTAGAAAGTGTTGGACTTAAGTATGTATTTTGTAACTAGCTAGTCAAGGGGTAAATATGTCAAAGTGGGTTGTTTCTAAATGACAAGTGGGTTCAAAACTTCAATTTAGGGTTATAAGAGCCCACTGAATCGTATGTAAATGTAGGGATGAGCATTTGGTACCGAAATACCGAACCGATACTCGTACCGTACCGGTACCGTACCGAACCGGTACCGTACCGATAGATTCGGTACCGGTATCGGTACCCACTTTTACATGTTTTCGGTATCGGTATTTTCGGTATCGGTACCGGTTCGGTACCAATACCTTAAATGTACCTAAAAGTACTTGTTCCGTACCTATACCGTACCGGTACCGTACCGAACCGGTACCGTACCGATAGATTCGGTATCGGTACCGGTACCCACTTTTCCATGTTTTCGGTATCGGTATTTTCGGTATCGGTACCGGTTCGGTACCGGTACAGTACCAATCTCATCCCTATGTAAATGAGTCTGGATTGGAACATCAATTATCAAAGATCATTAACATAGGAGACTTAGGTTCAATCATGCTTTCTTCTTTTTTGAGTTTTTTTTTTCTTTTCTTTGTTTTATATAACTGTTTAATTTTTGTGTATGCTTAATCGTATCGCATGGGCACGACACGTTATTGATATGAACATTAATGATGTAACGAAGTAAAAAACGTATTGTAACGCACGTGAACGTGCTAAATATCTAATTGGTATCAAAGATCCAAAGAGGGTATCGTTTCACAGGTTTTTCTTCCCCATGCCCAATTAAGAGTTTGCCCTAAGAATGAGGTTTAAATAGCTACTCATTATTTTGTAGAAAGGATAAGAATGAATTAATGTCATACGACACTCATTTAAAAATAGAAGGAATAGTAATACTGGGGATGTTTCTTTATTCAAATTCCATTTTTTAAACGCTTATAACTTTTACATACGACATTAATTTTTTTTAAAAGTTACACCATAAAAATAAGAATTTTTATCTTTAAAGCACATGTAATGTTGCTATGGAAACAATATTTTTACGATTTTTAACTCATTGTGTAATCTTTTAAAACTGATGAAAATTACACAATGACATAAAATACAACATAAGCATAATTATAGTTCAATAGTAAGCATGTATAATACAATGACACAATCATTGTATAGTGACATAATATACAAGAGTGAAACAATTGATAGGGTGAAAAATAATAAATCTGAAGTGTATACATACATACATATACATATAAACATATTAAACAATGAGCTGTAAAACGTGAAAAAAAGTCATTTGTTACATATAAGCATTATATGCATTTTAAAGATAAGAACTCATGTTTATAGTGTTGTTGTTTTATAAAAATACTGTTGTATATAAAGTTATGAACATTTAAAAAAAGTTGTGGAATTAACATGTGTGTTGCATGTACATAAAGAAAGTAAAAAAACCTTATTAAAACTAAAATACCATTAGTCTATCATTTAAAATTCAATCTATTTACATTCATACCACCGAATTTTAATAGACCTTAGATCCAAAATCTAATGACCTAAATGACTTCTTACACTTCAAAAAAAAAATTTCTAGAATAATTTCAATATTCCCTATGATATTAAATGTGAAATTTGGTTGGCACAAATATACTTATTAAATGTAAAAGATTTGCGACTATTATTTTGAGAATAAAATCCACTAAATAGTTAATACGCATATATATATATATATATATATATATACATCCTTGCAGGGAGGCCATGGGATGGTTGACGAGGGCCACCGCCTAGGACCGGTGGCGGTTGTCAAGAGGCCTGAATATTTTAATTTTTTTATTATATACATATAATTTTATATAGATATATATGTATGATTAACAAAATAAACTTAATTACTTAACATCATGCCTTATTAAATTTATTAATTTGATGGCTCATTTATCTCAAATAATTAATGTAAAAATGCCCAATAATTAACCTATTCAACTAAAAAAACCAGCTCATTAGTCTATTAGAATACTTAGGATTAAAAAAAAATGATCATTACATGTTGACGTAGACAAATGCGATACATGGGAGAAACGGAAAAATGTTTTAAATCTGATAGTTATTGAAAACCACATATTAGAAAGTATGGATACTAATTAAAGATTTGATTGGCAACTTTGTCCCTCAAACCGCTAGGAAAGCGCTGCTCGGTTTAATGAAATAAACTAGATCATTTTGCTACAATAAATTTATTTAATTCAGTTTTATAAAAATTATCATCGTGTTATATATTTTTGTCAACTCCACGAGTTTTAAATATAAAAGGAGCCTAATTTTTTTACTCGCCCAAGCCCGAAGTTTATTGATGATTCTCAGGATCGCTCCTGCATCCTTGAAACCATTAAAATGACAAGTATTTATCGGGCAACACAAATAACCGCCATGTGGTAGTTATACCTAACTACCATAACCGTTAACTAACATAACTAACTTTTAACTAACCTTAACATGGTGTTAAGGTGACACCAAAAATAAACTTTGAGACTAGCGCAACATAATATAATGATTTGACGCTAAGCTTGATCAATTTCTAACACATTTCTGTTTTTAAAATGCTGATATATGTGAAAAATACCAACTCTGAAGCTATTAAGGAAGCTTCAAGAGTTTTAAGGATTAAGTTAATAATCTTAATATCATCCATCAATGGAATTTGAGTCGAGTAGTAAAGTTGTTGCTTGGTGTATCAAGATCTTAAGTTCATCTCCTACAAGTCTTATTTTTCAGCAATACCAATCAATGCTCCAGTTAATCCCATCCAATCAATGAGGGTTGTGTCTGTCACAATTCATGAAAGATGTTAGTAATAAGAAAGAGTTAATCCCATCCATTCATTATAAGTTGAGACCAATATGAGACACATGGCCTTCTCATTCTAGTTAGGTCAAATGACTTTAAATTATTATAAGAACTAACGTATAGTATTGTCTGCAACCAAGTTTATTTCAACTTTTATGAAGTTAGAGTTTTATCACTTTTTAACAACCTTTTTAATATATAAATTTCTGAATGGGATTGACATGTTAACCTTTAATTAGGTAGAAAATAGACGACTTAAGAAAAACACGGTCTCTTATTGGCTTGGCGACTTAAAATCAATAAAATAAGCTTACTTTTTTCTAGTTATTTAAGATATATATTATCCATCATAAACCTGTGGCATAAGTTTGGAGGTTTTATTGTTGGCTAATACATGTTAGGCCTTCAAGCAAATTTATATAGAACATTTCTAGCCACAAATAAATCTTGTGGATAAAAATAATGGACGTTAATTTAGGGCTCTTGTAACTTGTAAGTGGTGGTTAAGTAAGTAAGATTCGATTTTGATTTTTGTTTCCTTATAAGTAATTAATCATGCATGGTGTTAAAGATTTTGATGCAGACAACTACTTTAAGAAACAAGATATATTGGAATATTGGATGCTTTAATTATTAAGCTATGATAACCATAATTTATTTAACTTTATTGGTTTGTTGTATATACTCACAAACGTTAAATGACTAAAATTCTCTTAATTAAGACTATATATATCTTTTGTCTCAAACTTATACTAAGAGCAGTGGCGGATCCTGAACATTTTCAGCACGGGGGCGAGCCGCGAGCTCAATATATATATAACACATTTAATTAATTTTCACGGGGGCGAAATCAAAATATATATATAAATTTAAGGTATCGGGGTAAAAAACGGTACTTCGGGACAACAAACGCGCAGGGGCCGCCGCCCCGGTTTGTCTCTATGAGGGTTCGCCCCTGACTAAGAGTAAAAGAACTTGAAAAGAATCAAATTGTGCAACTAATAAAACTATATTCCTATGACACAAGTTGGAGTTAGAGTACAAATGTACATGGATCACATTTTGTGATAAAGATGGATTCGAAATGGTCGTTCTCACAGGGGTTTGTAGGAATGCATGGCGAACATGGGGGTGATGGGCATGTGTAATACTGGCATGAGATCATGAGTATGTTACTGAGGTTGAATAACGTGCGGGATTATTTGATGCTAAACTTGTATCCACTCCCACGAGTACCACTCAAGTCCTATCTCTCGGGATAGTCCCCCTTTCTCGAGCCAGCTCGCTATAGAGAAAATGTTGGATCACTCCAATATGTAACACTCTCTCGCCCCGATATTGCCTTTGTTGTCAACAAAGTCTGTCAATACACGCATGCTCATTCTAAGAATCATTGGTCTGCTGTAAAAATGATTCACCGAACTTGAAAGCCACACTCCAATATGGTCTAGCTCCTCATTCGTCACAATTCTAGTGCTGCTCTACAAGCCTTTACCGATGTCAATTGGCAAGGCATGCAATACTTTGATTAATGCTTACTCGGTTGCCGAGTGGGCTGGCTGCCCAGACGATTGTCGCTCCACGGGGGATATGCTATCTACAACATATCTTGTATGACGAATCAATGACATTCTACGTTGTATTCAACGTATTAGCGCATATAAGGTAATTTGTCATTGTCAAATTTAACTCATAAGGTACCCACCACTTCCAACAAAGATTAGGGCTTAAGAATTTTTATAGTAAAAGTTTTAGCAAAGTATTCAACGAAGAATACATGTTAAAACAACAAATTAAGTTCGGAAGGTATTTGTCGTTTAAAAAAAATGTGAGTTTCCTCTTGTGGGGGTTGTGGGTGCGGTCTTGACTGGGAAACAGATAGATGAGTTCGATTAAGATAACATCTATCCTCCAAAGCAGGTCTTACAATTGCCGTTAAAAAAAAAGTTCGGAAGATATTTGTAATAATAGTTTCTGATGGGGCATTTATAATAATATTTTTTGACCAAATGCGTTCTCGTGTACGTTTCAACTGAAACAAGTTCAATTTTTTTATCAGAAATTTTTATCCTTAAATACACCACTAATCATTATCTATGCTTGTAATAAAATTTATTTTGTATATACTTTCGGAATTATAAATACATATATATATATAGTAAGCAGTGATGCAACATATATATATCGATGAGTTGGAAATAAGAAAGTGTATGAAGGCCATGTGGGCATAGGAAAAGGTGGCTTTAATTTGTTATATGTCCTTTGAAGAGAATGAGTACGTACATGATTATACGGCTTATGTTATATAGCCTTTGAATATTACCTGCTGTTATGTTATAGATAGAATTAATTGGAGTCGTTTTAGATTAATTAATTCCACGTACGTCAGGTGAACGGATGTGATAAAATACATTCATAGGCTAGCTACTAGTAAACGTACGTTTACAGAAAATCCAATTAAAAAAAGGGGAAATTTATCATTATGAAGTCTGATGGTAGCCTAGAGCGGATCCAAAAGCTATTGGCGGATCCTTATGGGGGCCAGGATGGTCATCGGTCACCGCACATTTTTTCGAGAGAAGTGCCATTTTTACCTTGATACCTTAAATTTGTATGTATATATATATATATATATTGATTTCGCCCCCGTGTATTATTCAATATTATGGATCCAGTGATTTTTCGCTCCCGTACGATAAACGTTTAGGATCCGCCACTGGAAAAATTAAGCATACAAGGGGTGGCGAAGATTGTTAATGAATCATGAATTATCATTTTGTGATCAGGATGAACCAAAAGATTTATCTAGTAAATGAAATTTTTTGGAATTTTATAATTAATTTATCTAATAATTTAAGGTTTTTTTAACAAAATTTTGGGCTCTAAAATCACCTATTTGGGCGGAAATTTTTTTTGGTATTAACTTCTAACTCATGACTTCCAAAATTGACATGTTTAATTTCTTTCAAGATTTCCTTCTCTAATAATAGGTAGTTAAAAAATTAAGTGTAGTATTGACTTCCCTAATGATATGAAATTTAAATAATTTAAATATCCTATTTTTTGTGGTTTATTTGAAACAGGTAAAAGATTTGATATATGACCGGGTATGCTTCAAGAATAAGAAAAGTTAGAAGAGTCTATCTGGAAGTTTAAGTTAATATCACGTGTGTCCCTAATGACACCGCTACGAGAAACTATATACATCCCTTTCTTGCTCACATAGTAGCTGAAATTTGTTGGATTATGTCATTATTATAACACTCTAAGTTGTGACAACATTGGCTCAACATTATATATATCTAGCTAATTGTCAATCTAATGTCTCATCAGCGTGTAAAACATCTCTAGATGAACTTACATTTCATGCGTGATATGGTGTTATCACACTCTCTTCGTTTTCAATGTGTCCCAGTACTGCTTGCGATATCCAGTTTGTTGATCTTATAATCCTTTGTAAAGGTTAGAAAATAAGATACATAAACACAACTTATCAAGTATTTTTCTTGTATATTTATGTTTTCATGTTACATTAATTCTATCTTTATGATGCTTAATTAACCGACATGGTACTCAATTTGTCTCGTATTTCCGTACGTTGTTTACAAATTTCAAACCCACTAATTAAAGTTCACTTTTTTACCATTTTGTCTATATACATACATTTGTTTCCTTCTTTTTGTCGCCATCGAAACAAATATATTATAGAAATATATCAAGGTGCAAATCCAATTCAGTTGTAAAAGCAAGCTTTTCTTTTGTTTGTTTTTCACCTGGGCTTGATTTCAACCTTAATTACACTCCATAAAGGAAAACAAAATACTTTATTTTGAATGAAACTTGACTTTTCAAAATAAATTTAATAATTTGAATGAAACTTTTTACCTCCCTACTCATTTTAGCTCGGTACTTTTCAATCAAGTGATAGTGGGTTCAAATAATCATGTAATTGACATGTTTAATTGTTTAGTGATTAGTTTCTTGTAACAAGAATTACTTAAAAATATACCTCTAATCAAATTGTCTAGTTTAGTCCTTCTTAAAGTTAGTTGGAGTGGCTGAGGTGACGTATTTAAGACTTCATAAAATGAGAAGGTCTTGGTTCAAGTCTCAGTTTGAATAAAGGTAAGCCTCCTCATTCTCACCTAAAGGTAAGCCTTCTCGTTATAGGCCGAAAAATGAAGATGATCAGGTGAGCCAGTAACACTCAGTGATCCAAATTACATTAAAAAAATCTAGAAATGTTCATAGTTATTCTAAACCACTGAGTAGTAATGACAAATCACTTAGCTAGCCTAACGTAGTATAACGTGTAACTGTCTTTACACGTATAAGACCATCCGTAACTCTTAGAAACGACCTCCCCACAAACAGGCTCATCCAACATGTACACATCATATTTCCAAATACTTCCACTCATTCTGCTCACAAACACATTTTTATGGGACCACCAACCTTTCTCATGGCAAGCATGTTGTGAAGGATGCTCCACAAAAATCACCACCACGCATCCCAACGGCGCGTGCTGAGGTGATGCTTCAAATCTTGCCTTGGAGCCGGTCTAATTAATAATGCCTCTATATAGATAAATTATATATAAAGGGCGTATATAATCCATGTCCAAAAAAAAGTTATGTACTCCAATAATGTATACAAAGTAGGTGAGTTCATAGACAAACATTGGTGCCTTTTATTTTTTTATTTATTGGTAGTAAGATAAGAAACTTAAATTCCTTTAATGTTAGTGGCTGCCAATGTCTTGATTTTTATTTCTTTAATCTTCATCACACTTGTAGTTTTTCTTCACTTTCTTTTATATTTATATATTATATGTAACAACTAACAACATAACTTTTCAATATTGGCTGTGAATAAGGGACGCAGCCCCATTAATTAGTGCTGAGCTTTTTGAGGATGAAGAAGTGGTGAAGAGCCGCCGACTGCAATTATGTTCATTAAACCGAACACGACTGCTAGAAAAGTGAGTGTTTTGAGATATATGCAACCGTTTTTATCGTAAACTGCGACAAACTTAAGGCATGTTAGCGACAAAAACTGAGTTTTACGTCGCAATTTTGTGGCAGATTAGGCCGCAACAGTGTTGCAGCTTATTTCAACACAATAAGCTCCTACTAAGCTTGTAGTGTTCGACATTGTTGCAACGTTTATGTGACAAGGATTTTACGACAGAATTGCGACAGTAAAGCCCACTTTTGTCATGATTTTGTCGCAAAAATCCATCATGAAACACTTTTTTTAAAGGGAACAGTGAACACATGTTCAGAATACTTGTTAACTAAATAATACATGTTTAATGGAAATGTTATATATATATATATATATGGATTATTACAAAACCACCTCTTATTTCGGGAATAACAAACAACTAGTTTACACTAATTTACATAAATGTAAATTAAGTTTTGTAAATCAAGTCCCTCTTGACTAAAAAAAATAATCACCAAGTGTTTGGTTTTTATTGGTTAGTCCGTAATTATGCTCATACCATTAATGTAAACGGCAATGTCTTTTCTAAAGGAGGCATTGTGAGAATTTTTAGTCTAAGCGAGATAAAAAATAAAATAGAGAAGATTTTGGTCATGTAGGTATTTTGAAATTTTTTTTAGGAGATGTGTACTTGGAGATCTCACGTTAATGATATACTATAGCTAATTAGTTATCATAGAATTTAATTATTATTCCGTCAGAAAAACTATAAACCATTCGTTTAATGTTTATAAATTGTCAGCTTAAAGAAACAGTAAAGAATGAAGGCATCAGACACGGAAACAAAAGAAGACATGCAAATCCATCATCTCCATTGTTGTAACTAGATTTATTCGCTTGTCTCATCATATCACTGCTCACCACAAAAACGACCACTATTCACCTTTATAACCACGAATTTCCGGTCTCATGTACAGCTGGAAATTGCTACCGGTAATCTGAAAGAAAGAACAAGTAAACAAAGTGAGAAATAAAGATATCCACATATATATTGAATAACTAAACAACCACCGACTTCACCCTTAAATCTTAACCTATTTACAAAAATACCACTCTACTATTCATCATGTTTCTAATTATTAATGTATATATAATTTCATTTGTACTTGAAAATATTGTCGTTTAACTTTTTCATGAGATCGACACCTTGTCCCTGTCTTCTTCATTTATCAAACAACACTGAACCCACCGATAAAAAGGGGGACGGAGGTTGAGCGGATGGAGATGCAGCTGATCCGAGTGATATAGAAGAAGTGGAGCACCAAAATTGCACTACTAGCAAGAAAATGTTGTTTTTTGCTATAATAGTTTTTGGCAAACTTTCGACAATTCAATATTTGAGACAAACTTATAAAAATTTAGGGTTATTGAATTTTAATACTCTTAACTATGAGATATTGGTTGTTGCCACTCCCAACTAACACTTTTACTGTCACTACTCGATCTCAACTTAACATTTCACTTGCCGTGCCACTCTGCTTTTGTCCACATGATGTTATTATCTTACGTGGCATGCTTATGTGTCATAAAAGCGGAGTGACACAGCAAGTGAAGTGTAAAGTTGGGAGGGGTGACAGTGAATGTGTTAGTTGAGAGTGACAGTGGTCAATACCCCATAATTGGGAGTATTAAGATCTAATAACCCAAAAATTTATGACACACAATAAAAACAAAAAAATTCATAATTTATCATTTTATACCAATAATTCTTTTAAAAACAACCATAATTTGTCGCTATTTGTGGCAAATCACAAATGCTACGACAACTCAACACTGTTGTAGTTTATTTTATCTAAAATTGTTGTAAAATTGTCAAAAAAAAATTGCTATTGGCATTTTCTTACAATAGGTTTTTTTAGCAAGTTTGTCGGCACTTTTGTTTGGCGACAATGTTACAACAACCATGCCTCAAAAAGTGTTGTTTTTTGTGGTGAAACGAGTTAGAACACCACCACCTAAAGACCCTCCTCTGACTAAGATAGATGTTTCTCTCATCTATAATTATTATCAGTGGCGAAGCTAGCAGAAAATATCAAGATTATTCCTAGAAAAAAATGTCCTACACTCTTACAATTTCTTTTGCGACACTCGTATAAATTTTTTTAGATATACTCATATAAAACATTATCTTTTTGCATATCATTAACAATATCTGAAGTTTTTTCACCATTTATTTAAAATTTATTAACAATATTTAGATTAGAGAGACTTGATGAATGGTATGTAATGACTGAGTTTTTGTTCACAATACAAAAAGTTTCTTTTTGTAACTAACAGGTTAAAAGAACTAATTTGAATTAAACAATTTGTTTTTTCTCTAGTGCTATATATATATATAGTAAGCTTATAACAACAACCCAAAGCCCAAACCAATGACCACATAAACATTAACATATAAGACATAGGTCAAATATTAATTAACTTCGTTTTGATGATACGATAAAACACTAACACAACAAATGTTGTATTTAATCCAGAAAATATATATTAATAATAGTGGTGTAGGACATGTGTAAAACGTAAGTCAAGTAGAAGGTTTTTTATGAAACAAAATATTGGCTGATTAATAAATAATGGTTTTAATTTAATATAAAACTATTGGCTTTATGGATACTAATTTGTTTATAATTTCTTTTTGAAGCACTGATTGTAAAGAATTAAAATTGGAATTATACATGGTGTAGAATGGTCGACAATTGTTATTGTGTGATAGTCTAGTTCCACTAAAATTTTGTGGGCACAAGAATGTGAAAGTTATTGCAAATATGAAATAAGGTCGTTTTACATATGATGTAGTTAGACTATTATTAGACAAATATTTTCTTGTATTTATAAAAGTTAAAATGAGTTTGAAAAATCATCAAAAGAACCCTAACACATTTTAATGATGTAGTTACACCAATATGTTATTTCATTGTTCTTTATTTTAATTTATTATATTTATTTGCCACTTATTGTAAGGCTTTATTTCTGGAAAAAAAATCAACTAGATTTACACGTTATAAAGATAGCTCTCAAACAAAACGCTCATTAACATAAGCAACATAACTTTAATGACCATTACACAGCATTTGTTTTATACATAGCAGTAGATGCCTTTAACTAAAACAAACTTTAACAAGGACATTAGTCTATAAATTATGTTGGGTAGTTTGTAGATCCATGTCAAGATGTCATCTTTGGCATATCATATATGTCAAACTAATATACGTACATAAATCAGTGTTACTTAGTGGTCGGGTTTTAATTAGTTTAGTATAATAATTTACTTTATCATACTTTAACGAGTTCGTTCTTTATATATAAAAGAATAAAACAAGTCATATGTATGTATCATAACTTTAATAGTGTCTATCACTTTATAATTAAAGATTTATTCTTCATCAATACTTTTGTTATACTTTTACTAATTCACCGTTCACAATTAACTGTATTTTAGTTATGATTTAGCTTTATTTTATTTTCGATGTGCGCTTGTAATGTACAAAGCCCTATCAGGGTGACCATGCACGAGACAAGGCTCCTATCGAATGAGCTTGCAATGGATGCCAGGCTCACGTTAGGAGAGCATGCACGTACAAGGCAATGCTCTTATCATGGTAAGTATGCAACAAATACAAAACTTTTTTAGTTGTACTTAATTGCAAAGACTTTATTTTAACCTTCACATGTGATCAACTTTAGCATTTTAGACCCACTTTGTCATTCTTATTTAACAGTTGTATCTTTAGCACTTTACACATGACACTCTATATGTATTAAGTAACACTTTGATACTTTATACTTGCCATTTAACTATTGTGCCTTTAATTACACATATGCATGCAATTCAGATGCGAGGACCATAACCCAGGATCGGGGGAAACTAAGGTAAAGTTTTCTTAGTATGGGGATATGTGAACGATATAGCTAATTAGATGCAAAGGTTATAGGCATGTGTTGAGGTTTTAGATAGGTGCAAAGGTTATAGCTCAGGTGGAGGGACTGTGTTCTCGATCAAACTATTTATGTCCAAATTTAAAATATCAACGGCGTTAGGAGCATGCATGACCAAAATTGAAACAAAAATAAAACTTCAATGACTAAAAAATGAGTTTTTAAAAGTTTGGATTAAAGAGTTAAAGCAGCCAGATCACAGTGACTAAAAACGAAATTAACTCTAGTTTATATTTCAATCTCAACACACGTACGTAATGACAATACACCTTTACAATGTTAAACAACAATCTTTATGTAACAAAATTTAAAAACCTAAAATAGTTTATATTATAATCTAAACGCACTTGCAATACACGTACGTACCCTTACAATGTTTCAGGCATATGCTCATAATTAAAAACCTTTATAGTGACTATTTTAACATTCTCATACTAGCTTAAACTCCATTTTCATATAAAAGATGATAGAACAACATGGTACACAAATATGAATATAGTTTGCTACATATCTACAACTCAAGTATGATAACACGTATTATTATCGAATATGAATTTGTTGTTGCGTTTTGTTCCTCTAAATCTCTAATCCCCAACGTTGGACCATAAATTCTCAATGCAGGATAATGGCCTATTAATAAATTATCTTAAAGTTAATGGATCAAAGAAAACTATACAAGCCCATTATATTTCTCTAAGTGATTTCTCACTTTGCTTAAATTTTGTTAGTTGTGAGTTGTGACTACATGCTTTCTCATTTAGTTAATTTCATCTTAACTACATTATTTAACCTTTTATACATAGAGACGGGAGACCTATAAAATAAAAAAAAATTAATTAAATACCAGAACTTATAAGAATATATATAATGCAATTGTTTAATAAATAATTTATAATTAACATGCAAATACGACTAAAAAAGTTCACGAACCTATTACCACTGAAAAGACTAGTAAGAATCTGAATCATTAAGTGTTAAATGATTAAGAAGTCTGAACCACTAAGAGGCTCTATTAATGAGAGAGATGATATGGTAGAACTTCAGATGAGGGTAAATTAAGTTAGTATATGTTTCATTCAACATCTTTCTATCTCTTAACAATTCAGCATTTAACAGAACCATTCATAGGCTTTTTTTGTGAAACAAACGCTTTGAATGTTGAATGATGATTGATTAAACACTGAACTAAACCATAATTAGGAGATGAAACAAAAACATCTTATTTAGATTCTTGTCCTCATGTACGAATCACCTCATAGTCATAAGTTTTAACTTTTAGGCTTTTACTCTTTTAGTATTATGGGGGTTAAGATCCTTAGAGGACAACCTTAATTACAAAACTACAGAACCATTGATTTACATACACGTAAATTGAGGAACCATTGATTCACATACCTGTAAATTAAGGAACAATTAATTTACGTATATGTAAACTAGTGATATAAGATTAGTCAATAACTTGATCAAGGGTCAGAAATTGTTCTTTTTTTCTCGCGATAAAATGGTGTTTTGTAATGATCCTTACCCTAGTATTATGTGATATGTCAGCCAGTAATTTTTTTTTTAATCGTAGTAGTCACTTTTTTATGTAGGGAAATGCATATTTATGTGTGTGTGTATCTTTAACATTTATTTAATTAATAATAGAATGGAGAGAAATGAAATAAGTGAGTCGGTTCATAGGTTGGGTCTTGCTTCAGGATATGTTTTAGGTCATGGATTGAAACGCGGGTCAGGACATGACTCGGTTCATGAGATCGATCTTAGGTTAGTTTAATGTTTGGGGCATAAGTTTGGTGGTTAAAAGAAAGGTGTGAAGTTTTGCATTAGACTAAAACAGTTTATGTTTAAATCTAATAAATTATTTACTTAATTAACACTACATACCAAAAGTTTCTTGGTCGGATGGTCAAGAGTGAGAGGCTTTACCTCTTAGAATAAATTCTTGGGTTCAAATCATAACAAAGGCGTTTAATATATTAACAGTGGTGATACTAACTACTAGTTAATCTATTGTTTAAAAATAAATTAATAAATAAAAAATTAGCATTACATTTTAAACTAGATTTAAGACCCGGGCCAGGTCTCACGTGACTTCGTCACATGCATTGATAAAAAAAATTCCATGTATCGTACGTCACGATACAAAGCTGTAATTTGTCTCATATTAAAAGACGACGTAATATCAAAGTTAGAAGTCAAAATCGTAGCGTACAAGTCGTAAATATGTCAAAGTAGAGTAATGTGTTAAAGTAAAAAACTAACGGAGTTATCAGGTGTCAAAATGATAATTAGTTAAAATCGGAAACTAAACCTTAAATATGTTAAAGCAAAAAAAAAAAACAAATGTTGAAAATTTATGATTGGTAAACTTGTAATAATCACTAACCTTATCACTAATTTACAAGGTCTATAACCGACCATGCAAATTAGTAACGTTACATAAAAATAATTGTTTTTAGATTTAATAGGAGAGAGAAGTTTTCTAAAACAACCAATTAAATAATAAAAGCTCGGTTACACGAGGTAATCTAATGGCAAAATGTGACCCTATTTTAACTCGAGACCAATAGTCACGAACCCAAATCTTCACTTCCCCTCTAATGATTTGGACCTTTGATATGTCTGTTAAAAAAATAGAGAAAATTATAACTAATAATATCTTTTTTTAACGGCGTTGAAATGTATCTCAATTCTTGTAACTAATAATATCTTACCCCTGATATTCTAAATTTCAACCGTTAACAGTTGAAATTAATCTCGTCTGAAGTATGGAAATATCCGAGCTATATATGGAGAGGCATCCCGGCATGTTGCTGAGCCCGAATTGTCATCATCATCGTAACTTCATAACTCCGAGCTAACTTCTTACTCAAATTTGTACTTTTTTACACATAGATCGATAGATTGATAACTAACTTGCTTTGTAGCGCCTTTGATCAACTTGCATTGAAACATAAATTTGGCATCCCCCACCCCCCTTAAATGCATTAGTTGGTCAATGCAGATTTGATTTCTAGTGTCAAGAAAGGTGAACCAACCAGGCTTAGTCTAAGTGGCTAATTCAACACAAAAACATTAAATGACACTCATTACTCATTCCACCAATATTTGAACCACTTGTCACCCTAGTCCCTATATATATACCTCAACTCATGACCCTTCTCTCATACAATACTTCAAACCAAAACTTTCATTTAAAGCACAAAGCTAAAGCTCATTTTTAACTATTTAGTATTTGACCACATGGATCATCATCAATCTTTTCAAACCATTTTTGTGTCAATCATTATTCTCATTCTTTCATCAAACAATATAGTGATCAAAGCTCAATTGTCTCCTACATTTTACGATACCACGTGCCCCAATGCACTCGCCACCATTAGAACATCTATTAGAACTGCAGTGTCTCGTCAACGTCGCATGGCAGCGCTTCTTATTCGCCTTCATTTTCACGACTGTTTTGTTCAGGTTCGTACTATAATTGCTCTATCCCTTTGTAACAATT